>JARJEE010000036.1:1265833-2531666 GCA_030180105.1 Hyles lineata
AAAAAAAATACCGTATAGTAGGCAAGTCAAGTCAAAGATTTTGGTTGCTTTACATTTGTCATTTTTTTTTATCTCTAGGAGGGGGCAGCTGCCTCTACTTGCCCCCCACCCCCCGTGGCTACGCCCTTGGACCTACCACCAGTACACAATACTTTTTACAGCATTTTTTATATGATTTAATATGGATAATGTAATTTTTGTCACAGTGGCCTATCACCAATAGACAATATGTTTTACAGCATATATTTTTGTATTCAATATTGATAACGTACTGTTTGTCACAGCGCCCGCTTGTCCTCAACCGCCACAACCAGCCAAACCTACGGATCCGCAACGCAAGCAAACCTGGGAGCAAGCCATTGCTCACATCAACCAACTTGCCAAGGGAGCCAACAAGGAGAAGGTAATGCTTCGATACACTCCGTACGTACTATCGAAACTGATAAAAAAATACAATTTGTTTTATTGCATTAATTGCCAGTATAGTTAATTGATAATTCATTAAAAACTTACTACCTTTATTCCTTCAATGTTTATCAATAAAAAAAAAGTGTTAAATAATACTTTTTTTTATTACAATGAATGGCGAGACGAGCATGCCGTTCGCCTGATGGTAAGCGATACGACCGCTCATGGACGGTAGCAAAACCAAACAACACCTTGAATTACAAAGCAATGTTGGTATACTGCGCTCGCCATCCTGAGACATAAGATGTTAAGTCTCTATATGTCCAGTAGTTACTCTGGCTACAATGCCCTTCAATCCGAAACGCAACAGTGCATTAACACTGCTGTTTGACGAGAAAAATAGCCATTGCGGTGGTACCCACCCAGATGGCCTCTCACATATGAGAGACCTACCACCAGTAATATAAACTTTTCGACTAGCATCCGGCAAAATATGAAATGAAAATTCATATTATTCATAGTAAATCTTGTAAGAGTCCCGATCACATGCAAAAACATATATTTTCAGAAAAAATCCAAGGATCAATCGAAGCAAGCGCAAAAACCGAAGGAACAACCCAAGTCGGAAGGAGAGACGGAAACCAAAGCTCTGTCCAAGAAGCAACGGAAACTATTGGCTAAGCAACAGGTATGTTATGCAAATCCTACACACACACACACACACGCACACGCACACGCACACGCTCACGCACACGCACACGATCACGCGCACACGCTCACACTCACACTCACACACACTCACACTCACACAAACTCACGCCTTTTGCCCCGAAGAGGTAGGCAGAAGTGCCAGGGCACCCATATTTCGCAAGTATGTTCCGTCCCACAATGTGATAGGGGGCGAGCCTATCGCCTTATCGGGCACAAATTCCTGACTCCGAGCTGATACTAAATAGAAAAATCCAATATCGCTTTGCCCGACCCGGGATTCGAACCCGAGACCTCAGCTTTGTAACTGTGCCATAGTACAACTACGCCACCGAGGCAGTCAATCAGCAGCAAATCCTAAGGATTTATTTATCTTTTTTTGCATTATACATAGAACTATTTACATTAAAGAAATGATATAATAATTAAGAACAAAGTACGCCCATTTAAAATAGTGTACACCCTTTTAATTTTAAAGACGCTATGGTTGAAATTATAATTTTAGCAAAAACTATGGTTTTACGACCCAAATACGATGATATTTATAACATCACAAATAAATCTCGTTTTTTTTTATCGAAATTGTTAAGTTGCATTGTGTCTGTAGTCACTAAAACTACCACCCGGCTTCGTTTTCGGTAGCAGTCTTCTTGTTATACCCTGTATACACTCTCATCATATTAATGTCTAGATATGATTTATTAGAGGCTCTACGACTTACAGTCAAACCACCTAGGTGGTTTTGTAGGGTATATATGTTTGTAGTTAGACCTAAGTATTTGTTGTGTAATAAATAAATAAAAAAAAACATATGCTCTTATAGGTACTAAAATTTGCAACAAGATGCGTATAGAGAAAACAATACTTTTTTAAAAACCTTAAGTGAAAGGTAATAGATTTACCCTTCTTACTAATACCATAATTGCTTTTATAAAATGAGGACAGACTTGTGGCCACGGGCTATTGGTCAATTACGAAATTATTCTAACATATTTCTGTATCAGCCAATATACGTCCCACTGCAGGGCACGGGCCTACTCTACAATCGACAGTACGATTGAAAGTGGTTAGGCCATATAGTCCACCACGCTGACCTAGTGCGGGTTGGCGGACTTACATACCATAGAAATTCTTATAAATCGCTATGGTATGCAAGTTTCCTCACATATAAAAAAACATATAATATAATCCATTTACTTCTTTCAGGCGGAAGAAGAAGAGAAAAAGAAGCAGCAACAACAAGAAGCGAAACAGAAGAAGGCGGAAGCGAAAAAAGCGGAGGCGGCCAAAACAGAAGTCACTAAGAAAGACAAGAAACCCGAAGTAGTGAAGAAAGCGGACGTTGTGAAGAAGAAAGAAGATAAAAAGGAAAAGAAACAGGAGAAAGTCGAGAAGAAAAAGGAGAGTAAACAGGAGAAGACTGGTGAGTTTAATTCTAGTAATTGTATCTATATCAGCCCATATACGTCCCACTGCAGGGCACGGGCCTCCTCTACAATCGAGAATACGATTGAGAGTGGTTAGTACACTCCACCATACTAAAAAGAGAATGAGATAATCGTATTGCTTACCACCAGGCGAACGGTATCTTCGTCAAACTATTAATTGCAATGAATGACAGCCTTCGTGGCGCAGTTGATTAGACGCCGGCTGTGAAACGAGAGGCCGCGGGTTCGATCCCCGCACCGAGAGAAATGTTTGTGTGAACTACAGGTATTTGTTTCGGGTCTATGTGTTTGTGGGAGTGAAAAATCTCTCGTAGTTTCTGATACTACACAAGACTCGATGTTAGTGTGGGGTCAGGACTATATATGTGACTGTTGGGTGAATTTATTTATTGAATTATTTTTTTTTACAGTACAACAAGCAACAGCCAAGTCGAAACAGCCACCTCCACAGCCGACCAAGAAGGAGGGCAAGAAGAAAGAACAACCGGTGCAACAACAGAAGCCTCAAGTCATCAACATCAATCCGGACACTACTATAGAAATAGTCAGTAAAAAGGTCAGATTGGTACACTTCCTTACGCAAATTATAATAATAAATAAATGTTATGTATACGACTGCCTCGGTGGCGTAGTTGTACTACGGTACGCTTACAAAGCTGAGGTCTCGGGTTCGAATCCCGGGTTGGGCAAAGTGATATTGGATTTTTCTATTCATTATCAGCCCGGAGTCAGGAATTTGTGCCCGATATGGCGATAGGCTCGCCACCTATCACATCGTGGGACGGAACATACTGGCAAAATGTGGGTGCCCTGGCACCTCTGCCTACCCCTTCTGGGAAAAAGGCGTGAGTTTATGTATGTATGTTATGTATAGGTAAAAGGATGAAGTGAAACGATTCTTGGTTCATTACGTACTGACTTTTAATGACGTCCTTACCGGCTTAGGGGCTCTGTACATTGCATGCATTAAGGTGTACATACACGCTCTTATATTCATAACAATAAATTTACGACTTGTTCCCGAAAGGGGTAGGCAGTGGTGCTACCAGGACACACGTTTTGCCTTGTGTAAACCCACGTCGTGATAGGGAGCGAGCCTATCGTCATATCGGGCACAAATTCCTGACTCCGAGCTGATAGAAAACCGAATAGAAAACCCTAAAACAACTGCTCCGTCGAAGAAGTATTTAACGAATTTAAAAATTATAATTTTCTTTTAAAAATTATCTTAAATGAAGTTACATTTTTTTTTATTGCTATGAATGGCGTGACGAGCATGCCGTTCGGCTGATGGTAAGCGATACGACCGCTCATGAACAGTAGCAAAACCAAACAACACCTTGAATTACAAAGCAATGCTTGGCATTCCACTGCGCTCGCCATCCTGAGACATAAGATGTTAAGTCTCAATATGTCCAGTAGTTACTCTGGCTACAATGCCCTTCAACCCGAAACACAACAGTGCGTTGACACTGCTGTTTGACGGGAGAAATAGACACTGCGGTGGTATCCACTCAGATGGCCTCTCACATATGAGAGACCTGCCACCAGTAAGTATATGTAGATAAACTGCAAAAATAACGTATATATTTGTAATGTTGCAGAACCAGTGCCCCTCGGAGCCAGAGAAGCCGGCGTCGTGCAGCATCATGGAGCAACTCAGCTGCGGCGTGCAGGTAGACATTCCCTCCCGAGTCCAGGCCTGATCCCTCCTTCCTTCGATCAAATAGACACTAGATACAACATGAGCGTTTAGAAAATGGCACCAAAAAAGAGTGCTTTAAGCACTGTTTCGCCTTCAGTCACGCACCGACCGTTGCTTCCAAAACGTCGCAGAACTTTAGACAATATTATGTGAAAAGCTACTTTAAGCTCCAGGAATAAGGTGGAATTTGTGTTAATATATTTGGAATATGTGATCTTTTGGTTTACTTTTTTTCATGTCATGCATCGGTGCCACTTTTTAATAGAACTTTTACAGGGAACTGTGTATCTAGTGTATATTTGATCGAAGCCTCCTTTCTATAATCCTGGGTCTTTCCGCCGTAATGTGAGAAGGCCGGCGTAATTGTATCTATTGGCATGAGACTGCCGTCTGATGCCATTCGATACTCTGCCTGGACAGCATTTGCACTTACCATCAGGTGCAGTGTGGTCATTATGCCGGGCCAGAATAAAAAAGAATTAACTACATCAGTTTGTATAGAATAAATACGAGAAACGAGATACCGGCTCGTCCGCTAACGTTACTCATAGACAGGGGCCCTACTACATTCATCCGAAACGAAAATCGAAACTTCGGATGATCGAAGTTTATATACGATACGAATGTACCTACATATACTTATGGTCGTTATTGACTTATGGTCGTAACCATAGACTTATATTTGCGATGTACGTTATACAAATTCGAACTTTTACAGAGTAGATACATTCGTATCGTATAAAAAACTTCGATCGTCCGAAGTTTCGATTTTCGTTCCGGATGTTTTGAATCTATTTTAGTTATCGAATGTTTTCGTCCCTTTGGAACGAATACAGATTGAGCGTAGAAGACAAAAAATCGATAAATAAAATAGGTTTATTAAATATCTATGAATAAGGGCGTAAGAGATGACCGCAAATCAACATTTGGACCGTACCCACTACTTACTACCCAAACACAACGATATTTAATAAAAATAAATTGTTTTTCTTTGCGATATTTTTAGTTGCATTTTGTTTGTAGTCACTAAAACTACCACCCGCTTCGTTTTCGGTCGCAGTCTTGAAATACCCTGTATGAAAAAAGTTATCGAACAATTTAGAACCCTCCCTCTTTAGTTGAAGCCTGTTAACAAATAAATACAATGTTTAACAGCAAATACATAATATATTATATATGTTTTCAGGTCGCCGATCTCAAGTTGCCTCCCGGTATAACATTGACGAGAGTCCAACCTAGTGAGAAGAAGGAACCGCCGCCCATCAAATCTGTGGTAAATGACTTTACTTTTAATCTATACAGATTTTCCCAGAAACATGGGGAGGGGGGTTACCCTACGATATAAAACGAAGTTCGAATTTTCGGCCGTCGTACGTAAAACTGTACCAATGTGCCTATGTACTCCACAAAATGTTATGCTGGCACTTCACATGGCTGTTTGTATTGGCTATTGGTTGTTTGTTGTATATGGCAAAATAAATGACGTTAAAAGCAAACATGCAAATAGAGGCAAATATGACAATTTATACTTACGTATTTGTCTTAGAGTAATTACCTCTAGAGAGATTCACGCTGTAACCGCACATGAGACATCAATAGCTATATCTAGCAACATAAAATAATAAGCGCCATAATGTGGCCTTGAATTAAAATAGACCCTATTTCAATAATATTAGGTTGCTTTATTGCGTGAACGACGTCGCTTTCTTTGACAAAATTCTTTTTTCGCCCATCAACAAAAAGCGGCACGTCACATGAAATAGAACATTATTTTGCATCTCATTCTGACAGAAAGAAATTCGTATCGGTGTCTCATTTTTGCGATGTACGGTACATTTCGGCTCTCTCTAGAGGTAATTACTCTAAGGTATTTGTTATTGGTCTTGCTTGTCATGCTGGCACGTCACATGGCTATTTGTATTTATGTATTTGGCATATTTGGCAAACAATGCCATGTGAAGTGCCACCATTAGAATCCTCTATCGCACGTCATAACCATAGACTAAGTTCGGAGTGAATGATAAATATTGTAAGAATAGTATTTATTTTCAGAAGTGATCGGTAGAAATGTCTGCTGACGCATACAAAAAATGTATTTGGTCTGCAAATTTACCCTCAAAACTGAACATACATAAATTCCTTCAACAGTCACATCCATAATAAATGATAAATAACACCCAACAGTCACATACATAGTCCTGACCCCACACTAATATCGAGTCTTGTGTCGTGTATCAGAAACTACATGACTTTTCGGTCTCACAAACACCCAGACCCGAAACAAATACCTGTGGTTCACACAAATTTCTGTTCCGGATTTCTCTTTTCATAGCTGGCGTCTTACCAACTGCGCCACGGAGGCTGTCGAAATTATGAATTGACACTTAAAAACTATTCACAGAAATAGTATAACTCGAAATCATGAATGGACACGTACAATCCATTCACAAAAATTCACCCATTAAATATATGTTATATCATTTTGCAGCCATTATGGAAGTGCAATCAGTTACCGGCGACTCCCACGCCGGTGGCCCGTCCCGCGCCCGTCATCAACGCTGATCCTTCCATGATGATGTTTAGCACTGCTCAACCTGGTATGTACTGAAATATTTAGAAATTAAACTAATTTAGCACTTTTCTGTATCAGCCCATATACGTCCCACTGCAGGGCACGGGCCTACTCTACAATTGATAGTACGATTGAGAGTGGTTACTACGTGGCCCACTTTAACACTTTTATGATTTGATAATTCGATGAAACGATTCACTGGTGGTAGGTCTCTCATATGTGAGAGGCTATCTGGGTGGGCACCACCGCAGTGTCTATTTCTCTCGTCAAACAGCAGTGCGTTTACACTGATGTGTTTCGGTTTGAAGGGCACTGTAGCCAGAGTAACTACTGGACATATTGAGACTTAACATCTTATGTCTCAGGATGGTGAGCGCAGTGGAATGCCAAGCATTGCTTTGTGATTTATGTTGTTGTTTGGTTTTGCTACTGTTCATGAGTGGTTGTATCGCTTACCATCAGGCGAACGGCATGCTCGTCTCGCCATTCGTTGTAATAAAAAAAAAAAACGAAAATGCGACACGAAAAGAGATGGACATAAAACGTTAAATAGGATATAGCCTGCGAGAGAATGAGATAGAATACACTAGTATACCCCTCTTTTTTATTTTATCTATACACCAATAGATCTAGTGGAGGTCCGTGAGCTTCAAATATTGAACATTTGAAAAACTATATGTAATAGAATTTTATCAGTATGTTTTCTTTCACCCTTGTCCGTTTTTCGATTGGCGTAAAGACCAGCGGAGCAGAGATGTGTATAATAATATTTGATACAGTTTATTAACTTTTTTCTCGCTAAATAGCAGTGTTAATGCACGTTGTGTTTCGGATTGAAGGGCATTGTAGCCAGAGTAACTACCGGACATATTGAGACATTACATCTTATGTCTCAGGATGGCGAGCGCAGTGTAATGCCAAGCATTGCTTTGTAATTCATTGTTTCATTTTGCTACTGTTCATGAGCGGTCGTATTGCTTATCATCAGACGAACGGTATGCTCGTCTCGCCATTCATTGCAATAATAAACAAAAAACTTGTTAATAAACACAAGGCCATTTATAAATATTTTAAAATTGTAAATAAATAAATACCCATTTAATTTTTTTCCCCCACAGAACAACCAAAAACAATAATAATACCAGAACCACCAGCCAAATCGAAGAAATCCAAGAAAAAGTCCAAAAAATCAGCCGGTGAAGCACCCACAGAGGCCAAACCGGATGGCACAAAAATGGTCACACTCCGCAACCCCATGTTCCACCCCAACCTACCCCCGGTGCAGATAACAAACAACCCTGCACCTAAAAAGGAGCAGATCAGACTCCCAGACCCCATACCGATGCCTCCAACCCCGTGCCAAGCAACAATCACCCCGACATCAAACGGAATGTTTACCATAAGGAATCCGTTGATGTCGATGATGCATCAGCAAAGCCTGATGGGTATTAGAAGCCAGACACCACATCCAATTAATCCCATATTTAATCAACCCCATTATAATTATGTGAATCCAAATACATATGTGCCCGGAGCACCTTATGTTGAGACCAGGGCGTCACCGAAGCAAGATGACTATCAAAGCAGGATTTTGAATTTGGGTATGTATTTTTGTTTGTTTACTAGTATTGCTTGCGTATTTTTCTGCTTTATACAAGGTATATCAAGCAAAGAAAAAAAGTGAAGCCGGGTGGTAATTTTAGTGAATTTAGACACAATGAAACTAAAAATTTTGCAAAACAAAAAGCAACGATTTTTTTACAATTTGAGCGATGAAGATAAATTATTCGATAATTAAAGTAGCTTTTAAATTTTCTATAAATAAGAGCGTAATAATTTGTCTATACTTTACTGTTAATAAACATGTCTCAAGTAATCTATCATTGTCTATGATATATAAACGTATATGTTTATCTATCATTGTCTATTATATATAAACGTATATGTTTAGACAGCCTCCGTTACGCAGTTGATTAGTCGCCGACTTTGAAATGAGAAGCCGAGTCGATCCTCGCACCGAGACAACTTTTTGTGTGGCCCACAAGTATTTTTCTCGGGTCTGGGTGTTTGTGAGACCGAAAAGTCTCTCGTTGTTTCTGATACACGACACAAGACTTAATTGATCTTCATGTGGAGTCAGGACTATGTATGTGACTATTGGGTGTATGTATTTATTGAAATAAAACTATTATTTACGGATTTTATCTCGGATTAGGTTTAATTTTTACATTTTTAACTTCCCGAAGTTTCGATTACTTAACAGCTTTCGTGGTCACGGGCAATAATCGTTTTGTTTCAACGTGTAAAGTTCGCGTAAATCTAATAAACCATTATGTATTTATTTATTTTATTTACAGCTTCATTTACCCAGAAAAATGATGAAGGATACTCTCTCTTCAAGACACCAGAGGACACCCAGCAAAGAAGTTTTTTAACCCCAGAATACTATGTGGAAAACTCCAGCCCAAAGCCAGTGGTATCGCCCAATCCGATAGGGACGAGGCCAAGTGAGACCAGAACTTTCGAGTCCAATGACTCATCCCTATTCGCCAACCCGATACAGAGACCGGAACCTGTAGGCACCCCTTTGAAAAGGGAGGAAAATGAATACACTGGTCTTTACACCCCTTTTGGACTACAAGATAGAAATGTCTTCAGAAATGCACTGTTTAATGAAAAAAGTGATGTTGGATCCAACGTTGGTAAAGTGGACGATGTTGGGTCCAATCACATCGCCAATGGCGATCAGTTGCCGTATTTTCAAAGGTTAAGGGTTGGGTCGAAATTGAATAATGAGGTCACTATACATCATGTTAAGGACTCCAAGTTTTATAAGGGGCAGGTGAGTGACCTTAAAATTGATTTTTTTTGTCTTTTTATGTTATTTATTTGCTTTGAACTTTTTAAAGTGATTTTTTTTTTGCATCGTTTTTAAAGTGAATTTTTTTTTGGGATTTGAAAAAGCGACACCAAAAAGAGAGACAAAAAATAGGGTTTAACTTGCGAGACAATGAAATAGAATACAATTGTAGTGTTTCTTTTAATCTTCATCTCCTCTTTCTTCTTTGTCTCTTTTATGTTTTGTATTATCCTGTTTTTGTGAATTTATATCCTTTAAATTTTTAGTAGCTCCTACTAAAACATTTTTTTTACTATCATTATATTTCAGGAGCCACAGCCTTTAGATGTTGGGCAACAGAACGAAGAATCTGTGTTCGGTAGGCCAGCGTGGCCCGACACGCTGTACCAACAGACAGCTACCAAAACAGGTGAGTAATGTCCGTATACTACATGTCTCATATACTATATCTATACTTCATTCGTTTAGTAACATATACTAGATACAGGGTCCGGAACAAAATCACGCGCCAAAAGTGTCCGAGGTTGCTTATACTTATACATTTGAATTTCGAACTACGAGATGTAGCAAAAAGTCTTAAATTATAATCAACTTCAGGTAACAATAAACCTTATTCCTTTAAATTAAGATTTATTATGTTTTGGACCATACTAAAATCAAATAAGAGCACACGCTTATTAGTGCTCTTATTGGTCTTACAGTTTTTTAGGCCGTTACTTATAATCTTGTGTATATTTAGGTTTAGGATGTAAAAAGAATGTAATCAAAATGATCACGTGACCCGGAGATTCTTTTTTTTTAATTGTATCTAAAAAAATGAATAATAATATTCTCGTCAACTTGAGGCACTGTTTAAAACAAACGAAAGGTCTTTAGACTAATGTGACACAAATTATATTTTCTGGGTGCCTCTAAAACCAAACTAAGTGATCTATAAATCGTCTTGTAGTGCCTTTCTTAGTGTAGTGGCATTGTGTATGTTAGGTTTTTTTTTTTTTATTGCTATGAATGGCGAGACGAGCATGCAGTTCGCCTGATGGTAAGCGATACGACCGCTCATGAACAGTAGCAAAACCAAACAACACCTTGAATTACATTATCAATCGCTCGCCACCCTGAGACATAAGATGTTAAGTCTCAATATGTCCAGTAGTTACTCTGGCTACAATGCCCTTCAACCCGAAACACAACAGTGCGTTTACACTGTTGTTTGACGGGAGAAATAGACACTGCGGTGGTACCCACCCAGATAATGTCCATAATGTCCATTTTACTATGAAATTTAGTATCGGTGCGAAGATTTTTGTCCCTCGATAAAATCTACTTTTATATGTAGGGAAAAAGTATATTTTCAATAAATATAAACATAATTGCCACCCAGGCCCGAAGTTCTTGGAGAAATTAACTTGAAGTCCAACATAAATATATATTTTTTGCCTTCGACTCTATGAACAAAATGTAAAATGGGATGATAATTATTTTATTTAATAAACCTGTCGCCCAGGATAAAACAGGAAAACGTATCAAGACAAACCATTAAGTTATAGTAAATTTTGAGCAGTATCGGTATCGAAATCTACGATATTTTTCAACGACACTATTAATGGCCATTCTCCTTTATACAATGACCAATAAGGGTGTCATAATTATATTGCAATTAAACTAATAGGTACCGTTTGACGTTTCATACTTTTCAACTTTGTACAGGCGTAACTTACACAATTTCAATAACATTTCGCTTAAAACCATGGAATTGTGGCTTTACGGCAAGCGAAATTAAAATTGTGTGAGTTACGCTTGTCTAAATATGTTTAAAATTGAAAAATATGTAACGTCAAACGGTACCTATTAGTTTAGTTGGAGGTTAGCCGTAAATCAAATCTGAATTCCATCATTCTATTCGTTTTAAACGCAGTAGATTATTATTATTATTATTACTCACATTAATATAGTGGAAGTGTCGCGCGACTGTATCTCTATTGTAGCGCGGTCGTAGCACTGCTGTTGTGCGGTCGTAGCACGGCTGTAGCGTGTTCGTAGCGCAGCTGTAGCGCGTTCGTAGCACTGCTGATGTGCGGTCGTAGCACGGTTGTAGCTTGTTCGTAGCGCAACTATAGCGTATTTGTAGCTGGACTAAAGCGTGTTTGTAGCGCAGCTGTAGCGTGTTCGTAGCACAATTGTAGCGCAACTATAGCGTGTTTGTAGCACAGCTGTAGCGTGTTCGTAGCGCAACTATAGCGCGATTGTAGCACGGCTATAGCGTGTTGGTAGCACAATTGTAGCACAACTATAGCGTGTTCGTAGCGCAGCTGTAGTGAGTTCGTAGCGCAATTGTAACGCGATTGTAGCACGGCTGTAGCGCAATAGTCACGCTACTTTATAAATCTATAAAAATAACGTCACGTTCATTTTTTTATTCCGATGAATGAGCATGCCATTCGCTTGATACTAAGCGATACGACCGCTCATGAACAGTAGCTATAAATTATAAAGCAATGCTTGGTATTCCATCGCGCTCGCCATCCTGAGACATGAGATGTTACGTCTCATTATATTCAGTAGATATTCTGACTACAATGTCCTTTAAATCGGAACACAACAGTGCATATACTCTGATGTTTGGCGGGAGAAATAGATATTGCATTGTACCTGCCCAGGCTGCCTCTTACATATGAGAGACCTACCACCAATAAAAAAAATGTTTAATACCATAGTTGGATGGCAACGGCAGAAAATAGAGACATATGGAAGGAGTCAAGGGAGACCGTAGCCCAACAGTGGGACAATATAAGTTAATATAAAAAAGGTAGAATTGTGTCTGAAATCACCAATACAAGAAGCCGGCTTTTCGGTTCCCATTCCACTTTATTGGCATCAATTCAACATTTGGCATCAATTTTTGGATTTAACGTAAATTGAAAAGAGGAACATACGTTTAAAAATTCTGTTTATTCGAATTAATCCAAATCCACTCTAAAAAATGTAAAAACTGTAACAGCCCATATACGTCCCACTGCAGGGCACGGGCGTACTCTACAATCGAGAGTACGATTGAGAGTGGTTAGGCCATATAGTCCACCACGCTGGCCTAGTGCGGGTTGGCGGACTTACATACCATAGAAATTCTTATAAACCGCTATGGTATGGCAATGGCAAATATAAATTAGTGACGGAAACAATTTAATATTAACGATAAACAATAATCCACCAAAAAATAGTGCACACAGTGTGTATGCATACATGTTCAGTTGAGTTCATAATTTTTTTTAAGACGTTTTCAAATAAAATGTGTACCGAGCTCAATACGAATTATTCGCTCGTTTATTTTATTCTTAACCGAATTAGGAATAAGAAGAGTTATTCGTTATTTGAATAATTTTGGATCGAATAACCTATATTATCCCCTCAACCGTCAAATCTTCCATAGAAACATCAAAGATGCTGCGAACTGTCGAGGCCGTGATACGGTTTTGGTGGAAATTAATTTTAAATAAATAAATTAATTGGGAATTAAATATCGTTCAGATTTTGTTATAATATTTTTAAAGAGTTTACTAGGCTGTCCGCTATAATATCGTGTACCATTTCGTTCAGAAAAAAAAATTAAAACGTCACTGAAATTGTCCTCACATCGCCAACAGTCACTCAATCTACCAAGCCGTTTTATTGTTTTGACAGTTCGCGGCATCTTTGACTTTTCTATAGAAGCCGTTTGACGGTTTGGGGTTATTCTTTATTCGAATAACAAATATCTTTTTTTATTACGAATAACTTTTTTTATTCGTTATTCGTCATTCGAATAAATTGTGCCCAAATCAACCCAGGCGCGGCGGCCTCTCCGCGCGGCTCGCCCGCGGGCTCCGCGCCGGACTCGTGCGCGTCGGGCGGGGGCTCGCCCGCCGCGCCGCACGACACGCGCTTCGGACCAGTCGGCGCTAGGACTCCGCGCACCGGTCAGGCATCACTACACGTACACACGCACTACCACTCGGCATTCTATCAACACTGCTACCGAAAACGAAGCCGGGTGCTAGTTTAAGCGACTTAAGGCACAATGCAACAGAAAATTTTGCAAAAAGAAAAAGCGACGATTTTTTTTTTGGTTTTTTTTTTTCCTATGGTCGTATTTGGGTAGTAAATACATTTTTTTATAAAGACTAAGGTTTAAAAGACTTCAAATTATTATTTTAGCAAAATCTATGGATTTACAACCCATAAATATATTTAAAAGATCATAAAAAAATTGTCGCGTTTCTTTGCGAAATTTCTAGTTGCACTGTGTTCGTAGGCACTAAAACTACCACCTTCGTTTTCAGTACCAGTCTTGATATACCCAGTATAAATTGACTAATATAACAAATTAAATTATTCTTATGTTACGAGAGATGACGACCAAAATTTTTGTCTCATAGCAATACGGCCACAACCATATCTAATTGATAGATTTGATTATTTCGAAATCTAAAATACAAATTTCAGGCATTTATCGCGTAGCGTTTGATCGGACTGAATTTTCAAAAATGTCAACAAATTTTACCGAACTGTGTCATAGCAATCTGTCTGAATTGTTGAACGTGATGAAATTAATTATAAGAAAAATAACGGTTTATTTAAAGTTATAATAAGTTTTATGAGGTGTCAAAGTTACGAAAAAGTGAATTATTATGATATAACGACAGCATTGGTCTCATTTCTGAAAATTATGCATTTACCTATAAAGTGGGATTATTTTGAGTCCTTAAAAACTCACTCTTCCATCCCTAAAAACGTCATCATTGGCAGATGAGCGAACCGTGCCTTGTCGTTGAGAATAGAAGAAAAAACGTCTGCGAGCCCTCGGACAACCAGCGACACACTATGAGAGGCCTCATTCCGCACTTTTTTTCCACCTTGCTTCCACCCCCGTCTACTTGGACAACTTATAGTTTGTTATAACCTTAAGTGAGCGTCACTCCAACGATTAGATCAGCTGATGAGTGAGCTGTGTACAGTAAGAGAGCGGCAGGAGCATAACACGCGAGAAACCATTCCCACCGCAGCTCAGGTGCATAAGAAGCGCTCAGGCATCGACCAAGCGACTCCAAAACGTTCTTTTCACTTTTGGGAGTAAATGCGACATCTAAAATTTCTGAAAACAGTTTTTTTTGTAATCGCGGCAAATATTCGAACGGTAAAAAAATCGTCCGGATTGCTATAATACAGGTCGGCTAAATTTTTTGACATTTTCAAAAAATCGCTTCAGCTATATACTACGCGCAAAATGTCTGAAAACCAACTTATTCGTCATAAAATTATAAAATCTATGTACATTTCCAATATCAGACGTATTGCTGATACCGAATACCTATTTTTTGACACATTAGAAATAGCCTCGCACGCCACATAACGCAACATTAAAACGGCATTGATACTGGCATTTTAATCAGTTACTCATTATGACACTTAATCACTCACTAAATGAAAGGAAATGGAATGTATTTCTGGTCAGATGTCACTAACACATACACATATCATTTTCTATTTCCGTCATGTCCAATTACTTCTTTTTAATCTTCCTCTATTTCCGTCCATCCAATTTCTTGTTTTTAATCAGTCACTGGTTTTTAAACACTCGTATTTCCGTCATTGTCCGGTATTTAGTCAATCAGCAATACATTTTTTTTTCAAGTATTCATTGCTCATATGGATTAGTTGATCGATAACTCACTCCCAATACACAATATTCGATCTCAGTAAATAGGACTATGTACATGACTGTCGGGTGTATTTACTCATATATTTCTCGACAGAATCCAGCGTGTTCCTGCCGGACCGCAGCATCACAAATCTCTCATCTCTGGAGGCTGGAGAGCGCGAGATAGAATCATTCAAACGTTTCGACTTCTACTTTGAGCCGCCGCAGCACAAACCCAAAGTTCAACTCGACGTGAGAGACATCGCCGCGGCGTTGAGGCACAACCACAAGTAATACACGTCTACATAAACAAACAGCCTGTATACTATACAGGGTGTCACATAAATCAATGTCAAGCTTAATTCCGATGATAGAGTAAGGTGTGACTTACAAAAGAATATATTTCTCGTATTTGTTAAAATATTAATAAAAAATAAATTATATGGTGCGGAACTGTCATTTATACAAAAATGCTAATTTTCAAGAGAAGCATTTGATACTTTGACGTCGTATAAAAGTATATTTCGAGACACAGACAATATGAACAGCTTATATTACAATATCCACTATTAAACTTACGGGTATAAAAATAATGACCACATTAAATTGTAAACAACTATACTATAAGATTATTTTTATCCAACCTTTGCAATTTTAGCATAAGTGACAGTGTCGCGCCGGGATTGCGATATGTGACAAATCTACATACAGCTGGACAGATATCCTGATTACCTACATACAATACACAGGGTTATTGTTCAAACACTGCACATTTTTAATATTAAACTCATGAGAATAATTCTGATTAACGTACGGTCGAAAATATTTAAATTTACACATAATAAGTCATTTATTTCCATAATGATTTATTATATTTACGCGAATGAAATAATAAATAAATAACACCCAACAGTCACATACATAGTCCTGACCCCACACTAAGCTCGAGTCTTGTGTATCAGGAACTACGAGAGACTTTTCGGTCTCATAACACCCAGACCCGAAAGAAATATTTGTGGGCCGCACAAACATTTCTCTCGGTGCGGGGATCGAACCCGCGGCCTCTCGTTTCACAGGCGGCGTCTAACCGACTGCGCCACGGAGGCTGTCAAATGTAATGAATTAATGTAAAATAAAGCTATTATTTACCAATTTTATAGCATATTTGGTTTATTTTTACATTTCACGCGTCAAGAAGTTCATAAACATTAATTTCCATTCCAATATGTCCTCATTAATGGCGATATTATACTTAACATCTACGTTTGTGTGTAGTTTATGAATGGGCTCATTATGGTCGAGCATATTGCCGGAACGCTTATAAAGCTGAGGTCTCGGGTTCAAATCCCGGATCGGGCAAAGTGATATTGGATTTTTCTATTCATTATCAGCCCGAAGTCAGGAATTTGTGCCCGATATGGCAATAGGCTCGCCCCCTATCACATTGTGGGACGGAACATACGATGCTAAATGTAGGTGTCCTGGCACCTCTGCCTACCCCTTCTGGGAAAAAGGCGTGAGTTATGTATGTATGTATATTGTCTAAGCTATTTTGTTACGTGAGGATTAAAATGACGGAATATTAAAAAACATTACTAATTGACTATATTCATTATTCTAAACCTCATGTTAAAATGTGCATATTCTAATGAAAGTAACCCTGTGTCTATCTATTCTGTCGGTTAATCAGTAATATGTTATTCACATCTTTAACAGTAAAATGAATACAATATGTATGTGATAACGAAATTTAAATCTTATAACTAGACTTATAAAGTCGATTTTTCAATAACACTGCCTATTGAATGTGAAAAATATTGTAAAATCCTTTGTACTGAGAGTATTGACTACTGTTTGTGTAATTATGAAAATATTTATAGTAAAAAAGTTAAATGTATTAAATTGCATGTCTATCTCACTCATTCACATACTGATGGAAAGAGACAGAATATAACAACGCATTGAAATATTATTGATCGTCTTGTATCTCCTAGATGTGATGGAACATAATAGATTGTAATATCGATTGTGTCTAACTTTTAAATACGTGACTTAACATTAAAGCAAAAGAAATGTATTAAAAATACTCAAATTGTGACATAAAATATCGCATGGAACTGTGTATAATGTATATTGCAACTGTATTCTGTCTCTTTCGCTCTTGTAGAGATGAAAAGGGATAGAATACTGCTAAAAAGAAAAGCGATAACTTGTATTGTGACGAAAACTATCGAAATGTAAGAACTTTGTATATTGTTATTTTCTACGGTCTGTCCTTTACGTAGAAAGGAGAGCTTCAAGAATCACTTGAATGCTCACAAAACTATACGGAATAGACTATAAGCTCAAATTGACTAGTTGCGTCTCTTTCACTCCGCACGGGATGGAAAGAGACAGATGGTGAGCTGTAATGGCGCGATGACGTCACAGCGACGCCAACAATCGGACTGACGTTAGCAAATTGTATTATTAAAGATGAAACGTTCATAAAATTATTAACGATTGCGTATCGAGGCGACTGCGCGCCGTCATACTGTCGCGCGACTGTCGCACAACTCTGCGCACACTTGATAAAAGGCATGCGCTTTCGATAAAATGAAACAAGTTGTAATATAAAAGTAACGCTATTGGACAAATTGATAAATCATTTTTGATACATCTTGTGCTGATTATTTTGTTGATTGAATGTCCTGAGGTGAATCAGTGTGCGCTCAATTTAACTGTCATGTACTGCTGTTGTTTATCGGTGTCGTGTCGAGCGACAATCGCGCGACAGTCGCACGACAGTCGCGCATGCGTTTTATTATTACTAGAGTGATCTGTCGTCTGTGTTGAAGGTTGTATCTGCTAAGTAAAGTGTATATTATAATAGCCGATACTTGTGTTTTATTTGACTACCCTTAACATTATTATATACAACTAGCGGTCGGGCCCGGCTTCGCCCGGGTGCAGATAGCTTTTGAGTCCAGTCCACATCAACAACAACAAAACACAACGATAGCAGTTTTAAAATACTACTAACGCCATCTATTATCAACATTTAGAACTAAAAAAAATATATTTAATTTCTCTTAATTTATTCGTTCCATTAGTCACTGATAGGTTCAAACTAATTTTATCCCCATGGGGGTTGAATTTATCAAAGTCCTTAGGAGATGCCTACGTCATAGTAGCTTTATGCATGCAAAGTCTCAGCCCGATCGCTTTAAAATTGACGAAGTTTCATAACAACTTTCATTCCCTAATTAATCCCCTTAGGGGTGGAATTAATCAAAATCCGTTCTTAGCGGATGCCTACGTCATAACATCTACCTGCATACCAAATTTCAGCCCGATCCGTCCAGTGGTTTGTGCTGTGCGTTGATAGATCACTATGTCAGTCAGTCACCTTTGAGTTATAAATAACACCCAACAGTCACATACATAGTCCTGACCCCACACTAAGATCGAGTCTTGTGTCGTGGGTATCAGGAACTACGAGAGACTTTTCGGTCTCACAAACACCCAGACCCGAAAGAAATATTTGTGGGCCGCACAAATATTTCTCTCGGTGCGGGGATCGAACCCGCGGCCTCTCGTTTCACAGGCGGCGTCCAACCAACTGCGCCAAGGAGGCTGTCAAAAGTGTGTAGATGTGATATGGCGACAGGCTCGCCACTTATCACATTGTGGGACGGAACATACAAGGCGAAATGCCTACCCCTTCTGGGAAAAAGGCGTGAGTTTATGTATGTATGTAAAAAACACCACACTCTACGGTATGTATGGCCAACTTAATGGTTGGATACTCAAATGTAATAAATGAAACGAAAATCAGTCTTATCTAGTTTATTACTCATTAAAATCACATTACTAAATACTAAGACATACTAATTTCATCAATTTTACAATATTTTCAAATATTACTATCATGGAGACGTAAGTACCATCTTTTGAAAACGAAACAAAACACAACAGATTTAATAAAAAATAACAATTTAAAATACATATAATTAAATAGTGAAAAATAATCTGAGAGTTTGTTTGGACGAGCTAATCTCAGGAACTACTGATTGGAATTGAAATTTATTTAAGCATTGGATAGCCCATTTATTGAGGATGGCTATAGAATGCTTTTTATATAAGCTTAAAACGTTACTTTGCTATGTTTTTAGCAAAAAATTGAGCGGGACATTAATCCCGGAAAAACTTTTTCACTCAGGCGAAACCGCGAGCAATATTATTGTATATAGAAAAATAAATAAATAAACCCAAGTCACATACATAGTCCTGACCCTACACTAATATCGAGTCTTGTGTCGTGTATCAGAAACTACGAGAGACTTTTCGATCTTTTTAACCCACTTCAAAAATAGGAGGAGGTTCTCAATTCAACTGTATGTTGCTTTTTTTTATTGCAATGAATAGCGAGACGAGCACGCCGTTCGCCTGATGTAAAGCGATATGACCGCTCATGGACAGTAGCAAAACCAAACACATTGAATAACAAAGAACGCTCGGCATTCCACTGCGTTCGCCATCCTGAGACATGAGATGTTAAGTCTCAATATGTCCAGTAGTAACTCTGGCTACAATGCCCTTCGATTGAAGCAGCAGTGTAAATACACTGCTGCTTGATGATGTTGTTGTTTTATCTCACAAACAGACCTAGAATAGTTTTATATAAAGATGGTACTTATTACTCGATACCATAATAACACTTGTACACACGACCTTGTTCATCAGCTTGTATTTAAACCTAGTTTAGTTAACGAATGTTTTGTCTTTCGGCCGGTCTCAATATCCTATCTATCTTTAACAAGAGGTTAAAATAGCACATAACTATGTCAGTACAATTCTATTTCATTTAACAACAATAGACATATATATTTATCTAATCTAGCTATCTATAAATATATGCACCATGTCTATACCTCTCTATCTTGATTACCTGTGACATAAATTGCATTGAAATCTATACTAATATTATAAAGCTGCAGAGTTTGTTTGTTTGTTTGAACGCGCTAATCTCTGGAACTACTGGTCCGATTTGAATGATTCTTTCAGTGTTGGGTAGTCCATTTATCGAGGAAGGCTATAGGCTATATATCATCACGCTATAACCCATAGGAGGAAAGCAGTAGTGATATTTCTAGCAAATACGAGGAAATTTTGTTCGTTTTTCGTGGTCCGATTGGTCGATATTCTAAACTGATAGTCAGAATTAAACATTTTGACCGCCATTTTAAAACGTGTATGCACCCGGGCGGAGCCGGGCCCGACCGCTAGTATCTAATGAAATCTCTTGTTAAAGATAGATAGATAACAGAGAACGGCTGTTTGTCTCCCAAGTCGTTTCGAAGGAGACAAAATATTCGTTAACTAAAAAAGGTGTTAATTGTATGAATAAGGCCGTTGTTTGAGATTAATAAGCTCGTTATTAAACATTTTCATGAAACTGCAGTATATTGGGTAATATTGTGTACAATTTTACTTTTTAAAATTAATGTATTGTTATGAAGTAAATTCAACTCTGACACAAACATGAGAAATGTATGGAGTTTGTCTATAACTGTCTGTAGTGTAGTCTGTAAACTACATTGTTCTAGTGTATTGTAGTCTGCAGACTACAGTGGTGTAGTGTAGTGTGCAGACTATAGTAGTGTAGTGTGTAGTATGCAGACTACAGTGTTATAGTTTAGTGTGTAGTGTGCAGACTACAGTGTTGTAGTGTAGTGTGTAGTGTGCAGACTACAGTGATGTAGTGTAGTGTAGTGGCTACGCGTGTCGCTTGTGGTGTGCGTGAGGTGAATCTGCGCGGCGTCTCTTGCGTCGCGGGGGCGGCGCCTCACACAGTCCCGCGTGCGCCTGCGCCGCCAACAACATGCCCAGCTGACCTTGTGCCTGCAGGAAGACATGAGTACAGTGCATATGGATTAGTACACACATGCACGCACATGGATATCACGCATACCAACATGTTTACACCCATACACCCATACGCTAGCATACATACAAACACACGCACTAACGCACATACTTGGTACACAAATACGTAGACATTACATGCGCACGCACACATGTAACACGCATACATGTGCATAGACACGCAACCATTCGCATACACACTTCCACAAGCATGTACACACATACATACGTACGCCTTCGCACGCATACATACATACATTTGCACACATATGTACGTGCACATACTCATACATACGTACGCCTCCGGACGCATGCATCCATACACACATACATATACGCACACGTACATTAACTACGAGAGAATTTTCAGTCAACATCCAGATTAGAGACAAATACTTGTGTGACAAACATTTATCTCGGCGCGGGGGTCGAACCCGCGGCCTCTCGTTTCTCAGCCGGCGTCAAACCAACCAGACACGAAGGCTATCAGATGCAATTAGTAACAGGAAAATGCTATTTAAAATTAACATCACCACCTTGTTATTTCTGAAGCCTTAGCATGCTCTATATTTCTGCTATTGCTAATCACCCCCACAGAATTTGTAAACGAAAAATTGACCATATATAACCATTTTTCACATCTAAAATTACACACACAAAATTGACACATTTCTTGTTTAAATGGATTCGTAAGAAACTCACTTCTTCATATATTACACGAGATCGCAAAATCACAAAATTTAGCTTATTTATATAACTTGTGAAATGATATATCAACTTCACTTGCTATTCGTGATTGCAATTGCTATTTATTTTAACACTAGATGCAATGAATACCTGTAAACTGTTTTATTCTCACCTCTTCGTGCATTTCCTTCGCCATAGTGTAAACGCTGTGTTCGCTACTATTGTACATTAACGCATTGGATAGCATTAGAAGCACGTCCCTTTGGAACTCCGCTGTAGTCCTGCCAAAGAAAAATAATTCTTGAAGAATCTATCACCGCAATGTCTATTTCTCCCGTCAAACAGCAGTGCAAATGCACTGTTGTGTTTCGGATTGAAGGGCATTGTAGCCAGAGTAGCTACTGGACATATTGAGACTTAACATCTAATGTCTCAAGATGGCGAGCGCAGTGGAATGCCAAGCATTGCTTTGTAATTCAAGGTGTTGTTTGGTTCTACTACTATTCATGAGCGGTCGCATCGCTTACCATCAGGCGAACGGCATGCTCGTCTCGCCATTCAGAGCAATAAAAAAAATGTGCGTGTAAATGTGTGTGCATGTGCGTCCGTGTGTGTATATGTGTACGCCTCACCTGATAACTCCATTATCGATATTCCTCCGTATGGTGGAGAGGTCCATGGGTCGTTTCACCACCATGGAGTACCCCGGAGCCTCCTCGTCGCTTATCGGCCGGAGGAATAAAGACGCGTACTTGTGGGCGCATAGTCTGAAAAAAAGATTTTTGAGAGGAATTAGGTTAAGTTATACTGGGTGGAATCGCTTATCGTCACGAAAAAAATTGTGCATGGCAAGTACATGATTTAGAACACTTTGGCATACTTATTTTAATTTTTTTATGTTTTTGTTTATGTAGTGTAAAATTAATTTACCACTACTAGTTACTAATTTAGAATAAGTTATTCATAAAACAACGTTGTTTAGAGAAACATGACATAAATGAAAAAAATCTTCATAAATACACATTATTGTTACCCTACTTTATACAATATTAATTCGAGTAGAAACTTCTAAATCTAAGTAATAAAATCCTTTGATCGCGCCGCCCTCACCGCCGCGCCGCCGCAAGCGCAAGTACAAAGCGTGCCGCCGCGCCGCGCCGCCCGCTGCCGCACCGCCGACACCTTCAAGCACTTCCTCAGTCGTGCGAAATTCGGTACCGAGTGACGTTGTATGAAATTATTTTAGTTATTGGTTAGTTTCTTGCGGTCAAAATGAGTGATTACACGAACAGTGAGTATGTGACAATAATGACATGCTATGTTCGATCCAATGAAAACTTGGGTCATGCATAACGTGACCATACGTCCCGATTTAGGCGGGACAGTCCCGCTTTCAGGACGTCTGTCCCGGTGTCCCCAGCAAGGCCTATATAGTCCCGCTCTAGCAAACAGACCAAACGATGATCAAAAAGTATTTCCCGCTCGAAATGCTGTATCGAACTATTACTGAAAACGGTTGGGTCAAATTATTCCAGCACTTTCGTAAAAACAAACTTGATTTAATTAACTTTTCCATAATTATTGAGTACGTTATGTGTCTGCCTGGAAGTCACGCCACTACTGGGGCTTATATATCGTGCCTAACTATTTTGTGTTTAGTGCTATGATTATTTTTTGTAATTCAATCTTCTTTATTAAAAACTTGAAAAACACCAAAAACTTTTTATTATTATTTAATTCCACAGATGTCCCGATCTGGCACAAAAAATAAATGGTCACGTTAGTCATGCAAGAAGGATGTATGCAGATCCAGAACATCTGCAGTCTTTGCGTAGGAATGGTATCATGAATGATGAATCCACGAGTTCCCAGCACAAGAACTATTTTAACGACTTATCCGGGGCTACTCGATAATGGTAAGTTCAGACTTCCTAATCATGCAAGAATCCGTGACCTTCGACAGCGAAGTCGTCCATTCTCGACTTTATTAAAACGTTTAAATAAAAACATATGCAGCTTTTTCTAAGGTAGTAGGTACGTTATGAAAATAATAATGTAAATCTTAACAACTTAGCAACAACTACATTTACTTAAATGATCCTAACACACTAAAATTCTAAATAAATCAAAATGTTATGTGGTAATATTTAGAGTAATAATACCGATAAATAGGCGCAAAGTAAGTTCAAGGTCGATGCGCGACAGTCAGCTGTTGTGTGGCGTGACCCATACGCTCGCGCGCCTGAGTATTGACAAGTCGTTGCACTTTTAAGTGTAGGGTGATTTAGATAATATGTGTTTTGGGGACATCTTGTACTGATGTTGTTTATGGGGTAGTTTGTAGTTTTTAATGATAAATCTCGTATATAACGTTAATGTCACATACACAATACACTATTAAATTTTCCGGACGATAAGCGATTCCACCCAGTATAAATTATTTTAGTGTATTAAATTTTTTACATTTAAGTGTAATGTTATTGTCTATTTCTCCCGCCAAACAGCAGTTTAAATGCACCGTTGTGTTTCGGATTGAAGGGTATTGTAGCCAGAGTAACTACTGAACATATTGAAACTTAACATCTTATGTCTCAGGATGGTGAGCGCAGTGGAATGGCATGCATTGCCTTGTAATTCAAGATGTTTGGTTTTGCTACTGTCCCTTAGCAGTCGTATCGCTTACCATCAGGCGAACGGCATGCTCGTTTCGCCATTCACTGCAATAGAAGAAGACATACACACCTGCTATACACAAGCATGACGGATTTCTTCCACAGTCGGTGTTGTCTATCCGCGTCGCTGCCGCTCGGTGACTCCGGGGCAGACGCCTCCGCCGCACTCTCCGAGCCCGAACACGCTGTAGACAAGCCATCATCATCAGTCACAAGAAGATTGTTGTTAAAAACAATCTTGATGGTAGGTCTCTCATATGTGAGATGCCATCTGGGTAGGTACCACTGGAATGTCTAATACTCCCGTCAAACAGCAGTGTAAATGCACTGTTGTATTTCGGTTAGAAGGACATTGTAGCCAGAGCAACTACTGGACATATTGAGACTTAACATCGTCTCGCCGTTCATTGAAATAAAAAAATAATGGGAAAAGCTGCGGTCAGGCATTATCAGTCATCATTATTATCAGCAGTCATCATCGTAAATCATGGCTAATCACCGTCGATCATCATTTATCTACATCAACAGACATAGAAAATCCTGTGTCAATAAATATACAATCTTTACCCATCAAATAGTTGGTCATCATCTTAATCATCAGTCATTACCAGTCGTCATCATCTTCCATCATAATTATCAATCACATATTTTTTATTTACTCCTGTTTTTAATCGAGACAACAATTTTAAAAAGATTGTAAAACATATCAAATACTATTAATTTGTCTCTTATTTTAAATTTACTCAAGAATTTATTTCGAATCATCAATTATAAAAAAAATAAAAAAATATTCTTAGAAATAAACTACTGGTGGTAGGTCTCTCATATGTGAGAGGCCATCTGAGTTGGTACCACCGCAGTGTCTTTTTCTCCCGTCAAACAGCAGTGTAAACGCACTGTTGTGTTTCGGGTTGAAGGGCATTGTAGCCAGAGTAACTACTGGACATATTGAGACTTAACATCTTATGTCTCAGGATGGCGAGCGCAGTGGAATGCCAAGCATTGCTTTATAATTCAAGGTGTTGTTTGGTTTTGCTACTGTTCATGAGCGGTCGTATCGCTTACCATCAGGCGAACGGTATGCTCGTCTCGCCATTCATAGCAATAAAAAAAAAAAAGAAATTATTTAAAAATATTGTAACACTTACTTCTAGAATCCGATTTCTTCTTTCGCGAATAATCCCGTTTCTTCTTTCCGTCCTTCTCTTCTTCGCGACTCAGCTACAAAATAAATAATATTAATGGCTTACAAGAATTAATTCGGCAAAGACATACGGGGTATATCAAGACTGCTACCGAAAACGAAGCCGGGTGGTAGTTTTAGTGACTTCAGACACAATTTAACTAGAAATTTTGCAAAAAAAAATTAGGGGCGACATTTTTTGTTTTTTTTTTTCTTATGCCGTGTTTGGGTGGTTAATACACAGTATTGCCTAAAATAATAATTTACGTCCTTTAACTTTTAAAGACTCTTTGGTACGCTAGGTTTTAAATTTTATTTTAGCAAAATCTATAGTTATCATCCAAAAACGAGATTAAAAACATTTTTTTTAAAAAGTTGTATTTTTGCAAATTTAATTGCATTGTTAATTATTGTTTGACAGCCTCCGTGGCGCAGTTGGTTAGACGCCGCCTGTGAAACGAGAGGCCGCGGGTTCGATCCCCGCACCGAGAGAAATGTTTGTGCGGCCCACAAATATTTCTTCCGGGTCTGGGTGTTTGTGAGACCGAAATGTCTCTCGTAGTTCCTGATACACGACACAAGACTCGATCTTAGTGTGGGGTCAGGACTATGTATGTGACTGTTGTGTGTTATTTGTTTATTTTATTATTTATTTATTGTATCTGAAGTCACTAAAACTACCAGCCGGCTTCGTTTTCCCCCTCAGTCCGGATACACCCTGTATAAGTGGCAAAATGTTACCTCCATGGGAGTATCGTCATCTGTCTCAGTGTGCGCGTCCTCCGGAGGCCGTTCCTCTTTGATTTGCAGTCCCAGTTCCTCTTTTATCATCTGCTTTAGGGGTATCGAGTCCTGGGGAAAATAAAATAATAAATAAATACACCCAACAGTCACATATACCGGGAGTGCAGGTGGTAGGTCTCTCATATGTGAGAGGTCATCTGGGTTGGCACCATCGTAATGTCTTTTCTCCCGTCAAACAGCAGTGTAAATGCACTGTTGTTTGTTATTGAAGGACATTGTAGCCACAGTAACTACTGCACATATTGAGACCTAACATCTCATGTTTCAGGATGGCGAGCGCAGTGGAATGCCAAGTATTTCTTTGTAATTCACTGTGTTTTGTTTTGCCACTGTTTATGAGCTGTCGTATCGCTTACCATCAGGCGAACGGCATGCTCGTCTCATCATTCATTGCAATAAAAAAAAATGTATAAGTATAAGCAACCTCGGCCACTTTTGGCGTGTGATTTTGTTCCGGACCCTGTATCTTCTAGTATATATTTGATCGAAGAAAATAAATATATTTCTTGTGATAAATCTCTCACCTCAGCATCTTCGTCCTTCCGCAGTTCGTCTTCTGTCTTCACCTCAGCCGGCGCTTCTGCGAAGTCCTGCTGTGATTCTTCTTCTGTCTCTTGTTTGGGCTCTTCTGTTGGTTCTTCTGGGGGAGGTTCGGGCTTAACGTCCAATGGCGGTTCGGGGGGAAGTGGGGGATCTGTGGAATATTTTTTATATTAAATCTAGATTTTAATAAGGTAGTAAAACTTTATCTTCCGTTTTTGCATTACACTAAAGAAAACTTGCCCAACCAAGTTTTCTTTCGAAAAATCGAGTAATCGAATAAGCAATTTTCAAGAAATTTGCAGACAAACATATGCACGGATCGAATACAGAACCTCATTTTAAGTCGATAAATTAACGCTGCTATATATGGTATATCAAGACTCCAAAAAAGGCGATGATTTTTTCATATCGTTCGTTGTTCATATCGTCGTACTTGAGTGGTAAATGAATAGGTTTTCTAAAATATTAGTGACATCCTTTTATTTTGAAAGAAGCTATGGCACGCAAGGGTTTAAATTCGAATTTTAGCAAAAACTATGGATTTACCACCCAGAAAAAACGATATTACAAAAATCACAAAAAATATTTCTTTTTTCGTTTCTTTGCAACACCTTTGTCTTGATACACCCTGTATACGGATCGAATACAGAACATTCTTTTTAAGTCGGTTAATTAACTCTGATATATAACTTACTAGGCGGTTCCACAATCTCTTCCGGTTCCGGTGGTAGTGGTATATTCTCCGGCAGCGGTGGTGGCACCACTTCCGGCTCTTCCGGAAGTGGTACATCCTGTATCACTTCCGGTTCCTCTGCCTTTATTTCCGGCGGTAACGGCGGCTGCGGCGGCTGCGGCGGTAGCGGTTCGCTAAAGGATGTAAACGAGTTAGTTGAAATCGATTGTTTTAGTCGATTGTAGATAGCGATTTAAGATATAAAATCATATTTTTTTCGAGTTAGGTAATAGATTTTCGTGTTCTTAACGAACTGTAAAATATAAAAAAAGAGTCTTGGAAACAATCTTGTCAATAATAACTAAATTATTTTTTGTGGCTTTTTACTCCTAAAAGAATTGTTTCGTTCGAAAAGTATGCAGAAATTATATGTCCTTAATACATTAAAATATCTAGTTGTTTGTTTAGAACAAATAGATTTTTAACCGCGTCTTAATTTTAGGTCACTGAGCCGTAATTAAATGAAGTTTTTAAACCATATTGTTCCGCAGTCTAAGTTTATGACGAGGCTATAGAAAAACCTATGAACAAAATAATCTAGACAAAACAATTCACCCACCTCTCCTCTTCCGGGACGGGCGGCAGTACTTCCTCCTGGACGTTTACTTCCTCTTCCTGGTGCACTTCCGGCTCCTCCGGCGGCGGTTCCGGGTCTTTGATCTCTTCTTTAACCTGCTGTGGATGGAATAATAGGTTATATTAAATCTTGATAGAGATTGTTTTGTATAATTATTTATGAAAAATATAGGTTTTTAGAATTAATGTAACTTGCATATATTAAAAATACGACAGTAGCTACTGAACATATTGAGACTTAACATCTTATGTTTCAGGATGGCAAGAGCAGTAGAAAGCCAAGCATCGCTTTATTACATGGCGTTGTTTGGTTTGGCTACTGTTCATGAGAGGTCGTATCGCTTACCATCAGGTGAACGGCAAAAAAAAACAGTGAAGTATCAAAACGGTACGGCCTTTTTAAATATTTTAGAAATATATTTTCCTATTATTTATGCCCGATATAGCGATGGGCTCGCCCCCTATCACATTGTGGGACGGAACATACAAGACGAAACGGGTGTCCTGGCACCTCTGCCTACACCTTCTGGGAAAAAGGCGTGAGTTTATTTTTGTATGTATATTTTCCTAAACGATGTAACAAATTAAAACTATTTCACAACGATTTCAAAATGTATTTTTCAGTCTAGATTTTTATAAATACATTTTCAAAAGTGACCACTTTATCATACAAGTACAACTAAATTTTTCTTACCAATATATTTTCAAACAAAACACCCACTAACCTTCTGATCCTCAGGATGTATAACTTTTATTTCCGTCGTGGGGAACTTGACTTCCGGGAACGCTATGCGGACTTCGGTTTCCGCCGTCAGTTCCGGGGTCACCGGCACGGGCGGAAGCTGTGGCATCGGTTCTGGAGCTTCCACCTCTTGTAGTGGTTCCGCTTGTTCTTCTTGTGTCTGGAAAGAGCATTATTATTTTACACTTCCAATCGTACTGGACATACCTACACTGCGTTGGGCTAGTCAAATTACTTGTTTAAGGAGGCCACTTAGTAATCGATGCCCATCCCAAATATATATCTATACTAACAATATTATAAAGCTGCAGAGTTTGTTTGTTTGTTTGAACGCGCTAATCTCTGGAACTACTGGTCCGATTTGAATGATTCTTTCAGTGTTGGGTAGTCCATTTATCGAGGAAGCCTATAGGCTATATATAATCACGCTATGACCTATAGGAGGAAAGCAGTAGTGATATTTCTAGCAAATACGAGGAAATTTTGTTAGTTTTTCGTGGTCCGATTGGTCGATACTCTAAACTGATAGTCAGAATTAAACATTTGGACCGTCATTTTAAAACGTGTATGCACCCGGGCGGAGCCGGGCCCGACCGCTAGTTTATTATATGACCTTATTTTCTTGCGAAAATTTCCATTGAAAGTATTATTTTGTGCACTAAGCTTGAAAAGAATAAAGTAGGTAATCGCGCTGCGTACGTCAAAACACGTTTGACAACCTGTCAAATATCAGCCAATAGGAGGGCAGCAAAAGGTGGCCCGACACCACCATTTATATCTACGTTTTTGAAGTACCAGCGCTCCCTCTATATTATAAATAGTCTAAGGTAAAAAGTATTCAAAACACTTACATTTTCAATTTCATCTTTGATTGATTCTTCGTCAACCGTTTCCACGGGTTGTTCATCCTATGAAAAAAAAATTAGGAACATATTATTATATTCGTGGCAGAATTAAAACCACATGGTATGTACAATATATAATATTTACAAATTACACATTGTGAACTGTACAATAAAAATGGGAAAATATTTTACAAGATTTAATAATGTTTTTTACTGTAACGATTTATAACAATTTATATGGTATGTAAAGTCCGCCTGCCACTAGGCCAGCGTGGTGGACTATATGGTCTAACCCCTCTCAATCGTACTCTCGATTGTAGAGGAGGCCCGTGCCCAGCAGTGGGACGTATATGGGCTGATACAGAAGAAATAACAATACCTTTTCAATAACATCTTCTATTTCCTCCGTACTTGTTTCCATGTCTGCCTCCGGTGCCCGGACCATCTCTTCATCATCTTTCTTGGTAAGGACTTTTTCTGCCACCCTGTAGGACATCAATAATAATAAATAAATACACCCAACAGTCACATACATAGTCCTGATACACTTATTTATTGACTAGCTGTACCCGCGACTTCGTCCGCGTGGAATTTAACAAAATCTTATTTTTTCTAATATAAAAGAATTTTTCTAAAATAAATGTAGCCTAAGTTACTCCTAATTATATCAGTCACCTGACAATAAAAGTCTCGTCAAAATCGGTCCGGCCATTTCAGTGATTAGCCGTAACAAACAGACAGACAGACAGACAAAAAAAATTCTAAGGTCATTTTCGTTATAGGTATCGTGTATATAACGATATGTAGTTGGACATTTTTTTTTGTTTTCACTTGACAAACAGACACTTCAATTTATTTATATGTATAGATATAATAATAATGAAGGAGAATGCCTATTCATAGTATCGGTAAAAAATATGGTTGATCCCGATACCGATACTGCTTAAAATTCATCATAGATTTTTTTTATGGTTTGTCCTTAAACGTTTTCCTGTTTTATCCACGGCGGCAGATATTTATAAAATAATTATCATCACATTTTGTTCTGAGAGCCGAAGCCATATTTTTTAACTTCAAGCGCATTTATCAAAAAACCTTAGATGAAAATAAATTGAAATATTTTATCTAATTACCAAAAAGATATGGTGTGGGGGACAATTAGCAATAGCAGAAATATAGAGCATGCTATGGCTTCAAAAATAGCAAGGTGTGTGATGTTAATGTGAAATAGCAAAAATTCCCATTGCTAATCTAAGATGTTTATAAAGGATAGATGCGTTGTCGGAGCTTTATAATGGCATGCAATCAGTCACGCTTCAAACAGTGTCGCGGATACACATTTCTCTGACTATTTGTATTCTCAAAACCAAATGCGGAAAAATAGATTAGAGTGATTTAAAAAACGTACAAATTATTCTGAAACTGTGAAACAAAATAAATATTTTATTTAGTGCGCAAGTACACACAAATTTAATTTTTTATGAAATAAAATGATTAAATTCGCTCTCATGGCGACGTTTGACAACTCTCGCCCCGTCATCCCGTACTTGATGCTTGGTGCTACGTCACACGCGCTTTGGCCAATAACAGTGTGGCACTTATTGTTACGTAACTAGCGATGTCTATTCATCTTCTTCTAACTTATGTATCTTGCTTTTGGACTCATTCTTCGAACCAATTTGAAATTACTAAGGAAATTACAATGCGCATCGCGCCATTTTTTGTGCCATTATGTTAGTGTATGACGTGTCTATTTGTAAAACGTCATTGTTGCTAATACCCTTTATGACTAACCTTGTATATATTTACCTGGTATTCTTATGCAGCACCGGCGGTATGTGTATATCTATGTCTTTGAAAGCGTACACGTCCTCCGCGTTGATCTCTATGTCGTCTAGATCGAGTGCGGGTGGTGCGGGGGGCGCGGCGGGCGCGGGGGGCACCACCGGCAGGGGCGCCGGGGGGGCGTTGGCTAGGGGACGGAGAAATTAGTGTTTAATATTATATGCTTATATATATCAAGAATAACAACTTAGCCAAATAACAATTCAGCCTATATCGGGTATCTCAAGACTGCTACCGAAAACGAAGCCGAACTAAAAATGTTGTTAACAAACGCGACAATTTTTTTTTTATAATTTTTTAAATATCCTCATTTTTGGATGGTAAATCCATATTTTTTGCTAAAATAATAATTTAATTGTCGCTTTTTTTTGTTGCGCTGTGTCTGAAGTCGCTTAAACTACCACCCAACTTCGTTTTCGGTAGCCGTCTTGATATACCCTGTATACGTCCCACTGCAGGGCACGAGCCTCCTCTACAATTAAGAGTGCGATTGAGAGTGGTTAGGCCTATAGTCCACCACGCTGGCCTTATGCGAGTTGGCGGACTTAATATACAATAGAAATTCTTATAAATCGCTATGATATTCAAGGTTTCCTCACGATGTTTTCCTTCACCATTTTAGTGCATGGTGATTGGCTATCAATACACACATGCCACAGGAAAGTCAGACCTGCCCTGTCAGATATGCCTTGGGATTTGAACCCGCGACCGCCATGAACATGTTGGCAGCCGCGTCTGGTCCATTTACCAACAGGCCACCACGCACTTAGTAAGTTCCAATTTAATTTGATTTTTTTAAGGATAACAATGAAAGATGATCTTATCCGACAGAGAACCAAAGTTACAGACATAGCACAAAGGATTAGCAAATTGAAATGGCTGTGGGCTGGTCATATCTGCCGAAGAACTGACAACCGCTAGGATAAACATGTTCTTAAGTGGAGACCGCGTCTTGGCAAATGTGGGACGCTCTCCAGCTAGGTGGAGTGACGATTTGCTAAAGATAGCTGGAAGATGCTGGATGCGAAAAACCGAAGACAGGGTACTGTACTGTATCAGCCCATATATGTCCCACTGCAGGACACGGGCCTCCTCTACAATCGAAAGTATCATTGAGATTTAGGTTAGGCCAGTTAGGTTAGGTTACATAGTCCACCACGCTGGCCAAATGCGGGTTTGGACACAGGAGGGAAGACAGGGTGAAATGACGCAATTTGCAGGAGACTTATGTCCAGCAGTGGACAACAAAAGGTTGATGTGCCATCTGACTTCACTGGCTGCAAAAGTATTTTTATTCGACGACATTTACCTTCACAGAAACACGTTTTATGTTCAAAAATACTTTGCAGTAAAACCGCAAATGTCCTTGAAACCATCCCCAAATTTACATCCCCTCTGTGCCGAAAAAAAACCGGACAAACTTGTTTTCCGATCGGATGGTCATTATATTGTTGCGAAGAAACGAGTTAATCAGTCTCTGGGCCATTTTAAAATAAACTTGGACTGTTATAGAGTACTCATAATTGTGAATTTTCTTGGTTGTAATATTGTGTTAATGGTTTAACAGAAAAAAAGTCAAAGCAAAATTAATTCTGTATTTAATAAAATCTAAAAAATAGTGACTTAAACCAATGTGCGATATAAAGTAACAAAAAACTATGAAAAACTAAAGTTAAAAATATACAAAAGGCTACAAAAACAAAATCACTACAAAGTAAAAAAGTATGTATGTATTTAATTTAAATCCGTGGCCATCTATTTCATCTATTTCATCTTTGGTATATAAATTAATCCTAACCAACCTCTAAACACTAAATATATTTTTTACTTTGTAGTATTTTTTTTCTCTGTAGTCTTTCATTCTATAACAACTAACACTAAAATATAATACCTTTTTGAATACCGTCGACAAAAAAAACTATTATATCTCACCCATCACATACCATTATATTAATATTACTTTACTATAAAAATACTTACCATTCAACTGATGTTCAATTTGTTGCAATTGGCTTTTAATGTGTTCTATAGCGGCATGCTTGCTCTCGTGTTGCGAACACGTCGTGACAGATTTCTCCAAGAGCATAGACAACGTAGGCGCCGTCACTGACGGAGACACCGTCTCTGTACCATAGATAATTTATTTATTTAAATCTTTTTTGTACACGTTAAAAAAAAACACAATATACAAAAACTAAAAAAAAGAGTACAAATGGCGGTCTTATAGCAATATCAACAATTTGTGTAGTGATAACACAAACAATATTTTTAATTGTATGCAAAAGACTACAATATACAAAAGTAATATCAAATATACCCTTTCTGTAGTATAGACAATTTGTGTGGACAATGTAGGGTTTTTTTTATGGATGTTTTTCGATGTTTTATTGCAGAATCAAGAATGGTTTGCAAATAATTTGTTATAATGAAAATAAGATATTTCACGTAATATTAAAAGATGAATTTAAGTTAGTAATAATTTATCATAGTTGATTAGAGGATTTTTAAAAAGTACTTCAGCTGAAATCGTTTGTTAATCATTTCTATTCAACAATTAAACGATTATTAAAATTTGAATTGGCGTAGCAATACTTACGTACTTTAACATAATATAAAGATGATATTAAATTGTATCCACAATTGGGCTTTTTAATATCATGTGTAACATTTTTTCGATTTTTTTATATTTTTTTTTGTAAATCCTACTTTGAGACTTATATTTGCTAGCATTTTAAAGCCCAAATTAAGTACATTTTTTTAAACTTTTTAAAATCCTAGTAGCATTTATTCAGCCTAAGAATCTGATATTTTTTTACACTCACCGACTACATTAGCGGGATGTGATATGTGCTGTGGCGTGGTGACAACTGGAGAAGATTTCAGCAGTGACGTCAGCAACGGCGATGACGGAGGCACCGGCGCCGGCGCAACTGTAACAAACAATAAAATATTACGATCTTATTCATAGTCAGAATGCCACGCACTGCATTGGTAGGGTATTTAGGTGCTGTTTGGTTTTGCTACTGTTTATGAGCGGTCGTATTGCTTACCATCAGGTGTACGGCATTCATCGCAATAAAAAAAAGAAGCAAAAAGCAGATTTGATAGATGCACAAACAACTTCGCACCAATACTAAGTTTCATAGTAAAATGGGCATTCTCCTTTGGATATACAGGTGTCTTTAAAACATAAATTTATTTTTAATCGCGTCTTAATTTTTGGCCAATCGCATTCTCCTTTAGCTTATTTATTTAACTTGTGAAATGTTATTAGCAACTTCACTTGCTATTGGTAATTGCTATTGCTATTTATTTACCTGGTGAAGTAGGAGTACTGGACTGCGCTGGCCTCCAAGCCCTATCAGCGCGGGCTCGTCTCTCCTCCCTCTCCTTCAGCCAGGCGGCGCGGCGAGCGTTCTCTCTCTCTTTCGCACGCTTGGCCGCTTCAATGTTGTTGTATATCTCTCGCAGACGCTCTTCCGAGGTGTTCGGGTTGCGGGCTTCTGATATTTCATTCTGGTGGGGGATATTATGTTTATTGTATGATACAGCCTTCGTGAGGCAGTGATAATAATAATAAATAAAACTATATTCATAATTACAGGTAGGTCTCTCATATGTGAGAGGTCATCTGGGTAGGTACCACCGCAATGTCTATTTCTCCCACCAAACAGCACTTTAAATGCACTGTTGTGTTAATGATTGAAGTACATTGTAGCCAGAGTAAATACTGGACATATTGTGACTTATTATCGTTTGTCTCAGCAGGATGGCGAGCGCAGTGGAATGCCAAGCATTGCTTTGTAATTCATGGTGATGTTTGGTTCTGCTACTGTTCATGAGCAGTGGTATCACTTGCCATCAGGCGTATGGCATGCTAGTCTAGCTATTCATTGCAATAAAAAAAAAAACAACCCTGACACAGTTGGTAAGGGCCAGCACAAATTGGAATGGCATGGGCCTTAATTTTTACCAAAAGGTATTCATACTTATCCGGTGGGAATACAACATAAATTCCAATATTTAAATCAAAAGGCATTTCACGATGCCATGACATCAATTTAAAACAATTATTGTTGATAAGTTTTCTATATTTTGAATATATGACCTTTTTCAGGATAACTTTCTCATGACGTATTTAATTTTAATAAATTTTCAAATCACACCGATATTGTAGAAATTATATTAATTTCAACATTGCCCACATGTACCATCTCCTTTTCATTTATGAAGACTATTTGACAACTTCCACTGGATATAATCCTCTACATTATCATACATTATATAGTTTAGTTGTACAAACTAAAGATTAAACCCGGCCTCAAACATTCAGAATATCTATCTGAATTCATATTATTAATCCAGAAAGCTCGAAATACCATACAATATCAATAAACCACATACATGATGTGTGAGGCCGGGTTTAATTCTCAATTTGCGTATTTTTCATTAATTCTGGAATTATTTAAATACTTTTCAATCTAATATATTAGAATAAGAATTATGTTTGTAATTATCTTTTTTTTATTGATTACATTTTTTATTTTGCATATCAATGTAAATCAAACCAGTTACCATAACAAAAACAAGTATATTATGATAATTCTTTTTGATATCTGCGATACAGGCCACGAGCCTAGTGCAGTACCACAGTGAAATGTTTATGTAAAAATTATTACCTATATAAATGTATTGTGATACTATTTTATTGTAATATTTTGGTAAATAAAAGTTTATTATTATTGTATTGTGATACTTACATCAAATAAAAGATTTTATAGAAGTTTCACATCATAAATCATACCTTAAGCATCTCATACTGCTGATTGAGATCGGCCACTGTCTTCTGTATCTCAACGATCCGTTCCTGAGTGAGACGTTTGAGTATGCTTTCCTGTGGTGTCTCTACAGCACCTTCAGAGCTCCGCTTCTTGCGTTTAGGAGTCTCTACGTGCTCTAATAGTGCTCCGTATTGGGCTGCACAGCTGGAAGAGAATTATTTGTGAGGTACAAGGTTTGATTCTTGGGTAGGGGTCTTTATTGCTATGAGTGCGAGATGAGCATGCTATGTCTGATATTAAGCAATACAACCGCTTATGAATACATTATGAATTACAAAGTAATTATGAGCATTCCACTGCGCTTGCAATCTTGAGATATTAGATGTTAAGTCTCAATTTGTTCAGTAGTAATCCTGGCTACATTGTCCCGAACATAACAGTTCCATTACAATGCTGATTGGCAATAGAAATAGAACGGCCTCTGACAAATGACAGACTAGGTGATATAAAATAGATAAATCAATTCGATGTATACCTTTTTTGGGAGTACCAATCTGGGGGCCTATTCGGTTCCCCAATGGTTTTTAAGGCACGAGAGACTGACATCCAGTTCTGGTCGCCACTCCTGACCACAGCGGAGGCTAAGCATAGCTGCTCACGAATATTCCAAGTATCCAAAGGAACCCTTTTCAATTGCAATCTTTCCTGTATAGAACTCATGTTTGGTTATTTTCCACACTCGTACACGAACTATGCACTTGTTACATAACTTTGTTACATTATAACATCATTTTTCCTTTTGGAATGTTTAAATTAATCTGCGGGGTTAAATCTTAATAATATTTTGGTAATTTACACACGTTCACAACAAATTCAACAGTGCAAATTGCAAAACAATCAACAATGATTTTTATCAACTTGTTTTGTGTGACAGATGCTAGTCTTTTAAGTCAAATATAATATCGATTATATTTAGTCGATTATTCAGAAAACTACATTAAACCATAAATTGTTGTTTTAATGAAACTACCATTAAATAAAAGCCTATTTAAGGTCCATAAATGAATTTGCGACAAATATTGTCTGTATGGACTTTGCAAATTATGTAGTTCTGTAATAAATGCAATTTAAGACAATTTATTAATATTTTATGTTTTCCTTATTTTAACATGAAAATTATTCAAATAATGTTTTAAATTGAGTAGAAATAAACGCAGGAATTCATTATTGTTTGAATATGAAATTATATAGATAAATCTATTTAGACGATTTTAGGCAGAATTTTTAAACGCTAAATAAAAATGAGAACCCCAACGCCACCTCGAAATAGTGACCGAGATCGCCATTTTGCGTGAAAAATTATGTTGAGTTGCGTCGAATTAGTGACTCTCATTTGAAAATTGAAGTTTAATTCAAATTGTTTGGCATATGAAAGTAAGTAAACATGTTTATATTTATTTATTCCTCACGATTAACTTATATATTTTGATTAGTATAGGTTTAAATAAATATATGCCTTAATCGCTGTATACTTCATGCATACAAGACGTTATTATAAGCACAAATTCTGCTTATATATCTGTTAACAAAACATAGAGATTTTGTTTCCCCTATTAAAAATTATAATATAATAACGCTAATTGAATAGATAGAAAGATAATCATGCCATGTTTAAGCATCAGTATTTATATAAATAAATTCTTTGATAAGTTACAAATCATATCAATATAAAGTTATTGTTTTGAAGACAATACTTTTATCATACCTTTTAAAATGATTTCCTGGCTCCTATGCTAATACTTAATAAATCCAAAACATATTTCGATTAAATCTGTACTGAAACATGTAGGTTTTATACTAAAATTAATACTATTTCTTCCTAAATACTTCTTCTATTTTTAAGATTCTTAAGTACTACAATCGACTGTATCATAGGGTGTCTTCAAGTCGTTTTATATTATACTAGCTGTACCCGCGACTTCGTCCGCGTGGAATTTAACAAAAACTTTATTTTTCTAAAATAAAATAATTTTTCTAAAATAAATGTAGCCTAAGTTACTCCTTATAATATCAGCTACCTGACCATAAAAGTCCCGTCAAAATCAGTCCAGCCATTTCAGAGATTAGCCGGACCAGACAGACAGACAGACAAAAAAATTCTAAGGTCATTTTCATTATAGGTATAGTGTATATAACAATATGTAGTTGGACATTTTCTTTAATTTTCACTTTACAAACAGACACTTTAATTTTATTTATATGTATAGATGACAAAGAACAATTTTATTACATCCAATATGAAATTAGCTGGCCTCCAATTGGACATCTGAGTCCATTTTGGCCCATATTATGCGTATACTTTGATGGCACAGAATTGGATATTCTAGTTTTTTCTTTGTTATTGGTATGTGTGTGTGTTACCGTAGCGATTTATAAAAAAAAAACTATGGTATGTAAGTCCACCAACCCGCACTAGGCCAGCGTGGTGGACTATATGGCCTAACCACACTCAATCATACTCTCGATTGTCGAGTAGGCCCATGCCCAGCAGTGGGACGTATATGGGCTGATACAGATTGGTATGTGTGGCGAGACAAGCATAACATTAGCCTGATGGTAAGTGATACAACCACTCATGGACAGTAGCAAAACTAAACACCATGAATTACAAAGCTCAGCATTACACTATGTTTTCGCCATCCTGATACATAAGATGTTAAATCTCAATAAGTCCAGTAGTTACTCTAGCTACAATCTCCTTCAGAACACAACAGTGCATTTACACTGCTGTTTGGCAGGAGAGATAGACATAGACAGTTTAGCATGACAATGAAGAAAATGTTTTTTTTTTTCAGATAACCGAGATATGTATGATGTACGGGCTTGTAGAGGTTGCCTGTGCACCAAAGGCAACCTCGAGAAATTCAACAATATATCCAAAAAGATATACACAGCGGTTACAGGAATTGAGGTATGCTAATTTTATTTATTTATTATTTATTGTACATTGTTCACGGTGGACATGGGTTCAAATCCCAGGGCACACCTCTGACTTTTCATAGTCATGTGTGTATGGATAATCAAACATCACGCATTACAAATGGTGAAGGAAAACAATGTGAGGAAACCTGCATACCATAGCGATTTATAAGCTATGTAAGTCTGCCGACCTGCACTAGACCAGCGTGGTGGACTATTTGCGCTAACCACTCTCAATCGTACTCTCAATTGTAGAGTAGGCCCGTGCCCTGCAGTGGGACGTATATGGGCTGATACAGATTTATTGTACATAGGACCTTCGCCATACACCACAGAACCGGTTATACTGCTTTATGTATCTAGTGGAAGCCAGCTTGTGTAAGTTGTCCCGCCATCTGGCCAGAGGGTGTCCCACACAATGTTTGCAAAATTTTTTCTTATCAGATATACTCTTAAGCAATGATGCAGTAGTAAGTCTCCGTGTTTGTGAGATTGTGTCTGGGTTTTTGTGGCAGCGAAAAGTCTCTCATAAGGTTCACAATACATGATTGGAACTAAATGTGGGTTCAAGACTACATATATTACTGTTGGGTGTACTTTACTGGTGGTAGGTCACTCATTTGTAAGAGACCGCCTAGGTAGTCACCACCGCAAAGTCTATTTCTCCCGCAAACATCAGTGTTACTGCACTGTTGTATTCCTGTTTGAAGGACATTGTATCCAGAGTAAGTACTGGACACATTGGGCATTAACATCTTATGCCTCAGGATGGCAAGCGCAGTAAATGCATTGCTTTGTAATTCAAGGTGTTGTTTGGTTTTGCTACTATTCATGATCGTTCGTATCGCGTACTATCAAGCGGATGGCATGCTCGTCTCGCCATTTATAGCTAACTAGCGGCCCGGCCCAGCTTCGCCCGGGTGCATATAGATTTCTCTACAATAATATGCACGTATTATACACATATACCTTCCTCTTGAATCACTCTATCTATTAAAAAAAAACGCATCAAAATCCGTTGCGTAGTTTTAAAGATTTAAGCATACAAATGGACATAGGGACAGAGAAAGCGACTTTGTTTTATACTATGCAGTGATATACATTTTTTTTTCCATATTTCAGATAACCCCATTAGACGGATTGCCAGGTTACTTGTGCACAGAATGCCAGGGTAATATAAAGAAGGCTCTCGTATTCAGAAGGAGATGTAGAAGAGCGTACTATGTCATGAAAGAGATTATGTCTTTGAAGAAACAGGTACGTATTATTTCTATTTGTGGATTTTTTTAGTTGAATTCAAAAACAATCATAGACTTGTGGATAGGACTGATGACTGCCAGGCCCTTCCATATCTTCTCTTGTCCCATCCCATCCCTTTCGAGTTTAAAAAAGTAACAAATCTATTTGAATATCTTGCTTATCCCATGGAAACAATGCATGTTTCGGGATAAAATTATGGGACGTATACGGTACTGGTGGTGGGTCTCTCATATGTGAGAGGCCATCTGGGTGGGTACCACCACAGTGTCTATTTCTCCCGTCAAACAGCAGTGTAAATGCACTGTTGTGTTTCGGATTGAAGGGCATTGTAGCCAGAGTAACTACTGGACATATTGAGACTTAACATCTTATGTCTCAAGATGGCGAGCGCAGTGGAATGCCAAGCATTGCTTTGTAATTCAAAGTGTTGTTTGGTTTTGCTACTGTTTATGAGCGGTCGTATCGCTTACCATCAGGTGAACGGCATGCTCGTCTCGCTATTTATAGCAATAAAAAAAAAACAAAATACTTGAATTAAAAAAAAAGTGCGTGGTGGCCTGTTGGTAAACGAACCGGACGCGGCTGCCAACATGTTCACGGTGGTCGCGGGTTCAAATCCCAGGGCACACCTCTGACTTTTTGGAGTCATGTGTGTATTGATAGTCAATCACCACGCACTAAAACGGTGAAGGAAAACATCCTGAGGAAACCTGCATACCATAGCGATTTGTAAGAATTTCTATGATATGTAAGTCCGCCAACCCGCACTAGGCCAGCGTGGTGGACTATATGGCCTAACCACTCTCAATCATACTCTCGATTGTAGAGTAGGCCCGTGCCCTGCAGTGGGACGTATATGGGCTGATACAGATACAGACTTGAATTAAAAACAAACATAGATTTGTTGATAGGACTGATGACTGCAAGGCCCTTCCTATCAGGTGCAAAATATTTATTTATATTTATCGCCCTGACCCGTTTTATTTTCACTCAAGGCATGTAATCCTGTCTTGTCCTGTCCCATCCCATCTATTTCGAGTTCAAAAAAGGTAAAATACATTTGAATATCTTCCTTATCCCATGGAAACAATGTTTTGGGGTAAAATAATCCAGAGAAACTACTAGATATATTGAGACTTAATCTTATGGCTCAGGATGGCGAACGCCAAGTATTGCTGTGTAAGTCTTGGTGTTAGGTTTTGCTACTATCCATGAGCGGTCGCTATCGCTTACTATCAGGCGAATGGCGCGCTCGTCTCGCCATTCATAGAAATAATAATTAAAAAAAAATACATATAGTAAAAGATTATTCCTTTTCAGGTAACCCTAAACGATATAATGACGGTAAGCAGAAAAAAGACAAACTTGGCGTCACCATACGGCATCTCAAAGCCACAGAACACGACATATTTCGCAATAGCACCAAAGGTACCGGACATAGACACGCTATTAGAAACCATAGACAAATATCAACCTGAAGACACACCGACTGAACTTTTCAAGGAGGAGATCGACTATCGATCATCGATATTTCACATCGACATACCCCCACAACTACATGAGCCGGAAGTAAAATACACTCCGGTACAAGAAGCAAAAGTTGAAAGTCCAGCGGAAGAACCCTTTGAACCAGAGAGTGTTGATAATGATAACGAAATGCCTGAGTTTAATGATACGGAAGCAGTGTTCGAAGAAGAGAAATCAGAAGAAGAAGTAGAGGAGAAAGAAGAAGAGACGAAGGTAGAAGTTGTAAAGAGAGAAGAACCGAAGAGGCAAAAAAGTATTGTGACTAAAGCTATGACAGACACTGCTGAAGCTTTGGAAAATTGTGAAATTTCAGTGTTGACTCTGAAACAACAGAAAGAAGTGTTTAGTGAAATGTTGCAGAAACCGTCTTTTAAGACGGCTACCTTCAAATGTGCTTTGTGTGTGATTGTGATGGAGAATTTAGAAGATCTTTTGCGGCATGTCAATATGCATAACAATGGGGTAAGTACGCTATATACAGGGTATATCAAGACTGCTACCGAAAACGAAGCCGGGTGGTAGTTTAAGCGACTTCAGACACAATGCAACAGAAAATGTTGGAAAAAATAGCGACTTTTATTTATAAAGACTCTAAGGTATAAAAGAGTTTAAATTATTATTTTAGCAAAAAGTATGGATTTAGCATCCAAAAATGACGATATTTAAAAAATGTCGCGTTTTTTAGCAAAATTTTTAGTTGCATTGTGTTTGCAGTCACTAAAACTACCACCCGGCTTCGTTTTCGGTAGCAGTCTTGAAATACCCGGTATATCAAGACTGCTACCGAAAACAAAGCCGGCTGATAGTATCAGCGACTAAAAATTTTGCAAAAAATAAAAAAATTAAAATTTTAAAATATAAAAATTTTACTGGTGGTAGGTCTCTCATATGTGAGAGGCCATCTGGGTGGGTACCACCGCAGTGTCTATTTCTCCCGTCAAACAGCAGTGTAAACGCACTGTTGTGTTTCGGGTTGAAGGGCATTGTAGCCAGAGTAACTACTGGACATATTGAGACTTAACATCTTATGTCTCAGGATGGCGAGCGCAGTGGAATGCCAAGCATCGCTTTGTAATTCAAGGTGTTGTTTGGTTTTGCTACTGTTCATGAGCGGTCGTATCGCTTACCATCAGGCGAACGGCATGCTCGTCTCGCCATTCATAGAAATAAAAAAAAAAAAAAAAAAAACGATATTTTTCCTATCGTTGTATTTGGGTGGTAAATAAATAGTTTCTTTCTACAATAATAATTTCAAAAACTGTGGATTTACCCCTGACTTTTCGAAGGCATGTGTGTATTGATAGTCAATCGCCACGCACCATAACGGTGAAGGAAAACATCGTGAGGAAACCTGCATACCCTAGCGATTTATAAGAATTTCTATGGTATGCAAGTCCGCCAACACGCACTAGGCCAGCGTGGTGGAGTGTCCTAACCACTCTCAATCGTACTCTCGATTGTAGAGTAGGCCCGTGCCCTGCAGTGGGACGTAAATGGGCTGATACAGTAGTACAGTTTGGTAGGGACCAGTTACTTTCAATTATAGAGATTTTAACTGACGAAGGATTGCAGATTCGATCATAATATATGCCTGCACTAGATCATAAGTAACGACCTAAAAAACGGCAAGAGAAATAAGAGCACAAAAAAGCGTGTGCTCTTATTTGATTTATTGTTAGCTGAAGTTGATTACAATTGAAGACTTTTTGCTACATCTCGTAGTTCGAAATTCAAATATAAATAAATATAAATATAAATAACACCCAACAGTCACATACATAGTCCTGACCCCACACTAAGATCGAGTCTTGTGTCGTGGGTATCAGGAATTACGAGAGACTTTTCGGTCTCACAAACACCCAGACCCGGAAGAAATATTTGTGGGCCACACAAACATATCTCTCGGCGCGGGGATCGAACCCGCGGCCTCTTGTTTCACAGGCGGCGTCTAACCAACTGCGCCACGGAGGCTGTTAAAAATGTATAAGTATAAGCAACCTCAGCCACTTTTGGTGTGTGATTTTGTGCCAGACCCTGTATCTAGTACTAGCGGTCGGGCCCGGCTCCGCCCGGGTGCATACGTTTTAAAATGGCGGTCAAAATGTTTAATTCTGACTATCAGTTTAGAATATCGACTAATCGGACCACGAAAAACGAACAAAATTTCCTCGTATTTGCTAGAAATATCACTACTGCTTTCCTCCTATAGGTCATAGCGTGATGATATATAGCCTATAGCCTTCCTCGATAAATGGACTACCCAACACTGAACCATTCAAATCGGACCAGTAGTTCCAGAGATTGGCGCGTTCAAACAAACAAACAAACTCTGCAGCTTTATAATATTAGTATCATTGACGTAAAATATATATGGACGGGGCGGAGAGCGGGAAAAGTGTTGTCACGAAAGTGGTCTGCAGCACCAGTGCAGCGGTTGTGACGTCACAGCGCACCGGAGTGTAAGTCGTTGACAAAATGCCTAATAATTAGGCACGATAAATTATTTATCGTGCGTGGGTGCAATAAAGATGACCGAAAGTTAACAAAAAAAGATAATATTTCTTATCACCGCTAAGTAAAAATTATATTACTTTAAGTAAATATAACATTTATTTTAGTACTATAAAACGATTTTATGGCCGCCATTGACGTAAAAATCTGACAGATGGCGCGATTTTCACAGGCATCTTTTTGACGTACCCAATGTACTGAAGGGCCTATCCTTAGTTTTTAAATCAATGATTAGTATAGATATATTTGATCGAAGGATGGCATTAAGTGCACTGTATTTTGTTTTCAGATATCATACCAGTTCACGTGTGAAGTTTGCAAGATAAAGTTCAAGACTCAAGATGAGTTGGTTATACACACGGCGCACATGCATCTGTACGAATACAAGTGCAAAGACTGCGACTTTAAGGGTTTTGACTTGTAAGTTTATTATGATTTCTTAGATTGTGAATGTTACGCATTGACATAAAACTAGTATTTACAGATTTTTTTTTATTTTTTACTCCCCGACGTTTCCAGACTTCACGGAACGCAAAGGATAGTTAAATTGTAACAGTCATGACTAATACCTCAGTCCGGCTCGTGATCAAGAAAGCTGTAAAGTAATCGAAACGTCTGGAAGTTAAAAAAAATTAAAATCAAACCAAATCCGCGATAAAATTCATAAATAATGGTTTTATTTCAATTGTAAGTTTATTTTTACTACAATAGATCCGGCAAACGAAAAAACGGTTGACCTGATGGTAAGTGATCACTGCACATGAACATCCACAACGCGCGGATCATGGATGTCTTGCCAGACCAGCAAATAAGGAGGGGAGTGGGAAGAAAAAAGGGTGGGGAGAGGGAAGGGGTATAGGGTATCCTGCAATCTCACTCACCGAACGAGACGTGACAGTAAAGCTGTCGCTTGTCGTCGATTTCCTGTGAAATGGTACCGGCCCGGACGAGACTGCCCATGAGTCATGACTAACGTGCCCATTTCTTTTTTGTGCCAGAGCGGGACATCTGTGGAATTAAATAATAATAAAAAAGTTTTTGGTGCTTTACAAGTTTTCATTATAGAAGACTGAATAATTAAAAATAATCATAGCACTAAACACAAAATAATTAAATAGGCACGATTTATTAAGCCCCAGTAGTGGCGTGACTTCCAGGCAGACACATAACATACTCAATAATTGTAGAAAAGTTTATTAAATCAAGATTGTTTTTACGAAAGTGCTGGAATAATTCGTTTTCAGTAGTAGTGCCATAAAGCATTTCGAGCGGGAAATACTTTTTATTTATACAGTTTGCAAAAGCGGGACTATGTCGGCATTGCTGGGGACACCGGGACGGACTTCCTGAAAGCGGGACTGTCCCGCCGAAATCGGGACGTATGGTCACGTTAGTCATGACTGACTACACTTTGCTTTTAAACTCCTCTCCTATCACATCATGGGACGAAACATAATGCAAAATAATAGGGAAAAATATCGTACCTATAGAATTAAAGTGACCTAATCCAAGAAAAAAATGATTTTTGCTTTTAATCATATATTGGCTCAAAATGAATATCTCCATCGACCCTTAAAGAAGGACCTATTGACGCGTGGAAGACAGAAAGATGTATACTTCGGTCTTCTCGGTGTATCTTCCATAAGTACAAAATATCTTATGTTACAAATTTTTCATGAACGTTTCCCAAAAAATAAGATTTTTTAGTTAAGTCTCTATAATTCTAAAGGTGCAATATGTGAAATTTGTTATTTATTTCTTTTTACAGAAAAACGATAATCGCCCATCGTCAGACCCTGCACGAAAAACCGCGAACGAAAAATTTACTAAAATTACAACAGTTCAAAAAACAATTCAAGTTGAGGCCGTGTATACAAGAAATGATGTACTACAAGAGATCCAGTGTGATATCGAAACGTACCTGTTCCATATGTGATATGAAGTTTCTAGGCGTGTGCATGATGAAAACGCACAAGGCCAAACACAGGAAGCCGGTGAGTCGAATTTTATTTTTACAGGGTGTCAAGACTGATAAAACAAAGCCTGGTTGTAGTTTTAGTGACTTCACAGTTAGACAAAATGCAAATAATTGTTTTGCAAAAAAAGCGATAAATTTTCTATGTATTGCTTAGTAATTCAAGGCGCTGTTAAGTTTTGCTACTGTTCATGAGCAGTCGTATCGCTTACCATCGAATGGCATGCTCGTCTCGCCATTCAGTGCAATTAATTTTGTTTCGGATCATAGATTAGCCTTCTTACCCCTCTGCCTACCCCTTCTGAGAAAACATGTGAGTTTATGTATGTTTGATATTATCTTTTTTTTTATTGCTATGAATGGCGAGACGAGCATGCCGTTCGCCTGATGGTAAGCGATACGACCGCTCATGAACACTAGCAAAACCAAACAACACCTTGAATTACAAAGTAATTTAACATTCCACTGCGCTCACCATCCTGAGACATAAGAGGTTAAGTCTCAATATGTCCAGTAGTTACTCTGGCTACATCATTTGTATCTTTTTTCCAGAGTACAAGTTCATACGTCGAATGCGACATATGCGGTGTATACTATAAGAATACTGAGACACTAGCTTACCATATCGAAATGTGGCATGCCTACACTTACCAGTGTAAGAGTTGCAAAGAAGTTCTGTTCAATGCGTAAGTATCTTATTTATCGCATCTTTAAAATTAAAGTGACCTAATCCAAAAATATAGATTTTGGCTTTTAATCATATATTGGCTCAAAATGACTATCTGCATCGACCCTTAAAGAAGGACCTATTGACGCGTGAAAGACAGAAAGATGTATACTTCGGTCTTCTCGATGTATCTTCCATAAGTACAAAATTTCTTATGTTACAAATCTGTTTCCCAAAAAAGTAAGATTTTTTCGTTAGGTCAATTTAATTCTAAAGGTGCGATATTATAATTATATCGATGGTCTCTAGTCCCTACGTATACTATCGAAACTGAAAAAATGACATTTTTGCCATTGCAAGTCGAGGTAAAGGTTTATAATTATATTAAAATATATAACAATTTTATTCCCAATTGTTAGGTATTCAATCTAAATTAAATAGAAAATTCATTAAATGAACATAATAAAAAATAGAAATTGCCACTTCAAATGTTATTGGTGTAATGACAACACTAGAGTTTCTTGCCCGTTCTTCTCTAGTGAAAACCGCTTTCCGAACCGGGTGGTAGATAAAAAAACATGACTGAATTTAAACGATGTTGAACATTTCAATGGATTCAATAAATTATTTTCATTTCATTTCATTTCAAATTAGCGAATTTGCAGTTTCGATAGTTTACGTAGGCAGCGTAGATTTATTTATTTCACACTTGATTGTGCACTAGTAGTGGGAATTTTACAAACCCCGTGGCGCAGTTGGTTAGACGCCGGCTGTGAAACGAGATGCCACGGGTTCGATCACCGCACTGAAAAAAATATTTGTGTGAACCACAGATATTTTTTTTTGGGTCTGTGTGTTTGTGAGACGGAAAAGTCTCTCGTGGTTTCTGATACGACACAAGACTCGATCTTAGTGTGGGGTCAGGACTATGTATGTGACTTTTGGGTGTATCTGTATCTTCCCATATACGTCCCACTGCAGGGAATGGGCCTCCTCTATAATCGAGAATACGATTGAGAGTAGTTGGGTCATATAGTCTACCACGCTGGCCTAATGCAGGTTGGCGGACTTTACATACCATAGATATCGCTGTGGCATGCAGATTTCCTCGCGAAGTTTTCCTTCACCGTTATAGACTGTTAGGTATATTTATTTATTTATTATTAAATCAGACAGACCAGTCCACGCAATTAGCTACCGTTCCCGAGCATGACGCATTTAATTTTTGTTGAGTATGACGCATTCAATGTTATTTTCGCAGATACGAAGCGCAGTATCATATCGAGCATCAACATGATGTTAAGAAAAAAGACTTTATTTGTGAATTTTGCAATAAAAAACATAGGTATGTATAACTAATTATATAATTTTTGTGTTGGTAGGTCTCTCGTCTGTGAGAGGCCGTCTGGGTAGGTACCAACGTAATAGTATATCACCCGGCAAACAGCAGTGTTAATGCACTGTTGTGTTTCGGTTAGAAGGATATTGTAGTCGGAGTAAGTACTGGATATATTGGAACATATTTTATGGCTCAGGATGGCGAGTGCAGTTGAATGCAAAGCATTGCTTTGTAATTCAAGGTGTTGGTTGGTTTTGCTACTGTTTATGAGCGGTTGTATCGCTTACCATCAGGCGAACGGCATGCCCGTCCCGCCATTCGATGCAATAAAAACATTTCTTTTTTTAATGCCAATATATTAGTTTTTATTGTTTTTTGGATATTAAAATAAATAAATAAAATAAATAGAGGACAGACTAAAGTATAAATAACGCAATATTGTCCGTGCCTTCATTGTCTTTATTTTACACTGCCCTCTCTTTTTTCCTGCTCATGTATCCATCCTGTGGTTGTCTGGCAGAAATTGCCTTAAAGCGATAACACCGCCATTTTTACTTTGCTGTTTTGTATTGTCTCTAAACTGTTATTCCTTTTTATTGTGTACAATAAATAATTGAAGAGACTGCCTCGGTGGCATAGTTGAACTACGGTACGGTCACAAAGCTGAGTTGTCGAGTTCGGATCCCGGGTTGGGCAAAGTGATATTGGATTTTTCTATTCATTATCAGCCTAGAGTTAAGAATTTGTGCCCGATATGGCGATAGGCTCGCCACCTATCACGTCGTGGGACGGAACATACAAGGTGAAATGTGGGTGTCCTGGCACCTCTGCCTACACCTTATGGGAAAAAGGCGTGAGTTTATGTATGTGTGCAATAAAGAAATAAATAAATATTTTTTGTTCCCAGGACAGAATTGGCGTTAAGACAGCACAGGTCTTGTCATTACAGCGAGACCCATACACATCATTGCAATCTGTGCGGCGATTCCTTTAAGACTGCAAGATTTCTGTATCAACATCAATTGTCACATCACAAATATATTGTAAGTATATAATAGTGTTGGAATAAATAGCTATAGTAAAACACTTTTTAAAAAGCCGTTTTAAAACACTTTTTTCTTCTCGGTTTAATCTTTTTATTTTTATAATTTTTTGTGGGAATTTATTATTATAGCAATCACAAATAGCAAGTGAAGTGGAAAATATAATTTCACAAGTTATATAAGTTAGCATTTATATGTATATTTATTGAAAATATATATTTTTCCATACCCAAAAAAGTAAGTTTCATCGGGGGACAAAAATCTTCACACCGATACTAAGTTTCATAGTAAAATGAGCATTCTACTTTAACTTATTTAAATAACTTGCGAAAAGTTTTTATCGACATCACTTGCTATTTGGATTGCTATTGCTGTTTTTTTAATTTATTGGACAAAAAAATTGAGAAATACAGTTTAGTCAAACAAAATAACATATGATAAATATACAAATCTTCAACCAACAATATTGTCCACAAATTATTATTTATTCCATTGTGAAATGTTGTTATCGACATCACTTGCTATTTGCGATTGCTATTGCTATTGCTATTTATTTCAACACTACATATATGTGTATATTTTTTTAGAGCGTGAACTATCCATGGAAAGGCAATGAAGATTTCCATTGCGAGCCGTGCAAGACGACATTCTTATCACTCAAGAGTTATCAGAACCATGCCGTGAAACATGGACATGACGCCGCCAAAGAGTTTGAGTAAGTTGTTCATACATTTTATTATACAGGGTGTATCAAGACTGCTACCGAAAACGAAGCCGGGTGGTAGTTTAAGCGACTTCAGACACAATAAATACAAATAAACACCTATCGCACAAAGCTAGTTTAGCTCTGTTATGATTATTTTTTTCTTGTTTCCTATATGTGAGAGGTCTTTTTGAGGTTTCCTATATAGGTCTCTCATATGTGAGAGGCCATCTGGGTGGGTACCACCGCAATGTCTATTTCTCCCGTCAAAAAGCAGTGTAAATGCGCTGTTGTGTTTCGGATTGAAGGGCATTGTAGCCAGAGTACTACTGGACATATTGAGACTTAACATCTTATGTCTCAGGATGGCGAGCGCAATATACCAAGCATCGCTTTGTTATTCAAGGTGTTGTTTGATTTTGCTACTGTTCGTGAGCGGTCGTATCGCTTACCATCAGGCGAACGGCATGTTCGTCTTGCCATTTTTTGCAATAAAAAATTTTTTTTTTTAAATGTCCGTGTTTAATAAACTAACTTTAATGTTGTTTTGCAGAAACACCTGTTTACCGTGCAGGAAAATGTTTGACAGTTCGGAGGAGTATCAGACGCACTTGAAGGAATCGTGCAAAGATACCATAAAATATCCAAGAAAATGTCCATATGTAAGTAATATACATTTTACCCCAAATCCAGGGAAAATTACCATAATGTTGCCAATTCAGGTTAATTCTCCCCGATAAGGGGTAAAAATATTGTAAACAGGTTTTCGTTTAGAGGTTTCATTTAAATCAAAACTGTTACCTGATTTGCAGTAGTTACCGGGTATCTCAAGACTGCTACCGAAAACGAAGCCGGGTGGTAGTTTTAGTGAATACAAACACAAAGCAACTAAAAATTTTGCAAAGAAACGCGACAATTTTTTTAATCATGTTTTTGGGTGGGAAATCCAATAGTTTTTACTAAAATAATAATTTAAACTCTTTTATACCTTAGTCTTTATAAATAAAACAGTATACACTATAATTTTAGGAAATAAATGTTTTTACCACCCAATTACGACCATATGAAAAATTGTCGCTTTTTTTTTCAACATTTTCTGTTGCATTGTGTCTGTAGTCGCTTAAACTACCACCCGGCTTCGTTTTCGGTAGCAGTCTTGATATACCCTGTATAAATATGATGAGTTGCTACAATACAAGTATACCCGGGTGATATTGGCATGTCTTATTTTTTTAAAACTACGTTTTTTAACCACCCCAGGTAACATTGTACCAATTTTGAAGGAAATCATCATGAGGAAACCTGCATAACATAGCGATTTACAAAAATATATTATGGTATGTGAAGTCCGCCAACCCGCACTAGGCCAGCGTGGTGGAGTGTACTAACCACTCTCAATCGTACTCTCGATTGTAGAGGAGGCCCGTGCCCAGTGGGACGTATACGGTACTGCTGGTAGGTCTCTCACATGTGAGACGCCATCTGGGTAGGTACCACCGCAATGTCTATAACTCCCGTCAAACAGCAGTGTAAATGCACTGTTGTTTCGGTGTGAAAGACATTGTAGCCAGAGTAACTACTGGACATATTCGGACTTAACAGTCTCAGGATAGCGAACGTAGTGGAATGCCAAGCATTACTGTGTAATTCAAGGTGTTTGGTTTTTCTACTGTTTATGAGCGGTCGTATCGCTTACAGACGTATCAGGCGAACGGCATGCTCGTCTCTCCATTCAGTACAATAAAAATTAAAATACGGACTGATGTTTTTCCTGTAACACCATGTATAGGAGACTGTCCCGCCCTCACACCCACCACTGCAACTCCTGTGTCGCAGGATCAACAGTGGCACGCAATGTAATGACACCGAGCATTGAAGCTCGCCGAGTCTCCGGGAATGTCTAACTTGTCTTTAACCCGCAACGAAATTAATCAGAAAGTATCACCATGATAGTAACACCATGTATATCTGTATCTGTATCAGCCCATACACGTCTCACTGCAGGGCACGGGCCTACTCTACAATCGAGAGTACGATTGAGAGTGGTTAGGCCATATAGTCCACCACACTGGCCTAGTGCGGGTTCGCGGACTTTACATACCATAGTAATCGCTATGGTATGCAGGTTTCCTCACGATGTTTTCCTTCACCGTTATAGTGCGTGGTGATTGGCTATCAATACACACATGACTCCGAAAAGACAGAGGTGTGCCCTGGGATTCGAACCTGCGACCACCGTGAACACCACCGTCTGGTCCATTTACCAACAGGCCACCACGCACTTCTCCCCACCAATCACCGCACGCACCATGTATATAATGGAGTAAATTGTTTCAGTGCGATGAAATGATATCCAGCGTTCAGAAATATAATTGGCACCACAAACGCGAACATTCCGATAAGCCCTTAGATTGCATCAGGGAATGCAAACTTTGTGAACTGTGCGGGGAATCTGTGAGTATACTTTATTTATGTTTGTTTAAATATTCATAAATGTATGTATTTGTGTGTATGTATATACAGGGTATATCAAGACTGCTACCGAAAACGAAACCGGGTGGTAGTTTTAGTTACTATAAACATAATGCAACTTAAAATTTCGCAAAGAAACGCGACAATTTTTTTTTGAATGATTTTCTAATATATAAATTTTTGGGTGGTAAATCCATAGTTTTTGCCAAAATAATAATTTAACCTATTTTAAACCTTAGTCTTTATAAATAAAAGGGTATACACTATTATTTTAGGAAAAAAAATATATAACAAATACGACCATAGGGAAAAAATAACGAAAAGAAATTATAGTTTTTTTTTTTTTGCAAAATTTTCTGTTGCATTTTGTCTGAAGTCGCTTAAACTACCATCCGGATTCGTTTTCGGTAGCAGTCTTGATATACCCTGTATATATGTATGTGGGATTAGTTCCGTAAGGGGACAAATAAAACGAAGATGATCTTAGTAGTCTTCAATATATTTTCGTCTTATTTTAAAATACGTCTTTACGTTTTCTGTCCTTCCTCGTCTTCCAGACCGGTCCCTACTATTCCGTCCTTCCGTACTTCAACATCTTAATCATTCATCCTCTAACTCTTTCCATCTTAAGTACTTTCATTAGTCATCTCTTTCACACAAACCACGTTCCATACCAGTCATTCGTCTAACGTTTCATTCTACTCCTCCTTTGATCGCCTCCGTGGCGCAGTCGGTTAGACGCCGCGTGTAAAACGAGAGGCTGTGGGTTCGATCCCCGCACTGAGAGAAATGTTTGTGCTGCACATAAATATTTATTTCGGGTCTGGGTGTTTGTGAGAGCGAAAAGTCTGCCGTAGTTCCTGATACTCACGACACAAGACTCGATCTTAGTGTGGGGTCAGGACTATGGATGTGACTGTTGGGTGTATTTATTTATCTCTTTCACACAAACCACGTTCCATACCAGTCATTCGCCTAACGTTTTATTCTACTCATATTTCTTCATAACATTCAAATCCTACATCGCTGCTTCAATTTGATAACGACATATCTCAAAAATGAACTCTTTTCAGGAGAGCAGTTTAAATAAAACAAAAGAAGCAATTATTTATCTATATATATAAAAGAGGAACCTGACTGACTGACTGACGTATCAACGTACAGCCGAAACTACTGGAGCTAGGAAAGTGAAATTTTCCACAGAGGTTTCTATTATGACGTAGGTGAGCACTAAGAAGGGATTTTTGGAAATTCAACCCCTAAGAGGGTGAAAAGGGTAAAAAACCGTTGTATGGAAAATCGAAACCGTTAAAGTTACAATTGTCAAACTTGGCACTTTAGTTAGTCATTTAAAAAGAAAACTAACTGCATACTTTGTTTGTCTAAAATAAGCCATAAAAGGGTTAAAATAAGGGTAGAAGTGTTGCGAGTCTAGGGTGATTTAATGACTGTCTAATCAACGCACAGCCGAAACTACTGGAGCTAGAAACATGAAATTTTTCACAAGGGTTCCTATTGTGACGTAGGTGAGCACTAAGAAGGGATTTTTAGAAATTCAACCCCTAAGAGGGTAAAAAGGTTAAAAAAAGTTTGTATGGAAAATCGAAACCGTTGAAGCCACAGTTGTTAAACTTTGCACTTTGGTTAATCAATCAAAAACCAAAATAACTGCATACTTTATTTTTTTTAAATTAACCTTAAAGTGGTTAAAATAAGGGTTGAAATTTTGTAGAACCGAACTGTCTAATCAACGCACAGCCGAAACTGCTGGAGCTAGAAACGTGAAATTTCACACAGAGATTCCTATTGTGACGTAGGGTAGCACTAATAAGGGACTTTAAGATATTCCTCCCCCAAGGGGGTGAAAAGGGAAAAAAACAGTTGTATGGAAAATCGAAACCGTTAAAGCCACTGTTAGCAAATTTTGCACTTTTGTAAATCTATCAAAAACAAACACAGCTGCATACTTTATTTTTCTAAAATTAACCCTAAAGTGGTAAGGGTTGAAATTTTGTAGAATCGAACTGTCGCATCAACGTACAACCGAAACTACTGAAGTTAAGAACTTGAAATTTTCTATCATAATGTAGAGCAGCGCTAATGAAGGATTTACTGAAATTCATGTGAAATTGTGTTGTGTGGAAAAACGAACCGTGAAAGGTACAGATTTCAAACTTGGCAGTTTAGGTAGTCAATTAAAAACAAAAATAATTTCTTACTTTTTTTTGTCTTAAATTAGCCTCAAAAGGCTTAAAATAAGGGTTGTAATTTTGTATACAAAATCGAAACCGCTGTTATTGATACGAAAATTCGCATTTCAGCTACCTATTATAAACACAAGAAATTGGCATGCACTAATTTTGGAAAAATGGCACGAAGGGGATGAAATTATAAAAAGTATTAAGGGTTCCGTGGGTACAAAATGACCCTTAAAAATTAAACTTGATAGTATAATTCAAGAACTGGATAGGGAAAGCAATATTTTAATTTTTACTAATTTTGTACGTTGTTCATAAGTGTAAGAGTTTCACATTTACGGGAGGGGTCAGGGAAAAAGAAGGAATGGACGGAAGGTTGTGTTGGAATATCGGGCATAAGCAACTTTCATTTTAAATATCCATTAATGGGTTTCGCGCAAATAATACTCATAAATAAAATTGTGCGTAGTTCCGGGATTATAAATATTAGAGGGATGAATTTATTATGTTTAATAGTATTTACTTATTATAGATAAATAATGACCAATTGTAAGGTTTTGGCTTTTTATGTTTTAAGTGGAGTTAAAGCGGGAAATCGTTGTTGATAAAGTAAGTAATATATATAGCCACATGATTTGCCCAACAGGATCTGTATCCGTATCAGCCCAGATACGTCCCACTGCAGGGCACGGGCCTACTCTATAATCGAAAGTACGATTCAGAGTGGTTAGGCCATATAGTCCACCACGCTGGCGTAGTGCCGGTTGGCGGACTTACATACCATAGAAATTCTTATGAACCGCTATGGTATGCAGGTTTCCTCACGATGTTTTCCTTCACCGTTTTAGTGCGTGGTGATTAACTATCAATACACACATGACTCAAAAAAGTCAGAGGTGTGCCCTGGGATTTGAATCCGCGACCACCGTGAACATGTTGGCAGCCGCGTCTGGTCCGTTTACCAACAGGCCACCACGCACTCAACACGCCCAACAGGATGCTCACTAATAAATAGTGACGTAATTCGGAGTTTTAGAATTTTCTCAGTTTTAGGGGAGAAATGAGGACGTAATATAAAACATATTGTAAATAAAGTTAATAACGCAGACGAAGTTGCGGGCAAAAGCTAGTATATTCTATTTTAATAATGACAACTCTTTGATAGTTGCTTAAATGAACGTATAATCTATCAAAAATATGAGTTTTATTCACATGATATTTTAGATTAATTTGTGTTAAATGGTAACATTACCATAAAAATGACATTTAGTTATGTGCCACTATCAAATTAAAGCAGCGACATGTCTTTCACAAAATTACTAATCCTCTCACACATATTATTTACAAAGAGATCACCACTTTATATGCAGTTTAGCAATTTTATATAAATGAAAAAAACCAGTGACTGTTATTGGCTATGTATTACTTTTAAGGGAAAGGCGCCGTGTGTTGAAATAAAGGTTCTACCTAGTTCAGCAGACGGAGGTTTCAGCTCATATATTATGAGCTGAATATATATCATAGCCAACCTTTCTACAAATAAATAAAGTGTTAATTAAATAAATAAATCTAAAAAACCATTTCAATTCAATCCAGGTGATCTACATGAAGGAGCACCTACGTCGCCACGCCAACCAGGGCCTGATGACCGAACAGGACCAGTACACCTGCACGTACTGTTACCCCGCACGTCAGTTCCGTGGCGCCACACGGTACGCGTCGCACATCGTGCGGTGTCACACGCTGCACCCGTACTGGTGCACGCTCTGTCCGGAGAAGTTCCGCTGGATATCTGATTGCAGGGATCATATACTCATGGTGAGTGTGTACACGCACTCAAGAACTTAATCACGCACTCAGAAATTCACTCCGCACTCAAGAACGCAGTCGTGCACTCAAGAACTCACTCACGCACTCAGGAACACATTCACGCACTCAAGAACACAAGAATTTACGCGCTCACGAACTCACTCCGCACTCGAGAACTGACACATGTGCTAAAAACACACTCACGCACTCAAGAATACTCTCTCGTACTCAAGAATACACTCAGGCAATCAACACCTCTCTCACTCACTCACGAATTCACCCCGCACTCAAGATTTTACTCACGCACTCAAGAACTCACGCACTTAGGATTACTCTCACGCGCTCAAGATCACACTCACACGCCCAAAAATTGTTTAAGTACTATTAATATTTTTTTTTAAATTGTATTATAATATTTTCCATCATACAATTATCAGTATTATTCTCTGGAGTTCAAAAAAATGCAGTCTTTGAAAACTAACCCTGTATTGCATTAGACAAAATTTATTCAAAAATAAATTTGTGTCCCGTTTCCCCCACAGTTGCACGCACCAGTCACACCCTACGAGTGTGGAATCTGCTTCGAGAAATTCTCTCACGGAGATTTCGTGATGGAACACGCTCTCAAAGTCCATAATACAGTGGTCAAAATACCCAAAACGGAACCCAAATACAGTATCAAAATGCGCGTCTACCCTCACATGAAAGTCAACATGAGTCTAGTCGATCCTAGCGTCCTCTCATTAATTACACTGGACCTGTTGGACTATCTGAATCAAGTACATCGTGTTGTGGACAATATTTATGATTATCTCATATTGGATAAGCCCGATTTGGGTAATAGTCACTTCAATAATAATCCAAGGAAGAAAAGGAAAATTGACGAGGTGAGTCAGGATTTTTTGAATCCATAAAGTTTTATTTGATTGAAAGACAATTTTAAATATACCCTATTTACATATTCATTACATACATCATTAAGGTTGACATTACATTGACAAAGACTGCCTCAGTGGCGTAGTTGTACTAAGGTACGCTTGCAAAGCTGAGGTTTCGGGTTCGAATTCCGAGTCGGGCAAAGAGATATTGGATTTTTCTATTCATTATCAGCCTGGAGTCAGGAATTTGTGCCCGATATGGCGATAGGCTCGCCACCTATCACATCGTGGGATGGAACATACAAGGCGAAATGTGGGTGTCCAGGCACCTCTGCCTACCCCTTCTGGGAAGAAGGCGTGAGTTTATGTATGTATGTACATTGACAAACCGCTATAGCGGTCGGGACGTTGGAACACTTGTTTCAATAGCTTTAAATGACGAGACGAGCATGCCGTTCGCCTGATGGTAAGCGATACGACCGCTCATGAACAGTAACAAAACCAAACACCATGAATTACAAAGCAATGCTTGGCATTCCACTGCGCTCGCCATCCTGAGATATAAGATGTTAAGTCTCAATATGTCCTGTAGTTATTCTGGCTACAATGTCTTTCACACCGAAACACAACAATGCATTTACACTGCTGTTTGTCGGGAGAAATAGACATTGCGGTGGTACCCACCCAAACGGCCTCTCACATATGAGAGACCTACCACCAGTACATGTATGACTAATCAATGTATTTTATTCCCCCAACCAGGCACTGAACATGAGCGATCTCTTGCGAAGGCTGAGCACACAAGACTCAAAGCACACGTGTACCTTCTGTTTCCCGGCTCGGGAATTCAGTGACGTCACTCGCTACGCGTCCCATGTAGTGAGAATACATACTATCAGACCATATATGTGTGCACTATGCCCTAAGAAGTATAAATGGATGTCTAACTGCCGGGATCATATACTTATGGTAAGGATTTTTTTTATTGTAATGAATGGCGAGATGTACATGCCGTTCGCCTGATGGTAAGCGATACGACCGCTCATGAACAGTAACAAAACCAAACAACACCATTAATTACAAAGTAATTTAACATTCCACTGCGCTCGCCATTCTGAGACATAAGATGTTAAGTCTCAATATAGTAGTTACTCTGGCTACAATGCCCTTCAGTCCCAAACACAACAGTGCAATTACACTGCTGTTTGACGGGAGAAATAGACATTGCGGTGGTACCTGCCCAGAAGGCCTCTCACATATGAGAGACCTACCACCAGTGAATAACGGATGTATGACGGACTTCACTCGCTAGTCAATCACCACGCACTATAACACTGAAGGAAAACATCGTGAGGAAACCTGCATACCATAGCGATTTTTAATTTCTATGGTATGTAAAGTCCGCCTGGCACTAGGTCAGCGTGGTGGACTATATGGCCTAACCACTCTCAATCGTAATCTAGATTGTAGAGGAGGGTTGCACATATGCATAACGACCTTAAGACAGTTTTAAAACCTTAAGTAAATATGTATGTTCAATGTTTATTAATTAGTAAATGTTTTGGTTTTGATACTTGTAATTAATGGAATATGGCCTAACCCCTCTCAATAACACTCTTAATTCTAGATGAAACCCTTGTCTTGCAGTGGGACGTATATAGGCTGATACAGACTGCTGAATTTTACAAAATAAAAATTTTTGTAAAGTATTATGTCAGGATCGACCAAAGTGGCGGTCATAGTATCTGCCTACCCCTATGGGATACAGGCGTGACGATTATGTATGTACTAGCGGCCCGGCCTAGCTTCGCCCGGGTACAAATAGATTTATCTACAATAATATGCACGTATTATACACATAAACCTTCCTCTTGAATCATTCTATCTATTGAAAAACCGCATCAAAATCCGTTGCGTAGTTTTAAAGATTTAAGCATACAAAGGGACATAGGGACAGAGAAAGCGACTTCGTTTTATACTATGTAGTGATGTAAATATTTTTGTCCCCAGGAACATGCGCCGGTGAAACCCTACGAATGTGGCCTATGCTCTGAAAAATTCTCTCACGGAGACTTCATGAAAGACCACGCCCTAAAAGTCCATAATGCCGAAGTGGTCATACCCAAATTGGAATCCAAGGCACAATTCAAACTTCGTGTCTACCCACACATGAAGTTAAATGTCAGTCTACTAGACCCGTCAACTTTCCAATTAATAAATATAGAATTGACAGATTACTTACACCAAAATAGTGAGGTTGTAGAAAATATCGAAGATTACGTTGTTATCGATAAGCCAGAGTTTTCAGTGTCGAAGAAAGGTGGGAGGAAGAAAGAAATTAAAAAAGAAGATATTGTTAAAGAAGAGAATGAGGTTGTGGAATATGTTGATCAATTTGAAGTTTTGGAGCAAGATGGCGAACAGTATATTAGTATCGATGGCGTGGTTTATAAGCTTGAGAACGATTCGAGTGTCTCCGATTTACCTTAAAGGTTAAACCTTCGTAGGGCAGGGTAGACGCCGGCTGTGAAACGAGAGGCCGCGGGTTCGATCCCCAACTGAGGGAAATATTTGTGTGAACCACATTTCTTTCGGGTCTGGGTGTGTCGAAGTCGAGTAGTGTCTGATAGACTCGATGTTAGTGTGGGGTCAAGACTATGTCTGTGACTATTTGGTGTTCATTATTTATAAGTTTAATACGATTGGGAAATTGTGAAAATTTTTGTGTTTTTCTATCATGAAGACCGTTATCTTGGCTTAGAAAGTAGCCGAATATATTTGTAAATTGTAATTTGATTTTGAACTTGTTTAATGAAAAAATTAGAGTTAGAGCTAGTTTTCATTCGATTTTAAATTATATCGATTCTGGCAATAATCGATAATCGTATTATTACCAAATCATTGATTATAACAACAAGCTTCTTAAAAATATTATAGTCTTCGATTGCTTGATGTTTATTAAACTATAATTTAACCCATGATGTGATATGCGTCCCATTTCAGCCGATCCTATGCTGGAAAAATTTCTTAATTAATCGACAAGATTACTGTATATATAGATTATATTTTATTTTCGAATTGTTTTTATAAGATATTCCTAAATGTTAGTTTATGTGAATAAATATTATTTGATTTTTATTTGTCTATTTTATTTAAAAAATATATCTAGGATTCGGAACAGCCCTGAACATGATGGCCATACGGTCGCTGTATGGCCCAACCACTATCAATCGAAATCTCGATAGGCTAGTGTCCTGCAGTGTGGATGGATATTGGACTAGATTATAAAAATAATAATAATTGGCAGTTACTGATACACAATACTTGTAAATTAGTGTCGAGTTATAAATATTTTTTTAAATTTATTTTTGGTCAATATTAATGGCACGCACCGGCTCCGCTCGGGTTCAGATACCCTTTTTTTGAGAATATATTCTATCCTATGTTTATCAAGGATAATGTAGGATCCTAAGGTTCAAGTGGAGGTATAAAAGGAAGGCCTTTGCTCATTAGTGGAATAAAATATAGGCTCCAATCAATAGGTCACGCCTACGAGCAAACAGTTTACCTGGTAAGTGATCACTTCTAGGGTAAATTCCGCCAACTCGAACAAGACCAGCGTGGTGGTCAATATGGCCTAACCACTCTGTCATATTTTCGATTGTAGAGTAGGCCCGTGCCCTGCAGTATGACGTATATGGCCTGATACAGATACAGAAGTGATCACTGCATAGTGCACTTAAACATAAACAACGCTTAGATCATGGATGCTTTGAGAAGAAAAATGGATGGAAAGAGGAAATATTTATAAAATAGGGTCTGTATCAGCCCATATACGTCCCAATGCAGGGTAAAGGCCTACTCTACAATCAAGAGTACGATTGAGAGTGGATAGTACAGTCCACCGCGCTGGTCTAGTGCGGGTTGGCGGACTTTACATACCATAGAAATTCTTACAAATCGCCATAGTATTGCCAACCCGCATTAGGCCAGCGTGGTGAACTATACAGTCTAACCACTCTCAATCGTACTCTTGATTGTAGAGTAGGCCCATGACCTGCAGTGGGACGTAAAGGCGCTGATACTGTATCAGCTTATTTAAATACAGCCATGGTATGCAGGTTTCATCACGATGTTCTTTCACCGTTATAGTGCGTGGTAAGTGACTCAATACAAATAGGAATTTATAAAACACAATCTAGTACACCCTTCCGTTTATCATTCTTTGCTTAATAACCTTATTTGAGTCCAACACAACTTCTATTCTTTCAAAAGAGTCAGCTTTGACGACCTTCAAATCGTCCATGCTTTGCGTCAATCTCATGATTATTTTGTCAGTCAAGCGCTGCGTCAAGTCGTCAATAATTCCTGATGTAGATATGTTTCTTAATATCTCGTTTACGTCCAGTTTTTTCTTTGTAGTGGTCGACTGTGAATCAAAAAATATTTTTTTATTGCTCTGAATGGCGAGACGAGCATGCCGTTCGCCTGATGGTAAGCGATACGACCGCTCCTAAACAGGAGTAAAACCAAACAACACCTTGAATTACAAAACAATACTTGGCATTCCACTACCTTAAATGTTGTCTCAATATGTCCAGTAGTTACCCTGGCTGCAATGTCCTACAGTGTATTCACACTACTGTTCGGTGGGAGAAATAGACATTGCGGTGGTATGTACTCAGGCGGCCTCTCAAATATGAGAGACATACCACCAGTAAAATAATTAAAAACTTTCAGCTTTTAAAAAATGACAAAGTTCTAGCTATGATAAATAATAAAATTAGAATTCACCTGCTGGTCGTTTTGATGATGCACATCTTCGTGATTGTCGGTTAGGTTAATTACCCCTTTGGGTATACCGCTTTGACTATGCACCCCCTTTGGGTTATTGCTTTGTTTACGTCCTTCCTGATGCTTGTTAAGTTGGCTAGTAAACCCTTTTGAATTATACCTTTGTCCATCTGTTTCTCTAGGATTTTCTCTTACCCTTTTTGTCTTATTTCTCTGGCTATAGCTTTTATTACGCTTTTCGCGTTGACTACTTGGCATTTCTCGTTTATCATTATGGCTTATAACCTCTCTCGGCTTTTCTCTTTTATTATTTAACCTTTTTGAGTAATCGCTCTGGCTAGAATTTTCCTGGTGCTTATCACTATAATACCCTTTCGGCTCAACTTTTTGATTAAATACCCCAGACGTTTCACGTTGTCTCTTTACCTCTTGATCCTTATATTGATTTCGAAACCCTTTTATCTGCTCGTTTTGTCTATTACCTTCTGATCGCTTGTCATTTTGATTATTTTCTTGGCTTTTTCTATACTTAACGTAGCTGTTCAACAATATCTTCTTGAATAATTGCTTAGCTTCAGTATCATTTGTCACTTTTAGATTTCCTCCTTCTATTAAATACACTGGAATTATAATTACATTGAGTAAAAGCCATTGATTTAAAAACTAAGGATAGGCCCTTCAGTACATTTGGAGTTACAAAAAGATGACCGTGAAAATCGCGCTAAAATAAATATTAAATCAACTTAATTAAATAGATTTTGTCACAACGGCGATAAAAAAAGTTATCTTAATTTTTTCAAACTTTGTGTAGTTAACGTTCCACTAAAGATGTACTGGAGTGTGCGCACCACTTACGTCGGGACACTTTACCCGCTTTCCACCCTGTCAGTGTAGTTATGTAATTGGCAAAAGCATAAAAATATAGAATGTACTGTTTTTACTGTCCCCTCAATTAAGCTTTGAATTGAAGGATAAGATGGTATAGCCATGCATTCCTGAGGTTTGAATTTATGAAAATATTTAATAGCCTAAACAGGAATACTTACCAAAAATACAAATTGTTGGAAACCATTTCAATGTTTTTAAATTCATGCGCAATAACTGTAAAATTACCGTGCGAGCAATAACAATAAATAAGTTAGGGATAAGTAAGATTTTTTTTAAATATGTCTGAATATCAAAATGTATTACTTTACTTTACAGCGGATAGGTCTCTCATATGTGAGACCGCCTGAATAGGTACCACCGCAATGTGACCGCAATGTACTACCAAACAGCAGTGTAAATGCACCATTGTGTTTCCGTTTGAAGAATGTTATTGCAATGCAAAAAACTACTTGACATATTTAGATTTAACATATCATGTCTCAGGATGACGGGCGTAGTGACGCAGCTATGCTAAGTATTGCTTTGTAATTCAAGTTGTAACCACTCTAGAACCTTTCGGCCCCAACGGCCATCGGTTCTACGAGCTATGTGCCCGGCCCACTGCCACTTCAACTTGCTAATCCTATGGGCTATGTCGGTAACCGTTGTTTTCCTACGGATCTCCTCATATTTTCTTATTATAACCCTCAATCTTCGATCAAATATACACTAGATACAACATGAGCGCTTAGAAAATGGCACCAAAAAAGAGTGCTTTAAGCACTCTTTCGCCTTCAGTCACGCACCGACCGTTGCTTCTAAAACGTCGCAGAACTTAAGACAATATTATGTGAAAAGCTACTTTATGCTCCAGGAATAAGGTGGAATTTGTGTTAATATATTTGGAATATGTGATCTTTTTGGTTTACTTTTTTTCATGTCATGCATCGGTGCCACTTTTTAACAGAACTTTTACAAGGAACTGTGTATCTAGTGTATATTTGATCAAAGCCCTCGATGGCTCGTTGAGCGACTTTGAGCCTTCTAATGAGGCCCACAGTGAGAGGCCACGTCTCAGTGCCATATGCCATCACTTCATATTTGCTATCATATCGTAGCACAGCTGCGAAACAATATTCGCAAGATGGTTAAATTGTACATATACTTGTACCGATCCCATTTAAGTGTGTGAACAAGAAAAGAAAGACGACTATTGATATCAACGGTAGATAAGTTTTTTATTTATTTTTTTATTGCAGTGAATCGCGAGACGAACCTGCCGTTCGCCTGATGGTAAGCGATACGACCGCTCATGAACAGTCGCAAAACCAAACAACACCTTCACACAACAATGCTTGCCAATCCACTGTGCTCGCCATCCTGAGACACAAGATGTTAAGTCTCAATATGTCCAGTAGTTACTCTGGCTACAATGCCCTTCAATCCGAAACACAACAGCGCATTCACACTGCTGTTTGACGGGAGAAATAGACACTGCGGTGGTACCCACCCAGATGGCCTCTCACATATGAGAGACCTACCACCAGTAAAAGTTAAGTCAACTGGTCCGTTATATTTTTCTCGTCGTGTTCCTTCATATGTAAAATAAATGATCAATGATCACAATATAAATACAGAACCAAGCGTATTTTAACTACATTTACATCTGTTGTTAAAGTTAGTGCAATAAAATTTGAAAATCATGATAAAGATTTCACTTATGCTCCGTAAGTTGATTTACTCTTTGTTTTAAGAATCCACTGTTTTATTTCATTTTTTCTTGCATTGATTTAAAAACTAAGGATAGAGCCTTCAGTACATTTGGAATTTCAAAAAGATGACCTTGAATATCGCGCTAAAATAGAATAGAATAGAAAAACCTTTATTTGTTCATGAAAAAATATTCATTAAAAAATATTTCTTGGCGGGTAATCTTCGGTGAGGATAATAAAGTACATTTTACATACTGTTTACAGCGTTGGAAGACATCTCATGCCCACATCCAATGTCTTGTCCATTAATATTTTTAACAAATTATGAAATTATTTTCATTGCAATGAACCTACTTAGGTAAGGTAAAAAGGTACCTAATTAAGAAAATCACAACGTAATCAAATAATTATGTGTATTGATAGTCAATCACTACACACTTTATCGGTGAAAGAAAACGTCGTGAGGAAACCTGCATACCATAGCGATTTGTACGAATTTCTATGGTATGTAACATCCGCCAACCCGCACTAGACCAGCGTGGTGGACTATATGGCCTAACCACTCTCAATCGTACTCTCGATTGTAGAGGAGGCCCGTACCCAGCAGGAGGACGTATATGTGCTGATACAGAATACATTTTTATCCACAGTACTGTCATCAACCAACTCATTATTCGTCTCCAAGAACCAAAATCCTCGATATGCAAGGGCATATAACAATCCTTTTCACCCAGAAGACGATATTCGAGATAGTTCCGACGAAGATGGGGATAACCTCGAATATACAGACGATGGACGAACGAAGTTAAGTGGTGGTGAGGAAGAACAGACAGTAGTTTTAGATAAACGACTTAAAATAAACGGAAGGTATTTCGATCAAGGTGGAAATGAAAATGTAAAAATGAGGAATGTAATTATTGGTAATAATTAAATTGCGGTGCCTGTTTTATTTTAATGTATTGAAAGTCGATTTCCCATTCTAACGTTTAAGAAAAACATAGTAAGGAAACCTGCATACCAGATTTCAGATTTTTTTATTGCGTAGTTCCGGCAAACGATCAAGAAGGTCACCTGATGGTAAGTGAACACTGCCCATGAACATCCACAACACTTGGATCATAGATGTGTTGCCAGTCCATCAAATCGAGAGGGGAACGGGAAGGAAAAAGGACGGGTAGAGGAAAAGGGTATTGGTCGAAACGTGACATGTTTTTCTGTAGGTGAATTCGCCAATCCGCATTAGACGAGCGTACTGTATGGCCACATGTACGGCCTAAGCCTTTAATGGAAATCCTTTAATGAAAATGGCAGAGAAGTCAATTATGATACAGTAGGTACAAAATTATAAAAAATACAGAACATTCAAAAACTTATATTTATTAAAAAATATCACAAACTATAAATATCGTTGAACAGACAACCAGTATTTTCTTATTACACATTTATGAGAGTAACTACTCGTACATGTATCTTGCGATCCATTCGCGTTTGGCTTGACAAGGCTACTCGATATCGACTTCCTACATCCTGTGAAAGATCTTTTTTACAGACTAAAATATCTAATGCACAAAAACCATGAACACAGGTTTATTATACGCATTAAAATTAATATCTTTTACATTTAAATTTACCAACTCTGGAATTTTGGCGGGAACTCCATTTCTAAGCAAATATTTACCGCCATTTTTGAAATTAACGATTTCATTAAACTTTCTTATTCCGTATGAATCTAATTTATTATATTGAAATCTCTTTGGATATGAATTAGGTATATTTTTATTAAAATATGGCGTATTTAAAACATTTCTGTGATTTCGAATAGTAGGATTATAAAATGGTGTTAAGTTATATCTGTTCTTAAAATGTCTTTGCGAAACCAAACTAGGTACAGATTTTTGCGTATCGTTAAGAAGTAAATGTTTATCATTTAAATGATAAGGCACAACACTATTTTCAACGGTTTTTTGTAAATTAACAATAGGTTGATCGATCGATATTTTTTCCGTAGATTCATGACTTTTTAAACTGTTTTCTTTATCAAGTCTACGATTATTGTGAAAATTAATTCTTGGTTGAGCATCCGCTTGGAACAAAAATACTTTATCATCTTTCTTTCTGTCTACAGGTTTAGCAGCTTTTAATTCATCCATCTTGTTAACAGCCATTTTAACTATATTTTCTTTAACATTGTCTATTTCCTCTGAATCAAAATGATATTTTTGTTGAATTATCTGTAAATCTTTGGTCATATTTTCTTTGACTTTAGCCATATAATTTGTATCCTTATCTTTGTATAGACTTTCCTCTATATTTTTAAGGATATCTTTAACTTCTTTTACGTCTTTTATTGATTCTTCAATCACTCGTTTTTGGCTGAAAATATTGTTTATTTCCTCTTCCTTGCTTTTCAAAGTATGCCTAGAATTGTCTTCTGTTATTGGTTTGTGGTTTACAAAACTAGTTGTTGTACTTATTTTATGTTGATCTATCTTTTCATAAAACATGTTTGTATCAGGTTCTGTATTTGCTGAATTTTCAAAGAAATGAGGAGCATCCGTTGTTTTAAGTACTTGTTTTAAGGTTTCTTTCTCTGATTTAGAAATATTTAATTTTGTAATAGATTTATTTGTATTTTCAACTTCATTTTCAATGTTTGAAGTATTATTTGTACGTGTTTGGCCATATGCATTTGTATTTCTAGTCATATTACTTTCGATATTTTCATTTTTATTCTTAAATAAATTCGAAATTTTGGATAGTGCGTCAGTAATTGTATGATTATGTTTATTATCAAAATTTTCAAGTTTCGTACGTTGGGTAAAACTATTAATTTCCTCTTTAGGTTTAGTGTCTTCATTGAAAGCGCTAGTTGAGGAATCATTTTTATTTGTTTTGGAATGGTTAATTAGCTGATCTTTTGTAATATTATCATTAATTAATTTGTCTAATGTTCTGTTCGATCTTGACTCAACAGTCTGATTAATGTTGAGTAGTTTTGCTATTGGTTCGATGAAATTAGGATTTGTGTACCTTGTATTGTCTTCTACCGTACTTTTTATACTATTTATTTCCTCTATTTCCGTTTTATTTGGTATGTTAGTCTGTATGATATCTTTAGACTTATCTTCATACCAAGTTTCATTTACTAATGGATGCAGTTGATTGCTTGAATTATCTCCGTCATTTATTTTATGGTTATCTTTATTTCCTACAGGTTTCTGACTTGTATTAAAAGCTACTTGTGGTATATCGGAATGATTATTTTTAATTTGATTAGATCCTGTTTTACTAATATTAGTATCTTGAATAGTCTCACTATCCTTTAAGTTCATCTTCGTATTATTCTTTGTATGATCCTCATTTATTTTTATTTCTCTATCTTTAAAAGATTTTTCAAAGCTATCATCAATACTAAAATTAGATCGCGGTGTATCAATTTCTATATTTTTAAATTCACTTTCGATATTTTGATCAAATTCGTTATGTGTCAACAATGTTTTATTACTTCCATCTGCAGTTACTTCATCATCTGCCTGTGAAATCGTTGGGTCGTTTATATGCTTTTTGGACGCTGTTTGCGAGTATGATTCGTTATTAATATCAATCACATTACCATTTAGCATGGAAGCTACATCTGTATCATTTTCATTATGCGTTGTGTTACCTATACTTATATTTGAGATATATTCTTGTTCAATTGTCATATTTGAATCTAATTTTTGCTCTTCACTGTAAGAAATTTGGTTTTGTGAAATTTTTTGATTATTATCAATAATTCCATCATTATTATCATTATGTGTTGCTGTTTGTTTTCCTATATTTTGCGTTTCAGTAGTTGCTGTATTCTCTTCCTTTAAGAGACTTTCAGGCTCGTCGGTAACGGAATCTTGTGAAATGTGTAATCTGTCATAGTAGTTTTTGGTTTCATTTTCACTATCAATATCTTCTGTTGGTTTATCAATAACAGTATTACTTATTGTAGACGTGTCTAAGTTTGTGTCACTATCAACATTCTCATCATCAGATGAAGTAAAATCATGTACATTATCATAAGTTTCTGAACGAATATCTTCAGTAACGTTTAATCTATCAAACTGTGTTATCGGGTCTACTTCACTAATATTATCGTCAGTTGATATATTTATATCCTTAGATGTATTAGGTATTGTGGATGTTTCCAAGTTTGTATAATTATCATCATCATCAGAATTTGGTGTTGGAAAATCATCAAATACCTTATCCTTTAAACTGTTATGAAAATTTGTATCATCATTAATTATTATATTTTCATTTGAGGGTTTATTTACTAAAGTATTACTTAAGTTGTCACTCTTATCATCAATTACGTCTTCAATTTCTTTTCTATTTAATTCTTCTGAACTTGAAGTAACATTATTTGCATTTTTATCTACTGATTGAGTATTAGGAGCAACAATTTCTCTTAAATTTGAATTAAATACTGTACTATTGTCACCACATTCAATACATATCACATTATTATCAACATTGTTTTCTTTGTCTATTTTAGTTGTATCTTCAGTGTTCCTTCTAAGTGTATTTTCTTCTGTTTCATACACTTTAAAGTTGCTATTTAATAGCTTTAAATTTTGGTCGTCTTTGACTTTTATTACAATAATTTTAACTTTCTCACTCTTGCTACAGTTAAACCTATCTTCTACAGCTTTTGATTGAACAACGACTATTTGCATCGTTAGAAATATTAAGGCTGAAACAAAGATATTATTTCTACAAAAAATAGTCATGAGGCATGTTACCACCATCTTAATCATCATCATCATCATCATCATCATCAGCCTATTCCCGTCCACTGCTGGACATAGGCCTCTCCTATGGCACGCCACTGGGCTCGATCTTCAGCCCAACGTCTCCATCTTAATAAGACATTATAATTAACCACAATTGAGACAGTAATTCTAAACTTAAATTAACAGTTTTATGGTAGCTATCCTACAATCGGAATTATTTATTTATTTAAACTTTATACAATATGTACAGGCGGACTTAATGCCGTCGGCATTTTCTACCAGTCAACCTTTAGGAGATGCAGAGATGATATTTGATTGATGAGATTTAGAATTAGAATTAGAAATTTAGAATTATATTTATTGAAAATATATATTTTTTTCTACACAAAAAAGTAGGTTTCATCACAAAAATCTTCGTACCAACACTAAGTTTTATACTAAAATGGGCATTCTCCTTTCTTTGATAGACATTGTTTAAATTCAATTCTGGCTACTACGACTTGTAATAATGCGTGTATTGAAATATTTTTGGATTAATCCATTCCTCAATATAGTGACTTTGAAGTAAAGTGTAAGAAACTAAAGATGCTTACCCCAATTCATCGTGTACTGAAATTCGTTGTCACACAACTGTAAACCGTGAACTTAGACCAAATGTCTCACGCGAAATTCTAATTAACTACCAATTGCCATAGACTAAAACAGACGAGAATAGGGAAAAGACTCCATTTTTTTATTGTATTTATCAAATGTTGGCAGCTGCGTCTAGTCCATTTACCAACAGACCACCACGCACATGTTCACGGGGGTCGTGGGTTCGAATCCGAGGGCACACCTCTGACTTTTCGAAGTCATGTGTGTATTGATAGTCCATCATCACGCATGAAATCCGTGAAGGAAAACATCGTGAGGAAATCTGCATACCATAGCGGTTTATAAGAATTTCTATGGTATGTAAGTCCGCCAACCCGCACTAGGCCAGCGCGGTGGACTATATGACCTAACCACTCTCAATCGTACTCTCAATTGTAGAGTAGGCCCGTGCCCTGCAGTAGCAGGAACGTATATGGGCTGATACAGAACAGAATTTATCAAATGTACATATCCAAAATCTAACAAACAAAGAATTTTGTAATTCCATTCAGAATAAAACAAGTTACAACCGTTTTCAAACTTGTATTGGGAGTAAAAGAAAAGGGATGCATAACAAGTGACGTCACTACATGCATTACAGTGTACGCGTGTGAAAGAGACGGTAATATGTCCCCACTACAACCCCATTTTGTAATGTAACTTAAATACATAAATTCACATCAGCAGACGTGCGAGGACACCTACATTTTACCATGTATGTTCCGTCCTACGATATGATAGGGAGCGAGCCTATCGCCATAATGGGCACAAAATTCTGACTCCGTGCTGATAATGAATAGAAGAATGGCCCGACCCAGATTGCGAACCCGAGACCAATCGTAATCATAAGGAGGCAGTTAAAAGTCAAAATAAAGTCTTCCTGTCATAAACCACATCAGAAGACTGAATTTCGCCTTTCTGCGTGTTAACTAGTCTATGGTGTTAATTAGAGCATCAATAATCAGATTATCCACGCAAACAATAATTAATTGATTTATGTTACACAAATGCATTGGTAATGAGGTAATATGACAAATTAGTACTTTTAGCATGGTTTTATTGTTTAGTTTATTTAAAGATTTTACATTCATTGTTTAAAAGATGAAAGTAAGGCATCACACAATCTGCTATTATGAAGTTCCGATCTTAGCGACTTTAGAAGTCAAGATTGCGACCGAAAAAGAAACCGGGTAGTATTTTTAGTGACTACAACCATTATGCACAAAATACCACTATTATTTTATCAAAAACTATAATACATAGTTTTACCACTAAAATCCGATGACAATAAAAAAAATACAAAAAAATTTATGCGTTTTTTGCGACATTTTAAATTCAATTGTGTCTGAAGTCACTGAAACTACCACCCAGCTTCGTTTTCAGTAGCAGTCTTGATATACCCTGTTTAAGGAACAGAGGTACCCAAGTGATCACTGTTGTCCATAAACATCCATAAACTTAAGATCTTAGATGTATTACCCGGCCTCCCGTCCGTAGAAATCGGGAGGAGGGCGGAAAAGAAGAATCTCCTCCCATTCTTTTCAATGAAAGGGGTAATAATAATAATAATAAAAACAGGTGTATTGGGTATCCAGAACTCTTACTCACTGAACGAAACTCGACAGCGAAACTGTCGCTTCACATCGATCTCCTGCGGGACAGTGGTACCGGCCCGGACGAGCCTGCACATTCATGCTGAGTCAAAAGCAAATTTCGTGCTTTACCACTTTTCAAAATATAGGGTTAAATAAAAATCATTAATTTTTACTGGTGGTCTCTCATATATGAGAGGCCGCCAGCGTAGATACCACCGCAATGTCTATTTCTCCCGCCAAACAGCAGGGTAAATGCACTGTTGTGTTTAGGATTGAAGGGCGTTATAGCCAGAGTAACTAATGGACATATTGAGACTTAACATCTTATGTCTCAGGATGGCGAGCGCAGTGGAATAGGTCCTAAGCATTGCTTTGTAATTCTAGGTGTTTGATTTCGCTACTGTTCATGAGCGGTCGTATCGCTTACCATCAGGCGAACGGCATGCTCGTCTCGCCATTCAATGCGATAGAAAAAAAACATTTTTCAAAACAATACGTTTAATTTTTACTATCTAAGCCTTTAAGTTTTCGCTTTCGTTGAACGAATTTCTTTTGTAATAATCTTTGTGCTCCCTTATTCAGATCACAGTTGGGGTACACTGTAAACAAACAATAATTATCATCAGTTCTGAATAGGGAAGAAAATATACCAAATATATGAAACAATTAAGAATTTCTATGGTATGTAAGTCCGTCAACACGTACTAAGCTAGCGTGCTGGACTATATGGCCTAATCACACTTAATCGTACTGTCGATTGTAGGGCCCGTACGCAGTGGGACGTATATGGGATGATACAGATAGGATTTGAATGTTATGAAAAAAGTGGTTTGTGTGAAAAAGACGACTGATAAAAGTACTTAAGATGGAAAGAATTAAAGGATGAATGATTAAGATGTTGAAGTACGGAAGGACGGAATAAGAGAGAAGGGTCTGGAACACTATGAAAGACGTAAGGGATGACTGAGATGACGACGAAATAAAGACAAATCTAAACGATGATTATATCCTCTTAGCGCCCAAAGATTTTTTGAGCTCGTAGTCATTATGACCTAGAGCTCCTTTTTGAAGAACGTAATTGTAAAACCCAATACAGCCCAAGATTTAAAGCTGATTATTTTTCATGTTAGGGATATCCATTTGAAGTGAGACTTTCGGGGTGTTTTTTCAATTAAAATTATTTTACCTACATTTTGTTCTTCAAAAAAGCTATTGGATCACGATGAAAATAATTGTCATTACGCTCCAGATATCAAATGGAAATACTTTTTGAATATGTCTTTTCAAAAGGTCCTTGGGCGGTAATGGAATTCTTGGCCCAAAAACGGTTGGGCGCTTATTATGAACTCGATTATGGGCATTCTAAAGACGCTTGGGCGCTAGGAGGATATAATAAAGATTATCTAAACAATCTTTGTTTGATTTGAACCAAATCATTACTATAAAAGTCAGTAGTTACTTTGAGCTTGTTTTTAGACTTTATTGAACATTAAGTATTTTATCTCCTTTACAGGAAGTCCACTGCTAGAAATACGCCTCCACCAAGAAAAACTCTCTTTACATAATTTTTTTTTCTTCAATCAAGCTTTATCTTACTCGGTACACTATTGACTGCTCTCTCTCTTTTTCCATTTCTTATTATCCATCCCAAGGTAGTCGGTAAGAGATTACCTCGAGCGATACGACCGCCTTTTGTACTACTACGTATAATAATATTCTATTATTTAATTACTGAGTATACGATAAAGTATATAATATATATTTTACTGGTGGTAGGTCTCTCATATGTGAGAGGCCATCTGGGTGGGTACCACCGCAGTGTCTATTTCTCCCGTCAAACAGCAGTGTAAACGCACTGTTGTGTTTCGGGTTGAAGGGCATTGTAGCCAGAGTAACTACTGGACATATTGAGACTTACCATCTTATGTCTCAGGATGGCGAGCGCAGTGGAATGCCAAGCATTGCTTTGTGGTTCAAGGTGTTGTTTGGTTTTGCTACTGTTCATGAGCGGTCGTATCGCTTACCATCAGGAGAACGGCATGATCGTCTCGCCATTCATAGCAATAAAAAAAATATATAAATAACTAAATAAATTTATGTAAGGAATTATTACATACTATTTCCTATCATAAAAATGGCTATATTACCCACCATTTTTATTCTCCGAGTACACCAGCTTATTCGTTCCTTCCAAATTATTAGGATCCCCCTTCTCCCTACAGGTGATGAACTTCAATATCATGTCTTCATCATCTGGTAGACTTATACTAGCTTTAGGACTTGTCTCAGGCTTGCTTGATAAGTAAGGAGCCGACATTACGCATGGATATCTGGAGACAAGCTCCAGTCCTGGAAAATTAAGAGTTTTCAGTAATCAGTAAGATTTAAGCAGTTACTGTGCATAAATAGGAGCAACACAGCAAAAAATATCTATTCTACGAATATAATAACTAAAATATCAACACAACTTCAACAATCTATCATAACATATTCATTTCTTCGAAAACTGTATAAAGAAATATACTTAAATATTTTAACTAACAATATTTTATTTAATTTACCACAACAACAGGTCTTTATCTTCTAAACATATAAATAAAATTGAAGTGTCTGTTTGTAAAATGAAAATAAAAAAAAATGTCCAATTACATATAGTTATATACACGATACCTATAACGAAAATGACCTTAGATTTTTTTTTGTCTGTCTGTCTGTTCCGGCTAATCTCTGAAATGGCTGGACCGATTTAGACGGGTCTTTTATTGTCAGGTAGCTGATATAATAAGGAGTAACTTAGGCTACATTTATTTTAGAAAATTTCTTTTATTTTAGAAAAATAAAGTTTTTGTTAAATTCCACGCGGGCGAAGTCGCAGGTACAGCTAGTTATCAATATAACATCGCCACTCGTTCACTCACAGGCCCTCCGTGGCGTAATTGCCTCTATTATCAAATGCCATGCAAAGACAGATAATAAATAATGACCTACCTACCCTTGCATTCAAAAAGTACTCACTCTCATCAGTAAACCAGCACGAAAACATCCTCATATGGCAGACGCTCATGAATGTCTTGTAGATGCCGTGCTGGCACTTGGCGCAGACCATGACGTCACGGCTCGGACACGCCGTGGGACACTCCGCTTGGAACTCGTCGTATTCTGCAGGAAATGAAGATTAATGCAGACTCTCTCTCTTCAGACAAAGGAGGTCAACTGCTCGTAGGCCTTTCTCAACGATCGTTGCGACCCGTGGTAATTTAGATACCAACTGCTCTGTACCTGCCCATATACCTCCCGCTGCATGACACGGGCCTCCTCTACAATCGAGAGTACGATTGAGAGGGGTTAGTCCAGTCCATCACGCTGGTCTAGTGCTTGCGGACTTTACACACCATAAAAATTCAATTCGCTATGTTACGCAGATTTCCTAAAAACGTTTTCCTTCACTATTATAGTGCGTGATGATTGACTGTCAATACATCTCGAAAGACGCCGGGTCGGGCCTTAAGTAATGACTATAGTTGTGAAACGTGGTAGTAGGTACTACATAGTAGTAAGCGGAAAGGGGAATGCTATCTAAATACCATATGTAGAGCAACTAAATAAATATAACTCACCATTAGGTTCCCGATTATGCGGTCTGTCATTACCCTTTTCCTGATCAGGTGGTTTGTGCACATCAGGCCGTATATCAGGTACTTCTGGCAAAGCTTCTTCCATTTCTGGTTCATTGTCTTCATGTCCAGGCTCTTTTCCCTTCCCTGGCTGTAGAGGTATGATTTCTGGACCATTATCTGGTCCTTCTAAGTATTTGTGAGCTCTATATTCTGATTCTGGGTAGTCTTCTTTGCCCCCTCTTACTTCAACACTGACTTTTATACTTATATCTTTTCCTTCATCTTTAGGAGTTTTTGGAGGTTTTGTAGGTTTTGGTATTGGTTTTGGTTTTGGTAATGGTCGTCTTTTTAAAAATTCTAGTCGTTTTGTGTTTAGTTTGACAATCTCTGCGAAAGGTCGATGAGTTGAAGGTTTATATGCATTATAAACTGTACTGTATCAGCCCATATTACGTCCTAATGCAGGGCACGGGCCTCCTTTACAATCGCGAGTACGATTGAGAGTTGTTAGTACAGTCCACCACCAGTGGCGTAACTACCCCATCGGGGGCCCGTGGCAAAATTCATCAAATGGGGCCTTTTGTAAATGTAAAAAAAAATTACATTGTAGTTTCGTTTTTATGATTATATTCTAAAGTGCGTGGTGGCCTGTTGGACCAGGCGCAGCCGCCAACATGTTCACGGTGGTCGCGGGTTTGAATCCCAGGGCACACCTTTGACTTTTCGGAGTTATGTGTGTATGGATCGTCAATCACCGTGCACTATGATGGTGATGGAAAGCATCGTGAGGAAACCGGAGCCATTTGCAAGTTTCTATGGTATGTAAAGTCCGCCAACCCCCACTGGGCCAGCGTGGTGGACTATAATGGTTTAGCCAATCTCAATAGTACTTTGGATCGTAGGGGAGGCCCGTGCCCTGCAATGGCACTTATATGGGATTATACAGAAGAGCACAGAATCTTTTAATGACATGGCTTCATATTTGTCATTGGATTATGATCTAATATCACTGCATAAAATCTAAAAAGGTTTCTCTAATAATGATTAAAGAGTGTTTTTAACCGACTTCAAAAAAAGGAGGAGGTTCTCAATTCGACTGTATGTTGCTTTTTGTAACTCCATTTTCATTCCTCCTATCACATAGTACCGATAAACTTCACATAATTGGTCTGTTTTAGAAAAATCTTGAGTATCAAATATAATGGAGTTTTTGGGCCCACAGCACAACAGCAATTAGCTCTTTTTTGAATTTTCGGACTTAAGTATTTTATCTGGCCCTTGGACTTATTTAACCATTCCTCTAAATTAGTATCACATTATGCTAGTAACTGCTTTATTACGGCTATCTGCGCTTTCTCTATGGCCACGAAAAGGTATTTTTTTTAATTAAGTGATCTTTCGATATTTCGTATCTCTTTAGCGCATTTAAAATTTATTTCTAGTCGTCATAACCCTCAACTCAAACATTCATCATCAGCCTTTTACTGACCACTGCTGGACATAGGGCTCCTTCAAATTTTTTTCACCCTGTCATCAGCTTGTCGCATCCAGCATGTGGTAGCGACCTTTTGCAAATCGTCACTCCACTTAAGTGGCGGGCGTCCTACACTATGTTAGCCAAGAAGCGGCTTCCACTCAAAAACACAAGACAGGATATGGCCAGCGCACTGCCACTTCAGATTGCTAAGTCTGTGTGCTATGTCTTATAACTTTGGTTCTCTGTCCGATCAGCTCATTACGGATCTTATTTTCCAAAGAGACACCGCGCATAGCACGCTCCATAGCTCGCTGAGCGACCATAAGCCATTGGACCAGCCGTGCTGTGAGAGCTCAGCACCGTAGGTACCGTAGGCTCTGGTAGGCACTTGTTGAAAACTATCGTTTTCAAGCTTTTGGGAAAAAAGTGTTAGCTGACGAGAAGACTCGTAGCCTCTTTCTCAAAGTTTTTTCTACCTAGTTAAAGGGTAAGCCCCAGTAAAGTATATTTGGGAACAACAACGAGCTGGTGGCCACATAAAGCGAAAGGTTGGATCAAGGTGAGGGTGGATCATTACTTTGGTTTTGTCGAAGTAAATTTTTAGACCTATTCGCTGTGAGACTGAATCCAGACCGTCCAACATTTTTTTCAGCTCCTCCAGCGATTCCGCCATCAAGATTATATCGTCACCGAAACGTAGGGGCGTTTGTTTATTATTTTATTCATTTATTTTTTAATTATTGGCGCTGTCTCCTGTTAACCCAATGGTCTCCGGGTTTACAGTGAACCTTTCTCAATCACAAATCGTTTCACTTCATCATATTTGTTAGACTATAATGAAACAAAAATATAACTTTTAAATCAAATACATGATGAAGAAATGTTTGTTATGTTTAAAATGTAGTCAATTGTTTATTATTAATAATTTCGTTATTAATGTTATATTCTTATCTGCTTACACCCTGTCGGGCTTGAACCTGAGGCCCTATCAAGCCAGGGATCTGTCGGGCCTGAGACCCTGTCAGACCAAGGCCTTGCCGGTCCGGGGGCCCCCTTAGGCCGGGGGCCCGTGGCATTTTGCGCACTTTGCCACCCTATTGTTACGCCACTGTCCACCACGCTGGCCTAGTGCGGGTTGGCGGACTTTACATACCATAGAAATTATTATAAATCGCTATGGTATGCAGGTTTCCTCACGATGTTTTAGTGCGTGGTGATTGATTATCAATACACACATGACATCTAAAAGTCAGAGGTGTGCCCTGAGATTTGAACCAGTGACCACTGTGAACATGTAGTCGCTTCAGGTCCGTTACGAACAAAAATAAGTAAAAAAAAAATTTTTTTTTCTATTGCAATGAATAGCGAGACGAGCATGCTGTTCGCCTGATGGTAAGAGATATGACTACGCCTGAACAGTAGCAAAACCAAACACCTTGAATTACAATGCAATGCTTGACATTCCACTGCGCTCGCCATCCTAAGACATAAGATGTTAGGTCTCAATATGTCCAGTAGTTACTCTGGCTATATCAATGTCCTTCAAATCGAAACACAATAGTGTATTTACACTGGTGTTTGACAGGAGAAATAGACATTGCGGTGGTACCTAACCAGGCGGCCTATGAGAGACCTACCACCGCGCCGGTCAAAATATGTGAAGTAATACTAAGTATCAGTTAGGTACTTACCCGAATGTGCGTTTCTTTTAACTCTCCTTTGACCTGCACATAGAACAAAAATCATGATAGTCTTCCACTGCCATCCTTCTACTTCTGGGTCAGGCGAAATTATATTTGGTTTCAGGGGCGTCGCCAGCCGATGGCCCAGGGGAGCGCCAAATAAATAAATAACACCCAACAGTCACATACATAGTCCTGACCCCACACTAAGATCGAGTCTTGTGTCGTGGGTATCAGGAACTACGAGAGACTTTTCGGTCTCACAAACACCCAGACCCGGAAGAAATATTTGTGGGCCGCACAAACATTTCTCTCGGTGCGGGGATCGAACCCGCAGCCTCTCGTTTCACAGGCGGAGTCTAACCAACTGCGCCACGGAGGCTGTCATAAAAATAATATGGAGAATGAGAAAAGTATGAATTGTAGTTAAAGTCAAGAGCACATGAAGCTCTTTACTTGTAGTACGAGCCTTACATCTACGGCATTATGCAAAAAAAAACCGTATAGTAGGCAAGTCGAGTGGCAACTGCCTCTACCAGCTGCCCTGGCAACGCCCTTGTTTGGTTGTCTATTCCCATTATAACTTAAGCCCGATACGTTAATTTATTTTATTTGTTAGTTGCGTACGTAGTCTGTCCAGCTTATGGCCTCCAAATAAGATTACGTACATACATAAACTCACGCGTTTTTCCCAGAAGGGGTAGGCAGAGGTGCTACCAGGACACCCACATTTTGCCTTGTATTCGTCGCACCAAGGGCGGATCCAGGGGGGAGGTCATTACCTCCCCCTACTACCCCCTGAGCTGGCTCGAGATAGACAGACTTTATTTATTATTTTGTTGTAAAAATTTATAAGCACAATTAATTCTTTGTATGTCGATAAATAAAGTAAAAAAGTGTGTATGTGTGTACAAATCACGGCTGTAACAAACTCTATGAAATCATGATTACGAATTAGAGTAATGAAATCGGAACCAGTATTTTGACAAGAACTATATGACCCTCTGGCTTAAAAGCTGGATCCGCCCTAGCGTCCCACGATATGAAGCCTATCGCAATTAATATTATTAAATAATAATTATAAAACAATATTTGTGAATAAGAAATTGCACTCGCCATTTTTCTTTATTATTTTCTCAATATTGAGAAATTCTTCATGGCCGCAGTTACTCATGTCCACCACGGTCGCTTGAAGACCTTTGAAAGGAAAAATAACTTTAAAAACCTAATGCAAAAAGAACCATTGGAATCCTATTCAATTTTGAGGAGTTCTATTCTCTACGTCCGAAGATATTCAACAGGTTTTCACCTATTTTTTTTTTAATTCTGGCCCGGCATAGTGGCCGCATGGCGCCTGATGGTGAGCGCAAATGCCGCCCAGGCAGAGTATCCATTGGCATTGACGGCAGTCCCATGCCGATAGATACAATTATGCCGGCCTGCTAAGATGCCTCTTCACACTACGGCGGAAGGACCCAGGATTATAGGAAGGAGGGAACATGTGAGACAGCAAACAATTCCACAGCCTGACGGTGCGGTACAAAAAAGAATTTGAGAACCGTTTGGTTCGCGCCGGGATGGTGTGGACTGTCAAGCTGTGGCTTCGCAAGCCAGCACGCGTGGTGCTGGTTAGGAATGGAGAGGAGGGGATCAAGTTGAACAATTCTTCAGAGCATTCACCGTGATACGCCCGTTTAGGACCCATCTGTGAAATATAACCTCTAAAACAAAAAAAATACAAATTGATACAAACGTCTTGGAGTAATTAGTAAACATACCTACATACAAAAAAAAATATACCGACAAATTGAGACGAGTCCTCCTTTTTTTTTGCAGCTAGTCAAAAAGTTTTAAGTAAAGGGAATGTATGTCAAGGTAACGGGGAAGAAATATTATTTTGCGTAAAATGACCGCTTATTGCCCAGAATTTGATTGTTAATATAGATCTTCTGCGGTCTTTTGGTGTGCGAGTGCGTGATTGCCATGTTTTGTCAAATTATTAGATTATATTTTCCTCTCTTCACATTTTATTATATTGGACGTGTTTATACTATTATGCTGCATTTACACCCTTGGCCAACCTCAGCGAGCCTCCACCAACGCCAGCGTGTAATCGGGGTGTTTGGCTCGGCTGGCCTTAAGTTTTTCATAGTTAATAGCTTGGAGTTGATAAACGTTGGCCCAGCCTCAGCCAACATGTAAATCCAACAAAGACTCAAACAAAGCGTTAAACAGAGAACCTGTTCCTAATATTTTGACAAAAGCATCACAACAAAAGACCAAAGACGACCTATACTTAACGTGACCATACGTCCCGATTTAGGCGGGACAGTCCCGCTTTCAGGAAGTCTGTCCCGGTGTCCCCAGCAAGGCCTACATAGTCCCGCTTTTGCAAACAGACCAAACTATGATTTAAAAGTATTGCCCGATCGAAATGATTTATCGAACTATTACTAAAAAGGGTTGAGTCAAATTATTCCAGCACTTTCGTAAAAACAATCTTGATTTAAAATACTTTTCCACAATTATTGAGTACGTTATGTGTCTACCTGGAAGTCACGCCACTACTGGGGCTTATAAATCGTGCCTATTTTGTGTTTAGTGCTATGTTTAATTTTTGTAATTTAATCTACTTTATTAAAAACTTGTAAAACACCAAAAAAAATATTATTATTTAATACCACAGATGTCCCAGTCAGGCACAAAAAATAAATGGTCACGTTATCTATACTATTCAAATTAGACTCAACTCTTTTCAGTGTTTTATATATAGTTAGATGCTATCTAACTTCCAAAGTTTACATGTTACATACCTTGATGACACTTCATATACTCCAGTTCGCAAGCATTTGCCATTATAATGTACACAGTCTTCTCTTTATTATTAATCTTAGCGCAGACTGGCGCGTCGTCGGGAGGGCATTGTATGTCCATGCAGTTTTTATTCACACGTGGTATTATCATTTGGTAGTTACATAATGTTGAGTGTACTGGAAATAAATACATACAAATAAATACATATTTACTGGTAGGTCTCACATTGTGAGAGGCAGCCTGGGTAGGTACCACCGCAATGTCTAGTTCTCCCGCCAAACAGTAGTGTAAATGTTGTGTTTCGGTTTGAAGGATCTTGTAGCCAGAGTAACTACTGGACATATTGAGACTTAACATCTTATGTCTCAGGATGGCGAGCGCAGTGGAATGCCAAGCATTGCTTTGTAATTCAAGGTGTTATTTGCTTTTGCTGCTGTTCATGAGCAGTCTGTGGACCAAGGAGTCATGTAATGCTCGCCGCAAAACGGCCAGCGAATTTTGTATATAATAATGACATACGTCAGTTTTTGATATTCTTCTTGTAAAATATTTTTCCATGTTCACGTTGCTATTAATTTGTAAATATTATATGATATATATATACATGTGGATTTTCATTCCGCCACATATTGGTGACCCCGAAGTTCAAGAAGAGCACTAATCTCAAAATGGAAGCTCAGGGAAAGGACGTCGTGCTGGGAGAAACCTTCCGTGTTGGAGTAAAGACTCCACCTTTCAACCCGAATGATCCTGAATTGTGGTTTGCTTTATTGGAAGGCCAATTCATGCTGTCGAACATCAGCGCCGACGCCACAAAATTTTATTACGTCCTGGCGCAGTTGGAACCGCAACATGCAGCAGAAATACGCGACCTGGTCGTTTCTCCTCCTGCTTCAGGCAAGTACGAGACATTGAAGACAGAACTGGTGCGTCGATTGTCAGCTTCGAAGGAGCGCAAAATAAAACAGCTGCTCATGCACGAGGAGATGGGTGACAGAAAACCGACGCAATTCCTCCGACACCTGCAACACCTGGCTGGAGCAGACGTCCCTCCAGATTTTATACGGACCATCTGGGCCAGCCGGCTACCCAACCACCTTCAAACTTGCATCGCTGCACAACAAGAGAAGATGACACTGGAAGACCTGGCCGAACTGGCGGACCGCGTTTACGATGTCGTTCCAGTAACCATGCCACAAGTTAGTCAAGTTGCTAGCACGTCCACACCGGTCGCAAGTGCAGACGCCATCGAAACGCTAACACGAACAGTAGCCGAACTCAGCAACAGAGTGGATGCCATGAGCGTGGACCTTCAGAGACGCAACCGTTCCCGCTCCACATCAAGGTATCGTTCCCGATCACGCTCACGTCCAAATGAACATCCACACTGCTGGTACCATCGTAGGTTTGGTGTTAGCTCGAATAAATGCACTAAACCTTGCAGTTTTGTTTCGGAAAACACCAAACGCAGTCGTTAGTGGCGGCCAGCGACTGTCCGCAATCCTCAGGCCGCCTCTTCGCAACAGATCGCAAGACGAAGATGCAGTTCCTGGTAGATACAGGATCAGATTTATGTGTTTTCCCGCGCTCCGCAGTCAAGAAGAAATGCTGTAAAACTGGTTACAAACTTTTTGCAGCCAATGGAACGGAGATAGCAACGTATGGATTTGCACATTTATCACTAGATTTAGGTCTCCGCCGAGATTTATCTTGGAAATTCGTAATTGCCGATGTAACCAAAGCCATAATAGGAGTAGATTTTCTTTCATACTTTGGCATATTAGTTGACTGCAAGCATCAACGTCTTATAGATAGCATGACGTCACTAACTACTATCGCATCTTCCGTTAATCCAACCCTGAGCGTTTTGTCTATTAAAACGTTTTGCCAAGCTGACTGCAAGTATAAGAAAATTTTGTTACATTATCCTGACATAACAAAACCAGCCGGATTTTCGAAAAAATGTCTTCATAATACAGTACATTACATCAAAACAACTCCGGGACCTCCAGTTTCTTGTCGTCCACGTCGTTTACCTCCTGACAGATTACAGATCGCAAAGCGAGAATTCGACGAGATGGTCAAAAACGGCACAGCGCGTCCATCTGACAGCCCGTGGTCATCACCACTTCATTTGGCCCCAAAAAAGGACAATGGATGGCGTCCTTGTGGAGACTACCGCGCACTGAATGCCAGGACAATACCAGACAAGTATCCTATTAGACATATCCATGATTTCAATTATAATCTTTCTGAATGTACCATATTTTCTAAAATAGATCTAGTGAAAGCTTACCATCAAATACCAATTTTCTCAGAGGACATTCCAAAAACCGCTATTTCAACACCATTTGGTCTGTACGAGTTCCCTATGATGACATTCGGCTTGCGTAACGCCGGGCAGACTTTTCAGAGATTCATAGATGAAGTTATTAGAGGCCTAGATTTTTGTTATGGTTACTTGGATGACATTTTAATCTACTCAAAGTCAGCAGAAGACCATGAACGTCACCTTCATGAATTATTTAAGAGACTACAAAAGTATGGCGTGTTGTTAAACTCTGCGAAGTGTGTTTTTGGGGTACCAGAAATTACTTTTCTTGGGTACCACGTATCAGCAGAAGGTGTGCGTCCGCTTAATGATAGAGTGCGTGCAATTATAGATTTTCCAGAACCTAAAACAGTTAAGGAGTTACGAAGATTCCTTGGCATGTATAATTTTTACCATCGTTTCATCCCACATTCGGCAGAATTACAGACACCTTTAACTGAGTTATTGAAGAATGTAACGAAAGCATCACAAGCCATCAATTTGACTCAATTGCAACAAACAGCTTTCGAGAAGTGTAAGAAGGGACTTGCTGAAGCTACTTTATTAGCTCATCCAGATCCTAAAGCTAAACTGGCCTTAGTTACTGATGCATCAAGTACTGCAATTGGAGGCGTACTTCAACAATGGCACAAAGGAAGTTGGCAGCCTCTAGCTTTCTTTTCTAGAAAACTAACACCCTCTCAAATTAAATACAGCCCATATGACCGCGAACTGTTAGCCATCTATAAATCGATTCAATACTTTCGGCATATGTTGGAAGCACGAAATTTCACAATATACACAGACCATCGGCCGCTTACTAACGCTTTCACTACAAATCGAGAAAAATGTTCGCCTCGACAATTCAGATACCTGGATTACATATCGCAGTTCTCTACTGATGTTCGTCATATATCCGGTAAGGTCAACGTAGTAGCGGACACACTCTCCAGAATTGAAGAAGTCATAGCTGGTTGTGATTTAGAGAAATTAGCCATCGAGCAGAAGAATGACCCGGAACTAAAGAAATTGTTGCAAGACGGTAGTTCATTAAAGCTCAAAAAGATGCTGTTACCTGGTACACGAACCCGCCTCATTTGCGACACTAGTACTCAGGTACCGAGACCGTTCGTCGTAAAATCAATGAGACAGCAAATTTTTAACTTGATACATTCTCTCAGCCACCCAGGTGCCAACGCAACCATTAAAATGGTTACCGAGCGTTTTGTATGGCCTGGCATCAAGAAGGATTGCCGTGACTGGACCCGATTGTGCATCCCATGTCAACGCGCAAAGGTTTCGAGACATGTTTCATCACCTTTGAGCACTTTTGCATTACCCTCAGGAAGATTCCTCCATATTCACATCGATCTTGTCGGTCCGCTGCCCATATCAAACGGATTTCGTTACTGTCTCACTGCCATAGACAGATTTTCGCGTTGGCCTGAGGCAATACCAATCACAGATATTACGGCAGAATCAACAGCTAAAGCCCTAATGTCAGGATGGATTTCTCGTTTTGGATGCCCGTTATCCATCACTACTGATAGAGGAAGACAATTTGAGTCGAACCTTTTTAGAGCTCTTACCGAGCTTACTGGTTCTCAACACAAGATGACTACAGCCTATCATCCAGTAGCAAACGGAATCATCGAACGTTTCCATAGGCAACTGAAAGCCTCAATCATGTGCCACAATGATCAACACTGGACAGAATGTCTACCACTGGTGTTACTAGGAATTCGTAGTGCATTTAAAGAAGATCTCCAGTCATCTCCCGCAGAATTATTATATGGAGAACCGCTACGCCTACCTGGACAATTTTTTGATTCACCAAGACAAGATTTTCCTGATATAACAAATTACGTATCAAGATTGAGATCATTCGCAGCTAAATTAAAGCCGTGCTCTACTTCCCGACACACACCCAAGCCTGTCTTCATTTTTAAGGACTTGCGAACATCTGAGCATGTATTTTTGCGGCAAGACGGTTTACGTTCAGCACTGCAACCTGCATACGTAGGCCCTTACAAGGTGATAGAGAGAGGAGATAAGACTTTCAAAATCTTGATCAAAACTAAAGTCGTTACAGTTTCTATCGACAGACTCAAGCCTGCATATTTGATGAGCAGTGATCGTACCACGGATGGCGAGAACGAGGACCGGGAGACACCTCCTGGAGTAATCACCCGTTCTGGTCGAAGAGTACACTTTGCGCTTCACTATCGCCCGCAGTAGCGGTCTCGGTGGGGGAGTGATGTGGACCAAGGAGTCATGTAATGCTCGCCGCAAAACGGCCAGCGAATTTTGTATATAATAATGACATACGTCAGTTTTTGATATTCTTCTTGTAAAATATTTTTCCATGTTCACGTTGCTATTAATTTGTAAATATTATATGATATATATATACATGTGGATTTTCATTCCGCCACAAGTCTTAATGCTTACGGCAGGCTAGTCTCGCCATTCATTGCAATAAAAAAACCTTCTGTTCCCTTAAATGTCTAAAAAAAATACTTATACATACCCAAAAATAAAAAAGAAATAATGTATTTCATCATAAAAGAATTTTCAGCAGCATTATGATTTTATAGTTTGTAAAAGTTGGTGCATTTAATTTTTCAATTTTACGTCTTATCGGAATTATTAATTGAGCGATACACAACTTCGAATATAGCTTCTGATTTTAGATTTGAATTACAAACGAAAGCAAAATTTTTAATGGATCATAAATCGTGTTAATTTTTTTTTTTTAACACTTCATTGTACACGAGATACAGAAAAGTAGACAGAATTACATAAAAATAATTTACAAGTAGCGGTCTTATTGCAAGAAGCAATTTCTGGCAGACAACGATGGGATGGATAAACGAGAAATCGTTAATGTTTTCATGTATGACATCATGAAATTTGAACCTGGATGCCTAATACCAATTCCCTCTTCCCATGCTCCCCTCCTTATTTGATGGTCTGGCAACACATCCATGATCCGCGCGTTGTGGATGTTCATGTGCAGTGATCACTTACCATCAGGTGACCTGCTTGCAGTTTTGCTGGACCTATTATATGAAAAAATTAATGCTGGGTCCTCAGATTATTTTCCGCTGACTAAAAGCTACGTGCATAGTAACGAATTATCAATGCATGCATGCTAACCCCCTTTATTCTCAAAAATCACTAATTAACCACATAAAAGTAAATTAGTTGATTCGTATTAAGAGAAGACAAAACGTGCGTTAAGTTTTGCTATTACTGCCGTCCACAAGTTAAAATGCTGTTAAGTATTAATACCACTTTTTGAGTTATGCACTAAAAAGCGATGTTTTTTAAAATTGTGCTACTTAATAACAAGTGGTCATCTTTAAGACCTTGGAGAACTGAATAAAAGATCGCAGGAGGCACTTTGAAATAGCCAAACTTTCAATTTAAAACTGTAATATCGCTTTTTTGTGCATAACGCAAAAAAAACGGTTTTTGTACTTAACGGCATTTTAGCTTGAGGACGGCAGATTAATAGTGACTATGTGAAGTCCGCCAACCTGCACTAAGCTAGGAAGGTGGACTATATGACTTAACCCATGTCAATTATTCGATTGTAGAGGAGGCTTGTGCCCTGCAGTGGGACGTATATGGGTTAATACAATACATCTACTTTAATGCGATCTGCTAAGTTTGGTTCTAAACATAAATATGGCAAAAACATAATAAAACTTATATTGGTGGTAACTAGTCTATCATATGCGAGAGGTCCCCTGGGTAGGTACCACAGCAATGTTTCTCTTTCGAAATAGCAGTGTGCAATATACTGATCCAGCTTTTACGCCAGGATCATATAAGGTCATATAGTTCAATAAAGGTTTTTTAAAGTTTGTTACAGCTGTGATTTGTGAACACACACACTTTTTTACTTTATTTATAGACATACAAAGAATTAATTGTGCTTATAAATGTTATCCACAAGATAATAAATAAATGTTGTCAATCTGAAGCCAGGCCAGAGGGCGTCATGACCCCCATGACCTCCCCCCTGGATCCGCCCTAGTATACTGTTGTATATCGGTTTGAAGGACGTATTGAGAGTAAACATTGTATGCCTCAGAAGTGCAAGCACAGTGGAATGCCTAGCATTGCTTTTTAATCCATGGTGTTTGGTTTTGCTACTGTTCCTGAGCGTTCGTATCACTTACCAAACCATCCTTTTGAGATTGAGAGAGCAGCAAATAAATATATTTCAATTATTTGCTCATACCACGGGAATACTACCTTTTAGAGATTAAAAGTAGTATAAGCAAACTCAGGGTATCAGCTACCTCCATATAAAATGTCATTAAAATTGTTCCAGCCATTTGGGCGGGAAGATTTCCTGATCATCCCATGGGCATACTACATATTTCGGGATAAAATTAGCCTATGTGTTAATCTCATGAATCAACTACTTCAATACCAAATTTCATCAAAATTGGTTCAGCCGTTTAAGTGCGAAGAACTAACAAACACATAAACTTTTGGCCTTTATATTATTAATAGGATTTATTATTATCAAAGCCTCTGTTTTTAATTGTAATTGAAATCCAAACATCAGAAACAATATCGCTTTGAATCGTTCAATTTATAATACCAAAAAGCCGTGAAATTATATAACAAAATGCACCAACTTTTACACACAATAGAAATATAATGCTGTTGAAAATATTTTTATAATGAAATACATTATTTCTGTATTCATTCTGGGTATGTATTTAAATATTACATATTTTTGGACAGTTAAGGGAAAAAAAGGTTTTCGAATGGAGACCAAGTATCAGCGAGCAAAGTGTCTGGGGAGTTACCATATGACACGATACGAACTTCGAATGGTCGGATGTTCGACGTCCGGAGTAAAATATGAGTTTTCCACTTCTAAAAATCAATACTATTCTCTATTATACTTATAATTTTCTCCGAACTTAGTCTATGGTTACGACGTGCGATAGAGGATTCCAACATTTTGTGGAGTATCTAGGCACATTTGTTAAGTTTTACGCACGGATTCCGAACGAACTTTCGTTCGTATCGTTTTATAGAGTTACCCCCTGACGTCCACCTACAAGGTGGACAGGCAACTTAAAAGTTGCTAAAAGTCTTAGAGCAGAGTCTACCACGCTGGTCTAGTGCGGGTTGACGGACTTTACATACCATAGATATTCTTGCACATTGCTATGGTATGCAGGTTTCCTCACGATGTTTTCCTTAATCGTTTAACACATGGCTTCGAACAGTCAGAAGTGTGCGGCGACCACATTAAACATGCTGGCAGTCTCGTCTGTGGTCCGTTACCAACAGGACACTCACGTAAAAATGACTTTGAAAAGTCATAGCGTCGGTGATAACTAACAGTGTTTAAAACCGCGTATTTACAAAATTAGCAAAATCGAAATTTCGCGGGCTTAGTCGATTTACTAATTAATTAATACATATTTAACATAACTTATGCCTACAATACCAAGAAGAATATTATAATTTGACAATTTAAAAGTTTAAACAATAGAAAGTCATATGTGGTTTAGTAAATATTAGGTATGTTTTTCCTCGTTCCTGTAAAATTCACTGCACCTACCTTACGCGGTTTTAAACACTGTTAGTTCCGCGGTTTCAGAATATCACCGACGATAGGTCCCTCGAAAATGAATTTGGAATCTCGACCATCCCGTTGGCAGATCTCGTATTTTGGCTACCAAAATGCCAGCAAACTTTGTTATGATCTGTTATCATTAAAACGAAGAACTATAATATCTAACAGGAGTTGCAGTGGTGGGTGTGAGCGCGGAACAATCTTCAAAAACATTAGTCTGTGTTTTGACCGGAACGGTACCTCGGAAACGAGATAGCTTAGTAATTTGACAACCAATTTGAGTTATTGAATGCTCAGCTTTCTTCGCTCAATCTGAATCCAAAGTAAAAAACTGAAATTCCCAAACTGAATTGAAAGTGAAAAAGTGAAATTCCCAAACTGGATTGAAAGTCATTCGAAAGAGACAGAACATTTACTGGTGGTAGGTCTCTCATATGTGAGAGGCCATCTGGGTGGGTACCACCGCAGTGTCTATTTCTCCCGTCAAACAGCAGTGTAAACGCACTGTTGTGTTTCGGGTTGAAGGGCATTGTAGCCAGAGTAGCTACTGGACATATTGAGACTTAACATCTTATGTCTCAGGATGGCGAGCGCAGTGGAATGCCAAGCATTGCTTTGTAATTCAAAGTGTTGTTTGGTTTTGCTACTGTTCATGAGCGGTCGTATCGCTTACCATCAGGCGAACGGCATGCTCGTCTCGCCATTCATAGCAATAAAAAAAAAACATTCGATACCCAAAAAAAAAAGGTTTTTAAACTACCTATGAATAAGGACATCGGTCTAAAATACATCAGATGCATTTCTTTATTTCCAGTACACTCAACATTATGTAACAACCAGATGATAATGCCACGTGTGAATAAAAACTGCGTGGACATACAATGCCCTCGCGACGACGCGCCTGTCTGCGCTAAGATTAATAATAAAGAGAAGACTGTGTACATTATAATGGCAAATGCTTGCGAACTGGAGTATATGAAGTGTCATCAAGGTATGTAAAATGTGTTACCAGTGATGACATACGGCACCGAGACGTGGCCTCTCCCTGCGGGCCGCATGAGGCGGCTCAAGGTCACTCAATGGGCTATGGAGCGGGCTATGTTCGGTATTTCCCTACGAGATCGAATCAGAAATGAGGATATCCGTAGGAGAAGAACAAAGGTTACCGACATAGCCCATAGGATTAGCACGTTGAAGTGGCAGTGGGCCGGACACATGGCGCGTAGAACCGATGGCCGTTAGGGCCGAAAGATTCTAGAGTGGAGGCCACGTACAGACAAGCGAAATGTCGGACGCCCGCCTACAAGGTGGACGGACGACCTGGCTAAAGTTGCAGGAAGTCGCTGGATGCAGGCCGTTTCCAACAGGTCGATGTGGAGATCTTTGGGGGAGGCCTATGTTCAGCAGTGGGCTGCCTGTGGCTGAGATGATGATGATGATACTTTTGAAGCTAAGATAGCTTTGAGTATATAAACGGCCGTTACCTTTTACCTATCTATATTTAACAAGAGATTTCATTAGATAATTCGATGCAATTTATATTTCAGTTAACAAAGATAGAGAGGTATACATATGGTGCACATATTTATAGATAGCTATATTAGATAAAAGAAAAATATGTCTATTTTTCCTTTCAAAGGTCTTCAAGCGGGCGTGGTGGACATGAATAACTGCGGCCATGAAGAATTTCTCAACATTGAGAAAATAATAAAGAAACATGGCGAGTATTATTTCTTATTCACTTTAAGATATTGTTTTATAATTACTAGTAATGTATCCATCTTGTTTTGAGCCCAGAAGATGTACAGACGACGTAATAGTAGTTGCATGAAGTCAATACTTTCAGCAGGTCAATGTAGGTCGTTCGAGAGCCCTGTGTTTAGCAGTGGCATTACATAAAATCAGATATTATGAAACTTATAAGAGCATGTTTTCTTTAAATTATATACTACCCTCTCTTCTCATCCTTTTCTTATATCCATCCAAGTTGTCTGTAAGAAATCGCCTAGGCAAAGCGCCTAGGGCGATAAGACCGCCAACTGTACTCTTTAATTTTATTTGTTAAATATACTTACTTATACTTTTTGTTCTTTTTTGTGTGTAGTAAAGAATAGAATAAAAAATAATAATAAAACTCACGCTGTTTTCCCAGAAGGGTCAGACAGGGGTGCTACCAGGACATCCGCGTTACACATTCTGTAATGTCTAAAAAGTCATTTTGAATCGATTAATGATGATTAGGCATCATTTCCATCTCTCAGCCATTTGTCCTCGCTTTTTACCACACCCTTTCCCCGTCACAGGCGTCAGGAAAAAATTGTGGCTCTTTAAAAATTTGAAATGTTGTAAATTGTAATTTTTGGCTCTACCGACTCAAAAGGTTGCCCCTGTCTTATCCTGTCGCCATATTATGACAAAATTCCTGACCGATAATGAATAGAAAAATCACATATAATTGCGCTTCACCCGGGATGCGAAACCGAGAGCTCAGCGTTGTAATTGTACTACGGACAACTGCGCCAGCAAGGCAATAGGGTACTTTACTGCATTTTTTTTCTGTATTTATCAAGAGGTATCCATATCCAGAAAATAACAAACAAAGAATTTTGTAAATCCGTTAAGAATTATAAAAGTTAGAAACATTTTAAATCTTGTAGTGGGAGTAAAAGAAAAGCGATGCAAAACAATACTAGTGACGTCACTAGTCTTAGCATGCATTACAGTGTGCGAGTGTGAAAGAGGCGGTAAGATGTCCCCACTACACTCGCACTCTTTAATTTAAAATACTAATATTTGCCTCATATTACAATATACTTTAATACTGTTTTGACAAAACTTTTATTTTAATGATATTTGTGTTTTTACACAAAATAAAACAAAAAAGTCGTTCATATTCAAATACCCCATTAAATAAATAAATAAATAAATAACACCCAACAGTCACATACATAGTCCTGACCCCACACTAAGATCGAGTCTTGTGTCGTGGGTATCAGGAACTACGAGAGACTTTTCGGTCTCACAAACACCCAGACCCGGAAGAAATATTTGTGGGCCACACAAACATTTCTCTCGGTGCGGGGATCGAACCCGCGGCCTCTCGTTTCACAGGCGGTGTCTAACCAACTGCGCCACGGAGGCTGTCAAAAGATATTGAAGATGATTATGATGCATATCTTCTACAGGTCACTCGAGGGTCAAAAGAGATACGGATTCAGGTAAGTAATCGGTTAATAAATCTGTATTTTTTATCATTTTACATCTATTTTTTAAAGTAATACCGGGTATATCAAGACTGCTACCGAAAACGAAGCCGTGTGGTAGTTTTAGTGACTACAAACACAATGCAACTAAAAATTTTACTAAGAAACGCGACAATTCTTACAATCATTTTTTAAGTATTGTCAATTTTGGGTGGTAAATCCATAGTTTTTGCTAAAACAATAATTTAAACTCTTTATACCTTAGATTTTTTATAAATAAAAGGATATACACTATTATTTTACGAAAAAAATTATTTACCACCCAAATAAGACTATATAAAACAAAATACACTTTTTTTCCAACATTTTCTGGTGCATTGTGTCTGAAGTCGCATAAACTACCACCCGGCTTCGTTTTCGGTAGCAATCTTGATATACCCTGTATATACATAGTATATGTATCATGCTACGAATATGTATTAATAGTATTTTTGTACTTATATAAATACGGTTTTTATTCCAAAGGTAATTAATATACTATAGCAGAGCGATAAGACCTCCTTTTGTACTATTGTATTTTAGTTTATTCCTTTGTGTTGTTATAATAAATTAGAGTACAATAAAGGTTATTAAATAAAATAAATAAGTAGTTATACTTAAGTGCGTGGTGACCTGTTGGTATACCAGACGCGACTACCAACATATTCGCGGTGGTGGCGGGTTCTAATCCCAGGTTACACCTCTGACTTTTCGGAATCATGTGTGTATTGATAGTCAATCACGACGCACTATAACGGTGAAAGAAAACATCGTGAGGAAACCTGCATACCACAGCGATTTCTAAGAATTTCTATGGTATGTATGGTAAGGGGAGGGGAGGTATGGTGATCAAAACCACGCTCTTCACTCATATTTATATATTTAAATCACACCAAATTCCTAATTGATAATCAAACAATCAACTGATATATTCGTTACTAACAATTATTATTATTCACTTTCACTGATTATATAAAAATACTTGTAATCATTATAATATTTCGGAGCTGTTCACAGTTGTAGTACTTCCAACGAACTGTTCACTTGACAGCTGCTTGCGCCCCTTTTATAGTACCGTAAAACACTGCAACTTTGCACGGATTTTAAGATTTTTCTGGTATATCTCTAAAATTATTTGTTATTATGGCTCATATAGAATTGTAGATGACAAATATACATTATGTCTTATTACATAGCCTTTAGGTCTTTTACAAAATGTAGATTTTTCTGAATTATAAGCTTTCAAAGATGTAGGCAAAGTTGCAAGCAAAAGATGTAACATTGCCTGGAAGGATATTTGAATATATATTGTATAAAATGAGTTCAGTTATTTTTTTCTGTCTACTCGGGATACAGTGCTTCTCAAGTGCAATCAAATGAGACTCTTTGATGTTATGATTTTTTTTTCACAGTTAGTAGGCAAAGTTGTAGCATGTTCTAGCAACATTCCATACAAATATGTGGCCTTGGATAGGGTTGTAGCTAGGAGTGAGGCGTATTTAACATAACAGTTCAAAAGAACAGGTATAAGGCAAATAATAGATAACAGTTGCTCCCACTGTTAAAATATATCTGTTCCACAGACCAAATCTGTTCTTAAAAATATAACAGTTGTTATTAACAAAACTGTTCTCATCACCCGTCTCTTTTAAATGTACATACGAATGTCACTAGTTAAAACGAGACACACCTAGTATTTGTGCGAAAAAATCAGTTGGCAGTCGTGTACTAAGAAATCGTCTTTGAAAAATGCTTCTTGAATTAGGTCGTGTTACCTGGTATAACGTTGACGTACATATTACGTACTTCGTCTCCCTCATACCATCTGAATAGGCCTATGCTAGAACGAGAAGCACCTAGTATTTTTATTTGACAAAATACAATGTGCCGTAACAGCCTGTTATTTAAGAACAGATATTAGGAACTGTTATTTGGAAGGAACAGTAACAGGAAGAACAGGTATTGAGTTTGACCTGTTATAACACAACTCTAGTTGTAGCTTCAAAAAGATTATAATTTTTTATTAATTTATTTCGATCAACAGCGATTTCCAACATTTCCACCGAATAATCAGCGTAGTTGCGAGCTCGTGCTTTTCGCCTGGATTGGTTCTTTGTATTTACCATTTTTACATGAAGCTGATTGATGAATAAAGATTATTTACAATTTCGGCAACTAAAGCATCGTTACGAACATTGATGAAGGCATATGCACATAACAAAATCAAAACCAAACTACACTTTACTGGTTTTTAATCTTTAAATGATGACTACCACCTATGTCTTGTTGAATTTATTAAAACTAAAATACTTTAGTTCATAGTTATTATACTATATGCGCGACTGCGGATGTAGTAATATGTAATATTATTGCAAGTTACATCACATCTAAACCATAATGTAACTTGCGTACTCGAAGGGCTCGAGCTATTTTTCTGAGTATCGAAATAAAGCAAGATGCATTCCTATTATTCTCGCCAAAAATGAAAGAAACATTTGGCGTGTCAACCCTAGACCCAGGCAAAGTTGAGTCATTCGAAGTCCCAAAACACTGCTCAACATTACCTACTTAGTTATTTTAATGAAGTTATGCCTTTTTATAAAAAATATTAAACAAAACATGAAGTAGATAGGTTTCACTTACTTAGGGGATGTATCGCAGCTCAAAAAACTGTCTTGTTTGTCTGGAATCTCAAAAGTTCGTCGACACGAAAAAAACTTGCCCATGCACGGCGACATTTGACGCATTACTAACGGACAAATAACAGAGTAATCAACCGCAAAAATGAAAAATATGTTGCTTTGATAATGTAAAATTACTACCAAATGGTAAAAAATAAGAAAAACTTGAGTAAACGCGAAATATCTCATTGTAAACCAAATAGGCAAATTTGGGGTTGGTTGGCAAAGTTGCAGTAGTTTACGGTACTGAACAAACAACATGACTCAGACACTTGTTTTTATTACATTTTATAGACTACCCGCATCTTGCGCCGATATGTAAAGTCCGCCAAAGAGCACAGGTGTGGTATAGGGACTATATGGCTTAACTCCTCTCAATCATACTCTTGATTGTAGAGGAGAACTGATACAGAAAGATAATAATGCACATAAATTTTCACCTTTCGCAGATATTGTGAAACTAGACTCAAAACAACTAGAATATCCAAAACGTTGGGGACTAAGACTACCACCACCGCCCTTAAAACGTCCAAAAAAATTAAGATTTCCATTCCGTCCGCCTCTTCCGCCGAAATTTCCTGTTCCAAAGCCTCCGCCTCCAAAGCCACCGGCTCCAAAGCCTCCGCCTCCAAAGCTTCCGCCTCCAACGCGTCCATCGCCTCCAAAACGGCCAGCACCTCCAAAACGGCCAAGACATCCATTAATACCAGGGTTTCCAAAAATAAAACCGCTTCCCAAATTGCCAAGACCTCCAGACCGACCAAACCGTCCAGGACGACCAGGAAAAGACAAAGATAGAAATCACGTTTACATAGACATTGAAATTGAAAGACCCGACGACCCGGAAAAAGATGATAGAATTCGGTACCTAGAAGGACCAGGTAATGGTCCAGAAATAATACCTCTACAGCCAGGGAAGGGAAAAGTGCCAGGACATGAAGACAATGAACCAGAAATGGAAGAAGCTTTGACAGAAATACCTGATATACGGCCTGATGTGCACAAACTGCCTGATCAGGAAAAGGGTAATGACCGACCGCATAATCGGGAACCTAATGGTGAGTTATATTTATTTAGATGCCCTACACATATGATATTTATAATATAATATAATATTTTATAATATCTATATTATTGGTACGCCTGACGCTGCCCCAACTTTCGTCCTTTTCTCTTATATCAAATGGTTGTCTGTCAGAAATTGCCTTGTGCGATAAGACCGCCAATTGAACTTTTTTCTCATGTGAATTGTTTACTTTTGTTTTGTTTCTGGTGTACAATAAAGCTTAAATAAATAAATATGTATTACATACTCACTTCAACACTTCATATCTAAATTGTTCTCAAGACTCGACCCGGCGCGGCGTCTTTTCGGAGTGATGTATTGATAGTCAGTCATCACGCACTATAACGGTGAAGGAAAACATCGTTAGGAAACCTGCGTACCATAGCGAATCGTATTTCTATGGTGTGTTAAGTCCGTAGTCACCAGACCAGCGTGATGGACTGTACTCACCCCTCTCAATCGTACTTTCGATTGTAAAGGAGGCCCGTGTCCTGTAGCGGGAGGTATATGGCCGGATATATTTTAGTATTAAATCAAAATTAAAGAAATATTATATCACCACTATAAACTATTAAATTGAACCATAATAAATAGAATAATGTTACGCATGCCTAGATTCAAGTTTCTTGTATATACCTACAATAATGTAATTATTATTATTTTTAATGTAAAATAATGTAATTTAGACTAAGTTAAATCTTGTTGGTTTGATGTGAACTTTCAAAATTATATAGCATTAGTGTAAACCTTAGTGGTTTTTAATGCATACACCTTCTAACAATAATGATTGTACTTGTATTATAAATAACGTGACCATTTATTTTTTGTGCCTGACTGGGACATCTGTGGTATTAAATAAGAATAAAACTTTTTTGGTGTTTTACAAGTTTTTAATAAAGAAGATTGAATTACAAAAAATAATCATAGCACTAAACACAAAATAGGCACGATTTATAAGCCCCAGTAGTAGCGTGACTTCCAGGTAGACACATAACGTACTCAATAATTGTGGAAAAGTTTTTTAAATCAAGATTGTTTTTACGAAAGTGCTGGAATAATTTGACTCAACCGTTTTTAGTAATAGTTCGATAAAGCATTTCGATCGGGCAATACTTTTAAATCATAGTTTGGTCTGTTTGCAAAAGCGGGACTATGTAGGCCTTGCTGGGGATACCGGGACAGACTTCCTGAAAGCGGGACTGTCTCGCCTAAATCGGGACGTATGGTCACGTTAATTATAAATGAACTAGCGGCCCGGCCCAGCTTCGCCCGGCTACAAATAGATTTCTGTACAATAACATGTACGTATTAAAAAAAAAAAAAACATATAAACCTACCTGTTGAATCACTCTATCTATTTAAAAAACCGCATCAAAATCTGTTGCGTAGTTTTAAAGATTTAAGCATATAAAGGGACATAGGGACAGAGAAAGCGACTTTGTTTTATACTATGTAGTGATAAAAAAAATATGCAGAGCAGTTGGTAGTGACTGAATTACCACGGGTCGCTGCGAAGATCGAAGAGAGAGGTCTATGAGCAGTTGACCTCCTCTGTCTGATGAGAGAGAGTCTGCAGTGATCTTCATTTCCTGCAGAATACGACGAGTTCCAAGCGGAGTGTCCCACGGCGTGTCCGAGCCGTGACGTCATGGTCTGCGCCAAGTGCCAGCACGGCATCTACAAGACATTCATGAGCGTCTGCCATATGAGGATGTTTTCGTGCTGGTTTACTGATGAGAGTGAGTACATATTAGTACATTTATTTATCTATACTATTATATAAGATGAAGAGTTTTTTATACGCGTATATCTCAGGAACTACTGGTTCGAATTGAAAATTACATTATGTGTTGGATAGCCCATTTGTCGAAGAAGGCTAAAGGCTATATATATAACATCATGTTTTACTGGTGCTAGGTCTCTCATATGTGAGAGTGTACCACCGCAGTGTCTAATTCTCCCGTCAAACAGCAGTGTAAATCCATTGTTGTGTTTCGGATTGAAGGGCGTTGTAGCTAGAGTAACTACTGGACATATTGAGGCTTAACATTTTATGTCTCAGAATGACGAGCGCAGTGGAATGCCAAGCATTGCTTTGTAATTCAAGGTGTTGTTTGGTTTTGCTACTGTTTATGAGCGGTCGTATCGCTTACCATCAGGTGAACGGGATGCTTGTCTCGCTATTCATTGCAATAAAAAAAATGGTATGATCAATAGAAGCGGAGCTTTCTTAAAAAAATGCTGCACAAACGGATGTCCTATCAAATAGTATGTGTACCCGGGCTGTTCGATATTCTTTTATATATAAACATCGCCTGCATCCCAAAGAGAGTAGAGACTACAGATCTCCGCTTTAAAATCGTGATATATGATTTTCGATTCATTCAGTTTTATGAACCAGAATTTTCATCCTTTGTGTTTCAATCAGTTGCACGGTTGGTTGAGTAGACGCCGGCTGTGAAACGAAAGGCCGTGAGTTCGATTCCCGCGCCGAGACAATTTTTTGTGTGATACACAGGTATTTGTTTCGGTTCTAAGTGTTTGTGAGACCGAAAAGCCTCTCTTAGTGTCTGACACTACACAAGACTCGATCTTAGTGCAGGGTCAGGACTATGTATGTGACTGTTGTATTTATCAAGTCTATAAATGCTTATGTGTTTGAGCAGATGGGACGCTTACCATCAGGAATTTCACGTCATTCTCACAAAACTCTTAATTTTCCAGGACTGGAGCTTGTCTCCAGGTATCCTTGCGTAATGTCGGCTCCTTACCTATCAAGCAAACCTGATACAAGTCCTAAAGCTAGTATAAGTCTACCAGATGATGAAGACAGGATATTGAAGTTCATCACCTGCAGGGAGAAGGCGGATCCTAATTATTTGGAAGGGACAAATAAGTTGGTGTACTCAGAGAATAACAATGGTGGGTAATTTATCTATTTTTACCGATAGAAAATAGTTTGTAAGTTAAGCCATGAATGCTATGAAGAGTATATTTTCTGGGTGGAGGCCTATTTATAGCAGTGGACATTCCGTGCCTGAAAAGAGATAAGTATATAATGTTTAAAAGTAAATACAAAACGAAATATGTATTATACAATCAATGTTTGTGCTTTGTATACATTTAAATTTATTTATTCATTTGTTGTGACAACGATTTTATTTGCCTCTACGTAATATTTAGAACGCGGTTCCATAAGTAAATAAATGATTAGATTGTTTGTACTTTATTTTGTTTGCACTGGCAGTAGTTATTCTAGGATGGGTGCCCAAGATACGGGCTTGCCTACTTTGGGACCCACATTTTGGATACTTAACTAATTTTAAAATGTGTACCTTGTATTTTGTATTTTCTTGGAGGTTTTCCGCAATAAATTTATTCTTATATAGTATTAAAAAAATCTTTATTCGCAATTCTCAAAATGTATTTGCAGCTCTGTCATCATACAAACAGAATACATGTGAGATTTTTAAAAATGTAACGCTACCTATAATATTAAAATTATAAATTATAATTATAAGTGCCAAACACGTAGGATCTATAGATTTCACATATTTGTTTGTGTTACAATATATGTAGTTCTGTATCTGTTTAAGTCCATACACGTTCTACTATAGGCCACGGGCCACCTCTACAATCGAGAGGGGTTAGGATATATAGCTCACCACACTGGTCTAGAGCGGCTTGGCGAACTTTACACACTATAAACCTTACAAATCGCTATGGTATGCAAGTTTCCTCGCAATATTTTCCTTCAATTCACAGACTAAGAAGTAACTTCAATTACCTACATAGTGCGTGGTAATTGACTGTTAAAAAACACGTGACTCCCTAAAAGTCAGAGGTGTGCCCTGGGATTTGAACCCGCGACCACCGTGAACATGTTGACAGCCGCGTCTGGTATATTACCGACAGGCCACAACCACAGAATACTAACAGAAGTCAAGCTTGTGTATGTACTTCACTTTTGTTGCCACACTCACACTACGCTCGGCGTTCGCGCCAGGGCTGTTAACTCTGGCTTATGCGAAAACAAGTATCGTGGTAATAGCACTCGTATCGTTTGATTGATTGTTAAAACACAATATAAAAAACAATAACAAAATGAAAAAATGTAATTTTATTTATATAGTCGTTGAGAATGTGTATGTCATAATCAAAGATTATTTTTTTATCGTTTTTGTATAATATTGCGTATTTTATGAAAGAAATTTATATTCAATTATTATAATCTGAAGTTTTATATACAAGTGTAATAACTTTTATTCATTCGCTCCATCTTTACACAAAAAATATCACTAGATGCGTGTCCGAAGCGAGTGACACTCGCGCTCTTAGTGGTTTCGACTGGTCTCAAATATCGTGTCGGTGAACGCTGTGTATGTGTGCGTTGGTTTCGCGCACTTTGTATGGAGCTTGACTTCTGTGTGTATTCTGTGCCACAACGCACTTGTTTTATGTTTTTGGTATATTTTCATCCCTATTCGGAACTGATGATAATAATTATTGTTTGTTTACAGTGTACCCCAACTGTGATCTGAATAAGGACACGCAAAGAATATTGCATAAGAAACCCCTTAAACGAATTCGAAAACCAAAAGCCTTAGATAGCACTTATTAAACGTATTGTTTTGAAAATGATTTTTATTTAACCTACAAAAAGAAGATCTCGCTTATGCCATGTGTATCTTATTAAGGCACACTACACTACACTACTTATATTTGTGGGCCGCACAAACACTTTTTTCGGTGCGGGGATCGAACCCGCGACCTCTCGTTTCACAGGCGGCGTCCAACCAACCGCGCCACGGAAGCTGTCAATAATGATATGTTCATATTGGCAAGAACTAATAAGTTCCCGCACGTGTTTTCCTAGTTCTTCGTTCTTAGTTTTCCGGCCGGGCGTCTCTCAACAACGTCATAATGTTCCTCATATTAATATCATTTCGAGCCACTGACATGTCGCCGAAAAGGTTTACCGACTTGCAATATGTAAAGCCGCCTTCAAAAAGTTGCCGACAGAGGCCGGCGGCTTAGGTTTGTTTTGTAATGCATTTACCACCGCTTTGTGTATTTTTGTCAAACAGCAGTGTGTAGTGATTAATTTTGTTATTGTTTTGAGGATTTACGGTTCCAATGTCGATATTATTATTATGATATTTAAGAAAACACTTCGAAGTCTTTATCAGTATTAGTAAGATACATAGATGGCTTTAGAGTCGCACTAGTTAGTACGTAGTGAATGTGGCTTGCTGTTTTTAGTCCGTTCATTAGTTTCCTGTCAGTGTTTGCGCAAAATTCAAAATGTCAAAACAAAACCTAAAATAATCAGGATAAACAATACAAAATTCCAAATCCAAGCCATAATTAGTGCAATAGTAACCTATAACTGTAAAATGGAACAATACTTGACTAACACGTTCAATAAACTGGTAAAGTTAACCATTTAGTCAACATATTTAACCTAACATTTATTAAAATTAAATTATCCATTTATATATACTATTTACACAATTATTTATAATGTTTAAAGCCTTCTGTTTGAGTTATAATTACTACAATATGCTGTATAGAATTACTTAATAGAATTTAGTAAAACCATAGCATTAATTATGTAGAAACTTTAAAAAGAAACTATTTTCCCAGCTGTTATGACGGGTATTTACCACACTTAGCCGTACAATATAATTATTATTATGAATAATTTATGAACTGCTCTGAATTTCAACTCCTGTATGATCACTGCATTGTAAACTTATTTTGAAAAGAGCAATGCTAGAGTTTCTTGCCCATTCTTCTCTGGCGAAAACAGCCTTGTGAACTGGGTGGTAGTGGAAAAAAAAAGTGACTGAATCTAAATAGTGTATGACATTTTATGGATTCAATAAATATATTTTTTTCATTTCATTTTCATTTCATTTCATTTACTGCCCAAAATACAAATCTAATTAATATAAATGTTGAGAGTATCTTCTTAAAGACACATTATGCCTATTTCCACATTGAGGTATTATAAGAGAGCAGACAGAGACAGAAACAGAAGGAGTGGTACGGTACCATTCATTTTTGTTACAAACATTTTGTTAGCAGTATCCCCTGTATTATAATGTCTCAGCGTATGCCCACAAATAGGTATACAGAGGTGCTATTCATAGTTAAAAAACACATATATTTTTTGCTAAGACATCAATATGATTAAATGTTTTAACCAACTCTAAAAAAAAATAATAGGTTCTCAATTCAAAGTTTTTAACCCACTTTAATAAAAGGACGATTAATTTGATTCAATTGTATGTTATTTTTATGTTTATACCTCATAACTCTATACTGGGTGATATATGTTTGAAACTTGGCAGCCCACTTTCAATAAGTTATGCATAAATGATTTGTCAAGTCAAGTTAGTCAGCAAGTTTATCAATATGTACAAATTTAATTAAAACATTATTTTTTGCTTTGCAGTGGTATTTTTTACTTTAAAGTGTTTTTTATTTGTTTTGAAGTCTGTTTTTATTTTTTTATTAATATTAATTTAGATAAGTCATTAATTTGCAATAATAAAAGCTCCTTATACTATTACATTTAGGGTTGAAATCTAAACATCAATAATTTTTTCAGAACACAAAAGAATTTAATGATCTGAACCTAGTGGTTGGTAATGAGAGCTGCGATCTGGACTCGGCTGTGTGTGCTATTGTCTATGCCTCTTTCCTCGACTGGCAGTACAATCAAATTAAATGCAAGGTTTGTACTTAATTTATTATATATAATCCATAAAGTTTGAAATAATCCATAAAGTTTTGGCTAAGGTTGCAGGAAGTCGCTGGATGCAGGCCGCTTCCAACAGGTCATTAAGGAGATCCTTGGGGGAGGTCTATGTTCAGCAGTGGACTTCCTGTGGCTGATATGATGATGATGGTGATGAATCCATAAATAAATAATTGATTAACCAATTTGAAAGGAAAAAAAGAAAAATCATTTATTATAGACTACTATGAGCTTCAGCAGCTATATTCAGCTGTATGTAGCTGTATGTGCTGTATGGACAGCCTCCGTGGCGCAGTTGGTTAGACGCCGCCTGTGAAACGAGAGGCCGTGGGTTCGATCCCCGCACCGAGAGAAATGTTTGTGCTGCCCACAAATATTTCTTCCAGGTCTGGGTGTTTGTGAGACCGAAAAGTCTCTCGTAGTTCTTGATACCCACAACAGTCGACACAAGACTCGATCTTAGTGTGGGGTCAGGACCTATGTATGTGACTGTTGAGTGTTATTTATTTATTTATGTTGCAATACAGCGCAGCTGTACTGACTTATATATATGGGCTGATACATATATTATATCACAATATTGAATGGGATTTTATGTTTTTGTCCAACTCTTTAAATTCTTCCCTAGGTTTGCACCAGAGCCAACAGGGACCCTCAGTTCTTCAAAGATGATATATTTGTGCCCATCCTCAATGTGGACAGGGAAGATTATGAGTTGAAAACAGAAGTGGCTTTCTGTTTGAGGGAGCATGGGATTAACGAGACCAGTTTGGTTTTCAGGTGAGGCTTGTTATGAGAAAATATAATATAATGTGCCATTTTATCCCCTCCACACCATTCCTTATTAGAATCACGCGTTCTGGTTTGCGAATCCATAGGTTGATGGTCCAAACCATTTCAGCACGAACCAATAGGTCAAAACTCACATTATTTTTCGGTACTGTTTAGGTGCGTGATAATTAACTGCTTGGGTGTCGTTTGGCCGTTGGGGCCGAAAGGTTCTTGAGTGGAGGCCAGGTACAGGCAAGCGAAGTGTCGGACGCCCGCCTACAAGGTGGACGGACGATCTGACTAAAGTTGCAGGAAGTCGCTGGATGCAGGCCGCTTCCAACAGGTCATTGTGGAGATTCTTGGGGGAGGCCTATGTTCAGCAGTGGACTTCCTGTGGCTGATATGATGATGATGATGATGATGATGATGGGTGTCGTTTGATACGAGTTGAGGCGTAAAAAAGATTAAAGGTGGTAGGGATTGGGTCCGTGATTATACAGTCATTCTGGGTAAAATTAGACCAGCGGTATAACATTGGACCACACCCTGAACAAACGCTTTTCATTATTTTTATCCGTATCTGAACTTAATTTAGTAAAATGCATGTAGTATCCAAATACGAAGTGTAGAATCCATGGAAAAAAAACTATATAAGACAGTCAAACTGTATCACTTGTTAAAATAAACAGCAGATCTTTTCTGGCCTTGCAGACGCTATAAAAATATTCGCTGTGTTTAATTATCTGTATTGTGAGTTTTTGAGCCCAAAACCGGTAAGTTTTTGCATTTTTGTGATGTATAATTATGGTTTTTTGATTCGAATGTATTTTTTTGAGTGTTCCACGTTTAACAATTCTAAAATTAATAAAATGAATCTTGAAGCCAGAATATCAAGGAAATTGGGGCAACATTGGACCGGTCCAATATACCTAATGCTGCCGATGAGACAGAGTTACCAATAGGGAATTTTCGTGAAGTAATCACTGGAGAGTACACTGTTGATCAATACAATGGACAACTTGTTAAACTTCAAGACAATAAAGAACAATACGAAGTAAACAAATGCTGCGTATTTCAAGATGAAGGAAGTCTTTTCCCGGGGCGCATCACAAAATTCAGCCATTCACCATTTGAAATCTGGGTGAGCTGCTTGAATAAAAGGTTTGAAGGAGGCTGGATATGGCCAGCAAATCCGGATGTAACTAAAATTACCGATTTAAAAATGTTAAAAAAGGCTATAGCGGATGAAAACATCACTCGACAAGGGAAAGTGATTAATATTCAGGATGACTTTTTGTGCCTAGAATGGGGAGAGTAATTGCTGATTTTATAGTAAAAAATATCTAATATTTGACTGAAGGTGCTCAACTTTACAATAAACTGCCGAAAGATATAAGGGAGTCAAAATCAATTACTATGTTTAAAAAACTTCTGAGGGATCACATAATAAAAACTATTAAAATCAACCGTAATATAGAATAAAAAAAAAAAAAAAAAAAAAGAAAAATTAAGGAATTACACGAACAAAAATGTATTAAAATAATAGTAATAGTAAAAAAAAAAAAAATAGTATTTAAGAAATCCATTAATTACAAAAGCACAAACTTTTTAAGTTAACTAACACCAATTATATCTACTTATCATTTATGTTTATATATTTTTATAAGTAATTTTCTATGAGCCACATCTAGAAATGCTTTATCTATAAAAAACTACTTTAGCTGTCGAGTATGATCACTGGCCGATGAATCAACACCAACTACCTACATTTAAAATAAAAAAATAATTGAAAAAAAAAAAAACATCAAAGTACCTACCTCTACATAGTATGTACGAATAAGCCCAATCAAATATAATAGTAATGTACAATAACTTAATATAATTTTCTCATGTAAGTGAATGTAAATTCTTATGAGAAATAAAGTTCTTAAACCACAAGGTCCATTTTCATGCTAAGATAGTTGATTTTTTGTACATGTGTTTAGGACTGTTGATCCTAGTTTATATAATTGTTGATTAAGGCTCAATTGCACAAACTAACTTTGCCAATACCTTTGACCTTGAAAATGTCAATCCCATAAATTCGTAAGGTCAAATATGTCTCAAATGTATGGCGATGACAGTTCCAAAGGCAAAGTTAGTTTGTGCAACTCAGACTAAGTATGTAGCATTTTTGATTGATCTTAATCTGTATGTTCATATTATCCACTCACACGTCCACGTCACTGTCACTTAGTTTGACAGATATCTTCCGATTCCCGATACATTCCCGCGTTTATTTAGTCCTCAACATAAAGCATTATGTCCGAGTTCCTATTTTAGTTACAGGGAAATAAAAAATATCTGTAAGTAGCTAAAACTATGCAGAATTATTAGATGTGGTAATTATTGTGCAAATATAATTCAAATGTATTGTAAACAAATAATAAACACTTTATACAGATCGAATTTCAAAGGTTTTTCATTTTCAAATCATGTTTTTACCCATTAAATCGTATTACATACCAAATAAATCCATTTATAAATAAAGTTTAGACTATAAGCTTTCTTTCGATATTCATATTTGACTACCTACAATGCTGTTTATCTTGTAAAAAACCAAAACAAACCACCCTTAATCACAACCAATTTCTGTTACGTTTGCGTTTTGCATATATTGCGTTAGTGACTTCCAGACTCGTTTGGTGTTACCAACAGTTAATCTGGATTCCCTTGAGATCCAACATACAAAACCACTAGAAATCCACTAAAAATGTGCAGGGACTTTAAAACCATTAAATTTTAGGTCTAAATTTAAAAATAATAATTATTAATTTATTAAGAAAATCGAAAATCGACATGTACATTTTTTATATGATTTTAAAGTATCGTATAGTAATAGTATCGTGACAACGATTACTGTACTATTACTACTCCATATCGGTAGCATGAATCGTTTACCCATACTCTCGTGAACTCGATACTATTACGTTATGATAGCTACTGGCACGTCCACCTGTCAATGTCAAATTTCAATTTTTAAATAGGGTAGGTATTTGTTTATACACAGGAACCGCATTGCGGTTCGCGACGGTTCGCGGTACCTCTTATGTTTTTTCGACGACCCGCAATGCGGTTCGCCGACGGTTCAGAGGATACCCTATTTCTATTTACATTAGGCTGTCAAATTGACTTTGACAAACGTCATCTGTCAAAATTGAGGGTCGGGACGTTTTAGTACATAGCGACAGATAACCTAGGGTAATGAACGAATGTTACTGAATGATTCGTGCGGAATTGCCATTCACTACGTGAGTAAATTAATTTATTTTCATTATAAAATAACAAACAAATATAAAACATGCATTAATGTCGCGTAGAAAGGTTATGGGAATAAATTAATAAGCAAATACTATTTATTGCTTTTATTCCGCAATATACAAAAATGAGTCCAATTAATTATGCGTTTAGATTTCCGAACGTAGCAATTTTTTTACTAATTGTCACACATTAGCGGTTTTCACTTATTTAATGCAAAATAATAATCACTTTTCTCGAGTTTACCTTCCGATAAAAAAAAAACTGGTTGTAATGATTGATGATTAATATAATCCATGAATTAGTAAATCTTATTGTTATACCGAAAATAATCAACAATATAAACCTCTGATACAAAAATCTCGAGAAATATAACTTTATGTAACCGCGAGCCGATGTGCTGATTCGCGCATATAAATGGCGGGACGTTTGAAATTGACAGATCTTCACCGTGACGTGGTCGACAGGCCTGAGGTTAACGATAAAATTTGTTTGGCTGTTTATCGAATTTCACGTTTTCATCAAACATGACCTGAGACGATTAAACAAGGGATCAAACATTTTGCTCGTCGATAAACACTTTATACATCGTCGATTTAGTCTTTGCCGTGATGCACACCGTGATGTGACGTCGTACTGAGTCGCGACCGAATATCATGAGAAATAAATAAAGGTAGTGCATTTATATTCATTTATCAAAATATATATAATTCAAAGGTCACTGACTGATATAGTGATCTGTCAACGCACAGCCCAAATCACCGGACGGATCGGGCTGAAATTTGGCATGCAGGTAGATGTTATGTCGTAGGCATTCGCTAAGAAAGGATTTTGATTAATTCTAACTTCAAGGGGATGAAAATTTGTATGAAACTTGGTCAATTTTAAACCGATCGGGCTGAGACTTTGCATGCATAAAGTTACTAGTACTGACGTAGGCATCCGCTAAGAAAGGATTTCGATAAATTCCACCCCCAAGAGGATAAAATAGGGGATGAAAATTTGTATAAATCTTCTTAGTATAATATAAGGTGGATAATATGGGACAGAAGAATATAGTACGGGATTGGATAAGCAGTATAGAAAACGGCAGTCATATTGAGTTTAAATAAAATATGGACTGGAATATGTATCCGTATCCGGGCGAAGCCGGGCCGAGCCGCTAGTACATTTATATTTCCATATATTCTTTCTAATTTTCTTTTCCATAACATTGGCGTGACCCGATAAATAGATATGATTACAATGTCATTTTCCTTTTCCGTAATAATACCACAATACACTTAATGTATTATTCTCAATGGTGCTATCACTGGGTGTAGCGTCTGCCATGATGCCAAACAAAACAATGACTGTGATTTTGTTTAACAATATATAAAATAATTTGATAAACGCGTAAAATTTGACAACCATTTTGTCCATTTACAGGGCCCTTTTGGTACCTACCAATTTGATTTATGACATTTGATGGAAATTAAAAAGTGTGGCAACGTTTTTCTGCTAATTTTAGGCCACAGCGTATTTTTAATATATTAGCATAATATTGTTCGGGTTCGATCCCCGCACAGAAACAAATATTTTGTGTAAACCACAGGAACCACAGGTATTTGTTTCGAGTCTGGGTGTTTGTGGGACCGAAAAGTTTGTGATTGTTGCGTGACTGTTGGGTGTATTTATTTATTTTATTGTATATTTGAATATTTTAAGGCCATATATGACATAATATAAAAAAACAAGTATGTATCGGAATAAATATTAAATTCATCAGCTTTTCAATAATTTTCGGCAACTTCCAAACCATTAAAAATCTACTAACCATTAAAAGCAATTTTCCACAACAAGACGGGGTCCAAACCGCCAGATTTAGTGGAAAATCCACTACGTTGGCAACACTGGTGAAAAACGCCTGAAAGATGGCCGCCCATGTAAGTTCTTGTTCAGTCGATATCTGATACAGGTGTTAGCCGATTAAATACGGCGGCCAATAAATACAAGCTACTAAGTGTAATAACGTAAATGGAAATTAAATGAGATATTTCTATCAAATGTTAACATTTTTATACCTAATTTTTTAATGTATTTATTGATTTTGCGTTGATGAAATTTTAGCGATCAAGCATGCACAGCTATGATTATTTTTTTCTAGTGTTTTGTGTAGAAACCAAATTGTAATTTATGATAGATTTATAAGTAAATATATTTTATTACGACGAGTTTTATTTAAGTAAAGGTACTAATAGCTTAATGCATTAGAACCAAAAAATTTAATAGTATTTAAAAATTATGGATAAGGGTAGGGTAGGTATGTTGTGGTTAACATTAAAAACAAAATAAAAAATAAAAAAATATTATTAATACAATCAATTAATAAATATTTAAGAGTAAATACTGAAAAACTAAAATCTATATGTTAATAATTAAAGATTTGTACGATTTAGTAAGTAAAACAGGTAATAAAACCGAAAACGTATTGTAAGACGCGGCTAAGGGACGCAGCTGACAAGCGGTATAACGTGACGTGACCTTGATCACGTCGGGATAAATATTTTACTTCTCTTCAGCCGCCTCCCTTAGTCGAATCTTATTACTTGTTTTCGACTAAGTTCTATCTAGTAATAATTGCACCATTCAGAAAAAAAAACAAATATAAAAACATTCTTGGGCCATATCAGTAATAGTTTACTTAATACATTATTAAGGTTCTACTGTCGAAAACTAAACTACTATAACCACCGATTTGACCAAGACTGTTATTTGCCAATTTCTTTTTTGAACAAATTATATGAAATACCTGTGTGATGATGTTGTTAATTCTGATAATTCATGCACATTTAAATGTACGTATCTCTCAAAATCACTTATTTATCCTGAAGTATTTGCAATTACTGAAATCGTAAACTACAATCATTGCTTTGAACGAGCAATAGCAAATTATATTTTTTTTGTACCTGAATGATGTTATTGCAGATTGCTGCTACAGAGCTTTCTTTATGCATATAATGATAATCCGTGTACATTTAAATGTATCTTACTGCTACACAATTTGTGAAAGCGCTCAGTATTTCACGTAGTATTCATCAAATAAAACTTTTCTGTTTGACATTCAATAAAACCACAGTAAACAAACTTTTCTGTTTGACATTCAACTATGTCTATAATAAACAAAAGAAACAATTTGACTACAGAGTATGTATACGTGTACAAATACTTGTGTATGCGTGTGTCAAATGCATGCTGGTTTGTGCATGGGTTTGTATAATGTTTTATTTATGTATTTAATGTACTTTTTATGCATTATTATTAAAATCTTTTTATATATATATATCTATGTCAGTACTCTATGTCTACGGCCAAATGAAAAACAAAAGAAACAATTTGACCTATGCGTGTACAAATACTTGTGTATGTATGTGTGTGTGAAATGCATGATGGTGTGTGTAATGTTTTATTTATTGATTTAATGTACTTTATAAGCATTATTATTGAAAAATATTAGCGTTCTGCACTTCTCCTACACATAAACTATAAGTGTGCCAAATTTTATGCTCCTGCATCCGTGCAATTTTCGTAAAAAGGAGTCCAAAGTTTTTGCATCACGTACTAATATATAGATATAATATACTTGCACCTTTTAGGTACCAACAAACACAAAAACAAAATATTTCTTGGATAATAACAATAACAGTTTACGTATAGTCTTAGAAGGTGACGATATTTATCACTATCACATTTCGTTTTACACTTATTTCAATAAAATCAGTCAAATAATTACAAATATAAAAAGAAATATATTTTTGGTCCATTTCAATAACAGTTAACTTATTTATTAATCTATATATAATATAGTAATGCTTGCACCTTTTAGGTACCAACAAACACAAAAACAAAATATTTATTGGATAATAACAATAACAGTTTACTTAGTCTTAGAAGGTAACGATATTTATCACAATCACATTTCGTTTAATCACATTTCGGCCTCTGCCTCTGCCCGGGCGTCGGTGTCCCCCATTTGCACCCTGGCCGCTCAATCTAAAGTTCAAGTTAAGTGTTAGCACTACTGACGGTTTTTTTATTAGCTTAATTGACACAAACTACGCAGGCGCTCTATCACTGAAATCAAAAAAATAAAACACTCACGAGCATTGTTGGTTTTCGATTGATGACCTAAAATTGAAAATGTATTTTATTAATAGTCTTCTTTTTATTTCAATAAATGTATCCAATTATTGCGTGGTGGCCTGTTGGCAAGCAGACCAGACGCGGCTGCCAACATGTTCACGGTGGTCGCGGGTTCAAATCCCAGGGCACACCTCTGACTTTTCGGAGTCATGTGTGTATTGATAGTCAATCACCACGAACTAAAATGGTAAAGGAAAACATCGTGAGGAAACCTGCTTACCATAGCGGTTTATAAGAATTTATATTGTATGTAAGTCCGCCAACCCGCACTAGGCCAGCGTGGTGGACTATATGGCCTAACCACTCTCAATCGTATTGTCGATTGTAGAGTAGGCCCGTGCCCTGCAGTGGGACGTATATGGGCTGATACAGGTATCCAATTATATTACCAGCTTTACATTAGAATAACTACGTTAGTAAAGCCAAATGAAAATTATAAGATGCGGCTGACGGGCGTCCTTGAATGTTGTACCACTCTTCAGCCGCGTCCGGCAGCCGTATCTTATAATTTGTTTATGGCTTAATAGTAGATCATTTGAATGTTCGGATCATTCGCAGGCGATACGTTATCGTAATGTACATAACGGTTTGCGGTCCCTGATGGCGCGATTCATTCCGTATATTTAGAGAACACAAAGAATAATTGAAATATTTAAAATGAATGGATGGACTTTAGTTTATCTGGCCAAGATATCAGGATTGGGAGGGAGTGGGGGGGGAGGGGGAAGGTGTCCCATGTCCCCTGGTACCACTCCCATGAAAAGGTGACGCACCATTCCGGAGAAAAACCAATTAATGTAACCTAACTTTAGTTTATTTGGCCACGAAAAGAGCGGCGAAAGTGATCACAGGTGGTAGGGATTGAGTCCCTGATTACAACAATACCACTCTTATTAAAAGGTGGTGTATAATTTTCGAGAAATTAATGAAAATATTTTCTAACCTCAAATCACGTATTAGGTAAAACGGATGATTGTTGTTTTATTTGTTTTTTAAACAACTTGGAAATCATATTCCGATGGTAGTTAGTGTACCCACTTTGTGGGAAAAATAGGTCGACTTTGTCTCAAAACCGACTTAGGGCACCCCGACTTCACGTAGACTTTTGGATACCACCCCTAGAGTGTTTATAAAAAGCCGGAGGCACGGAGGGAGAGCAGCCCCCGCTGTAACGAAGGATAGGCAACCGTGCGAGCCGTAGCGGCTGAGGCGAGCGTGGATGCCTATCCTTTGTTACGCAGGGCGAAGGGGCTGCACTTCCCGCAGCGCCGGAGACGTTGCAGAAGCAAGTTTGTTTTGAAAACAAGTGTTTTGAGGTTAGGTTACTTAAATTGGTTTTTCTCGGGAATGGTGCGTCACCTTTTCATGGGAGTGGTACCAGGGGACATGGGACAACTTCCCCCTCCCCCCCACTCCCTCCCAACCCTGATATCTTGGCCAGATAAACTAAAGTTTTACCAAATGAATTAATGAATTAATTCTTTAATATTGTAAATTGAAATCAAAATATTATTGGCTCTATCACACATATTATATCACAATCACACCCAACATCAAACATACCACACATTCTAGTTTGAACAAAAACTTTGTAACGCAAACCCTAATCTCAAAAAATATGGCGCGCGACCGCTAAAAAATTTCAGCGGAATATTGGAAATCTATTAAAATATTGAATTATTTTGATATATTCTCAATGATCGAATGGCATCTAATTAATATTTATGATATGTTTTCTCTCTCTAACAAATTATTTATCATTTTTTCTTAGAATTAATACAGAAATATTTAATGAAAACCGACGAACACCGATCGTGATTTACTTTCATGTCTATAAAACTTCGAATCACGCGTCGAATATGGCTTATTTTTAGGTAATTGATAATTATTAATGTAAAACTTTCATTTAATAAACTGTATAAGAACAATAAGGGAGTTAAAAAACAATAGTTACATTTTTAAAAACTCCTGCGCACAACTCGCCGTTGCCCGTAGACAACATACTAATTTGCCGTTTTTTTTTTTAATATTCCTACTGCTAATGATTATTTGACCAATGTTACATTAAAGGGCCTTTATTTAAGCATCGTATAAAATTTTTTTCATAACGCTTTTTTAATTATATTTTGAGTTTAGAACGTTTTTTAAAACTAATGTATTTTCCTATACAAATTATGATCTTATGTCAGTCTTATGTCAAAGTTGGGGGTCGGGACGTTTGAGTGGTTATGTGTGTAAGCAATGAAACTCATGTTGTTATAATGCCCAAAAATTATAGATTTTTTCTAAATGACACATTGAAATCTTTATTTTATCAAAAACTATAAAAAACACCTTAGTAAGTTCCTTAGCCGTTACCAAAAACATGGGGCCTTTCACTTCATCAAGCTTGTTAGTATGATTTTTTTCATCTGTTGCAGTAAAACTTTGTTCGAAATGGCAACTCGATGATTATAAAACCATTTATAATGGTCAAATGTTACCCAGAACGTATAAAAATGAGATAAAACGGGTTTTTAGAACGAGAAAAAATGTGGGTCTAATGTTACCCCAAAATCAATATAACTTTGGACCACTACAATTTCTGTCTCTATCTCAGGATTCACATACAATCTGTAAATTATTTAATGTAATTGGTATTAACAACATCAAAAGATCACTTAAATCGCGATTACTGTGTAGTCATTTTATACATTTTATTGACTAACTATCGCAAATTGTCTCATAAGTGGTCCAAAGTTACCCAGAATGACTGTACCTCTTTTATTTATTATTTTATTGCTATAAATGGCGAGAGGAGCATGCCGTTCGCTTGATGGTAAGCGATACGACCGCTCATGGACAGTAGCAAAGCGAAACACCTTGAATTACAAAGCAATGCTTGGTATTCCACTGCGCTCGCCATCCTGAGACATAAGATGTTAAGTCTCAATATGTCCAGTAGTTACTCTCGCTACAATATCCATCAAAACATAACAGTGTATTTACACTGCTGTTTGGTGGGATAAATAGACATTGCGGTGGTGACTACCTAGGCGGCCAGGATATGAGTGACCTGCCACCAGTAAAATACACCCAACAGTAATATGCGACATTCCTGACCCCACACTTAGATCCAGCCATGTCTCGTGAACCTTATGAGAGACTTTTTGCCTCTCACACTTCGATCAAATATACACTAGATACAACATGAGCACTTAGAAAATGGCACCAAAAAATAGTGCTTTAAGCACTCTTTCGCCTTCAGTCACGCACCGACCGTTGCTTCTAAAACGTCGTATAACTTTAGACAATATTATGTGAAAAACGACTTTAAGCTCCAGGAATAAGGTGGAATTTGTGTTAATATATTTGGAATATGTGATCTTTTTGGTTTACTTTTTTTCATGTCATGCATCGGTGCCACTTTTTAACAGAACTTTTACAGGGAACTGTGTATCTAGTGTATATTTGATCGAAGCTCTCACATATCAGAGGCCTGCCACCATCTTAATCAATAATCTTAAACCAGTATCTTGAATCTTAAATCACGCCGTGACATACTGTGTTCTTACAAATTTATTTTCCTTCCAGAAACGACCATGACTTGGTCCAACTAACTAGTTCGAACAAAACTACCGTGGTTTTGGTCGACCACCACGTTTTAGCTGTTAAAGATGATTTCCTGCTACCATACGTCACTGAAATTATCGACCATAGACCATTACAAGGTGGGTAATAGCCTGGACTATAGGTTTTATAGTTTCGAGAGGCCGCGGGTTCGATCCCCGTGCCGAAACAAATGTTTGTGTGAACCACAGGTATTTGTTTCGGGTCTGGGTGTCTGTGAAACCGAAAAGTCTCTCGCAGTTCCTGATACACGACACAAGACTCGATCTTAATGTGGGGTCAGGACTATGTATGTGACTGTTGGGTGTGTTTATTTATTGAATTTTTTTACTTCGCTTGCTTGTACGTGGCCTCCACTTCAGAACCTTTCGGGCTTGCTTTTGTGTACAATAAAAAAATGACATATTATATATTGGATTTTTCTATTCATTATCAGCCCGAAGTCAGGAATTTGTACCCAATATTGCTCATACACACAAGGCGTGGATGTGGAAACAGAAACACAACAGTGCATTTCCACTGCTGTTTGACGGGAGAAACATAAATAAATAAATATGTATATATTTTTTTGCAGAATGGAAGTACAGTGACGACACTCGTAGCACAATTGAAGTGGTGGGATCATGCGCTACCCTAGTGGCTCAGCGAGTGAAGAGCCTGTCCACGTTACTGAGCAGTGAGGTTGCGTTCTTCGAGGCACATCCTGTATGTGCCCAACTGTTGCATTGTAAGTCATTTTATTTGCCGCCTGTGAAACGAAAGGTCGCGGGTTCGATCCCCGCACCGAGAGAAATGTTTGTGTGGCCCACAAATATTTCTTCCGGGTCTGGGTGTTTGTGAGACCGAAAAGTATCTCGTAGTTCCTGATACACGACACAAGACTCGATGTTAGTGTGGGGTCAGGACTATGCATGTGACTGTTGGGTGTTATTTATTATTATTATGTAGGTAGAGTTTAAATTGTATTAAGAAAACCGCAGGAGTATGTCGACTTGCTAAAGGATAAGTAAAGGTGGTAAGCACCTCACGCTTTGTAACAATAAAATGTATGTATTTTACTCCATTTTCTAAGCTTAAACTCATTATCAATTTAAAATATTTTTTACTTTTTAGTTGGATCGTTTATAAAAGCGTGTTTTTTTTTAATTATAATTTATTTTTTGTTTCGTATCCGGTTTGAAAAATGGTTTTCACTAGAGAAGAAACTCCAGAGATGCTCTTTTCAAAACCAGTTTACAATTTACTGATTATTACAAAAGTTATAAGTTTAAAATAATTTTTCAAGTTCTTTAATAGCTCAATACTTTGTATATTTCAGCCGCAATAGTATTAGATACAGTGAATTTTTCCAAAGAAGTTGACAAAGCGACTGCTCAAGACGAAGAAATGATAATATTCTTGGAGAGTATCATAAAACCGGAGGATTGTATGCATTTGAGGTAATATAATTTACTGGTGGTAGGTCTCTCATATGTGAGAGGCCATCTGGGTGGGCACCACCGCAATGTCTATTTCTACCGTCAAACAGCAGTGTAAATACACTGTTGTGTTTCGGGTTGAAGGGCATTGTAGCCAGAGTAACTACTGGACATATTGAGACTTAACATGTTATGTCTCAGGAGGGCGAGCGCGGTGGAATGCCAAGCATTGCTTTGTAATTCAAGGTATTATTTGGTTTTGCTACTGTTCATGAGCGGTCGTATCGCTTAACATCAGGCGAACGGCATGCTCGTCTCGCTATTCATTGCAATAAAAAATATATATTTTGTTTATAGTTTGGTAGAAGAGTCTGTTTTTATTTATTATTTATTTATTTATTTACACTTTATTGCACACAAAAGGAAAACAAATACAAACAGAAATCACAAATATAAAAAGTACAATTGGCGGTCTTATCGCCGAAAGGCAATGTCTTACAGACAACCATGGGATGGATTTAAAAATAGGATAAATAAAGGGCAGTCTAAAGTGTAAAGGATAGAACTTGCTTAAAAAGGAAAAGTGTTGCAAATAAGTACAATTAATTTAATAAAATTTCAAGTAATACAAATAATAAATACACATATTATGTTATATAAACATATATATATATACTTATATATATATACAAATATGCATACATAGATAATATAATAACAATACATACATTGGAAGATACATATACATAATATATTGATATATACATATATATTAAAATACCAGTACATACAAATAGGTAAATTATCCACAGAAATGTGTCAGTTCAGTGAGAAAGATAGTAATCTTTGACAAGTTTTTTGAAAGATGATAGTGATCGTGCCCGTCTTACCACAACTGGTAATGCGTTCCACAGTCGAACAGCCTGGACAGTAAACGATTTATCCAAGAATGTGGTGGAGTGCACGGGCATTCTCAGCTTCAAGCTCTCTGACGACCGTAGGGATCTAGTATGTGAGTCGTGGAGAAATACAAATCGATCTTTGAGATAAGAGGGGGTAAGGGGATTAAACAATATGTTGTACAGAAGATAAAGAATATGAGCATTCCGACGAAGTCGTATAGGCAACCACTTGAGCTTAACACGGAACACTGATACATGATCATATTTGCGTAAACCAAATATGAATCTAATACAAAAGTTTTGAAGGCGCTCAAGTTTATTAAGTTGGTCCTCGGTGAGATCAGGATATTATATTTTTAATGAGGGCGCTAAGAACGAATTTAATATTAATATGGCAACCCGATATACTACGACGGAAATGTTTAGATACTTGTTATTTTTATTTATTGCTGTTAATAGTCTCTTTATATTACAAACAAAAACCGTACAAAAATGTATAGAAATACCTGCGTATAAAATTATTCAACGAACACAATGACATTTATAATAGTGTTGCCATAATTGTTTTTCTTTAATGCCAGTAGTCACTGCATCCTACTCTTTTTTGCTAAGATATACGTAAATTCATTTGGGAATAGTTCTGTCTCGGATCAAATTAAATAAAACTTTTTTTAACCATGAACGGCGAGACGAGCATGCCGTTGACCTGATGGTGAGCGATACGACCGCTCATGGACAGTAGCAAAAGCTCGGCATTCCACTGTGCTCGCCATCCTAGCCTCGGGGTCGAATCCCGAGTCGGGCAAAGTGATATTGGAGTTTTCTATTCATTATCAGCCCGGAGTCAGGAATTTGTGCCCGATATGGCGATAGGCTCGCCACCTATCACGTCGTGGGACGGAACATACAAGGCGAAATGTGGGTGTCCTGGCACCTCTGCCTACCCTTTCTGGGAAAAAGGCGTGAGTTTATGTATGTGACAGCCTCCGTGGCGCAGTTGGTTAGACGCCGCCTGTGAAACGAGAGGCCGCGGGTTCGATCCCCGCACCGAGAGAAATGTTTGTGCGTCACACAAATATTTCTTCCGGATCTGGGTGTTTCTGACACCGAAAAGTCTCTCGTAGTTCCTGATACCCACGACACAAGACTCGATCTTAGTGTGGGGTCAGGACTATGTATGTGACTGTTGGGTGTTATTTATTTATTTATGTATGTAATAATTTTGCAGGAAATCTCTGTTGGATCGCCTGGTGGCTGCGAGAAGTGACGTCAGTAGGCTGACCCCGTCTCAGCTACTAAGAAAAGATGTAAAGATTGTAGGTGATGTTTTGGTACCCAGTTTTCCCATATTGGTTAAGGTAAGGCAATTTTCATGCAAAAAATTAATTTCTTAACAAAAAATATTTCACTTTTTTTGTTGCGTTGAATGGCAAGACGAGCATGCTATTCACTTGACTTGTTAACCGATACGACCGCTCATGAACAATAGCAAAACCAAACAACGCCTTGAATTACAAAGCTATGCTTGGCATTCCACTGCGCGCGCCATCCAGAGGCATGAGATGTTCAGTCTCAATATGTCCAGTAGTTACTTTGGCTACATTATCCTTCAAAACCAAACACAACACATTGTATTTACACTGCTGTTTGGCGGGAGAAATAGACATTGCGGTGGTACCTACCCAGGCGGCCTCTCACATATGTGAGACCTACCGCCACCAGTTCTATGAAAAAAAAGGAAATATTTCTCTATACAACTTTGCAAATAAGAGTACGATGCGGTGACAACTGGCATTAAAGAAAAACAATTATGGCAACACTATTAAAAATGTCATTGTGTTCGTTAATAATTTTAAACGCAGGTATTTCTATACATTTTCCTACGGTTCTGTTTGTTTTGTGATTTAAAAGAAACAAAGATACTATTAACAACAATATATAAAAATAACAAGTATCTAAACATTTCCGTCGTAGTATATCGGGTTGCCATATTAATACTAAATTCGATCTTAACGCCCTCATTAAAAACATACTCTTTTTTGCCAAGCTATATCTGTATGTATCAGTCCATACACGTCCCACTGCAGGGCACGGGCCTCCTCTACAATCGAGAATACGATTGAGAGTGGTTAGGCCATATAGTCCACCACGCTGGCCTAATGCGGGTTGGCGAACTTTTACATACCATAAAAATTCTTAAAAATCGCAAAATGTAGGTTTCCTCACGATTTTTTTCTTCACCGTTATAGTGCGTGGTGATTGACTATCAATACCCACATGACTATAAAAAGTCAGAAGTTTGCCCTGGGATTCGAACCCGCGACCATTGTGAACATATTGGCCGCGTCTGGTCCGTTTACCAATCAATTTTTTTCTGACCCCGAAAAATGCTTGATTATTTCAAGGATTTCCTCAATCGTCCCGAAGCCCTACCGTCCGTCAGCGAAGCCCTGCAGAAGCGAGGGTGCTCTATAGCTCTGCTCCTAGGCATGGACCTACAGGGAGGCCTGAAGAGAGACATGGCGGTCTTTTGCCCTGATGACCCTGAAAAAGCTGATAAGGTGAGAAATACACCAAAAATATAAATAAATAAATACACCCAACAGTCACATACATAGTTCTGACCCCACACTAAGATCGAGTCTTGTGTCGTGGGTATCAGGAACTATGAGAGACTTTTCGTTCTCACAAACACCCAACCCCAGCCCGGCGCGGGGATCGAACCCGCGGCCTCTCGTTTCACAGCCAGCGTCTAATCAACTGCGCCAGGGAGGCTGTTAAAATCAATCTATACTAATACAGGGTATATCAAGACTGCTACCGAAAACGAAGCCGGGTGGTAGTTTCAGTGATTACAGACACAATGCAATCAAACATTTAAAAAAACAACTTAATTTTTTTTGTAATTTTTTCCTATCGTATTTGGGTGGTAATTTTATAGTTTTTTTTTTCTGAAATAGTAGTGTACATAATTTTATATTTAAAGACGCGATGGTGAGCAAAGGTTTAAATTATTTTGACAAAAACTGGGGATTTACCACCCAAACACGATGATATTTAGAAAGTCACAAAAAAAATGTTTCTTTGCGAAATTTTTAGATGCGTTGTGTCTGTAGTCACTAAAATTACCATCCGACTTCGTTTTCGGTAGCAGTCTTGATATAACCTGTCTACGCACCACTGCAGGGCGCGGGCCTCCTCTACAATCGAGAGTACGATTGAGAAGGGTTAGGCCATAATCCAAATAATGTGTATTTTGTTTCAGCTAGCAAAATTCCTTGAGAATTGGACGTCGCCTGCACTACAATTGTCTTCGGAAGTCAACAAATGCCCCTACAGTCGTCAGTTGAATCTATCAGCTTCTAGAAAACAATATATGCCTGCTGTGACGGAATTTCTGAATAATAAATAACATGTTATTTACTGTGTTTTTATTTGTACTGGAAATAAAATATATTTGAAGTATTGATATAAATGTATGGACAGGATGAAAAAAGCGCAGAAAATATTACTTTAGACTGCCTTCCATTTATCATTTTATAAAATCCATCCCATGGTTGTCTGAAGACAATGTCTTCGAAGTTCGAGCGATAAGACCGCCAATTGTATTTTTATGTTTTTGATTTTCGTTTCTTTTGAGTGCAATAAAGTGTATAAATAAATAAACTTATTGATACTCCCAATGTACTGACGCGCCCATCTTTTTAACAGCCGGTCTCAATAATCTATCCATCATTAACTAGAGATTCCATTAGTTATTTGGATGCATTTTATGTTGCTTTTAACATTGGTAGAGAGGTATAGTCACAGACCAATGAGGGTATAGTTAAGGTGCATATATTTAGATATATATAGTTAGACTAGCTGTACCCGCGACTTTGTCCGCGTGGAATTTAACAAAAAAATTATTTTTCTAAAATAAATGTAGGCTAAGTTACTCCTTATACCAGCTACCTGACAATAAAAGTCCCGTCAAAATCGGTCCAGCCATTTCAGAGATTAGCCGGAACCGACAGACAGACAATTTTTTTTTAAATCATTTTCGTTATAGTTATCGCGTGTACTAGTATAAAGATATGTAGTTGAACATATTTTTTTTATTTTCACTTTACAAACAGACACTTAAATTTTATTTTGACAGTGAAACGAGAGGCCGCGGGTTCGATCCCCGCACCGAGAGAAATGTTTGTGCGGCCCACAAATATTTCTTTCGGGTCTGGGTTGTTGGTGAGACCGAAAAGTCTCTCGTAGTTCCTGATACTCACGACACAAGACTCGATGTTAGTGTGGGGTCAGGACTATGTATGTAACTGTTGGGTGTTATTTATTTATTTATATGTATAGATAAGATAAATATATGTATATGTCTTAGTTTAATAAAGCGAAGAACTGTACCAAAATAGCAATGGTAGCTATTTTAAACTCTTGTTAAAGATAGATAGAATATAGAGAATGGCCGTAAATCAATTATTAAAATATACAAATGATAACTCATATGTTGTATCCCGTAAACTTTACTCTAACAATGAATCACTAGCGGTTTGAAGATAGCACGAACACTCATTTTATTTGTTTTCATATAGAGCGCTTTGGGATGTGAAACTTTACGCAAACCTAATAATAGTTTGTTTACAATTCTTTGAGTTGCATCCCAGATTTTCCGTGAAATGGCTATTCTCTGGCTTAAAATATAATAGATATATCTGCAGCAGCCCATATACGTCCCACTGCAGAGTACGGGCCTTCTCTACAATCGACAGTACGATTGAGAGTGGTTACTATAGTCCACCACGCTGGCCTATTGCGGGTTGGCGGATTTTACATACCATAAAAATTCTTATAAATCGCTATGGTATGCTGGTTTACTCACGATGTTTTCTTTCACGGTCAAAGTGCGTGGTAATTAAAAGTAACATAAGTACACATAAGTCCGACTTACAGTACAGGGCTATCCTAGTATAAGCATCTGCAGTATCTCATTACGCTTGTTACATAGCCTAAGCACATAGGATTAAGTCAATTTATGTTTGTTAATTTAGGTTAGGGAAGGAATCAAATAAATGTTTTTATTTTATTTTAATTATTTTCTTTTAAAGTCAAAGATGTGCCCTGGGATTCGAACCCGTGAACATGTTGGCAGCCGCGTCTCGTCCGTTTACCAACAGGACACCACGCACTTTTTCTTGTACTTGTAAGAATTTCTATGATTAGTAAAGTCCGCACTATACCAGCGTGGTAAAAAGTTCAGGCTTAAGCCTTCAATTAATCTCGATTGTAGAGGAGGCCCATGTACAGTGGGCGTTTATTTATTTAATATATCTTCTGGGAAATCCGCAGGAATGCTACAATCACCTAAAAATAATTCTGCGTACTTTTCCTCCAATCGATAGTGTTCATATTTCGCCAGTGCTAAATATAGTCGGTTTGCGGTATTGATCGCAAAACTATGAGAGTAAATTTTACACGTTTTTGAGAAAAGGTCGATAAACTGCAAACGAAAAGTATTGCTTTGTAATTCAAGGTGTTACTTGGTTTTTACCTTACCATCAGGCGAACGGCATGCTGGTATCGCCATTCATAGAAATAAAAAAAATATATACTATTTAAAATTTTACACAAATTGGTTAAGTAAAGCTGAATTAGATAAAGTTTAAGCAAAAAGATGTTTATTTTCATAGACATGGATGCAAATAAAGATGGCGCGTAACAGAAAAAGGATACATTTTTTTTACATTGCTATAATATTTCTCCCACACGTCGATAAAGAAGCTTCACTTCAAAAATTAGACTTACTTTTGACCTACAACATTTATACATATAAATAAAATTGAAGTGTCTGTTTGTAAAGTGAAAATAAAAAAGAATGTCCAATTACATATCGTTATATACACGATACCTATAACGAAAATGACCTTAGATTTTTTGTCTGTCTATTTGTCTGTTTGTTCCGGCTACTCTCTGAAATGGCTGGACCGATTTTGACGGGACTTTTATTGTCAGGTAGCTGATATAATAAGAAGTAACTTAGGCATTTATTTTAGAAAAATAAAGTTTTTGCTAAATTCCACGCGGACGAAGTTTAGTATAAAAACAAGTAATAGTAGGTCATATAACCCGATTGCGATATGCTAATCTGCGCAACTTTGGCCTAATTTAATAACCTTGGATTATACGGACTTCGTTACAAAAAATAGCTGAGATTTCAGCATGCCTCAGTAAAAAAACTATTTATCATAAATTCGATAAATGGGCTAACTTTATGGCATATTATTTCCATAGCACATGAATGTATTATTTTTATAAAGCTTGTAATTTATTTAAAATGTAAATGAATGGTTAGTACTTAGTAGTTAGTACTTTCAAAATAAACTAAAAACTAAATCAATCTCAATTTATTATCCAGTGAAATTAGAATATATAAAACACAACATTTTGTCACTCCCCTTGGCGCCGCGGGTTCGATCCCCGCACCGAGACAAAAGTACACAGGTATTTGTTTCGGGACCGGGTGTTCGTGAGACCAAATAGTCTCTCGTAGTTTCTGATACCATACGATATTCGATAATGTTTGTGGGCCACACAAACATTTGTTTCGGTACGGGGATCGAACCCGCGGCCTCACGTTGACAGCCAGTATCTAACCAACTACCACTACGCCACGGATACTGTCTAGTATCGATATGTTGCAGATATCATTTGAAAAGGAACTAAATTAAATCATGCGTTATTTGACCTTGAACCCAGAATAGTTCACTCACCTTCGGGCCAAAATTTCTTATCAATCGCGTGATGTTTAAAACGATTCATATTGGTGAATACGGGCTCACCAGACATGTGATAAATCATATTATAGGTGATTATTTTTTGTTTATAAATATTTAATATTGAAATTATAATACATATGATATAGATCGTCCAAGATTTTCTCTCCTCAGATTTTATTAAATTGGACCTGTTAATATTATGTTACGACTTACGAGTGTAAATGCTTGTCGTTAATATTTATTTATTTATTTAAATTCTTTATTGTACACTAAATGAACTTCACAATAGAACATTATATTACATAGCAGTACAAAAGGCGGTCGTATCGCTCGAGGCAATCTCTTACCGACTACCTTGGGATGGACAATAAGAGATGGAAAAGAGAGGGCAATCAATAGTGTACCAAGTAAGATAAAGCTGTGTACCAAGTAAGATATATTATCTATACACATAAATAAAATTGAAGTGTCTGTTTGTAAAGTGAAAATAAAAAAAATGTCCAACTATATATCGTTATATACACGATACCTATAACGAAAATGACCTTAGATTTTTTTTTCTGTCTGTCTGTCTATTTGTCTGTTTGTTCCGGCTAATCTCTGAAATGGCTGGACCGATTTTGACGGGACTTTACCTGTCAGGTAGCTGACATAATAAGGAGTAACTTAGGCTACATTTATTTTAGAAAAAGTCTTTTATTTTAGAAAAAAAAAAGGTTTTTGTTAAATTCCACGCGGACGAAGTCGCGGCTACAGCTAGTAAAAACATATAAGAACAATCAGTTAAATGGATATATTTAAATTTTATTTGTAGAATAGAATGAAAATGAAGTTTATTCTGTATCAGTCGATATACGTCCCACTGCAGGACACGAGCCTCCTCTACATTCGTGAATATGATTCAGAGGTTAGTATAGTCCACCACGCTAACCTAGTGCGGGTTCGCGGACTTTACATACCATTGAAATTCTTACAATTCGCAATGGTATGCAGACGATACTCACGATACTCACGATATTTTCCTGCGTGGTGATTGACTATCACATGGTATACACACATGGCTCCGAAAAGTCACGAGGCGTGTTCTCGGATTTGAACCAGAGACCATCATGAAAATGTTGCCAGCTGCGTCTGGTCCATTTACCAACAGGCAGAAGTCATGTGTGTATTGATAGTCAATCACCACATACTATAACGGTGAAGGAAAACATCGTGAGGAAACTTGCATACCATAGCGATTTCTATGGTATGTTAAGTCCGCCAAGCCGCACTAGACCAGCGTGGTGGACTATATGGCCTAACCACTCTCAATCATATTTTCAATTGTAGAGCAGGCCCGTGCCCTGCAGTGGGACGTATATGGGCTGATACAGACAGAATCTAGCATATGACATCTGAATCATTATGAATGTTCAATATTTTTTCTTTATATCCTATGATATTTAAATAATTAAAATTTATGGTTCGAATCACAGGGCACACCTCTAACTTTTCGGAGGCATGTGTGTATTAATAGTCAATCACCACGCACTATAACGGTGAAGGAAAACATCGTGAGGAAAACTACATTTATTTATTTATTTATTTATAAAAAAATGTATAATGCAAACATTACCGCTTAATATGCCAACACGTTTACATTCAATGAGCTTAGTACTATTCTTAACACTAATAATTTTAAAACATATAAATTGAAATATGAACCAGTAACAAACTATAAAACGAACATAAAGAAATACAAACAATAACACTTTAATAATATAAAATTAAATACTATTTAGAAAGGCATGAGCAATTTAAAGGAAGACAATAAAAATGATAATAATATATAAAAAAATCAATGAACACATTTTTGAACCAAATTGTTCAATTGCATAAGTAATGATTTTGTCAAGCTTGTCACAAAGAATATCAACACCTTGGACCTGTTTAGTAAGTGTATTTAAGAGATTTATAGCTCTGGCTGTTGGAGTATTGGTAGCACTACCAAGCCGCATAGGGGCTGGACATGCGAACAACTGATGTCGACGTCACAGACTAACCCGCTGTCGACGTCGACTGCCTACTCTAACATAGTGCTGAGGGACGTAAAGATATATTTGCGCCAGCACATCGGGGTTATCTATTTTATTTCTCAGCAATAGAGTACGAGGGGCGATCAAAAAGTAATGATAATAAGTATAAAAAAACAACGATTGTAGTTTAAATTTAATTTATTTTTCTACATAGTCTCCTAACAAGTCGATACATTTAGTCCAACGTTTCTCCAAACCTAAAATACCCTTTAAAAAAAATCTGTATCTTGACTATCCCAAAATGCCTCTACAGCATCCATCACCTCGCTATCATCCTCAAATTTCTTGCCCCTGAGGTGTTCCTTGAGCCTAGGAAATAAATGAAAATCGCTGGGGGCTAAATCTGGAGAATAGGGCGGGTGTTCGACCAGTTCGAAGCCTGCTTCTCGAATGGCAGCGATCGCAACTTCGGCTCTGTGTGCAGGAGCGTTGTCCTGATGAAACAGGACTTTCGCTCGGAGTTTGCCCCGTCTTTTTTCCTTTATGGCGTCTCGCAGTCGTCTTATTTGATCAGCGTAGTAGGAGCCCGTAATAGTAGCTCCCTTTTCTAGGTAATCAACCATTATGATTCCCTGAGCATCCCAGAAAACGGACGCCATAACCTTGCCCGCCGAGCTCGAGACTTTGAACTTCTTAGGAGTCGGTGAGGATGGCCTTTTCCAAGTCATCGATTGTTGTTTGGTCTCCGGATCAAAATGATGGATCCATGTTTCGTCCATGGTCACAAATCGTGACAAAAATAATTCTTGGTCAGCCTGGAACTTTGCAAGATTGGCTCTTGAAATGTCAACTCGCTTTTTCTTTTGTTCGTCCGTTAACATTCTCGGGACCCAACGCGCGGAGACCTTCTTCATATTCATTTTGCTGGTCAAAATGTTTTGGATGCTGCCATATGAGATCCCTGTGACCTCAGCTAAATGTCTGATGGTTACTCTTCGGTCTGCTAACACGATATCTTCGATTTTTTTCACGTTTTCCTCCGTGAGGGACGAGGTTGGGCGTCCCTCGCGATGTTCATCTTCTGTGGATGTTCTACCCAACTTAAGCTCTTTGCACCACCGTGCCACCGTAGAATTTGGAGGAGCAGAGTCCCCCAGTGTCTCCACCAAATCGGCGTGTACCTCTTTGGTAGACATTTTTTTCAAACAGAGGTACTTGATGACGCATCTCACTTCGTGTTTCTCCATTTTCGCGTTGTCGCTCCGACTGCTGGTATTCAAATGAATGTAGCTCCTCCAAATGACGTCCTATTTATACAATTTTTAGCTGGGAAGTGGTGAAGGACTGAAGAAGCGAAATGTTTTTTTTTTTAATTTTTATCTTTATTAGAATTACCCGTTTATCATTACTTTTTGATCACCCCTCGTATAATGGATAATTACTGATAATAGTCGTCTCAGGTATAAAGTATCTCTACCTACCATGCCAGATACAAATAATGAAGGGTACAGAAATGGATAGTATCCATATATCCTTTTGTATAAATGCCGGGCGAATTTGCGTTGCACTCTTTCTAACATAACTGAGTACTTTTTTTCATGTGGGGCCCACAGAACTGCGTTGTACTCAAGAATACTACGAACGTACGCATTATATAATAAATTTAGAACCCTGGTATCACGCAATTCTGATGACATACGTATGATGAAGCCAAGAGCCTTATTTGCTTTACAACATGTGATCTCCATGTGTTCATGAAAATTAAGAGCGCTATCTAGGGTTATGCCCAAGTCCCGAATTAATTTCACTCGTTCTAAAACGACTCCCTCTACTTCATATGCATCAGTAATAGGCTTTTGAGATCGGGTGAAACTTATAATTTTACATTTAGAGTAATTCAATGGTAATTTGTTTGCTACACTCCACCGAGAGACCGCATTAATATCTTCTTGCAATCGTTTGCAATCCTCATGGTCTCTGATTTGCAAATATATTTTCAGGTCGTCAGCATACATAAGGCACTTGGTTGATTTAAGAACTTTGGGAAGATCATTAATCATTAGAAGAAACTGAGTCGGGCCCAATGTACTTCCTTGACTTACACCTGAATTTGTGAAATAGCTAGCGGATTGATAATTCATTAGTTGCACGTACTGTTTCCTATCTTTGAGATAGTTAGCAAAGAATCTGAGAAGCTTTGGACAGAATCCTTGGGAAGCGAATTTCTGAAGTAAAATGTCATTGTCTACTAAATCAAAAGCTTTTTTGAAATCAAAATATGCTGTATCTATTTGGCGGCCACCGGTAATGTGAGTGACTATGTAATCAATGTATGCAATGTGGTTAGTTAAGGTAGAACGTGCTGGTCTGAACCCATGTTGGGATTCATCTAAACGATTGGCTAGCTGCTTGACAATAGAACGATTAAGAATTGACTCGAACATAAAAATGTTCGAGTCAATTCTTAATCGTAGTTGCAAAAGCAAAAACAGAAAGTACAGCAATAGGTCTAAAGTTACTGATGTCTCTGGATGGTCCACTTTTTGGCACAGGAGTAACTCTGGAAACCTTCCATTTACCTGGATAAATACCTTGATCTAAACACATGTTAAAGATATGTAATAGCGGTGCTTCTAATGCAGAAATACAGTCTTTAATTAAGTATGCAGGAATAGCGTCTGGTCCGGGTGCAGCAGAGGCTTTGAGCCTTCGTGCTGCATAGACCATATCTGATTCATACCATGGACATTTTAACATTTAGTTTTATATGTAAAATCCGCCTAAACATAAAAACCTAAACACAAATCTCGCACTAAACAGGGGTCCGCAAACTGCGGCTCGCGAGCCTCATGCGGCTCTTTGGATGTGAAGCTGCGGCTCTTTAAGTTCATATGCCAACATTATTTTATAAAAAAATTATATTAAAAAATGACAATGAATCAATTCATGAGGATTAGGCACCATTTCTATCTATCAACCACTTGTCCTCGCTTTTTACCGCACCCCTCCCCCGTGACTAGCGTCGTCACAGTCGTCAGAAATAAAATGCGACTCTTTAAAAACTTATAAATTTTCTAAATGACACTTTTTAGCTTTTCCAACTCAAAGGGTTGCCGTCCCCTGCACGAGACCATCGTGGTTTGGTATACAGCCTAACGCCTCTCAATCGTACTCTCGATTGTAGAACAGGCCCGTGCCCTACGGTGGGACGTATATGGACTGATACAGATACGGAAAAAACATGAACAATGGACATTTTTTCATTGTCCTGTCGTGAGTCAAAGTACGAAGTTACACATACTGACATACAAACACTTCCGTTGCGTAGATAATTATGTTTATGAAATACCGGAGGCCGTATAGCAATGAGTTGCTTCACAAGTGTTACTTATAGGCAGGCATTGTCAGTTGAAGTTTTTTTATGCTCGTACATACATAAACTCACGCCTTTTTCCCAGAAGGGGTAGGCAGAGGTGCCAAGACACCCATTTCGCCATGTATGTTCCGTCCCAGGATGTGACCGGTGGCGAGCCTGTCGCCATATCGGGCACAAATTCCTGACTCTGGGCTGATAATGAATAGAAAAATCCAATATCACTTTGCCTAACCCGGGATTCGAACCCAAGACCTCAGCTTTGTAGCCGTACCCTAGAACAACTAAGCCACCGAGGCAGTCAAATTTTTTTTTGCTAATTTCGAGGTTTTTATGCTCATATAGTCAATTAAATAGCGCTAATGAAGAGACGGTATAAAGACAATCGATTTTAGTTCTACTCTTTATTTACATACATTATCGCCACGCCTGTATCCCATAGGGGTAGGCAGAGACTATAGATCGCCACTTTGCTCAATCCTGACATATTATTTTCGCTTCATCCACTTTCATCAATCTCTTCATGCATTCTTTCAATTAATTATTCATTTTAATGTGGTTTAAGGGTGAAATAAAACAAAAATTATCAGTATAAGCTTTTCTTATTAGACATTTTCAGATTGTCAATAAATAATCACACTTTGATATATTAATCGTTTAACACATTCAAATTCGTCGCCAGTCGCAATTGTTACGGCGGCCACAACACTACGCTTAGCATAATACCATATCCAAACGATTCCAACCACAATACACATATATTCATATTAAAATCTTTATTACATAATTCAAATATTTATTGAATAAATCTCGCGCATTTCGAATAATAGTGTTCTTAATTTAAAATACTTTTAAAAATGGAACTTAAAATGCACGAGCATTATTCGATAAATTGATACTTTCGTGACATTTTGATGTCTGCGTGATTTTACGAATAAATAAATGTTCGCACTTGTGCCTTTATGGAATAAAACGATTTTATGAATAAAATACTTGAATAAGGAATTAAATTATTTGAGTATTAGGAAGGCTCTATATAATGCTTACAAACTTAATACTAATGAAAGACTGCTTTAAAAAAACTGGCAGTTAGTGATTATAACTCTACCTAGCGATAGCCTACTTAGGATTTGACCTGTTAGGTCGTGGGTTCGAGGTTGGGGCACACACTTCTGACTTTTTAGAACTACATACGTATATTCATAGTTAATTATTGGTGAAAGAAACATAGTAAGGATACCTTCATATGTAAGAGTTCTTTGTAAGATGTCTATCATTAGGTTTGGTTATCGTATATGATCTTTGACCCAGTTCACAATTTTATATAATTAAAGTAATTAATTACGCGCTTAGCAACACTGACAATCTTATAATTTCTATGTCAAATAATGTGCAAGGTCGACACAACGCATCATTAGGTCAAATAACACGAGATATTTGCAACAATAATTTAACACTCTGCCTGCCTTTTCGCAGTTAAAAAAAATACACCCAACAGTCACATACATAGTCCTGACCCCACACTAAGATCGAGTCTTGTGTCGTGTATCAGGAACTACGAGAGACTTTTCGCTCTCACAAACACCCAGACCCGCTATCCGTGGATCACACAAATATTTATCTTGGTGCGGGGATCGAACTCGCGGCCACACATTTAACAGCCGGCGTCTAACCAACTGCGCCACGGAGACTGTCAAAGTTGCACTGTATGATTATGCTGAAGTCACGGGTTTAAATCCCGGGTCAGGCAATTGGATTTTTCGTTCTATTATCAGCCCAGTCAGGAAAAATGGTATTAAAAAAGTTTATTTTATTACAATGACTTGAATGGCGAGACGAACATGCCGTTTGCCTGATGGTAAGCGACACGACCGATAAACAGTAGCAAAACCAGACCTTGAAATACAAAGCAATGCTCGGCATTCCACTGCGCTCGCCATCCTGAGACATAAGATGTTAAGTCTCAATGCGTCCAGTAGTTACTCTGGCTACAACACATAGTATGTATTATATGTATGTATAATTAAACCAACAAAGTTTTATCTCAACAAGTTATTGATAATAATATTTTATTAACAGATGATGATAATAAAAGTTTATTATCAACACATTATGATGTCACAATGACTAACATCGTAATTGCAATAATCTTAATAGGAAATTCATGAATCATTAAATTATGTGATACTAGCGGCCCGGCCCAGCTTCGTCCGGGTACAAATAGATTTCTGTACAATAATATGTACGTATTATACATGTAATCCTTCCTCTTGAATCACTTTATCTATTAAAAAAACCGCATCAAAATCCGTTGCGTAGTTTTAAAGATTTAAGCATACAAAGGGACATAGGGACAGAGAAAGCTACTTTGTTTTATACTATGTAGTGATTTTTCACGCCTTTTCCCAGAAAGGGTAGGCACAGGTGCTGCCAGGAAACCACATTTCGCCTTTTGTGTTCCGTCACACGATGTAAGCGAGCCTGATAATGGACTGATAATGAATAGAAAAAATCCAATATCACTGACTAATCTGGGATCCGAACCCAACACCTAAGCGTTGTAAACCGTAGTAGACTTACACCAACGAGACAGTCTATCTAATGTTTAGGATTTTGCATGTGTTTAAAAAGATGCGCCAATGATTACAATGCATTTTAAGTTAATAAATAATATAAAGTGCGTGTTGGCCTGTTACTAGCGGACCTGACGCGAATTTGTTCACGATGGTCGCGGATTCAAACCCCAGGGCACACCTTTGACTTTTCTGAGTCATGTGTGTATTGATAGTCAATCACCACGCACTATATCAGTGAAGGAAATCATCGTTATAAAACCTGCATACAATGGCGATTGGTAAGAACTTCTATGGTATGTAAAGTCCGCCTGCACTAGGCCAGCGTGGTGGACTGTACTAACCACTCTCAATCGTACTTTCAATTGTAGATTAGGCCCGTGCCCTGCAGTGGGACATATATGAGCTGATATAAATGTTAATAAATGATTGTTATCTTTCACTAATTAGAACCATTATTCAAATAGACACACGGGTAACAAAATATTGTCTCAGTTTAAGATCGAACCCGCGACCTCTCGTTATGCAGCCGGCGTGTAACCAAAAACAAAAATTACGCAACATCTGCCTGCAAGTGTTGTCAATTCAAAATTCAGGAGATTTTACAAGTTAGAAAATAGTATCCAATATAAATTAAATTTGATCATATTTTTTAAGTCATCTAACTATTCTTATTGTGATTTCAATAAACCAATACTAATTTCTAGAGTTTGATTCCCGTATGAGGCAATATACTTCAAAATTTTCAATTCCATGAGCATTTCATGACACCATAGCAAAACTACAAAAAGAATATAAAAAATTATGCTGTCCCGAACCCATAATTACTGCAAAAGGCAAAAATCAAATTTCCTACATATCTTAAAAATAGGAAGACTAACCAAAGATCTAGCAATACAGGAAAATCTAAATTAAAATATTCCAAACATTACTTTGTGAATATTTCCAAACATTATATGTTTTTACAGGCACAAGTACGGACACTTAAACCTGCATTATTAGCTATTGACCTGTCTCAATAACCTATCTATCTTTGACAAGAAGTTAAGATAGCTACCATTGGTATGTACCAGTGTATTTTTAAGTTTCAATAAAAATAGATGTATATTTGTATAGTGTTCTTATTGATAGATAAAAAAATCTTTGTTTATTGAAACATAAAAATATTAAACTTTTGTAAATAGTAGGTATTTTAACCTCTTGCTGAAGATAGATAAATTATTGAGAAAGGTCCTAAATAAAAACAGCCTCAGCCTAAAGCACATCACAGTACCGAAACAATCATATAGAAAATCAATGCCAACTGGGCTAAATGAACTAATTCGGTCAAACCAGGTCATCTTGAATGCTCTTTCACAGCTGCAGACAACGCTTGACCGACCAAAACCCTATCACCAGCCGCCATGTCGAATTTAAAGTCTTTAGGTGCTTCGAAAAGCAATATTATCGTACTACCCATGTTGAACTGTCCAAATAGGTCCCCTTTTTGAATAGATACCTGTCCTAATTCCCGTTCGTATATACGGTTACGTTTCCCTTTTGTGTTCGTTCGTAGTTCTGGATCGGAGTATATTTCTATCGAACCAACGTTTGTTGCTCCCACCGCAGTCATGCTGAAGAAGCCGTGCTTCCATTCTCCAACGTACACGGCTCGTTCGTTTATCGTGAAAAGTCCAGGTATGAGTCTTGCCAACCAGGGGTTTACGGATAGAAGTTTACCGGAAAAGTGTCTCCGGAACGTTGCAGTCCAGTCGCATGGTGAATGAAAACGATGGTAGTCTCCAGGGGCCAAGTATATTATACACTGATGGAGTATATTATCTTTGTTGTTTAGCAAAGAGGTGTAATAATTCTCAGACTTTTTCTTTGACCATTTATTCTCACCTAGGAACTCTTCTAGGCTGTATGTCACGCCTTTGACTTGCTCTATCTTGTCTGTATTAGCCGGACCACAGTTTAAAACCACACCGTCGCAGGGAGACACACAACTTGAGGGCGAAATGTATCGGGCTCCTTCACGAAGTGGACGCGTGAAAAACGCCGACAAACTTTTATAGTAACTTAAATCACTCACAGCACAGTCGTTTAAGTTAACGTTAAACATTTTCACATACGTACCATATACCAGACCGCGTAAGGAAACTGGAATTTCACAAGCAGCTATTTTACCCCATAATCGACTTGTGACACGAAACGGAAAAAGCTCGTAGAACCTTATTTCCACTTTAGATACTTCGTAATTAATGCTGGCACGTATGTAACACCATCCGACGTACATTACACTGCCTAGAGGCATCCATCGCGTGAATATAGCGCGAAAATTTAGCCATTTCGTCTTCTGTATATTAACAGTCTTTGTTTGAGTACTTGTTTGTCGAAATGGGCGGTGAGGACGCAACCGTTGCTTAAAAAGCGGATTCATCACTGGAAGACAACTTCTGATGCGCGTCGGTGGGAACATCTTTCGTGAATCACTTCGATTTTTAATTAAATCTTTTTGTTTATCTTAATTTTTGCTCGTGCTAACGTCTAATCCGCAATACCATAGATTAAATATTGTGAAAAATAGATACGACGCGGCGTAATTACATAATAGCATAATATACAAATCATATAACCGATTTTTGACTGTATTCCGTTCACATAAGACATAAAGTTGTGCTTATGTTTAATGTCAGTAATGCTTTTTTATCGTAGTGATAAGTTAAGGTTAGGCACGTTCCAAACTCGAATATTATACAAATTTGCAAATATAAAAACAGAAACTTATTGGAACATTTACAAGTCAAAATACAGAAACAACATTTAACTACGGTATAAATTAGTTTAAAATTTAAAAACTGTACTAAATTTAAAGTTTTGTGCAAGATCTAGGTACTTCGACAAATGCCAATCGTCGTCAACACACCTTTAAACATGACAATTTTACAAAGGAAGCTTGTTGATTATTAATTTCATAAAATTGCACTTTACTATTAAAATAATTTTAACGAGCGTTTGTGTTTTAATCAATATAATATATATTTTTTAGATCGATTTTTTTTATTTTGTCGAATCTTCAGAACGTACACACCACAGACAATCTTCGGAAATCATAATTAATTTTATATTTTTATAAGTTATAATAAATAATTTAATGCATAATGGGTATAAAATCAACAACAATAGTCCTTTAATTTTAATTAAGTAATTTTAATTTAACTGATACCACAAAAATATCATTTAAAAAATATGCAGGCTGAAAAAAAGAGCAAAATAGACAGGTGAACACAGTGTTGCTAATTTTAATTTTTGAAAATTCGGGACAGGAGATTAAAATAATTGGGATTTTAAGTTCCTCAGCGGGACCCCTATTATAAAATTGAATAAAAATTGCAAATTGTTTGCCAAAGCTAATTACTACTCCACCAAATGCGATCAATAAGAATAATTCATGGTCAGAAAGGGTAAGGTCTAGTGAATACAGCAGGGGCTTATACATATATTCCCATTTAGCCTTTGTAATTAGGTAGGTATTCACGGGTTTTCCCAAATTTTGGTGGTTTTCCCAGAAATATCAAATAGCTCTCTAGGCTTTAATTCATAGAACCAGGAGGCCTAGTTCTTTGCCCCAAAAATGTTTGGTTATGTTTGATGTTCCTCTAGCATTTGATATGTCTATTTCTCCAGTTCTCAGACTATAACTGTTTCGATTTACCAGAGAGATCTTTATTTCCAACATCATGTCACCAAACGCCTAAAAATCGGGACGTCCCGTGTAAAATGGGACACCTGGCAACACTAGGTGGACAGGTGTCAAATAGCTGCCATGGCTGCGTATCCTTCCAATAAAGAATGAAAAGTAACATCAGCATTGTTGACGTCTTTATCAGTTTCCAACGTTTTTTTCTTTTTGTTTTATTAATTTTCCGCTACAATTTTGCGTTTTCATGTCATTGAATTGCAATGGAGGCGATACTAAACCGACTGATACCACAAACGCCGACAAACAAGGACTGTGCGATGCCCAAGATTTGGCAGAAGAAGATATCTCGTTTGAAGACGGATTTCGAGGTTTCGAGAAGATTCCCCGGGTTGTACTGCAACGTCACGACATCAGCCCCTATTTGAAACCAATAAGTACTGAAAAATTACAACAGGAATCGCCAATTTCTTCACCTATACATTTGCAAAAATTGGCCCAACTTTGCCGCGTTAAGGTAACAAGAGATGATTTGTACGCCAAAAAAGTCGCTTTAAAGTACGAAAGCAGTCTTAGAAACAGCGATTCCTCAAGTTCAGAATCAGAATCAGAGATAAACATAGAAATGGCAATGAAATGCAATATATGTGAAAAACATTATGCCAGCTTGAGGAAGCTTAACAAACACCAGTCAAAAAAACACATGATTGTCTATGAAAATAAAACTCAGAAAAGAGTTTCCTTCTCCGATCATGTAATAATCCATGAAGTTAAAGAGTACCATAAATGCAGAAAGTGTCCGAAAATATTTGAAGATTACAAATCATTGAAAATTCACATGAAACGGTATCACAAGAAGCGTAAATGCTATATATGTCATTATTGTAATAAGAATTTCGTTGACCGAATGTTTTTTAAAGTACACATAAAGCTTCATTGCGACTCCTGTGGATTGTATCTAGAAAATAAGGCAAAATTGTACGAGCACCGTAGAACTGTGTGCCGTACTTTCAAACTACATCCTTGTAAGACTTGTAATGAATCGTATTTCAAGTTTATGGACTTAAAAGACCATAGTTATGAACATTTAGGCACATTCTTCGTATGTGACATATGTAAAGACCAATTTTTAACTAAATGTGCCGTTTCACATCATATATCATTTTTGCATTCGGAGAAAAGACCGGTATCTCTATACGGAATGAGGAATCTGGGTACCGAAAGACTATACTTGTGTAATTTCTGTGAAGAAAGCTCAGTTGACAAAGACATATTGGAGGCACATGTTAACTTATTACCGGATTTAACCAACCGTGCCATGACCGGATACAAAGATTATTATTTCTGCGATCAGTGTCTTAGAAAATTTGATACCGAGACTGATATGTTGCAGCACAAGTGGACACATTTCTTGAAAACAAGCGACAATTCACAAGAACGACCGAAGAAAAACAAACCCAAGACTAGATACAGTATAAATGATGAGATTCCTGAACATATGAAACCGGTGGTTGTATTGAAGAAGCTGGAGGTTGATGAAAGGTTTTTGAAGCAAGCGAATAGTGATACGGATAGTATTAATGTTAATGCTTGGGAGTCGAAGCCGTCACCTGTGAGAAGGCTGAAGAAAACAACTATATCTAACCATCGGTGTGAAGTAAGTTGCCATTTCGATTATTTTTTAAATGTTTTTCGAGATAGACGCGGCTGCCAACATGTTGACGGTGGTCGCGGGTTCAAATCCCAGGACACCTCTGGCTTTTCGGAGTAATGTGTGTATTGAGAGTCAGTCACCACGCACTAAAACGATGAAGGAAAATATCGTGAGGAAACCTGCCTACCATAGTGGTTTATAAGAATTTCTATGGTATGTAAGTCCGCCAACCCGCACTAGGCCAGCGTGGTGGACTATATGGCCTAACCACTCTCAATTTTACTGTTGATTGTAGAGTAGGCCCGTGCCCTGCAGTGGGACTATATGGGTTGATACAGAATATAGATAGATATTAATTGTTAACTGGCCATTAATATTCCTATTCCTTATTCATAGACAACTTCAAAATCTATTTTAGTTATCAAATGTTTTATGATCTTCGCTCAAACTAAATTCGAAATTTTGACTTGATATGTGTGATTGTTCTATTGATTTGTTTGATCAAATATTTTTGGGATCATAGTTTCTGATACACGACACAACACTCGATCTTATTGTGGGGTCAGGACTATGTATGTGACTGTTGGGTGTATTTATTTATTATTTTTTTGTCTATTACAGACATGTGGTAAATACTTCTCATCAAACTACTGCCTGAGACGTCACATGGAGACCCAGCACTTAGATTACGAAAACCTCCGCTGTAAAGTATGTGAGGAGACGTTTGTCTGGCCCTCCCTCCTCAGAACTCACAAATGCATCCGCTTAAACCTCCCAGAGATGCCGTTTGAAGATGCCAGACCGGAAATCCATTTTGATAATGTAGAAGATATATCCCAGACAGGATTTGATGATTTGAACATTACAGAGAGCGATGACTATATGCACATAGTTGATTTTGAAGTGCCAGCACCTATTGTACAGTTGGGGGATGGTGTTTGTGTATATAATAATAGTAATATAAGTAACGGTGAGCTGGACAAGAATTATGAAGCATTGAACAATTTAGGTTACAAGTTGGTTATGCAAGAGGTACCGATAGAATTTTAGATTAATTCCATTGTATCTGTGTGTTGGGCGATTTGTGAATCTTGTGTGCACTTATGTATGAGTTTTAGAAAAACTGCTAAACCAATTTTTTTTTTTTTTTTTTTTTTTTTTTATTACTGTGAATGGCGAGACGAGCATGCCGTTCGCCTGATGGTAAGCGATACGACCGCTCATGAACAGTAGAAAAACCAAACAACACCTTGAATTACAAAGCAATGCTTGGCATTCCACTGCGCTCGCCATCCTGAGACATAAGATGTCAAGTCTCAATATGTCCTGTAGTTACTTTACTTTACAATTTGGATGGTTTTTGTTGTAGAAAAATCTGTCACACATTCTTATATGGAACATGAACATATACGGCCTGTTTTGTAACCTATTTAGTTACCGAATGTTTTGTTCGAACGACTTTTGAATTTAGTTTGAACAATGGAATCAAAACATTTGATAGGTAAAATCTGTTTTAAAAGTCTATGAATAGCGCTTATAATCACTATCTTCTCAGTTATTATACTTCTGTAAATGCATCATTTAATTCATACAATTGTTTCTACTTAGATTATTTTAAAACACCTATAGATCTTGTATATCGGGTAACATTCTGACTGGTATGCCAAGCCATTCCACACGGTTACCTCTTTCCATTAGTTTGCCATGTATCATTTCTCCTTAGATTTTCATCCTTATTGACAACACTATTGACTTTTTTTTTATAAGCGATACGACCGCACATGATCAGTAGCAAAACCAACCAACACCTTGAATTACAAAGCAATGCTTGGCATTCCACTGCGCTCGCCATCCTGAGACATAAGATGTTAAGTCTCAATATGTCCAGTAGTTACTCTGGCTACAATGCCCTTCAATCCGAAACCCAACAGTGCATTTACACTGCTGTTTGACGGGAGAAATAGACACTGCGGTGGTACCCACCCAGGCGGCCTCTCACATATGAGAGACCTACCACCAGTAATTGACTGGTGTAATAATACAGCATGTCTTTAAAATCATGGGTTCTATTCCAGGAATATTCTTTTTTCACAAATCAACTATACGGTTTTAGTTTTCTCCATAATTGACCTTGTGTTTCCTTTGTTTTTCGAAATTTCGTAGTTTCGGGTCAGGTAATCCATGTCCAATTGAAAAATTAAACCTGTGCACTCCAACTAGTATAAAATAAGGTTTTTATTCATACATACAAAAACTCACGCCTTATTCCCAGAAGGGGTAGGCAGAGGTGCTTAGAACATCCACGGTTTTATTATGTTTATAATTAAAAATGCAGGTAGTTGTCATTTTTGTGAATTTCGCCCAATGTCGTGCACGCTGAAAATGTATGTTAATTAAGTAATAATATTGTACAGTTAGTGTAGTTAAATATAAAATAGTTTATGGAAGTTTAAAATTTTCAATCAAAGTTGTATAAAATAAGTACATTTAGTATGTAATACGAGCTGTATTTTTTTTTTATTTTGTAAAATCTGCAAAAAATGCAAAAGAAATATTGATATTTTCGGATTGACTATTGATGTTGTATTTTAAGAAGTCTGTTTGTCTATGGTAATAGAACATAGACAACCGGTCTGCGATCTTTCGTCGCCTAAAGGGCTACATACACGACGGTATATTTCTCGAAAATTCTTTAATCGCATTGAAATAAAACTATTATTTACGAATTTCATTTATCGTGATTCACGGGGCGGACTCTGAAAACACCACGAAAGCTGTTAAGTATTCGAAACGTCGCGCCGGGAAAATAAATAATTAAAAAATTAAACCAATTCAGGGATAAAATTCGTCAATAATAGTCTTATTTCAATGTATAACATTTGTGTAAATATAAGGAACCATTATGCAATTCTATAATCATAAATTACGGACTTCATAAGATAGAATAACTATAGAATGGAGGTGGTGAATATAAAGCGCACTCGCCGACCCGCCGGCACGAGTCGGCGACATTTTGTCGGCAGGCTAGTCGGCGGCATCACTATTTGCAAGTCGATAAACTTTGCGACATATCGCCGATCCGAGATGACTTGAACATTTTTATGACGTTTTTGAGTGTCGCCGGGCTGCTGAGCAGAGTACATGCCGCCGACATGTTGGCGGGGAACATGTGCGAAAGCTTGTCGCCGATTCTTATAGGCCGCTGGGTTTTGACGGATTTGTCTGTGTAGTGCGCTTTATAGTTTAGTCTAAAAATCATGTTTTTACAATCTTGTGTTTCAAAATAATTTAAAGCTACTGTTTCATCTCTGTTAATGCTAATTATATCAAATCAAAATGCACATTAATCAAACCCTAAAAGCCTTACTAATTAACTTGAATGAGCAAAGGATTAACTTTGGTCCAAGGATTTAGAATCGATTTAGGATTTAGAGTCGATTATTTTGTTTTTAATAATAATAATAAATACACCCAACAGTCACGTAATCCTGATCTATTAAGATCAATTAAGTCTTGTGTCGTAGGTATCAGAAACTCTGAAAGATATTTCGGCCTCATAAACACCTAGACCCGAAACAAATACTTGTAGACCTTACAAACATTTGTCTAGGTGTGCGGATCGAACCCGCGGCTTCTCTTTTCACACCCGGCGTCTAACCAACTGCGCCACGGAGGCCCTCAATTGACTCGATTATTTTGATAAATCTTTGTATTTTTAAAATCTGTGGGTTGCCATAACAGGATTGTTATGCTAGGTTAATAAAGTTGTGAATTTAGCTATTCAAAATAGACGTGTCAATTCTAAAGCCTTGGACTAACGTTAATCCCTAACTAGTCCGAGATTAACAAGGCCTTAGAAATAACATCGTTACCAATATTATAACTATGAAAGTTTGTATGTATGGATGTTTCTTACTTTTTCACTCAAAAACGACTTGACCGATTTTGATGAAATTTGGTATAGGGATAGCTAACACCCTGAATTAACACAAAGGCTGCTATTTATCCGGAAAAAAATGTATTTTTCCCGTGGGATGTGTCAGGAATTCAAATATAAATATTTGCAATTCTTTAAAATTCACATTTTTTACATTAAGCCGCAGATTAGACAGTAGCTTAACAGGAATTATTTTAGTTGGGAAAAGTATTATCAAAAACATAATATATGGTTATTATTAAATATTATTTTCTTTATATGCTTGTTTTTTTTTTTGCTGTATGTAGTATTTAAATTATGTGTGGCCCGGTGCCACTATTTCTATGTTTTTGAAGGTCCAGCGCTTCCTCTATAATATAAAAACTCCAAGCATGATATATCATCAGTGGGATGTTATCAAAGCAATTTATTTTATTTTATTGTTTATCGGAAATAAACGCAGCTCAATTATTTTTTTGTTTTTTATTTATTTATTTGACAGTACAAAATCCCTAAAAGCTAGTGTGCACTACCCATGTTCAGTTGTAAGAGTCAGTTTTGACTGACTTGTCACTGAGTCCTGAAGACCTTTTTGTGTATAATATCAGTTAATTCTACCCATAATATACGTAAACTTACGACTTTATTCCGAGAAGGGTATTTTTTTCTACCAGGTCTTTTTGCACCTTATGTGTTCCGGCACACGATGTGATAGGTGGAGATCCTATCGCCATATCGGGCACAAATTCCTGACTCCAGGCTGATAATTAATCGAAAAGTCCAATGTCACTTGTCCCCACCCGGGATACGCACCCGAGACCCCAGCAACGCAGTAACATCATCTTCACTCTCGCTTCATTGGGTTTATATACCAGCACAATGCGCAGAGATTTTATTCCCTATGTCCGTTCTAGTTTAATACATATGAATGGTCATAGAAATCTATTGTTGATTTGTTATGTTCAGTGAAAATATTTTTTCCGTTCCCAAAAACTGTTTGCATGTTTTAATATAAATTGTAAATATTGGATGTGTATTAAGCTGAAAACACATTGTAGGTTTTTGTCTTACGCATAGAGTAAAGAGTACAAAACTATGGTAAAGAGCACAGACGACTAAAAATACAGACGGCCAACTCCATACAAATGTTTTAACACGTTATGCAAACTCACACAACTACATGTGTTTATACATTCTACATATAGAATTCCATAGAATTCATTCAAATGTTCATCGGACCTTTCTTTCTTTTCATTCATAATTTTACCACTGACCAATAGTATTAAAGATTATTGTTCCGCGTATTTGAGCCATCTTTTTCGCGCGTTATACGTATATATATTTCGACGCGTTTCGAACCAGAGCTGGAAATCGGTACTTTACCGAAATTGCCGATTTTTCAATATTTAGGGATGAACTACATATTTCAGGCAATCCGATTTTTATTACCGAAAATTTACCGGTTTTATATTTGGGTATCATTCGTATGTATGTTAAAATTACTCAATTTCATACGAAAATAAAAAAATAAAACCAAGTTATAATTCAAAACCTTTACTCAACAACATTATAAATGTATTTTACTTAATATTTTTACATTATTTTTAACATTTTTATCATAATTTAATATTACAACCTAAAATACTTTTTATACATTTTCAAATTGATTTAAACATTTCTAATTTGTAAATATTAATTCTGTTAATTTTAGGACTATTAAAACAATGCCAAATCAAAGAATATGATCACTGCACCAACAAATAAAAGTATAAATGGAAACATTCAGTGCACAATATATTTTCCAATACTAACGGCACAATATTGCTATATTTGTAAAGTGTAAATTAAATATAAGAAGCCATTCGTGTAAATTAATAATAAAATACACGCCATTTAACAAACATTTGAAACAGAGCAAAATTAAAAACATATGCTTACATTGCTTATCTGAAGTATATAATAACAAATTATTATTTAAGTAGGACGTAATGAAAAATATAATTGGGAAAGTCCTAATATCATATTTACAATAAGAAAATATACACAAAAATGTATATCAAGTGATATGATATTATGATACATTTAAAAATAGGCAATAATGTTGTGTGTAAAGTGTAATGAAAAATAATGATAGTAAATTGTTTACATTGACATATTGAAGAATAAGCAATATTGTTAAATTAATACAATAAATGTGTTGGCTTCAAATCATAGAACACATTAAATGCATAATACCAACATACTAAAACATTTGAGATTAACTATTATATAACAACATGTTGAAGAAATAGGCAAAAAATATGTTTATATAAGGTAATTTTGAAGAATGCTTTTATGCTATTACAGTACATAATATAGGTTGGTAGGCATTCCTGTTTTATGCATACTGTATTCAATATTATAAATTTCATTCATAACTTCAATACACTACTGCATTGCATTTTATTTTAATAACATATGACCAAAAAGCTTTAACAAATGCCTTTTCTGAACATTTTAATTATATCAAATAGTATCAATATTTTAAACAAATTATGAATGAACATAATTACTTATGCTGTGAATTAACCTTTGTAAATATTAACATATAAACCTACAGAGAAGAGATCCTTCAGACACCGAGGTGAGACTTTCTTTATGCTTCCAACGATGAACCCATTTGCCTGCTAAATACTTGGACTGCAAATTTAACCCGAGTCTTGCCTGGAAATTATAAAACAATTGATTAATAACAAAATAAATATGAAAAAGACACAAGCAGTTGTTTCCACTGCTTGCCTGACGTTAAATAATAATTATAAAACATTAAATAATTATTAAATTAAGCTGTGATGAACTTGCGGGTACCTATACCAATAAAAAGCTCTAATATTGAATTGTACTGTACTAGATCGGTCTTTATTGTCTCAACTGCAGAGCACGAGCATCCTCTACAACCGAGAGTATCAATGAAAGGTGTATGGCTACATAATTCGTCACGATGGACTCATACAAAAAGCTAACCTTTTCACATGAGATCCAAAACATCTGTATTTTATAATGTATTTGAACGTATTGTTATTTCTTATATTCCGGCAACAATTTAAAACTAGGAATAGTATCACAACATGGTCACAGCGGAATAAAATATTATATTTACCTTGTTTCTGTCATATGAGGTTAGAATGATGTTTTTCAATAATTTGATGCTCCATGCTCCGCCAACATAGCTCTGTCCATTGAGTACATTGTTTTTATACTTTGTTTGGAAAGGACACACAACACTTTCTTGAATACTTTATTTGATTTGTGGTAAATTCACTCCGGAACAAAACACGTGACCAACATTAATAATTATCATTAAAATCACAAGTTTATTGATACCATTTGCACAAAACAAACTATATAACGTGCGCACTGCTAAATATTTACGTTACTGATTACAAAATAGATGAAATAACATAAAAAATATAAATAAATTCAGCCGAACCAAACTAACAAACAGCGATTGACTGTTGACAAAAATGGCGGCAAGTGCACCCGGCACACGCACACATTTACAAAAATAGCGTAAGTGAAAAAGATGGGGCGAAAACGGCATATGAGAAAGCGAGATAAAAAAATGGGTCACTTTTTAGGCCCAAGTTAAACGGGCCTGGGTAAAGAGCACATCTTACATGGTTCGTACGGGTCGTCAGAGGGCCCACGTACGTTTTTATTTTTTTTATTTCATTGACAAAGGACGGTTTTCTCGTCTGCCAATGACTAAGCTTTTAGGGATGGAAGAGTCGATTTTTATGTACTCTTTATCTCATCTCTATATAAACAAATAAATAATATATTTTATTAAATGAAATCAATCCTATTATAGTTGGCGCTTATTATAAACAGTTCTTATCTGTGATAACCTGTGGTACTATCACATTCGTAATCACATTCGAGTTTGCAACTGTTTTATTGTCAAAATCAATGATTCAATTAACATTAAATCACACATCAATCAATTATATAATACTGTGATTGATTAAATTTTGTACACAAACATAGATTACATATTGAGAATAAATTTACCGTGGAAAAATGTTAAGCAACAATGCCGTGTACACATATTAGAAATACTTATGTATAAAATGTGTGAATTCCAAAGTAGGCAAGATCGTGTTTCGAGCACACGTCTTGTTCTTGTTGTCTTTTTTTTATATATATTTCTACTACCAGTGTCATTTTAAAAGAAAACAAAAAAGAGACTACCTGAAGACAAATAACAAGGTTAACTTTTTCCTATTATAATTCCTAAAACAGCACGTGTATTTTGAAATTTTAACATCAATAACTTAATATTTGATTGTATAAAAAATTACTCCGTTATCTTTAGTATGATACTTTATTATCTTTAGTACAAATAGGTACTGACTATTTGTTCCCATACTTCTTACTTTAAGTGAGCATATTTGTATTCTTTACATTTAACATTATAAATAATTTCTCTATTACGCACATACTCTAATCGTTTTTCTTCCATTTTTTTAAATGAACGCACAGACGAACTTTTGGCTAATTACTGATAATTAAATAAATAAATACACTCAACCACACATTAAGATCAATTAAGTGTTGTGTCGTGGGTATCGGGAACTACGAGAGACTTTTCGGTCTCTCAAACATCCAGACCCGAGACCAATACTTACTGGGTCTCACAAACATTTGTCTCGGTGCGGGGCTCAAACCCGTGGCCTCTCGTTTCACAGGCGGCGTCTAACCAACTGCGCCACGGAGGCTGTCAATTACGTCCAGTCTAGTATTTACAAACAACTGGTCAAAAAACTGCGGTGTTTATTTCTATTAAGTCAAGTTAGATTCCCAGCAACACCTTATGTAAATAATTAGAAATGTCCAAATTGTATTTAACAATTTTTATTTGTATGCAGATTGAATGAAGAAAATTATACCTTGTATATATTATAAATTCTAATTTAATTGTAAGTTTTAAGAAATGTTATATTAGTTTGGCTTAAAAAGTTGGTAGCCATATTTACCAAACCCATTTTTGTGTAAACTCAAGTTTGTCCACAATCGCAAATCACCCAAAAGCGCTGTGGTGCAGGGAGAAATTATTATTTTTTTCTCTTTTCAAATTTCATTACATTGGACATTATTATCATTACTACTATTGGACTACTAGTATAAATGTACATTGTATAAATTATGAAAGAATATTTTAATGAAAGCGTTGAAGATATTTTTTACTTTCATTTCTAGTTCCTAATTTCACCACTTGTGAATTTATGTTAGTTGCGCTGTATGTCTCAGACGTTTTTTGTTTTTGAAGGTCATGCCCTCGAATTTCGACCGACAGTGTGCACACAACAAAAGAATCTATTGTTCTGATCGCTGTAAGACGCGTTGCTCTAGTATTTATGGCCGCTTCTTTACTCTACGGGTAAGATAAAAACCTACAATGTGTTTTCAGCTTTAAGGTATTGTTAAGTTAAAGATCTGAATGCAATGGAATAATTATATTCGTAAGAATTTAATTTGTTTTATTTCTTTCCATTCTATCTTTCTTATGCCACAGGAAGTCCACTGCTGAACATAGGCCTCCCGCAGATCGACTGGAAGTGGCCTGCATCCAGCGACTTCCTGCAACCTTAGCTCAAAGAGAATATAAGTCACTTGCCTTAGCTAGGTCGTCCATGGACCTAGTAGGCGGGCGACCCATATGAAACATAAAATAATGAAAAAGAAAAGCCAGCCTTGAAGGTTGCAGTGCTTCGCTGGATGCAGGTCGCTTTCAAAACCTTATTTGTTGTCCAAGAGGAAAAGCTAATAATCTACCCTGTCGGTACCTTTGGAAATACCGAAGCTGGGTATGTCATTTTCATTGACCTCTTAGCCCGGCACGCTGCGGGTGTTAAGATTAGCCCTAACAAAACTACGCGCATTTTGTCTGTTCTTGATCAATGGTATCAATTAAAAACTAATTTTTACAAATTATTATTTCGTACAAACTTTTTGTGTAGGTACATGATCCAACTTCTAAAGAAATAAAATAATTAGACTTCTGAACGCACTTTGGCCGGCGACTACAATTAGAGATGTGGTGTATCGAGAGCTAAAACCGTAAAATTAAAAATTAATTTTCCAAAATATTAGGAATAAAATCAAATATATACATATCTGAGTTTGTTTTAACATAAATTGATAAATAAATAAATGTACTCGTGGACTAAATCATTTTTAGAGTAACAATCAGATTTATAATCTTAGTAAAAACCGGTATGTTCCTAAAATCACAATCTGATATGAGTCATCTCTACACAGCGGATGGCTGTCATTTGAGGGAGTGTTCGTAAATGTTGATAAATTGGAATTAATCAACAAATATTGTTTTCAATTATCTAATTACTAACACTTAATCATTAATAACTTTACACAGCTATGGTATTAGTATTGCGATAGACTTGCATAGCAATAAGCGTGTGTTAATCGATAAATTAATTAGTTTCTTGACCCTTTTTAATTTCGCATTTTACTTGTTTTAAACACAAATAATCATGAGTGTGAGTGAAAAAGTGTCTTTATCTGATGCGTTGAGCAACGTCGATGTCCTGGATGAGCTGACTTTGCCGGGTAAGCTGTTAGAAATAGTAATTTTTGCGAAATAGTGTCAGGTACATTATTTAGGTGGGGTCGGATGTTATTGCAACAAACTTACGTATAACACGATGTCTAGTATTGTTGTCTACATTATATACATACGAGTTCACGTTTATATCCTCAAAGAGAGGTGAGTTGCCGCAAGATATGTTTTATGTGCCACCCACAATTCGCCGATCTTATTGCCGTTCCTAGATATAATAAGGAGGGATCCTATAGTCATGCCAGGCGCTTATACCAGTGTCTGGCAACTCATATGAGATCCTTATAACGAAAACCGTAGATATGAAGTTTCAAAGAATTGAATTCAAATGGAAAACAATATTTTTGCCCATTTAATTATTACAGACAAATTAAACTGTTTACTGCATGAATTTCTTACTTATCCCAAGTTTACTGAAAGCATTAGTCAAGGCTGTCATGACATTAGCCCCTTAATATAAAAGCTTAATCATGTCTCAGTTAGTATATGCTTGTTATGTTTGGAATCTACTAAAAATATATTAAGGAAATTGAATCAGTCCAACATAAATTTTTACGTAGTGTGCATTATAAATGCCACTGCAGGCGCTTATCATACATTGATTTACTTGCCAAGTATAGGATGCCTACGCTAGAAGCTAGGCGTTCTCAACTTGAAGCAATGTTCCTGTATAAAATTTGCCACGGAAATATAGATTGCATCGAAATTAGTAATAAATTATGCTATCTGGTACCGCTAACAGTATTTCGGCGTGAGGTTAGAATGTGCACGCTCTTTGCAACTGCTTCCTGCAGGACTAACGCTGGTGCGCACTCCCCCCTGCGTCGACTTGTGGATGCCTACAATAATCTCTTTACAGATTTCGCCATATTCTTTCTTTCAGCTCATACCTATAAGAGACAAATTACAAGTATACTAGCACCAAATAAGCCAATTTCACTGAGTCGGTGTATTTTGTAACAATTTTTTTTTCTTACCTTATTTTTCATATGTTTGTTTTTTGTTTATAATCTCCTTTTTGTGTAATTGTATACATTTATTTAGTTTTTAACCATTTTACTATATTAAGGAAATCTTTTATGACATCAAACTGTTAAAACCCCTTTATTTTTTATTTATTTTTAGTCTTAATCAAATTAATTACACTGTAGTGTGCTTTTTCATTGTTTAATGTGTATTTGTTAATTCGTGGAAAATGTGAATTGTATATTTGCCTATATTCCTATGTTAATCTACTACTATGTTTAAATTATAATGTACAATTGTTTATTTTTCCAAATAAATAAAATAAAAATAAATACATAAGCACTATTGCAACTTTTCAAATGCTGTTAATGTGAGCTCACTCAAAAACGTTATTCATAGACTCATCAACTATTTAACAGCTCATTAACTTTAAAATGATCCCACACTGAGACTGAGTCTTGTATTATGCATATCAGAAACTATGAGATTTTTCAGTCTCACAAGCACCTAAACCCAGCAAAAAAACTTGTGGTTTACACAAAGATTTGTCTCTGTGCAGGGATCAAACCCGCAGCCTTTTATTTTACAGCTAACATCTAACCTATTGTCCCATGTTATGCATTTGGAATCTTCTCCTTAGTATTACAGTCACTGTTTGAACCATAAAGGCTGTTACCATTGCTTATTTATTTTTTTCCATACCTTTTTTTTCCTCGCAAGATTATCTCCTTGCTTAGATTTGGATCATGTAATACCTGATCACCAATTCGGCTTCCGGAAACACCACTCAACTATCGAACAAGTACACAGAGTATATCGAACAATAAGACACTGCCTAGAAAAGAAACAATATTGTTCGGCCGCTTTTCTAGATGTACAACAAGCCTTTGATCGGGTATGGCATAAAGGCCTACTCTGCAAAATTAAAAAGTACCTTCCACACTCCTTCTACCTGCTGATGGAGTCATATCTCAGCGACAGATAATTCCAAGTCAAACTCCGTGACGCTAGGTCTTCCCTCTTCAACTGCAGAGCTGGAGTACCCCAAGGTTCCGTACTTGGCCCGGTCCTTTACAACATTTTTACCTGTGACCTCCCTCAAGCACCTGAGATTGCTGTAGCAACCTTTGCGGACGACGCTGCCTTCCTCAGCTGTAACTGTGACCCAAATGTAGCGACTAGACTGCTACAAACCCAACTCAATATGACCAATGCTTGGCTGAGCAAATGGCGCATAAAAGCAAGTGCCCCGAAATCTCACCACATCACATTTACCTTAAGACGTGAAAACTGTCCCCCGGTCAACCTGGGCTCTGACAGATTGCCGCAATCCACCTGTGTCAAGTACCTAGGATTCCACCTGGACCGCAGGATGACATGGAAAGATCACATAAAAACAAAACGCAATGAAGTCAACCTGAGATTTAAAAACCTACTTTGGCTCCTCGGTAGACAATCTTCATTATCGCTGTCCAACAAACTAAAGGTATACTGCTCCATAATAAAACCGATCTGGACATATGGCATCCAACTGTGGTCCTCAGCAAGCAAATCCAACATCCAGTGCCTACAGAGAGCTCAAAACTGCATTCTAAGGGTCATCTCATCGGCGCCCTGGTATGCTCGTAACTCGGAAATTCACGAGTACCTGGAAATCCCCACCATCTTGGAAGAAGTCAAACGCTACTCCGATAACTACAGGAATCGACTATCAATACATCCAAACATGATGACTAGTGAACTCTTACAACCAAACCCGTTTAAAAGACTCAAGAGAGCCGACGTGCTGACGAACTAAGGGGAGATGGAGTAGCGTCTCTATCTCGCCAAATCCCAACCTCACACAACCTACCTGATTATAGTCTAGGCGACTGATCGCAGGTGTTACAGAAAATGGAAAAAAAAAAACCTTTTTTTTCTAAGTAGAAAAGCTATTAAGCTCCCCTTTAATTCCCTGGGGAGGTCCAAAGGGGTATGTCAGTGACACTGTATTTTATACAAATATTTACTGTAAATTTACAACAAACTATTAATGAATTGCTCTGATTTAAACTAACATGTAAATTTTGTTATAATCACTTTTATATTGTGATCTGGTTTGAATAGAGCAACACTAGAATTTCTTGCCCATTCTTCTTTAGTGAAAATCACTATCCAAACCGGTCAGTAGACCAAAAAACGACTGAATGTAAATGACGTTGAACATTAATGGATGCATTAAATTATTTTCATATTCATTTTCACTGCCATCCAACCTGCCACCTTGCGGATGTTGAGCCAAGCCAGGTCCCTGATAAAACTACACCAGCATAGTGACTAAAAACCTTCAGTGATTGTCACACGCATTGCTAATAATATTTATTTTATTTCAGACGAACAACCATGCATCGAAGCGGCACCTTGCTCAATACTGTACCAGGCCAACTTCGACACCAATTTCGAAGACCGGAATGGCTTCGTCACCGGCATCGCCAAGTACATTGAAGAGGCTACGGTTCATGCAAACTTGGTAATTGTTTTTTATTGTTCAATTCACAAAACTGGTGTACAATCTTACATGTTAAATAGAAGGTAAAAATTTCGAAGCACTTGATTGACACCTACTAGATGTGAATCCTACATGCATTTAAATGATTATTTAAATATTACTATTCTGACTATTTTATGTTAAGAAAACTAAGAGTTATTATTACTATTATAAAACAAAAAAAATATTGAAAATCCTTAATTATGTAATTAATTTACTGAGCTTTGACTTTATTGAGGCTACATAACCAGAAAAAATATCAATATCGTTACGAACATAGTTGGCAAAAGATAGCATACGAGAAACGGGTGAGAAATAACCTAATGATGGAAATTTCTGGTCATATTGTTACAAAGTGTTGGTTAATGTAGACTTAATTAGTAAGTTTAGACAGTAACATGTGGCTGTGACATGTAGGGCGCCGCTTAGTATAAACATGGCATGCAGTTGCGTGATTCACAACACGACGCTGATTTATAGTGACCACACCGTATTATATTAATCCCACATTAAGATCGAGTCTTGTGTCGTGGGTATCAGCACTGCGAGAGACTTTTCGGTCTTAAACACCCAGACCCAAAAGAAATATTTTTCGGCCGCACAAACATTTCTCTCGGTGCGGGGATCGAACCCGCGGTCTCTCGTTTCACAGGCGGCGTCTAACCAATTGTGCCACGAAGGCTGTCAAAATATATATTTTGTTTCTATGCAGTCACAGTTTACTCTATTTCCCTATTGGATAATCGTTTAGTTCTGGGACACCCTGAATACTAGACCAAGTATCTTTACACCCTTTTTTGTTCCAGAACGAACTTCTAGAAGAAGGCAACGCTCACGCAGTAATGCTGTACACCTGGAGGTGCTGCAGCCGAGCGATACCTCAGCCCAGGTCCAATGAGCAACCAGATAGGGTGCACATATACGAACGGACCGTCCAAGTGTTGGCTCCAGAGGTTGACAAACTCCTGCAGTTCATGTACTTTCAGGTGAGGGTAGTTTTATAATACTAAGGTAATATGGTGGTTACTGGTGGAAGGTCTCTCATATGTGTGAGGCCGCCTGGGTAGTCTATTTCTCATAAACAGCAGTGTAAAGCGCTGTTGTGTTTCGGATTGAAGGACATTGTAGCCAGAGTAAGTACTGGACATATTGAGACTTAACATCTTATGTCTCAGGATGTTGCAGTAGAATGCCAAGCATTGCTTTGTAATTCAAGATGTTGTTTGATTTTGCTACTGTTCATGAGCGGTCGTATTGCTTACCATTATTGTCTCGCCATTCATAGCAATTTAAAAAAATGTCTGCCTCATAACTTGGATGACATGCTTTTAGAAATAAAATCTTTAGTCAATTTTGTTTAATTATTTTGAATGCCATGAATACTGTAAGCAGTGACAGAGGAAATTTTATAATAAAACCGCATTTTAGAATGTAATTCAATAGTATTTTTTGAATGAAGGTTTTTTAATAATGTTATTTCAACAACTTTTTTGACATAAAATACTTTAATTTGAGATGCAATGTTATATGGAGAAAAATAATTCTTATATCCTTTCTAATAACCCTTATCCTTTTATGAATAAGCTGATTAGTCTTATTAGATGTTTTCTAAATCTTAGTAATCAATCACAAAATATTGACTGTCAATACATCCAAACATGATGACTAGTGAACTCTTGCAATCAAATCCGTTTAAAAGACTCAAGAGAGCCGACGTGCTGACGAACTAAGTGCAGATGGAGTAGCGTCTCTGTCTCGCCAAATCACCACAGAATACTAACAGAAGTCAAGCTTGTGTATGTACTTCACTTTTGTTGCTACACTCACACTACGCCCGGCATTCGCCCCAGGGCTGTTAACTCTGGCTTATGCGAAAACAAGTATCGTCGTAATAGCACTCGCATCGTTTGATTAATTATTAAAATACAATAAAAAAAAAAACAATAACAAAATAAATAAATTGTCAATTTATTTACATAGTCGTTGAGAATGTGTATGTCATAATCTAAGATTTTTTTTATCGTTTTGTATAATATTGTGTATTTTACTAAAGAAATTTATATTTAATTATTTTAATCCGAAGTTTTATATACAAGTGTAATAAGTTTTATTCATTCGCTCCATCTTTGCACAAAAAATATCACTAGATGCGTGTCCGAAGCGAGTGACACTCGCGCTCGCAGTGGTTTCGACTGGTCTCAAATATCGTGTCGGTGAACGCCGTCTATGTGTGCGTTGGTTTAGCGCGCTTTGTATGGAGCTTGACTTCTGTTAGTTTAGTATTCTGTGTCCCAACCTCACACAACCTACCTGATTATAGTCTAGGCGACTGATCGCAGGTGTTAATAAAAAAAAAAAGAAAATCTAAGTAAAATATCCTGTTTAGAACTATATTTAATTTCCACAGCGTAAAGCGATTGAGCGTTTTTGTGGCGAAGTGAGAAGACTGTGCCACGCGGAGAAGCGAAGGGATTTCGTTTCAGAAGCCTATCTGCTTACCCTCGGTAAATTCGTCAACATGTTTGCTGTTCTGGACGAGCTGAAGAATATGAAGAGCTCTGTTAAAAACGACTATTCGACATATAGAAGGTTGGTATATAGTATATAGTGGACATACAATGATGAAAAACTATTTTTGATCGATGTAGTTATAAGGCTGCCTCGGTGGCGTAGTTGTACTAAGGTACGCTTGCAAAGCTGAGGTCTCGGGTTCGAATCCCGGGTTGGATAAAGTGATGTTGGATTTTTCTATTCATTATCAGCCCGGAGTCAGGAATTTGTGCCCGATATGGCGATAGGCTCGCCACCTATCACATCGTGGGACGGAACATACAAGGCGAAATGTAGGTGTCCAGGCACCTCTGCCTACCCCTTCTGGGAAAAAGGCGTGAGTATATATATGTATGTAGTTATATGGCATTTAATTTAAATATAGGGAAACTCAGATTACCCTGCCAACAATCACGTTTGTAACAAGCAACGTGCGACGCGAAGTTTCAGAATTGTTAGAATGTGTGTTGTGATGCAAAATATTGCATCAAAAATTTTGAAAAAAAATACTTTCTTTTTGAATATTAATGTAATGTTAAAATATTTTGATTGACTTGTAGAGAATAGCCGTCTTAAGGAAGTTTCTCAAAACTATATGGAGTTGGCAAAAAATATAATGAACATTTTATAGAAACAATCTTTTACATATTTATCATTCAAACAAGAAATCATTAATAAATGCTAATATAAAAATAAATTAAATGAAATTTTTACTGATTTTAAAGAGAAACTTACATGTGACCTTAACTAACCTTCACATGACCTTGACCTTACCAGGGCCGCTCAGTTCCTGAAAGTGATGTCAGACAGTCAAAGTCTACAGGAATCGCAGAATTTATCCATGTTCTTGGCCACGCAGAACAAAATACGTGACACTGTCAAGGACGCCTTGGAGAAGATTAACGGTATGTATATTATCTAGTAGGATAATTGTATCTTTTTTGCATAGGTCTGGCAAACAAGCAAACAGGTCACTTGATGTGGAAAATGAAAATGTAAATAATATATTGAATCCATTAAGATGTACTACATCGTTTAGATTCAGTCTTTTTTATCTACCACCCGGTTCACGGTTTTCACTAGAGAAGAACGGGCAAGAAACTCTAGTGTTGCTCTTTTCAAAACCAGTTTACAATTTAGTGAGTAATTTGTGAGAGATCACTGCTGCACATGAACGTTAACAACGCTTGGATCATGGATGTGTTGGTGGACCATCTGATCGACAGGGCAGAGGGAAGGAAAAAGGATGGCAAGAGTTCAGGGGCATTGAGCATTTATAAAAAAAGAAACAATAAAAAAGATAAAAATAATAAATAAATAACACCCAACAGTCACATACCTATGGATGTTTCTGATACCCACGACACAACTTCTTGTGTCGTGGGTATCAGAAACTACGAGAGACTTTTCGGTCTCGCAAACACCCAGACCCGAAACAAATATTTGTGCGCTAAAGAAATGGTTACAATGGCGCCCTTATCGCAGCCTGTGTTTTTTCCTGGCAACCTTTAGAACCTTATTTCCATCGTGCAATGCACTGCATAACGCACATTAAAAAAACAGTAAAAATATAGACATAAATGAGAAAATTGTGTTTTTTAGGATACGAGGACCTATTAGCAGATGTTGTCAACATATGCGTGCACATGTATGAAACGAAGATGTATCTCACGCCGTCCGAGAAGCATATGCTGGTCAAGGTGGGTATTTGACCTTGTCATTAACTATTATGACCTTAGTATTAAGGGGTCAGGACTATGTATGTGACTGTTGGGTGTTATTTATTTATTAATAATATGTGTCTTTAGGTTATGGGCTTCGGACTTTTTCTGATGGACTCCGAAGTTTGCAACATCAACCGTCTGGACCAGAAGAAAAAGATACGTTTGGACAGAATTGACAGGATTTTTAAGGTATAGTACATAGCTTTGAGCTTTGATGTATATAAATTTGGCAAATTTATGAATTAACTTACAAAAAATCTGATTTTGTGTTGAATATATTTTTCTTGTCATTAATAATACGTTAAGAAATTCTAAATATTAAAAAAAATATGAAATCAATTCAGAATCAATTCAACTACAAATATGTTAATATATTTTTTTGTTCTATATAATACTATTTTTTTTTCAATGTATCTTATATTGTAAACTTTAATAATGGTTACATTAAATTTTTTCTTTATTTTCTACAAATATGGGAAAAAGGAGTAAATAGATGACTATCTAGTTATCTCGATGATATTAAGCTATGCGCCTTTGCGCTAAATAGAAATTTTGTACGCCATAAAATGCAAAACATGTAGCCACTTTCTTCAACTGAAGATCTTGTACAAACTTATTGTCATATGTTTTACAAAACAAATATCTTTATCTCTTTAGAACCTGGAAGTTGTGCCGCTGTTCGGTGATATGCAAATCGCGCCTTTCAACTACATCAAGAGATCGAAACATTACGATCCGAGCAAGTATGTACATATTTATGCTAAAGAACATACGTTATTATTTAAAAAAAATATATTTTATGAAAGTTATTTTTTTACCATGTGTTTTTCACACGACGACTTATGTTCATCCTTTCCACACAACCAATTTATATATTGATTTATATACAAAAATCTTAGTAATAGTATTGCCATTTTGATTAGTTTTAAATAATATACAGGCAGGCAATATATTACTCGTTATGTAAACATTCTAAAGATACCACATATGAATTTGTTAATGTATTAAAGAGTTATATAATAAAAATAAAACCCGATTACAATGAACATATATCATTACCACTAAAATATTACATACGTAGTTTTTTAATCGACAAAAGATCAAACTGCTCGCAGTGACACTTGTATAGTAAAAATATATATTTTTCATCCCCAGATGGCCTTTATCTTCAAGTACCAACCCTCCATCACCGCAAGCTGACTTAATGGTCCATCTCCCCCAAATAAGGGAGGAACATCAGAACTACATATCTGAATTGGCGCGGTACAGTAATGAGGTAAATCATTTTATATTAGGGCATTGCCATATTGATTTTGGCATTACCGGCCCGATATTTGACCTAAAATTAAATTATATTTATTTGTTATATGATATTATATGAGAGCTTCCGTGGTGCAGTTAGTACGGTGGCTGTGAAACGAGAGGCCGCGGGTTCGATCCCAGATCGAGATAAATATCTTTGATCTATAGATGCCATTGATCCATTGATCTAATGTAAGATGTGTCTTTAGCAATACATCACACATTTATATGTTAAATTTATACTTACATGATTATAATAATTGCAAGCAAAGCTTAATAAAAATAGTAAAAAAATCATAAAACATCTGTATTCCATAGAACTAATCATCAGATATTATCAATAGTTACTTCGTGGTGCCAGAATACAAAAATGACATTTTGTCATACAGAAAATATCCTAATGGTTTCCTAGATTAACACGAATGTGACACATAAAAAAAAAACAATATTTAATGGATTTGGTTTATTTTTTACATTATTTTATTTCCCTATGGTATTGGTTTCATTCAGTCCGCACCGTGACTTTCGACGGAAGTTAAAAAACGTAAAATTAAACCAAGTTCGGAATAAAATCCATAAGAACTAGTCCTATTTCAAAATATCTTCTACAGGTAACAACAACCTTCAAAGAAGCTGGATCGGATCTAGAAAACAAAGCTGTCACAGAGCTATGTCTGCGAGGTCTTCAACTCCTGTCGTCCTGGTGTTCAGTGCTCACTGAACTGTGTTCGTGGAAGTTACTGCATCCCACCGACCACGCTAGCAACTCGCGCTGCCCGCCAGAAGCCGAGGAGTATGAGAGGGTAAGGTCAAGTTTAACAGAGAGGTCAAGGTCATGTTGGTTTGTTAAATTCGTAGTGGTTTGTTAATTGATGTAGTCTAGCTGTTTCAAGTGAAGTAACGGCTTAAGATATTTGGTTTTTAGTTGAAAAGGTTATTTGTAAGTATCACAGCTTAAGTGGCGTAGTTGTTTAAGACCCGACTGTTGCGAGGTTTCGAGTAAGTTACCGCACCGAATTAAATGTTTCATTGATCCCCGTTCACAGACTACGGTGTATGTGGCACTGAAAGTTATTTAGTGATATTAAAAAGCCTCTTGTAATTTCCGGTAAAAGACATAAGACTTATTTGTAATGTCGGGTGAAGATTATGTATGAGACTGATGGGTTATTTTATTGGTTACTATACATACTAGATAAACACATGAAAAAAGAAGTTGCTGGGAGTCGCTAGATACACGTGAATTTCTACAAGTCGCAGTAATTATTGGTGGACGCCTAAGTACACTATAATGCATTATATTTTATTTCTTTATTTTTTGTGATAATAAAAGCTACATGTACACATATCACGAATTTGTTTATTAGGTTCTAAAACACCTATCTGACATAATTGTCCATACTTTGATGTAAATAATGGTGATTTTATCATATATCATCAGGCAACACGCTACAACTACGCGCCTGAAGAGAAATTCGCCATGATAGAAGTGATAGCGATGATCAAAGGCCTGCAAGTGCTGATGGCTCGCATGGAGACAGTGTTCGCGGACGCGGCGCGCCGTTCTATATACGCAGAACTTCAGGACTTCGTGCAGTTAGCGCTGAGAGAGCCGCTACGGAAAGCCATCAAGAACAAGAAGGATTTGATACGCAGGTACTGTTGTGACCTTGACCTTGTTGTTAAAAATGTTATATGTTAGGTGTTAGTTAACTGTTATATGGAGGAGTGTTTTGAACCGAGTAATTTCAGTTATTGTCAAGGTCATGTATGTAGTTGAAGGTAGGTCACAAAATAGATCTAGTATGGTAGTTACTAAGGCCTGCAAGTGCTCATGGCTCATACAGTTGGCGCTGAGGAAGCTGCTGCGGAAGGCTATTAAGAACAAGAAGGAGCTGATATGCTGGTACTGTTGTGACTTTGACCTTGTCGTTAAAGATGTTTTGATGTGTTAGTTTAATGTCATAGTTAACTGTAACATTTAGGAGTGTTTTGAACCATATGACATATATTGCAGTATAATAGTGTCAGTGCGAGAGACTTGCGGAGACTGGGCGAGGGGCTGCGAGCCCCAACAGGACCCGGCGCTGCGCGGGAAGAAAGATGGCGAGGCCAGTTTCACTATCAAAGTGCCCAGGCGGAATGTTGGTATGTTATATAAAACAAGTATTGCTCACGACTTCGCCTATCTGAATTTTTTACCGGGAGTTCCACATCACACAGTATATTCCATACAGGATATATCAAGACAGTTCTTACCAATATTCAATTAATTGATATATATTTCCCAGTAATTTTAAAAGCCCGGATTTGTTACTAAGTAAGCTTTTAGGAATTACTTTAGGGAAAATAGAACTAGAGTTAAGCGTAAGTTTCTAAGTAAATAAAATATTATTAAAATAGTACATTCGTAACGTATATAAACTTCGGTCATCCGAAGTTTCGAACTTCGTTTCGGATGAATATAGTAGGGCCCCGGCACATCACTAGGCTTACGCAAATCCAACGCTAAAAGCAATTTTTAATTCGTTCCTGAGAGTACAAACTCAACAAACTCTTCAGCTTTATCATTTATGTATTACTATTTTATTTTATTTTATTTTATATTTATTAGGTCTACAATAAATCACATATCAGTACATAAAAATAAACAAAAATGAAAAAAAAGAAATATAAATACATGATTTTCCATAGTAGACACAGCATACACAAAGATTACATACAATAAAACAATGGTTAGGTAAAGTAAGTTAACAATTCGAAGTATAACAATCAAAAATAATAGAATAAACTAAAACAACAAATAATATTAAACAACTAACTATAAACAAGTTCGTAATATTTATTCGCTTACACGAGAACATATACCTTTTCGGAAGCTATTTAATGAGTCCACGTGAATGTCGACCACGTTACTGTAGCTATTCAACAACTTACAAAGTCTTGGCACTGGAGAATTACAACCAAGAATGGATCTTCTCAGAGGACCCTTCTTCTTACTATGGACCCTTCTTCTTCTTCTTCTTTATACCGGATTAATACCGGTTAGAGAAAGGCTCCCGAAAATAAAAATAGGCGATAATACTAATAATATATCAGAAAACAACGATACCGCTGAAATAATTTATATTAAGATTTTTGTATTACCATAATTCACATTCCATTTTTTTATTTTTGTTTCACTTTTACATTAATTTTTTTGGGTTTTTCGGGGTTTATTTTTAAAGGAATTATCGTCTATTCAGTTGTACTAACATGATGGAGTGTGAATAATGTATGGCCTAAGCCCTCGCAATCGAAATCCCGTTTGTAGAGGACCTCAGTGCCCAGCTGTGGGACATTTAATGGATTATTCGTGACTAGATTGCTCATTCCACCATCTTTTTCCCAGGTCCATCGTCAACCCAGCTATACATGGTGCGTACTCAACTGGAAGCGCTGATATCAGACAAGTCTGGAGGCAGGCGGACCCTGAGGAAAGATCTGGACGCCGCCACACTTCATCAGATCGAGAGCTTCCATAGAACTAGCTTCTATTGGACGTACCTACTTAACTTGCCTGGTAAGGTTATTTTTCATTAATTTACAGAAGGGGTAGGCAGAGGTGCCAGGATACCCACATTTGCCTTGTATGTTCGGTCCCATAATGTGATAGGTGGCGAGCCTATCGCCATATCAGGCACAAATTCCTGACTCTGGGCTGATACTGAATAGAAAAACCCAATATCACTTTGCCCAACCCGGGATTCGAACCCGAGACCTCAGCTTTGTGACCGTACCGTACTACAACTACGCCACCGAGGCAGTCATTCAGTCAGTTCATTAATTTATTTATCTAAAATAATATTATATACAGGGTATATCAAGACTGCTACCGAAAACGAAGCCGGGTGGTAGTTTTAGTGACTACAAACACAGTGCAACTAAACATTTAGCAAAGATACGCGTTTTTTTATGATTTTTTAAATATAAATTTTTGCTTGGTAAATCTATAGTTTTTGCTGAAATAATAATTTAAACTCTTTTATACCTTAGAGTCTTTATAAACTTAAGGGTATACAGTATTATTTTAGAAAAAAAAACATGTATTTACCACCCAAATACGACAATATGAAAAAAATAACAAAAAAAATCGTCGCTTTTTTTTGCAACATTTTCTGTTGCATTGTGTCTGAAGTCGCTTAAACTACCACCCGGCTTCGTTTTCGGTAGCAGTCTTGATATACCCGGTATGTTTATTATTAATAATAATAATAAATAATAAATAACACCCAAGATCGAGTCTTGTGTCGTGGGTATCAGGAACTACGAGAGACTTTTCGGTCTCACAAACACCCAGACCCGGAAGAAATATTTGTGGGCCACACAAACATTTCTCTCGGTGCGGGGATCGAACCCGCGGCCTCTCGTTTCACAGGCGGCGTCTAACCAACTGCGCCACGGAGGCTGTCAATTAGGAGCCATCCATAAATTACGTCGGACACACGGCGGATAAATAATGTGTATTTTTGTTTCAGATTCTCTGGCCAAGTGTTGCGATCTGTCTCAGCTTTGGTACAGAGAATTCTACCTTGAGATGACTATGGGGAAGAAAGTCAATGTAAGTAGAAAATATTAATATAAAGTACTTGATATATACACCCAACAGTCACATACACAGTCCTGACCCCACACTAACATCGAGTCTTGTGTCGTGTATCAGAAACTACGAGAGACACTATTATGTTATGTCTGTATCAGCCCATATACGTCCCACTGCAGAGCACGGGCCTCCTCTACAATCTAGAGTACGATTGAGAGTGGTTAGGTCATATAGTCCATCATGCTGGTCTAGTGCGACTTACACACCATAGAAATTTAGTATTGTATTAGTAAATAAAATTGTACATTTCTTGTGTAATACTTTAATTAGAATGACAAGTCAAAAGTCATAACGTCCAAATACTATTTTTCAGTGGCTGTAGTGGCCAGAGACACAACAGACTTATTGCATCGAGACAAATATTTGTGCGGCCCACAAATATTTATTTTCTAATAAACGACACAAGACTTCATTGATCTTAATTTGGGACTATGTATGTGGCTGCGGCTGCCAACATGTTCACGGTGGTCGCGGGTTCAAATCCCAGGGCACACCTCTGACTTTTCGGAGTCATGTGTGTATTGATAGTCAATCACCACGCACTAAAACGGTGAAGGAAAACATCGTGAGGAAACCTGCATACCATAGCGGTTCATGAGAATTTCTATGGTATGTAAGTCCGCCAACCCGCATTAGGCCAGCGTGGTGGACTATATGGCCTAACCCCTCTCAATCGTACTGTCGATTGTAGGGGAGGCCCGTGCCCTGCAGTGGGACGTATATGGGCTGATACATGTGGTTGCTGGGTATATTATTTACTTTCAAATATTTTTTCAGAACTTTTATAGTTATGAAAAGGTTTATAATCTCAATCTTTTAACACGCTTTATATTAGCTTCACTTGTATGTTTGTTTGTATGTTTGTTTGTATGTTAGTTTGTATGTTTGTTTGTTTTTATTTGTCATTTGTATATCCTTGTCTTATAGAAATGCACGGTGCGCCATCAACACAACGAAGAGTGCAACGACCTGGTCACGATGGAGAAGAGGATCCAGTTTCCGATCGAGATGTCGATGCCCTGGATATTGACTGATCACATACTACGCACCAAAGAGCCAGCTATGATGGAGTGAGTTCAATATAGTTATCATATCATATATTTTTTATATTTTATTTAGATCAGCAAGATGTATTTCAAAAGACGGACAGTAAAGTATTATTTACATATGTTAATGTAATATTAATTAGTATTATATTGTCTGATTGTAATATACAGTGGACCTGTGAATAAGTTTTTTTTATTGCAATGAATGGCAAGACGAGCGTGCCGTTCGCCTGATGGTAAGTGATACGACCGCTCATGAACAGTAGCAAAACCAAACACCTTGAATTACAAAGCAATGCTTGGCATTTCACTGCGCTCGCCATCCTGAGACATAAGTTGTAAAGTCTCAATATGTCCAGTAGTTACTCTGGCTACAATGCCCTTCAACCCGAAACACAACAGTGCGTTTACACTGCTGTTTGACGGGAGAAATAGACACTGCGGTGGTACCCACCCAGATGGCCTCTCACATATGAGAGACCTACCACCAGTAAAAACTTCGTGGACAGCAATGTTTACAACATATTTTCAAATTTTCATAGATATTTTGATTTATTATCTAAATTAACTTAATTCTTTATTTTTCATATTGTTTTCCATTCACTCTTTCTATAAATATTCGTTCATACACTCGTTACTTGTGACTACGCATTTGTTTTTAAAAAGCAATTCTATGCTAATATTATAAAGCTGCAGAGTTTGTTTGTTTGTTTGAACGCGCTAATCTCTGGAACTACTGGTCCGATTTGAATGATTCTTTCAGTGTTGGGTAGTCCATTTATCGAGGAAGGCTATAGGCTATATCATCACGCTATGACCTATAGGAGGAAAGCAGTAGTGCTATTTCTAGCAAATACGAGGAAATTTTGTTCGTTTTTGTGGTCCGATTGGTCGATATTCTAAACTGATAGACAGAACTAAAAATGTTGACCGCCATTTTAAAACGTGTATGCACCCGGGCGGAGCCGGGCCCGGCCGCTAGTTGTACATAAAATCCAAATAAAAAAATAATTAAAAAAAAACACAACCTATATGAAAATGAAAATTATTTATTAAATCCATTAAGTTGTTCAACATCATTTAGATTCAGTCATATTTTTTTTATCTACCACCCGGTTCTGAAAGCTGTTGTCACTAGAGAAGAACGGGCAAGAAACTCTAGTGTTGCTCTTTTCAAAACCAGTTTACAATTTAGTAATTATTACAAAAGTTACAAGAGGTTTAAATCAGAACAGTACATTAATAATTTGTTATAACAGTTTAAATATTTTCATACGTATAATTTCATACATATTATACTTTTTTATGTATTTATTTTTATTTGATGTGTTTCAAAAGACAAGCAATAAAGTATAATTTACATATGTTAATATAATAAAAACAAAATGGTTTATATTGTCTAATTAAAATATACAGTGGACCTTTGAATATGTAATTACGTACATACATACATAAACTCACGCCTATTTCCCAGAAGGGGTAGGCAGAGGTGTCATCAGAACACCCACGTTTCGCCTTGTATGCTCCGTCCCACTATGTGATAGGGGGCGAGCCTATGTTATATATTGCAGCAACACATTTGGCGAATAATTTTTATTAATATAGATTTTATTATTAGACAACAGTTTTTTTAATATTTTGCACATAAAATTATCACCAAAACTATACTTAATATAATATATTTTGATAGCCTCCTTGGCGCTGTTGGTTAGGGGCCGCCGTGAAACGAGAGGCCACGGGTTCGATCCCCGCACCGAGAGAAATGTTTGTACGGCCCACAAATATTTCTTTCGGGTCTGGGTGTTTGTGAGAGCGAAAAGTCTCTCGTAGTTCCTGATACACGACACAAGACTCGATGTTAGTGTGGGGTCAGGACTATGTATGTGACTGTTGGGTGTTTTTTTTTTTACACCCAAATGTCGACACCTAAAATATCTATTTTGTTTCAGATACGTCCTCTACCCATTGGATTTGTACAACGATTCGGCACAATATGCCCTGACGGTGTTCAAAAAACAGTTTCTGTACGATGAAGTTGAAGCAGAGGTCAATCTGTGCTTCGATCAATTCGTATACAAGTTGTCTGAGCAAGTTTACGCGCATTATAAGCAACTTGCTGCCAGGTAAGAATTAAATGCATTTTACTATGAAACTTATAAAAACTAAAAAATAATTGATAATGAGTTTAAGTTTCAGTTAAGTAAAGAAAATGGAGTAAAATACATACATTTTATTGTTACAAAGCGTTGTTTATAACAATTACTTATCCTACAGCACCCCACGTTTTTAGTTGCGAGTTTAGTTTTTAGTTGGATATTTTATACAAGCGTGTTTTTTTAGTTTTTTAAACTATAATTTAATTGCTTGCACTAAAAACATCTACGGCTGTATTATCAAAGGAAGACAGCTGCGCGCAAATTACCAACTTTTAAATTAAAAAAAAAAGAAAAATTGCGTTTCTGGATAAGGTAATGTTATATACTTTTTAAATTATTGTGTTGTCATCGGTCCTGGATAAGTATGCAAAGGTTGAATTAAATCTGATCGTTCTAAGTAGGGCAAAATCGAGCTCAAAGGAGTCGGTTACTGAAGCTAATAAAAGCGTGTTGAAAAAGATTGACCTGTTAATCTCAAACGGCAAATTTTGGATTGGGATTCTTTATTGGCAGCGGCTGATAGTCCACCATGCTGGCCTAGTGTGGGTTGGTGGACTTACATACCATAGAAATTCTTACAAATTGCAGGTTTCCTCACGATGTTTTCCTTCACCGTTTCAGTGCCATATTATTATTTATAAATATATCCATTCCCCCGTCCCCCCCGCAGCATGATGTTGGACAAGCGGTACCGCGCGGAGTGCGCCACGCGCGGCGCCAGCGCGGGCTGCGGCGCGGGCCGCTACGCCTCGCTGCTGCGACAGCGACACGTCGCGCTGCTGGGGAGGCACGTCGACCTGTGCGCGCTCGTACGTACTGTTTACTACCCCCCTCTCCCCCTTTACCCCTCACCTCTTTATCTCCCTACTGTCTTCGGTAGCCATTGTGCCGTTGAACTGTGTGCGCTCATACGTACAGTTTGTTAAATCTCCCCTCTCCCCCCTGCTGCCTTCTGTAGCCTTTGTCACGTCGATATGTGCGCACTCATACGTACACTTTATTACCTCCTCACTCCTTTTCCCCCTCACTCCCGTTCTCCCCTTCCTACCTTCTCTACCCTTTGTCCCGTCGATGTGCGCGCGCTCGTATGTAAACTGTATTACCTTGTTCCCCCCTCCCTCTACCTCCTTTTCCCTCCTACCTTTAACGCTTTTAATTGTACCTCCCATCCTAATTCCCTATCCACCTCCCCCATCTCTTTTCTCTCTCCCCTCTTCCCCCTCTTCATGTTCCCTCTCTTTTTGAAAAAGAAAAGCCTTTGATTACCAATTGGCAGATATTTTATAAGTTTGATAATTGTTTTCTTAATTATCTTGTGAATGTTGATTTTATCTTTAGATATTGACAGATATTGCATAACTTTCATGATTTTTTTCTTAATTCTCTTGTGACTACTCATCTTAATTTTATATTTTGATGAAATAATTTCATGACTATATTCCGTGTTGCAGGTGGCTCAGCGGATTAACGCGGACATGCACCGCGCTCTCGACGCGGCGGTAGCTAAGTTCGAAGCCGGCGATATTACTGGAGTCGTGGTAAGACATTAGTGTTGACCATTTTAGTATTTTATTTATAAATTACTTATTTAACACCACAAACATACATCAAAAAGAAGACAAAAAAAGGGATTTAATAAATATTTTAAAACTGTTTGACAGTTGCCTTTTCGAGATGTTCGAGAGAGATTCTTTTGTGTTTAAATTAACAAAATTTTCTTATAAAATAAACGTATTTTGCTGTATCATTTTTGTGTATCCGTGATGAGGTATTTTTTGAGTGCGTTTGTAAATTTTAACGCTTCTTCCCAAAAGTTAACTTCCTTTGTTTTTTAACCTGCAAAAAATCACATTTGAAAACCCTTATTAAAATGTACATTAAATATTTAGTGTAAGCTTAGTATAACGTAAAAAAAGTTCAAATGACCAAACAAAAAATATTTTTTGCACCTCGTTATCTACTCAAAATATTTCATTTTAGGAACTAGAAGGCCTAATATCAGTGAACCGCCTCTGCCACAAGCTGTTGAGTCGCTATCTGACTCTGGACGACTTCGAGGCCATATTACGCGAGTCAGATCACGGCGTACTGGCCCCGTATGGCCGTATTACGTTACACGTGTTCTGGGAGCTCAACTATGACTTCTTGCCAAATTACTGCTACAACGCGGCCACTGCGCGGTGAGTGCTTAACTAAGGTATAGACTTAACGTTGTTAGATTACGACTTAACATGGTTTGGTGAAAACTTAACATGATTGGTGAAGACTTAACTTGCTAGATAAGAGCTTAACTTAAAAATTTAAACATTGGAGAGTAAATTTTGGACATATTGAGATTTGCCAACATGCCAAGCATTGCTTTGTAATTTATGTTGTTTTGTGTTCCTATTTGATTGTGTTGCATTTTACAGGTTTGTGAAGTGCAAAGGCATACAATTTGCCGCTAATGTGCAGCGAGAGAGGCCTCAGCAATACGGACATGCCTTGCTGTGGGGCTCCAAGCAACTCAGTCTCGCTTACTCGGCGCAATACGCTCAGTATAATGGTAAGTTAACAAATTTCTCAATGAAAATTACATTCATTTAACTAAAGAAATTCGAATTATCTACTTCATGTTAATAAAAACGTAATGCGCGTACAATAAGTGGTTAGTCGACACTATCACAAGTATTACACTATTATACTATACTATTATTAAGTATTATTGTTACACAGGAATAATAATCTGTTACTTTACAACGGTCATTGTACAAATACATACGGTTATTAAACATAATTTAAGCATATTGGATATTTACTGGAATTAAAATAATGTGAGGCTATGTGATACAAGCAGGATTTCGTTGCGTATCGCACGGAAATGGATGTCCCAGTTTTTGTGTAAGACATAAATGTCATAGTGTATAGACAATTGGGTATATCTAATATAGTGATAAAATATTTTTTTCGATTTTTTTTATTGCTATGAATAGCGAGACGATCATGCCGTTCGCCTGATGGTAAGCGATACGACCGCTCATGAACAGTAGCAAAACCAAACACCTTGAATTACAAAGCAAGGCTTCGCATTCCACTGCGCTCACCATCCTGAGACATAAGATGTTAAGTCTCAATATGTCCAGTAGTTACTCTGTCTACAATGCCCTTCAACTCGAAACACAACAGTGCTAGAGCAAGAGCCCGTGAACCCCAGACCTTCGTTATTTTATAAAAGCTGAAAGTTTGTCAGCGCATACTCCCGACACAGGTAAGAACGATGTACCATTATGAAGTTTGGGTTGCCCTGGCTTTGGCAGGTAAACGGTACTAAAGGTGTGTAAAATATCGATCTACTTTCGTCAAATAATAAAGTGCGATTTTTTGGTATTATCTTCAGAATATTATTATAAATCACATTATTCATTGCCAGACACTTTACATCCTGGCAACCCGTTGCCAGACACCCTTACTGTTCATGAAATTATAATTTTACTTACGTTATAGTATAAAAGCTGATTTTTATATATAATACTTGAGTAATAAGTAAATGATGTTTCCTCATTAGCCAGACATGTTTGATACTTCCAACCCCTTGACAGACAAGCATGTAGTAGGAGCGAGCGCGAGGCAGTATACCGGGTATCTCAAGACTGCTACCAAAAACGAAGCCGGGTGGTAGTTTTAGTGACTACAAACACAATGCAACTAAAAATTTTGGTAAGAAACGCGACAATTTTTTTTATAATTTTTTTAATATCTTCATTTTTGGGTGGTAAATCCATAGCTTTTGCTAAAATAATAATTTAAACTCTTTTATACCTTAGTCTTTATAAATAAAAGGGTATACACTATTATTTTACGAAAAAATATATTTACCAACCAAATACGACTATATAAAAAAAAAACGCTTTTTTTTCCAACATTTTCTGTTGCATTGTGTCTGAAGTCGCTTGAAATACCTCCCGGCTTCGTTTTCGGTAACAGTCTTGATATACCCGGTATATATGGGTGGGTGCGAGTGAGATGCGCTTGTGTTGTTTATTATTTAATACATGCCTACATCAAATAAAACAATAATATCTGCTATCTATAACAATTATTAATTTAATATTCATTATTAATGATAAGAATAATATTAATTATATTATTACTTAAGTAATAGTGTAAAAGCTGGTTTATATACTGGGTGGAATCGCTTATCGTAACGAAAAAAATTGTGCATGGCAAGTACATGATTTAGAACACTTTGGCATACTTATTTTAATTTTTTTATGTTTTTGTTTATGTAGTGTAAAATTAATTTACCACTACTAGTTACTAATTTAGAATATGTTATTCATAAAACAACGTTGTTTAGAGAAAGATGACAAAAATGAAAAAAAACTTCATAAATACACATTATTGTTACCCTACTTTATACAATATTAATTCGAGTAGAAACTTCTAAATCTAAGTAATAAAATCCTTTGATCGCGCCGCCCTCACCGCTGCGCCGCCGCAAGCGCAAGTACAAAGCGTGCCGCCGCGCCGCGCCGCCCGCTCCCGCACCGCCGACACCTTCCAGGGATCTTACTTCCTCAGTCGTGCGAAATTCGGTACCGAGTGACGTTGTATGAATTTATTTTGGTTATTGGTTAGTTTCTTGCGGTCAAAATGAGTGATTACACGAACAGTGAGTATGTGACAATAATGACATGCTATGTTCGATCCAATGAAAACTTGGGTCATGCAAGAAGGATGTATGCAGATCCAGAACATCTGCAGTCTTTGCGTAGGAATGGTATCATGAATGATGAATCCACGAGTTCCCAGCACAAGAACTATTTTAACGACTTATCCGGGGCTACTCGATAATGGTAAGTTCAGACTTCCTAATTGTTACATATTTTAAATTTAGCGCCTTTTTGATGTGTACCATAGAGTGCAACAGTCACTTGTTTATTGTTACTACATTTTTGTTTTTCCTCTGTGCTCTCTGTCTCTTTTGCAATACGCGTCCATGTATAAGTTCTTGTAAATCCTCAAGTAATAATATATCAGTAATAATCTTTCAAATAATAGTTTCATTTATCAGGTTATGTGACCAGCACGTCGTAATATTGAAAGAATATACAGATTCAGCAAATAGTTTTGAAATTGCATATAACTTCACTTTGCATACCGGCGGCACATCGATCTTTCGAGAAAATCATGGGTTCGAACAATATGACCCTGATAGAAAGATTGACCGGCAGAGATAATTTTGCAAGCTGGAAGTTTGCAGTCAAGACGTATTTAGAACATGAGGATTTGTGGGACTGCGTATCAGGCACCGGTGAGATCGATCCAAAGATGGACGTCAAGGCAAAGTCAAAATTAATACTCCTAGTGGATCCCATTATTTACGTCCACGTTCAGGAAGCAAATAGTGCCAAGGAAGTATGGGAAAAGCTCTGCAAAGCTTTTGATGACTCGGGCTTAACACGTCGAGTTGGATTACTACGAGATCTCATAACGACAACACTTGAAAATTGTCAGAGCATCGAAGAATACGTAAACAAAATCATGACAACAGCACACAAGCTTCGGAACATCGGGTTCAAGGTCGATGACGAGTGGCTAGGAACGTTATTACTAGCTGGACTCCCGAATGAATATAAGCCCATGATTATGGCTATAGAAAGCTCAGGTGTCGTTATAACAGCAGATTCAATCAAAAGTAAACTGTTACAGGAAGTCAAAAATCATGATTCAGGTGTATTTTTCGTGAATAAGAGCAAATTTAGTAAACAACCGTTCAAACAGAATACACAAACAAAAGGGCCAAGATGTTATGCTTGTAACAAGTATGGACATGTAAGCAAATACTGTAAAGTGAAGAAAAACAAGAAACCAAGTGATAACTCTTTTGTAGCCGTTTTTTCAGCCACAAACAGCTATGATTCCGGGTGGTATGTAGATTCAGGTGCGGCAATGCATATGACAATGAATAAATCTTGGATTTATGATGAAAAACCACCACCAATCAAAACCATCCGAGTAGCCAACAACAAAGAGCTGCGAGTTGAGTCCTGTGGTAAGGTGAACATTCATGTCAACAGTAAAAATGGATCTACAAACAGAATACAGGTAACAGATGTCCTTTATGTACCTGAGTTATCAACTAATCTTCTCTCAGTCAGTAAGATTGTCAGTAATAAATGCAATATAAAGTTTGACAGTAAAGGTTGTTATCTGTTTAACAAAGAAGATGTAGAAGTAGCAATGGCAACACTTGTTAATAATATGTACAAGCTGAATGTTGTCTCAGTCCAAGCATTTTTGTCAACTACTAATGAGTTTTATCTCTGGCATCAGCGACTAGGTCATCTGAACTACAATGACATGAAGAAGCTGAAAGACCACACTGAGGGTGTGCAAATATCTCAGAACAGCGAACTAACCTGCATACCGTGCATCAAAGGAAAACAGGCAAGGTCATCATTTCCATGTGAAGGTTCCAGAGCAAGTCAACTGCTTGAAATCATTCACTCAGATATATGTGGACCTATGGAGGTGAATTCTCTCGGAAATGCAAGGTATTTTCTCACTTTCATTGATGATTTCTCTAGAAAAGTGTGTGTTTTTACTATCAAATCAAAGTCAGAATGTCTAGATAAATTTAAGGAATATAAATCCTATGTTGAAAATAAACTTAATACTAAAATCAAGACACTCCGAAGTGATAATGGTACTGAGTATATAAATAAGAACTTTAATGACTATTTAAAGTTACATGGAATTAAACACCAAACATCTACACCATATACTCCAGAGCAAAATGGTCTCTCAGAGCGCATGAACAGAACTTTACTTGAAAAAGCCAGATGTATGTTAATTAATGCTAATTTACAGAAATCTCTATGGGCAGAGGCAATTAGAACTGCTGCATACATCACCAACCGTTCACCGACGCGAGCACTGAACTATAAGACACCAGAGGAAGTATGGAGTGGCTCTAAACCTGACTTGAGTCACATGAGGATATTTGGCTGTGAAGCTATGATGCATATACCTAATGAAAAATTAAAGAAATGGGACTCCAAGTCATGTAAGATGATTTTTATAGGATACTGTGAAGATAGCAAAGGGTACAGACTACTTGATCCCAAAACAAAGACAGTAACCAAAAGTAGAGATGTAGTGTTTCTTGAAAATTCCATCAAAACAGATACAATACCAGTTACCTTATCTGACACTGAAAAACAACAACATGTAAGTAGAAACAGTCTATCTGAAAGCAGTGATTGTAGTACAGACTTGTCTACACACACTGCAGTGAATAAAAGTGATGATGATGATGACGAGGAATATGTACCTGAGCAATCAATTGAAATGCCCCAGACCTCAAACATGACACTCCGTCCTCGTAACAGACCAAAATCAACCATTGAACCTAAGTCCTATCTATGTATGGCCGATGTACCACAGACATATGAAGATGCAATTTCCTGTGAAGACTCTGAATTGTGGATAAAGTCAATTAAGGAAGAATTGCAGGCACATGAGGACAATGGTACCTGGGAGCTGGTGAAGAAACCAGACAATGTGAGGCTATTAGACTGTAAATGGGTATTTCGTGTGAAAAATGAACCAACAGGCCCTAGGTACAAATCCAGACTGTGTGCCAAAGGCTTCGCCCAGAAGAGTGGCATTGATTACTCTGAAACATTCTCTCCGACAGTCAGATATGACTCCATCCGCTTAATGCTGTCTATTGCAGCTGAGAAACGCATGACTATAATGCAATTTGATATCAAAACTGCTTTCCTTTATGGTGAATTGCAAGAAAATATATATATAAAACCTCCTAAAGGACTGGACGTTGAAAACAACATGGCTTGCAAACTTATTAAATCCCTATATGGATTAAAACAAGCACCACGTTGCTGGAATGCTAAATTTAAATCAGTTTTGAATAAATATGGCTTTGAGAACACTCATGCTGACAAATGTGTATATGTGAGTTCTAATAGGGAAACTCAAGTATATCTTTTACTTTATGTGGATGATGGACTGTTATGCTCTACAAGTTCAACTATAATAACTGAAGTCCTGAATGATCTTAAGAATGAATTTGATGTCAAGATTTGTAAAACTTCTAATTTTATTGGTATGCAGATAGAACAATGTAAGGATTATATTTTCATACACCAAAGAAAATACGTTGAACAATTGCTGTCAAAATTTGACTTGGATAATACTAACCCTAATAGTATACCAGCTGATCCGCATGTTACATTACAGAAGAGCACAATGCTTGAGAATGAAAAATATTTCCCTTACAGAGAAGCAGTAGGATCGCTTATGTTTGCTGCCATAGTCACCAGACCCGACATTATGTATGCAGTGAGCACTGTTAGCCGCTTTCTCAACAGCTATGATCAAAATCACTGGAATGCTGTCAAGAGAATTTTTAAATATTTAAAAGGGTCACTGCATTTTGGACTCTGTTTCAGGTCAAATGAAAGTAATACTCTGGAATCCTATTCTGATGCTGATTATGCCAATGATCCAGTAACAAGGCGATCAACCACCGGGTATGTCTTCATGAAAAATGGAGCAGCCGTGACATGGAGCAGTCAACGACAAACAACCGTCGCATTATCTACCACCGAGGCCGAGTTCATCGCGTCATGCTGTGCTACCAAAGAAGCTCTGTGGGTTAGACAATTATTGTTAGATATAGGTGAATTTAAACAAAATTGTATAACACTTAATATTGATAATCAGAGTGCTATTTGTTTAATTAAAAATTCAGAATATCACAAGAGATGCAAGCATATTGACATCAAATATAATTTTGTAAAAGAAAAGTATGCTCAAAAGATAATTGATCTCAAATATATAAGTACTGATAATCAGTTAGCTGATATTTTTACAAAACCTTTGTCTAAAGTTAAGTTTGAGTTCTTTAGAAATAAATTAGGTATAGTTGAAAATCCTAAAGAATTTAGAAAATAAGAATTGTATTAGTTTGTTTGTGTGTTGATTGTGTTGATTTAGTTTTCTACTGTTTGAGATATTGTTTTATAAGTTTTTTTTTGTGCACTTGAACTTGACTAATGTAATAAAATGTAATGTGACTGTAATAATATAGTAATATGCACATCATTTATATTAACTATATAAGAAAAAAAAAAAAAGGCTAAAATTTAGAGGGAGTGTTACATATTTTAAATTTAGCGCCTTTTTGATGTGTACCATAGAGTGCAACAGTCACTTGTTTATTGTTACTACATTTTTGTTTTTCCTCTGTGCTCTCTGTCTCTTTTGCAATACGCGTCCATGTATAAGTTCTTGTAAATCCTCAAGTAATAATATATCAGTAATAATCTTTCAAATAATAGTTTCATTTATCACTAATCATGCAAGAATCTGTGACCTTCGACAGCGAAGTCGTCCATTCTCGACTTTATTAAAACGTTTAAATAAAAACATGTACAGCTTTTTCAAAGGTAGTAGGTACGTTATGAAAATAATAATGTAAATCTTAACAACTTAGCAACAACTACATTTACTCAAATGATCCTAACACACTAAAATTCTAAATAAATCAAAATGTTATATGGTAATATTTAGAGTAATAATACCGATAAATAGGCGCAAAGTAAGTTCAAGGTCGATGCGCGACAGTCAGCTGTTGTGTAGCGTGACCCATAAACTCGCGCGCCTGAGTATTGACATGTCGTTGCACTTTTAAGTGTAGGGTGATTTAGATAATATGTGTTTTGGGGACATCTTGTACTGATGTTGTTTATGGGGTAGTTTGTAGTTTTTAATGATAAATCTCGTATATAACGTTAATGTCACATACACAATACACTATTAAATTTTCCGGACGATAAGCGATTCCACCCAGTATATAATTCTTGAGTAATAATTAGATTATGTTTCCTATGTTTATTACGTAAGTAATAATATTTGTATCTGTGTCAGCCCATCTACGTCCCACTGCAACCCTGCACTCCTGCAGTGCCTCCTCTACAATCGAGAATACGATTGAGAGTGGTTAGGCCATATAGTCCACCACGCTGGCCTAGTGCGGGTTAGCGGACTTTACATACCATAGAAAATGCTATGGTATGCAAGTTTCCTCACAATGTTTTCCTTCACCGTTATAGAGCGTGGTTATTAACTATCAATACACACATGACTCCGAAAAGTCAGAGATGTGCTCTGGGATTCGAACCCGCGACCATCGTGATTTTTTGGCAGCCGCGTCTGGTCCGTTTACCAACATGCCACCACGCACGTAATAATATAATTAATATTATTCTTATAATTAATATTACATTAATAATACTCGAGGATAGCATATATTATAGTTTTATTTGATATAAGCATGTATTAAATACTAAACAACACAAGCGCATCTCAGTCGCACTCACACATGTATATGCTGCCTCGCGCTCGCTCCTACTACATGCTTGTCTGGTAAGGGTTTGGAAGTATCAAAAATGTCTGGCTAATGAGGAAACATCATTTACTTATTACTAAAGTATTATAATATAGAAATCAGCTTTTATACTATAACGTAAGTAAAATTATAATTTCATGAACAGTAAGGGTGTCTGGCAACGGGTTGCCAGGATGTAAAGTGTCTGGCAATGAATAATGTGATTTATAATAATATTCTGAAGATAATACCAAAAAATCGCACTTTATTATTTGACGAAAGTAGATCGATATTTTACACACCTTTAGTACCGTTTACCTGCCAAAGCCAGGGCAACCCAAACTTCATAATGGTACATCGTTCTTACCTGTGTCGGGAGTATGCGCTGACAAACTTTCAGCTTTTATAAAATAACGAAGGTCTGGGGTTCACGGGCTCTTAGACCATGCGTTAACTCTGCTGTTTGACGGGAGAAATAGACACTGCGGTGGTACCCACCCAGACGGCCTCTCACATATGAGATACCTACCACCAGTAATATCATTTGGTATCCACAGCTTCGTACATTAGATTATAAGTAACGGCCTAAACACGACAAGAAAAATAAGCGTTTGCTCTTATTTGATTTTAGTATGGTCCAAAACATAATAAATCTTAATTTAAAGGAATAAGGTTTATTGTTACCTGAAGTTGATTATAATTTAGACTTTTTGCTACATCTCGTAGTTCGAAATTCAAATGTATAAGTATAAGCAACCTCGGCCACTTTTGGCGCGTGATTTTGTTCCGGACCCTGTATCTAGTATTTATTTGATCGAAGATCCAAAGTCAAAGTGCGTGGTGGCCAGTTAGTAATGGACCACGCGGCTGCCAACATGTTCACAACGTTTTCGGGTTCAAATCTCAGGGCACACATCACGAGGAAATCTGCAAACCATTGTGATTTGTAAGAATTTCTATGGTATAGACCGGCAATCCGCACTAGGACAGTGTGGTGGACTATATGGCCTAACCCTTACTGTATAAGGGCTGATACAGATAAATCGTAAATCTGTTTAAAAATGTTTAATCTTCCGAACGGCTGGACCGATTTTGATGAAATTTTGAAATTTCTTTTTAGGTTTCGTTGGGGCTCAACATTTGCACGCCCTGGTGCGTCTTCTAGGATACCAGGGGGTGGCTGTGGTGGTATCCGAATTGTTGGGGGTTGCTCAGGGTTTGCTACATGGCACTATAGCCCAATTTACAAGGGCACTAGCAGCTGCTATGCCTAGGCATTGCAAATTGCCTAGATATGACTATGGATCTAACGGTTTGTATATTTTGTGTATGTAATATGTATGCGATATTTGACAGCCTCCGTGGCGCTGTTGGTTAGACGCTGGTTGTGAAACGACAGGCCGCGGGTTCGATCCCCGCACCGAGACAAATAATTGTGTGATGAACAGCTATTTGTTTCTGGTCTGAGTGTTTGTGAGTCTGAAAAGTCTCTCGTAGTTCCTGATACTACACAAGACTCGATCTTCGTGTGGGGTCAGGACTATGTATGTGACTTTTTGGTGTATTTATTTATTATTTTCATTTTAAAAAGTATGGGTAGCATACAAAAATTATTCTCAAAACACATATTATTATATTAACAATATAATTAATATTTGATACTGTTTTGTAATCTTAAATTCATTCACAATTAAATATTTTTACTTTTCAGTTGTTTTTTTACTAAAGCAATTTTTTTGTTTTTTTTTTCTAATTTTTTTTAACTGTTCTCTCATTTTTTTTGTATCCTCAGGTGTCCTAGGATATTACCATGCGCAACTGACGGATATTGTCCAGTATCCCGATGCAAGGACGGAATTGTTCCACGCTTTCAGAGAGTTGGGGAATATCATATTGTTTTGTATGCTTATTGAGCAGGTACGAAAAATATTTACCTTATTTTGAAAATTTATACTGTCTCGATGGTGTATTGGACGGTATGATTACAATGAGGTCTAGGGTTCGAATCCCGGATGGGGTAAAATGGGACTTTTGTATTTTATTTATCAGTCCGGAGTCAGGAATTTGTGACTGATATGGCGATAGGCTCGCAAATTTCATGGAACATATAAACTCACGCCTTTTTCCCAGAAGGGGTAGGCAGAGGTGCCAGGACACCCACATTTCACCTTGTATGTTCCGTCCTATGATGTGATGGGTGGCGAGCCTATCGTCATATCTAGCACAAATTCCTGACTCTGGGCTGATAATGAATAGAAAAATCTAATATCACTTTGCCTGACCCGGGATTCGAACCCGAGACCTCTGCTATGTTGCCGTACCGTGGTACAAAATAAAAATAATTGTTTAATATGTCTACCCAGCAGATTGCATTCTTCTTTTAATAGTACCATAAATAAATTAAAAAAATATATAAAAAGCAACATATAGTCGAATTCAGAACCTCCTCCTTTTTTGAAGTCGGTTAAAAACAATAAATTTTTTATAAATGTTGATTAAAAATCTATTTTATATCAAAAATAATATTTTGCATAAGTTCTATTGACAAAATGATAATAATAAAAAATACAAAATGGTTCAAAAATTGTTGTGTTTTATTCAAAGGCTTTAAGTCAAGAAGAAGTGACAGATTTGCTGCACGCGGCGCCTTTCCAGAATATTCTGCCGCGTCCATTCACTGCAGGTAGGAATCAATGTTTGAAATCAAAATAATGTACAAGATATATAATACTCATAGGGATTTAACGTAGTTTTCAAATGCCTTTAATGTGAACATAAAAATGTTATTTATAGATTAAATTATAGTGTAGTATAACACTATAAAGGTGAAGGAAAACATCGTGAGGAAACCTGCATACCATAGCGATTTATAAGAATTTCTAGGGTATGTAAGTCCGCCAACCCGCACTAGACCAGCGTGGTGAACTATATGGCCTAACCACTCTCAATCGTACTCTCGATTGTAGAGTAGGCACGTGCCCTGCAGTGGGACGTATATGGGCTGATACAGAGATAGATTCAACATCACTAATTAGCTATTTACATTAACTTTAATATTGCCTGTATAGCTGTCAGTATTTTTTAAGAACAAAACGGCGGATGTCTGTCAGTTGGACGTTTGATATTACTGTCAATTGAATGAAATTACTTCTTTATGTGAAGTGGCAATATTAGTTAAAATATGTATAAAAACCATTATGAATAGCAAAATTTAATGAACATATTACATCCTCTTTACATGATTTTTAACGGTCGAGGCTTTATAGTACATAATAACGACATATATTTTATCCATAGAGGGAGAAAAACCAGAGACAAAACAGAAGAGATTAGAGGCTAAATATGCGGCGTTGCAAATTGTGCAGAATGTCGATAAATATGGAACAGCTAAGGTAAGTAGTAAAAAAAGTAATAAAATATATTAATTGTACTTTACTGGTGGTAGGTCTCTCATATGTGAGAGGCCGCCTGGGTGGGTACCACCGCAGTGTCTATTTCTCCCGTCAAACAGCAGTGTCAACGCACTGTTGTGTTTCGGGTTGAAGGGCATTGTAGCCAGAGTAACTACTGGACATATTGAGACCATTGAGGTATTATACTAGAGAGGACATCGGGAACAAAATCCATGCGTATGGCGCGTGCACAAGGGTACACAGTGAAGCGAGAGGGAAGATATTGTATTTCGTAGGCGTGACAGAGACAGAAATAGAATGTACCGTTCATTTCGTTACAAATATATTATTTGCAGTGTCCCCTCTAGTATATTATCTCAATGATTGAGACTTAACATCTTATGTCTCAGGATGGCGAGCGCAGTGGAATGCCAAACATTGCTTTGTAATTCAAGGTGTTGTTTGGTTTTGCTACTGTTCATGAGCGGTCGTATCGCTTACCATCAGGCGAACGGCATGCTCGCTTCGCTATTCATCGCAATAAAAAAAAAACAGGATTTGATATTAAAATGAAAAGTTATGTAAAGTATAAAAGAGGTCATATCATTTCTTTTTGCGTTCTGTAGTCAAAAGCTCACGCTATTGTATTTTTTGTTGTTGTACTGAATGGCGATACGATTATCTCTGTTAGCGGTGGTGCTGTGATAAATTACGAAAACAATTAGTCGCGTTTTTCTTGCTGGTTTTTTCTAGTAGTTTTGTGCTACAAAAACTACCACTGGCTTCTTTTTTTTCTTAATGGGTGTATTTTCTAATGTACCCCCAGCAAGGCTAATTATCTCGCGAGGGCGATCTCTTAACCTGCGAGCGTCTCTGCTGCGGCGTGTTCCTGTTCACGGTGGTGCTGCTTTCTCTTTTTTGTGATTTTTTTTAGTATGATTGTGTCTGCAGTCATTATAATGACCATCTGGCTTGTTTTTCGGTCACCATTTGGATTTATCCGGCATAAAAAATGTCCCCGCAGCAAGGTCAGCTGTCCCGCGAGGGCGACCTCCTAACCCGCGAGCGCCTCTGCTGCGGGTTGTCGCTGTTCGCGGTGGTGCTGCGGCGGCTGCGGGCGGTGCTGGGCGCGGCGGCGTGGCCGGCGCCCCCGCAGCACCACCACCACGCGCCGCTGCACACCGACGATACCACCGAGTTTCATAGGTGGGTTTTTTCTTTCTTTTCTTTTGTTTTTTTTTGACTTCCCGACGTTACGATCGCGTTACAGTTTTCAATATGTAATAAAAATAAATAAATAAATCTTAAGAAACTATTTGAGGGGTTTTTGTTTTTTTCTTTTTTGTAGTTTTTAGTAATTTTTTTTGGTTTTGTTATTTAAAGAAAAAAAAATATTTTTTATTTTTTCTGCTCTTTTTTGTGATTATTGTTTTTTTAATATACTATTTTTGGGATAAATAACAATTTACCGTAAAAAAATCTAATTGAAATAATTTACTGTAATAAAACAATCAATAATAAGTTAGTTAAAAAAGAACCAATATTTTGTAAAAAAAAGATGGCAGTAAATGACAGAAATCCTTTTCTTTTCAAACAGGTTGTGGTCGGCGTTGCAGTTCCTGTACTGCATTCCAGTGGGAGACACGCAGTTCACAGTCGAGTGAGTGTTTTAACCATACCCAAAAACGGCATTTGGAGACATTCAAACTTCGATCAAATATACACTAGATACAACATGAGCGCTTAGAAAATGGCACCAAAAAGAGTGCTTTAAGCACTCTTTCGCCTTCAGTCACGCACCGACCGTTGCTTCCAAAACGTCGCAGAACTTTAGACAATATTATGTGAAAAGCTACTTTAAGCTCCAGGAATAAGGTGGAATTTGTGTTAACATATTTGGAACATGTGATATTTTTGTTTACTTTTTTTCGTGTCATGCATCGGTGCCACTTTTTAACAGAACTTTTACAGGGAACTGTGTATCTAGTGTATATTTGATCGAAGCATTCAAATCATATGTTTTCTTATTTCTGTTACAAAAACATAATTATAATATGTGTATTTATTATACATGTATATTGTTTGTATAGTACCTACATGTATTTGTTGTACATGTTTCTCATTCTTTCCTTTTAATACCTTCCTTCGATTTTCTTCTCCTATTAATTGCAATCTATCCAAAGGTTGTCTGAAAGAAATCCCAGTTAGCGATAAGACCGCCGCTCGTACTGTTATTTAGATTTAGGTCCCTTGTTTATAATTCTTTTTTATGTATTCTGAACAGAGTAGAGTATTAAATAAACAATAAATAAAAAAAACTAAAAAGAGCGACTGTATTATTATAATATATATTGGCTTCCTTCAAAAAAACGAGCGTATTCCCACCTTAAAGGCCGGCAACGCATCTCCATGCCCTTTGGTGTTGCAGATGTCCATGGGCAGCGGTGTTCACTTACCATCAGGTGAACCGGGAGCTCGTTTGCCCCCTATAACAAAAAAAAAAATGCAAGAAACACTGAAAAAAGGTTGACTGTTGATTTTTAAATCGTATATTTTGAACATTAAAATATTTTGAACGTAACATTTCGAAAGAAAATGTCTGTAGTCATTAGCGTAATAAATGGATGCAAAAGTTAAAAGTTTTTATGTTATTTCGCTACGGTTTTGTGTCAGACAATAACAGCGGTCGATTCTTACCTTATTACTGTAAATGTCCAGACGAGCATGCCGTTCGCCGATGGTAAGCGATACAACCGTTCATGGGCAGTAAAAGTACTTGGCATTCCACTGCGCTCGCCATCCTGAGACATAATATGTCTCAATATGTCCAATAGTCATTCTGGCTACAATGTCCTTCAAACCGTCCACAGCAGTGCGTTTACACCAGTCTTTCCCAAAGTGGGCGATATCGCCCCCTTGTGGGCATCGAAGACCTAGAGGGGGGCGTTAAGGATCCCAGAAAAAGTGGTGGGCGATGGTTGATTTGAAATTGTATTTACTTTATATTTTAAAATTCACTAAAATTATAACCTACCTACTACTCAATATCGAATAATTAGTTTATGTTTCTGTCCTATAAGATGGTTTAATTACTAAAAGTACTCAAGTACAATCAAGTTGTAAATATATTTTTTGGGTAGGAATCGGCTCATTGTAAGTTTAAACACCAGAGCTGATTAATATATCACATTATAACTGAATAAATGAAAGACATGATTTTTTGTTAGGAGTGTATTAATTGGGGGCGCTGAAAAATAATAGATTTTCAAAGGGGGCGGCAAAAGAAATAAGTTTGATTATCTCTGGTTTACACGAAGAAGAAATAGACATTACGGTGGTATCTACCCAGGCGGCCTAGTACATATGATAGAACCACCACCAGTAACTATTTCATTCATTTACCTTGGGCAAAAAATGTTTCTTTTTCTAACATAATTTAGCGGTAATATTGAGTAGATACAATCATAATAATGTTTTTCTTATGATCGACACTGTTAATATTTTTATTTATTTTTTGTAAATCGTTTGTACGCTATCTGAAATATATTTAATCAGAAAAATATGTTGAATAGTGTTAATTCTAATGCAAGAATTTGTCTTTTACTATAGTTTTCTCTCTGACAATAGCAGCAGTCAAACGGATCCATATATTAAACCTCTTATTATCTACATCTACTCTTAATATCTATAATGTATTTTCAGGGAGCTATTCGGCGAGGGCTTGCACTGGGCCGGTTGTACCATAATAGCCCTGTTGGGCCAGCAGCGTCGCTTCGAAGCCCTGGACTTCTGCTATCACATCCTGAGGGTGCAAAGGGTTGATGGAAAAGACGAGCTCGTCAAAGGCATTGTGAGTTTATACACATACATTACTTATACAGGGTGTATCAAAAGTAAAAATTTCCCGTTTTTGAAACATTTTTGAATGCTGCTCCGCTCCTTTTGGTCATAGCGTGATGATATATAGCCTATAGCATTCATCGATAAATAACCTATTCAACACAATAATATTTTTTTATTTCGAACCAATAGTTCCTGAGATTAAAGGCAACAAACAAACAAACTCTTCAGCTTGATAAACAGTAGTAATGGGAATTATTGCTATTTCAAGTTAACGTCATCACCGTGTTATTCTTAAAACCTTAGCATGCTCTATATTTCTGCTATTGCTAATTGCCCACAACAGAATTTTTAAACAAAAAACTGTTATAACTATTTTTCACATCTAAAATTACACACACTCTTTAAATAGGTTCTTAAAAAAACTCACTCCTACGTAGATTACACGAGATATTAGCCGATCAGCTTTGTGAATCACAATCGCAAATCGCAAAATTTAGCTTATTTATATAACTTGTGAAATGTTATTATCGACTTCACTTGCTATTTGTGATTGCTATTTATTCCAACACTAAATTATACAGGTTATATCAAGATTGCTACCGAAGACGAAGCCGGGTGATAGTTTAAGTGATTACAGACACAATGCTAATAAGAATTTTGAAAAAAAAAAACGATTTTTTTTTGTAATTTTTCCTGACGTATTTGGGTAGTATATACTTCGATCAAATATACACTAGATACAACATGAGCGCTTAGAAAATGGCACCAAAAAAGAGTGCTTTAAGCACTCTTTCGCCTTCAGTCACGCACCGACCGTTGCTTCCAAAACGTCGCAGAACTTTAGACAATATTATGTGAAAAGCTACTTTAAGCTCCAGGAATAAGGTGGAATTTGTGTTAATATATTTGGAATATGTGATCTTTTTGTTTACTCTTTTTCATGTCATGCATCGGTGCCACTTTTTAACAGAACTTTTACAGGGAACTGTGTATTTGATCGAAGGGTATATACATCGTTTTTCTAACATAATAGTGTACACCGTTTTATTTTTAAAGACGATATGGTGAGCAAGGGTTAAAATTATTATTTTAGCAAAAACTATTGATTTTCCACCATAACACGTTGATATTTAAAAAATAGCAAAAATAAATTGTCGCGTTTCTTTGCGGAATTTTTAGTTGCATTGTGTTTCTAGTCACTAAAACTACCATTCGTCTTCATTTTGTTAGCAGTCTTGATATACGTTGATATGCTTGATATAGATGTAAAAAAAGTGTTAAATTTTATTTTATTTTATTTTATTTTTATTTATTAGGTCTACTATCAATCACATACCAATACACTTGAACAAGAAAACAGAATAAAAAAAACGTCTAAGTACATTATACTAAAGCAGACACAGCATTCAATAAAACTAACTACATATATCTACATTTTTATTTAAATTATTGTCTATATTAAATTAAATTAGCGGCCCGGCCCAGCCTCGCCCGGGTGCAAATATATTTCTGTACAATAATATGTACGTATTATACATATAAACCTTCGTCTTGAATCACTCTATCTATTAAAAAAACCGCATCAAAATCCGTTGCGTAGTTTTAAAGATTTAAGCATACAAAGGGACATAGGGACGAGAAAGCGACTTTGTTTTATACTATGTAGTGATTAATAATAAAGTAAATGCATAAAAATGTTCACAAATAAATAATATAATTGTACATTTCAGCCTCTGAAGCGCATGGTGGACCGCATCAGACGTTTCCAAGTGCTAAACTCGCAGATATTCGGCGTGCTCGCGCGCCACCTCGCCGCCGACGACGAGCGCGCCGGAGTCGAACACGTGCGCTGCTTCCCGCCACCAGCCGCGCCGCAAGCCATCAACTAGACACGGGACTGACAGCAAATACTGACGGCATAATTACATCATTAAAATTTACGTTCAACTAAACACTGCACCATGCTGCCATCACACAACTTTCAACACACTGACGTTACGCCAATACACTGACGACACACCAGTAGACTGACGTCACATCAATACACGATTACACGAGCATTATCTGCTCCCAACTAGTGACGACACAATACTGACGTCATCATTCACATGTGCACTAAACTAGACCATACTATAATGACGTTATCATTCACATCTACGCTTACCTAGCCCATACAGTACTGACGTCATAATACTGACGTCGCACACTACACAACTACATTAACGCGTCGCTACTCCCATCTGGTGACGACACATCGACACACTGACAAAACACCGATATACTGACAACACACCAATACACTGATGACACATCAATACGCTGACGACACACTAATACACTGACGGTACACCAATACATTGACTTCGCACAAATAAATAGACGTCAGGCACTAGAAAACTACATTAACACGTCTAATATATTGACGTCACACACTACACAATTATACTAGCTGCTCCTAACTAGTGACGTCACTATACGCAGCTACAGTGACACATCGGTAACACTTCGCTTCTTCCATATGTGACGTCACAAAAGAACCCCGTAGCGTAGGAATGACAGAGATAGAAATAGCGATGTTACACATTTTGTACGCTTAGTCCCTTCTAGTATAAATTCTAATAAAATAAGTATTTAATATATCATTCCTTAATATTAAATGTATGTTTAATTTTGACTTTATTATTCTGAAGTAGTTAAATAATTGAGAATATAACAGAAAATAGAATAACTTTTTTACTGTTTAAATAATTACTATTTGGAGTAAATGAATCGCGAACTTCTTTCGCTATTGCTTATGCACGCGTTGCTATGGCAACCGCTGTTTGTCAATTTGACATTATACGATTTGACACGTCGTGGAATTTAAGTCATCCATCTTCTTTTGATGTGTGGCGAATTCTAGAACTAAAAATAAAGGAGAATGCCCTTTCATAGTACCGGTAAAAAAAATTATAAAAAATAAGTACTACTGTAAAGCAAAACATATTTATTTCCTTAATGACTTGACTAGCCAACAAATCAAAATATATGCGTAACATATTGAAGGCGGGCCGCCCAGTACCAAACATATAGTAAAATAATATAAGGCATGGGTCCTACATGTATGGTACTTGAACCTCCGACTTTTTTGAAGTCGTTTAAAAATATCGTTGATCCCGATACCGATACTGCTTAAAATTTATTATAGCATTTTTTTATGGTTTGTCCTGAAACGTTTTCCAATTATCATCATATTTTACATTTTGATCACTTAGCAGAAGACAAAAAATATTTTTTATTGGATTTGAAGTTCATTTACGCAAGAACTCCGGGCCTGGGTCGCATTTATATTTATATTTATTGAAAACTAGCGGCCCGGCCCGGCTTCGCCCGGGTGCATATAGATTTCACTACAATAATATGTACGTATTATACACATAAACCTTACTCTTGAATCACTCTATTAAAAAAAAACCGCATCAAAATCCGTTGCGTAGTTTTAAAGATTTAAGCATACAAAGGGACATAGGGACAGAGAAAGCGACTCTGTTTTATACTATGTAGTGATATTTATTTTTCTCTACACAAAAAAGAAGGTTTGATCGAGGCACAAAAATCTTCGTACCGATACTAAGTTTCATAGTAAAATGGGCATTCTCGTCTATTTAAATGGTATTTTATATTTTTTTGTTTTCATCCCCCACCTTTAATACAAGAAAAATGTATGCATTTATAATAATGCAATTTAAAACTGTTTTTAAACATAATATACATAATATTAATTATTATAATAGATATTCTGTTTATGTATTCCTAGTGTAAGCATACTTGTAACTTTTCTAAATAAATGTTAGAAAAATATTGTGTAGTTTTATTTTAAAAATCTGTATCTGTATCAGCCCATATCCGTCCCACTGCAGGGCACGGGCCTACTCTACAATCGACAGTACGATTGAGAGTGGTTAGGCCATATAGTCCACCACGCTGGCCTAGTGCGTGTTGGCCCTAGTGCGAGTTGGCAAAAAACAAAAAAAAGCAAAAATGTATACTTAAGGACTTATACTTCTTTAGATAATACTTTATCACGAATTTTTGCAATTTTAAATAAGTTGCCAAAATATAGTACTGTGCGGTGACAATTGGCAATAAAGAAAAACAATTATGGCAACACTATTAAAAATGTCATTGTGTTCGTTGAATAATTTTATACATAGGTATTTCTATACATTTTCGTATGGTTCTGTTTGATTTGTTATTAAAATAAACAACGAGACTATTAACGACAATAAATAATAAAAAAAATAGTCACTAAACATTTTCTGTCTTAGTATATCGGGCTGCCATATTAATATTAAATTCGATGTCAGCGCCATCTATAAAAGGAGACTGTTTTTTTGTCAAGCTAAACCAAGATATTCAACAAATCATCAAACTGCGCTAGTTTCTAAAACTTATTTCATCCTTTCGCATTTAACATCTTAAGCATTCATTTCAAATTATCTATCTCTTTTCCTCTTTAGCACTTTCATTCGCCATCTCTTTCATGCAACCACGCCTCATGCTATTCATTCCTATAACGTTCCATATTCCGACCAATCCTACATTTAGGAGGCGCTGATTGGTCCTTCGTAGTTGGTGGGTGTGGCTTAACTGGGAGGCGGGTCTAGTGTAGCCAATAGGCAGCTAGCTTCTTATTATGAATAGGATATCTCCACCAACTTTATGCGTTCCTGGTACTTCAAAAGCGAACTGTATGGTTTTAAAATGATTATGAATTTTGTAATATCGCCGATACAAAGTTACTTTCTTAGAACAAAAATATCTCCGCCAACTTTATGAGTCCCTGGTAGTTAAATAATATTATCTGTCTTCTTTGTATGTGCCCTGAAAAATGTTACGCATGTTGATGTCATTAGTTAACGAAACCTCCTTTCGTTCTCTGTTACCCTAGTACTTTTTGTGCCCTGAGAAATATTTCGCCACATATTTGGCATATTGATAATATGATCTCCTTTGTTTCTCTATCGCCTTGGTACTTATTGTGTATGTTTTTGTAGGTTCACTAAAAAGTTTGTGTTTATTGAAAGTGTTGACAGATTGACAAGTTTTCCTCAGGTGTCAGGAATTTTGATAACTCTTTAAAAGTATAATTGCTAAAAATGATATTGCCTAAGTATCGATATTCCGACCCTTCATTATACACAAAGTGATAAAATTTGATTTCAGCGTGGTGGACCATATGGCCTAACGACTCTCAATCGTACTCTCGATTGTAGAGGAGGCCCGTGCCCTGCAGTGGGACGTGTATGGGCTGATACAGATAAAAATTCACACTTTTTTGTGGTCCGGGTCCCTTCTAAATATGATCATGGGGAAAAACGTAAAAATTAAAACAAACGCATGGAATTTCAGTGTTTTATATTAATATCTTAATCTATGTTACTCTAGAAATATTCTAATCAATGTTAAAAGTAAAAAAGTAAATCTTATTCAATATATTTTACAACAGTTTTGCGACTTACAACTAGTATTACATTTCGATTTAAGCTATTTACACGGCGTGCCGCATTTCTATCATGACAGGTGTCAAATCTGACAGTTGTCAAAAGTGACAGACGACATTTGGCAAACAAAAAATATTTTAAATGTTTAATTTTTCAATATACCCTCTCCAACTATATAAAACAAAATAAGAATAGTTAGATTTCTATACGTATTGATATTTTTTAATTGATTAGTGATTTTGACATCTGCCAGAGAGAAATGCCCAACACTTGACGGCGAGCGATCGAGAAAATAGCTTGGTAACTTATTTTGATGGTTGAAAAACGATTCTGTGTTTTCTTTTACTTAATATATGAAATATATTTTATCACAATTATTTGTAGACTATTTTATCAGTGTATTATTTTTTAATTGTGACCAAATTTAAGACTTAAGAAAAAAAACGAAATTCAACAAATTCGTTATCTTTATTATAGTCGAAAATACTTTTAAACACAGAACCTTCATTTTTAAAATGGACACCATAATATTTCTAAATATTTCAGTCTCTCAATCGCTCGCCGCTTAAGCAACCGACGTTCCATTCAAAGCATAAAAATGGGTTTTTAGCTTCAACAATTACCGGGCAAATTGTAAAAAATAACGAAGTGTATACAACTTGATTCATATTGGCTTCCATTTTGGTGATTTTCTTAAAACGTATACATAATTATGTAAATTAAATGTGTAATCTGTCTTCGCTATTGAAAACTATGATCTTTACCTAAAACACCCGGTTTGCTAAATTTCGCTACGCATCGAAAAATCCGGAAAACCCACAGCCTCAAAAAAACTTTGCTCGGTAAAAACGAATAAAAAAAAACTATGAAAAAAAATGCTTTACCCGTTGCCTACTTAAATTAAGTCACTTATCATAATATAAATATTATTTTTTTATTTATTTATTTCTTCTGTTTATTATTAAAAAGCTGTTTTAAAAATAATGATGCACCACAAAAACTCGGCTATGGACTTCTTAATACATACATACATTAACACTTTTTGCCCAGAGGGGTTCGACAGAGAACTCACAATGTGATATGGGGTTAACCTCTTGCCATATCGGGCACTAATTCCCGACTTCGGGCTGATAATGAATACAAAAATCAAAAATCATTTTGCCCGACCCGGGATTCAAACCCGAGGCATTCAGATACTTATTTCTCAATTAAACAATAAAAGTGAGTAATATTTTGATATAACGATCACTGATTGTAGCCGCTATATACACAGAACCCGAACATAGAGGGTCCATCTATTTAAAATTATAATACATAGTATGAAAAATAACTGGGTATTTGAAATAGACATCCTTAGCCGAGTTAATATCTCTTTAATTACAACAAATTCTTTGATTTTTATAATAATAATATTTAAAAACAAATACAATAAATATTAACACATAATTTCTATTGCGTTTGACAAAATATTCGCAAAATACACCAATATGTACCATACATAAAAATAAAAAAGTTTTTGCAAAAAAAAAAAACATTTTTGTGTTCACAAAAACTTGGTGTATTCAAAAAATGTTTTTGCAAAAAATTTGTTGTAACTAAAGATTGTTTTCTTATATACATCTAAGTTAAAAGTGGCATACAGATCAGTTACTATTGAATATTTTCAATACTGATCTATTTTAACTAAAAATCTGTTCAAGTTACACATGACATTGAAGTTATGTAATCCAAAGGATATTTAGTTAAGGTCAAACGTCAAACCCAAGTTCAAGGTCATATTTAAGGGTCATGTGTAACAAAAACTTTTCGGCAAATAACTATTAGCAAACTTTAAATATTTTGTACTCGTTTTCGAAATATAGTTTTTTTTTTCTGTGTGTGTGGCAATAGGGCTGCTGTGTTATCCAATCACGAGGACCAGGGGTGCCAACATTCAAATAATTTAAAATATTTTTTAAGAATTTTCAAACTCATATGCCCGGTACTATACAAATACGAAATCGACCAGCAATCGTTAGTTGTAATTATTTTGCTGTCCATCAGATAACACACCAGCCCAATTAAAGCAACGAAAATATAATTTTTATTTTACAATATAAATAAAAACCTGCAAATGTACACAACTATACTAAATTACTTATTGCAACTCGCGATGTCATAGACACCATTTTTTTTTAAACTATATAGTTTATCAGTCGTGTTGGGCCAAAGACACATAACCTGTGTGTGCTGGAGGGACGCGTGGTTGTCTATGGTATTTTTTTATGTAAAAAATATATGTATGGTAATATTATGGGAAAAAAATAATAACATAATTAAATAAAGAGGTAAATATTGATATTAAAATAGAATATTTCAAAACACTTTTTTCGTATAAGTCGGATAAAATAAAACCGGCTTATATCACCGACAATACTTGATGATTATGATTTATTTACCGCCTATGAAAATAAGAAGAAAGAGAAAAAAGATTGTAAAATACGAAAAAACATGAACCGACGAAATAAGATGCCAAAAGTGGATGAAGCAAATATGATATGTTAGGATCAAAATAAATAATATTTGCATACCAAAATCGGATATTTATATTAAATTACATACATATTATTCTCGCACAAAGTGACTTACACATGATGGTAAGCGCAAATAATTATACTGGACACAGTTTAAAATATATTTTTTTCTTCACTGGGCTATACCATAGACAACCACGCGTCCCTCTATAGGCGACATAATTTTTTTTAACACAAAAAAAAATCCTATTCACTTTCTATTCATAAATGGAATCATAATTTTCTATCACATTTCATTTTGAAAACAAAAAAATAAAAATTCCAATATTTTTTTCTCTCGTAGTTTGATTGGACGTGCGACAGTGGTACTAGCCGGCGTTTTAATTGCAACTTGCAACCGGTTGCAAGATTTTTATATAATAAAATGAGCGACAATTAAAAAAATGGTCTATAAAAATTCTAAGTATTCAAATTGCCGCGCACTTTAATAATGAAGAATAATTGAGGAAATTATAAATATTTTCACTATGGCCAGTGAAGTGGATTAAATGATCTCAAATGGATGATATATATACATAAATTTTAAGTATTCTATTTATTTTTGTACCACCGTCGGCATCTCGACATAAAAAGGTAGATTTCGTATCAAACGAAATCTAAAGTGTTTTCTATTAACATAATCATTACAATATTCTGCTTAATGTAAAGACCTTTTTTAATTCAGCCATATTTTTATAGCTTTCAAAATTTTTCGCACAAAAGCTTTAGATGTTGTTGGCTTTTGCAAAATTTATTTATGGTGGTGTCAATAATTTACGAATGATATTTAGTAGTCCAACGCTGGGCAGTCTCAGACAAGACCTATGCCCAGCAGTGGACATAAATAAAAGCGATCATAGATAGTCGCTACTGTTATGTCTGAAAATGGTTTAAAATTGATTTTCCCATTCGTAAAATTGTTTGTATATGCAATATTATATAGAAATAAGACATTTTTGTAAAAAAAAATTACAAAAAAATCGTGAAACCTTTCTTTTGTTACCGTGGTCGCATCCTCGAGATATTAGCAACATATCTAACCCAAAAAAGGGTCCTCAAACATGTTTTTTGTATGTTTTTGCTCGATTTGTTTGAAATAATTCTATATTTTGACGATATTTCTTATTTTTTCTCCGCTGTTGGTTGGAAAATGTTAAAAAAAGACCACAATACAGCTTATTTGTATATATTATTGCACTGACACCCACCATTTTTACCGTAACGCTAAAGCGTCATTACGTTCGGTATTATGTACGTGTGTCACTGGTCGTAGCTTTTCGCTTTCCTGTCCATGTCGTCATCAGAGGGTCTGTTCATTGCGTGATCTGAAAAGACAAGGTAAATTGAGCTTTGTTGCACTAGTTATTAAGTATTTATTCATTTGTATATTTTTCAGTTGAGCTAAATCAAAGTTGAATACGTTTACAGATGACTTTATTTCAATACTTAAGCGTAAACAAGTGAATTTAGCAGTGTACATACACTGTTGTGTTCTAGTTTGAAGTTTGTACCGAGAGTAACTACTGGACATAATCAGACTTAACATCCTATGTCTTAGGATAGCAAGCCTATTCTGTATCAGCCCATATACGTCCCACTGCAGGGCACGGGCCTACTCTACAATCGAGAGGACGACTGAGAGTGGTTAGGCCATATAGTCCACCACGCTGGCCTAGTCCGGGTTGGCAAGCTTATTACATAAAAAAATGAGTATTATTGGGACAGTTTTAGTTTTATTATTAAGTAGGAAGTAGTATAATGCACATACCTGGATGTTGCGGCATCTTGGGCACGAGCACTACGTTTCCGTCCGCGGCCTGCTGCAGCGAGTACTGGCTCGAGGAGAGAGGCTGGCCTTCTGGGTCGCGCAGATTCTGGAAATTTGAAAAATTGGATTAATTTTAGCGTGTCTGGGAATAAGTTATTTGCATTTAAAATGTAGTTAGACATGAATATTATCACACTATTTGTATCTGTGTTTTTAAAATTTTGGTTTTGTTACTGCTACTTGTTAGAAATAAACTAGCGGTCGGGCCCGGCTCCGCCCGGGGCATACACGTTTTAAAATAGCGGTCAAAAATGTGTAATTCTATCAGTTTAGAATATCGACCAATCGGACCACGAAAAACGAACAACATTTCCTCGTATTTGCTAGAAATATCACTACTGCTTTCTTCCTATAGGTCATAGCGTGATGATATATAGCCTATGGCCTTCCTCGATAAATGGACTACCCAACACTGAAAGAATCATTCAAATCGGACCAGTAGTTCCAGAGATTAGCGCGTTCAAACAAACAAACATACAAACTCTGCAGCTTTATAATATTAGTATAGATAATTTCCTTTTTCTTTCTTTCTTTTTTTCTATTGTGTAGAAAATAACAATTTAAAAATGGGCCTAAAATACACTTTAGTGTTCTTTATGGGATTTGGTGTTGTAAAATTACGGCTTATTTTAGCAGTGGGTAATTATTGGCTGATACAGTACAGTACAGAACAATCTAGAGATATTGTAGATAATTCTCGTGTTCAGCGTGGAATGTATGTGATAAAATATGACATGCATGCATGACAAAATAGTCTTGGGATCTGGAATAAAAATTGTAGTTACAGATACACTAACAAAAATATAAAAATTCGGCCCACAATATAATACAATCGTAGATAAACTAATACAATCGCAGTTTTTTTGTGCGATTGTTGTGTAGCCCGCACTAGACGATGGCCTAACCACTCTTAATCGTACTCTCGACGTAGTACGACGTATACAGCTAAAAAAAAAAACAAAAAAAAAGTTTTTGTTTTTCCTGCCCTCACCTGAAACACGTGCCTGTAGAGCGCTGCGAACCGCTCCTTCATCCGCTGCCTGTCGGCCAGCAGCGCGGCGCGGTCGCGCAGCGTGCGCTGCTTGCGGTCGCGCACGGTGCGCACCTCGTCCGCCAGCGACGTGATCTGATCCAGCTTGCGCTTGCGGCAGTTCTGCGCTGCCACCTGGGGAAACACAAAAAACATTTTTTTATTCCAATGAATGGCGAGACGAGCATGCATGTATATGTTTGAAAATATATAATATACTAGATTGGTATTCAAAATTTGGCTACACAACGAAAATAGTTTAATAATTGACACCAATAATAAATAATAACAACATTAACTTTTTTTTACAGTACAATGTAAAGAAGTAATAAAAAAGTAAGACAATTTCCTTAAGTAACATAGCTTTCGTAGCTTATTCCAAATTTAGTAGCCTATACGGAAAATCGTAGCGTAGCTAAATATGCATAGCTGAGCTAAGAGCTACACTTATTCGTATCTCAACTGGTCGTATAATTTAGTTGCCAGCTTAGTACCGAATTCTGTAGAGATAATTCTCTATATTGTAATTTCGTTAAAAAAATACATACATGCCAAATAGCATATTTCCGTATCTTAATTTCTTTAAAAAACATGCGTGCAAAATAGCATATTTTCTCACCATCGGATCTCGCAAACTAATTCCGTTTTTTTACCTTAATCATAGTTTTTTGCCTATTTTTTAAATAATTTTCTAACCTTATTCTTTCCTCTGCGTCGTATGTCCCTGATGAGAGACAGCTGAGCCTCGCTGAGATCATGTTTGGAAAGTCTCTCGTTGAATTCATCCATTGGCAGGTTTATTATGTCGTGCACTTCTAGTGGTATTCCTGTTGAACAAAAAGTTTTTATTAGTAAAATAAATATTTAGCTTTGGAGGGAGGGTGGCAAATGAAAAAAAAATATATTTGAAAATTATTTTAATAAAAATATTTGATTGCAAAATGTATTTATGAAATGACTGATTTCTATTTGTAAATCTGTGTCATACGATATCGTTTGCATTTGAATAAAAATATTACAATAACACTATTAAAATACAAACGATACCAAGTTATTTTCCCTCTCAATCGTACTCTCGATTGTAGAGGAGGCCCGTGCCCTACAGTGGGACGTGTATGGGCTGATACACACTAGAGTGTCCACTACTCCGCTAAAGCTAAACTACACTATAGGGATGTCGACTAATTTTTAGAATTGCTTTTACGAGTATTATAACATTTTAATATTATTTGTTCTTTAATTTATCACGACCAATTTGATTCTCAAAATATTACATTAAGTTTTAAAATGCCGTCTTTAACGTGTAAAAAATAATTTACATGACATAAGTCGACATCCCTATTGAGGCCAACCGAGGCCATACAAAGTGCCACAGCGTCTCACCTAGTGCCTTAGCTCTCTTCTCGTCTCTAGTCAAGTGCTGTCCGCTGCTGGTCGCGGACGAACCGCCGTCCGACATGCTGCCGTCCGTCATGCGCCGGACTGGACATACACAATTAAATATTAATCAAATTGAAATAAAAAAAAAATTTTAGTTAAATAAAAAAAAATCAAAAACTATGTAATTATTTGAGATATTATAAACACAAGATTTATTTAAATGAAACTGACAAAAAATATTAAAAAAGGAAAAAAGACCTATCGGGATGTAATTACTTGAGATATCAAACAAAAAAACCGTGAAAAATTATGAAAAATGTACTATGTCATTATTATTAGAAAGCACAAGTGGAAAAGTGGCATAATTATATTTCGAAAAAAATAGAGAGAAAATTATCGTGAAAAAAAAAAACGACTAAGAAGAACTAAAATAGTCTACAATATTATAGAAAATTGGAAAAAAAATAGATTCGCAATTATTAGATTTAAATCACGTAAATAAGATTAAATAATTGAAAACTTTGATTATATAACTTTGAATCTCGGTGTATGTGTAGTGCATATGACATGATAAGATGACTTTACCCACAAATTAAAGATTTCTTACAGTAGTGACTTAACTTTGGTTTATTAAGACATTAACTATAATCTTATCTTCTTTTCATAGACAGTTATAAAACCTATTTCAGTTGTCGAATGATTTGTCCCTATCGAAATATTTTAATTCAATTTGAGCGCAGAAGACACAACATTCGATATCTAAAATAGATTTTTAAATTGTCTATAAATAATGCCATCAGAATACATATAACTCAACATGTGTTTTAATTAACTTAAAACTATTTTTTTAAAAAACATTTACAATTTTTTCAAAAAGTCCTAGCTTGGTTCCAAAATTGGCCTACCTTGGCTTTAAACTGGCCTAGCAAGGCTTCAGAATGGCCTAGCATGGCTTCTCAAATGGCCTAGCATGGCTTCTAAAATGGCCTAGCATGTCCTTAAAATGGCCTAGCATGGATCCAAATTTGGTCTAGCTTATCTTCAAATGGTCTAGCACGGCTCCAAAATGACCTAGCTCGGCTCCAAAATTGGCCTAGTTTGTCCTCAAATGGCCTAGCTCGGCCTCAAAATTGGTCCAACTCGGCCTCAAAATGGCCTCACTCGGCCTCAAAATGGCCTCACTCGGCCTCAACCCACCTCTCTTGTCCCGCACGGCCGCCGGTCTCTGCTCGGCCGCGGCGAGGGGCGCGCTGTACGTGTGGTTGTGTCGCACCCTGTCGGGGGTGGCGTACGCGAAGCGGGGGGGTTGCGCCGGGCTTGGCAGGCCGGTCTGGAAAAGGGGGGAGGGTGGTTTGATGAAAAAAAAAATGCTTCTTAGTTATTCGCCTGATGGTAAGCGATACGACTGGTCATAAACAGAAGCAAAACCAAACACCATTAATTACAAAGAAATGTTGTTTTTAAATTTTGATTTCCTGCATTAAATTTTAACTTTATTTTAAATATTGTTTAAATTATTAGTTTTTTTATCGCGAAAAATCCATTTTACGCGAATCTTCGAGCAATACAATGAAAGTATATATTGATATATATGTATGAACTTACTTGCAGAAGTGCGTGGCTGGTATGAGCCGTGTTGAGATCCAACGCTGGCTGTAGACTCACGACATGCGGGGTCGCTAGTTGATGGCGAGCCCCGAATTCTGTAGGGGATGATTATAAATTAATAATTAGACAACAGTCAATTATGCTACTGACCTGGTATTGAGATACCAAGTGTTGCGCCTGGTATGGAGAGAGTGCTTGTAAAACAACAATTACTTTTTTTATTTTTATTACTATGAATGACGAGACGAGCATGCCGTTCGCCTGATGGTAAGCGATACGACCGCTCATGAACAGTAGCAAAACCAAACAACACCTTGAATTACAAAGCAATGCTTGGCATTCCACTGCGTTGGCCATCCTGAGACATAAGATGTTAAGTCTCAATATGTCCAGTAGTTACTCTGGCTACAATGCCCTTCAACCCGAAACACAACAGTGCGTTTACACTGCTGTTTTACGGGAGAAATAGACACTGCGGTGGTACCCACCCAGATGGCCTCTCACATATGAGAGACCTACCGCCAGTGTAAACTTTTAACAATAAAATGAATGTATTTCACTCCATTTCCTAATCTTAAACTCATTGTCAAATATTTTTACTTTTTAGTTGAGTCTTCTATTAAAGCTTGTATTTTTAGTTTTTTAAACTATTATATTTTATTATATAGTTATTTGACAAAAAAAATGATTTGATTGGAGGACCGTCAAGCCAGGCGATCAGCTGTCCAAGACTCGACCAAGTGACGAGGTCACGATCATTCAGGAAACGAAGAGAGATTTTTGATATAGTGCAATTTTTTATTTCATAAGTTTCTGATGTAAATGCTTATCTTCAACCAGTACCAAATCTTTTACGGACATATAGTGAAGTACATAATAACTGTTATATACATACCGCTGTGCATGTGCAGGTTTTCGTGTTGGTAAGTCTGGTCTGGACATTCGTACTTGACCGGGGGCGGGCGGGGAGGGGGCACTGTCTCCATCGGAGGCGCTGTTTGCTCCTGAAATATAATATTTACATAAACACACATATACTTCGATCAAACATATACTAGATACAGGGTCCGGAACAAAATCACACGCCAAAAGTGTCCGAGGTTGCTTATACTTATACAGTGGACCCCCGGTAATCCGGCCCCTGTCTAATCCGGCACCCCCTATAATCCGACATGATCTATTATTTATTATTGAATATTAATTTTTGATAATATTCGCTAATACATGACTGAACAAGTTACAACTTGTACGCATCATCATTATTGTTCTCGACGCGTTTTGATTCTGATTGCTTAGGTTGGAATTGACTACATGCGAGAGGATAGCGGTGCTACATTTACTAAATTTGATATACATAATGAAGCATGATTAGTACTTCAGAGTACAAAATATATAATACATATAAAGAATCTTATCAGTGAGTCTGTAATTAGTCGGATTACAAGGTACACTTTTGTAAAAAAAAATCGGACTATAGGGGGTCTTAGGCAGTACTCTATAATCCGACAAATTCGATAGTCCGACACTGCCCTGCAAAATTTTTGTCGGACTACCGGGGGTCCACTGTACATTTGAATTTCGAACTACGAGATGTAGCAAAACGTCTTAAATAGTAATCAACTTGAGACAAAAATCAACCTTGTTCCTTTAAATTAAGATTTTTTAATGTTCCCGGATCGGGCAAAGTGACATTGGATATTTCTATTTATTATCAGCTCGGAGTCAGGAATTTGTTCCTGAAATGAGGATAGGCTCGCCACCTATCACATCGTAGGACGGAAACATACAAAGCGAAATGTGTGTGTCCTGGCGCCTCTGCCTACCCCTTCTGGGAAAATAGCGTGAGTTTATGTATGTATATTAATTTGACTAACCTGGAAGCATCGTTTCCCAAACATGTGATGTTTTTTCTGCGGTTGATGTGAGGCAGATCGGTCCCTTCCATAGGCGCTTTCATAAGGCCGGAACTTCGAGCTGTGGACAAGAATATTACAAGAATATAATCTACTATCTTTACATACAGGGTATCTCAAGACTGCTACCGAAAACGAAGCCGGGTGGTAGTTTTAGTGACTACAAACACAATGAAAATTTTCCAAAAAAAAAAATTGCTAAGATTTTTTTGTAATTTTTTCAAATACAAATTTCAAAATCTAGTTGATAATAAAACTATTATATACAGGGTATATCAAGACTGCTACCGAAAACGAAGCTAGATGGTAGTTTAAGCGACTTCAGACATAGCCACAAAACATTTTGGAAAAAAAAGCGACAATTTTTTTTGGTATTTTTTTATATGGTCGTATTTGGGTGGTAAATACATTTTTTCGTAAAATAATAGTGTATACCCTTTTATTTATAAAGACTCTAAGGTATAAAGAGTTTAAATTATTATTTTAGCAAAAAGTATGGATTTACCACCCAAAAATGACGATATTTAAAAATTAATAAAAAAAAAATTGTCGCGTTTCTTAGCAAAATTTTTGGTTGCATTGTGTTTGTAGTCACTAAAACTACCACACGGCTTCGTTTTCAGTAGCAGTCTTGTGATACCCGGTATAATATATAAGATCATGCAGTCAAACTGTACAGTTTTGCAGGACACTACAGTAGTTCCCACAATGCGTGTGAGGGCTATCGAAAAAAAAAAAAAAAGGACACTCCAATAGTTCCTATGTATATATCTTTATAAATACCTGTGAAACTCTTGAGCCGAGTCGCTTCCGTCACACCACTCGCCGTCAGACAAGGAAGGCACCCGCTCCGAGCCCATGGAAGACACAGCGCTGTCGGAGGCTGAGTCTCTCTCTGGAAACAACAATTTTTTGTGAACCTCCGATCCTTTTTTACACGTTTCATATTAGCTTCACTTCGATTCAGCTTCGATTTTCGACCACTTTAAAACCTCGGATTGATTCGAAATTTTGCATACTTATCCGGGACCGATGACAGTACAATAATTTAGATATGTGACCTTCGATCAAATATACACTAGATACAACATGAGCGCTTAGAAAATGGCACCAAAAAAGAGTGCTTCAAGCACTCTTTCGCCTTCAGTCACGCACCGACCGTTGCTTCCAAAACGTCGCAGAACTTTAGACAATATTATGTTAAAGGCTACTTTAAGCTCCAGGAATAAGGTGGAATTTGTGTTAATATATTTGGAATATGTGATCTTTTTGTTTACTCTTTTTAATGTCATGCATCGGTGCCACTTTTTAACAGAACTTTTACAGGGAACTGTGTAGCTAGTGTATATTTGATCGAAGTATGTGACATTATCTTATCCAGAAAATTCAGAAAGTTAACTTTATTTTTAAAGTGGGTAATTTGCGCGCAGCTGTCTTTATTTTATAAGACAGCCGTAGTTTTTTTTAAGTGCAAGCAATTAAATTATAGTTTAATAAATGTTTCGTCTTCTTCGCTCATATTGAATTTGAAACCCGTTTGAAAGGGATAAAACAGTCAATAGGGTTTAAAACTGTGTATGAATAAATGCGTAAAGAATTAGGCGCACAAAATAAAATTGCGTAAAAAAATATACAGCTTGACCTCTCTGTGCTACCACACTCCATACATTTTACAGGCCATTTTAAATTGGTTTCATTAATAAAGTAGATCAAAAATGTTATTTACTTCCACACAAGTGTTCAATTAAAATTAAATCTTATTACATGTAGGGTAGATATCAATTTCCCTTACCCGCCATCATCATGTGGGAGTGGTTGTGGTGGGGGGCGTGGTGAGACGTCGCGCCGTCCAACATTCGCATCGTGTACATTCCTGAAACAATAAGAAATTAACAATTTTGTTAATAAAAAAAAACTTGTATGATCCTAGACGTTCATTTTTACTGGTGGTAGGTATCTCATATGTGAGAGGCCATCTGGGTAGGTACCACCGCAATGTCTATTTCTCCCGACAAACAGCAGTGTAAATGTACTGTTGAGTTTCAGATTGAAGGACATTGTAGCTAGCGTAATTACTGGATATATTGAGCCTTAACATCTCATGTCTCAGGATGGCGAGCGCAGTGGAATGCCAAGTATTGCTTTTTAATTCAAGCGTTATGAATGAATCAAGGGTTTATTCAAACCATTATGAATAGCAAAACTAAATGAACGTTTTATATTAGCGGTTTTTTATGAATATGGGGATAATCTTTTACTTGGCGCCCAACGTGGTGCTAAGTAATTTAATCAGAAATCGTATTGACATTCTGTGATTTGAAAAAAAAATGTATGAGCTCGTATACGTCTATATAATGTGCATGTAAATTTATCTATACTAATATTATAAAGTGAAAAGATTTGATGGTTTGCATTAAATTGGCTCTGAAACTACTGCACCGATTTGAAAAATTATTTCACCATTAGAATCCTACATTATCCCTGATGAATATAGGCGATACAATATTTTCAAAAACTATATAGGACTGGGTCGCTTTTTTGCAAAAAAAAAGGTATTTTTTGTTTTTATTTCCTATCGTCATATTTGGGTAGTAAATACATAGATTTCCGAAATATAATAATATACACGCTTTTATTTTAAAAAACTACTATGTATACAAGGGTTTTCATTATGATTTTATAAATAACTATGTATTTGCTACCCAAACACGATGATATTAAAAACAGCAAACACAAAAAAACGCTTTTTTTTTTTTTGCAAAATTTTTAGTTGCACTGTATCTAAAGTCACTATTTCCACGCGGCTTCTTCTTCGATCGCAGTCTTGATATACCCAGTATTATTTTTAACACCATTTTTTACAAAATACTTCGCAGTCTGGTGGTAGGTCACTCATATGTGAGAGGCCATCTGGGTGGGTACTACCGCAGTGTCTATTTCTCCCGTCAAACAGCAATGTAAATGCACTGTTGTGTTTCGGATTGAAGGGTATTGCAGCCAGAGTAACTACTGGATTGCTTTGTAATTCAAGGTGTTATTTGGTTTTGCTACTGTTTATGAGCGGTCGTATCGCTTACCATCAGGCAAACAGCATGCTCGTCTCGCTATTCATGGCAATAAAAAAAAAGCCTGGCACTGGCAATATTTTGCATTTTTTCTTTTAATCTTTACTGTTTTGAAGTATTACTTTTATAAAACCTTATATAATACATGGCAATCATTATCTTATGTTTTCCTAAAATATTTATACACATACATACAGATTATTATCATCCGATATCTTTCACATCGATATGCTTTTGAGCAGTCATGATTAGTTGAGCAAAACTGAAATCTTATAATTAAGATACTATTGCGAGTGCGTGGTGGCCTATTGATAACGAATTAGACTAACTGTCAACATGATCACGGTGGTGCGGGTTCAAAGACCATCACTTTTGCTATTTCAAATTAACAACAATTGAAGACTTAGCATGTTCTATATTTTTGCTATTACTAATTTCTCCCCACCGAATTTGTAAACAAAAAACTGACCATATACAGGGTATATCAAGACTGCTACCGAAAACGAAGCCGAGTGGTAGTTTAAGCGACTTCAGACACAATGCAATAGAAAAAGTTGCAAAAAAAAGTGACAATTTTTTTTTGTTATTTTTTTCCTATGACCATATTTGGATGGTAAATACATTTTTTCCTAAAATAATAGTGTTTACCCTTTTATTTATAAATAATCTAGGGTATAAAAGTGTTTAAATTATTATTTTAGCAAAACTATGGATTTACCACCCAAAAATGACGAATGAATGAATGAATGATGTCGCGTTTCTTTGCGAAATTTTTAGTTACATTGTGTTTGTAGTCACTAAAACTACCACCCGGCTTCGTTTTCGGTAGCAGTCTTGAGATACCCGGTATACAAACATTTTTCACATCTATAATTACCCACATAAAATTGACTATTCCGTTTCTTTTTTAAATGTGTTCGTCTTCGATCAAATATACACTAGATACAACATGAGCGCTTAGAAAATGGCACCAAAAAGAGTGCTTTAAGCACTCTTTCACCTTCAGTCACGCACCGACCGTTGCTTCTAAAACGTCGCATAACTTTAGACAATATTATGTGAAAAGCTACTTTAAGCTCCAGGAATAAGGTGGAATTTGTGTTAATATATTTGGAATATGTGATCTTTTGGTTTACTTTTTTTAATGTCATGTGTCATCGGTGCCACTTTTTAACAGAACTTTTACAGGTAACTGTGTATCTAGTGTATATTTGATCGAAGGTGTTCGTAAAAAATCTCACACCTCCATAGACTATACGAGATTGTATAAAAATATTAGCCGATCAGCTTTGTAAATCCCAATCGCAAATCGCTAAATTTAGTTAATTAATATAACTTAATTCACAAGTTATATTAATTAGTTATTATATTATCGACTTCACTTGCTATTTGTGATTGCTATTGCTATTTATTCCAACACTAATTGATAGACAATTACCACGTAATATAACGGTGAAGGAAAACATCGTGAAGAAACCTGCATACTATAACGATTTGAAAGATTTTCTATGCTTTGTAAAATCCGCCAACCCGCAATAGGCCAGTATAGCGTTTATACTACAACGCTGGCAAAATTATGTTATTAAATATTACGATATTCAAACTTTCATAAAATGATATTTGCCAGCGTAAAAACAGAATTTTATATATGTTATTAAGGCAACTATCATCAAATATATCCTTAGTATTCAGACAATTTTGATGGTTCTTTCATCTTGCCAGACACATTGAAGCTGATAACTTCCAAAGCAACCGCGATCGGAACTTCATAATAGCTGATCGTGTGATGTCTATGTTAGACGCATGCGCAGACGAACTTTCAGCTTTTATAAAATAATGATAGTCTGGCAGCCACGGGTACATGGTTAAAGGTCCTAAAGTTTAAATTACATAATTTATTAATGACCTTATGATAATAAGCTTTCTATTTATCAACATCACTACATAGTATAAAACAAAGGCAATTAGGCTTTAACTGTGTGTTCCAACCTTCCTTTGCATATTTTCAAGGAAGATAAAAAATATACAAATAAACGTAACATAAACATCATTGCATAAGCACAAATTAGGCTGTACATCCTAACCATCCTTTGCTTTACAACCACAAAAGAAAAAACGAAAATTAAAAAAACAACTCACCATTCCCGCCCGACCACGGATACGTGTACATAACTGTCATTTTTACTTTTTTAAATTATTTTTTTGACGCCTAAACGCTACGAAAGCTAAGACAAGTTATAATGCCTTATTCACGATGACAGAGGCATTTTGGCTGTAGTGGGAGGAAACATTTGGCTGGGAGGGGCGGAGGGGGGATGGGTTATCAATACGTAGCGGCATTATCCAGCTTATCAGCGTCCGCAACTTAAATTTTGCCGAATCAGTATGAGTCGAGAGAATTTGAACTAAACTTGCATAGTAATTATTACTGTCACTTTTTTATTTTTTTTTCGTTTTTGCCCTATTGGCGCCTCTGCCTACCCCTTCTGTGAAAAAGGCGTGAGTATGTATGTATGTAGTAAAAAAATATATCGAATCATTTTTATCCTCATAATAAAATACTTATTCATAAACGGTTTTAAAATCTATTTCAGCTATCAATGTTCTATCCCTGGGCCTTACTATATTAATCCGAAACGAAGTTCGAAACTTCGGATGATCGAAGTTTATATACGATACGAATGTATCTACATATACTTATGGTCGTTATTGACTTATGGTCGTAACCATAGACTTATGGTTACGATGTACGTTATACAAATTCGAACTTTTACAGAGTAGATACATTCGTATCGTATATCAAATTCGATCGTTCGAAGTTTCGAACTCCGTTTCGGATGAATATAGTAGGGACCCCTTTCAAACGACTTTCGGATTCAGTTTGAGCGGGCAAGACAAAACATTTTGTTTGTGATACCGAAAAGTCTCTCGTAGTTTCTGATAACCACGACACAAGACTCGATATTAGTGTGGGGTCAGGACTATGTATGTGACTGTTGGGTGTTATTTATTATTATTTGAAAGTTAAAATAGGTTGTAAAATTGTCTTTGAATAAATCCGTAAGGATGTTGGTACACAAAATAAAAATTGCTATAAAGTATAAACCAATATATTTCGACCTCTCTGTGCTACCACACTTCATAAATTTTAACACGTTAACTGCCAATAAAACTAGTATACTTTTCAATGTTGTTCGATGATTAATAATTCTTGATGCAGAGTCAGAAATTATTCCGCATTAATAAAACCCATTACTAAGAGTGTGTTCTAACTAAGTAATAAATAAACAATCGATGAAAATTTAAAAGAATAGGTTATTTTTCGTTGGCTTGATAGGATAGTTAGGCATCGCACAACATTGACCGCGTTGGCAGTTAACGTGTTAAAGGACATTTTAAATTTATTTTCGAAGTATCAGCGATCACTCTATACTATTAATACTCTAAGATACTCTTATTATTCCTAAGGTTCCCTCTAAGTATCATCATTTTCTATTGAATAAGCGTCAGAGGTTCACAAATCTATTGTTGAACAAATGAAAAACATTAGTTAACTAAAATAGGTTTATTAACTGTCTAAGTCAGTGATTCTCAATCTTTTTTTTGTTGCGGCACATATTTATCGATTTCAACATTTGGCGGCACACAAAGAAAAAGATAAAAAATATTTACTTACTACAACACACTGCATAAATAGTTTATGACAAAAATTTTAAATATACGAAATAAACTAATATATACTACAATAATAACTAAACGTTTATTAAGGGATTAATTACAAGCTAATAATAAAAATATTTTTAATGCGAAATTTGAGCTTGATGTTTTTTGATAATTTCATTTATATTTGGTCGTAAAAATGACAATGCTACTCTCATATCGTCTTCTACATTTAACAATCTTGATCTTTTTATAGTTTTAATGTTGGCTAATGCTAATGCTAATAATATTAACATTATTATATATTTGCAAAATTTGGCGGCACACTTTTGAAATTTGGCGGCACACAAAAGTGCCGCGGCACAGTGGTTGAGACTCACTGGTCTAGGTCTATGAATAGTATTTTTCACTAATATAGGAACGTTACCCATGGGCAAAAGGGCCGTGGCTCGGGGCGCCAGCCTGCGAGGGGCGCTACAACCCGCCCCTCGTCCAGGTATTTTTTTCTATCTGTATCTGTATCAGCCCATATACGTCCCACTGCAGGACACGGGCCTACTCTACAATCGACAGTACGATTGAGAGTGGTTAGGCCATATAGTCCACCACGCTGGCCTAGTGCAGGTTGGCGTACTTACATACCATAGAAATTCTTATAAGTCGCTATGGTATGCAGGTTTCCTCACGATGTTTTTCTTCACTGTTTTAGTGCGTGGTGATTGACTATCAATACACACATGACTCCGAAAAGTCAGAGGTGTGCCCTGGGATTTGAACCCGCGACCACCGTGAACGTGTTGGCAGCCGCGTTTGGTCCGTTTGCGTCCAACAGGCCCATTTTTTTCTATACTCTATAAAAATCAAAATCAAAATATGTATTCTTTATTTAAATAGTTTTTTACAAGATCTTTTGAATCGTTAATTTCTGCTACCACCGCTTCGGATATCAATCGCTGTAGTCATTAAAACTACCATCTGGCTCCGTTTTCGATCACAGTAGGTCCGTCAAACAGCAGTGTAAATGCACTGTTGTTTCGGTTCAAAGTATATTGTAGCCAGAATAACTACCGGACATATTGAGACTGAACCTTATAGTCTCAGGATGGCGAGCGCAGTGGAATGCTGTTAGAATAATAACAGACGCGTCTATATGTATATAACTATTTAATCAAGGAATATAATTATACAACGTGACTGCAGTATGTACTATATATCAAAGAGGGGCAAGTGTGCATGGCAACACTTGCTCATTCGACTATTTACTATTATTTTTATTACAGGCGTCCATAGTTTCAATAAATGCCGAATATCGCTTTGTAATTCAAGGTGTTGTTTGGTTTTGCTACTGTTCATGAGCGGTCGTATCGCTTACCATCATCAATGGCATGCTCGTCTCGCCATTCACAGCAATAAAATATAAAAAAACTGGATATATCTTGTATTTTACAGCTATTTAGCATCGGGTATTTACGCTGATTAGTCAGAAGGACTTAGAATGATATGTCATATCGCAAACTTGCATACATTTCTATAATATTTTTCCTGTTACGTCACTTGGTATACAAGACGAAAGATAACGAAATACTGTTATCATAGTTGCCGTGAATTAGAGAATGATATGTGTTATTTTCTTGTATGTATGTATCAGCCCATATACGTCCCACTGCAGGGCACGGGCCTACTCTACAATCGAGAGCACGATTGAGAGTGGTTAAGCACACTCCACCACGCTGGCCTAGTGCGGGTTGGCGGACTTACATACCATAGAAATTAAATAGAAATAGGAGGTTTAAAATCATTAATATATTTATTTATTTAATTCTTTATGGCACACAAACTTAAACCACAGAAACAATAATTTAAAAAAGTACAAATGGCGGTCTTATCGGTCGACAGCAATTTTTTACAGACAACTATGGAATGAATTTAAAAGAAGGAGAGAGAGGGCAGTGTAAAAAAATAAAGAATTGCTTACAGCTAAATAATACTAATTAAACATATACTCGTACATACACAAACATACTATTAATACATACCAAAAAACATAAATACATACACACACACACATATACATAATCCAGGAGACTGTCCCGCCCTCACACCCGCCACTGTAACTCCGGTAAGCCAGGATCAACAGTGGCACGCAATGTAATGACACCGAGCATTGAAGCTCGCCGAGTCTCCGGGAATGTCTAACCCGCAAAGAAATTAATCAGAAAGTGTAATTAATAGGAGGAGTTGTAAATTAAATATACATAATCCATGAGAGAAAAAATTATGTTTCTTTCTCACAAAACCAAATAGAACCATCTTAAGGTTGTCTAGAACGATCGCCGTTTTGCGATAAGACCGTCAATTGTTATACATATTTTTATGTTTAGTTCCTAGTTTTTTTTTTGGGTTATTTACTATGATATATAGAAATGGCGGTAAGACCCGCCACGCTATACGGAGCAGAATGCTGGATGGTAAAAGATACCCATGTACAAGGGCTGCATACGACAGAAATAAAAATGTTACGATGGTCAGGAGGGGTGACAAGGCTGGACAGGACCCGAAATGAATATATCCGAGGTAGCTTCAGGGTAGCCGCTGTGCCCGAAAAACTCTTAGAGAGACGGCCGAGGTGGTTTGGTCTAGTTATGCGCCGAAACGATAATCATGTGGTCAGAAAAGCAATGAGCCTTTCTGAACACAAAAGAAGGTGAGGTCGACCTCCCTCTACCTGGTGGACCAGTATGAGAAAAACTATGTTCCTGATCCGACAACCCAAGATAGAATAACTTGGCGCAGACATATTAGGAGAGCCGACCCCACATATAGTGGGAAAGAGCAAAGAAGAAGAAGATGTACTATGATATTTGGATATATTAATATATAAAACAGCGTTAAGACAGTTTAAGAACCTATTTTAATTATCGAATTGGGGAATGTGTGGTGTAAGTTTGTGTGACAGAGTGCGAAATAGCGTAGTGATGAAAGCTTGTGGAGTGAAAGAAGATGTTGTGACAAGAATTGACAAAGGAATGTTACGATGGTTTGGTCATGTAGAGAGGATGGATGAAAGGAGAATAACGAAGCAAATTTACAAGGCGAGTGTGGATGGAAGAGTCGGTAGGGGTCGACCTCACCGAACGTACACAATCCAAATTGGTGATACCCTTAACAAGGGTCAGGTCAAAAGCACCCTAAACCGACGAGAATGCATGTCTCTGCCTACCCCTATGGGATACAGGCGTGACGATTATGTATGTATGTATGAATTGTTCTGTCGCATTCGCTCAAACTAAATTCAAAAGTCGATCGAAAGAGACAACATATTCGATAACTAAAACAGGTTTTTAATTGTTTATGAATTAGACCGTGAATCTAAACTAATATTAGATATTGAAATAAAACCATTATTTATGGTTTTTATTGCGCATTCTATCGCGGATCGTCGTCCGCTATGATCTCCTATCACATCGTAGGAGGGAACATACAAGACGTAATGTGGGTGTCTTGATAGCACCTCTGCTTACCCCTTCTGGGAAAAAGGCGTAAGCTTATGTATGTATAATAATAATAAATGCACCCAACAGTCACATACATAGTCCTGACTCGATGTGACTGATCGTGTCTTGTGTCGTGGGTATCAGGAACTACGAGAGACGTTTCGGTCTCACAAACATCCAGACCCGAAGGAAATATTTGTGGGCCGCACAAAAATTTCTCTCTGTGCATATGTATGTAAGTTTTTGTTTATCTAAATCCCTATAATGATGGTCACTATCTTTAACTGTTTGGATACATTTTTATTTGTTTTTAATGAGATTATATCATTGCAAAGGATATGATAGTAAATTATTGTCAGATAACGACGGATACAAATAATTAATATTAGAACAGTTTAGTTAGTTGTCAGTTAAGCAACTTTTGCTTGATCGTCGGGCTGAATCACTTTAGTGCATAATTACAAAGCAATGCTTGGCATACTACGCTATCCATCCTGAGACATAAGATGTTAAGTCTCAATATATCCAGTAGTTACGGTGCTACAATTTCCTTCAATCCGAAACACAACAGTGCATTTACAATGCTGTTTGGCGGGAGAAAAAGACTTTAGCTTAGCTACACGTTGGGCGACAAAACACTTATATTCATAGACATTTTTAAAACGTATTTTAACTATTAAATATTTTCTTTTTTGAACGGCTTTTGAATTCAATTAGAGCGAAGGAGACGAAACATTTTAGATATCAAATGTTTCGTATTTTCGTTTCGTATATATTCGTAAAAATAGGTTTATAAATTGTCTTTGAATAACGTCTTTATACTTAGAAATATCTGATTTCGCCTTTTTATTAAATAAAACTATTATTTACATTTTACGTATATTATCGCAGCCGTTGTGTCAAATGATAGTATTATCTATATATATAAAAGAGGAACCTGACTGACTGACTGACTGACGTATCAACGCACAGCCGAAACTACTGGAGCTAGGAACGTGAAATTTTGCACAGAGGTTCCTATTATAACGTAGGTGAGCACTAAGAAGGGATTTTTGGAAATTCAACCCCTAAGGGGGTGAAAAGGGTAAAAAACTGTTGTATGGAAAATCGAAACCGTTAAAGTTACGATTGTCATACTTGGCACTTTAGTTAGTCATTTAAAAAGGAAACTAACTGCATACTTTGTTTGTCTAAAATTAGCCATAAAAGGGTTAAAATAAGGGTTGAAGTGTTGCGAGGTAAGGGTGATTTAATGACTATCTAATCAACGCACAGCCGAAACTACTGCAGCTAGAAACGTTAAATTTTCCACAAGAGTTTCTATTATGACGTAGGGTAGCACTAAGGAAGGATTTTTGGAAATACAACCCCTAAGAGGGTGAAAAGGGTAAATAACGGTTTTATGGAAAATCGAAACGGTTAAAGCTACAATTGTGAAACTTGGCACTTTAGTTACTCACCTAGAAACAAGAGTAACTGCATACTATGTTTTTTATAACCAACCCTAAAGCGGTGAAAATAAGGGTTGATATGTTATAAAACCGAATTTTTGGATCAACGTGCAGCCGAAACTACTGAAGCATCGAACTTGAAATGTAACACAGGGGTTTCTACTATGACATAGAGTAGCACTAAGAAAGGATTTTTGGAAATTCAACCCCTAAAGGACTGAAAAGGGTGAAATTGTGTTGTATGGAAAACCGAAACCATGAAGTTGCAGATCTCAAACTTAGTACTTTAGGTAGTTTTTTGTCTTAAATTAGCCCTAAAGGGCTTAAAATAAGGGTTGTAATTTTGATGCAAAATCGAAACCGCTGTTATTGGTACGAAAATTCGTATTTTAGCTACCTTTTATAAACACAAGAAATTGGCATGCACTAATTTTGGAAAAATGGCACGAAGGGGATGAAATTTTATAAAAAGTATTTAGGGTTCCGTGGGTACAAAATAACTCTTAAAAATTGAGATTGATGGTATAATTCAAGAACTGGATAGGGAAAGCAATGTTTTAATTTTTACTAATGTTGTACGTTGTTCATGAGTGTAAGAGTTTCACATTTACGGGAGGGGTCAGGGAAAAGGAAGGAATGGACGGAAGGTTGTGTTGGAATATCGGGCATAAGCAACTTTCATTTTAAATATCCATAAATGGCTTTCGCGCAAATAATACCCTTAAGTAAAATTGTGCGTAACTCTGGGATTATAAATTTTAGAGGGAGGAATTTATTATGTTTAGTAGTATTTACTTATTATAGATAAATAATGACCAATTGTAAGGTTTTGGATTTTTATGTTTTAAGTGGAGTTAAAGCGGGAAATCGTAGTTGATAAAGTAAGTAATATATATAGCCACATGATTTGCCCAACAGGATGCTCAGTAATACATAGTGACATAATTCGGAGTTTAAGAATTTTCTCAATTTTAGGGGAGAAATGAGGACGTAATATAAAACATATTGTAAATAAAGTTAATAACGCAGACGAAGTTGCGGGCAAAAGCTAGTCTTATACAATTGTTTTAATAGCTGTAAAATTATACTGTTTTGATGTGATACGTAAAACGGAACGTCAGGTTTCGAATGCTACCCACATTAAATATTACATAATAAGTGTCATGGTATTCATGTTGGCAGCACTGTATAAGTAGCATTTTTTTACGTTGGCAATATTGCCTCTTTTACTATAAAACTGACATTTATTCCTAGTGAAAAGATGGGAAAAAGCTTTCTGGGCGTAAATATTAATAAGTTGTTTGTTACTGAAAGACTAAAATTTATGTTTAAATAATTGTTTTACTACTGAAATATTAAATTATCTTATAACACAGAACACGAAACAATGATTTTATGACGTTTTTGAACTGCTCAAAAGACCAGTTTTCATTCAACTTTTCTTTTTCTTATGAATACAGCAAAAACCAAGTTTATGTCATTTCGATCATATTAAATTTTTTTTATGTATTTTTAAGGCCATTTTAGGGCAAATTTTGTCTGAAAAGAAAAAATATATTTTCCAACCCACCACCCATCGAAAATATCCTTACCATCGTAATATTTGAAAAACGGGTAGTATTCGAGCTCCGGATAGAGTAGGGGTCGAAATGGCGTCACAGGGAAGTACGCGTGCGGGTACAAACTCGCTACGGTCAAATCCATCCTCAAATATCTTTCCAATCCTTTAACTTTTCTCGAATATTTATCAATCGTTTATCAATACAGGTCCGTCGCCTTTTACTACAGCTATATTTCTATAATATCATCGATATTTTATCAATTGATATGTAATCTGTCGATTCCACGCGGCAAATTCAAATCAGTATTCCAATATCAGTTGCTGTCATGCGCATTCCAAATTCCATTTTCAAATTTCATCGGTCAAACAGATAATGCCAACCGGTGCTGTTCCAATTTCAAAATCAGCATTCACCTGCGTCCATAGACAATTTCATTTTTCTTCTCGAACAGTTTTGTCTGTTGTTGTAATTTTCTATGACGCAAGCGTCGGAGTCAGTGCAAATAACACATCCCCATAATTCTAATACAAACAAACATATGACTTTCCATTGTCCTCTTATCTCTTACTAAAAATAGATACCTCATGACGGATCGAAAAACAGTCTGTATTTAAACGACCAGAGACAAAAGTTGTATCTTTTTAATACTGAAACAGGCACTTTTGTTAAGGAATCACACGCGATTCTTGTACGGCGGAGAGCGCAGCAAAATCTGCATAGACAAATCGTTTCTTCTGAATGCACCTTTCTACTCTTGGAAGTACGGGCGCGCATAAAGAATGGCATAAGTAGGCTTTTTACTACTCGGCGATAGCAAAAAAAACAACACTTCTTATTTGTTAAGTCTTAAAAACAGTTCGGCACTTTTAAACAGCAGCTTTTAGTATTTCGCTCTAAAAATAGTTCGAAAAATGTCTTAAATTGTCCAGGGCACTATAGTTTATATCTCACTTGAAGATGCCTTGCTTCATAATAAAGAAGTTTGAACGGTACGATCGACGTCCCATGTTGAAAACATCGAATTCAATCTAATATTTGCATGTGTAACGATTATCAGGTACACTGTTCAATTCACTTGTATTTCACACGCATTACTTTTTTTTTTAATCAAAAGAAGGTTCGGAAAGCGAACGCACTCCGTGAAAACTCAGAGAACAATGCACGATGCCACACCAATAGGATTTAACAAAACGTTATAACGTAAACACAAACGTTATCAGCCTATTTGCTATTTACACATATGATTGCCAGTGTCAACACCGATTCAAATATAGAACGCGATTGTTCGATATAAAAAAAAAATCGAACACAATTTGAATTTTCAAATTTAAATTTTCGAACACATTCCAAGTTCCGACACAGTCAAAAATCTTTTTAAATTTAATATCCGTTCTATTGTTTACATTTTTTACACTATCAAACATCCGCACTTGAATTTGGAACACGAAATCCGACGCGTTCAAAAACGCGACCATGAACTTTTTACTATTCACAACATTTTGTTTTTATTTTTTATTTGTTAGATAATCTAACAGCGCCGTCCATGGTGCGAGCGCGCGCGTATTCCGAATGTGACTAATCTGTGTGTGTGTTTTTTGTGATTGTGACGTCAATCAGGTCAAGTTAGCGTGCTGATAACGAAATCGGACGATATCCGTGTAAGCCGTTGCATGTAACACGAATTATATTAGGCCCGTTCCGAAATTCGATAGTGATATGTAATTTTGAAGATGAAATGCACTTTTTTTATCGGATTTATAATCAGCACTTTTTAACGTCCAGTCATTAAATAGATCACTTTTTTCGTGAAGATATGATTATTTTTTTAGGTTACAGTATAATGCCTTTTATTTTTTTTGTTTGTGGATGCATTAACTATCAAATTCATTGGTAAACTAAGCGATGCTAAAAATATAACCAAGCGATATTGAAGATATAAATCTGATGAAAGAATTTATGATTGTATCTGTATTCCAAAGGAAAAAATTCATTATTGGATATCATATCGTGGTGATTTATAAGCGCCATACACAATGCACACCTGACTTTGGAGTCATATGTATATTGATAGTCAATCACCAGGCACTATAACGGTGAAGGAAAACATCGTGAGGAAACCTGCATACCGTGGCAATTTGTAAGAATTTCTATGGTATGTAAAGTCCGCCAACACGCACTAGGCCAGCGTGGTGAACTGTACTAACCACTCTCAATCGTACTCTCGATTTTAGAGGAGGCCCGTGCCCTGCAGTGGGGCGTGTATGGGCTGATATAGATACACTATATGTATTATTTTAGGGTTTTATGTATTTAGCATCCCATATATTTATATATGTGTGTATATAAGCTGATACAGAAGCACGTCATTACAATGCACCTGTCTTTAATACATTAGGTAAGATTTAATTCGACATTCATCATACTCTTAAATATGTCATGACAAATTGTATGCAATTGTAAATTTGCATAAGAATTTATTAAAATACCATGTGTGCAATTAACACATTATCTTAAATATTCAGTTAATACACAGGTATTATGGCCAAATATAATTAAAGTATCAAATTGGTACGTGGAGCTTCCTAAAGGCGGAAGCATATTACTGAAACGCCACGCCACCCGACCCGACGTGACTCGTTTTTTTTTATTGCTATGAATGGCGAGACGAGCATGCCGTTCGCCTGATGGTAAGCGATACGACCGCTCATAAACAGTAGCAAAACCAAACAACACCTTTAATAACAAAGCAATGCTTGGAATTCCACTGCACTCGCCATCCTGAGACATAAGATGTTAAGTCTCAATATGTCCAGTAGTTACTCTGGCTACAATGCCCTTCAACTCATAACACAACAGTGCGTTTACACTGCTGTTTGACGGGAGAAATAGACACTGCGGTGGTACCCACCCAGATGGCCTCTCACATATGAGAGAACTACCACCAGTGTTGGTCAAATCAAATCGCAGTACTTTCTATGAGCAGAACAACACTACCAACACGCGATGCGACGTTGCGTGGCGTGTTCGTACTGTGGTTTCAGTAGTATGTTTCCGGCTTAATTCAGTATTAGCCCGACAAGACAGGATCATACGAGTATAACGAAACGAGAAGATACGAGTATGACGAAACGAGAAAATACGAGTATGACGAATTGATATCAAATGAGTATGACGAGACCGTCCTCAAACGAGTATGACGACACCAAAATCAAACGAGAATGGGAGAGATAGATTAGGTATTTCTGTCTCTTTTCAGCCACAGGAAGCCCGCTACTGAAGATAGGCCTCCCCAAAAAATATTAAATGTTCTCCAATATGGGGGATATTTGCTGATACTCGCCACGCTTGGCAGGCGAATTAGCGAGCGCAGGATGTAGCGTCTAGCGCTGATGACGCTGCTGCCATCAGCCTGTTATTTGAAGGGAAGTGGACAATAATGTATTTCCAACTCCTATTATTTAACTTCATATTTTTATTGCGGGTTAAAGACAAGTCAAACATTCCCGGAGACTCGGCGAGCTTCAATGCTCGGTGTCATTACATTGCGTGCTTGTTGATACTACGACACAGGAGTTACAGTGGTGGTTGTGAGGGCGGGACAGTACCCAGCCTTTGAGTTTTGGCAATTTTTTAGGATAGTTATCTAGTGATCGTCAGAGCTTTGTCCGTTGGCCAACATGGATCACCTGCTGAATATGTCAGTTGGAGCCCCGTAGTACCATTCGGTATGTAAATTATTTTATCACTAGCGGCCCGGCCGAGCTTCGTCCGGGTACAAATAGATTTCTCTACAATAATATGTACGTATTATACATATAAACCTTCCTCTTGAATCATTCTATCTATTAAAAAAACCGCATCAAAATCCGTTGTGTTGTTTTAAAGATTTAAGCATACAAAGGGACATAGGGACAGAGAAAGCGACTTTGTTTTATACTATGTAGTGATACTCCAGCTTGCATGAATTATATTTCGGCTAGTGACTAAATTAGTACAATATATTGCATCATATGATAAATAATTTTTTAATGTTTTTATAATGACGGTGCGTTTTTTATTAGAACGATGATAAGCATAGTGAAAAGTCCTTAAATATACTTTTACAAATATGCAAAAAAAAAAGAAAACAAGGCTGTCTTTAAGTTTTGGTTTCGGGTTTTAGAATAAAAAACTAATTTTGCAAAGCCAAAAAAAAAAGGAAAAAGCATTTTTTTATACATTTTAAAGTTGTTTCGAGGCAATCTGCGTGGTATGTAAGTCCGCCAACCCGCACTAGGCCAGCGTGGTGGACTGTACTAACCACTCTCAATCGTACTGTCGATTGTAGAGTAGGCCCGTGCCCTGCAGTGGGACGTATATGGGCTGATACAGTACAGTCATCTGCGTGTTATACAATATTACTAACGTGACCATTTAGTTTTTGTGCCAGAGCGGGACATCTGTGGAATTAAATAATAATAAAAAGTTTTTGGTGTTTTACAAGTTTTTAATAAAGGAGTTTGAATTACAAAAAATAATCATAGCACTAAAAATAGTTAGGCACGATTTATAAGCCTTAGTAGTGGCGTGACTTCCAGGCAGACACATAACGTACCCAATAATTGTGGAAAAGTTATTTAAATCAAGATTGTTTTTTACGAAACTGCATGAATAATTTGACCCAACCGTTTTCAGTAATAGTTCGATAAAGCATTTCGAGCGGGAAATACTTTCTGATCATCGTTTGGTCTATTTGCAAAAGCGGGACTATGTAGGCCTTGCTGGGGACACCGGGACAGACTTCCTGAAAGCGGGACTGTCCCGCCTAAATTGGGACGTATGGTCACGTTAAATATTACCAATGGGAAATCCCGTTAAGCACACAGTATATGTATCTTAACATGCACGTATGTTTATTTTCACTGTAATAAAACTAATTCTCGTGTAATAACTAGCGGCCCGGCCCAGCTTCGCCCGGGTGCAAATAGATTTCTGTACAATAATATGTACTTATTATACATATAAACCTTCCTCTTGAATCACTCTATCTATTAAAAAAACCGCATCAAAATCCGTTGCGTAGTTTTAAAGATTTAAGCATACAAAGGGACATAGGGACAGAGAAAGCGACTTTGTTTTATACTATGTAGTGATATTAAAATATGTTCTTAATTTACTAACGTAATATACAAACGCACACATTGAGACTTAACATCTTATGTCTCAGGACGCCGAGCGCAGTGGAATTCCAAGCTTTTTGTAATTCAATGTGTCGTTTGGTTTTGCTACTGTTCATGAGCAGTCGTATCTCGAGTCGGGCATAGTGATATTGGATTTTACTATTCAATATCAGGCCGGTGCCAGGAATATGTGCCCGATATGGCGATAATCTCACCTATCACATCATGGGACATACGAGGCGAAATATGGGTGTTCTGGTGGCAACTCTGCTTACCCCTTTTGGAAAAAAGGCGTGACTTTGTGTATGTATACAGGGTATATCAAGACTGCTACCGAAAACGAAGCCGGGTGGTAGTTTTGGTGACTACAGACACAATGCAACTAAAAACCGCGACAATTTTTTTTATAATTTTTTTAATATCGTCATTTTTGGGTGGTAAAACCATAGTTTTTGCTAAAATAATAATTTAATCTCTTTTATACCTTAGAGTCTTGATAAATAAAAGGGTATACACTATTATTTTACGAAAAAAATGTTTTTACCATCCAAATACGATCATTTAAAAAAATAACAAAAAAATTGACGCTTTTTTCCCAACATTTTCTGTTGCATTGTGTCTGAAGTCGCTTAAACTACCACCCGGCTTCGTTTTCGGTAGCAGTCTTGATATACCCGGTATATACAAGTAACGAGTATATGAAATTGCATTTCACACATAAAATAGTAAAAGTCACAGTTACAATTGAAATTGAACGGCGCAGTATAAAGTTTAAACTATGGTTTAGACGCAAACAGAAATGTTTAATTAGTATTATTGCTATCTGATGACGCCGTTATAATTGTCTTGTTATATATACATAATTACATATATATAGCTAAAATTATGTATGTGTATGTTGTATGTCGGATTGGCAAGTACTCCGGTGGCAATCACTGAAAACAATTCTGGAATATTCGTCTCTATAATTGAAAAACGTTTTATTAGATTATCGATATACATATATAGCTAAAATTATGTCTTTGTATGTGGTATGTTGAATTGGCTACCGCCGCGGTGGCAATCACCGAAAACTATGCAGGGAAATTCGTTTTTATAAGTAAAAACATATATAAGATAGCAATATTTGGTTATAATCAAGTATTTGTGTAGCTCACAAGTATTTGCCTCGGGTCTGGGTGGTAGTGGGACCGTAAATTCTCGTAGCTTCTGATATACGATGATGATGACTTATTTGATCTACATGTAGGATCAGGACTAATGTTGTATCGAGGCACCATAATAAGGTCTATATTGTATACAAGGAAAGCGTGTTATAGTCAATTTTATTCAATACAAAAGATCTATTTACATTTTAAAAAAATATTTTTTACCGTTTTTCTTACTCTTTGATTACCATAACAGTTTTTTTATATTTCAATTACATAATACATGTTTTTTTACTCGTCAATCATAAAACACCTTTTTTTTTATATAATTCAATCACAAAAACATTTTTTTGCATTTTTGTTGACTCTAACATTTTTTTCTGCATCCCTTGCTACTTTATACCAGGTAGAGTGAAAAAAAAAGCCTTTTGTAAGCAAAACCGGTGGTAAAACTAAAGACAGTACAAAGTGTCATCGTATAACGTTCGTTATTATCATTACGGCGTTACAACGCACACAGTGATAAGAACCTGGTCGTTATGTTCTTAAATTAAGCCCCAGTGCTTAGTATATTAATAACATACATACATACATACATAAACCTCACGCCTTTTTCCCAAAAGGGGTAGGCAGAGGTGCCAGGGTACCCACATTTCGCATTGTATATTCCGTCCCACAATGTGATAGGTGGCGCCTATCGCCATATCGGGCACAAATTCCTGACTCTGGGCTGATAATGAATACAAAAATCCAATATCACTTTGCCCAACACGGGATTCGAACCCGAGACCTCAGCTTTGTAAGAGTACCGTAGTACAACTACGCCACCGAGGCAGTATATTAATAACTTTCCATGATAATATGTTTTATTTGGAATATTTTTTTATTACAATGCATTTGACGGTAAGTGCAATATACTTGTAGGTCTCTCATATGTGAGAGGCCATCTGAGAAGGTACCACCACAATGTCTAGTTCTCTCGCCAAGTAGCAGTGTAAGCGCACATTTGTGTTCCGGTTTGAAGGACATTGTAGCCAGAGTAACTACTGGACATATTCCGCCTTATTACAAAAAGATAGCTCAGTACTGAGTTTAAACCAACAGTAAAAAGTTTAAGATTGTTACGGTATTAAAATCAATTCTTAGACTAAAATTCATTCTTATTACAAATCCAAGACCAACCGAGGACTTTTTAATACCGCAGATAGTTCCCGATTTCCACAGATTACAAGCAAAAATTATAGTGATCCATTATTTCATTCCCGCCACTACACCTCACACCGGCAACCCGCACTAGTCCAGCGTGGTGGACTATATGGCCTAACCCCTCTCAATCGTACTCCCGATTGTAGAGTAGGCCCGTGCCCTGCAGTGGGATGTCTATGGGCTGATACAGATTATTTCATTCACTTGCCGATCTATGCACAGTAAAAATTTGACGTTTCGAGGTTACTACTGGAGATAAACTAGGGGTCTCGGCGGTTTAACTTTTGGTACCATAGATAATACTCGCAGTCGCTTTAAATCCGGTTTTGTAATAATTCATTTGGGCCGTAGTCTAAACCTGGTACCAAACTCAGTACTTTAGTTAGTTCACGTTTTGTAATAAGGCCGACTGAGACAACATAGTTGTGTCATGATGGCGAGCGCAGTGGAATGCCGAGCATTGCTACTGTTCATGAGCGGTCGTATCGCTTACCATCAGGCGAACGGCATGCTCGTCTCGCCATTCATATCAATAAAAATAACAAACAGTATAGTCATGTTGTTTTTCACTTAGAGGAGGCAAAAGCTTAAGTGAAATAATCTTTATAAGTACCTCTATTCACATTATTTACTTATCATGTTAGATGTATTACATTTTTGTGGTTATTTTCCTCAAACCATGGGAAATGATAATATAATATTGAGCTCTTAAAATGTCATACATTATTTAGATTCAGTCACTTTTTCTTTTGCACTACCACCTGGTTTACAAGGCTGTTTTCGCCAGACAAGAACGGACGAGAAACTCTAGCGTTGCTCTTTTCAAAACAATTTTACAATACAGTGATTATACAGGAGTCATTTAATAATGTATGATAATAATTGATTAATAATTATAATAATATTATAAAACGTTAATTAATATTGTAACTATATACGTGAAAACCTGTAATTGGCTATTAGTCACAAAATTGTCATCCGTTTTTTTATATCTATGCTCTTGATTTTCCATATAAATAAAAATGTCGTAGAAGTCATTTTTCACGACTGAGTTAAGTGTAGTCGCCCAGAAATCGTAATCTGTATACACTGTTCAGTCAAAGCGGAATTGGACTTCGGACTTTGGATGTTGAGGGTATAGTCCACCACGTTGGCCTAATGCGGGCAGTACAGATATAGAATTTGTAAGCCTCTTACGGTATTCAATACAAATTACTCGAGGTAACGCGACAGTAAAGCTGTTGCTTCACGTCGATCCTGTGAGACAGTGGTACCGTCCCGGACGAGCCTACACATTCATGCTGAGTCACGACTGACAACAGCGTGGCTCTATCACTTCCATCGGGGGCATCCTTCCATCAAATATATTATACTAGATACAGGGTCCAGAACAAAATCACACGCCGAAAGTGGCCGAGGTTGCTTATACTTATACATTTGAATTTCGAACTACGAGATGTAGCAAAAAGTTTTTTTTTTATGATGGCCCGGCGTAATGGCGGCATTGCACCTGATGGTAAGCGCAGATGCCGCCCAGGCAGAGTATCCATTGGCATCGGACGGCAGTCCCATGCCAATGGAAACAATTATGCCGGCCTGCTAAGGTGCCTCTTCAAAGTTTTAATTATAATCAACTTCACGTAACAATAAACCTTATTCCTTCAAATTAAGATTTATTATGTTTTTGGACCATATTAAATCAAATAAGAGCCCACGCTTATTTGTGCTGTTATTTCTCTTGCCGTTTTTTAGGCCGTTACTTATAATCTAGTGTATATTTGATCGAATGTTGCATCAGGCAATTTCAATCTTTTTAAACCTTTGTGATGTGCATATCTTTTTACAATGTTTTCTTATGCTTGGTAATTGACAAGTAATATATTACGTGTCGTTTTTTTACAACTTATAATATTTAATTCAATAGTCATAAACATCAATCAACACAGATTAAAATGTCATGACTAAGAATGTAGCAGGAAATAAAAGATTAGACGAGACAAATGTGTGTCATAAATAAATGAATACACCCAACAGTCACATACATAGTCCTGATCCCACACTAAGATCGAGTCTTGTGTCGTGTATCAGGAACTACGAGAGATGTTCCCATCTCACAAATACCCAGACCCGAGAATTTCTTTTTTTATTGCAATGAATGGCGAGACGAGCATGCCGTTCGCCTGATGGTAAGCGATACGACCGCTCATGAACAGCAGCAAAACCAAACGACACCTTGAATAACAAAGCAATGTTTGGCATTCCACTGCGCTCGCCATCCTGAGACATAAGATGTTAAGTCAATATGTCCAGTAGTTATTCTAGCTACAATGCCCTTAAATCATAAACATAGCAGTGCATTTACACTGCTGTTTGACGGGAGAAATAGACATTGCGGTGGTAACCTAGATGGCTTCTCACATATGAGAGACCTACCAGTAATATTATATTTGTGACCCTCACAAAAAATTATCCCGGTGCGGGGATCGAACCCGTTTCACAGCCGTCTAACCAACTGCGCCACGGAGGCTGTCAAACAATCAAATACACTAATCGATGGCGCTTCACGCATGGCTAACGATATATACGTCGAATATTATCTCATTGTAAAATTCCGTTATCGTACAAGGAAAATGATTGCAATATTCATTGAGTTTTCCAATTCGATTTCTTCGAAACACTTTATCGTGATTATTTAGTATTCTTTTATCCAATTATCGCGATAAAAAATGGCGTGGTAACGCTATTGAAATATATTAACTACTAGCGGCCCGGCCCAGCTTCGCCCGGGTACAAATAGATTTCTGTACAATAATATGTACGTATTATACATATAAACCTTCCTCTTGAATCACTCTATCTATTAAAAAAGACCGCATCAAAATCCGGTGCGTAGTTTTAAAGATTTAAGCATACAAGGGGACATAGGGCTGTCCCTAAAAAAGAAAAAAAAAAAAAGTGTCCAGAAAGCGACTTTGTTTTATACTATGTAGTGATTGGGCACGACTTTTCCCGATTTCGGATAGTTTTTGATTCCAGTCCACATCAATATGTTATTTTGCGTACTAACTGCTTTGTATATATTTTTATTGCTATAAATGGCGAGACGAGCATGCCATTCACTTGATGGTAAGCGATACGACCGCTCATGGACAAGAGTAATGCTTGCACTGCGCTCGCCATTCTGTAACGTTAATACTCAATATATCTAGTAGTTATTCTGCCTACAATGTCCTTCAAACCAGAACACAACACTGTGTTTACACCGCTTTTTGGCGGGAGAAATAGACGAATGTGACCGCCTTCGTCTATATTCCTTTTCCCGCCCTGTCCCGTTTTATCCCGTTCTCTCTAATCTCATTCTGTCCCTTTATGAAAAGCATGCAATTCTATCCTCTCAAATCCTGTTCCATTCGAATTTGAAAGAGTAATTAATATGTATATTTGAATTACTGACTCATCCCACGGGAACACAATTTAATTCGGAATAAAAGTAGCCTATGTGTTAATCCAGGATGTCAGCTATCCCTATACCAAATTCCATCAAAATCGGTCGAGCCGTTTTTGAGTGAAAGAGTTACAAACATCAACACATCTATCCATACATACAAAGTCACAAAGTTTTGTGTTTACAATATTAGTCAGAATCTGTCTAAAAGCAATATTTACATAATCAGCATTGAGGAAAATAATGATATAGATTATAATATTTCGCACTTTTACACGTACGCATATTATCATTTCATGTAATTAATATATGGAAGATAATCTATACTAATATTATAAAGCTGCAGAGTTTGTTTGTTTGAACGCGCTAATCTCTGGAACTACTTTAAATGATGATATATCATCACGCTATGACCTATAAGAGGAAAGCAGTAGTAATATTTCTAGCAAATAAGAGGACATTTTGTTCGTTTTTCGTGGTCCGATTGGTCGATATTCTAAACTGATAGTCAGAATTAAACATTTTGACCGCCACTTTAACCCGGGCGGAGCCGGGCCCGATCGCTAGTGCCATATAGTATACAGCGTGTAAGGTTAGTCGAATCATCTATTTAAGGAGGCCACTTAGTATACGATATCCATCCCAAATATACAGTTATTATACAATCTTATTTTTTTAAGGGATTTTCCATAAAATATATCATTTTTGGACAGTGAGTTTCAAAACGATAAAGTAGGTAGTCGTGCTTACAATACGATTCTTTTATAAAATTATCCGACCTCCAAGCCCCGCCTCTTTCTTTTGTTTTGTAGCCAATGCGCCCACAAAATACACTCCCGGGTATCCCACTCCACCACTCTTAAACAGAGCGTTCGCATATCCAAATATTCATTCACGATATGTCCAATACGCTTTGATGTCTTTAACAAAACTACCACGCAGTTCTCTTATCAAATTTAGTATACCGTTAGATGCAGACGAAATTAATATGCATGAAATACGAGCTTCCAAATCACAGTTGTATAATGTGTAGCAACGTTGTGCAATAATTATATTAATAGTTACAGGTTGGGCAACATTACTGAACATAACGGTGAAGGAAAACATCGGGAGGAAACCTGCATACCATAGCGATTTATAATAATTTCTATGTAAAGTCCGCCAACCCGCACTAGACCAGCGTGGTGGATTTTTTTGTTGCTGTGAATGGCGAGACGAGCATGCCGTTCGCCTGATGGTAAGCGATACGACCGCTCATGAACAGTAGCAAAACCAAACAACACCTTAAATTACAAAGCAATCCTTGGCATTCCACTGCGCTCGCGATCCTGAGACATTAGACGTGAAGTCTCAATATGTCCAGTAGTTACTCTGGCCCTTCAATTTGAAAAACAACAGTACAATTACACTGCTGTTTGGCGGAAGAAACAGGCATTGTGGTGGTACCCACCCAGGCGGCCTCTCACATATGAGAGACCTATCACCAGACTATATGGCCTAGCCACTGTCGACCGTACTCTCAATTGTGGAGGAGGCCCGTACCCTGCAGTGGGACGTATATGGGCTGATACAGATACATATGTATATGTATGTAAATATGCAATTTGTTATTATTATCTAATCATACGTTACTTGGCGAGTCATTTTAAGTATATACTTGTAATATCGAAAATTATTTTTATCAAAACACACGGTTGAATGATACAGCGATAGTCGATACCACTTAATCAGTTTAAAAATAGCTTCTACGTACATAGACTCACGACTTTCTCCCAGACGGGGTAGGCAGAGCCTATCGCGATATCGGGTAGAAATTTGTGACTCCGGGCAGATAATGAATACGATAATCTAATATCATAGTAAAAATAGTTTGTTAATATACTAAATTATTGTATTTTTATTTATTATTTATATTTATATACTATATGGCCTAACCACTCTCAGTCGTACTCTCGATTGTAGAGGAGGCCCGTGCCCTGCAGTGGGACGTGTATGGACTGATACTGTAAGCAACATAAATAATAAAAAATCCAAAAATTCCTGTTCATCCAGAGGTTGCCAGGAAGAAATCGCTCAATGCGATATTGTCAGCTATAGTACTATTTTTTTATATTAATAAATGGCAAGACATCAGGACTTTCGCCTGATGGTAAGCGGTACGACCGCTCATGAACAGTAGCAAAACCAAACATCATGAATTACAAAGCAATTCTTTATTCCACTGCGCTTGCCATACTGAGACATAAGATGTTAAGTCTCAATATGTCCAGTAGTTACTCTGGCTACAATGTCCTTCAAACCAAAATACAACAGTGCATTTACACTACCGTTTGGCGGGAGAAATAGACATTGCGGTGGTACCTACCCACGTAGCCCCTCACATATGAGAGACCTACAACCAGTTGGTTCTCAGGCAAATGTGACCACTTCAACTTGACTTCATGAAAATCACGTGCCATCTTGTAATTTCGATAAATCACTATTTGTAGAACAAAGCGTTTTTATCTCGCCCAGACGGTACGTTCGCAATTCATCCGAATTTATCTGGTTACATCTGGATTCGAACCTCAGACTTTATATTGCAAACTGTATAAGTACATCGGATTACGTTTTCAGCTATGACTATGAACCATAATGGTTTCTTAGATTTACGCGAATGTTACACATTGAAATAAAACTATTATTTACGGATTTTATCGCGAATTTAGTTTAATTTTTACATTTTTAACTTCCCGACGTTTCGATTACTTTACAGCTTTCGTGGTCACGGGGCGGACTGAGGTATTAGACGTCCGCTCTGTGACTGTTACAATTTAACTACCCTTATTTTACAATTATTAATTTAAAAATTAATTTTAAATATTTAGTCTGTGTTTGCGATCCGATCTACGCAGAAGGAGCTCACTGTGTCTTGAGGTCTATGAACTATGAATCATCTTTGTAAAAAACTTGCGGCCCGGCCTGGCTTCACTCGGGTGCAGATACTTTTTGATTACAGTTTACATCAAAAACATATTATTTCGTGTATTAAGTAATTGGTTTTCGTTCATTTTATCTATCAAACTAAATATTTTGATTTTTTTATTTTTATTTATTAATTCATTAAAAAAATTACATAAATACAAATTTACGCATAGGTCCCACGAAACCGTATTTTGGTTTGACCGTGTAATCACGTATGTACGTGAGTCTCACTTTCACCTAAACATTAAATAACAATTAAAAATATTACAGAATGTAAAAAAAAAATGCAACAGCACCTCACAGTAAAATTAAACATAAAAAATAAAGTACAATGTAAGAAATAAAAGGAAATAATGGAAAAAAATAACATAAAAAGTATTTCTAAACAATCAGGGTAGCTCGAATTCAATTAAACAAAAACAAAAAAAATAAATAACAATGATGATGATTTCATATTTTTCTAAATCAAGCTTTGTCCTAAAAGTACACTTCAGACTGCCCTCTCTTTATTTTCCTTTTCTTATGTCCATCCCAAGGTAGTCGGTAAGAGATTGCCTCGAGCGATACGACCGCCATTTGTACTCTTATGTTAAATATTAGTTTAGTTTAAGATTTATTTGAAGTACAAAAAAGAATAAAATATTAAAACTCAGCTACCGTCTTATACTGATTTTTCCCATCCCATCCCGTTAAATCCCATCCTGTCCCTATAGACCTTTTTAAGAGGAACAACCCCTTCGTATGTTATTTGCGTAATTTCAACCGTTCACACAGCACAAGCAACGTAATCTAAAAATTGGAATATAATTTCCCAGTTTGTGAAATATTTTTCACTACTGCTCCGCTCCTATATGTGATAGCATGATGATATACCGTTCAATCTAAACTCAAAAGTAGTTCGGGACAAAACATCTTATGTCTCAGGATGGCGAGCGCAGTGGCATGCCAAGCATTGCTTTGTAAATCATAGTGATATCTGGTGTCGTTATATGGGCTGTCATTTTGCTTACCATCAGGCGAATGGCATGCTAGCCTCGCCATTTTACAATGTTCTTCAATTCGAAACACAACAGTACATTTACACTGCTGTTTGGTTTGTTTGGTTTCATAGCAATTTAAAAAATCATTTGTTAGCTAAAATAGAATATTTTCAGGAAAGTGTATTTCCACCCGGGCGGAGCCAGGCCCGTATCGTAGTATCTATACTAATATTATAAAGCTGCAGAGTTTGTTTGTTTGTTTGTTTGAACGCGCTAATCTCTGGAACTACTGGTCCGATTTGAATGATTCTTTCAGTGTTGGGTAGTCCATTTAGCGAGGAAAGCTATAGGCTATATATCATCACGCTATGACCTATAGGAGGAAAGCAGGAGTGATATTTCTAGCAAATACGAGGAAATTTTGTTCGTTATTCGTGGTCCGATTGGTCGATATGCTAAACTGATAGTCAGAATTAATTTTGACCGCCATTTTAAAACGTGTATGCACCCGGGCGGAGCCGGGCCCGACCGCTAGTAATTAATATTTGTTTGCCATTTCAACAACAGGCATGTTGACTCACGTTACAAATTCGGGTCAATTTATTTGTACACATTAAAGACAGTATTTTAAATCCTAATATAATATTTTGTGAACCTAATTGTTCGTCACAAATTAAATGAGAATATTTTATTCATTATCCACTGCCTCGGCGGCGTAGTTGTACTAGGGTACGGTTACAAAGCTGAGGTCTCGGGTTCGAATCCCGGGTTGGGCGAAGTGATATTGTATTTTTCTATTCATTATCAGCGCGGATTCAGGAATTTGTGCCCGATATGGCGATAGGCTCGCCACCTATCACATCGTGGGACGGAACATACAAAGCGAAATGTGGGTGTCCAGGCACCTCTGTCTACCCCTTCTGGGAAAAAGGCGTGAGTTTATGTATGTATGTCATTACCCATTGTCACGTGACAGCAAACAGCGATCGGAACGCGCTGACGTCATAGCTCGGGTGACAAGTTGAAAGTATCAAAATTGGTTCATTTTGATAGAACGTTAGACTCTGTTACCGATCTTTGACGTAGTATAGTCACGTGATAGTTTGGAGTGTTTTAGCGGGAACTGTTAAAGCTATTTTTATTTGCGTATATTTTAATTACTAGCGGTCGGGCCCGGCTCCACCCGGGTGCATACACGTTTTAAAATGGCGGTCAAAATGTTTAATTCTGACTAACAGTTTAGGATATCGACCAATCGGACCACGAAAAACGAGCAAAATTTCCTCGGTATTTGCTAGAAATATCACTACTGCTTTCCTCCTATTGGTCATAGCGAGATGATATATAGCCTTCCTCGATAAATGGACTGCCCAACACTGAAAGAATCATTCAAATCGGACCAGTAGTTCCAGAGATTAGCGCGTTCAAACAAACAAACAAACAAACTCTGCAGCTTTAAAATATTAGTATAGATTAAAAGGACAATAGCCAATCATAGTATCGGTAAAAAATATCGTTGATCCCGATACCGATACTGCTCAAAATTCATTATAGCATTTTTTATGTTTTGTCCTTAAAAGTTTTCATCCAGGGCTAAAGATTTTTATAAAATAAAGTAATTTTCATCAAATACATTGTGTTCATAGAGCCGAAGACAAAAAAATAATAGACCTCAAGTTCATTTATCCAAGTACCTACTCCGAGCCTGGATCACAATTATGTTTGTATTTATATTACATAAGTATATCGCTGCTTTGATTTGAAAACGACATATCTCAAAAATGAACTTTTTTCAGGAGAGCAGTTTAAATAAAGCAAAAGAAGTAATTATTTATATATTTTATTTTAATATTGACAACTCTTCGAAAGGTGCTTAAATCAACGTATTAATCAATCAAAAATATGAGTATTATTCACATGATATTTTAGATTAATTTGTGTTAAATGGTAACATTATCATAAAAATTACATTTAGTTATGTGCCACTATCAAATTAAAGCAGCGATATATATTTTGTCCTATACAAAAAAGTAGGTTTCATCGAGGGACAAAAATCTTCGCACTGATACTAAGTTTCATAGTAAACTAGGCATTCTCCTTTGTCTATTAAAATAATATATTTTTTGTGTCTATATGGTACCTATAAAATAAAAGCAATTCCAAAAAATTTACAAGATCGCTATAATTATATGGACCTACCTTCATTCATCGCCATGTCCATGAGTTGCAAATCTTCATCATTCAGTATGGATTGAAGAAATCCGTCTTGGTTTGGCGGCGGAGCCATCTCCGCCGTTGAGTTCTGCTGTGGGAATAACGAAAATAATAAGAATATAATATAGTATAATTTCGACTAAAGCATTTTTTTTGTGAATGGCGAGACGAGCATGCCGTTCGCCTGATGGTAAGCGATACGACCGCTCATGAACAGTAGCGTGTGACTGTAAAACTAAACAGCTTGAATTTCAATACAATGCTTGGGTTTTGACTGCGCTCGCCATCCTGAGACTTGAGATGTTAAGTCACAATAATATGTCCAGTCCAATCTGGCTACAATATCCTTCGAACCGAAACACAACAGTGCATTTACGCCGTTGTTTGGCGGAATAAGTAGACATTGCAGTGGTACCTACTATACACATCCTAGCTTTCTATGCATTCAAAGGTTGCCAGGAAGAAATCGCTTCATGCGATATGACCACATCGTACCATATTTTATTGACAGTCAATCATCACGCACTATAACACAGGAAAATATCGTGAGGAAATCTGCATACCATAGCTATTTGTATGAATTGCTATGGTATGTAAATTCCACCTATACTAGGCCAGCGTGGTGGAGTGTACTAACCACTCTCAATCGTACCCTCGACTGTAGAGGAGGCCCGTGCCCTGCAGTGGGACGTATATGGGCTGATACAGGATGATATTGACATATAATATTTAATTTAAACCACATATTCCTAACCACCCCAGGTAACATTGTACCAAGTTTGAACAAAAACTACCTGATAGTTTTTTTTTTTTATTGCTATGAATGGCGAGACGAGCATGCCGTTCGCCTGATGGTAAGCGATACGACCGCTCATGAACAGTAGCAAAACCAAACAACACCTTGAATTACAAAGCAATGCTTGGCATTCCACTGTGCTCGCCATCCTGAGACATAAGATGTTAAGTCTCAATATGTCCAGTAGTTACTCTGGCTACAATGCCCTTCAACCCGAAACACAACAGTGCGTTTACACTGCTGTTTGACGGGAGAAATAGATACTGCGGACTAGATAGACTGCACAGTTTTATCAAAAATTGCGAGTTTAGGTTCAAGGCTTTTGATCAATAAATAGATGTATAGGTAGGTACCTGATAGTATATGCTGTCATGCTGCTGGGGATGATGAGCGGATTCCACCTTGTAAGCGCCTTCTAGCGGGGCCGCGGCGCCTGGGAACAAACAAACAATTGAAAATCATAAAATCCTACAGTTTGGCAGTTTAAATGCATTTAAAATATATCGCACATCTAGATCTAAAGGGAATTAACTCAAAAATATATTTTTTAAATTAATTTTTGATTATAATTTAAGACTTTTTGCTACATCTCGTAGTTCGAAATTCAAATGTATAAGTATAAGCAACCTCGGCCACTTTTGGCGTGTGATTTTGTTCCGGACCCTGTATCTAGTATATATTTTATCGAAGTAGTAAGGTATAAGGGTTGTTTTACAGTACTTACCATAAGCATCGGGGTGTTTTTCCGCCACGGGCGGGGCGGGCGCGTGCGGCGCGTGGTAGTTGGGGGCGAAGCCTCCGGCGGCGCCGTGGGCACTGTGGAAATACTAGTTATAGTGCAGGTTCGATTTCAGCTAAAACTATTTTTCATAAAGTAATTTTAAAATACCATTGTGTTAGTACATAGACGTAGATACATATGATGCGCAGGTATTTGTGTCCGGTCTGTGTTCAATAATAATAAATAAATAACACCCAACAGTCACATACATAGTCCTGACCCCACACTAAGATCGAGCCTTGTGTCATGTATCAGAAACTAAATTACTTTTCGCTGTCAGAAACACCCAGACCCGAAGCATATACGTGTATTTACAAAATATACTATATAAATATTTGTCTCGGTGCGGGGATGGAACCCGCAGCCTCTTGTCTCACCGCCGGCGTCTAACCAACTGCACTACGGGGGTTGTCATGTTGTTTGTGAGACTCAAAGACTCTCTAGTTCCTGATACCCACGACACAAGACTCGATCTTAGTGTGGGGTCAGGACTATGTATGTGACTGTTGGTGTATATATTTATTTATTTAAAAGAATATTATACGGATGCTAGTCGGCTAAGCAGGCTCAGCGAGAAAAACACAGAGAGAGCTATATCAGAAGTCTCAATGTGTAACTGTTTGTTTGTCTCTTAAATAAATAAATAAATAAATAAAGTTATACGAAAGTGAGCGAGAGCACATGATATTATGCTGCTGCTAGTTGGCAAAACAGAAAGAGACAGAATAATAAAATAAATATTCCACTGCGCTCGCCATCCTGAGACGTAAGATGTTAAGTCTCAATATGTCCAGTAGTCACTCTGGCTACAATGTCCTTCAGACCGAAACACAACAGTGCAATTACACTGCTGTTTAACGGGAGAAATAGACATTTACCTTTTTATTTTACAGGTACCTACCCAGATGCCAGATGGCCTCTCACATACGAGAGACCTACCACTAGTAAAGAGTAAGTACGAGTGAATGAGACGGCAATATCTGTTGGTGAGATAAACATACCTGATGTTGTGCGGATGCTGATGCTGATGCTGATGGTGGTGGTGGTAGTGCTGGTACTGGTCAGGCGGCGGCGGTATGGTCAGCAACGAAGCCAGGTCTTGCCATCGTTGCTCCACCGACATCGATCGCATTAGCGACTGTAAATCAACGGAAATTGTTTTGTTAGTGTTGTTTTTATATTAAAAACTAGCGGCCCGGCCCAGCTTCGCCCGGGTACAAATATATTTCTGTGCTATAATATGTACGTATTATACATATAAACCTTCCTCTTGAAGCATTCTATCTATTAAAAAAAACCGCATCAAAATCTGCTGCGTAGTTTTAAAGATTTAAACATACAAAGGGACATAGGGACAGAGAAAGCGACTTTGTTTTATACTATGTAGTGATATATGAATTAATAAAAATGCCATAAGGTAGATTGTCAGAGAATGCCTCAGGCATTAAGTCCTATATACGTCCAGTATATGAAGCTTTAAATAATAAATAAATAAAATAAATTCACAATTCAATTCGATTTTGACTATCAATACACACATGACCCCGAAAAGTCGGAGGTGTGCCCTGGCACTAAAAACGGTGAAGGAAAACATCGCGAGGAAACCTACATACCATAGCGATTTATAAGAATTTCTATGCTATGTAAGTCGCCAACCCGCACTAGGCCAGCGTGGTGGACTATATGGCCTAACCACTCTCAATCGTACTCTCGATTGTAGAGTAGGACCGTGCAGTGGGACGTATATGGGCTGATACAGAATTCAATTTTGATAAAATTAGGAAAAATGTTGCAATGTAGTTTGGCTTCACATAAAAAAGAGAATACATGAAACAATTTTATAAATACAATGGTCAATTTTAAAGTGATCGTGTTTTTTATTTGTACGACTAAATTGTAATTGAAATTTAAAATGTGTCCTTAATAGAGTAAAAAATAAATTGAGATAAAATTGGTAATTAAATAAATAAATTAAATAATTAAAGACCGCATTACAAGGTTATGGCGCGCGGAAAAATAGTTTCGCTACTCGCCGCTAGGCGGTTATAGTTTAGGCTATTCATCGATAGATGGCACTAACGTTTTTTTTTTTAAGTTTAGGGAGCATCCATAAATTACGTGACCATTGTTCATTTAATTTGAACCTGTAACTTAAGTGAAACATTAAGGGACGTTATTCCCGAAATAATTTTTAGTTATATGTTTTAGATTTTTCAGCGAAAAAATGCAACTAAAAATAAAATATAATATCGAGATGTTTAAAAGTAAAATTCTAATTATTTATTCGAATTGATGTAAAGTGTAGTTATGTGTGTAAAGGGCTGTTGGTAACTAACAGTACGGCTTATGCCGTGACAGTGTTCGCCAGTTCGAATCCCAGGGCACACCTCTGACTTTTCGGAGTCATGTGTGTATTGATAGTCAATCACCACGCACTAAGACGGTGAAAGAAATGACTAATGAGAATGAGATAAAAATGAAAAGTAATGAGAGCGCTAAGATCGAATTTAATATTATGGCAAGCCGATATACTACGACGGAAAATGTTTAGATATTTGTTATTTTTATTTATTGTTGTTAATAGTCTCTTTGTTAATTTTAAATCCCAAAACAAACAAAGACTGTACGAAAATGTATAGTAATACTTGCGTATAAAGCTGAAATCACACTATAGTATTTCGTCTTACGCATAGAGTAAAGAAGCGGCTAACCGACCAATCAGGACAATGGAACACACAAGGTCACGTCATAGGCGTACGACTGATAATGTGCACACAACAAAAGAATACATTGTTCAGATCGGTCTTAGATGCGTTGCTCTAGTATTTATGGCTGCTTCTTTACTCTATGCGTAAGACGGAATACTATAGTATGATCACCTTAAAATTATTCAACGAACACACTGACATTTTTAATAGTGTTGCCATAATTGTTCTTCTTTAATGCCAGTTGTCACCGCATCGTGCTCTTTTTTACCAAGTATTTACATATTATGGCGCCAATAATCCCACACACAAATATAATTTCATAACAAAAATAAAATTTACATAAATATTTCCAGCAATAATCTTTAAACCGTTATTACGTTTGCCGTGGACAAACAAAGGCGGATGAAAGTCGCCATATTTGCGATGGATTTCGCGCCAAAGATCGAAAGCGGGCATAGACAACGATCGTCTGTGAACTGTTCGATTTTTGAAAATCATCGCCGTTCTTACAAGTCATCGACATTAGAAATTATACGAAAAAAACGCGGTAGCTACTTGAAATTTCACGATAGCGTATTAAGTTGCTAAAAATTGTTAAAAATTAAATTTTTATTGTGCATATTAATGTTTTACACCATTAGCTTTATAATATTTGCTATGTCTTTATGTTTTGTGGATAAAAACGTACGGGATTCGGTATAGAATTTGGACATTTTACTATAATATAAGTAATTATTTTTCAAAAATCTCAGGATTTGGTAGGGGCAGGAATTAGTTTCCCGTCGGGCGATATGCTTGTTCCCGACAATGTCCAATTGCGAGTAATAAGATTGCAAAGAAGTGTTTTTTAGGTTTGTATGGTCTGCAGATTTACTCATATTTTTCTTCATTGTTGAAGCGCTTGGTTGGCTATCAATAAAACTAAATAATTTATAAATAAATACACCCAACAGTCACATAGTCGTGACCCCACACTAAGATCGAGTCTCTTGTATCGTGGGTATCAGAAACTACGAGAGACTTTTCCGTCTCACAAACACCGAGACCCGAAACAAATATCTGTGGTTCACACAAATATTTATTTGTTTCAGTGTAGGGATCGAAACCGAGGCCTCCCGTTTACAGCCGGCGTCGGACCAACTGCACCACTACTGTTTACTGTTTCTTTTCTAGTAAGTTAAAATGTATCTACTAGATTAAAAATCCCAAAACTATGAAGGTCAAATATACGAACGTGACGAAACTAGGTGGACATTACCAGATCACCCACATTAAATTGCTTAAAAAAAGCATTAACCGTTCTTACAGCCAAACATTGCGGTGAAACTGGCCGGTGCGACGGTAAACAAAAACTCCACTTGTCTATGGTCATGCGCTCGTCTATGCTGTGTTTGTCAATCGTGTTTGTCTGTGGTGTTTGCACACCGGCACGCGCAACGGTGGCTGCTTTAAAAAGTTAGTGTTCTAAATTCAAATTATTCGAATTTGGAATGGACAGAACTACACAGAATGTCGTAACGTTCTAGATTTGAATTTGGAATGAGCAGTACGTAGAATAATGGCGGTCACGTCACAATTTATGTGTTGTGTTATATTTTATTATTTACATGGTATAAAGGCGGAGTTAATGGCTGAGGCATTCTCTGCCAGTCTTTTAATCTTAATCGGAAATTTACCACTCTGTCTACGCCAAGTATTTCTACACAAACCCTCCTACGTCCAGTAACTTCCTAAAACTTCAATTAAGTTGTCTGAATATCTTGTAAATGGATAGGACGATGTGGATACTATGCTTACCCATACTGATAGGTTTGAAATGTATCTAGCTTGCTGAATTCGGAATTTGTGAAAGTAATCTTACGAATCTTACTATATGGCCTAACCACTCTCAATCGTACTGTCGATTGTAGATTAGGCCCGTGCCCTGCAGTGGGACGTATATGGGATGATACTGATACTGATACAATCTTACGAACATTTTTTGAAAACTAAACGTCTTGTATTTACTGTATGAGCCCACATTTACGTCACTTTGCAGGGCACGGGTCTCCTCTACAATCGCGAGTACGATTGAGAGTGGTTAGTACAGTCCACTATGCTGGCCTAGTGCAGTTTGGCTGACATTGTATAAACAATAAAAAAAATTGCGAATTTCCTTCACTGGTAACTTAATAAGAACTCTTCGTTTAACACAAAGCATTATATGCGCAGTAAAGTCAAACTAAATAGCCCCAATCAAGCATCGATCCCGCACCTCCACGGTACAAACCAACAACTACACACATGGTACTAAAACCCGTAATACTTAACAACTGAGCACTTGACAACACTTTCTCCACGCTTCAACTAACGGACTTTATGAAACGAACGTTCAAATTTAACCGCATTTATTAAGTGTTTGAGTTCCGGGTTAAAATGTTTTGATACCCAACATACCTAACCACTCTCAATCGTACTGTCGGTCGCAGAGTAGGCCCGTGCCCTGCAGTGGGACGTATATGGGCTGATACAACCCAACCCAACATACAGGGTATATCAAGACTGCTACCGAAAACGAAGCCGGGTGGTAGTTTAAGCGACTTCAGACACAATGCAATAGAAAATTTTGGAAAAAAAGCGACAATTTCTTTTTGTTATTTTTTGTTATGTAGTTGGGTGGTAATTTTTTTTTCCTAAAATAATAGTGTATACCCTTTTATTTATAAAGACTCTAAGGTATAAAAGAGTTCAAATTATTATTTTAGCAAAAACTATGGATTTACCACCCAAACATGACGATATTTAAAAATCACAAAAATAATTTGTCGCGTTTCTTTGCAAAAATTTTAGTTGCATTGTGTTTGTAGTCACTAAAACTACCACCCGGCTTCGTTTTCGGTAGCACTCTTGAGATACCCGGTATATTAACGGCCATATTCATAAAACCTTTTAGAAGCTATTTCAAATTATTATTTCGAAGATGAAAATATTCGATAACGAATATAAACATGGTTGTAGGTCTATCATATGTGAGGGTCCGCCTGGGCACCACCGCAATGTCTATTTCTCCCGCCAAACAGCAGTTTAATTCCACTGTTGTGTTTCGGTTTAAAGGACATTGTAGCCAGAGTAACTGACATATTGAGACTTAACAGCTTATGTCTCAGGATGGCGAGCGCAGTGGAGTGCCAAGCATTAGTTTGTAATTCATTGTGTTTGGTTTTGCTACTGTTCATGAGCGGTTGTATCGCTTACCATCAGGCGAACGGCATGCTCGTCTCGCCATTCAGTACAATACATAATTATCGTTAGCCATAAAAATTACACTGCTGAATGTAAACCTTTCTGTCCTGGATTTCCGTAACTTTTGGAAGGAAACTGTTTGCAATCTTTATCTGTTCCTCTGTCTATATTTAGGTCAGGTCAGTCTGACTCCAAATTTAGGTTATTCAGGTAAAGGGTGCCTCAGATATCGATTTTGAGACCAATCGAAACAACAACAGTTCAAAATAGCGGCTAAAATTTCCGATTCCGACTACAATTTAGATTATTTAAACAAAGGCATTTATTTATTTATTTTACTCCCATAAGGCGTTTTTCCAAAATTATTTTATGCCATTACTTTGCGTTTATAATAAGGAGATAAAATATTTTTCCAAAAAATATCTTCAATGGTCAGCAATTAAAAAACCCCTGGTTTCATTTTCGGTCTGTTACAACCCTGCCATAAATTTGTCGATTGAAATATCAGCATAATATATTTCTACATTGCGTTGGCTTTGTAATATTCCACTGCAATAATGAGTCAATTTCCTTCAATACACTTTAGCATGCCGTTCGCCTGATGGTAAGCGATACGACCGCTCATGAACAGTAGCAAAACCAAACAGCACCTTGAATTACAAAGCAATGCTCGGCATTCCACTGCGCTCGCCATCCTGAGACATAAGATGTTAAGTCTCAATATGTCCAGTAGTTACTCTGGCTACAATGCCCTTCAATCCAAAATACTACAGTGCATTTGCACTGCTGTTTGACGGGAGAAATATACATTGCGGTGGTACCCACCCAGATGGCCTCTCACATATGAGATACCTACCTATCACACTTAATTTTGTCAATGATCGAGTGATATTCGCTCCTCTAGCAACCACTATAGGAAGCAGAAAGTCATGACTTTTGTGCCAAAAATTGTAACAGTTTAATTTCTCCAATTAAACCCTTTTTAATTGTGGATATCTTTTGACTGGTGGTAGGTATCTCATGAATGAGAGGCCGTCTGGGCGGGTACTACCGCAATGTCTATTTCTCCCGTCAAATAGCAGTTTAAATACACTGTTGCGTTTCGGTTTGAAGGACATTGTAGCCAGAGTAACTACTGGACATATTGAGACTTAACATCTTATGTCTCAGGATGGCGAGCGCAGTGGAACACCAAGCATTACTTTGTAGTTCATGGTGTTTGGTTTTGCTACTGTTCATGACCGGGAGCATCGCATACCATTAGGCAAATGGTATGTTCGTCTCGCCATTAATAGCAATAAAAAAGAAAACGTAGTTTTTTTTAATCAAAAAACGGACAGTCAGGATCGGTCGCCTAACATGTCGAAGTCTAGCCCGCCCGGTACACTATCAGGGGATCCACGTGATCATAGTCAGGGTACAATTAGGCGACAATCGCACGTGGACAATTAGGCGCTGTCGCGTGTCTCAAATCACATAGTGTGTGTAGCAATTCTATCGCCTTGAGATGGACAAGGTCGTGTGACGGCCATGCCATACCATCTTGTCTTTGATACATAATAAATAAACCCAACAGTCACATAGACCCCCCACACTAAGCTCGAGTATTTTGTCGTGTATTTCGATATACTAGTTACAGGGTCCGGAACAAAATCACAAGCTAAAAGTGTCCGAGGTTGCTTATACTTGTACATTTGAATTTCGAACTACGAGATGTAGCAAAAAGTCTTAAATTATAATCGAGTTTAGATAACAATAAACCTTATTCCTTTAAATTAAGATTTATTGTTTTGAACCATACTAAAATCAAAAAAGAGCACACGCTTATTTGTGCTCTTATTTCTCTTGCCGTTTTTAGGCCGTTACAATCTAGCATGTATTTGATCGGAGGAGACTCAGAAACTACGATAGACTTTTCGGTCTAACAAACACTCAGACCGAATAGAAATACCTGTGGATCACACAAATATCTGTCTCGGTGCGGGGATCGAACCCGCGGCCTCGCGATTCATTTTATGCAGATAAATGGCAGAAGTCTGTCAGCTGGACGTTTGATATTACTGTCAAGTGAACAAAATCCTTTTTTCTGTGAAGTCTGTGTGCCTATTAGTGCCTAATATTAGTTAAAATATAATATAAATAAATAATGAATAGCAAAACTTAATAAACGTTTTATTTCCTCTTAACATGATTTAACTAATTTACTTTTATGTGGTTGATTAGCGGTTGCATAATGAATAAGGGGGATTATCATTGAGTGGTTAGTACACTCCACCACACTGGCCTAGTGAGGGTTGGCGGGCTTTACATACATTTTTTTAAAACACTCATAGTAATTATTTGTTTTAAATCTTATTAGATCTAATATCATCATTCGTCCGCAGACTACTGTTTTTATTGTACAACGCTGTTCTGACATTATGACGTCATTCGCTCGTATTTCTTTTGCAAACACGTCACATTTCATAAAAACTTGCTGGCGTCACGAAAAAATACCCGACTTTTTGTCGCAATTATGTTATTGGAATTAAATTATTCCATTCTTGTATTATCCTTACGAAAGTTGGCACATTTTGTTTGATTGCTTTACTTTGTCAAAATGAATGAAAAATTTAAATCAATCGACAATAACCAACATTTTTCAGGCAAAGGAAACAAAATCGTACAGCCTCACAAAAAATAGGAAATGAAAAAAACAATTGCATAATTAATTAAACCCATACATTAGTTTATCAAAGTTGTATTTACAGTCATTATGGTACAAATTGGCAGTTGTGGACACGGTCATGTCAAGGTCTCCGGTTCGGTTCTCGGGGTGTGTAATTTTGAAAATTACCGAAATTTGTGTAATTTGTTTTTGTTGCAGTGCTTTGTGGACTGTTGAACATACGAAATGTCGAGACGATTTTTCGGAATCTTGTATGTATTGTTAGTTGAACGCATTTTTGCGACGAAAGACAACATTATGGGCCTACATACGATATTATAATAAAAATATATTATCAAGATCTTGTTTTTAATTCCCAATTTTATTTTAAAACATAGTTTTTTTTTCATATTTTTTGTCTATTTCTAATTTATTTTTGCACTCCGACAATATATATTTTATTTTATATGTATTTGGGAAACATACAGAACAATAAACATATGAGCAAGATACAGTGAGTACTAAATGATCCAGTGAAGTTTATCCATAATTAAACTAATCTTGTATACTTTAGGTTATATTTTATTTGACACCTGAATGTTACGATGGTTTGGTCATGTGAAGAGGATGGATAAAAGGAGACTAACCAAGCAAATACAATGCGAGTGTGGATGGAAGAGTCGGAAGGAGTCGACCTCACCGAACCTACACCATCCAAATCGGTGATACCCTCAACAAGGGTCAGGTCAAAAGTACCCTGAACCGACGAGAATGCATGAAGACGTTGATGAAAGTGGATGAAGCGAAAGTAATATTTCAGGATCGAGCAAAATGGCGGTCTTAAGCCGTTACCGTACACCTATATGATACAAGCGTAAAGATTATGTATGTAAATACATACATAAACTCACGCCTTCTTCCCAGAAGGGGTAGGCAGAGGTGTATCTAGGACACACAAATTTTGCCTTGTATGTTCCGTTCCACAATGTGATAGGGGGCGAGCCTATCGCCATATCGGGCATATTCTAACTCCGAGCTGATAATGAATAGAAAAATCCAACATCACTTTGCCGGACCTGGAATTCGAACCCGAGACCTCAGCTTTGTAACCGTACCGTAGTACAACTATGCCACCGAGGCAGTCATGTATGTGTTTGTTTTTTTTTATTGCAATGGATGGCGAGACGAGCATGCCGTTCTCCTGATGGTAAGCGATACGACCGCTCATGAACAGTAGCAAAACCAAACAACACCTTGAATTATAAAGCAATGCTTGCTTGCTTGGAATTCCACTGCGCTCGCCATCCTGAGACATAAGATGTTAGCCCTCAATATGTCTAGTAGTTACTCTGGCTACTATACCCTTCAATCCGAAACACAACAGTGCATTTAAACTGCTGTTTGGCGAGAGAAATAGTTATTATTATATTATTTATCGAAAATGATTACAGAATTAAATTCAATCCTGCCTCGTACAAGGAAACTAAACGTAGTTAATACAAACAAACAAAAATTTGAAGACATACAAAAAACACATTTATGTTTTTCAACTTCTATTTAAATTGTTATGGGACAAAAAAATCTATTTTATGTGTAATCGGTCACTCGTATTATTGTACAATATATTATATATATTCTATTTTCATATACAGTGTGATATTGACAAATGGTATATAATTGTAAGTCTGCCAACCCGCACTAGGCCAGCGCGGTGTACTCTCGATTGTAGAGGAGGCCCGTGCCCTGCAGTGGGACGTATATGGGCTGATACAGAATATAATTTAACTCACATGTTTCTCATCACCCCATGTAACATTGTACAAAATTTAAAAAAAAAACTATCTATTTTTTGCCTTAAACCGTAATTATAATTTTCACGATTTTTGATCACCCCGTATAAAGACTATATACATAGTATTTTTACCGATTAGTTGAAATTCAGTTCGGTTCGGCAAACTTACCTGATATTGAATTCAGAAAATATAAAACTGATAAATAATAATTAGAGACAAATGAAATGAAATGAAATGTATTTATTGGTCAAGAAGGCAATTAAGAGCTCTTATGAAAAGACAATAATGCGTATTATATACTACAATCTCAAGCCTAAATCCCTGAAATAGCAGGATACATTACAAATACCATCTTTAAAATAACGAGCTTATTTCCATCTCAAATATGATCAAGGGCGAGTCAGAAGCCATGTGAGACACAAATTCTTGTCTAGTCAGTGTTTGAAAAGCCAAATACAAAATGAATTCGAACCCGGAACCCCCGGTATGTGATTGTGTTTTTATGTCTGGTAGTAAAATATTTTGAAATAAATATTTGTGATAAATCTACGAGTAATATTTTTGAGGAAAAATTTAAAATCTAAAGCTCACCTGATATTCATGAAACTCCATCATTTTGATCAACTTATATAAACTAATACTTATTTAATAAAAAAAATATTGCACTTTTACGACTACCCACAATAGTGGTTAAATTATTGCACACGTTACTCTCAGGTACCAAGGTGGTGTCACATTAAAAAAATAATCACATTGTCTTTTTATTTTTGAACAAACTCTCCAAAGAGGTTTTATCACATCTTATTTCAAAAAAGTTCGTATCATATTTATAATGTCACATTCGATTTCATTTTCAAATTTTAATTCACTTCGATTTTCGATTTAAATAAAGAACTGTTTTCCACATTTGAATTTCGCAATTCACTTCGATTTTTAAATATAGAACTGTTCCATTCCACATTTGAATTTCGCACTAGCACTGGCGCAGGCGTTCCTTTTTCAAATCGGGCGCCATCAAGCACATGTCAGACTGACATCGTTCGTTTCCCGCCATTGTGGCGCGCTAGGCCGGCAAACCGCGACTGTCCGGCTAATACCGTTGGCGGAATAAAAAAAATCATCCGCATGCAATATGGCGGTGTGAAATCGGCGGGCCGTCTCGCGGACGTTTCTAACGGTGCCGGTAAAGAGGCTGCGAGAGCTGACCGGTTGCTTTCTTCGACTTTTGGCGTAGGGATGTGAAAGATCTACGTGTGCGGTGGAATTATCGTGGATAAAAAAATGCTAAGGTTAATTACTGAAGACTTTGTTTTCCTTGCAGCTAGTTTGGTAAAGAGTGCATACTCCCAATGGAAGGATGTTTGAAAATCGAATGTCTAGAGAATGAAATCGGTATCAGTAAATTACGGATCGCAAACGAACCAACTCAAACAACAGTAAAAATAAAATCAAGATTAAAAGTTCCAATTTCATAACACGAAACAAAGGCTTCTTGTTCCATTTCAGTAAATTAATACAAATGGCGTGTAATTTAAAGGCTTAAGAAAACTATAAAGTATTTTGAAAATACTGTTAATTTTAATCTTAAAATCATTGTTCGGATATAGCACAAAATCGCGCCAACGAAAAATTTTAACCGATTCTATATGCAACTGGTATGCAAATTCACAGCAAAAACAAAAAACCGAAATCATTTTTAATTTCAAATAAAACTTGCATGCAAATTCACAAAAAAAAAACAAGAAAAAACTACAAATCGCTCTTAATTCCATATTCAAATAAAACTTATCTCATTTTCACACAACTGGCATGTAAATTCTCATCAGAAACTAAAAAAAAAACAAAAAAACATTTCGAATTAAGAACGTCCGTCCGTCACTAGTGCATGGAGATCGTAATTAGAGTTGGCGGTGTTCAATTCAATTTTGATTGTACGTATGATTGATTGTGCCCGATGCGCGGCGTAACTGTTGTGAGTTTTTGACTTTTTGTCGACGAGCGAGGCAGACGGGCGACTTTTTGTCGGACGAGTGTAGTTACATTTTTGTATTAAGTTTGCTGACTAATAAATACACTCAACAGTCACATACATAGTCCTGACCCCACACTAAGATCAAGTCTTGTGTCGTGGGTATCAGGAACTACGCGAGACTTCTCGGTCTCACAAACACCCAGACCCAAAAGAAATATTTGTGGGCCGCACAAACATTTCTCTCGGTGCGGGGATCGAACTCGCGGCCTGTCGTTTCACAGGCGGCGTCTAACCAACTGCGCCACGGAGGCTGTTAAAACTAATAAATATATATATTGTCATTTAGGTTTGAAAAATATCATGTTTATTATTTGCCTGATATCAATCCGTTTTGATAAAAAGCCATTAACTGTACCACATTGGCTTAATACTATTAGTAATTTCCACATAATATGTGATATATCTTTCATGTTCGACAAAACAACTCTCTGGTAAACTGGTTTCCTTACGATATTTTCCATCGCCATTACTATATGCAACTATAACTATGTATGCAAATCCTACACGCTTTCTTACTTTCCCTGCGACAAAAAGTCGTCCGTCCACCCCCACAATCCTTACCCGTAATGAATTTTCGTATAACTGCATGCGTTATTATTAAGATATATAATTTGTTGTACAATGGCTTAAGTTGCCCGAGAGAGTGAAAGCTCGGTACCGTAGCGGCGGGTTCGCATGGCACGACACGACTCCGACACGATACCGACACGATATCGTCACGACGCTGAGACGACAACAAACATATCAAAAATATTAATTGTAAAACAACAAATGATTAATGAACTGCTTCGATTTAAACCACCTTTACTTTAGCTTACAAAAAGCTTGTTTTGAAAAGAGCAACACTAGAGTTTCTTGCCCGTTCTTCTCTAGAGAAAACCGCTTTCCGAACCGGGTGGTAGATCAAAAAATGACTGAATCTAAATTATGTTGCACATTTTAATGGATTCAATAAATTATTTTCATTATCATTTTGCAGTTTACCACGCTGGCCTAGTGACAGGCGTACTTTACATACCATAGAAATTCTTGCAAATAACTATGGTATGGTTTCCTCACGATATTTGCCTTCACCGTTACAGTGCGTGGTGATTGACTATCAATACACACATGACTACGAAAAGTCAGAAATGTCCTGGGATTCGAACCCGCGACCACCGTGAACATGTTGGCAGCCGCGTCTGGTCCGTTACCAACAGCGTACTATGTGAACCATACTTTCTTAATACGATTACTGGGAAAAAATGTGGGTAAACAGAAATCCTAGATAAAATGTAGACTCAAAAGTGTTATAATAAAATGTTATTTCCAAGTATAATAAATCTCTCTCGGAAAATTTTACGAAGAATTAACTGTTTTAAAGTGGTCGCGGGATCCAATCCCGGGGTGTGACTTAAAAGTCATGATTTAGTTAACTACTTTGTATTTGAAGGAAAATAGGAAGAAATCTGCAGATCAGATTTTTTTTGTGAAAACTAAAATTATATTACGAATAAATATGTTTTAGGAATAAAAAAAATATATCACATATTTAACACTTTATAATCAAGCTCCTCACACATAAAAAAAATGTTTTTTTTTTCGTGAAATCTTAATTATTGCACGAAAAAAAATAAAAATTAAGTAAGTAAAAAAATACATTACATGTTTTTATCATTTCTACAGTCAAGCTCCTAACGTCTACGTAAAAAATACTTTACGTTTATTTTTTGTTATTTTTTAAAATCTAAAGCTGTATATCAGTCCACTTTTAATACTTTAATACTACTTAGTTTTAATACTTCAAGTATACCCCAATGTGAATACAATATACTTATTAACAAAATCAGTGCAATATGAATAAGCTATCTTCAATTATATAATTATGTACATATATTTATAGCCTTAAATAATCTTCACATATCTCGTCAACATAAAATACCGCGCCGATAATCGAACCCAGAACCTGCGTTCACGGTCTGTGAATTTTAATACATGCCGACATAATAAGATGACACGTCGTTATAAATCCCATTATAGGAGTTATAATGCTGTCATCTCTATTATCGGGAAGGTATTAATGCATGATGTGACTGCCAACACGCACACGTTGGTCGCGGGTTCAAATCCCAGGACAAACCTCTAACTTTTCAGACCCATGTGTGTATTGATAGTCAATCGCCACGCACTATAACGGTGAAGGAAAACATCGTGAGGAAACCATACCATAGCGATTCTTAATTTCTATGGTATGTAAAGTCCGCCTGCACTAAGTCAGCGTGGTGGACTGTACTAACCACTCTCAATCGTACTCCCTGTAGAGGAGGCCCGTGCCTTGCAGAGAGTCGTATATGGGCTAATTCAGATACAAAAATCAATGTACTTAACACAGAGATACAACCGACGACCCCGCACTTCTCACTCGCAATCAAGTATACCGTTAAGTACTGAATAGTAATTGAATATAACATAATTACAAACATACATATACATAAAAGGAGATGAAAGCTGTAAAATCATATGAACCGTACCGTTGGTCGGTTGTAGTTAATTTTATAAATACGACATTCTGTGTAATGTCTAAATGTGAAAGGTCTTTTTATTGCAATGCCGAGAGTATACCATTCGCCTGATGGTAAGCGACACGAGTAGTAACCAAACAATACCACGAAATATGTATATATATCGTACTAACTGCATTTTTTTTTTTCAAAATTTCGAGACAAAAGCATTCGCCTGATGGTAAGCGATACCGTTCATGGATAGTAGCAATGCTTGGCATTTACTGCGCTAGCCATCCTGAGACTTGAGATGTTATGTTTTAATATGACGTGTTACTTACCCATGCGGGTTCTCACATATGAGAGATCAACCGCTATTCTAGCGATTTAGGGTTATTTTGCTCGCAAAAAATATTTTAATTGCGGTTTTTCCATTTCAACTTTATATTCAATCATGCGATCTTTATAGCAAAATTATAATATATTGGTCATTGTAAATTAATATACTTCCGCAGAGAGTTCATCTGAATAAATAATATCCGCGATAAAATCCGTAAATAATAGTTTTATTTCAATTGATATACTTTGAAATATGTATGTCTAATTAATACTTGAAAATGCAGCAGTGATACAGAGTTCAAAAAATATTTCATAATGTGGCATTTATTTAGACGTATTGTATTTTAGATTCTAAACACATAAAATATAATAAATTGCTTGCAGTTTAACCACGACACTCTCATTCGATATGAATGGGTACGTAATTGTCGATCCATCGCTGATGTTGAAAATAAGGATAAGATTGAAAGTCAAGCATCAATGACGACCGTATGGTGTTTACGAGGCTTTTTGAGACCATGTGTTTTTAAGACCCGAACAAAAAAAAGCGTAAAAAAAAAACAAAAAAAAAAAACTTAAACAAAAACTTTTCAATTGAAACCATGTGTTTTTAGAGACCAGAATAATAATAAAAAAAATTTTAAACATATAAGTAAATTCCAAAAAAAAACAACAATATTTTGTTATATGAAACGATTTTTCATTATTTAAAACCATATCCGTTTTTTTAGCAATCTGCTTATAAGTCTAATTACTAGACATATCACAAACAGTCTATTTATTTTCCTATCACAGCGACAGTCTCTTTAGATATGAATGGGTACGTAATTGTCGATCCATCGCTGACGTTGAAAATAAGGATAAGATTGAGTGCTTTCGCTTGGTATTTACCGACGCTTTTTAATGCAAACCATGTGCTTTTAAAGACAAAAATAAAAAAAATACTAAACATACATAAAGTAAGGTTTTAAGAGCCTTTTGTACTTTTTTATTTTAGTTTATCTCTTTGTGTTATCATAAATTAGTCTACAATAAAGATTGAAAATTAAAAAAATAAAAAAAAAAACAAAAAAATGTTTTATTCTTTTTTTGGATTTTTTTTCGATTTCTATATTATTCTAGTTACTAGTCATATCACAAATAGTCAGTTTCTCACCCTACCACAGCGACAGTCTCTTTCGATATGAATGGGTACGTAATTGCCGATCCATCGCTAACGTTAGAAATAAGGATAAGATTGAGAGTCGAGAATGATCGAGGCGTCGCGAGCTTTCGCTTGTTACCGTTTGTTACCGACGCTTTTAAATGCAAACCATGTGCTTTTAGAGGCAAAAACAAAAATAACGTACAACCAAAAAAAAAATCTTAAACAAATAATTAAAAACAAAAAACTGTTTTATTGTTTAAAATTATTATTTTTTAATGAAAACCAAATGTTTTTAGGCACCGAAAAGAAAACGACAAGAAAACACAAATTTAAAAAAAATTAAAAGAACCTTAAAAATTTGAAATAAAAATATTCTTTGATTTTAATTCATCAAATATTTTAGCCATTTGCCTATTATTCTAGCTACCAGACATATCATAAACAGAATATTTATAATATTTTCCTACTACAGCGACAGTCTCTTTAGACATGAATGGGTACGTAATTGCCGATCCATCGCTAACGTTAGAAATAAGGATAAGATTGAGAGTCGAGAATGACCGAGGCGCCGCACCGCGTCGCGAACTTTCGATTGTGGTTTAACGGTATTTAATATTACCGAAAAAAGTTAATAAAGAACAAATCATAAAAACAAAAACATTTTTTAAGAAGATTAAAAAAGAAAGAGTTTGTATTTATTGGAATTTGACGCAATTTTTTATTGCAATGAATGGCGAGATGAGCATGCATCGTTTGATTGTAAGCGATCCGACTTAGGGACTTACTCATTTTACTTATAAATTTTATTGGTGGTAGGTCTCTCATATGTGAGAGGCCGTCTGGGTGGGTACCACCGCAGTGTCTATTTCTCCCGTCAAACAGTAGCGTTGTATTTCGGTTTGAAGGGCATTATAGCCAGAATAACTACTGGACATATTGAGACTTAACATCTTACCTCTCAGGATGGCGAACGCAGTGGAATACCAAACATTGCTTTGTAATTCAAGGTGCTGTTTGGTTTTGCTACTGTTTATGAGCGGTCGTATCGCTTACCATCAGGCGAACAGCATGCTCGTCTCGCCATTCATTGCAATAAAATATTTTTCAGAATCATTCAAATGCAGTTTCTCTTCTCCTTATATACTATATTATATATGTATAGACTGAAACTAGACATAAGGTTTCATATAAGGTCATCGACTCGCAATGAAAGTTTCTGTAAGTTCAAATCATTGTAAGCGTACATAATGATAATAAGATTGTCAGTACTGTCTGATCAAACGGATGTGTTCTGAAACACTGTAGCGAATTTAAATTATATATAAATGTACATGGATTTATTATTAAGGAATATGTATATACACACACTTTAAATGTATATAATGAAAATATGTATATACACACTTTAAATTTATTACTAAAATAAATTACATTAGTTTTTTTTTAAACAAAAAAACTACGTTTAAAAAAAAAAAAAAAATATGGCATATTTTTATTTTCATTATATTTTTGGTTCGTTAAGATTTTTTTTATGATTTACTGGGAAAATTACAGCGACAGATGAGACAGCATGGTGGACTATATGGCCTAACCACTCGTACTCTCGATGTAGAGAAGGGCCGTGCCCTGCAGTGGGTCGTATATGGGCTGATACAGATACAGATGTACATACATACAATGGGACAGTTACCAATTATTTTTTTTACCTATATCATCCCACGCTGGGCAAAGGTCTGCCTTTCTTCCCCCACATTCTCCTATGTTCAAAAAAAAAATCGTTTAATTAAATTCTTGTGCCAAGCTTTGATATCAAATTGAATCGTTTACCTCACACACAACTAGATGGCGTTACTAGTCATATAATATCTCTGGTAATTTCTGATACCCACGAAACAAGAATTAATTGACGTTAACGTGAGGTCAGGACTATGTATACAGGGTATAGACTGCTACCGAAAACGAAGCCGGGTGGTAGTTTTAGTGACTTTAGACACAATGCAATAAAAAAAAATGCAAAAAAGCTAACATTTGTTTTTGTATTTTTTTCCTATCGTCTTATTTCCATGGTAAATATATAAAATTTTCTTAAATCATAGTGTATACTGTTTTATTTTTAAAGACGCTCATAAGCAAGGGTTTAAACTTTTATTTTAGCAAAAACTATTAATTTACAACGCAGACAAGATGTTATTAAAAAAAAACGCATTTCTTTGCGAAATTTTTAGTTGCATTGTGTTTGAAGTCACTAAAACTACCACCCGGCTTCGTTTTCGGTAGCAGTCTCGATATATCCTGAATGACTATTAGGTGTATTAATTTATAGCCTAAAAGATCCCAATGCTGGGCCTCTCGTTTCACAGCCGGCGTCTGTCCAACCAACCGCACAGTCTTCCATTCATTAAAAACTTTAGCTTGTATTGTTCCATTAAAGATCATTTTGCTCGAAATAAAGCATAATTACTCCTATTTATATGTAAATTAGATACGTTTTTTGTGGCAGACGTAAACTAACTGTATCACAGCACATACACGACCCACTGCAGGGCACGGGCCTCCTCTACAATCGACAGTACGATTGAGAGGGGTTAGTACAGCCCACCACGCTGGCCTAGTGACAGGCGGACTTTACATACCATAGAAATTCTTACAAATCGCTATGGTATGCAGGTTTCGTCGCGATGTTTTTCTTTTTTAAAATGCGTGGTATTCTATCTAATACAAGATTCCAAAAAGTCAAAGGTGTGTTTTGAAAAATCTAGTGATAAAAATATGTTTTTTCCAAAAATCAATGCTACAATAAAGTAATGTTTAGCTTTCTAAATAGCTAAAAGAATTCAATCGGAATTGACGGGTGAATAGAAACAAAATTGGTCATTTATGTTTGTTACGTGACATATTTATAATGAAAATTATACGTATTTTGTTGAATTTTTTTTAATTAGATCCGGCAAACAAGTCGCCTGATGGTAAGTGATCACTGCACATGAACATCCACAACGCTAGAAGCATAGAAAAATAAATTATAACCACATTAAAACATAAAACAAGAACGACCACATTATTTCTATACACCCCGAGTACCTATCCACCCCGTTTCATATTTTTTTCAACAATGACGCGACAATATTTTGACAAACGATACGTTGACAAGCGACCAGGTAGGTTCTTGTAAATCACAAAATTAAATGGTTGCGGTCATTTTTTGTCAAGTTTTCTTTTAATATTACCGCTAATGGGCTTTTTACTATCAAAATTTTGAGTGATGTTTTTTTTGTTGGAAATTTTAATAATTTTTGATGATTTTAAAAGCAATTTCCGTCGAATATTGTCGTATCTGACTGACTGAAAGATGTTCAAAAATGACGGTGATGGGATATCCGGATAGCTATCAGCTTATACGTACACTTGTAATCAGTTTTGTAGTTTATAAACATCACAGACTTAAAAAATTTTTTTTTATTTATTTAGATTGTAAATAAATCACAAAAATCCTCTCAAATCTATAAAAATTAAGCGTGTAATTTTCCTATCTGCTGTGGCGTCATAAAAATGGTTTAACGATAAAATAAAGTAATTAAAAATTAAATAATTATGCTAGCGTCCGTGGCGCAGTTGGTTTGACGCCACTTGGTAACGAAAGGCCGCGGGTTCAATCCCCGTACCGAAAGAAATTTTTGTGCAGCCCACAAATATTTCTTTCGGGTCTGGTTGTTTGTGTTCGTCTACTATCGGTATCCGTGTTTGAGGTCAAATAATGTTCTAAGAATGGGCCGACATAATGATAAATGACGTAACAGTCGCAGGTGATAGCAACCTGTTGGATGACAAATTGTAATATAATACACCCTCACAGCGTAGTGGGTGGGTAGAGATAAAAAACTATATGATTTTTGTAGAAAACATTGCCAAGAAATTTAAAAAAAAAATATTATTTTAGTGATTTGAAAAGTAGAAATATATTTTAGAAAGTTTTTGCGGTTAATTACATTGTATGTCTCATATTTGGTATTTTTATTTTGAAAAAATTATTGATTGTTTAAGTTCATATTAGAACAAATGTCGGTTTTTTTTTTTGTATCAATGAGTAGCGAGTTGAGCACACCGTTCGCCTGATGGTAAGCGATACGACCGCTCATAAACAGTAGCAAAACCAACCTTGAATAACAAAGCACTGCTTGGCATTCCACTGCGCTCGCCATCTTGAGACATAACATGTTGTCTCAATATACCTATTAGTTACTCTGGCTACAATATGCTTAAATCTTAAACACAACAGTGTATTTACGCTTCTGTTTGGTGGGAGAAGTAGACATTGCAGTGGTACCTACCCAGACGGCCTCTCACATAAGAGAGACCTACCGGTAAATAATATCTTAAATTGCATCATTTCAAAAGGCGGAAAATCAACTAAAACAACACAATTAAAGTAACAACTGTTATTATAATAAAAACACTGCAAATTGTTCTTAATAATGTCACATACAACATTATTCTTTGTACTTTATACATGGCATTAATTAAAATACCGACTGTCTTGGTGGCGCAGTAGTCCTACGGTACGATTTCAACGAGAGGTCTCGGGTTCGAATTCTATTGTGAAGAGTGTTATTGGATTTTTCATCAATCAGCCCGGAGTCAGGAATTTGTACCCAATATGGCGATAGGCTCGCCTCCTATCACATCGTGGGACGGAACACACAGGACAAATCGTGGATGTTCTGTTGTCACCTCTGCCTACCCTTTCGGGAAAAGGCGTGAGTTTATGTATGTATGTACTATACTCTTTATACCTACTATGGTCACTACCAATCACTTAATACCAACCTATCAAAAATCGAACCCCATTCCCTTCGTTAAAGACCCACTATCTCACGATCAAACGTCTATCCAACAAATTGTGAATATCTGTAATTTATCAAAATTGTACCGTTTACGCGAATTTCAACTCTACAACATTGATTTAAAGGCGATATTCAGTTGCAAGAAGCAGATGACGGTGTATTTGAGCGATTTTCAACTCTAATGGATTGTGATAAAATTGACATTTAGTTGCGGGGATAATGGACGGTGAGATGAAAGGCGGACAGAGCGGTTTACTAATGAAGTGACAGGGTTGGCAGTATGGAGAAATGGGAATTAAATTACTGTCATAGACAATATCATAGACAATGTCATAGACAACAATCATAGACGAATAAAATTGCAATTGAGTACAATTTCCAAAAATATATTCCGGTATAAAGCAACTACGATCGGAACTTCATAATAGCTGATCGTGTGATGTCTATGTTAGACGCATGCGCAGACAAACTTTCAGCTTTTACCAATTGTCAAATGTCTTTTTCAAATGCTTTTGAAAAATGTCGCGCGGCCACAGGCTCTTGTCTAATAGTGTCTTGACAGAAACATTTTAATAACATTAAAACTAACGGAAGAAATTACTCATCGTAATTTAATATATAAATTATTAATTTACTAGTGGTAGGTCTCTCATATGTGAGAGGCCATCTGGGTAGGTACCACCGCAATGTCTATTTCTCCCGTCAAACAGCAGTGTAAATGCCCTGTTGTGTTTCGGATTGAAGGGCTTTGTAGCTAGAGTAACTAATGGACATATTGAGACCTAACATCTTTTGTCTGAGTGGAATGCCAAGCATTGCTTTGTTGCATTCAAGGTGTTGTTTGGTTTTGCTACTGTTCATGAGCGGTCGTATCGCTTACCATCAGGCGAAAGGCATGCTCGTCTCGCTATTTATTGCAATAAAAAATACATATTTAGGGAACTACTATTTTTAATACTATTTAATTTGACAGCCCTATGTTACATTTGACCTGTATGTGACCGCATGGTACAGTCTTTTGTCCAGCATCATAATTCGAGGTTAACAAGTGTAATAGTTTTATAAAACTTTCTTTAGATACTTCTTGCATCCATTAATTTGGAAAAGGAGAATGTCTGTTTTTGGATTAACTATTAAATATAACCAACCCGCACTAGGCCAGCGTGGTGGACTATATGACCTAACCCCTCTCAATCGTGCTCTCGATTGTAGAGGAGGCCCGTGCCCTGCAGTGGGACGTATATGGGCTGATACAGAATAGCCCCAGCCACACCCATCACACCGTAATAAAAATATATTCCACTGACTATTTTAGAAAACAATAGGACCTCTACAATCGAGTACGATTGAGAGAGGTTAGTACAGTCCACCACGCTGGCCTAGTGCAGGCGGACTTTACATACCATAGAAATTTTACAAATCGCTATGGTATGCAGGTTTCCTCACGACGTTTTTCTTCATCGTTTTAGTGCGTGGTGATTGACTATCAATACACACATGACTCTGAAAAGTCAGAGGTGTGCCCTGGGATTTGAACCCGCGACCACCGTGACCATGTTGGCAGCCGCGTCTGGTCCAATACGAACAGGCCACCACGCACTTGATCTAACTTAATGATCTTAACTAAAATAATGTTTAAAAATATTTTCCAGCAAATTAATTATAAACTGCATTGAATTTTTATGGTAATTACTATATTGTAAATTGGCTCTGAAATAAAAAGAGCAACGCTAGAGTTACTTCTGTATCAGCCCATATACGACCCACTGCAGGGCACGGGCCTACTCTACAATCGAGAGTACGACTGAGAGTGGTTAGTACAGTCCACCACGCTGGCCTAGTGCGGGTTGGCGCTTAGAGATACTTACCCGTTTTACAAATATTATAGAAATAATTTATTAATGTACCATGTTCATCATTCTTAACCTCGTGTTAAAATTTGAATACACTATAGATCCCTGTTGTCTAACAGCCGCTGCCAATAAACAATCCCAATCCAAAATTTGCCGTTTGAGATTGACAGCTCAATCTCTTTTCTGATACTATATTGCCAACAAACAATCTCAGTAGTGAAAAAACTATGGCAACGTGGTAAATGACAAATCGAAATGTAGAAAACAATCCAGATTGACTTCTATCTAATTTTTTCGATTGATTATTGGCATCGGCCGTATATCTGTTAAGATTCTTGTCTGCCCTTTCAGACCGAAGACGTTGCACCACCCAGCAAGTCTTCGGATCACTCCGTTACAAGATGTTGATAATGAGTGCAATTTCGCAGGGATAATGAATATTGCATATCATCGGACAGACAGACGGACAGATGAATGCGATTCGTTCCGATACCGCCTTAAACACGTTAATGTAACATCATCCTTGGTTCGTTCAAAATTTATATAAATTAATCTTAGAGTATTTATAATATTATATATTTAAGAATTTCTATGGTAAGTAAGTCCGCCAACCCGCACTAGGCCAGCGTGGTGGACCACAGAACAGATGACCATATTCAACTGTTCTGTGTGGTGGACTGTACTAACCCGTCTCAATCGTACTCTCGATTGTAGAGGTGGCCCGTGCCCTGCAATGGGAAGTTTATGGGTTGATGCAGTAATGTATATGAACACATACATAGATAGATAAACTCACGCCTTTTTCCCAGAAGGGGTAGGCAGAGGTGCCAGGACACCCATATTTCGCCTTGTATGTTCCGTCCCACAATGTGATAGGTGGCGAGCCTATCGCCATATCGGGCACAAATTCCTGACTCTGGGCTGATAAATAATAGAAAAATCCAATATCACTTTGCCCGACCCGGGATTCGAACCCGAGACCTCAGCTTTGTTAGCGTACCGTAATACACCTACACCACAGAGGCAGTCCGCAGTAACGCGCTGTATATTATGTAAAAAGTTATCGAACGTATAAAATTCCTACTTACCCTCTTTTTAATTTTAAATTCTATCCCCGGTGCATATCTTAATATTTTTTGTAGTGAGGAATGTTAAAGATTTTGTGTAAATACGTGTTGGTTTTGTGTCGCCACGTACAACGGTAGCTATGCATTGCTTTTTCATATATTTATTTTGGTAGTGATGTAGCCAACATCGATAATGAAATATTCTATCGATAGCATGTATGGGCTTTAAATAATGAGTTCCTTCGTTCAAATGAAAGGTTGAATTTAGGGTATGAAATTTTTGATTAAATTGCAGTCGTTTCTTACTTGTGAGTTATGCATGTAAAGCATAGAAATGCATTTTACGTATTGTACTGTGCTGTATCAGCCCATATGTCCCACTGCAGGGCACGGGCCTCCCCTACAGTCTAAAGTACGATTGAGAGGGGTTAGTATAGTCCACCACGCTGGCCTAGTGTGCAATATCCTTCAGACAGAAACACAACAAAGCATTAACTGCTGTTTGACGGGAGAAAAAGACATTGCGGAGGTACCCACCCAGGCGGCCTCTCACATATGAGAGACCTACCACCATAAAACTAGTATTGATTTGTTTATCGACACACAAGTCACATCACTACAAAATTTCGCCCGTCCACTCCACAGTATCGGAATTTGTGAGTGTTTACACAGGCGCCCCACTCGAGTCGGTTCAAAACGCAAGAAACTCTGTATATTTTTAATCATTCCTTCGGGTTTGGTTGTAAAAAATACTTTGTAGTCTGTGGTATTTTTTAATTATTTTTTTGTGAATCTTAAGTGCGTGGTGGTCTGTTGGTAAACGGACCAGACGCGGCTGCCAACATGTTCACGGTGGTCGCGGGTTCAAATCCCAGGGCACACCTCTGATTTTTCGGAGTCATGTGTGTATTGATAATCAATCACCACGCACTAAAAACGGTGAAGGAAAACATCGTGAGGAAACCTGCATATCATAGCGATTTATAAGAATCTCTATGGTATGTAAGTCCGCCAACCCGCACTAGGCCAGCGTAGTGGACTATATGGCCTAACCACTCTCAATCGTAGTTTCGATTGTAGAGTAGGCCCGTGCCCTGCAGTGGGACGTATATGGGCTGATGCAGACAGACAGAATCTTATGAAACTTTATGCTGGTGGTAGGTCTCTCATACATTACATATGGCGGTGGACTGTCAAGGCTGGCAATCAACTGTTCCAGACTCGACCAAATAACAGGGATCAGGACCCTATGAATTGGGGAATGAGTAAAGAGAGGTCTCTCATATGTGAGAGGCCGCCTGGGTATGTACTTATGTCTGTTTCTCCCGCCAAAGAGCAGAGTAAATGCACTATTGTGTTCTAGTTTCAAGGACATTGTATCCAGAGTAACTACTGGACATATTGAGACTTAACATCTTATGTCTCAGGATGGCGAGCGCAGTGGAATGCTAACCATTGCTTTGTAATTCAATGTGTTAGGTTTTGCTCCTGTCCATGAGCGGTCGCGTCGTATCGCTTACCATCAGGCAAATAGCATGCTAGTAAAAAAAACATGTTACATTATGTACTAGCGGCCCGGCCCAGCTTCGCCCGGGTGCATATAGATTTCTTTACAATAATATGTACGTATTATATACATAAACCTTCCTCTTGAATCACTCTATCTATTAAAAAAACCGCATCAAAATCCGTTGCGTAGTTTTAAAGATTTAAGCATACAAAGAGACATAGCGACAGAGAAAGCTACTTTGTTTTATACTATGTAGTGATATTTGGCAGTGATATTTGAGTTGAATATGTTTTCGCTATCACCGTGGGGATATCAAGAGAAATTAAAATTAAACATGATAAAACATAACTACCATAGACAACTCTACAAATTCCTTATTTTTTTCTATAGCATAGACAATTTGTCCATAAACGCGGGTAATTGTCAACAATATGATTGATGTCTGATTGTTGTCGTGTGGTCCGATTGACAGACAAGGCGGCGCGAGTTATAAGCGATAGCGGACGAGTAAGCGGGTCATTATTTAAAAATAAATTGTAATTAACTTGTATATTCTATATAGGATAAAGCCTAATTGGAGGCATATATAAATATACTCGTATACATCTTTAAATAAATTTTGTATAAGGCATTGTTATAATAAATTGCTATTAATTGATGTATAAAACAGACTCTTTTATGCCAAGCTATATATCACAGCAACATAATCAGCAGTGTAAATGCACTGTTGTGTTCCGCTTTGCAGGACATTGCAGCTGGTATGGCTACAATAATAAATAAAAAATATAACGAACATCTTATGTCCCAGGATGGCAAGCTGACAAAATGTTGTTGTTTGGTTTTGCTACGGTACATGAGCCAAAAAATGTACATTAATATTTATTTTTCGTTCGTACTCAATATATTTTTACTGTATTATATAAACTCTTTTTCTATCAATAATCATAAATTTACATCATCCGAGGCGCAGTAAGTTAGACGTCGACTCTGAAACGAGAGGACGCTACGATCCCGCACCGACACAAATATATTTGTGTGAACCACAGGTATTTGTTTCGGGCCTCGGTGCTTGTGAGACCGAAACGTATCTAGTAGTTTCTGATACATGACACAAGACTTGTATGTTATTGTGGCGTCAGAACTATGTGTTTTAGGATATGACGTACTTTTTTATTATGTAACGTTATTAGATTTCACTTATGAAACGACTCCAAAAAAGGAGGAGGTTCTCAATTTATCGGTATCTTTTTGTTTTATTATTGTTTTTTTACTTTATAAACACTCCTTTATCTCCCAAATCTCCACTACACCGAGTCATAGCCTTACAGCGTTTTTCACCCCGCTGTTCGCTTATGCCCTATACCCGTGACCATCGTGTGTGGCAACGCAACACATCATTAATCAACACTTAGTTAGTCGCCGGTCGCACTTTTTGTGTTTACCTTAAAAAATGTGTAATGTTGATTCCGATCGATTCTTGTATTACTTTGACGGTTTGAGAAAAGATACGTTGTCTTAGTATCAGATTTAGTAAAAAAATATGTTTTTGATTATGATTTAGTATTTATTGTAATAATTGTAACATCAAATAAAACTAGTGACATCTATTGAAAATATAGTGTACTAATTTGTAATGTCAATTCCAAAACGTGTAAAATTGTTTGTGGTGTAATGTTTGTCTATGGTGTGATGATTGTTAAAATATTAAATAAATAAAGTCTTCTTGTTCCAGCAGCCATTGATAAAACGTGTCGTTTTATTATTAGTATAAAATTTTCGATACAAGGCTTTTGCAACGAATGGAGCGCTATAAAAATTTTGGCAATACTTGCTTTTATTATGAGAGAAAGTTTAATAAAAATAAATAATTCTAATCACCGTTCAGACGAAATCATTTAACTTGCTCTAAAATTAATTTAATTTTTATTTTATGTGATATTCGCGGTCATTTTTGAAGCTCCAAAAATACTAAAGAGCCTATACTTAGTTGTTATATTAATGCTTCGTGCAGATAAATTCAAGCGTCAGTGACACCTATTTATGCCTCGTATTCGTCCTATGGTGTGATGGTATTATGGTAATGGTACCGTGGTATTTGTGGTACAACGGTTTGGTTTGGTAGACATACCGGTAAATTTGCAGTATAGTTTGATATCATGGTACTCCATTATGGCACGGTGGTATTATTTATTTTATGTATTAATGATTTTTATACAACGTATAAAGGCGGACTTAGTGCTTGAGGCATACTCTCCCAGTCAACCTTTGGGTAGTGCAGAGAAATTGAAGTAGGCATATCACTAAATAATTGTAAAATAAAAATTCAGATGATGCAGCTATTATGACGCAGTGGTATTATGACCCAGTGGTATTATGGCACGGTGGTACAATGCCACACGGTGGTATTATGGTATGATGGTATTATGGTACAGTGGTATAATGACGTGTATATGTACGCACCTGGTTGTGGTAGTGCGCGAGCGGGTGGTGCGGCACGTGCCGCATCGCCGGATGCAGCATGGCGCCGTCGCCGCTGCTGCTGCCCTCTACCGCAGGCTGTGAACAAACACACATCGCTGTAGGAGATCAAATACTATACGCATATATTATATAAAAATATAATTCAATTCTTTCTATTAATTGAACTTTATGTATGACTTTTTTTTTGCTAAGAATAGAGAGACGAGCATGCCGTTGGCCTGATGGTAAGCGATACGACCGCTCATAAACAGTAGCAAAACCAAACAACACCTTGAATTACAAAGCAATGTTTGGCATTCCACTGCGCTCGCCATCCTGAGACATAAGATGTTAAGTCTCAATATGTCCAGTAGTTACTCTGGCTACAATGCCCTTCAATCCGAAACACAACAGTGCATTTACACTGCTGTTTGACAGGAGAAATAGACACTGCGGTGGTACCCACCCAAATGGCCTCTCACATATGAGAGAGTGACTGGCCCAGCCAAACTCTGCGTGGGTGAAGAATGAAGATACACTTTTTCGATAATATTCTATCGCCTATGCTCATCAGGGATAATGTAGGATTCCCATGGTGAAAGAAAGGTGGAATGCCTATTTTACTATGAACTTGACAACTACTTTGAAACTATATGATGATGATGATGATGTATGTATGAGTTTGTCTATGTGATATTTTATTGTGTACAGTATTATTTTTTTTTCTTTCTTTTGTATAGCTACAGTTGTTTTTTCTTTTTTATGTTTAGAATTTAGATGTAAGTTGAATGTTTTGTTTTATGTTTAAATATTTATTTTATATAGAATATTTTTAAAATTGTTATTAATTAGTGTAATTGGTGTCAACCGTACTAATTTAATAAATAAATAATAATAATAAATAAATATATATTTTTTCCAGCATAAACTTACAGTTTTACCAATGCGTTTGTTTTGGTAAAAACTAACATATTTAGCTTAACACGTTAACTGCCAATAAAAAGAGTATACTTTTCAATGTTGTTCGATGATTAATAATTCTTGATGGAGAGTCAGAAATTATTCCGCATTAATAAAACCCATTATTAAGAGTTTATTCTAACTAAGTAATAAAAAAACAATCGATGAAAATTTAAAAGAATAGGTTATTTTTCGTTGTCTTGATAGGATAGTTAGGCATCGCACAACATTGACCGCGTTGGCAGTTAACGTGTTAAGAAACATTATGTATACTATCAAGGCTGCTATCGAAAACAAAGCCGGGTGGTAGTTTTAGTGTCCTTAGACACAATGTGACTACTACTTATTTATTTATTTATTTATTTAAACACTTTGTACAATTTAATAAACTTTAAGGTAGTGCAGAGAGACGGAAGCAGGTGCTTATGGATGCTTATATGTATGTTTTTTGTAATCTTTTTCCTATCATCGTATTTGTGTGGTAAATACATAGTTTTTTCTAGAATAATAGTGTACACCTTTTTATTTTTAAAGACACAATGGTACGTAAGGTTTAAATTATTAATTTTGCAAAAACTATGGATTTACCACCCAAAAATTATGATATTTGAAAAATCATAAAAAAATATGTCGCGATTCTTTGCGAACATTTTAGTTGCATTGTGTCTGTAGTCACTAAAACTAGCACCCGGCTTCGTTTTCGGTAGCAGTCTTGATATACCCTGTATTATATTATGTATGTTCTTGATATTTGCTAACAAAATGACTCCACTCACTTCAGCAGGTTCATTCTTGGTCTCGGCCTCGTCTCCTAGTTCCACCAGCTGCAAGGCCTCCTCCAGCAGATCAAACCTGGACTCCTCGCCGCCGACCAGCTCGCGGGGCAAGTCGCCCTGGATCACGTACTCGCCTGGACAACAAATAAATAAATAAATACACCCACAGTCACATACATAGTCCTGACCCCACACTAAGATCGAGTCTTGTGTCGTGAATCAGAAACTACGAGACTTTTCGGTCTCACAAACACCCAGACCCGGAAGAAATATTTGTGGGCCGCACAAACATTTGTTTCGGTGCGGTGATCGAACCCGCGGCCTCTCGTTTCACAGCTGGCGTCTAACCAACTGCGCCACGGAGGCTGTCCACGGAGGTAAATGTAGAAGATTAGTTCATTCCATTAATTTCCAGCACGCGAAATACTCTGGTGTGACGCATGACTTTATCATCGAGAGGGTACCAAGTCTTCACTATAGCATAGAAATTATCGTTAATAACTTTATGTAGGTTTCATCACGATGTTTTCCTTCACCCTTATAGTGCGTGGTGATTGACTATCAATAAACATTACTCTGAATATTCAGAGGTGTGTTCTAGGATTAGAACTCGCGACCACCGTGAACATGTAGGCAACCATATCTGGTGCGTTACCAACAGACCACCATGCAATAAAATAAAATAAATTGAATATGGTTGGCACAACGGGCAAACATACGCCAAATGTATATGTTTTCATATTAAGTATTTTAGACTTCGATCAAATATATACCAGATTATAAGTAACGGCCTAAACAACGGCAAGAGAAATAAGAGCACAAATAATCGTGTGCTATTTGCTTTAAGCATGGTCTAAAAACATAATAAATCTTAATTTAAAGGAATAAGGTTTATTGTTACCTGAAGTTGATTATAATTTAAGACTTTGCTACATCTCGTAGTTCGAAATTTAAATGTATAAGTATAAGCAACCTCGGCCACTTCTGTCGTGTGATTTTGTTCCGGACCCCGTATCTAGTACATATTAGATCGAAGAATTTAGATAACAATTTTTCCTATAAAATACCGTTGACAAAATCAATGTATTTATTATACACGATACCCTGATTTAGCTTCCAAAAGACGGTTAACCATGACAACCTATTGTTATATTGAACAGAACTTAAAGAAATGGCTTTGAACAGTGGCCAACTCATAATAACTTATTGTTTAAACCCCCTTGGGATTTTAGCGGGATCTTTTCGTTTGTAATTCTGAGCAGTACAACCATTAATTATATTTATTTTTGCATTTTTTATTTTTGCACATGGTTTATAAGAATTTCTATGGTATGTAAGTCCGCCAACCCGCACTAGGCCAGCGTGGTGGACTGTACTAACCACTCTCAATCGTACTCTCGATTGTAGAGTAGGCCCGTGCCCTGCAGTGGGACGTATATGGGTTGATACAATTTTTGCATTGGTTCGGCAAACGAGTCGTACAGGAAGAGACCATGGCGGCCAGATTTCCGTCATTTTATAAAAGCTGAAAGTTTGCGCATGCGTCTAAAATAGACATCATGCAATGAGGGATTATGAAGTTAATGTTATATGTATGTTTTCTCTATACAAATATTCATAAATGTATGTATATAAGGTGTATTATATAATGATGTATATAAATAAATTGTTGAATTATTCCTTCTTTATATTCCATACTGCCCTCTCTTCTTATCCTTTTCTTATATCCATCCAAAGGTTGTCTGTAAGAAATCGCCTAGGGCGATAAGACCGCCAACTACTCATTAATTTTATTTGTAAAATACTGTATGCTTTTTGGTAAGCTCTATTATATAAAAATATATACTTGTATACCTTATAAATATACCTGTATAAATACTATAAATTGCCTATAGGTTTTTGTTGAATATATATATATATATCAAGACTGCTACCGAAAACGAAGCCGGGCGGTAGTTTAAGCGACTTCGGACACAATGCAACAGAAAATGTTGGAAAAAAAAGCGATAATATTTTTTTGTTATTTTTTTTAATATGGTCGAATTTGGGTGATAAATTCATTTAATCGTAAAATAAAAGTGTATACCCTTTTATTTATAAAGACTCTAAGGTATAAAAGAGTTTAAATAATTATTTTAGCAAAAACTATGGATTTTCCAACCAAAAATGACGATTTTAAAAAAATGATAAAAACAAAATTGTGACTTTTCTTAGCAAAATTTTTAGTTGCATTGTGTTTGTAGTCACTAAAACTAACACCCGGCTTCGTTTTCGGTAGCAGTCTTGAGATACCCGGTATATACTTCTTCATTTTTTCTATTTAGTGAGAAAGTATTTACCCAATTCCTTAAACTATGTCAGTGAAAAGACAAAAACCTTTACCGCTTGAAATATTTAATTTTTTTGTTATTATGATTTACCACGGGCTACTGTTTGACAAAGGGTCCATAAGACCCTAAAGAGATTAACGCCCGGCCTTTACAATTGTAAAAGGGTTAAGTTAATAGTGGTCACTGGTTTTTTTTTTTCGATTCATTTGCGGTTCCTTTAGATATTTTAAATTTATGACTTACTAACTGTTTTGCACGTTTGACAGTCGGTGGTAGCCTGCTGTGTAACAAGAGGCGGCGGGCTTGGGACAAAGATTTGTTAGTTTCTTAGTGTAAACGAATCTCGATAGTTCGAAGTTGAAGGGACCTCTCTAATACTTAAAATTATAATATAATAATAATTTATTTGCTTATAACAGTCGTAAAAAACACTGAAAATAAATCGTACTTTTTTATTGCAATGAATAGCGGAGACGAGCAAGCCGGTCACCATCAGGTAAGCGATACGACCACTCATAAACAGTAGCAAAACCAAACAACACCTCGAATTACAAAGCAATGCTTAGCATTCAACTACTCTCGTCATCCTGAGACATAAGATGTTAAGTCTCAATATGTCCTGTAGTTACTCTGGCTACAATGTCCTTCAATCCGAAACACAACAGTGCACACGTTACACTGCTGTTTGGCTACCAGTAGAATTTGAATTACTAAGAGTTCGAAATGTTAAGAGATTTATAGATTTCCTATTTTTCACGTTTTTACTTTTAACCAACCCAAGATATTATACAAATTGTAATACACATTACTTTTCAAATTAATTACATTTTACTAAAATCAAAAATTTCAACACTTCAAATGACCACAAATTAAGGGTTAACCTTCAATACTGGCAAGAACACAAAACCCGTTAATAGCGACGTCCGACGAGGTGAAAAAATCAGTCGCCACGGGTCCCAAATACCCACACAAAAGGGGGATTAACTCCCAAAAACCCATTATCTTACACCGCAATTGTCATACCGAAGCCACTGTGGGCGGAGTTTTTTTTCTTTTTCTTTTTTTTTTTGTTGGCACCAATTTGTCCGCGTCGACGCTGCAGTGTTAACTTTTCAGATTAAGTGCTTTAGATTATGACTTTTTTTTTTGGAATATGTTATCTTAATTTCGCGATTTGTAAAATGAGGGTAGTTTTTGCACGTTGGTGTATTTAAGTGAGTGTTTTTTTTGTTCGTAAATTGTGTTTTTTTTTTGTGTAGGCATTGTAAAGAGGGTTTTTACAGAAATGCAATTGATTTAAGTACATAGATTGTACAAAGCTATATAGTTTTAAAGTTGATGTTGGTATTTTTAAGTTATTTTATATAACACTTTATGTAATGGGTCTCAAAAAGTGCGAGTTGGCGGACTTTACATACCATAGAAATTCATACAAATCGCGATGTTTTTCATCGCTGTTTTAATGCGTGGTGCCTAACTATCAATAAGACGTAAAGTATCAAAGACGAAATAAAGACGACGCTTTTATATTGAAGCCAATATTTGTTTAATTTGAACCGAGGTGGAATCATCACAACATTATGTGGAATAAAGTACTAAAAAAATATTTAAAAATATTTGCCACCAATCTCTAAATACGACAGAAGGCCCTTAAATAGCCCAATACAGGGAAAACGTAATTCAACTGACAAAAACTAATACGCATGAGAAAAAAAAAAACGTATTTCCTCGTATGCCGACAAAATAATACCACAAAAACCATTGTGGTGAATCGATTAGATCCCGTCCGTTGTATAAATAACATTTTGACTTTTAATTGTTTCGCGCGCAAAAAACACGTGACGCCATATTGTCCGCCATGTTGTAGACCTTCACGGTTGACCAATCAGACAGCGGAGAGCGTAGGTGTTCCTTTTTTAAATTATGAGCTTTGAATAAAACATAATTCTGACCTAGTAAGATTGTTTTGTGTCGTGTATCAGTAACTACGAGAGACTTTTTGGTCTCAAACGATATAAAAATTATTACTACATAATATGCAAATACGTGTCTTTCTTACGCTTTCACGCCTAAACTAATCAAGTAGTTCTGAATTTTTGCATACACATTTGACAGCGTCCGTGGCGCAATTGGTTAGACGCCGGCTGTGAAACGAGAGGCCGCGGGTTCGATCCCCGCGCCGATACAAATATTTGTGTAATCCACAGGCATTTGTTTCGTGTCTGGGCGTTTTTGAGTTCGAAAAGTTTCTCGTAATTCCTGATACACGACACAAGACTCGATGTTAGTGTGGGGTCAGGACTATGTATGTGGACTATTGGGTGTATTTATTTACTTTTTCTGAGTAACTAAAGATTGTGTAATAAACTTTCCATTCAGGAAAATACGGTTACCACACATACATACATAAACTCACGCCTTTTCCCAGAAGTGGTAGGCAGCGTTGGTATCAGAAGGTGACTTAGAGCGATACGACCGCCATTTGTACTTTGCCGTTTTGTATTTTCTACAAACTGTTATTCTTTTTTACCGTGTACAATCTTACTAATATTACAAATTTAAGTATTTATTTATTTTTAAGGATTAAATCCTTTATTTAGCAAAATAGAAAAAAATACACTGAACAATACAATAATAATAGTAGAAGAGGTGGTCTTATCACTGTAGGTGATTTCTTCTAGGCAACGTTTGGATGGATATTGACATAGGAAAATGAGAGGGCAGTCTCCTCCTCCTCGCATCGTTTTCCTCATTGCTGAGGGTCGTGATCCCCTGAACATGGAGTAATCTTTGACCGGATTATGCTGCGCCACCTTTTCCTATCATTGGCATAGTGGAGCGCAACGTGAAATTTGATGTTAAGGGTCGAGCTGACTTGGTCCGACCATCTGATGGGACATCTGCCTCTCGGACGTTTACTCTTCGAAGGTACATGAAATAATAATAGTAACTAAATGAATAACAAATAAATATAAGTATGTGTGTTTGTAATCTCTTCACGCTAAAACCGCTTGACCAATTGTGATGAAATTTAGCATAGAAGTATCTGATACCCTGGACTAACACGTAGGCTACTTTTTATCCCGCCAAAACATATTGTTCCCGTGGGATTTGCAGGGAATTTTTATACATATTATACTTTTTGAAACGGACTTTTCAAAAGGATGGGATTAGAGCTTTCAAATACGGCAGTAAGGTTGAGTTTAAATATTTAAAACAATAAGCGGTTAGTTCCTATGTTTCTAAGTGGACTCTAAATGTATCTGGACCTGAGCATAGCCACACTCAGCCGCTAGTATAGAATAAAATAATTGAATAAAATTAAATCCTTAAAGTAAGTGGTATTCGATTACTCCGCTCTGGTTTGCATCAATGGCAATACAATAGCAACTAGTTGCATAACTTTTGTCGGCGCGCCGGCCTTGGCAATGACCGAAAGTACATTTCAATCTATATCCGTTCATTGTTATGTTTTTTGTACTTATTCAATGTTTTAATATAAGTTTAAATCATGCTTTAGTAATTGGGGTAAATAAAGGCTATAATGTGGCCTAACCCCTCTCAATCGTTCTTAGTTTTTTATACTCAGTCAAGGTTTTTATACACGTTCAAATCACGGTTTTGTAACTGAAATAAAGTCGGTTAAAGACAAGTTAGACATTCCCGGAGACTCGGCGAGCTTCAATGCTCGGTGTCATTACAATGCGTGCTTGTTGATCCTGCGACACAGGAGTTACAGTGGTGGGTGTGAGGGCGGGACAGTCCCCATCTTCGAGTCATCGGTGAAAATAAATTGAAAAGAAAATCCGACGAATTGAGAACCTTCCTTTTTTTTAAGCCAGTTAAAAAGGACAAACAGGGGGCAATGTTGCTATGTAACTACTATAGAATATAGATGTTATGGTAAGTTAAGAACTTTTCTGATAAGAGTATTATGTGTATTTTTTTAATGCAATGAATAGCGAGACGAGCATGTCGTTCACCTAATGGTAAGCGATACGACCGCTCATGAACAGTAGCGAAACCAAACAACATGAATTACAAAGCAATGCTTGTTATTCCACTGCACTCGCCATCCTGAGACAAGATGCTAAGTCTCAATATGTTCAGTAGATACTCTGGCTACATTATCCTGCAAACCGAAACGCAACAGTGCATTTACACTGCTGTTTGGCGGGAGAAATAGACATTGCGGTCTTACCGACCCAGGCGGCCTCTCACATATGAGAGACCTACCACCAGTAAATCTGGTATCACCATACCAGGCGAATAGATAAATCTTAAGCCACTTACACAAATTAAGACATTGTGGTGAAGTAAGCACTAAAACCATCACAATTGGCCAGTGCCTTTCAATAGAACTTATATAAACTCATACATAAACTTCTGTATATAGAATCAACTAAACACCTATATACCAATAAAACCTCAATACATAAATAATTTACTTATATACAACGTAAACGAATCATAATTGTAACCGAAGCGTATCCAATCAGAGCCATCAATATCAATGGAAACAATTGTGCCAATCTTACTACATTAAACGACCGCCATCTTGTATAAATTAATAAGACAAAGTTACCACGACATGCGGCGAAATGGAGAACTAAAATTCCCTATACATTCTCACGTAAAAACGAAGACACTAGCGCCACACCGTCGGTAATGTTAAAATTGTCGTCGTGCCGTCCTCATCGCATACCAAATTTAAATTGGGATCGCTTTGTCTCTTTCCTGTCAACGCGATGGAAAGAGACGGACGTATTTTTTAAAATTCGAATCATTTATTACGAACCGGTCGGTGAGACTGTGTTCTTTTTTTAAAGGTTTTCGACTGTCGGTATCTTTGACGCGGCCAGTATGTAATTTTGTAGAAATTTTTCCCTCGTGACTTACAAAATGGCGGACGCGACGGTGGGTTTTAAATCGATCGATTGTGATTAAGATTATGTATTTAATGTGGATTCAATATTCGCTGTGGTTGCTTAATCGGATAAAGATAAAATTATGTTTAAGAAGCGATTTTTTTGTAACAAAGCTAATGTATAAAAAAAATGTCTTCCAAAATGTATAAAATTAACAAGCCTACAAATATTATTTAAGAACAAGTTTTTTACATAAAAATAAAACTACATTTTTGTTTTGTTTATTTCATATCAATATCCAATAAATAAATATACTAGTTTACATACTTGATCCAAAAAGCTACACTGGGGTAATAGAAAGCGTTATGTACAATACAATTGCATGCGTTTCCAAAATGATTATTTCTGGATTTTCATGCATTCGATCCTTACAGGAGACCTGGGAATTCCACTCATGAAACATTATTTGTGCTTTTCCTATTTCCATTAGTTTATTATGTACATATTTATTATATTTTTGTCTATTTTGTATATGTATGTTTTACTTTTATTTTGTGTTTTTAATTTGTTTATTTGTTGGTATATACTTTTTTTCACTATACACCCTAGATTACCCTTTCTCTCTCCTGTCTCTTATCTCCATCCAAAGGTTGCCTGGAAGAGATTGCCTAGTGCAATAAGGCCGCCGATTGTACTCATTTTAAATATTGTTTTTATTTCTGTTATTTTATTTTTTCTGGTGTACAATAAAGTTCATAAATAAATAAATTATTTTACATCTTTTATGAGTGTCATTAAATGCAACTTGACGTCATACGTATGTATGTATCAGCCCATATACGTCCCACTGCAGGGCACGGGCATCCTCTACAATCGAGAGCACGATTGAGAGTGGTTAGTACAGTCCACCACGCTGGCGTGCCAGGCGGACTTATACCATAGAAATTCTTACAAATCGCTATGCAATGGTTTCCTCGCGATGTTTTCCTTCACCTTTATAGTGCGTGGTGATTGACTATCAATACATTTCTCGGAAAAATCATAAATACTAAAATAGTTTTAACTAAATTTCCGTTTTTTTGTACCAGCCCTTCTTATAAAAAACTTGAAAAGTAACTCTTCAGTTCTCAACCCATCCACCGCTAAACATCAACAATATTGTTTCAATTCTCCACCCACGTCCGTCGTTTCGTGAGAGCTTCATCCTTTTTTGTCCATCTTGAGACGCGTGGGTCGAAGTGTTGCTTTTTTATTTTTTTATTCGATTGTCGTGTCGTGCATTATGCTGATGAATTCTATCACGAAGGGTTTTAAAAATATATATATTGGGAGTAAAATATGCCCACAGTAATATTTGTGAGTAGTAGGTTAGGCCATATAGTCCACCATGCTGACATAGTGCGCGTTGGCGGACTTTACATACATCACTACATAGTATAAAACAAAATCGCTTTCTCTGTCCCTATGTCCCTTTGTATGCTTAAATCTTTAAAACTACGCAACGGATTTCGATGCGGTTTTTTTAATAGATAGAGTAATTCAAGAGGAAGGTTTATATGTATAATACGTACATATTATTGTACAGAAATCTATTTGTACCCGGGCGAAGCTGGGCCGGGCCGCTAGTACCATATAAATTCTTGTGTGGTGTACAATAAAGCATTTTTAAATACTGGTGGTAGGTCTCTCATATGTGAGAAGCCGCCTGGGTGGGTACCACCGCATTGTCTATTTCTGCCGTCAAACAGCAGTGTAAATAGTAGCAGTAAATAATAGCAGTGTGATATTGTAGCCAGAGTAACTACTGGACATATTGAGACTTAACATCTTACGTCTATGTTGTATGGAGGGCGAGCTTGTTTTCTTATTGCATTGAATGGTGAGATAAGCATGTCATTTACCTGATGGTAAGCAATACGACAGCTCATAGATAGTAGCAAAACCAAACACAATGAATTACAAAGATATGCTTGGCGTTCAACTGAGCTCGCCATCCAGAGACATAAGATGCTAATTTTCAATATGTCCAGTAGTTAATCTGGCTACAATGTCCTTGAAACCGGGGCACAACAATGCATTTACACCTATATTTGGCGGGAGAATTAGACATTCCGGTGTTACCTACCCATGCGGCCTCATGTTTGGAAAAAGTTCTATTTATCATAAGCAGACAGGCGTAGTCGCGAGCATAATCTAGTTTTTACATATAAATATGAATCCCGTGTGACACATCGATCTGTCATACCCGATCGATCACAACTGACAGATGTAACGTCAAAATATTGCACGTCCAATCCCCTGACAATAACATACAAAATGCATTTTTTATCTGTAATCGGTTAAATTGTGTCGAGTAAGCGAATTCTGATGCACAATGTTACTCATGATGTGCATACTTTGGTTGGTCGCAGAATGCAAAGTTGGCGTGCATTGGTTTAAAAAAATGATATTTTATGAAGTGAAAATCATTGAAAATTGTATTGCATTGTATTGCAGCATACAGCTGAATGATGGATCATTAAATAAATAACACCCAACTGTCACATTCATACTCTTGACCCCACTATAAGATCGAGTCTTGTGTCGTGTATCAGGAACTACGAGAGACTTTTCGGTCCTACAAACAGCCAGACCCGAAAGAAATATTTGTGGGCCGCACAAACATTTCTCTTGGTGCGGGGATCGAACCCGCGGCCTCTCGTTTCACAAGCGGCGACAAAACCAATTTCGCCACGGGGGCTGTATGGAATGACTGAACGGAACGGACTGTATGGAACGCGGTTTGTGTGAAAGAGATAACTAATGAAAGTACTTAAGATGGAAAGAGTTAGAGGATAAATGATTAAGATGTTGAAGTACGGAAGGACGGAATAGAGAACAGTCTGGAAGACGAGGAAGGACGAAAGACGTATGCTGTACAAATGTATTTTAAATAAGATAAAAATATAATAAAAATTACTAAAACCATCTTCGTTTCATTTGACCCATTACGGAACTTCTCCCACATTTATTATATTTATTTAGTTTTTCCTTTAGATTTTTACATATATTTTTATACTGCAAAAGTAAACAAGCTTACAACCGGGATTTGTAGTTAAAACTGTTAAAAAAAAATGTGACCGTTTGGCTCAAAAAAGAAAAGTATTCGGAAAAACTATCGGCGCGTTGATGTCTTTCATATAGAAATAGTTACACAATTTGATATTATTGCAACATTTATATATTAATTTATTTAATTGTTAATAGAGTATTAATAGAGAATAATTCCTATGGTATGTAAGTCCGCCAACTGGGCCAGCGTGGTGGACTATATGGCCTAACCACTCTCAATCATACGGTCGATTGTAGAGTAGGCCCGTGCCCTGCAGTGGGACGTATATGGGCTGATACAGATAATAGAGTATTATTAATATGTTTTGTCTTTGTATTTAATTGTAATAAACGCCATCTAATTTTACATAACCAATTATGTAACTTATTTTCGTTTAATTTCATATAAGCCCAAAAGCTTATGACTTCTCGATAAGAGATCACATTATGGGACGGAAAATACATGGAGATGCGAGGGTGTCATGGTTGAAACTCTGCCTACCCCTTCTGGGAAAATGGCGTGAGTTTATGTATGTATGTATTTAGGGTTACCGTTAATAATTTTCATATTTTATCAAGTTTATATTGTTGATAGTCATAGGCGGTTTTTTAATATGCTTCTCATCAAATAAATAGAAAAACCTTGCTACTTTATGTTTTAAAAATATTATCAGGACAATGTGTTTCGACTTTTCTGATGTATCTACATACCAGGTATATCAAGACTGCTACCGAAAACGAAGCCGGGTGGTAGTTTTAGAAACTAAAAACTGAATGCACCTAAAAATTTTGTGATGTACAAAATATAATTGCGTTTGAGTGGTAATTCCATAGTTTTTGTTAAAATAATAATTTGAACTCTAGCGTGCAATAATATATTTAAAAATAAAAGGGTGTACATTATTATTTTAGTAAGACTATGCATTTACCACCAAAATACGACGATATAAAACAAATTATCAACAAAATTCGTCGCTTTTCTTTACAAAAATTTTAGTTCCATTGTCTGAAGTCACTATAACTACCACCCGGCTTCATTTTGGTTGTAGTCTTTATATATCGTATATTTAAATTATATATTTCTCAATACTTAATCTTTAACAATTTCTTTAAGAAGAAAACATCTTGAGAATACAGAAACAAAATATTATCAGTACTAAGGTTGATTTACCACAACCAAAGTTTTGATAGATTATATCAATAGGTTATATTGTATTAAATAAAAACATACGTTTTCGGATATTTCTTCCTTATATTTCATTACCTACTTAACTTCAAATGTTGTGTACAATACTTTTTTTAATTTGGCGAATGCCCAGTCATAGTATCGGTGAAAAATATCGTTTATATATACCGATACTACTTAAAATTAATTATAGCATTTGTCATGGTTTGTCCTTAAACGTTTTCCTGTTTTATCCCGGGCGACAGATTTTTATAAAATAAAGTAATTATCACATTTAACATTTTGTTCATAGAGCCGAAGACAAAATTTTCTTTTATTGGTCTTCAAGCTCATTTCTCCAAGAACTCCGGGCCTGGGTCGCAATTATATTTATATTTATTGAAAATATATATTTTTCCCTACACAAAAAAGTAGGTTTCATCGAGGGACAACAATCTTCGCACCGATGCTAAGTTTCATAGTAAAATGGGCATTCTCCTTTATCACTGTTACTATCATTTGATATTTTAAGTTAGTTTAAATGAATTTTGTTACATGTTTTCATACCTAATTCAAATAAAATAAACTAGCTTAACATTAAGATTTACATGAAATGTGTGAAAGCTGCCAAACCGCACTAAGCCGGCGTTGTATAAGGCCTAACTTTTCATAATTGTGGAGGTTTAATAGCTAACTATGAAAGGTAAATGGAGGCTTATTAAATAAATATATTAGTACACTAAAAGATACTTTTGTATATAAAAGAAAGATTCCTTAGAAAATAGTAGGCATGTGCTAAGCAATCATGAAAAACCTCGTGATTTCGAGTAAAATTGAAGTATCAAAGATGTATACAAACAAAATTCTAGTATAAATAATTCCTTACATAACGAAGCTAGAGAATACATAAATAATTGATAATATCAAAGAGATCGATTAAAAAAACAAAATCGATTGCAAACATACCAAACACTGGCCACCGATAAAAAAGCACTTTTAAAAAAAGAACACTGTCACTGTCCGTCCGAGTGAAATTATTTTTTTTACACACACAATGACTGCGGAAAACTCGGTACGCCTAAACACAAACTTTTTAATTCACTTTTTTATAGTCCGTACAGCCAGCACTATCACAATTCTTAAACGTGTCCCTTGAGGCAAAGGAAAGGTTTTTTCGAGCCTAAGGACGACGCTCCTTACAGCCTTGCCGCCGTTAGTATCGCGTCTGGAATGGAACCTTTTTGTCCCGATATTAGTTTTTTTTTTCACATTGTCCGAGACCGGTATTCGTGGCCTACCAACGCCTACGGGCGGGGTTTGAAGGCGAATGCGTGAAGTATGTACGTCTCTTTCGCTCGTATGTAGGAGGCGTGTGTTAGAAAGAGGCGGGTATATGTAAACTGGATTTTAGTGCAAGGGGATTGTATATATGTGTTGTGAGGATTATGATATTGATTGTGAGGTCCTGTTCGGCCGGCATACTAAGAATTTGAGGTACTGAGGAGGTAAAATTACTTTTATAATTTTGATTCGTTTTTTGACTGCCAATTTGGATAAAAATACATTAATTTGTTGCACAATATCACGTTATACTAAAGAATTATATAAAATATGTCCTTTATCAATTAAAAAAACTGAATAAATTGTTATTCAGTAACAGTTATTCGAATAATCTTTTTTTTATTATTATTCATTATTAAACTACTATGGAACGTGTGAAGTAAAAACCAAATTCATATATGATCGACATATTTGTAATTTGCATGCCCAGTCAGGGTTGAATACAGTGAAACTTTCTACCCACGTAACATCTGTACCAATTTATGTAACCTGTATTCTGCAAATAAATGAATTTGAATTTGAATTTGAAATTATACTTTTAAATTAAACCAAAATATGTACATTTCTAGTTAATTAATTATCGTTTTCTTTCATGACGGAAGGAAAATTTAAGAGGAAACCTACATGAGAACTCTATTCAGTAATTGCAATAGTAATTATACTGTATAGCAACCACAATGTTCTAGATATACCAATATAATAAAATGAAGATATTTATTGAACCTAAAAAATGTCATACATTATTTAGATATTATTTAGGTTAGAGTGGAGGCCACGTACAGGCAAGCGAAATGTCGGTCGCCTACAAGGTGGACGGACGAGCTGGCTAAGGTTGCAGGAAGTCGCTGGATGCAGGCAACAGGTCGATGTGGAGATCCTTGGGGAAGACCTATGTTCAGCAGTCGAATTTTTGTGGCTGATGATTTAGACTCAGTCACTTTTTTCCACTACCACCTGCTTCACAAGGCTGTTTTCGCCAGAGAAGAACGGGCAAGAAAATCTAGCGTTGGACTTGGTATACAGTTGACATCAAGCATATATTAATTAATAAATCAAATATGGCACTATGATACATTAAAGACGGATTATAAATTTAAATATATCTGTTAAAATTCTTGTTAAATTAAGTCTAGGCCTCCTCTACAATCGAAATGACAATTGAATGCATAGTGCCCTATTGGTAGTAGACCAGACGCTGCCAACATGTTCACGGTGGTCGCGGATTGGAATCCCAGGCCACCACACCTCTGACTTTTCCGAGGCATGTGTGTATTGACAGTCAATCACAACGCACTATAACATTGGAAAACATCGCGAGTAAACCTGCATACCATGGCGATTTGTAAGAAATTCTATGGTGCGTACATATGCATTTCTCCCGCCAAACATCAGTATAAATGCACATTTGTGTTCCGGTTTGAAGGAAATTATATCCAGTAACTACTAGACATATTGAGACTTATTTAATTTCTTACGATGGCAAATGCTGTGTAATGTTATGCATATTGCTACTGTTTGCGGTCGTATCGCTTACCATCAGGCGAACGACATGCTCGTCTCGTCTCGTCGTCACCATTCATAGTAATAAAACACGCATAGTCCGTCAACCTGCACTACTACGTGGACCGTACGGCCTAACCTCACACAAAACCAACAAACCAGTATAAAACCAAACACTAGACATAATACGTTAACAAAAATTTACACTTTCACTGGCGTATATTTTCTAGTCACGATGACAAGATGGCGGCGAGTCATCGCACATCAGCGCTTTTACGTCGGAATTTTTTGAATGCAACGCAAGTCTGTTGCGGTTTTTTGCTAATAGCACACAGATACGACAGTCTAGTTGACATCGGATGTACATTTTTGTAATTATAATTCTTTATTTATTTATTGGTCGAGTTAATCTCACATCAGCTCTTTTATGACGGAATTTTCGAATGCAACACAAGTCTGTTGCGGTTTTTTGCTAATAACACACAGATACGACTATCTAGTTGACATCGGATGTACATTTTTGTAATTATAAATCTTTATTTATTTATTTGTCGAGTTAATCGCACATCAGCGCTTTTACCACGATATTTTTTCAATTCAACGCAAGTCTGTTGCGGTTTTTTGCTAATAACACACAGATACGACTATCTAGTTGACATCGGATGTATATTTTTGCAATTATAATTCTTTATTTAGTTATTGGTCGAGTTAATCTCACATAAACGCTTGTACGTCGGTATTTTTTGAATGCAATGCAATGTCTGTTGCGGTTTTTTGCTAATAACACGCAGATACGACAGTCTAGTTGACATCGGATGTATATTTTTGCAATTATAATTCTTTATTTAGTTATTGGTCGAGTTAATCGCACATCAGCTCTTTTATGACGGAATTTTCGAATGCAATGCAAGTCTGTTGCGGTTTTTTGCTAATAGCACATAGATACGACAGTCTAGTTGACATCAGATATACCGGGTATATCAAGACTGCTACCGAAAACGAAGCCGTGTGGTAGTTTTAGAGACTACAAACACAATACGACTAATTACACAAAGAAACAAGACATATTTTTTGAGATTTTTTAAATATCGTCGTTGAGTGGTAAATCAATACTTTCTGCTAAAATAATAATTTTAACCCTTGCTTGCCCTAGCGTCTGTAAAAATAAAAGGGTGTACATTATTATTTTAGAAAAAAATCTATTATATATATTTACCACCCAAATAGAACGACAGGAAAATAAAATACAACAAAATCTTCGCTTTTACTTGTATAATTTTTAGTTGCATTGTGTCTGAAGTGACTAAAACTACCAAACGTGTTGGGTGTATTTATTTATTGCATGGCGACTGCATTTAAAACTTTACAATACAATATTCACCAGTACTCAGAAATCAATATGTACTGTACCAGCCCATATACGTCCCACTGCAGGGCACGGGCCTACTCTACAATCAAGAATACGATTGAGAAGGTTTAGGCCATATATCACGCTAAATTCTAACTACAAATATAATAAAATCTCTATAATCTATATTTTCTTATTTTCCTTTATTAAAATGCATGGTAATTCAAATTATAGAATGTACGAACTGTAAATTAAAATAAGCTAAGACTCTTGTATAATCACTGTATTGTTAACTTGTTTTGAAAAGAGTAATGCTAGAGTTTCTTAATCTCTGGCGAAAACCTTGCAAACTGTTTGGTAGGGTAAAAAAAGTTACAATCTAAATAATGTACTATAACATTTTAAATCTGTATCTGTATCAGTCCATTTGTGTCCTACTGCAGGGCACGGGCCTCCTCTACAATCGTAAGTACGATTGAGAGTGGTTAGGCCATATAGTCCACCACGCTGGCCTAGAGTGGGTTGGCGGACTTTACATACCTAGCGTAGAAATTCTTGTCAATCTTCACGATGTTTTCCTTCACCGCTTTAGTACATGTTGATTGACTATCTATCAATACACACATGACTCCGAAAAGTCAGAGATATGCCCTGGGATTCAAACCCGCGACCACCTTGAACATGTTCGCAGCCGCGTCTGGTCCGTTTACCAACAGGCTACCACGCACTTTACACATTTTACATACTCAATAAATTATTTTATTTCATTTCAATACACACATTTGAAAGTTCACATGTCGTATTTGAACCCACGACCGTTGTCTCGGAAGCAAGTACTTTAGCGTAGATGGGATGATCAGTAAAAATGTATGGCAAGTCACTGTGACGTCACACAAACATTCAAAGTGAATTTCGATTTCATTCCGATGTGTGTTAAATAGATTACATATTGTTAATATCCATCTAGAATAGAAAAACCTTTATGTCGCACCCTTCGATCAAATATACACTAGATACAACATGAGCGCTTAGAAAATGGCACCAAAAAAGAGTGCTTTAAGCACTCTTTCGCCTTCAGTCACGCACCGACCGTTGCTTCCAAAACGTCGCATAACTTTAGACAATATTATGTGAAAAGCTACTTTAAGCTCCAGGAATTAGGTGGAATTTGTGTTAATATATTTGGAATATGTGATCTTTTTGTTTACTTTTTTTCATATCATGCATCGGTGCCACTTTTTAACAGAACTTTTACAGGAAACTGTGTATCTAGTGTATATTTGATCGAAGGTCGCACCTTTAGAATTAAAGTGATCTAATACAAAAAACGGTGAAGGAAAACATCGTGAGGAAACCTGCATACCATAGCGATTTATAAAAATTTCTATGGTATGTAAGTCCGCCAACCCGCACTAGGCCAGCGTGGTGGACTGTACTAACCACTCTCAATCGTACTCTCGATTGTAGAGGAGGCCCATGCCCTGCAGTGGGACGTGTATGGGCTGATACATACACAATACAAAAAAAAAATTTTGGCTTTGAATCATATATTGGATCAAAATGACTATCTCCATCGACCCTTAAAGAAGGACGTATTGACGCGTGAAAGACAGAAAGATGTATACTTCGGTCTTCTCGATGTATCGTCCATAAGTACGACAAGAGTAACTATTGGACATATTGAGACCTAATGAAGGATTTACACGTTGGCTGAGGCTGGGCCAACGTCTACCAACTCCAAGCTATTAACTATGAAAAACTTAAGGCCAGCCGAGCCAAACACCCCGTTTACACGCTGGCGTTGGTGGAGGCTGGCTGAGGTTGGCCAAGCGTGTAAATGCATAACATCTTATGTCTCAGGATGGCGAGCGCAGTGCAATGCCAAACATTGCTTTGTAATTCAAGGTGTTTGGTTTTGCTACTGTCCATGAGCGGTCGTATCGCTTACCATCAGTTGAACGGCAAGCTCGTCTCGCCATTCATAGCAATAAAAAAAAATAAAGAAAAAAGTAGTATGCATTTTATTTTATGCTAGTGACACGGCCCGGCTCCGCTCGGGTTCAGATATATTTTTATTAAAATATTCTATCGCCTATGCTCATCAGTGATAATGTAGGATTCTAATGATGAATGAATTTTTCAAATCGGTCCAGTAGTTTCAGAGCCTATTCAATGCAAGCAAACAAATATTTCCTCTTTATAATATTAGTATAGAAGTATAGTATATTCTTTTGTTTATTGTTAATTACATGGTGTTATAATAAAGAGTTATTATTATGATTAAACCAACCCGGCCAACCCGCACTAGACCAGCATGGTGGACTATATGGCCTAACCACTCTCAATCGTACTCTCGATTGTAGAGAAGGCCCGTGCCCTGCAGTGGGACGTATATGGGCTGATACAGATACAGATTATGATTAAAGGCAAAAATAACTGACAGCCTCCGTGGCGCAGTTGGTTAGACGCTGACTGTGAAACGAGAGGTCACGGATTGGATCCCCGCATCCAAATATTTATGTGATCCACAGATATTTGTCTCGAGTTTTGTTTGTGAGACCGAAGTCTCTCGTAGTTTCTGTACCCACAAGACTCGATATTAGTGTGGGGTCAGGACTATGTATGTGACTGTTGGGTGTATTTAATTATTTTTACTGACAGCTACTCACATAATGGTAAAAACCGTACCGTCCAAATAGAATACTGATTGGGTACAAACCAATCCTCTTATTCCACATAATTTTCCACCCATCCTTACTGCTTCTTCTAACCAATTAATAATTTTAAAAAATATCTAGAATATTTTTATATTATATAACGGTGAAGGAAAACATCGCGAAGAAACCTGCATACCATAGCGATTTGTAAGAATTCCTATGGTATGTAAGTCCGCCAACCCGCACTAGACCAGCGTGGTGGACTGTACTAACCACTCTCAATCGTACTCTCGATTGTAGAGGAGGCCCGTGCCCTGCAATATGACGTATATGGACTGTATAACACTCAGTATATCAAGTGAAGTCGGGTGTTAAACGAGTCATGATGACGTCATGAGTATAGCGTCAAGTCATTGCGTTTTTAGAGTTTCATTGATAGAGTCTAGTCGAGTCTATTAGTGATTTGATCTAGTTTTTTGTATCAGTGGAAATATAGATAATGTCAACTTATATGATTATAGAAAATGAAAAACTAATTACAAGACTTTTATGGTGCTTTGAGATGAAAAATAAGACATTTGTTTTCGAATAGAAGTAGGTGTAAGTAATAGAAAATTTATATTTTTATTTTAGAATAACAAAAGCAAAGTACAGCTTGAAATGCAAAGCAATACTCAGCATTCCTCTGTGCTCGCCATCCTGAGACATGACACGTAAGTCTCAATGTGTCTAGTAGTTGCACATAGATATATTTTTTAATTTTTAACTTAATAAATAGATCATTTGACTAAGAAAATATACATTCTAGAGGCCAAAAAAATATACAGTTTTTTACTAGAGAATTGATTATATATTGATATTAAATCACGTTATTTTAATTTCTTTAACCATAGGCATTTAATTAACTGTCATAGAACCAAATTCATCACAAATGGGCATCAAAATAGGCAGGGGCGTGCGCTCCTTGTAGGCAGAAATGCAGTGCATTACTTGCCATTCACAGATATTTTATTATAACGTTCGTACAGTTTAGATGACTTTAAATTATAGTAAATAAATGAATAAACAAAATACAATAACTTAAAAACGCCTAATATTTTATAAATAGCATTTATTTGCAAGCACCGAAACATTATGTTTGCCACTCGAAAAGCAAAAGGCGCTGCAAAGCAAAATAATGTACCTAATCAACCAAGTCCTGCCGCCGCGTCCCGCATTACATTTGTTTGCATGTGTGTAGTAATTTTTGTGTCCGTGCACAGTCGCAAACGCACACACCCATGAATATCGAAAGCCGCAACTCCTGCGGCAGGCCTCGGAAGTTCGGCAGTTGTCGAGAGTAATCGGAAATGTTCGTTGCGTATAATCCGAGTAAAATTAATAGGCGGAAATCTAATAAATCACCTATGCACATTATGCATTTTTGGTGAGTAAGGTTTTATTTGTTTAAATAGCAGAACTGTTTTGTGTTTCGCGGGGGCCATTTTGCTTTTTTCGTGTGTTTTTGCATTGTTTACTATTTTATACTAAGTAGTATGTTTGTAGTTTTCTCAAAAGATTTTCATTTTAACATTTGAAAGTGTGTACATTTAACAGTTTACTAAGTTTAGATATTAATTGTAGTCATTTGCTTTTACTAGTGCGTTTGTTTATTTTTTTAAATGTTATTTGATTGTGAGGTTTGTGTTGGAAATGAATGTTTATCAAATGAATGAATGTGGTGGCCGAAATCTTGCGTTTATTTACATCGGGATATAGTAATCTCAAGTAACCGGAACCTTGAATATGTGAAAATTGAAGCTGACTAGTGAGATTTTTATTTTACTTATAAGAATTTCTTCCGCCGCGACGATCAATCGCTGTTTTGTCTGCCGTAGAAGATGGACATGAATAGTAGTACATCTAAGACTTGTTATGTTGTCATGGTTTCCGACTTAGAGATCCGTCGCGTGGCTGTGGCTATGCTAAAACTATAAAAGAAAAAGTTTTTGTGACCGAGTACTCCGCCGCATACCCAGTGTCATAATCCTGTGCACGCCGCTGAAAATAGGTATGAGTTATTGGGCAGAAGGAATTTAAAATACGAAATTATATAAAAATATCATCCTTTATTAATTCAATTATAATTTTTAAAACCGATTTACATTTGCAAAAAATTACATAAATTTTGAATTAATAATAATAAACATTTTAAAAACTGACCAGTAATATCGATAAGAAACATAATTTATTGTCATTCTAATTTCAAAAACTCAATTTTCGAACATCCGCTCGCTGGTGTCAATACGTTCCATATTCGAACGGTAACAAAGAGCGTTACACAACCAGTTCTGATGCCTTTTGTTTTATTCCACATACAAATTCACTCATTCCAATATCACCTCTATTTCTAAGTGATAAGGTTGAGAATGGTTCGTTTGTGAGCGTCAACATACGACCTTTTGATATCAAACGCGCATTTATTGATTAGTAACCGAGCCGACCAATGGCGGGCGTTCTCATACCAAAATGGCTGCAAGGGTAGGTCTCCCTTGGAAAATATCCATCTAATTTATTACGCATTGTGTAAGGGACCGACATTAATCTTTTTCTGCCTTTTATTAATGGTCTCCGGGCGCGGGCGCTGTTTTATTTTAATGAAACGGGCCGACGGGCTGCTATGGATTTTCCCGCGTTTTCTGTCGCCGCCATTTTGGATTATTTTATACGGGTTCGTTTTCGTACTATTTTTCTACAAGTACTAATATAATAAAGAGGAAATATTTGATTGCTTGCATTGAATAGGCTCTGAAACTACTGGACCGATTTGAAAAACTCTTTCATCATTAGAATCCACCATATTCCATGATGAACATAGTCGATGGATTAAACAAAAAAGAGTATACGGGCCGGGTAGATACTTTGTTATGAAATGTATATAAGCTGTGAATCGCAAAGTCCTAAGTTCGATTTTTTAATACAAACGATTTAATAGTTATAATTGTTTACCGAACGATATTAAACATCGGCCCGTGTTAAATTATAAGCCACACTTTTGTCTAATAGTACTACTGAGTTGGCAGTTTAAATAACTTTTAAATTACTTCCTTATTCATATTTAAATTATAAGTAATCCAACCCGCACTAGGACAGCGTGATGGACTATATGGCCTAACCACTCTCAATCGTACTCTCGATTGTATAGTAGGCCCGTGCCCTGCAGTGGGACGTATATGGGCTGATACAGATCTTGCACTGAAAATATTTATTGAACCCGTAAAATTTAATACATTATTTAGATTCAGTCACTTTTTCTTTTTCCACTACCACCCGGTTCACAAGGCTGTTTTCGCCAGAGAAGAACGGGCAAGAAACTCTAGCGTTGCTCTTTTCAAAATAAGTTTACAATACAGTGATCATACAGGAGTTGAAGCTTAGTTAAATTTGGAGCAATACATTTAATAATTTATAATAATAATTGATTGATAATAATATTGGTTAAGTGATTTTGTACGGCTGAGTTGAAGTCGCCCAGAACTCGGAATCAGTATACACTGTTCTACCAAAGCAATATCATAATTCAACTACAAATTGAACTAAAAAATCTCAATTAAATGCATTGTTTGATAATTTTTTTTATAAAATAAACAACAAACATTTATACTCGTAATCTAATAGTATTAAAAATTAACATAATACGTTGTGAATGTATATAAATAATGAATATCATTTTAAAAATTCAATAAATTATTTTCATTTCATTTAAGCTTTATTTTCTACGCTCTTGTATGCTTTACATTTATATCAATATATCAATATAAGTACTGTGAAATAACATTAAATTATTTATTTTTTCTTTACTGCACACAAAAGAACAAAATAATACAATATTTAACAAATAAAATTAAAGAGTACAGTTGGCGGTCTTATCGCTCTAGGCGATTTCTTACAGACGACCTTTGGATGGATATTAGAAAAGGACAAGAAGAGAGGCCAGTATAGAATTTAAAGATAAACATGCTCTGAAAAAGAATAGACAACAAATTAATATCCCGTGTTAAGAAAGTATTTATATTAGCATTAAAATCAAATTATTATTTTTTATTGCTCTGAATTGTGAGGCGAGCATGCCATTCGCACGATGGTAAGCGATACGACCGCTCATGCACAGTAGCAAAACCAAAACACTATGAATTACAAAGCAAAGCTTGGCGTTTCATTGCGCTCGCCATCCTGAGACATAAATATTAAGTCTCATTATATCCAGTAGTTAATTTACAATGTCCTTCAAACCATCTGCAATGGTGTATTAACACTGTTGTTTGGCGGGAGAAAATTCCGCGACTAATGAAACATAATTGATACCAAGCTTTAGATATAAAGCGTCTTCTCACGGCTTTTATTTTGTTATCTATGATTACATCATTTATCAGTGGACATTTTCACGCCTCCAAAGAATAAAGTTCTATGTGTCACGTGAAACATTTTTCAACACATTTAATTATTTTGGTAGTACGGAAAATTTTGTGGTAATACAGATTCGTAATATCGTAAATTAAAAAATGATTAAAGTATATAGCACCATTTTTGTCATTAATAACTAACTATACTATAGTAAATGAAATGATAATAAAGGAATAACACTATAATATGTAATTAATCGCAAAAACAAAATCTTTGGAGATATCAACCGTATTGTGCAACTATTTAAAATCCTTATTATGATTCAAACATAAACTCACGCCTTTTTCCAGAAAGGGTAGGCACAGGTAAAACCCTGGTACCCCGATTTCGCATTATATTGTCCTTCCCACAATGTAATAGGAGGAGAGCCTATCGCCATATCGGGCACGAATTCCTGACTCTGGGCTGATAATGAATAATAAATATACTCAACAGTCACATACATAGTCCTGACTCCACACTAAAATCGAGTCTTGTGTTGTATCAGAAACTACGAGACTTTTCGCTCTCCCAAACACCGAGACCCGAGACAAATACCTGTGGACCCCACAAATAATCGTCTCGGCGTGGGAATGAAACCCACGGCCTGTCATTTCACAGCCGGCGTCTAACCAACTGCGCCACGGAGGCTGTCAAGTTGTCAACCAAATAATAAATAGAAAAATATAATATCACTTTGCCCGACTCGGAATTCAAACCCGATACCTCAGCTTTGCAATCATACCGTAACAGAGACTAGAGGCAATAATTACAATTCAACGTCAAATAAAACGTTACAAAAATCTTCACCCCCGACAGATGATTTTGAAACACAAAAGCAATTTTCGGTCAAAATCGATAAAAAAAACGTATAAATGTGTTCTCGAAATATTAATCAAAAACCGTTCGCCGACGCCATGACTTGTGAAAAGTTTTCAAAATCGAAAAGAGACCATTTTTTTTTCGCTGTCACTGACGACCAGAATACTTAGACCTCTGAATTAAAATCTTTGGTATAACAAAATTTTGAGTTTTTCGAGTTTCCGTTATGTTTAAGGATCTCATAGAAAATAAATGGGATGATTCAATAGGAAGGTTTTTTAGTGCAATAAATAGCGAGAAGAGCATGCCGTTCGCCTGATGGTAAGCGATATGACCGCTCATGAACAGTAGCAAAACCAAACAACACCATGAATTACGATGCCTGGCATTCCACTGCGCTTTCCATCCTGAGAATTCGATGTTAAGTCTCAATATGTCCAGCAGTTACTCTGGCTACAATGTCATACAACAGTGCACTTGCACTACTGTTTGGAGAAACATATACTTTCTATTCCACAGGTTTTTGATGGAGAATAAAATATCTGCATCCAGGCAAAACTGGGACAGGCCGCTAGTTATTTACCAGACTTAAAAGGGATGAAAGAGGTCTGGGTATACTGGACGTATTTTACGATGTTCCAATTTACAAAGACCTCTCAGTTCTCAACTAAACTGCATTTTAAAGCGACGACGACAGGTCTTATTAAACTGGTCGTTCAACCACATTATTACCAATTCAAAAACGTGTCCTTAACTCCACTTCGAAGATAATCGACTTTTATCATAGTTTTATTTTTTCGGTTCTTTGTCCCATTTTTTCAAGAATATAATTGTATAAAGTTTAAGCAACAAATTGGGACTTAAAAATGGTATAATTAGCTTACAACTCAAGCGATACTTTTGCGAATATTACTTCAGTTATTGTCAATTCATGAAGGATTAATTCAAAAACGAGTTATTTTGTCAGTCTCAGGCGCAGTTGGTAAGACGCCGGCTGTAAAACGTCAGGCCTAGGGTTCGATCCCCGCACCGAGACAAATATTTGTGTGAGCTACAGGTATTCATTTCGGGCCCGGATGTTTGTGAGTCTCTCGTAGTTCCTGATACACGACTTAGTGTAGAGTCAGGACTATGTATGTGACTGTTAGGTGTATTTATTTATTGTTCTATACCTCCGAACAGGAGTTTTTTTGTGAATAAGAATACCATATTGTTTGTCTTGTACTCTTTACAGCGTTTCATTCCGATTTGATAGTGTGAAAGAGTAAAAATCAAAGTTCTTTTTGACCCTAATCACCCACTGGTAAGCACGGAACTCTTGTAAAATCAAGAGTTATATTAAGAGGGGTTCGGCCATAGAGCAGTACGCTGGCCTAGTGCGCGTTGGCGGACTTCACATACCACAGAAATTCTTATAAACATCTATATGGAATGCAAATTTAATTTTAAACTAAAATTTACAACTATGTTCATAAAACTATACCGCAATGTCTACGTTTCCTGTCAAACACTAGTGTAAATACGCTGATGTGTTTCGATAATACATTGTATCCAGAGTAACTACTGCACATATTGAGACTTAACATCTTATGTGCCAAGATGGCGAGCGCAGTGGAATACCAAGCCTTGCTTTATACAATTCATGATGTGCCTAGGTTTTGCTACTGTTCATGAGCGGACGTATCGCTTACCATCAGGCGAACGGCATGCTCGTCTCGCCATTAATTCCATTAAAAAAAACTACACTATACATCAATGTATAATTTTTTAAACTATTACCCCGATTTTTTTAAAATATTTTTAACGAAACTACTTTGGGAGTTCACTTACCGTCATTAGATGGAACAATATACAAAATGGCGTACAAATATTGAATAAAATAATGCGAGCCTAATGTACCTCTTTAATAAATAACACATTCCTATAAAAGATTAAAAAACTTAAGTAAATATCATATGAATAGGTTTATCTCGAAAGAATTTAGACATCTATATACCGGTTCAATATTTCATGAATTACAATAAAAACCAACGTAACAAGACCCTTCAATGCACAGTCCTTTTTAATAGAAACATTATGTATGCGAGCGGTTCTCAAACTTAAAACGTAATGTATCAGCCCATATACGTCCCACTGCAGTGCAAGGGCCTCCTCTACAATCGAGAGCACGATTGAGAGTGGTTAGTACACTCCACCACGCTGGTCTAGTGCAAGCGGACTTTACGTACCATAGAAATTCTTACAAATCGCTATGGTATGCAGGTTTCCTCACGATGTTTTCTTTCACCGTTTTAGTGCGTGGTGATTGACTATCAATACACACATGACTCTGTAAAGTCAGAGGTGTGCCCTGGGATTTGTACCCACAACCACTCTGAACATATTGACTAACACCCTTACGACGTTATTCTGGGAATCTCAAATTGAATAGGACAGCCTCTGTGGCGCATTTAGTTTTAAACCTGCTGCAAAACTAGAGGCCTCAAGTTCGATACTCGCATCAAAACGAATATTTTAAGTGAGACCAAAAAGTCTCGTATTTTCTGATACTCACGAGTCATAATGCTTGTATGTTAGTGTGGGGTCACATAAATAAATAAAATAAAATAAGCCTTTATTGCTGGTATAAAACAAAGTAGAGTAATAGTTAAACATAAAGCAGCAATGTAAATTATACATCGGCAATCGGTTTTTATTCGTCAGCTTGTCTTTCGACAAAGGCCTCCTCTAGAGACTTCCATTTCCCCCTATCTCTCGCTACACGAGTCCAGAGTGGACCAGCGATTTGCTTAAGATCATCTTCCCATCGTTTACACTGCCTTCCTCTGTTTCGTTTCCCAACCCTAGGATACCATTGTGTTATAACTTTTGTCCATTTTTCTTTTTCGTATCTTAGCATATGTCCCGTCCACTTCCATTTCAATGTTTTCCACACTGTAGTAACATTTTTAAATTGTGTCTTTGTTTTATGTTCTGTAATCGTGGGGTCACATATTATCCATTAATTCAAACAAAAATTAAATTATGTTATCAACGAACTTCCAAAAAAGGAAGAGGTTTTTTTTTGGAGTTTCTCAATTCGTCAGAATCGCTCATTAAATATGTTCCCCGATTACACTGTAGTATCTATTGGAGTAAACAAAAACTTGCTACGCTTTCTACGTCATATTTAGGTCTCAAAAAAATTTCACACCAAACTTTGAGAACCGCGTAAAAATCTTTACATCCACAATATTAATGCAACAATAAATATAATTAATGATTGTGTCCCGAGGGAATTGAGATGTCCGGGATGCATTAATCATATCACAATGGTATTGTGCACTTCAGACCATTTACCAGGGCAGGTGGGGTACATAGAACACTGACGCAAGTGAATTTAAATAGTCAGTCTTTACGAGATGCGACGCTTATAATCGACTTAAAAAAAAGGAGGAGGTTCTCAATTCGACTATTGTATTACAAAATATAAACATTTATTTATTTATTAAGCTTCATACATATACACTAAAACGGTGAAGGAAAACATCGTGAGGAAACCTGCATACCATAGAGATTTATAAGAATTTTTATGGTATGCAAGTCCGCCAACCCGCACTAGGCCAGCGTGGTGGACTATATGGCCTAACCACACTCAATCGTACTGTCGATTGTAGAGTAGGCCTGTACCCTGCAGTGGGACGTATATGGGCTGATACAGATACAGAATTTTATTAAAATATATATGGAGTCATTTATTTATTTATTTATTAAGCAAAAGTAAACAAGGCGGAATTAAGGCTTGTGGCATTATCTCCCAGTCGACCTTTAGGTGATAGAGATGAGCTGAAGTAGGTGTACGAATACTTCATTAACAAATAAGGAGATCATTTTTAAATAAATATACGAGTAATAGAATTAATTATTAAATTATTTTTTACAGTTATTGCATTACATTATATTTATTTTATTTTAACTCTTTATTGTACACCAGATATAGAAAACTAGACCGAAATACATGAAAAAAATAGCACACACACACACACACACACCAAATGCACAAGTGGCGGTCTTATTGCTTGAAGCAATTTCTGCTAGACAACCATGGGATGGATAAAAGAGAACGAACGAAATTTGGGGCATACATTATGATTAGAGAGTGGTTAGGCCATATAGTCCACCACGCTGGCCTAATGCGGGTTGGCGGACTTACATACCATAGAAAATTTTATAAATCGCTGTGGTATGCAGGTTTCCTCACTAAAATAATAATACATTTTATTAATTCCATTTCATAATAACAGACTGTCTTAACCTAAATATCAGATTTTATACTTACAACACAAATTTATTTTAGAAAAAGTGTACATTGACGACTGTACTAGTAACAACTGTGACAGCCGTGTAAAATGGTCAGCATTACGAAAATGCGTCGAATTGTAAGGTTTACCCGTTTGCCTCCTAGGTCTTTTCGAGCAGGTCACTAAATAATAAATAACACCCAACAGTCACATACATAGTCCTGACCCCACACTAAGATTGACTTATTGCCTGATACCTACGACACGTATTAGGATCTACGAGAGACTTTTCGCTCTTACAAACACCCAAGCCCGAGAGATATATTTGTGGGCCGCACAAATATTTCTCTCGGTGCGGAGATCGAACCCGCGGCCACTCCTTTAACAAGCAGCGTCTAACCGACTGCGCCACGGAGGCTTTCGAACTCTCTGATATCTTACTCGCCTGATTGTAGCTACTACGCATACAAATAATAATAAAAAAATAGAATTATATAAATCCATCTCGGAACATATTGCTACAGATCATTATAATCTATAGGCGTGTGACGAAATTTGGAACTAAAATTTAAAAATAAAAAAAAAACTATTTAACTCATTGTTTGCGATATGCTTTGATACTAAAAACAACAAGTATCAAATAGAACATGTGCAATGTAATGGCGTGTGACGAAATTTGGAACTAAAAATAAAATTAAAAAATACTATTTCGCGCATTGTTTGAGATACTATATATTATCATAATAAAAACAACAAGCATTTATACTAATAGAACATGTCCAATGTAATCAAATGCGAAAAGAGAAAAACTATTTTTATTATTTTGACGTCACCGCTTGTGGCGAAAGGATTGAGATATGCCAAAGGGGACACTTCAAACAAAATGTTTGTAACAAAAAGGAACGGTACCGTACTACTCCTTCTGTTTCTGTCTCTGTCACGCGTATGCTGTAACATCATCTTCGCTCTCGCTTCACTGGATTCCTCTACCAGCACAATGCGCACAGATTCTGTTCCCGATGTCCGCTCTGGTATCATTACATAGTATAAAACAAAGTCGCTTTCTCTGTCCCTATGTCCCTTTGTATGCTTTAATCTTTAAAACTACGCAACGGATTATGAATCGGTTTTTTTAATAGATAGAGTGATTCAAGAGGAAGGTTTATATGTATAATACGTAAATATTATCGTACATAAATGTATTTGTACCCGGGCGAAGCTGAGCCGGGCCGCTAGTAACTACTAAAATACACACTTGCACACAAGGGACCTATAAGTCTAACTTCCAATTTCAAACTGATATTTTTTGTCAAATATCGAAATCTTTGAACGCTGTCGGCCCCAAAACAGCTGACTCATAAGACTAATGATATACACGGGCAGGAACACCGGTTCTCCCCAGGGATATAGGAATACAAAAAAATGTACTGTATTTTTGAATAGAGAGAAATTAAGTTTTAAAATTGTGATTGAATTTTATATAGGTACTGGATCAGCCAATACGTCACATTGCAGGGCACAAGCCTCCTCTACAATCGAGAGTACGATTGAGAGTGGTTAGTACACTCCACCACGCTGACCTAGTGCCTGGCGGACTTTACATACCGTAGATTCTTACAAATCGCTATGGTATGCAGGTTTTATTACGATAATTTCGTTCACCGTTATAGTGCGTGGGGATTGACTATCAATACACACATGACTCTGAAAATTCAGAGGTATGCCCTGGGATTTGAGCCCGCGACCACGGTGAACATATTGGCAGCCACGTATGGTCTGTCACCAACAGGCCACCACGTACTTTTCAAAACTTAAAACGAACGTTTATGTTGTAATTTTTACCTATCGTCTATGGTTGGTAAATACATGTTTTTTTTTTTCAAAATATTTATTTACATACTTTTTATTTTTAAAGACACAAAAGTGTACAAGCTAAAACTAAGTATTACCACCACCCAAACACAGTGTTACAATTAATATTTTTAATGAAAAATTTAATGTAATGTAGACTAAACACTAACCTATATATTGTTGTCCGATGCGAACTTGTAAATGTATATATCATTAACATAAATATCAGTGGTTTTAATACATATCATACAATAATGCTTAAAACTTCTCTCTCCTGTTTCTTCTCTCCATCCAAAGGTTGCCTGGAAGAGATTGCCTAGTGCAACAAGGCCGCCGATTGTACTTATGTTAAATATTGTTTTAATTTCAGTTATTTTTTTTTATTTTTTTTCTAGTGTACAATAAAGTTAATAAATAAAATAAATAATGATGGCACTTGTGAAGTAATAAATAAAAAACAAAAAATAAAAACAAAAATCCACGCTGGTTTCTGGGAAATACTATGTACATTCTCTATAAAACGTTATTAAGACGCATTATTTACCTTACATTCCATTTACTAGCAATCACATCACTCAAAAATAATCAATTCCGACGCAATCTACCAAACACATAAAAATACTTTAATTTCAATAGAAAGGAATGCCCATTTCCGCAAAGCCACCCCTCGGCGAACGCCCTTATGTATCGCTGTACATAAGGGTTGAAACGTATAGGGGTTGTTATTTGTATTGTATCCGGGCAATCACGAAACGAGGGTGCCATTCTTAATTCGATCGCGGATGGAATATACGACAGTATTCGTTGGAATGTATTTTGAAAAGATCCTATAATGTTTATGGAATATAAACAAAAAAACCTTTTTCCAAATCTAAAAAATCAGATTGGGCAAAAAAACATGAGACCATTTTTATCTTGTATCTGTATCTGTATCAGCCCATATACGTCCCACTGCAGGGCACGGGCCTACTCTGCAATCGAGAATATGATTGAGAGTGGTTAGGCCATATAGTCCACCACGCTGGCCTAATGCGGGTTGGCCGACTTTACATACCATAGGAATTGGTATATTTTTATCTTATGTAAAAAAAGTTTTGCAAATATATGAAATTTACTAATACACATGATATTTTAAAATGAAAAATACAGGGTATATCAAGACTGCTACCGAAAACGAAGCCGGGTGGTAGTTTAAGCGACTTCAGACACAATGCGACAGAAAATGTTGGAAAAAAAGTGACAATTATTTTTTGTTATTTTTTTTATATGGTCGTATTTGGCTGTTAAATACATTTTTTCGTAAAATAATAGTGTATACCCTTTTATTTATAAAGACTTTTAGGTATAAAAGAGTTTCAATTATTATTTTAGCAAAAACTATGAACTTACCACCCAAAAATGATGATATTTAAAAAATTATAAAAAAAAATTGTTGCGTTTCTCAGCAAAATTTTTAGTTGAATTGTGTTTTTAGTCACTTAAACTACCACCCGGCTTCGTTTTCGGTAGCAGTCTTGAGATACCCGGTATTGTTCAACAGTGCTCAAATATAATAAACATACACACTTACATAAACTCCCGATTTTTTCCCAGAATGGGTAGGCAAAGGTGTAACCATGACACCATTCTTCGTGTATTTTCCGTCCCATAATGTGATAGGTGGCGAGTGATATAGTACAATATGACTTTTTAAGTATAACAATTACGCTTCCCAACATTGATATGTAAATTGATAATTAAAACAAATAAAAAAATAAGATACTGCTAATCAACCACGTGTACGTAAATTAATTAAATCATGTTAGGAAATAAAACGTTCATTAAGTTTTGCTATTCATAATGGTTTGTCTACATATTTTAACTAATATTGCCACTTCACACAAAAAAAAAAATATATTTGTATAATTTTATCTATCAAGCTAAATATTTTAATTATTTTCTATTTTTTTTTATAATTCAAGCAATATTCTACAAGTACACTTTTCTGCCCTATCTTCAATTTCCTTCATTTATGTCCATCCCATGGTAGTCGGTAAGAGATTGCCTTGAGCGATACGACTGCCATTTGTACTTTTATGTTAAATATAAGTTGTAGTTTAAGTATTATTTGGTGTACAAAAAAGAATAAATAAATAAATAAATAAAAACACTTGACAGTGATATCAAAAGTAGCTGACACACATTCGCACATCATCCGCAATTTTACTGCTTAAAATATGCTTAAAGAAGTGTCTCGGCGGTTTTTAACACTTTCGCGGACGGTCTCAGTTCAAGTTGTATTCTAATATGACACAATAAATTGCCATACAAATATATTTGGCGTGTAAATACGTTGTGTTCTATAATATTGAATGTTAAAAAGATAATATGACAAAAACGTTTTATCACGTTATCGTTTGCAAACGTCGTGCCGTGTGATATGTATTATGATGGACACAACGTATAATAACGTATGGATACGTTGGACGTCATTATACGTTGTGTCGTATCAAAATCTCAAATCATGACGTACAATCACGTTGTGTCCGCGAAAGTGTTAAGTTAATGAGCTGTTAAACAGCTGATTAGAGATTTATAACGTCTATGAATAACGTTTTTGAGTCAGCTCATATTCATTTGAAAAATATATAGTACAGTACAAAAATACAGTAGGTATATTTACTGGCAAATTAACGTTAACCAAAGACTAATCAACGGTTTACTTGAAGCTAGCGAACGAGTCTCTTACAGCTGTTCTCAATAACCTATCTATCTCTTACAAGAAATTTCATTAAATATTTCGATGCATTTTATATTTTTGTTAACACAGATAAAGAGGTATAGATATGGTGTATATAGTAGATCGCTACATTAGATAAATATATATGTTTGTTTAAAGAAGCGTAGTATTGTACCGACATAGTCATGGTAGCTATTTTAACTTCTTGTTAAAGATAGATAGCATATAGAGAACGGTCGTAAGTATATAAAATGCACTTACCAGTCTCGGTATCGACGGTGTAAGACAGCCCCGCCCACGGATCGTCCTGAAACAATTGACGCTGTAACTTCAACATTAACTCCAGCGGACCTAAATAGGAAAGAAATTTAGTCAAAAATCATCATAGGAACTTTGCAGCCCAGTGCTGGACATAGGCCTGTCCCTTAGAATATTTATAATAGGTACTGACGCCCGAATACTGGAACGCCATTCAAATAATAAGTTGCTCTTAAAAGCGCACGGCCCACTTAGCCAGTACATTTAAGCGGGATTAACGTAGTTAAGCGCAATTTATATTTAAGTTGCGTTCCAGTATTCGGGCGTGAGTGTATCAAGACTACGACCGAGTCAAGTCAGGTGGTAGCTTTAGTGACTTTGCAAAAAAACCAAGTATTATTTTTCAATCGTCGTATTTGGGTGGTTTCTCAAAACGGTGAAGGAAAACATCGTGAGGAAACCTGCATACCATAGCGATTCATAAGCATTTCTATGGTATGTAAGTCCGCCAACCCGCACTAGGCTAGCGTGGTGGACGATATGGCCTAACCACTCTCAATCGAACTCTGGATTGTAGAGTAGGCCCGTGATATAGATAGATAGATAAATTTGGGTGGTAGAGACTGTCCCACCCTATCACCAGCCATTGTAACTCCTGTAAGCCAGGATCAACAAGCACGCATTGTAATGACACCGAGCATTGAAGCTCGCCGAGTCTCCGGGAATGTCTAACTTGTCTTTAACTCGCAACGAAATTAATCATGAAGTGAATAATAGCAGGAGTTGGTTTTTTTTTGTCCTCTTTCCTCCGTAACATAGCAGGTGACAAATCAATGGACTAAAGAGGTAAATAATAACCTCTGATAAAGACTTACATGAGCGATAAATACATTTTTTTTTCTAAAATAATAATTTAGCTTTTATTTCTGGTCCCCAAGGTATTCATATTTTTTGTAACTCTCAATTTACCAACAAATATGATGATATTAAAAACATTCTCGCGTTATTTTGGGATTTATTTATTTTCTCTCTGTATGTAGTCACTAGAACTACCACCCGGCTTCGTTCGCAGTCTTGATCTACCCTGTATAGAGGGAGCGCCGGTACTTCACAAAAATTGTTAAAAATGGTGGTAGCAGGTCTTTTTCTGCCCTCCTATTGGCTGATATTTGACAGATTGTCAAACATACACGAATTACTCGGAAAATAAAAATAAACATATTTTATGGCTATTTAATTCCACTCAAACTCGTTTTAATAGGTAAATATACTTCCGATTATCAAAGGCATTTACAGCAATTTATTGTTAAATAATTAGTTCAATTTTTACTGATATAGGAGCGCTTCCGTCCAAGGTTGTGATAAGGGGTGAGCCTATCGCCATATCAGGCACAAATTTCTGAATCCGAGCTGTTTGAATGGAAAAATCCAATATCACTTTGCCCGACTCGGGATTCGAACGCAAAACTTCTGCTTTACAATCATACCGTACTACAGCTGCGCCACCGAAACAATCGAATAAATTAATAAAATTAATGTAAACTTTAACCAAATCGGCACTATAACGGCGAAGGAAAATATCGTGAGGAAATCTGCATACCATAGCGAATGATAAGAAATTCTATGGTATATAAAGTCCGCCAACCCGCATTGGGCCAGCGTGGTGGACTATACTAACCACTCTCAATCGTACTCTCGATTGTAGAGGAGGCCCGTGCCCTGCAGTGGGACGTATCTGGGCTGATACACTAGATTATAAGTAACGGCTTAAAAATCGGAAGAAAAACAAGAACACAAATAAGCGTGTGCTCTTATTTGATTTTAGTATGGTCCATACCATAATAAACATAATAACACAATAAAGCTAAATTTAAAGGAATAAGGTTTATTGTTACCTAAACTTCATTATAATTTAAGACTTTTTGCTACATCTCGTAGTTCGAAATTCAAATGTACAAGTATAAGCAACCTCGGCCACTTTTGGCGTGCGATTTTGTTCCTGTATCTAGTATATATTTGATTGAAGAAATCCGCAATAATATGCATCAAAGTAAATTGTTTTATAAGAATAAAATAATAAGAATTAGTTCCCACTCACCTCCTTAATTTCAGTATCAAGAAGAGACACTTTGACTCGTTCAATCTCAACTTTCTCCCTCTCAGCTGACTCTTCTTTCTTCTTCTGCAACTTCTCTTCTGCCCTCTTCAGTTCATCGTCGATCTCATCGCTGAGGACCTTGGTGGCTTGAGGACCCTCCTACAAATATACATAAATACACCCAACAGTCACATATATAGTCCTGACCCCACACTAAGATCGAGTCTTGTGTCGTGTATCAGGAACTACGGGGGATTTTTCGCTCTCACAAACACCCAGACCCGAAAGAAATATTTGTGGGCCTCACAAACATTTCTATACATAAATACACCCAACAGTCACATACATAGTCCTGACCCCACACTAAGATTGGGTCTTGTGTCGTGTATCAGTAACTACAAGAGATTTTTCGGTCTCACAAAAACTCAGACCCGAAAGAAATATTTGTAGGCCTCACAAACATTTCTATACATAAATACACCCAGCAGTCACATACATAGTCCTGACCCCACACTGAGATCGAGTCTTGTGTCGTGTATCAGGAACTACGGAGGATTTTTCAGTCAAAACAAACACCCAATATCTGTGATTATAAAAATAAATGTGGTTGGAACTTTTTCTCGATGCAGGGATCGAACCCGCGGCCTCTCCTATCAGAGTCAGGTTTTAAGTGACGCCAGAAATTGAATCGAATCGATCGAGATCCAGACCCGAAAGAAATATTTGTGGGCCTCACAAACATTTCTATGCATAAATACACCCAGCAGTCACATACATAGTCCTGACCCCCCACTAAGATCGAGTCTTGTGTCGTGTATCAGAAACTACGAGAGATTTTTCAGTCAAAACACACACCTGATATCTGTGGTTATACAAATACCTGTGGTTGGCACTTTGTCTCGATGCGGGGATCGAACCCGCGGCCTCTAGTTTCTGAGTCAGCTCTCAACTGAGGCCATCAAGGCTTTACAAAATAATATTACAATAAATTTTATGTCCAAGACTAGATCCATTAGAAGGCGTTCATTAATAACGTGAGGTGTTCTAGGCGGAGAAGGGAAGCTTAATCTTTCCAAATCACACTTAGGGGGGAGAGGAGGTCTTAGAAAATATCACGTAATGTTTTTTCTAGTAGAAAACGCTGTAAGGTTGTGTGAAAAAATATTTTTAGAATATAATATAGCCACATCTGACACAATTGCGTTTGTAGTATTCGTCCGAAACCCGCAGAGATAAAGTTTACAGACAAAATATAAAGAAGAATATCGCGTGAGGTTAGGCGAGAAGGGAGGCAGTTGAGAAAAATCTTACCAAGGAAAGAAATAAATTCTTTACACGGTAATTTTTTTAGAAATCACACCATGGAAGGGGGTACGATAAATTCTCAAAAAGGCCTCAAGTAATTAATGGACGACCCTTTAAATGAAAAATATGTCTACTCGTAAATGTTCTGTTTCTGTCTTGATAAAAATATTGTCACACACAAATATATCGTTGCGAGAGTCGAACCCGCGACCTCTCATTTTACATATACACTGGCTATCAAAATACAAGAAACGAAATTATGTCCAATTTAATTCGTTTCCATTCTAATCATATCATGTCCAATACTAGATCAACTAGATATAAAGTGTCCATCACTGGATCAAATAGACTCACCGGTTGAATAGGATCCTCGAGAGAGAAGCCCATGTCGACATCCTGCTTCCACAGCTCTTCGATCAGGTCCATGTCCTGAGAAACAAAAACAAAAATACATCCAACAGTCACACACATTTTTTTTTTTTTTTATTGCTATGAATGGTGAGACGAGCAGGCCGTTCGCCTGATGGTAAGCGATACGACCGCTCATGAACAGTAGCAAAACCAAACAACACCTTGAATCACAAAGCAATGCTTGGCATTCCACTGCGCTCGCCATCCTGAGACATAAGATGTTAAGCCTCAATATGTCCAGTAGTTCCTCTGGCTACAATGCCCTTCAACCCGAAACACAACAGTGCGTTTACACTGCTGTTTGACGGGAGAAATAGACACTGCGGTGGTACCCACCCAGATGGCCTCTCACATATGAGAGACCTACCACCAGTAAAGACATAGTGCTGACACCACACTAACAGCCGTTTTCTATAATCTATCTATCTTTATCAAGAGATTTCATAAGATATTTCGATGCAATTTATGTTTCAGTTAACGAATATAGAGAGGTATAGATATAGGGCATATATTTATAGATAGCTATATTAGATAATTAAAAAATCATTTTTTTTAATAAAACGTAGAATTGTACTGACATAGTCAAGGTAGCTATTTTAAGCCCTTGTTAAAGATAGATAGGATATAGAGAACGGCCGTAAGTCGTGTATCAAAAAACTACGAGGGTGTTATTACCACAGAGTACATTTTGGTTATTGACAAGAAATTCTTCAATTACAACCATGTCTCAGCATTGGTTAGACATGGTTTAAATATTGTTTAAACACGAGCCGATAGTGTTTTGACGCATGTTTAATCGAAAAACCATATACATACATACATAAACTCACGCCTTTTTCCCAGAAGGGGTAGGCAGAGGTGTCAGGACACCCACATTTCGCCTTGTATGTTCCGTCCCACAATGTGATAGGTGGCGACCCTATCGCTATATCGGGCACAAATTACTGACTCTAGGCTGATATTGAATAGAAAAATCCAATATCACTTTACCCAACCCGGGATTCGAACTCGTGACCTCAGCTTTGTAACCGTACCGTAGTACAACTATGCCACCGAGGCAGTCAACCAAAAACCATATACAATACAAATTAACTGAGATTTAACCTTTCGTTTTTGTCTGGTCCTATGTTTTGTGACCTCGTTCTGTTAAATTTAACTAGCAATGGAAAAACATTGTAGTATTTTCGATGTTTGAACGGGTGTTTAGATAAGCAATATTTAAACCCTTTTATAATACAGAGTAAACAAGACTTTAGACGGAGTCGTTAGAGTTAGATACTATTTAGCTAAACACGTGTTTAAATCGTGTTTAAATAACTTTTTTGTAATAACACCGCGAGACATTTCGCTCTCACAATTGAAACAACTATTTGTGGGCGGAACAATACATTCCACATATATAAAAATACATACATACATAAACTTTCCCAGAAGGAGTAGGTATTGGCGCGACAGTCACTTTTCGCCCTTTTTAGTAAACTTCCCACGATATTTTAAAAACCACTATTGAATAATTGCAAAACTTGAAGCAAAAACTCATTAAAACCCAATAGCTAATTCAAATGAGGTCCATTACTTAACATAGACATTCAAACACTTCCATAGCCTTCATCATTAAAAACAAAAATTATCATAAAAAAAAACTGTGATCTACATCAAAATTCAAAAAAAGAACAACAAAAGAGCGGTAAAATTATATCTTAAACTTCATCTTGATAACAACCGAGTTGTAATAGTTCTTATCGAGAGTTCACATCTTACATCTAAATATATCTGTTCGTATCCACGCCATCCTTGCAAAATGTGACATAGACAAGTGTAGACGAGGTGTAAAAACATAGTTTTATTGTCTATGGTTTTTATTTTTTGGATTAATTTATTTGCATTTAATATAGACATCATATTGTAATTATACCAGTGACGGCTTCTGTGGCTCAGTTGTATTGCGTTAAGATTACTACGCTGGGGTCTTGAATTCGAATCCCTGGTCGGGCAAAGTTATTTCGGATTGTTTTATTTATTATCACCCCGGAGTGAGGGCTTTGTGCCTGAAATGTCGATAGGCTCGCCCCCTATCAGATCGCGGGACGGGACACGAAAGGCGAAACGTGGGTGTCCTGGTAGCACTTCTGCTTACCCCTTCTGGGATAAAGTACATAGTGTCGTGTGCAGTTTTTTAGTTATCACTTTGATTATGTAAATATATGTATACGTGTGTCGTGTGTTCATTTTTACGTAATCAGAGAAGAATATTATGACTTGAAGTGGTTTAATTAACGATTTAAAAGACAGCAATATTGTGACATGGAATATGTACTTTCATGAAAGAAATATAAATGGTTTTATCCCAAATAAAATCTAAATAAGCATATCATTACCAATTAATTGTCCATTGCAATAACTAAACAACTTTCTAAACACGTTTGCAAAATATCGGGAAATTGCAATAGTTAACAAAGGATATGTACAAAGTTTCTATACCGTGTATACATAAAAAAATAATTATACATAGTGTAAATGTCAGTATTGGCGTCTATTTCACAAATACATAGGAGCCAGACACGCGGGAAACGTGTTTAATTTTTATTTCACCAGACCGCCATCTTTAATTGGCTTAATACAAAATTAATAACTAATCTCTCCGTGAATGACCATACCTCTGTCCGGTTTTAAAAATTTAAAAATAAAACTGTACTCCACACGAAATGATACTTTAATTCACATGTATAAAGTCGTATATTCAGTAACGTTGAGTATATTTAGATCGATTTCGATTCGAAAATTCAAATATCGAAATTACATGACTGTCGCAACAGCAAAGCGTCGTAAGTCACAAACATAGAATTTGGATATTCTTTCTTCAGTGCCATAATAATAAAGTCTAAATTCGAATGCAATAGGGTGGTGTATTCTCCCGCCAAACACGCACTAGGGGTCGACGCGACCGCACCGACTCAGCGGGATAATATTTTTTGTGAACAAAACGCTCAATATGGACCTGACAGGTTCTTGATTGCGTTTTATTTACCGCGATGCGTTTTGATAATCCGTGTACTAAATACATATGTACGAAAAAGTATTTAAGGATTACAAGAAATCGGCCCAAATGGGAAAATGAATGATGACCTCAGAGAAGTATAAAATGAGAATTACCAGACAATTAAAAAATATGTATGCAAATTTTTGAATTCTAAACACAATAAGTACATAAAAATGCATTCTTCTGTACTTATCATTGATTTAAAAATTAAGAATAGGCAGTAAATTTGGAATATCAACAAGATGGCCTGGAAATAGCGCCATCTAAATCTCAAATGAAAATGCTAGAATAAATTTTAAATTACTTTATGCCCTAATTGTCTTACCGAAGATATGAATTATAATCGCTTTTTGCAAGTTTCTGTCATAATACAAACAAACCTTTTGAATATAGTTGCGAGCCACGTCAAATTTCAGTACCGTGTCGCACCAATTACGTCAGAACACTACAAGCTCTTCAATTTGTCCATATAATTATGTCAATAGTACTCATAAATATTCTTTATACTTTAGACTTTAGCCCAAATAAATTGACTGGTCAATTCGTGTTTCAAATTTTCTTAGTGAAGCTAAATACGGACGGAGGACCAATTAAAGGTTGCACATGCAGGTTTCAACCTCCTTATTCATAAGGACTTAACACAGTTTTCAAATGCCATTAATATGAGCTGACTCGTGAACGATATTCATAGACGTCAAAAACTCACTAATCAGCTGTTTAAGAGCTCTTCTGTATCACGTCCCACTGCAGGGCACGGGCCTACTCTACAATCGACAGTACGATTGAGAGTGGTAAGGCCATATAGTCCACCACGCTGGCCTAGTGCGGGTTGGCGGACTTACATACCATAGAAATTCTTATAAACCGCTATGGTATGCAGGTTTCCTCACGATGTTTTCCTTCACTGTTTTGGTGCGTGGTGATTGACTATCAATAAACACATGACTCCGAAAAGTCAGAGGTGTGCCCTGGGATTTGAACCCGCGACCACCGTGAACATGTTGGCAGCCGCGTCTGGTCCGTTTACCAACAGGCCACCACGCACTCTCATTAATAGCTCATTAACTAAAAAAACTAAACTTAAAATGGCCTAGAACCTTGTATTAGGAAGTTTTAATCAGAAAAATGGCGGATGTCTGTCAGCTGGACGTTTGATATTACTGTCAAGTGAATGAAAACACTGATTTTCTGTGAAGTGGTAATATTAGTTAAAATATGTAGAAAAAACCATCAAGAATAGCGAAACTTAATGAACTTTTTGTCCCTTGTTAACATAATTTACGACTATGTGGCTGTTTAGCGGTTTTTTATGAATGAAAAAGAGGACAAAAGTTGTGGAAATCCATGGAACAAGCTTATGTTCCGTAGTTGTTTTTTATGGCTAAAGATTTTTTTTTTATTGCTATGAATGGCGAGACGAGCATGCCGTTCGCCTGATGGTAAGCGATACGACCGCTCATGAACAGTAGCAAAACCAAACAACACCTTGAATTACAAAGCAATGCTTGGCATTCCGTTGCGCTCGCCATCCTGAGACACAAGATGTTAAGTCACAATATGTCCAGTAGTTACTCTGGCTACAATGCCCTTCAACCCGAAACACAACAGTGCGTTTACACTGCTGTTTGACGGGAGAAATAAACACTGCGGTGGTACCCACCCAGATGGCCTCTCACATATGAGAGACCTACCACCAGTAATATTACCACCAGTAGTAGATATTGTTGCTGACAAGGTTTTTTTTGCAAAAAATATTACAAAATAAGGTTTTTAATTGTACGTACGACTTAGATTAAATCCTATAACATGCTATTATCAGTGTTTTATCGACAGACGACTGTCAACCGAGCACCAATTATGGCTAATCTAGATTTGTTATCTATGCAAAACAAAAGGGCAAAGTATTACTTGGCAAAAAAGAGTACGATGCGGTGACAATTGGCATTAAAGAAAAACAATTATGGCAACACTGTTAAAAATGTCAGTGTGTTCGTTGAATAATTTTATACGCAGGTATATCTAAACATTTTCGTATGGCTTTCGTTTGTTTTGTGATTAAAAACAAACGAAGAGCCTATTAACAACAATAAATAAAAATAACAAGTATCTAAACATTTTCCGTCGTAGTATATCGGGTTGACATATTAATATTAAATTCGATCTTAGCGCCCTCATTACAACAGACTCTTTTTTGCTAGCTATAAATTCACAAAACCGAGTCATTTCTAAAGCCTTGGTCTAAACTTAATCCCTGTCGCATCCTTAGTTTAATAAGGCCCTGTGTGTATTGATAGTCAATCACCACGCACTATAACGGTGAAAGAAAACATCGTGAGGAAACCTGCATACCATAGCAATTTGTAAGAATTTTTCTCTTAGTGGTGGACTGTACTAACCCCTCTCAATCGTACTCTCGCTTGTAGAGAAGGCCCGTGATATACAATGGGATAGGTCTGGTGGTAGGTCTCTCATATGTGAGAGGCAGCCTGGGTTGGTACCACCGTAATTTCTGTTTCTCCCGCCAAACAGCAGTGTAAATGCACTGTTGTTTCAGATTGAAGGGCATTGTAGCCAGAGTAACTACTGGACATATTGAGACTTAGCATCTTACGCCTCAGGATGGCGAGGGTAGTGGAATGCCAAGCATTGCTTTGTAATTCGTCATGTTGTTTGGTTTTGCTACTGTTCATGAGCGGTCGTATCGATTACCATCAGGCGAACGACATGCTCGTCTCGCCATTAAAAGCAATTAAAAAAGGGATATTTAGGCTGATACAGTACAGTACATTGTTATTACTTATTTATAATAAAATACATAGTAAATTATACTGTACATTATAAAGAAAATTATTAATCTAACTTCCTGACGCAGAAACGGGCGATTGTCCCTTTCCCGCCCTCTAAAATCCTTAAACTGCCATAGCATCAATCGTTTGAGGAAAAAATGTCCTTCCTTATTTGATCTTTACAAGAATCAAAGCACTAAAATAAATCTTTCGATGCGTCATTGAGTGTCGCTCAGAGCTAAATCACACGACCATTATCCAGTGGAACCAAAAAAACTGAGATGACTCAATTGCAAGATTTCTGTAATTATTGTGCAATGTATCGTAACGCCATCTATGAACATAAACTGTAAATAAATCTCATTCAATTTGCTGTTGATGTCGTGCTGCCATCTGTCGCCAGAGTTAAACTTTAATTTAGCATACCCGCATACAACGCCATCTAGTCAGAATATATGAAATCTACAAACGTCAAAAGTTGGCAATTTATTTCTACTACTCGACAACAGATGTCGCTGCTGTGTCAGTAGAGCATAGAAGTTTGTATTACTTATACGCAATAAGGAAATTCACTATGTTTATTACTTAATAATTACTCATTGATAAACAAAAACTTAATAATGTAATTTGTAACAATTCATAACAAATAGTAGTAAAAACATAGTTCCGGAAAATATCACTAGATGGCGTGACCCGACCGCGTCATTCGCTATTTGTTCTAGAAACATTGTGTTATCGAAGAAAAACGAGGTTTTTCGCACCGATCCAACAAGGTTACGGGCGGTCAAGGCCCGGCAAGGTCAGAAATGGCCAAACTAAATCCGCGCGCCCACGATGCACACGTCAAATTCGTCATACACATCATCAGTCTCTTTCACTCTTAAGGATATCTATATATAGCCGTCCTCGTCCCGCAATGTCACGTCTGACGCGGCCTCTATTTAAAAAATTTAGGCGAAAGCGGATAAATTGGAACGGGATAGATTGCAAAATTTTCCGGGAAATTTTCACGCGATCCTGATGCTTTTTCGTACGTACGTAATATGAAATTGTGATGAAATATCTTCTTCTCATGATATTAACATTCATTATTTTTTTATATGAATACACGAGTATCTAAAAATTTTTTTTTTAAACTTTTTACATGCACGTTATTTGCTACATGCACGTTATTGGATCACATCATCACGGTTTTAAATATGTAATGTGCATAACTGAGAAATGACGAAAATTTATACAGCGCCATCTATCGAAGAAAAGGCACCTTAACCCTCAACAATTGTAATAAAACCAATTTATGTGAATTTTATCGCGAATTTGGTGTAATTTTTATATGTTTTAATTTCCCGACGTTGCGATTACTTTACAACTTTCGTAATCACGGGGCGGACTGAGGTATTAGTCATCCGCTCGGTGACTGTTACAATTTACCTACCCTTATTTTACAATTATTAAATTAAAAAGGTAATTCAAAAAGTTATTTACATACAAATTCAAACGTTGAAAAATATGTTTTCCTAAGATAAGTACTCAATAATTACAGTACAAAAAATATACGTACATCTCAAGCGTACAATTGTTAGACAAAAACCGTACAAAAACAAGTTTATTATGTAAAATTACTAAGCGCAGCATTAATTTTACATTTATATAAATGAAAAATATGTGTGTGGTTTTAAAATGGATATTATTTTAAATATCATAATATGGTAAACAATATAAGGGGCCGTTCAAGTATTACGTAAGCACCATAGGGGGGCGGGAGGGTCTTTGCTTTGCTTATTTTGGATGACATGGGGGGTAGGGGGTCTAGATGATGATTACGTCATCAAAACAATCTTAACAGGAAGATTCAAAATGCAGTTGCCCAGATAAACACAGGGATGTTATGAAAAGAAAGTTAGAAAATATAAGATATATGTTATATACAGGGTAAATCAAGACTGCCACCGAAAACGAAGCCGGGTGGTAGTTTTGGTGAGTAGAAGAAACTATGCAACAAAAAATTTTTTTTTTTGTTATTTAATTTTTAAAATTACAACTTCTTCAAGAATCATTAAAAAATTAAAAGTACTATATATTAATTCAAAAATGTTTACGTAAGCACGGGGGAGGGGGTAAGAGCTTTGCTTACTTTTGCTGACAAGGGGGATGGGGGGGTATATAATTGTAATAAATCTGCTTACGTAATACTTGAATGGCCCCTAAGTACAATACCGGGTATATCAAGACTGCTACCGAAAACGAAACCGGGTGGTAGTTTAAGCGACTTCAGACACAATGCACCAGAAAATGTTGGAAAAAAAAGCGTCAATATTTATTTTGTTATATTTTTATATACATTTTTTCGTAAAATAATAGTGTATACCCTTTTATTTATAAAGTCTCTAAGGTATAAAAGAGTTTAAATTATTATTTTAGCAAAAACTATAGATTTACCACCCAAAATGACGATATTTAAAAAATGATAAAAAAGTGTCGCTTTTCTTAGCAAAACTTTTAGTTACAATGTGTTTGTAGTCACTAAAACTACCACCCGGCTTCGTTTTCGGTAGCTGTCTTGATATACCCGGTATAATGTAATTAAAATTAAATGGTAAAAATAAGTATATTTTTTTAACAATTTTTACTATAAGATTTGTTTCACACTATGAATTTTATTATAGTTGAAATTATTAATAATAAGAAATAAATAAATAACATCCAACAGTCGCATAGATATTACTGACCCCACACTAAGATCGAGTCTTGTGTCGTGTATCAGGAACTACGAGAGACTTTCCGGTCTCACAAACACTCAGACCGGAAATAAATATTTGTGGGCGGCACAAACATTTCTCTCGGTGCGGGGATCGAACCCGCGGCCTCTCGTTTCACAGGCGGCGTCTAACCAACTGTGTCACGGAGGCTGCCACTAAGTGAATTATTTTATCAAAATTACACTTGTCGCCGAAAATAACATCGAGTGGAAAATTATAAAAAACTAGCGGTCGGGCCCAGCTCCGCCCGGGTACATACACGTTTTAAAATGGCGGTCAAAATGTTTAATTCTGACTATCAGTTTAGAATATCGACCAATCGGACCACGAAAAACGAACAAAATTCCCTCGTATTTACTAGAAATATCACTACTGCTTTCCTCCTATCAAGGCTCGGAACCGGTTTAAAGAGAGCGGTTAATTCTGATAAAATACCGGTAAATTATATCGCTCCTACGTTTACCGGTTAAAATAATGAACGGTTTCTAACTAACCCAAACGATAAAGGTTACCGGTTACTTACGCATGAACGGTTTAGTACCGGTATTAAACGGTTAATTCCAAAACAAATTAACCGGTTAATACCGTCCGTTGCATATTATTGCAACGCACGATCCAAGGTCAAACTTGTGCGGTTCGGGTAGATTCGTGTTGAGACGTGTTTAAGTCGAGATACCGCGTGCGGGCTCGTTACTCGTCTATAATTGTATTCGAATTATTCAAGAGAACTGGACGCGCAAAACGCAAGTCCGTTTTGAGGCCCAAATAATGTCAATTAAAATTGAAATTTGGTTTAATTTTTACATTTTTGACTTCCCGACGTTTCGATTACTTTACAGCTTTCGTGGTCACGGTGCCGATTGCAATTAAAATAGTTCAATTTAAAGTTGTGAATTAGTTGCTGCTTACCTGTTGTGATGGGGAGAAAAAGAATAAATAGAATATATCCGTTCTTAAGATATGACATGGAAAGCCCGCTGGCTTTCCTTGATATCTTTCGAGGCGCCGGATCTTGATATTTTTTGAGGCGGGGCAAAAACTGAAGAATGGCGCCCCCGCCTGCGTATATTTTCATCTTTATCATAATCATCATTTGTAGCAACCAGGCTCAAGCCTTCGAGAGAGAACGCTATTTTACCACCATGTTAGGCATTTTACACGCTTCATATTAGCTTCACTTGTATGCAGCTTAATTTTTGAGGGTTAACGTCACTCGCGTCCGTAGGCTTTGACTCTAGTTTCACTACACGTGACCAAAAATGTCAAATGAGTGACACAGTTCGTGGTGGTAGGACTTAAGTGTCCGTCCGAGTAGCGGCCACCGTCCACGGGGCGAGGTGTAAAGACCACCATTGTGATCCTCGTTTTCCGGAATCAGCCTGTGTTATTCCGGATTTTCGAGAGGAGCTCGGACATGGGGTTGTACCGTCTGGCTATTTTCGGTCGCTGTCGAAGAGAGGAGTGGCCGCCCACGGTACAGTTAGTGTTGCCAGGTTTAGTTTTTGAAATTTCGGGACAGGACATTAAAATAAGCGGGATTGTGAGTTCTTCAGCGGGACGCCTACTAAAACAGGGGGCATTATATATTTTTTGCTTTCATACATTATTACTATCCCTCTTTCTAGCAGCATATACTTATGACATCGAAAAACGTCGCGTCTCTGGAGGCTCTCAAAGACAATAGCCGTTTTTAGTTATTATTATAATAATGGAAGCGCAGCTTAACCAGACCAAGTACCATATCTCTCGAGGCTTCAATTCATGAGCGATCTTTATTTCCAAAATAAAAATTGATATTTTCCGGCACGCCTTTGCACATGAATTCTGACAAATTATGCTCGCTTTAATGCTCGTAGAGAATTTAGTGAAGTTAAGATGCGTTTTTCTTTTAAATTACATCTACATGTATATGTCGTAAAGTAAAATTCGCCAGAAATACTCTCTAAGCGGTATGAAACATGAAATTATTATGAAGGAATTTTCATTGGAGCTAACTAATATTCACAAAGACATAAGTTCACTAACAAAATAAGAAAGCTAGAACTTCGTGAACAAACCGCGAGAACTTATTCAAAGTCCTGTATTTTTTTGGAATCAGCCTATGGGAACAGCTTTAGAATCGAATTAGATACTAAGTAGGTTCATAATTGTAGGAAAACGCGAAATACAGTGCGGATTATAAATAAGAGTGTGTAATATTTAGTTTTTTATTCGTTCTGAGAGGGGTGGTCGAAAAGCGAGACATTTGGCGTCCCGCCCAAGGCTCAATCGGGACGCGTCACCAAACCCCTGAAAAGCGGGACGTCCCGCGTAAAGCGGGACACCTGGCAACACTAGGTACAGTACAGGGGCCCAATCGTGGCTAACCACCATGAGAGGCTGCCTCACCATGTCGTGTATAATCTTGTATAGGTCTGTCGTGCCGGTTGATGACCGGATGTGGCGTCCCGGCGGCCCATCACCAAACCCATACCTACAACCTCGTGACAGTGCAATTAAACAGAGCAGATCCTTCAGCGGTGCATAACCCCACCACTGCGTTCACTATGGAGTTCATCAACATCTGCGGACTCCATACGAACCTCTATGCCGTCCACCACCATCTCGAGACGGCCCGGCCTGCTTTGATTTTCTTGATGGATACGCGGATTCGTTGTCCGGCCGAAAATTCCTACCTGCTGTACCCCGGTTATTCGCTTGAAGACAACTTCAAGCTTAAAGCCGGGGTATGCTTGTGTATTCGGTCGGAAATCTGCTGTCGCCATTTGCGCTGCATGGAGGACCCCTCCTTATCCGCTTTGTGTGTACACGTGTGTTACATGCGACGCGTGTACCAAAATTGCTGACGTCCTCCGGCACAAGGCCGCGTAAAAACGCTGACTCCGCGACCTAAATTCGTGGTTATAAGTTGTAATTGTAAAATAGAATCAATCTTGTATCTAGCATCGAACAAGTAACTAGTATTAAATAAATTAGTATTGAAATTTTTGGATTTTTAAGTCCTTCGGCTGTGACTAACGTAATTCGTGGGTCTTGGTTCCCTGAGCCGCATCTACGTGTGCTTTTACTGGTCTCACAACGGAGTCGATGAGACGACTCGGCTATTCAGGTATCTTAGCCAGGCGGCTCAAGACGAGAGGGCGCAGTTCCCGTCGGCCAAAATGGTGGTCTTGGGGGATTTCAATGCACATCATGAACTGTGGCTGGGCTCCTTCAAAACTGATCATGCTGGTTCTTCTGGCCTCTGGGCATTTACAATCACTGCCTGGTTGAATCGTCAGTACCGTTCGCTTCACCTTCACGTCCCGTGCAGTTTAAGCGGAGGATCTGGCATTACTCAGCAGTCAGCAGATTGAGATGGTATGCGAGATTATTTCTCATCCATTCCTTGGAGGCAGCTCTGCTTTGAGGGTAAAGATCCTTCAGCGAGCGCCAACGCTATTGCTAACGAGATCAGGCTTGGAATGAAATACTACATTCCATCCTCTGATATAGCTAGTACGGGCCGTGGACGCTTCTGGTTCAATAGTGCCCGCGCCGATGCTATCGGCGACAATAAGGCGGCATATCGCGCTTGGATCAGGGGTCGTCCCATGAAGGATCAATTTCAGTTCCCTCATAGAAGCCTACAACAGAGTAACCAAGGCGTGCAAGAAGGGCTACATTAAAGCGGATGCCCAGCGCGTATGAGGGCTTGCGTTGGCCAATCAGTCAACTAGCAGTCGTGTTTATTGGAGTTTGGCCAGGGCCGTTCAGTCTAACTTCTGCCGTCCAGCTTTGCCACCGCTGAAGTATCCGGAAGGGTCGCTGGCTCACAAGCCGCAAGAGAAGGCTGCCTTCCTGACAAATCTCTTTGCGGCTAATTCCCGCCTCCAAGACCGTGGTTACCAGACGCAAAGTTTTCTCAATGGCGGATATCCGCATTAGGAAGTGTGATGTGCGGCGTGAGCTACGGAAACTAAAAACTTTCTGAATAATAATTTTAATTAAAAGACCGGCTTTAAAGTGCCACTATTATATCATTCGTTCCCAAGAAAAGATTTTTTTATCAGTTCTACATACTGTCTGAGATATGAAGTATTTATATTTCTATTCCAGCACGTTTTTCACTTTCCCCGTTGCTTTACACTTATACTAAACCCTAATGTAATAAGAATTATTGCTGTACTGTTCAATTTTCAAGAGTTCTGCCCTTCAGGTCCGAAGATAATCACCAAGTCTTCACGAAGTTTTTTTGGTCCTACCTAACATATCTTTGACAAAAAAGTTATTTTATTAATCGATTAAGTACTGCTGGAGATATTGAATATTTACAAATGTACCTAATTTCTACCCTCCACCCCCACCTATTTCCCGTTTTCAACCATCTTTTGTAATTACATTTAAAGTTAATCTAACACAAAAAGAATTAAGACTGGACTGCTTAATTTTGAGGAGTACTGGTCGGCAAATCCGAAGATTTTATATTTTTTATAGAATTTTTTATAGGACCAACCATGAATACCATGCTTTCTGACGAAAAAGAAATTTTCAAAATCGGTTCCTAATTGCAGGAAAACTCGCGTAACAAACATACAAAAAAAAATCAGTTGAATTGATTACCTCCGCTTTGGAAGTCGGTCAATAAAATATCACGCAGCTGAGCAAACGCAAAAATAAGGAAAGACGCGACGGAAGGTATTCGCTACTGAACTTGGATTTAACCGGTTACGAACGGTTTTGGGGAACGATAATTATCGCTCCCAAAACCTAAATATGTGAAAACCGGTTTTGCGTAGTAACCGGTATATTGTTAACCTTTAACCGAAAAAGAGTTTTATTAGGGTCGATGACCGAAACCGGTTTAGAAATTTAACCGGTTTCCGAGCCTTGCCTCCTATAGGTCATAGCGTGATGATATAGCCTTCCTCGATAAATGGACTACCCAACACTGAAAGAATCATTCAAATCGGACCAGTAGTTCCAGAGATTAGCGCGTTCAAACAAACAAACAAATAAACTCTGCAGCTTTATAATATTAGTATAGATAATATCAATATTCGCATCCCTATCCACCCCGAGATTCCTATTCACCCCGTTGACAATATAAAAATGACAAAAACCTATTCACTGACAAGTGCCTACATTGCTATGTTCGCAACGTGACGCGGGGTCAGCGACCTGCGGGGTCGGCGACCGATTTAAGACGCATCTATGTGGCAAGGTGATTTAAAACTTTAATGTTTGCAGTTCGTTGGGAATCGAACTTTGGACCGCCGTAGTGTAGTTTAGAAGTTAAAGTATCAACTATTTGAATAATTAAAAATGATTTTATGAAGACTGAAAAAATATATAAAGGTAGTTAATCGAAAAATATACAGTGGACCCCCGGTAGTCCGACAAAAATTTTGCAGGGCAGTGTCGGACTATCGAATTTGTCGGATTATAGAGTACTGCCTAAGACCCCCTATAGTCCGATTTTTTTTTACAAAAGTGTACCTTGTAATCCGACTAATTACAGACTCACTGATAAGATTCTTTATATGTATTATATATATGTACTCTGAAGTACAAATCATGCTTCATTATGTATATCAAATTTAGTAAATGTAGCACCGCTATCCTCTCGCAAGTCGCATGTAGTCAATTCCAACCTAAGCAATCAGAATCAAAACGCGTCGAGCACAATAATGATGATGCGTACAAGTTGTAACTTGTTCAGTCATGTATTAGCGAATATTATCAAAAATTAATATTCAATAATAAATAATAGATCATGTCGGATTATAGGGGGTGCCGGATTAGACAGGGGCCGGATTACCGGGGGTCCACTGTATGTTTAATAAAAAACAAAAATTTATATTTTTTATTGAAATAGTAATATTGTAAATTAAAGTGGGCATTATATATTTCAAAATATTCTAGGACTTACAACTAAAAGTTACAAGCTATGACAAAAAATCGAATCCCCGCACCGAGACAAATATTTGTGTGATCCACAGGTATTTGTTTCGGGTCTGGGTGTTTGTGACAGCGAAAAGTCTCCCGTAGTTCCTGATACCCACGACACAAGACTCGATCTTAGTGTGGGGTCTGGACTATGTATGTGACTGTTGGGTGTTATTTATTATTTATTTTACTGGTGGTAGGTCTCTCATATGTGAAAGGCCATCTGGATGGGTACCACCACAGTGTCTATTTCTCCCGTCAAACAGCAGTGTAAACGCACTGTTGTGTTTCGGGTTGAAGGGCATTGTAGCCAGAGTAACTACTGGACATATTGAGACTTAACATCTTATGTCTCAGGATGGCGAGCGCAGTGGAATGCCAAACATTGCTTTGTAATTCAAGGTGTTGTTTGGTTTTGCTACTGTTCATGAGCGGTCGTATCGCTTACCATCAGGCGAACGGTATGCTCGTCTCGCCATTCATAGCAATAATGCCAACATGCTCACGGTGGTCGCGGGTTCAAATCCCTGGGCACACCTCTGACTTTCGGAGTCATGTGTGTATTGATAGTCAATCACCACGCACTAAAAACGGTTAAGGAAAACATCGTGAGGAAACCTACATACCATAGAGGTTTATAAGAATTTTATGGTATGCAAGTCCGCCAACCCGCACTAGGCCAGCGTGGTGGACTGTACTAACCACTCTCAATCGTACTCTCGATTTTAGAGTAGGCCCGTACCCTGCAGTGGGACGTATATGGGCTCATACAGACCAGAATAGTTCTAAAATTATAAAGGCGAGAAATAACGCCTAGTGATCTCAAATAGGTACATCTACTATAAGGGATGAATTCACAAAACCACCCTGTAGGTCGTCTGGGTCTCGATGCAGACGGGCGACGCCCTCAGTGCAACGATCTGGCATTGTTTCCTATATCAAATCTAAAGGGCATTCTGTGAAACGATCATTGCTTTATAAGTCTGTAATCTCTATACAATTTTGTTGTTAACCGACTTCAAAAAGGTGGTTCTCAATTCGAAGGAATATATTTTATGACTCTATAAAAAAGATACGAACTTCGGATGGTTGAATGTTCGACGCCCAGCGTAATAAAAAACAATACTATTCTCTATTATACTTATCATTTTCTCCGAACTTAGTCTATGGTTACGACGTACGATAGAGGATATCAACATTTTGTGGAGTATCTAAGCACATTAGTGAAGTTTTACGCACGACGTCCGTACATTCGAAGTTCGTATCGTTTCATATGCTGGCACTGCACATGGCTATTTGTATTTGTGTATTTGGCATATTTGGCAAACAATTTAAGTTTAATTGACATATTGACATGACATAATTGACATATTTGCCTCTATTTGCATGTTTGCTTTTAACGTCATTTATTTTGCCATATACAACAAACACCCAATAGCAAATACAAAACGCCATGTGAAGTGCCAGCAATAGACTAACCCCCTGGCCTGATACAGTACATTTCAGAAATCAGTGAAATATATTATAGATAGCCTGAACCAACGAGAATACATGAAGAAGTTGATGAAAGTGGATGAAGCGAAAATAGTATGTCAGGATCGAGCAAAGTGGCGGTCTATAGTCTCTGCCTACCCCTATGGGATACAGGCGTGACGATTATATACCAGGTATATCAAGACTGCTACCGAACACGAAGCCGAGTAGTTTTAGTGACAACAAACACAATACAACTAAAATTTTCGCAAAGAAACCCGTTTTTTTTTAAATATTTTTTAAATATCGTAATTTTTGGGTGGTAAAATCCATAGTTTTTGCTAAACTCATAATTTTAACTCCTTTATACCTCAGAGTCCTTATAAATAAAAGGGTATACACTATTATTTTACGAAAAAAAATGAATTTACCATCCAAATACGACCATAGGAAAAAAATAACAAAAAAAAATCGTCGCTTTTTTTTGCAACATCTTCTGTTGCAATGTGTCTGAAATCACTAAAACTACCACCCGGCTTCGTTTTCGGTAGCAGTCTTGAGATACCCGGTATGTATGTATAGATAGGCTAAGACAAAAAAACTAATACTTTAAATAAAATATGAATAAAAACTAAAGAAATAAATAAAACTAATAATAAATAAAAATAAAATTAAGTAATTTAAAAATAAATAATTAAAAGCAAGAAATTAAAATAATTAATACTAAGTATAGAAAATATATTGTATAGAGATTTATATAGAGATTAAGTTCTATGTGTATTGACTTGTCATAAGAGCTCTTAAATTGCCTACGTGACCAATAAATACATTTCATTTCATATATATAATACATTTCATTTCATTTCATTTCACACATTTCTTATTATTACGTCTCTCATTACATTTTACACGTGCAACTTTCGATTTCAACAGCATGTGTTCACAACATTGTTGCTAACTAATTGTAACAAAACTAACAGCGTAGGAACATTTAATTTACGATTCAACGCACAACAGAAATGCACATCCAATGGATATATTAATATTGTAAACATACATAAACTCACGCCTATTTCCCAGAAGGGGTAGGCAGAGGTGCCTTCTTAGTAAATAGACCCAACAGTCACATACATAGTCATGACGCCACACTAAGATTTCTTGTGTCGTGGGTATCAGGAACTACGAGAGACTTTTCGTCTCACAAACACCCCGACCTGAGAAATACTTGTGAGCCGCACAAACATTTCTTTCGGTGCGGGGATCGAACCCGCGGCCTCTCGTTTCACAGTCGGCATCTAACCAACTGAGCCACGGAGACGATTATAAAAATAAATTCTAGTCTCTATGATAGCTATCATTAATTTCAAAATCAATCTATGTTTACAACGTAAAATAGATGATTCCAAGGCAAATGTATTTTTTTGTTGCTATGAATGGCGAGACGAGCATGCTATTCGCCTGATGGTAAGCGATACGACCGCTCATGGATAGCAAAACCAAACACCATTAATAACAAAGCAATGCTTGGCATTCCACTGCGCTCGCCATCCTGAGACATAAGATGTTCAGACGCCCATCACGCGCAATATAGTAATTTTATCATCCTATTACAGAAATTAATAATTATCAATAATAAACTTCACTAATATCAATAATTATAATTAATAATCATCAATAAAAGAACTATCTATCAATAATGAAACTAATAAATAAATAAATTAATAAGACGACAAGTGTCTAATACGCAACGAAAACATTTATTTACACAAAGGGTCAATAGTCTTGTCGAAATGCGTAATCGACACACAACAATGCGTAAACGTCATTCGAAATTCGAATTCGTTTTCGCGTTTCGCCACGTGTTGCATCCGACATTGGCTTAATGCCAAACACTAGCGATCTGATTCAATTCAACTGTGTATGAGCTATTATTTTTAAAATAATGGATATAAGAGACAATTTGTTTTCGTCCAAAACCCTTCCTATTTCCATACTTTTTCTCATTCATTTTAATGGTCTGGTAACACATCTATGGTCCGCGCGTTGTGGATGTTCATGTGCAGTGATCACTGACCATCAGGTGAACTGTTTGCTCGTTTGCCGGACATATTTTATAACAAAAACAATTTGCATAGAACATTGTCAATTGCAACACACTTCAACGATGAGAAACACATACATAAACTCACGCTTTTCGTCCAGAAAGGGTAGGCAGAGGTGCCAGGACACCCACATTTCGCCTTGTATTCCGTCCCATGATGTGATAATGGGTGAACCAACCGCCATATAGGGCACAAATTCTAGACTTCAGGCTGATAATGAGTAGAAAAATCCATATCACTTTGCCCGATCCTTACTTACCGATCCGAACTAAGTCTATTTGAACTTTTTTATTCACATCAAACTATTTTTAGTAAACCACAATGATTTGTTTGTGTATTATTTGCAAAATAAGTATAAAAACTGTTCTAAAAAAACAGCTATATTTGGTATATAATGCAGGGATTGTCAATATAAACATACATTCAAATAAGTAATGGTATAGTTACGACGTACGATAGAGGACTCCAACATTTTGTGGAGTACCTGGGCCCATTCGTACAGTTTCACAGGATCATAAATGAGTGATAACTGCCGCCCATAAACATCCACAATACTTGGATCATGGATGTGTTGCCGGACCATCAGACCGGAAGGGGGAGTATATCCCGCAATCTCTCTAATTCAACAGACTAGAATATTTAGATTTTTATACAACATTCTGAAAGTCTTGCAGACTTTCTGAGACCTTGAAAGACTCGAGGGTCAAGTCCTGATAACTTATCAACTACAATTAACATTGGCGCGTGATAACTATTAGGCAGAGGTGAACGAACGATAGTATTTCGACCGCTAGAACAATATAATTCAGAAGTAATACTTCGTTTGAAAAATCATCATCATCTCAGCCACAGGAAGTCCACTGCTGAACATAGGCCTACCCTAAGGATCTCCACATCGGCCTGTTGGAAGCATGCATCCAGATGCTTTCTACAACCATAGCCAAGTCGTCCACCTTGTAGGCGGGCGTCCTTCATTTCGCTTGCCTGTACTCTAGAACCTTTGGGCCCCAACGGCCATCGGTTCTACGCGCTATGTGTCCGGGCCACTGCCACTTCAACTTGCTAAACCTATGGACTATATTGAAAATTATGACGGTAGAATTACTACGATGCACGTGCACCGACAGCTTAAAAACGACATGATGAAGTTACTATGTACCAGGATAACATAAAGTTGGGGGAGATAATATGAATATTTTTGTATAGGAACGGTACCTGTCACCTGATGGTACCCCCATATGAACATCTACGTTTCGTATGTTTATCAAAATGGGTAAGGGGAGGAATAAAGACAAGGGTGGAAAGGTCTGGGGGAAATCTGTGTGGTCCTAGGTTCGAGTCTGAGGTACATTTCAATGTCTTCTAAGTTACGTTACGTTAAGTTATTTATCAGGTTCTCGGTATCGGTACTGGTATAGTGGTATTGTGTACTAAGAACTGTAAAGCTTTGGGTTTGATTCCCCGATCGGATGTTCTCAGTGGGATTTGAAAACAGAAGGTATTTTATTTTGATTATACTAATTTTTAAAATGTTAAAGACAGACAATATTTCTAGGTAATTTGTAACGAATCCCACCAACCCCACATTAAGTGGGATTGTCAGAAAAGTGTTGTTTAAGCCACACAAGTATGTGGGTAATATTATACATATAACAATAAAGCACATATTTATTCAGTAATTGGCCATTATCAATATCTGTACCACATCCCGTAATAGTTAACCACAAAATCAACAAAAAATACACTTCGTTACCAAAAATTCGAACCATAATAAAAACATTCACAAATCTATAACATGCTATGAATTATAATTGCAAATTGATATCATTGAATTTACTATCCAACTAAACTAACAGGTACCGTTTGACATTTCATACTTTTCAACTTTGCACAGGCGTAACTTACACAATTTCAATAACATTTCGCCTAAATCCATGGAATTGTGGCTCTACGGCAAGCGAAATTAAAATTGTGTGAGTTACGCTTGTCTAAATATGTTTAAAATTGAAAAATATGAAACGTCAAACGGTACCTGTTAGTTTAGTTGGATAGTAAACTTCCTTTGACTATATTTTATTGACGTGACAACGTCTTAAATTAGGTTGCGGCTGGGAGTCACTTATGAAAAAGTGTAACGCCCGGTAACGTTACGATGAGTCACCGAACGAGAGAGAGGCCCGCCGAATGCCTTGCGTCTCTCTCCCACTCAACTATGATCTAATTATAGTTGAGTGATTAATTTAATTATATTCATATCAATAAATATTCTACCGAGAAAAAGACGTTGTCACGTAAAATCTTCGCCCGTAAAACCGACTTTACAGGCAACCATTTTTTTAATTATTTCAATAGATCATTTTGGTAAGCATTTATATAATGTATGTTGTCCAAAATAAAATAAATAAATAATTAAATTACCTATGTAACGAATCCCACTTCACACATGAATCCCATATGGATGTGTCATAGAACATTACAAAACATTAAAATTATGATATAAACAAATTACATATTTTGTTATTTCAGACCACTTAGTAACCGGTAACATTATTCAGTTTTTGTTTAACACATACAATATAATCAAATAATGTCAAAAAACGTCACGAATATGAAATAAGGAATTCATTATCATTTGAAATCGATATCATTGACCTTAAACTTGTCTGAAGGATTTTATGTTAAATGATTTTTGTGGATATCGCTGCGTATTTCTTCAACATACGCAATATATTCCAAAAAAAAGTGAATCCCACATGTTAGTCGAAACCCACCGCGATGAAATCCGTAAAAATAGATATGTTTATTTCAAATGTAAGAAAGCATTATAAAAGTGTAAATTTTAGGTAATATAATAGTTTTAACTATGATCAATTTAAAATTCATTGAAAAATACATTTCTATATTAATATTATAGTTTTTTAATGGTTATCAAATATTAACACTCTTTGTTACCAATTAAATTATGAAAACTTTATGGAGTTTCCAAATATTATTTATTTTCTTCAATAATTGTAAATCGAAAATATTTTTGATGTTTTTGTTTTAGAATAAAACATACTATATTGTCACATAAAAAGAAATGTGGTTCACCTAGGCCCAAAAGTGGGAATCAACAATAAACTACCTATCGATCAAATATACACTCGATTAGAAGTAACGGCCTAAAAAACGGCGAGAGAAATAACAACACAAATAAGCATGTGCTCTTATTTGATTTTAGTATGGTCCAAACCATAATAAATCTTAATTTCAAGGTATAAGGTTTATTGTTACCTGAACTTGATTATAATTTGAGGCTTTTTGCTACATCTCGTAGTTCGAAATTCAAATGTATAAGTATAAGCAACCTCGGCCACTTTTGGCGTGCGATTTTGTTCCGGATCCTGTGTCTAGTATATATTTGATCGAAAAAACTACCACTCACCTCTTGAGTCAGCTCGTCTCCAGTATGATGACCTTCATCTGGCTCCAACTTGACATCAGGCGCATCGGATACATCCATCTCACTCACACCACTGGAACTGGCTGACGTAAAACTAGTGCTTGCTCGCTCCCTCTTAACATCCAGCACCAACTCGTCGTCAAACATTGGAGCCAATTCATAAACTTCTGAATCCAAAGGAGTATTGTTGATCAAATACTGCTCTAAATTCTCTTGCTGTTGCTTCACATCCAATTCAATATCATGCTTCAGTTCTTTGACATCATCGAAGAAATCTCCGTATTCTTGCAAATCAGCCATATTTTGATGAAAGACAGACTCCTCTTCCATTTCTTCAGTTTTAGTTGCGAAATACGGTACGTAATCGATAGCGTTGTCGCTGTAAAACGCATCTTCAGTCTCTTTCTTGACGTGTACATCTAAAATCTCCGAATCAGGCTCCTTCTTGATCTCCATTTCATTTGGCGGCAGTAGAAATTCGTTGACATCGAACGACCTAGTCGCTATCTCGGCGAATACATCATCTGTTCTATTGTGAAAGTAATCAGCTGATAGAGTGACGACAGCAGTGACGTCATCGGTAGCTTCTGGCTCTTCTGTGGCGTCCTCATCGCTGACTTTTACCTCTTGGGCGACGTTGTCATCAGCACTCACATCCTGATCGGTGTCATTTGCGACTGCGAGCGGCGCGGTATCAGTAGCCACGTTCAATAAATATGTATGTATTGGCCCGCGATTATGCCACATCCGGGCATTGTTTTGGCTTTGCCCGTAACGTCCTAGAGAGTTCAGCTCTTCGAAAAGCTGCCTCTCGTAGTTGATCAGGATATTGTCCAGAGATTTGGGATGCACGTATCTCGGACGTATGAGAGTCCTGGCTTCCTGCTCCAGAGACCAGTCGGAGCCGTTTGAGATGTTCAAGCCGGCTAGGAGTTGGGTGTCCCCTTCCAGGTAGTCGCTAGGGTCGACCTTGAGTAGGCTCAGGACCAAAGCGATCCTGAGCAACTCGTCCCCGTACAATTTCTTCAAAGCTATCATTTTGACTAATTGAGCGAATGAGATCTATAAACTGGTTAAGGTTTACGAGTCCTGATCTTACTAAGATTAATTTCTACCCTCCTTTTACGCTTGTCAGGAGACATTTTGCAGCGCCGTCAGTTTCTTCGCGCGCACCATTCCATTTTTACCGAACACATTATGAACATTTGATTCACTATATTCTGGAGTTAGTTGGTTATACGCCAAAATTATTTCGGCGAAAAAAGTCGTATCTGCGAACACTGTCACCGCACTGCAACGGAATAGAATTCCAAATTTGAATTACAAATGTGAACTATTTGGTGGCATTAAAATTTAATCGGGCTTACGTATTTAGTTAACCCCTGAACTGGCATATATTAACTTGCGCTATGTTTGAAAGACGACCTTAAAAGTATGTTATCAAAGCTGAAAATCGATAACAACAATGATATAATTCGATTTAAAAATATACAAACTGTATTCGATAATTCCTCACGAAAAAAAGTTCTGTTATGTGAAAAAAAAGTCACGTTCCAAATACGAACACAATTGTGTCCAACGAAAGTACGCAATTAAAAAACTATAAATTAAAAAGTTATAAACTGTTTGTTTACGTTCCGAATCCAAAAAAGTATTTATTAAAAAACATAAACAGTGGCGGTGCGTTCTAAATTTAAAATCGCACAAACACTTCGCCGAACAGCTGACCGACACGGCAGATAAAGGATACGTCATAGAGAGAATGGAATAAGAAATAATATCTCAAAATTGACTATATTTTAGATACAGACAAAGGAAGCTAATCACTTTGTTTTCTCAATCCTCACACATTATTTTATATTAGAAAGATATGAAACGAGTATACAGCCAGTATTACATTAGCACATTGCTTTATGTTTTTCTAGTCAATATTGATACACTAATACGCAGCCAATCTTAATAATAAACACAAATTACACTCAACAGCTGAGTCCAATAACACGTAATTTTGTTAACACCGCGATAATTTTGTTTACACAACAACCTATAAACGTTATTCAAATCGAGTTTTTAAATTAAGAATCAGCAAAACGATTGTTCCGAACGCGTGTTCGAAATTTGAAATTCGCGATTTCTTTGTTTACGAACGGCAAGCGACGCGCCAACTTGCATCGGCGCGGTACGTGGTACTGAGCAAAATCCACACGAGGAGTGCTGTGACTAACACGACCAATTTAACTTGACCTCTCGTCACTTTTATTTATAAAGACATGATAGCTGCACGCAAATTGGCTGTTAAACTTAGGTCATATCTTTGTTTTGAATTTTCTTTTGTTGAGGAAAATAATGTTTTTGATATCGATTATAGCTAATATCTTGTGACATTGTGTTATGCTAATTTTTATCGCTATGTAAACTTGTCTGTCCAGTTTCGTCACGATTATGAATCATTGCTATCTCGTGTATAATTTTGCGTTGTTGAAAATTGTTTTTTTTTTTTAAATACGCAATGAAAGTTCCGGTTGAGTTCCTTCATAATGATATTAATTTAAATATATTTCTGATGTCATTATGTTAATGCTTAATTGTGATTTTTTATGTTGTTATAATATTTATACCAATGCGAACATTGAACCCGCGCTCTTTCGTTAGACAGCTGGTTTTCGCTACTACTCTATAAAGATGGTATTTTCTGCCCACACCTATATTTTCTAAATATTAAGCAGTATAATCACTACAACTAGCTACGGATAATATTTCCTTTTAAATGAAACTACGGTACATATATCTAACAAAAAAGGTTAACAGTGACGCAGATGTTTTTGGGTTCGGTTGAATTTTGATGATCTTATAAGTACAAAATTATCGTCATTTTTTAAGGAAACAATATCAGCTCTAACTATGCTTATTTAGAAATGAACTAACAATTCCTATCCCGAAATTTGGTGATTCAAAATCGAACCGATTCTCAACGCTATTTGTGTTATCTTCTTAGCTTATTACTACACAAGATACACTTTTAATTGCACTTATAAATCGAATACTTTACTACTTCCATTACTGGAATAAAATATTATCTTCATAGTAAAATGAAGCATCTCCACTTAGGTCGAAAGCGGTCACCTTTTCAATCACATAAGACATTGTTCGCCGATATGTAACTGGTATCGATATAAACATTGCGACCATATGTTTTTACAGGTCAGGTGACCATAAACGAGTGGTGAGTCACTCGGCCTTTCCTAGTATAGTACAAGCCATGGAATTACTTGGCAACAAGGTTTCGTATGGGAATGCTGCTTTTTTAGGGTTCTGTGAATATAGGACAATGGGTTCTTGAGCCCTCGCAATTTTCTAAAGTATGATACACCCAACAGTCACATATGTAGTCCTGACCCCACGGATCGAGTCTTGTGTCGTGGGTATAAGGTAATACGAGATATTTTCGGTGTCACACACCCAGACCCGAGACAACTACTTTTGAGTCACACAAATATTTGTCTCGGTGCGGGGATCGAACCCGCTGCCTCACGTTTCACAGCCGGCGTCTAACCAACTGCGCCACGGAGGCTGTCAAATTATCTTTAATGTCTCGGTTTTGTAAATATGACAACTCTATTTACACAGTCAATGTGGTATGACCAATTGGGGCGTCAACCAACATTAGCTATATGGGTCCTCGTCTAGTTATCTTTACTAGTATTTTTACAATGTCCTTCAATCTGAAACACAACAGTGCATTTACTGCTGTTTAGCGGGAGAAATAGACATTGCAGTGGGTCTCACCCAGGGACCCTCTCATATATGAGAGACCCACCAATTTTTCAGAAAACAACAAACTTAAAATATCCATCTGAACAATATTTACAAGGTGAAAAGCACCAACATTCAACGTGCTTTAATTTCTTTGTGATATGTACAACGGAGAGCTCAACTAACACTGGTCATGTTAGGTCCTCGTCTAATCTTTTCAGATTTTCGGAAGCAACAAACTGAAAATATTGACATTTAAGTATGCAAGGTGAAAACCGCCAAAACGGAATGTGCTATAATTTCTTTGTGGTGTGACCAACTGAGGGGTCAACTTAAACTGGTCGGCGTATTTGGATGACCGCCATAACGGGGAACGGCCTCCATGTCATACGAAAGACAAAAACTCAAAGGGAACTTGCGAAATATTAAAATCTAAAATTATATCACCTTGTTTCCATTTCTCGTTTATTTTGAGTTTTCGCGCAATATTGTTTGTTTACTGTATCAGCCCATATACGTCCCACTGCAGGGCACGGGCCTCCTCTACAATCGAGAGTACGATTAAGAGTGGTTAGTATAGTCCACCACGCTGACCTAGTGCGGGTTGGCGGACTTTACATACCTTAGATTTTTTACAAATCGCTATGGTATGCAGGTTTCCTCACGATGTTTTCCTTCACCGTTATCGTTTGTAGTGATTGACTAATACACACATGACTCCGAAAAGTCAGAGGCGTGCCCTAGGACTGAACCCATGACCACCATGAGTATGTGTGTGACTGTTTGGGTTTATTATTTGTCATTGATTTTCGGGATTTAAGGTATTCCATTTTTAAAATGTTCGGAATATAATATATTTATTTTATTTATTGTAAGTAGCCTAACAGCATTGACAATAATATAATCACACGGGTTTAAGTAACAAAAAGTCAAATGAAGGTCTCCACTGTTAAGTAACGAATTATCACTAAGTGTAAGTACAACAATAAACTGATTATTAAATTAATAGCATCTCGTTGACATTTGTTTCAGCATAAGTAATACAGGATATATCAAGACTGTGTTTCTTAGCAAAACTTTTAGTTGCATTGTGTTTGTAGTCACTAAAACTACCACCCGGCTTCGTTTTCGGTAGCAGTCTTGAGATACCCGGTATAAGTAATAGGTCTATATAATCCTAAAAATTCGATACTCAAACACCGTCCTACAAAACGATTGTCGGATAAAACCGGGGATCCAATGTAAACTATTTTATTTAATTAATTGTTAATTTTAATCTAAAACAGTAAACGCACTGCGTACCACTTTCACTAATCCACGGCTCATTTTGGCGGACAAAATAACTTTCTCGCCATTTCGCGCGCTTTCTAAATTTTGGCGCGCTATTTTGCCGCCATTTTCATTAAAATTTTCAACGGTACTAGAAAGGCCAGCCTACACTATAACGGTGAAAGAAAACATCGTGAGGAAACCTGCATACCATAGCGATTTGCAAAAAAATTCTATGGTATGTAAAGCCCGCCAACCCGCACTAGGCCAGCGTGGTGGACTGTACTAACCACTCTCAATCGTACTCTCTATTGTAGAGGAGGCCCGTGCCCTGCAGTTGGACGTGTATGGGCTGATACAAAAACTATACTAGAAATATGCATGTAGTTTAGTGAAACTCATTCTAGTGTTGTCTTGTTTGTGGGGTGACGTAGGTTCGAATCCAAGATTGGAGAGATTACGCTTGATTATCAAAAATATTTTCGGAGATACCTACATATTTTTGTCATATATGCATTATTATCATAATTAATACGATATTTTTTTGTATGGGTGACATAAAATACTACCGTATTTTTTTCACCCTTAAAGCATATTAATTGGCTTAAAAAAAGATCACAGGTGCGCCCTGGAATTCGAACCCGCTACCGTCACAGCAGACGCGTCCGACTCAAAAGCCACAACGCGCTTAAATAAAGTTTCATAACCTCTCGACCTTGGTTTTGAAATGCAAACACAGAACAATAGCGATTCAAAGATCTCTTCTTCAAATCAATGTTGTAATATTTATTAATATCGGGTGACGCAAATGTAGTTTTAAGGCATTATTCAGACAGTTTTAAAACGTATTTTAGTTAGCAATGTAGAAAAAAATCATAGCAATAATAAATACATGCTGTCATATTTCGTTGTCTGAGTAAGACTACCTAAGGCATAATATCCTTTCTTCCATCTTTCTTATATTAAAAAAACTAACCATTAAGAAGTAATACGTCATCAGGTGAGCCAGGAATTTAAAAAGCATCCAAAGAGGTTTTATATTTTTTTCGGCCAAAAACAAGGTCTTGGTCAGAACATTCCATTTTTGAAATGACAGCTACCGCGCGTAGAATCGTTTCCCGCCGTTTCGCACGTCAAACGCGGAGTTTTTCTCGTCCGCCCGCCAAAAAGTTCAAGGTCGGACGCCATTGGTAAAACAGAGTTTCTTGCCCGCTACTATTTATGTATGCGATAGTCGATTTTAAATATGCGTTGATTTGCCTATATGTTTAATTAATTTAGTATTAATATTACTGTGTTTTGGTGTACTTTAGCGATTAGTTTTTCAAATGTATTTAAAATATGACGATGTTCATATATTTCAGGCAAGTAACTTATACTATATTTCCTTCCAAGTTTGCGTGAAATTTAGTCCATTGTTTTGTCACCCGCTTTGCACGGAGGGAAGTGGACAATAATTTATTTAAAACTCCTCATAATAATTTCACCCTCTGATTAATTTCGTTGCGGGTTAAAGACAAGTTAGACATTCTCGGAGACTCGCCGAGCTTTCAATGCTCGGTGTCATTACATTGCGTGCCACTGATGATCCTGGCTTACAGGAGTTACAGTGGTGGGTGTGAGGGCGGGACAGTCTCCTGTTCGGAACTAGCGATAAATAATTATTGTCAATTAATTTCAACCTGTCAGCAGTGATTCGCAATTGGATTGTATAATACAAATATTATGGGCAGATATTGTAAAAAGTTATACTGGGGTTGGCATGTCCATATGGACAAAAACACCCAAAATAATTTAGTTAAAAAAAACTTTGCCGGATAAACCTTTTGATACACACACTATAAATGGAGTCAAATAATAGTATTGCGAGATAAACTCTATCGTAACTTCATTTACAATCGGGTGCGTTTTATGAAACAAAGAAAATGCATTAGTGAGTCATAGAACTGCGATCGTAGTGGAAATCCTTGCGTTTGTGTAAGTAAGGTCGACTTGTAACGACATATGGGCCTAGCAACTATGCATGGGAAGAGAACACAAGGCCGATATATATTTAGAACATAAGCACAAACTGCCGTTCTCTATATCCTATCTATCTTTAACAAGGGGTTAAAATAGCTAACATGAGTATGTCTGTACAATTCTACGCTTATTTTGTTGGGTTGATTAAATTATATACCGAATAACCAAAAGATTTGTGAAAAGAAGTAATCTAAATTAGTAATGTTCAAATTAAAATCTAACGGATGAAGGTATAAAATTAAGGGTTGTTTTGACATTTGAAAAATATATAAAAATTGGCGGTTCTTTATTGGATGGATGTTCATTCTGGATTGAACATGGAACAAGTGTGGATCTCCGAGGAAGACGATAATACTTGTGAACAAGTTTTTTTTTTTTTTTTTTTTATAATGGCCCGGCATAGTGGCGGCATTGCACCTGATGGTAAGCGCAAATGCCGCCCAGGCAGAGTATCCAATGGCATCGGACGGCAGTCCCATGCCAATGGAAACAATTATGCCGGCCTGCTAAGGTGCCTCTTCACACCACGGCGGAAGGACCCAGGATTGTAGGAAGGAGGGAACACGTGAGATGGCAAACAGTTCCACAGCCTGACGGTGCGGCACAAAAAAGAATTATAGAACCGTTTGGTTCGCGCCGGGATGGTTTGGACCGACAAGCTATGGCTTCGCAAGCCAGCCCGCGTGGTTCTGGTAAGGAATGGAGAGGAGGGGTACAACAAGTGATTGTGTGCCGGACGTACCAAGATTGTAATTTCTGGAAATAAAGAAGTAAGTGCTAACTTAAATAAATTATAATTATATACACCTGAAATGTGAGTTTTATTACAATTTAAACAAAAAAAGACATATGTATTTATCTAATCTAGCTATCTATATTATGCACCATATCTATACCTCCCTATCTTTGTTAGCTGAACCATAAAATGCATCGAAATATCTAATGAAATCTCTTGTTAAAGATAGATAGATTACAGAGAACGGTTGTAAAACATTGATTTAAAAACTAAGGATACTGAAGGGCTTCAGTGCATTTAGAGTTTTAAAAAGATGGCCGTGAAAATAGTGTTGAAATAGATATTAAATTAACTTTATTCAATTGATTTAATCTAAACGGTAATGAAAAAATATCATCTTCATTTTTATTAAACTTTCTGTCATGATACAAGCAATAATTTTCAAAATCGTTTCTAGTGACGAATAATAACGCTCCTCTTATTTTATTCTTAATTTTTTTGTTTTTCTTTATATCGTGTTTACTGATTATTGTATTTTCTGTTTTCCGGCTCATTGTGCATAAAACGTTATCACAAAGTTTTACTTCTTTCTTTCTATTTTATGAGTGCAATAAATATTTTCATTTTCAACTTAAATAGATTTAAAAACTATCTATGCATAAGAATGCAAGCGTTAAGGAAACAATCCCACGGCCGGACTGAAATAGTGCGCGACCTTTAAACAGTTGCACTGAATGCACATTGCAATGTTAATATTTACAACATCAAATGGGAGGAACGTCTTTCACGATATTCAGATAGATCCTGGTTTAGTATACTAGGTTTTTACCGCGGGTTTGCTCGCTAACATTACGACTAACTAACTTACTGGTGTCTCTCATATGTGAGAAGCCATCTGAGTGGGTACCAACGCAATGTCTATTTCTCTGTAAATGCACTGTTGTGTTTTGGATTGAAGGGCATTGTAGCCAGAGTAACTACTGGACATATTGAGACTTAATATCATATGTCTCAGGATAGTGAGCAACAAAATAGAGAGTTGTAAAACCATATTCAAATATTCCAGGGTTGTAAACGTTTCAAAAGCAGCGATAAAATTATCAAGACTATATGCCAAAATTCCTTTGCACATTATTACAATAAAACAAGTGAATTGGGACGGCGACCTCGTTTATATTCGTCTCAGGTCACGACATGATATAGGACCAAGAGACTATAGCGGGATTATTAAATTAAATTCATATATGAAAGCGAAAATAAAACAATGTCAAGATTTTCCATTGCGTACTGTCCAGCCGTCATGCCCGCGAATGCAACTCGTGCCTCAGAATCCACAGCATTGCAATGACGAGCATTTAAGCGAACCGTCTCCGGGAATGACTATTGTATACCAGCAACGAATTTAAGTAGTCAAATTAATAGGAGTTGGAAATTCATATTTCTTTATTGCACTAAATGGCGAGGCGAGCCTCCCGTTCACCTGATGGTAAGCGATGCGACCGCTCATGAATAGTAGCAAAACCAAACGCCATGAAATACGAAGTAATGCTTGGCATTCCAGTGGACTCGCCATCCCGAGACATAAGGTGTTAAGTCTCAATATGTCCAGTAGTTACTTTGGCTTCAATCCGAAACACAACATGCGTGCATGCTTAAGACTAGTGACGTCACTAGTTTTGTTTTGCATCCCTTTTACTGTCTTCAAGATTTAAAACGTTTCTAACTTGTTAAATTATTAATCGACTCTTTGTTTGCTAGATTTTGGATATGGATACCTTTTGACAATACAATATTTAGCCAAGACCTTCCCCCCCAAACCCTAAGTGAGGTTTTGAAAGATTTACCTTGAAGCCCTCTCCTCTCCCCATAGAACACCTCACGTAATTAATCCCCCCTTTACTGTGGCTGTTGTAGAAACACATAAGGACAAAGGTAATTACATAAAACAAGAACAAAGAGATGATTCGTCCCGCCCACACCTCAGTACCTTGACTGGAACTGATGCATAAAAACGAACTTCAAATCGCTATTTATGGCTTTAACTGACAAATTAGGGATAGCGGATAGCGACCCCAGCACACGAGGGCGGAAGACCAACCATGATTTGACAGCCTCCGTGGCGCAGTCGGTTAGACGCCTCCTGTGAAACGAGAGGCCGCGGGTTCGATCTCAGCACCGAGAGAAATATTTGTGTGGCCCACAAATATTTCTTCCGGGTCTGGGTGTTTGTGAGACCGAAAAGTCTCTCGTAGTTCCTGATACCCACGACACAAGACTCGATCTTAGTGTGGGGTCAGGACTATGTTTGTGACTGTTTGGTGTTACATATTTATTTATTTTATGATGACTTGAGCAGTTTCTCAGGATCCCATGTCATCAGACTTTACTAGTAGTACGTCTCTCATATGTGAGAGGCCACCTGGGTAGGTACCATCGCAATGTCTGTTTCTCCTGCCAAACAGCAGTGTTGTGTTTCGGATTGAAGGACATTGTGGCCAGAGTAACTACTGGACATATTGAGACTTAATGTCTTATGTCTCAGTACTGCGAGCGCAGTGGAATGCCAAGCATTAGTATGTATTTAAAGGTGTTGTTTGGTTTTGCTACTATTCATGAGCGTTATCGCTTATCATCAGGCGAACGGTGTGCTCGTCTCGCCATTTATTGCAATAAAAAAAGACGCGGATGCCAACATGTTCACAGTGGTCGAGGGTCCAAATCCAAGGGCTCTTCTTACTGAGTAATGTTTACTAATCAGTTACCACGCACTATAACAGTGAAGGAAAACATCGTGAGGAAACCAGCATACCATAGCGATTTGTAAGAACTTCTATGTAATCTCCGCCAACCCGCACTAGGCCAGCGTGGTGAACTGTACTAACCACTCCCAATCGTACTCTCGATTATAGAGGAGACCCGTGCCCTGCAGTGGGGCGTATATAGGCTGATACAGTACAGTACATATAGACCCATCGCATCATGGGACGAAATACTAAGCGAAACGTGGGCGTCTGATAGCACTTCTGCCTACCCCTTCTGGAAAAAAACACGAGAGTTTACGTATTCAATCTTCGTTGCACATCACGTGCATTTTTACCACAAACATTAAACACAGGGAAGAGTAATATTTTTGTAAGTCTATTTTCGGATAGGTGCGATGACCAGACGCCATGACCTAACGGCAAGGACGCAGAAACATAAAAAATATTACTGCGTATGTACACGGTAGCGATAAATACACATAGAAGCTTCAAATATACACTAGATTATAAGTAACTGCCTGAAAAACGGCAAGAGAAATAAGAGCACAAATAAGCGTGTGCTCTTATTTGATTTTAGTGGTTCACAACATAATAAATCTTAACGTAAAGGGATAAGGTTTATTGTTACCCGAAGTTGATTATAATTTAAGACTTTTTGCTACATCTCGTAGTTCGAAATTCAAATGTATAATTGTATAAGGAACAGTAGTTTATTACTTTGTAATTGATTCAAGAAAATGTCTACGTTTTTCATGACGCGAATGTATGACAGCGCTCCCTCTATATTATAAATACTCCAAGTTTATTGCATTAGTCAACCAATAGGCTTGACGGTATGAAACCGGAGACTAAGCGTGGTCGGTCCTAGATTCAAAACCACGTCATTTCCTAAGACAATTTATACCCACTATTAATTTAGTCCACATTATGTTGTAAGAACATTATTCTTTTAATTAATTTTCATTTATGTAAGACATTTTACAATTTCATTATTTTTAATTGTTATAAATGGCGAAACGTGGAGGCCATTCGCCTGATGGTAAGCAATATGACCGCTCATGGACAGTAGCAAAACCAAAAACACAATGAATAACAAAGCAATGCTTGGCATTCTACTGCGCTCGATCCTGAGACATAAGATGACAAATTAATATTATTTTCACTTTCTATCAATCTCACGAAAAGTTCATGGTTGTTGGTAACAGACGCGCCTGCCAACATGTTTACGGTGGTCGCGGGTTCAAATCGCAGGGCACACCTCAGACTTTTCGGAGTCATGTGTGCATTGATAGTCAATCACCACGCACTAAAACGGTGAAAGAAAACATCGTGAAGACGCCTGTATACAATAGACATAAGTAAGAATTTCTATGGTATGTAAAGTCCGCTAACCCGCACTAGGCCAGCGTGGTGGACTGTACTAACCACTCTCAATCGTATTCTCGATTGTAGAGGAGGCCTGTGCTCTGTAGAAGGACGTATATAGGCTGATAGTTAAATATTATATTTCACGTGCTTGGCAGAGGCATATATTGTTTATAATGTAATGAAATTGGATTAAATTTAGAATTTACATCAATGCCAGCGGATGGTATGAAAATTAGACGATCTTGTAGTCAAGTGCAGTCAGTCGGAAATGATAGCATTTTTTTTATTGCATAAGTCCGGCATTCTGGTGGTAGGTCTCTCATATGTGAGAGGCCGCATGGGTAGGTACTACCGGAATGTCCATTTCTCCGCCAAACTGCAGTGTAAATGAACTGTTATATTTCGGATTGAAGAACATTGTAGCCAGAGTAACTACTGGACATATTGAGTCATAACATCTTATGTCTCAGGATGGCGAGTGCCGTGGAAGGCCAATCATTGCTTTGAAATTCAAGGTGTTGTTTGGTTTTGCTTACTGTTCATGAGCGGTCGTATCGTTTACCATCAGGCGAACGGCATGCTCGTCTCGCCATTAATTACAAAACAAATCTCAATTGTTTTAGTCGCGTAGTAAATATAACTTGGTAGAAAAGAGTACGATGCGGTGACAAGTGGCAATAAAGAAAAATTGATTTTCTTTAGTGCCAATTGTGCAATTTGGCAACACTATTAAAAATGTCATTATGATCGTTGAATAATTTTAGACGTAGGTATTTCTATACATTTTCACACAGTTTTTGTTTGTTTTGTGATTGCAAATGAACAAATAGACTATTAACAGCAATAAATAAAAATAACAAGTGTCACAACATTTTCCATCGTAGTATATCGGGTTGCCGTATTAATATTAAATTCGATCTTAGCGCCCTCATTAAAAACAGACACTTTTTTGCCAAACTATACTATACTACGACAGCCTCTCGTTCGATCCCCGCACCGAGAGAAATGTTTGTGCGGCCCACAAATATTTCTTCCGGGTCTGGGTGTTTGTGAGACCGAAGAGTCTCTCGTAGTTCCTGATACACGACACAAGACTCGATCTTAGTGTGGGGTCAGGACTATGTATGTGACTGTTGGGTGTTATTTATATTTATTTATTTACTATTACATAACCAAACTGGCCAATTCCCTAGTCTCATAGTATCAATATCACACATTTCAGGGAACTTTCTAAAGGGCAGAATAAATGAAATACGTATGAACACCAGAGAAAAAATATAATTGTTCAAACAATAACCATTGTTTACGAACCCTCACAAAATAAAGTTGTTTATGCAAGGCGTTCTTTTCACTTTTTTGATACAATACAATTATTATTTCAATGGTTTTTTACACTTCGGCTAGTACCAGTACAAATGTTCGGTTGAAATAAAAGCATTATATGAAATATATTTTATTTACGCAATATTCAAATTTTCTCAGTATTTCTCGAAATGTGTTTTTAAGATTTTTTGTATGAGTAAATAAATAAATATGATTCTAAGAAGGTTAATATGATTTATCGTTACTTTTTTAAGTACATGATAAATATTTTGAAATTCACAAATATTAATTGCTAATGAGTCAAATAATGCTGCTTTTTACGGATTTTATCGCGTAATATTCGCGTAAATCTAAGAAAGAATTAGTCAAATACAGGCGCCCTACTATATTCATTCGAAACGAAAATCGAAACTTCGGATGATCGAAGTTTTTTATACGACACGAATGTATCTACTCTGTAAAAGTTCGAATTTGTATAACGTACATCGTAACCATAAACTTATGGTCTACGGTTACGTCCATAAGTCAATAACGACCATAAGTATATGTAGGTACATTCGTATCGTATATAAACTTCGATCATCCGAAGTTTCGATTTTCGTTTCGGATGAATATAGTAGGGCCCCAGGACGAGAAAACCTCTGCCATTTGCAAATATTACGATTTATTGTATTGCCAGAGCCCAGAAGAGCGTTTTGAAAGTTTTAAAATCAATTTATTTAATTATCAAAGTTTTCTTAAATGTTCTATTTGGACTTCGCACTAACTGAATTTAAAAGTCGTCTGAAAAGAACAAGACATTTGATAGCTAGAATGGATTTAAAAACTATGGCCAGAAGTCGACTGTCGAATTGTAACGGCCAATGGGGTCGGGATCTCAAAGACGAAAGAAAGGTCGTATTTTCGCAGATATAAATAATTCAAATCCAGGCATTAAGATATTAATTCTCGGTGCTATATTAGTATTTAGATGTTACTGTATATTTAGTTGTTATTATTACTAATTTATATTTTCCAGTTTATGGGGGGACGGCGCGTACGCAGTCCCCACTACCAAAAATTACGCGTCCGAGTTACCCACATTAGGGGTAATCGCAAGGGTCAACCCGTCCGCAGTGCAATGGACAGGCCTCGCCCTGGGGGAACCGCCTTCTTGATCACGGTGTCCCCTACGCCAGGTAAGTATGAATTCACTAGCGAGCTCTCAGCTTATATACAAACGTCGGCGAATCTTGACACCGCGATTCAGAAGTTGCTGTGGACTGAGCAACGACATCTAGTAGCAGATTTTGGAATTAAATGTCCAGAAAGGGCAAAGGAGGTTGAATGGCTTCTCAAATGTTAGCATTAAACATGTCAGATAAAAAAAAACTTGAGAAATAATTATAGCACAAAGACTGATATGGCTTCTGATCCTAAAAAGCATATGATTCAAGCAACATACATTTGTTATTGTTGTGAAATAGTTGACAAAGCGACACCAAATTCCATCTAAAAACTATTATATGTTTTAATGGAATACTCACTATTAAAGTCTGATAAATTACAAATAATATAAAAGCAATATTGTGTCACTTGTAATGTAACAAATTGATTGCAGTGGCCTTTCATATTTATTAATGGAAGTAAATGAATTGGTAGAGACAAGTGCTGAAGAAAATATGTCTTGTATTCTAATTAATTATACTGTACAAGCCCATATTAGGCCATTGCTGAGCATGGAACTACTATCCAACCTATGAAAGTATATTTAATTATTATCTGTCTATGAGTTTGAGTGGATTTCAATAACCTTAAACCTTAGAGTACATTTGCACCTTCAAAAACCTAGATATTTTCTTGTTTGTAATTTTGGTAGTACTCCTATAGTAGTGAAAATTGAAGTAATCATTTAACAAAAAATTGCTACAAATTTCTTCGATAACTGATAGTATATTTAGCTATGATCATTTCAAAACATGTTTGAGTGTAATTAAGAACCCTAAACTATTTATTTTCCCTCTCTATATTATAAATACTCAAAGGCAAGTGCTTAATAAAAAATAATGAAAGAGGTGTCTATGGATCAGTAAAAAAATCGATAATTAAGTCAAACTAAGTTATGTACTCAAACGTCCCGACTCCCAATTTTGACAGATGTCGTTTGTCAAAGTCAATTTGACAGCATAATGTAAATAGAAATAGGGTATATTTTAAAAATTTAAATTTGACATTGACAGGTGGACGTGCCACTAGTTATGGTCCCAAACTTGACATTGGCATAATGTTCAACAATTGCCATAAAAAAAAAAAAGTTATGGTCAAAGTATAGCATAGAAAACCATCAAAAGAATAAACTAGTACAAAACAAATAAATAAAACTTAAGTAACTTGTAAAGTAGGACAGTCGCTTATATCACCTTGACACTGTTTAAAGAACAGCTGTGCGTTCTATTGGAAAAATGTTGCCTAGAAAACTGTGTAATATATGGGAATGTTTAGTTGATAAGTAGGTATCGTATGAGAATGCCTACTCCGTAAGTAGATATTGTTTCATCCTTTATACGTCCCACTGCAGGGCATGAGCATATACTATCGAGAATACCGTTGGTAGGTCAGGCCATATAGTCCACCGTGCTGGCCTAGTGTGGGTTGGTGGACTTTAACATAACATAGAAATTGTGCTATGGTATTTATGTAAGTTTCCTCACAATGTTTTCTGTCACCGTTGTACTGCAAGGTGACTGACTAACATTACACAAATGATTCCAATAAGTTAAAGACCAGGGATTTGAACCCACAACCAGGGTTAACATGTTCATATAATCTCAGTATTACCCTAGGTTTGACTGGTAGAGAATGCTTCAGGCATTAAGTCCACCTGTACATCATTTGTATGAAGTGTACATCATTAATTAACATGTTGGCCATGTCTGGTCCGTTACCAACAGACAGCCATTAGAGGGGCGGTTGGGAAGTAGATAGTATAATAGATAAAATAAAAATGAAAATAGACTACTTTTTGACTCCAATAAAATATTGAACATAATTTAGATTCAGGTTTTTTTTCATTCAACCATCCCATTTGGAAAGCAGTTTTCACTCACACTAATATTGCAACCTAGGTTCAATTGAGTATGAGATTTTGACCCCACAAAGGATATTCTTTCTTTCATAAATATTTAAACTCAACAGTTATATAGTTCTGACATCCACACTAATAAATATGTTTAGTATCCAATACAATAGACAATAACACACACCTCACAGAACTTGATATTATTATGCACTAAATGGAATTTCAACGTATTTGTGGCACTGAGAAATTAAATAACATTTTCTTATTGCCCAGTTATCAATAGCTACAATATCAAAGTTTTAAGTGATTGTCTGTAAAAACCAACAATTCTTTACATCCTTACATTTTGTCCCATTACTGTTTATTGTTTAATAACACTAAAATCAAAAGTTAGCTGTGTATACACAGCTCCTTTTGAAGAAATTTAAAAGCAGCCTTTACTCTAGTTATTATTAAACATATCAAATAATATAATACAGAAACATGTATGTTATGCCATAATCCAATTAAAATAAAGTGTTTTCAAAATAATTACCTACCTGTAATTCATATTTGAATCTTAAAGGGCACAAAAATGACCTTCAAGATATTCAAATTAGGAATAACATACCTCATAAGTAATAAGTAAGTAATATAAAATACATAATACTTACTTAGTTCATTTGAATAACTATAAATAAATAAAAAAAAATTGCATGGATTTTCCAGTCATAAAAAATAGAGAGAATATAAAATATTTTTAATACTTCTATTACTTTGTAAACATAACTCCTGATTCATACAGCCTATTGAAAACTGGTCACTTAAATTTAAAACAAATATATCATATAAATTAATCCAAAAGTTTTTGTTTATAATTCATAACAACAAGTTCTTATGTGATGCCAATTTAAACTATTTGTTTCGATAAATTAATTAATTATTAATCGCCATTACAAATCTTATAGGAAAAAGTTTTCACTGACAAGTGACACATCTCCTTAATGTACTTTAAGTACAGCCGTCCCTTTCTCACCAAGGGTAAACTCTTGTGACCGACAGAGAAGGAATATAGGTCGTGCAACCCTATAGGTACTACAGGTAAAATAGTACTTATTTTTTGATAAGATAACTATTTGTTTGATTTCCTTATCGATACACATGGAAACATTCACTAACAACGTTTATAACACCTCCAAATACGCTGAAAAATTTGATAAATTGGTAAAACAGAACCTTTTTCGCATACCCGCAAGGTCGCCTATAGCGCAAGTTAAATTATAAGAATTACTAACTCCGGTGCAGTGTTACGCTTCGTTACCTCTTATAACGGAAGATTGCCGAAGAAAACGTGTAAAAGTTGTCGGGAATAATGTAATATCACCACTTAAACACTACACACAATAAACACACCGAAATTATGCACTGTAACTCGCGGTAAGTCGGGGTAAAGCACTCCGACCGCGATTACGAACTTTGCACCGCAATATACACTTTAAATGATTATTTAATTTGTTATTTAAATGAAAAAAACAAGATCGCACGATCCACCACTCGGTTTGTGACTGACTTCCGATCGAACTTGGCAGCGCTACACGTCACACTGACGTTTGTAAGGGACGGAGTTATGCGAGAAAGTGAAACAAAAGACACGATACCACCCGGCTGATTACGGAGGTTACCCTATCATTATCTTTGCCCTTAAAATTGCGACTAGCATAAATCACCATCTGCTGCGACTAACAATGAGTAAATTTTCGTATTGCATCATAATTATATCAAAAATAGATAAGCTTTCTGTGTAATAGTGCTATCTTGTGGGCAATAGCTTAACTAGTTTAAATTGTTATAGCCAGTCGTCACAAGATGGCGCTAAAATAAATTACCTTTTAACAACAGAATAAGAACTGCAATTATTAAAATAGGACAACAAAATATTATTGACTTTGCCATCTTTGTATTAATGTACTTGAGAAGGAAAATACTAACGCAATAATTACAAATATGACGCAATTAGCAACAAGAATATACGTTCAAGGTTCTAAGCCTCATTATCCTATTACAATCATGGACTTAGCCGTGAACGGAAAAATATTCAGTCGCCTCTCGATAGATTAAAGTTGAAGGGACCTCTCTAATACTTTAAGAAATTTGTATGGTGCTCTTGTATGGTGTAGACAAATAGACTTGCACGAACATTCGTGTTTATACAAGTTTTGTCGATATTTCGATATGTCAAGTTTGCGTGAAAGAATTTTTTGCTTTCGAATTATCGAGTGTACCATATTGAATTTATTTGAATTATCCAAGAACTCAATTTCTATAAAGCGCCATCTATTGATAGATAGCAAGACTATTTTGTGACCAAAATATATTTGTATTGGTTGTCAAGAACATTTTTTGTTCCGGCTGTTATCACTTTCTTCGTGGCGAGGCATTGATAATGACCTAAAACTGTAACATCGTTGAAAAATCGATGAGCCAATAGCCATGTTCGTTACTAGCGTTGGTGTACATAATTTGTATCAGAGTTTATATTATAAATATCAGCCTTTGGCTAAGGCCATTATTATATCCAAATAGTTACAAGTATAAGTATAAATATATATGATATTTAATAATAAAGCACTAGTTCCTATAAGGGAATCATGAACAGAGCTAGCTGGTCCAAACTTTTCAAAAACAGAAATTTTAGAATTCTCCACCAGAATTTCAAAAATATCAAACCCATATCCCACACTAAAGATACTTTACTCACAAATAATCATCCCATCAAAAACATCCTGTAAAAAAATTCCAAGTCTCGCAGCTCAGGTTTTCTACTGCAAAAAGTTGTGAGATCCATATATGTAATACCAAGTCGATTGAGTTATTTAGTCCTTGCTTAAGGGACCTTCTGTATAAAGTTATTACTATATCAATATTAAAAATTCTTCAATTTATTTAAAGTACTTTCAATGTATTTAAAGTTTTTGTTTTTAACATGATATATTGTTGATGGCTTATACAAGCTCCTATAGGTTTATTTTTTTATATTTAAATAAATTGGGTTTATACAGAGTGTATCAAGACTGCTACCGAAAACGAAGCCGGGTAGAAGTTTAAGTGACTTCATACACAATGCAACTAAAAGTTTTGCCAAAAAATAAAGCAAAGAATTTTGTTTAATTTTTCCTAATGTCAGTGGTAAATATTTTTAAAGACTTTTATTTTTAAAGACGCTGTGGTACGCCAGGATTTGAAGGAACAAAAACGATATTTAAAATAAATTTAAAAAATATCGCGTTTCTTTGCGAAATTAGTTGCATTGTGTTTGCAGTGACTAAATCTACCATCCGGCTTCGTTTTCGGTAAAAATCTTCATATTATAACCTGTAGGGTACTGTATAGTATTTATTTAGTTTTAGTATTAATTGTATTATTAACGACTGAATGTCAGCACGCCATGAAGGTCTCTCATCGAAAATCAGCGTTGCAGTACTACTGAAGTGGTGCTGCATAGCTGAATGAGAAGTACCTTTGCTGGTTTTTTTTTTTTTTTTTTTACCTTAACTGTTCTATACTAAGGCTGAGTTGCACAAACTAACTTTGCCAATACCTTTGCCTTTGGAACTGTCATCGCCATACATTTGAGACGTATTTGACCTTGCTAATGTATGGGATTGACATATTCAAGGTCATAGGTATTGGCAAAGTTAGTTTGTGCAATTGAGCCTAACTTTTTTGTAATTTATTGTGCCAGTAATAAATATTCTTTTTTTTCTTTCTTTTTCTTTATTATATAAATGACATACCTGTATGTTGTTAATCTTCTTGTTGACAATGGCGATATCCTCAGGATCAGGACTGAGGCTTCGCATGGTCGGCAGCATTTCCTCCAGCATCGTGCTTTAGTTCTGCGGGAAGAAACATAATGTTAGGATATCTGTTAACATTTACATGTCGAGTTTATACGGATATTATACGGCAAATACCATATTTAAACATCACTATAAGTAAATAATAATAAATAACACTCAACAGTCACATACATAGTCCTGACCCCACACTAAGATCAAGTCTTGTGTCGTGGGTATCAGGAACTACGAGAGACTTTTCGGTCTCACAAACACCCAGAACCGGAAGAAATATTTGTGGGCCGCACAAACATTTCTCTCGGTGCGGGGATCGAACCCGCGACCTCTCGTTTCACAGACGGCGTCTAACCAACTGCGCCACGGAGGCTGTCAAAACTCAAAAATATATTAATACAATGGAGTTTAGTTAGAAGTTAGTTTTACAGCCATCGTCGCACAGTTGGTTAGACGCCGGCTGTGAAAGTCCGCAAACCTGCACTAGGCTAGCATAGTGGACTGTACTAAACACTCTCAATCGTACTCTCGATTGTAGAGGCGGCACATACCCTGCAGTGGAACGTAGATGGGATGATACAAATCAAATAAAATCAAAATATTCTTTATTCAAAATACAATCTTTCACAGGATCGTTTGAATCGTTACTTTATCGTTTTCATTCCAGTTTTCCGTTTGTTAGTTATCGTTTCCACTACCACCGTTTTGGAACATGTAGCTGTGAAGAAGAAACGGCGCAAGAAACTCCCTCAGCAACACGAACTGTCTTCTTTTTTTTATCGCCATATAAAATTAAAATGGTTCATGTTACAAGTCATTGACAGATTGAAGACCAAATAATTTTACTAAATTAATGCTGAGAAGGCATCTCATTGGCACGTTTGCAAATGATTATACAATTATTTATTGCGTCTTCTTTCTTTCTTTTAAAATATCTTTTTGTATTACTGTTTCTTTTGTTTGTTCCTTTTATTCTCCTTTGGCACTTGTACTGTATATGTTGTGTTGTAATACCTAATAATATTAGCTCAATAGGCATGACGAATTATTTTAAAATCATGTTCTATAATATGGATACATATTTATTGTATACGAAATAATCTATATTTCAAGAATTAATAAAGGTTTAACACAGTTTTAAGCCATTTTTCTAATAATCTTTGAATAGTGCACAGAAAAAGCTAGTAGGTGTCATGGCGTCCATTATAACGTCACCACTAGGTAAACATGTCATTGTGTCTTGCGCAGCGAAGTAAGCGAAAAGCGAAAGTTAACGAAACAAAACATATTTCGTTTGTTAAAAATGAATTCTAAAGTCTATAAGTGGTTCCGGTAAATTTCACACTCCACATTTCTAAAGAAATTTGTAAAGTTTACGGCAGGTTTACATAGGCGTGACATAATGCGTCGTTGACTAGCGTTTTTGTCAAAATGGCCGATTGCTATATTTTGTACTTTTATTTTATTGAAAATCTTGTTAATCTCCAATTCTGGATTAAAACTAGAACATCGTTCTAAACCCTTCTAATATGCATTTCCCCCTAACATCGTAAAATATTTGATATTTTGATACTGTCGTCACGCCTATTGTAATCGTGTCAATAAAAATACGTTCTTTCTTTAAATTGGAGTTCAATCTTGCTATTCAATCTCTGTTATGTTTACACAAACATGAAACACGTTGATAAAGTGAGACTAGATAACAGCAATAGGAAGTGGCGATAAGATGTATATTTCAGCAAAGTTCTAGGTTATACGAGTATGCTAACATAATTTTTTGCAATTGTTTTTAACAGCCTCCTTGGTTACAAACCCGACTGAGAAATGAAAGACAGCGGGTTCAATTAATTGTGTGATCGTCAATAGGGTATTTGGCCCATTTTTTTAAATTGCATCTATAAAAGGGTATCCATATTCGGAATCTAACAAACAATGAATTTTAATCAATGGGGTTACTAAGCGTAATATGCATATTTGACTCAAGTTACACTCTACTTCAAAATATACGATTATAGTCAAAAATTCTATGAATCTCTTTTTGTTTCTATACCAGAAAATGTTGTTATATTTTGTGATATCAACGACACAAGACTTGGCATAAACAAATACATCCAACAGTGACATACAGAGACCTAACCAAGGAACCTCTGACATTTAAATCCTGTGTCGTGGATATCAGAAAATCTTATGCAATGGTGTTTGCAATAATCATTGGTTACAAGTCATAAAGACATTTGTCACGGTTTTGATCGAACCCGGGACCTCTCGCTCTCTCAACTCATTGCGCCATTGAAACTGCTGTTATAATAGAAAATACATTTGATTTGTGACATTATGTTAAGTACGAGTAAGAAACTCGTGAATGCTCCGACTTTTTTGCCGCCAAAATATATTGATAAACATATAAGATAGGGAAATCCCCACATATTGGCTTTTATGAAAACCGGTAAGATAACCAAAGAATACAATACATCCTTTAGCGTAAATGATGTCATAAATAAAATTAAACTGTGTTACGAATTCCGCCAACTCATGTAAACAAACAGCGTCATCTATCGGTGAGTGGTGTAACAAGTCATTATTTACGATTTGTTTACTTTTTACGATAACAGATGGCAGGCATTTGACATCTGTGGATAAATAAGTGATACCAAGTAACTAAGGCGAATGGGTCACACAAGCGTTATTCCAACGCGATTTTCGACGTTCAGCGTTGGATATCAAAGTTTCATTTCATATGAACATAAATATTGACAGCCTCCGTGGCGCAGTTGGTTAGACGCCGCCTGTGAAAAGAGAGGCCGCGAGTTCGATCTCCGCACCGAGAAAAATGTTTGTGCGGCCCACAAATATTTCTTCCGGGTCTGGGTGTTTGTGAGACCGAAGTCTCTCGTAGTTCCTGATACCCACGACACAAGACTCGATCTTAGTGTGGGGTCAGGACTGTGTATGTGACTGTTTGGTGTTATTTATTTATTTATTGAGAACGGTAAAAAAACCGTCAAAAATGACGTTTTTAGGGGCTCGTGCGAATGGGGGTCTTACAGCGTAACGCAAAAATATAAAAAAAAAGTTCTTAGCTTGGTAACTAAGGTCGTAAGTTCAACATTCTTATCGGAATAAATGTTTAAATTAAGGAACTATGTTAATCCGTCTGAAATTTTAATATTGTCTGTACAAATATTCCATTCAAAAATTGTGAAGATTTCAATGTCTTAATTATCTTCATTATAGTAGTGATTATTTATTGAAAAACTGGGAACAATATTCTTAAGTAAATTCTATTGTAAATTCATACTTAAATTAATTATTATGATATGCCGATTTGGCACTACTATATTCATCCGAAACGAAGTTCGAAACTTCGGACGATCGAAGTTTTTTATACGATACGAATGTATCAACTCTGTAAAAGTTCGAATTTGTATAACGTACATAGTAATCATAAGTCTATGGTTACGACCATAAGTCAATAACGAACATAAGTACTATAAGACTATAACTTCGATCGTCCGAAGTTTCGAACTTCGTTTCGGATGAATATAGTAGGGCCCAAGAAAAAAAGGCAGTCGAATTGAGAACCTCCTCCTTTTTTGAAGTCGGTTCATAATATATGGTAGTCTGCCTAACACGCAATAGGCCACTTACAGCAAAATAATCGCTGCAAGTCCAGTTTTTGTGAATATTCCGGTTATGGTTACATAAGCACAAAGTCCGTATTATAAATACCTTGACGTCATAACTCGTAAGAAATCTTGCTGAATGGTATTCCAATTAAGGTAATTTATTCTAGAAATCTTTGTGTTTTTTTTTAAAACCGAACCGGAACCGAACCGAACCGAACTTTTTAAGATATTATCAAAATGATAATCCTTCTACGTATATCTGTCGATATAATAATTATATCTATTGAAAACATGCACCCCACGCTTTTTTTACAATAAAAAATATTTTTTTCTTATATACAATATACTTAATTCAAATTTTTAAAAATTTATTTTGCATTTCTTAGTTGGATTTTCTATAAAAGCGTATTTTTTTAGTTTTTTTTTTGAACTATTATTTATTTTCTTATTTATACACTATTATTTATTTATATTTTTTATAATTTTTTACACTATCCTTAATTCAGTATTATTAAAATTTATTTTCTATTTTTTAGTTGGGTTTTTTAATTTGATTGATGTAAAAACCATGGTAAAAACGAAGATTCGTTACTTAGAGATTGTGTCTGGATGTAAACCGTCATAAAATATTATCCATTTGTAAATGTATTAATATAAATTTAAAATAAAGGATAACAACTGGAATGAATTACTCTGAATTACTTCCAAGCTTCTTCTTTTAATAATATTATAACGTTGTATTTATTTTCCGATTGTCTATTAAGTTACCCTTGCCAACGTCACCTTGTAAACAAACCGTCGCTAAGCAACGGCGACCATTTTTAATAACATCGATTGCTAAGGGCGCCCTAGTTATCGACAATTATCGACACGGCAATATTCTTAGTACCAATACAGTAAAAACCAATCATTGATTAAAAAAACAAAGGATTTTTGTATCCCGAATACAAATTACAAGTCTTCTATCTTGGGTATCAGAAATTACGAGATGTTTTCAGTCTCATAAACACTTAGACCCGAGACAAATACCTGTGGATAAAATAAATATTTCGGCGGTCCCTCCGTAAACTATCGAAACTGCAAAATTGCATTTTTGTTTTATAACATTAATTGCCAGTATAGTCCAGATCTGACTAAGGTTGCAGGAAGTCGCTGGATGCAGGCCGCTTCCAACAGGCCGATGTGGAGATCCTTGGGGGAGGCCTATGTTCAGCAGTGGACTTCCTGTGGCTGATATGATGATGATGATGATAGTAAAGATTTATAATTCTTTATAATACAATTAATACAACTTTTATTCCGTCAATTGTTTATCAATAATATGAAATTAAAAGTGCATATAATTAAAATAATAAAAGATTGAATTTGCTACTATAAATGTTATTGGTATAAAGTAGCGAATTTACAATTTCGATAATTTACGTAGGGATGATCGATTTGTCTCAGTGCAGGGATTGAACCCGCGACCTCCCGTTTCACAGTCGGAGTTTAACCAACTCGCCACGAGGGCAATCAATTTGTGAAACTATTCTATAGTTCACGGTTTATGTGTGAACAGTCCACAATCTACTGTCCACCAAACTCGCTGTGGTCAAAATAATAATAATAGTTTTTCTCTCTTCACATTTTATTACATTGGACATGGTAATTATATTCGATTACTAGTATAAATGCTTGTTGTTCATTACGAAAACGTATCTAAAACAATCCATCCATCCATCAGCCAAAGGAAGTCCACTGCTGAACATAGGCCTCCCCCAATGATTTCCACAGAGACCTGTTGGAGGCAGCCTGCATCCAGCGAGGTCCCGCGACCTTTACTAGGTCGTCGGACCATCTTGTGGGTGGACGTCCCACGCTGCGCTTTCCGCTACGTGGCCTCCATTCGAGCACTTTCCGACCCCATCGGTCATCAGATCAATGATAAAACAATGCGTTAAATAAACATTTTATTAAAAAATAATTCTTGTTCAAAATTTCGCCGCAAGCTTAGGTATTAGATGACCTGTAAGTAAACCTTGAACCGTGTTTTTACTTTATTGACTTAAAAAAGGAACATCCGCGTAGAGCCTACAATAATAATATGCAAAAAAGCTTGAATAGGTCTTTAAAAATATGTAAAGATATGCGTCTCATTACCTTGTTCAAGCTTTCTTAATGTGTAAGCTGAATACTTTAGTTCGATTCTCAAGAATTTTGTTTGGTGTAAGTTTTTTATTGGTATGAGCTGCGACTGGTGATACATATTAAGTCCATGGTGATACATGACTCAGAAAAGTCAGATCTGACTTGCTTCCTATTAAATACTGATATATGTTCCGGATAACATTGAATGAAAATGATATTTAATTTTATATACTGTTTCCATTCGTTTATTTTATTTTTGACAGTTCACGCCTATAAAGTACGACATTACAGTAGAACAATATTTTGAAATAAAAGTAGATACTTTCTTGACGGGTAACGCCCACTTAGAGTTGTGCCATTCGTAACGAATGACCACAGATAACAAAAACGATTTTGAATAGAATCAATCAATCGGAATCATTTGAAATAAAATTACATTAAAATGCTAATGAAAACAGTTAAACGTAATATAGTACCCAATATTAGGATCGAATGTATTTGCTGCAAATTAATTAATATGAATAAAGGTATACGTATTGAAGTGACTTTTAATAAGAGTTTAATTTAAAATAATTACAATGATTACAACGAAAATAAATGTTTAGTACCTACTTGTAATAAACAGTTAAACCATGTTGGAATTCATAGTACTTTAAGGATTAAATAATTAAAACAACTAAAAGGTAATTTGTTAATATTTTTATTTATAAACAATCGTCTGTTTCGTCGGAATCGGCGTCGTCGTCACTCGTATCCCCAGTAACACTAATTATTAATGAGTGCATGGGTAAGTTGTCAAATGCGACATCGCGATCCCAATCAGACATTATTTCTTTCTTCGTCTTATCTACGACACTCGCCCAGTTATGAGGCGTCACATTTTCACACGCATTTTTAAGCAACTCCAGCATTTTGTTTGCGGTGAAAGGAGGAGTTGTATTTATTCTCGCAGCATATCCTTTCACTTGCGCCCATATTAGCTCTATGGCATTATACTGGCAATGATATGGAGGAATTCTAAGGACGGTGTGCCCATGTTCTGCAGCCATTTCATCTATAACGTATCGTTTAGGCTGCTTCCTCATTTTTAATATTTTAAGTAACTCTACTTTTAATAGGGACTCGTCCACCTCCTCGCCATTGTTACGGAGCCAGTTTATTATTTCATTTTTTTTTACTGGCTTGCGTTGGCATTTTGTTAATTTGCCGAGAGTGATAGGACGCATTATCTATAAATATTGTTGATGGCTGTTCGAGTGACAATAACATTTCCCGAAACCATTTTTCATATACTTCGGAATTCATTTCTTCGTGGTAATCCCCTGTTTTCTTTGATTTAAAAGCTAACATAGCATCTTGCACAAATCCTTTTGCGGTTCCTGCATGACAAATTATAATTCTTTCACCTTTTCCCATTGGCACTGCGGTCGAGGAGCTAGCAGTGTTGGCAGTCCAAGTTTTTGATACCGTGTGATTCGCATTGAGCCAAGTTTCATCGGTGAAAACAACATTCGACCAGTCTTCTATTTTTTTAGCTTGTCTTAAAAATTCGCATCGATACAAAGCAACATCATTGCGTTCCATCAATATTTTTCTTTTGTCACATTTTTTGTATTGGAATCCAATCCTATTCAATACCTTCGCCAAAGAAGACTTTTGACCACGGAACAAGCCACTAGTTTTCAGAGATTGTACTAGGTTATGTAAAGTAGGAATCTCTTTTCTTTGGTAATAATCGTATATATGACGACGAATAGCATCACCATCAAAACTGTCAATTGCTGTCACTTTAAAGGGCTGACGTTTTTTCTTAGGTGTAGATGGCTTGTTTTGTTCCATGCCACTACTGCCGTAGCCTTCTTTAATTATTTTTGAAACTGTTGGAGCAGTAATACCTAATGCTGCTGAAACACGGTCTCTGATTTGAGTCACTGGTATAAGAGGTCCACCATTACGGCTTTCCCTTTCAAAGTACTCATGAAGTCGCAACACAAACTCCCTTGTTTGTCCTTTAAGCACCTTTCCTTTAGGCATTTTGAAAGTGATGAAGGCAGGTACGATGTTCTCAATTCAACCAAATGTAGGAATTCACGGGTAAAACAATACGGAGGAATATAAATACTCAACTCGACGTATGAAAAATGTGAATTAAAATTCAGCGAACGGAAAACACTAGCACGGGCGCGGGCGTCTCGTTGTGAGTGACCACAAAATGGCGGCGCGCGTCACCTGTCTGCCCAGTGTTGCCGTTTCACAATTTGTTTTTAACAACATTACTATTGCCGACGGAAGTGATAAGAATATTAACTTAACATGAGTAAATGGTTTATTTTAATATAATTATTAAATCACGTAACTTAAATATCCCTGAAGTTTTATAAAACAATGCATGGAGCAAAAAATAAAATATGTATTAAATCGATTAAAACTTGTTCAAAAATAAAATCGTTTGTTATAAAAAATTGATTCGATAACGCATCAGGCCATCACTATTTGATTCAGTACTCGATGTGTCAAAAATAAAATAAACGAATGGAAACAGTATAATAGCTATGATATGAAATACATGACAAAATATATTGATTACATAATATATTTTTCATGTTTTATACGTGCAATGTATTAGTTTTGTTTTATCATAATATCGTTGTTCCTTGTCTTATCACAGAGATCAAATGATTGTAGGAATTTCGTAGCACTATTTCCTTCTCTTTTACTCCCAAGCATGTTCTCTTTCGCTCTGATGATTGTAATAGCCTATCGCCAGTTCTGTCTCTTTTACTCCCAAGCAAATTATGTTCTCTTTCGCTCTGATGATTGTGATAGAGTATCGCTAGTTCTGTCTCTTTTATTTCTAAGAAAATTATCTTCTCTTTCGCTCTGATGATTGTAATAGAATACCGCTATTTCTGTCTCTACTATTTCTAAGAAAATTATCTTCTCTTTCGCTCTGATGATTGTACGACAGTACCGCTAGTTCTGTCTGTTTTACTCCAAAGCAAATTATGTTACCTCTCGTTCTGTCTACTGGCACGCGCGTGCGAATTTTGTTCGCAATGGCAGATTTATTGTAATTTAGAATGTAATATAGATATACTTGTTGTTATATTTGTTATCTTACTGTTTTGGGACGTCTGGCTACAATTTTTTGTAAACTGGAACCTTCGATCAAATATACACTAGATACACAGTTCCCTGTAAATGTTCCTTTAAAAAGTGGCACCGGTGCATTAAAATAAAAATGTAAAGAAAGAGATCACATATTCCAATTAAATAACCACAAATTCCACCTTATTCCTGGAGCGTAAAGTAGCATTTCACATAAATGAGAGAATGAGACGCTCTCGGAAGTAATAAATTTTTACGACTTTAGTTGGACAGCCGAATAAAGGCGCAATGGAGTCGAATGATTACATATTTTTGTACGAATTTACAAGAATGTAATAATTATATTATCTAAAATATGTTGTCCGATTATTTAGTGCATAGGAAATTGGAATAGGAATTACACACACCATGCTTGAATTGTTAGGTTTAAAATTTTCTTCGCATATTTCTTTGCGAAATAATTTCAATCCACTTATTCCTTTCTATTGTATTAAGTGGAAATCTGTAATAAATGTTTCTGGTGTTAACTTATAATAAGTATACATTACTTATTACAAGTAATTTAAAAACATTAAAACGATTCCATATATTTTCTGTTCCTAATCATGACACTACTCATCTTTGTCTATTTAACCGAGTAGAAAGGGACAACTGCGATGCACAGTTTGTTGATTTTAGTTTGCTAAATTTATTTATATTTAATTATTGGTACTTAATTGCGTATATTTATTAATGTAAAAAGCAAGTACATGGATTATAATTGCCAAAAATATGAAATCCCATGTGATTTAAGCTTTGTAAGTGTGTTGTTTTTGCATTTTTTCACAGAGCATTTAAGCACTGTTACAAGCAACGGTCGGCGCGCGACTAAAGGCGAAAGAGTGCTTACTCGAAATTTAAGCACTCTTTTTCGGTGCCATTTTCTAAGCGCTCATGTTGTATCTAGTGTATATTTGATCGAAGACTGAAACACAACAATGCTTAAACACACTGCTACTAGTACATGGCGAATTAAATTTGAGTTACGGCCGCCATTTTGAACTTTTTAATAAAGGGTACGATAGCTAAAAATACAATATGTGAGGGTCTCCCTAATATTTAATCTCCAAACGCTGGTAGTCTATAACTCAGATTTGATTAATGAGAAGGCCATTTTCAACTTTAAAACTATTGATTAGAATGCTGCAAAAATATTATCTATTCATTTCAGGATTGTATTAAATGATTATTCAGTTCAATGAATCACAGTCGCATTTCGATTGCTGGACTAAAAGTTATACCTAAAACTAGTTATAGTATGTACAACCTATCCTAAACTAATATTATAACACCCAACAGTCACATACATAGTGCTGACCCCACACTAAGATCGAGTCAGTCATTTTCCGCCGGAAAAGATTGTTACAGTACTATCATACAAAGAGACTCCGAGCATAGCATAGATTTTAAGCTGGTGTATCACGCTAATTACAACAGCCTTGTAATGTGTGGCGCAGTCGGTTAGACGCCGCCTGTGAAACAAGAGAATGCGGGTTCGATCCCCGCAAAGAGAGAAATGTTTGTGCATTTTACAAATATTTATTTCGAGTCTGGGTGTTTGTGAGAACGAAAAGTCTCTCGTAGTTCCTAATACCCACGAAACAAGACTCGATTTTAGTGTTGGGTCAGGACTATGTGACTGTTGGATGCTATTTCTTATTTATTTAAATTAATTAATAATTATAATTAACTACAGACCCCTCACTACGCAAATGCGACTCATACTTATCAGTTTTTATCATTCTTATCACCCGTTGCCACCCTCGTCAGAGATTAAGTACTCAAAAATTCGATTATGATCGTTATCTAACATAAATTTTACGCATATATCCTGAAAGGGGTATGCAGAGGAGACAATTGAGAAAAAATCTAGAGCTGACATGGGGAACACAATCAGCGCGCCTGTACCTACCTAAGAAACTAGAGCGAGAGGGAATATAGCGTGTAGTGTAGGAGTGACAGAGACAGCATTACCGATGGAACCGCACGTACCAGACACGTGCGCCACTAGAGTGAGAATGAATATAGTGTATAGTGTAGGAGTGACGGAGACAGCACTAGCGATACTATACTACGCGTACCAGACACGTGCGGCATTAGAGCGAGAGGGAACATAGTGTTAAGCGCAGGAGGGACAAAGAAAGCAATACTGGTACATATACAGATCTTTATTGTTACAGATATTTTTAACATGTCAATTATTACTAAGAAGATTTACTAGTAAATTTGTAGCTAGCTTTTGACTGGGCAGTGTAGAAAAGTTCAAAATGGCAGCCAATGTTATTTAATCCATCAATAATTTGATTTCATGTGATGGTCGGAAAATATCAATAACTGTGATCGTTAATACTTTCAGTGTTTGTTTTAAATTATAGTATATTGTAAAAACAAGAGATTATGAGTAATATCGACAGCCAATTGAAATCAATTGGCGGCATTATTATCTAGTCGCAGAGTGTATCGATTATTTATTTATTTATTAATAATTTACTGCCTATATAAATATAATAATAATCTAGAGATAACAATTATATAAAGTACTTGTCGCTTTTGGCGATTTCTTACAGACAACCTTGGGATGGATATAAGAAAAGGAAAAATAATAGATAGAGTGCGTGGTGGCCTGTTGGTAAACGGACCAGATACGGCTGTCAACATGTTCACAGTGGTCGCGGGTTCAAATCCTAGGGCACACCTCTGACTTTTCGGAGTCATGTGTGTATTGATAATCAATCACCACGCACTAAAAATGGTGAAGGAAAACATCGTGAGGAAACCTGCATACCATAGGGATTTTTAAGAATTTCTATGGTTTGTAAGTCCGCCAATCCGCACTAGGTCAGCGTGGTGGACTATATGGCCACTCTCAGTCGTACTCTCGATTGTAGAGTAGGCCCGTGCCCTGCAGTGGGTCGTATAGAGGCTGATACAGATACAGAAAAATAGTAGAGGGCAGCTTAAAATACAAAGGATACAAGCTCTCTTGTGATGGATTGTGAACCGTCTGGGCCTGAGTGCAATATTCAAATCGGGAAATATATCTTGTCTCTCTCTTGTGCCACAAGAAGTCCATTGCTGAACATAGGTCTTCCCCAAGGATCTCCACATCGACCTGTTGTCGTCGGCATCCAGTGACTTACTGCAACCTTAGCCAGGCCGTCCGACCTTGTATGCGGGCGTCCGACATTTCGCTTGCCTGTACGTGGCCTCCACTCACGAACCTTTCGGCCCAAACGGCCTTCGATCAAATATACACTAGATACACAGTTCCCTGTAAAAGTTCTCTTAAAAAGTGGCACCGATGCATGACATGAAAAAAAGTAAACCAAAAAGATCACATATTCCAAATATATTAACACAAATTCCACCTTATTCCTGGAGCGTAAAGTAGCTTTTCACATAATATTGTCTAAAGTTATGCGACGTTTTAGAAGCAACGGTCGGTGCGTGACTAAAGGCGAAAGAGTGCTTAAAGCACTCTTTTTTGGTGGCATTTTCTAAGCGCTCATGTTGTATCTAGTGTATATTTGATCGAAGCCAACGGCCATCAGTTCTTCGCGCTATGTGCCTGGCAATTGCAACTCTTTAAATCAAATTTTAATCTATAAGAGCACCAAAACATTTGTAATACGGAAACTGCAAGGCGCTGAAAGCTTATCATAAGTAATTTGATAAGATAAGTAAGAAATACTTCAGAGATAATAATTATTATAGACAGGACATTATGAATGTGTAGCAAACAGGTATTAGGGACTACGAGAGACTTTTCGGTCTCACAAACACCCAGATTTAACCCTGGACATTTTTCTCGGTGCGGGATCGATTCGGCCTCTCATTCTACAGCTGGCAACAGGCATAATTTAAACATATAACCGGAGCGTCTTTATAAATTAAAGGGTGTACACTATTATTTTAGAAAAACCTATGTTTTTAATACTTAAATATGACGATAGGAAAAAAAAATAGCATAAAAATTCTTTATTTTTGCAAAATTTTCAATTGCATTGTCACTAAAACTACCACTCGGCTTAGTTTTCGGTAGCAGTCTTGATATAACCTGTATACTTATCTATTTATCGCATTGTTTGAGATATGTTTGCTTAAATATAACAACAAGAATTTATACTCATAATCTGCTCGTAATAGTATTAATATGTCTAATATAATAAAATATGAAAAGAGTAAAACTATCCTTATGCCAACCCGCACTAGGCCAGCGTGGTGGACTATATGGCCTAACCACTCTCAATCGTCATTTTTGGGTGGTAAATCCATAGTTTTTGCTAAAATAATAATTTAATACCTTAGAGTCTTTATGAATAAAAAGAAGTTTATTTTAATATAATAATTTTACGAAGAAATGTATTTACCACCCAAATACGACCATATAAAAAAATAACAAAAAAACTTTGTCGCTTTTTTCCAACATTTTCTGTTGCATTGTGTCTGAAGTCGCTTAAACTACCACCCGGCTTCGTTTTCGGTAGCAGTCTTGATATACCCGGTATATTTACTGCGAGACTTGTTTTTTTTTTACAAGTTTCGTTTTTGATAGGATTTTTATTATCTGTATGCCATATATGATGTCTGCATATCTACAATATACGAAGGCCTTGGTAGCAAATACTTGCAAATGAATAAAACAAATATTATGTAGTATTTTTCTGAGGAAATATACAGACGGCTTTCGTCATTCAGTTTCGATAGAGTATCAACGATGAATTGTTTCAGGGAGGTTACTCTGTGCTCTGACACGACGACGAATGTTCGAACATCGCACGTAAAACTGTACGAATATGCCTAAATACTTTACTAATTGTTCGAATCGTGTATCGTAGGTCGTAATCCTAGAGTACGTTCGGAGTGAATGATAAGTTTTCTAGAGAATAGTATTGATTTTTAGAAGTGAACAAATTTTAAATTGTATGTTCACGGTCAATATCCGAACATTCGAACTTCGTGTCGGAGTCTTCGATCAAATATATACTAGATACAGGGTCCGGAACAAAATCACACGCCAAAAGTGGCCGAGGTTGCTTATATTTATACATTTGAATTTCGAACTACGAGATGTAGCAAAGGTTTTAAATTATAATCAAGTTCACCTAACAATAAGCCTTATTCCTTTAAATTAAGATTTATTATGTTTTTGGACCAGACTAAAATCACAAGACCCAACAAGAGCCCACGCTTATTTGTGCTGTTATTTCTCTTGCCGTTGTTTAGATCGTTACTTATAACCTTAGAGTATATATATATATAGAGGGAGCGCTGGTACCTCAAAAACGTAGATAAAAATGGTGGTGCCGGGGCCACCTTTTTCTTCCCTACATCCAGTATGAATTGTGACAGCGTGGAATATGCATGGATTTCGTGAAAAAGAAAAATCAAAAAATGTGGTTTAGCGTTATCGAATACCATCCAAATTTACTTTAGGGGTTAATTATTAACTGTTTATTCATTTATCATCGACAATAAATCCAATTTCTTATTAATTAACAAGAAATAATTTAAATAATTTTACAGAAAAACATTCATATTTTTGAATTTTCGAACGCCTTTTTATTCAATGTTGCAAGTAATTAAATTGTTGAAATTCCGAAAAAGTTCCGGAATAATTTCTAGGTAAAAAATATAAAATATTTGAATTTGGAGCGAAATAAATTATAATAAGCCAAGGGTGAGTTTTATTTTTCATTTATTATTAATATTTTGTATTATGATAGCTAAAAACAATGTAACGTGGATATGTTAATTTCCGTTTATTTATTTATTTATATATTTTTCGTGGAAAAGTCATGAATCGGTAACATTAATATAGCAGTGCTACCAACATTACGAACAAGAAAATATCTACGTTTTTGAAGTTGCAAATGTATGACAGCGCTCCCTCTATATATAAATACTCTAAGCTTATAACCTAGTGTATATTTGATCGAAGGTCGGAGTAAAGAGTAACCCCCTTGCTACCTGCATGAATATTGCCAGCTGTGGTGAGAGACTAATAAACTTTAAGGCAAAGATAGTCTACGATCTTTTGGCGTCCGAATACTTGTTTGTTATGTTGTTGTCAAAATACTAAGGATAGTTTTCTGTATTAGCCCATATACGTCCTACTGCAGGGCACGGGTCTACTCTATAATCGAGAGTACGATTGAAAGTGGTTAGGCCATATATTCCACCACGCTGGCCTAGTACGTGTTGGTGGACTTACATACCATAGACATTTTTATGAATCGCATCCAGGTTTCCTCACGATGTTTACCTTCACCATTTTTAGTGCGTGGTGATTGACTATCAATACACACATGACTCCGAAAAGTCAGAGGTGTGCCCTGGGATTTGAACCCTCGACCACCGTGAACATGTTGACCACCACGCACTTACAGTGCTAGTGGAAGATAAACGAGAAAATCTATTTTGGAGCACTTATTACCGATAAAGAACCCAAAACAATGACTGTTAGAATGTTCAATTTATCTGTGCCTTCGACCGCGCCAATCTCAGAAACGGCTGAACGGATTTCGATACAATTTGGTATGGAGGTTACTGAAAATATTGACACGTAAGCTTATTTTTATCCCGAATAATGTTGTAGTCCCGTAGGAGCAAAGAATTCAAATATATTAGTTACTAGCTGTACCCGCGACTTCGTGCGCATGGAATTTAACAAAAACTTTATTTTTCTAAATAAATTTAGCCTAGGTTACTCCTTATTATATCAGCTACCTGACAATAAAAGTCCCGTTAAAATCGGTCCAGCCATTTCAGAGATTAGCCAGAACAAACAGACAGACAAAAAAAAATCTAAGGTCACTTTCATTATAGGTATCGTGTATATAACGATATGTAGTTAGACATTTTTTTTTTATTTTCACTTTACAAACAGACACTTCAATTTTATTTATATGTATAGATTTCAACCTCAAAAGGATGGAATGGGACAGGAGAGAACAGAATAACGGAAAAGGCGTGGCGTGTGTAAAATTCGCGGAATAAGTAACACTTATCTTGAAGTATTCTTTGGCTATCGCTATATTGTATAAAAACAATTTAGGTTATATTATCTTCGATATAAAGCTGAAGAGCTTGTTTCTTTGTTACCTCTGTCAGGAACTACTGGTGCGAATTGAAAAAAATAATTTTGTATTGAATATGTTATTTCATCGAGGAATGCTATAGACTATATATCATCACACTATATCCTATAGAAGGGAAGAAGTAGTGATAAATCTAGCAAATACGAGGAAATTTTATCCGTTTTTCGTGGTCCGATTGTTCGACATAATAAATTGATAGACGGAATTGAACGTTTTGGCCGCCATTTTAAAAAGTGTTTCTGCACCCGGGCGCAATATAAATTAGAGCGGACATGAGGAACAAAATCTCTGCGCATTGTGCTGGTACAGAAACCCAGTGAAGCGAGAGAGAAGATAATGTTACTGCGTAGGCATGATAGAGACAAATAAGGAGTTTTACTGGTGGTAGGTCTCTCATATGTGAGAGGCCATCTGGGTGGGTACCACCGCAGTATCTATTTCTCCCGTCAAACAGCAGTGTAAATGCACTGTTGTGTTTCGGATTGAAGGGCATTGTAGCCAGAGTAACTACTGGACATATTGAGACTTTACATCTTATGTCTCAGGATAGTGAGCGCAGTGGAATGCCAAACATTGCTTTGTAGCAAGGTGTTGCAAGGTGTTGTTTGGTTTTGCTACTGTTTATGCGCGGTCGTATCACCTACCATCAGGCGAACGGCATGCTCGTCTCGCTATTCTTGGCTATAAAAAAAAAGGAGTGGTACGGTACCATTAATTTTTGTAACAAACATTTTATTTGCTGTGTCCCCTCTAGTGTGATATCTCAATGATAAAAAACCTTTATTTTCTTCACTAAATAATTAAACGGGATTAACGTCCATGTTTTGGAAGCTTATGTAAACATTGAATACTACGCCGTCATTATCTTATCAGTTTGTTTTGGCTCGCTGACTGCTTTAATTACAGAAAAATAATATGAAAAATGTTTATACAATTCTTTCTCTGTCTCTTTCTATTTAGGCACAGGAAAATAGGAAATGCTTTTTTTTTAATTTAAGCAAGACACGCCAACGGCGTATGCTTTACTTTACAAAAATGCATTCAATAAAATTATGCACATGCTTATAAGAGTTGTGTACAATAATGGCAAAGCAAGGGTAATATAGGTATAGGTACAGTAGTGGAAAACTATAGAAAATAATCTATAATACTAACAAGAATAACTGAAATGGTGAACATAGGGCTCCCACCACGATTTCCATTCTCTCTATCGACCTGTTGGAAGTATCCAGACATTTCGTGCAAAATTAGCTATTATCTGATTAGTGATTACTTTCAAAGATTGACGACATTTAAGAACATTTCATTACAATTAAAAAGTTAAGTATTTACATAATCAATTTACAAAGGAGACAGGCAAAATTTCATAGAACCTTGGGCCTAGTTTTACAAAGATAGTTTAGGCATTAGTTTATAGGCTTAAGGCAAATAAAACGAAAATAGATAAAAATATCTGTCTGCTCAATGGGAGTAAAGAAATAATCACTATGCAAAAAAAACATAGTAAGTGGCTATTATGTCCAAATTATAATATGGCATATTATTGTCTCACTGCTAAAGAGGACGCATATCTGATAGGAAAAATCAGAAATAATAAATAAATAACACCCAACAGTCACATACATAGCCCTGACCCCACACTAAGATCGAGTCTTGTGTCGTGGGTATCAGGAACTACGAGAGACTTTTCGGTCTCACAAACACCCAGACCCGGAAGAAATATTTGTGGGCCGCACAAACATTTCTCTCGTGCGAGGATCGAACCCGCGGCATCTCGTTTCACAGGCGGCGTCTAACCAACTGCGCCACGGAGGCTGTCAAAGAAAAAAGGTAGAAAAAAGGTGAAGTTTGTAGTTCATTTTTAAATATAAAGTTATGTTCGTAAATATTATTTGTGATTGAAATACCTACAAGATATAGTTTTATAACTCAACTGTTGATATAATTAAACAAATATTATGATTTATGCAACACCGCAGTGCGTAAAAACAAAAAATATAATATATTTTTCTGACAGCCTCGTGGCGCAGTTGGTTAGACGCCGCCTGTGAAACGAGAGGTCGCGGGTTCGATCCCTGCACCGAGAGATATGTTTGTGCGGCCCACAAATATTTCTTCCGGATCTGGGTGTTTGTGAGACCGAAAAGCCTCTCGTAGTTCCTGATACCCACGACACAAGACTCGATAACTTAATGTGGGGTCAGGACTATGTATGTGACTGTTGGGTGTTATTTATTTATTTAGGGTAATCACTATGTATCTTTGTTGAAAAAGATGGTATAATGTTGGTGTCATTAGATTTCAACTACATTAAACTACTGATTTTAGTTCCCATTGTCAATTACCCTATTCATATTCGGTAAGAATGAGAAAAAATAGGAAAATAATTTTGATAAACATTCATAAGTGTAACGTCAGGCCCAAATTCGCTCGTCTTCTTTATTAATCGCTATGGTCTGCGGGTTTTCTCAAGATTTTTTCGTTCACCGTTTTAGTGCGTGGTGATTGACTATCAATACACACACGACTCCAGAAAGTCAGACCTGTGTCTTGGGATTTGAACCCGCGACCACAGTGAACATGTTGGCAGCTGCGTCTGGTGCGTTTGTGGTGCCGAGATGCTACCAGAGCATCCACGTTTGGCATTGTATGTTCCATCCCACGATATCATAGGAGGTGAATATTACAATAATAATAAAAAACTGTTTTTGAAAAGAGCAACACTTAGAGTTTCTTGCCCGTTCTTCTCTAGGTACTAAAACGTCCCGACCCCCAATTTTGACAGATGACGTTTGTCAAAGTCAATTTGACAGCCATAGAAATAGCCCCTCAACCGTCGGCGAACCGCATTGCGGGTCGCCGAAAAAACATGACAGGTGCCGCAAATCGTCGCGAACCGCAATGCGGTATCCTGTGTATAAACAAATACCCTATTTAAATAAAATAAACCCTATTTCAATGATAGTAGGTTGCTTTTTGCTTGAAGCCGAGGAGACTCTTACGACATTTCGCAACTAGCGAACCGCGAACCGATTCCTGTCACATAAACCAATACCCTGTTTAAATAAAAATAAACCCTATTTCAATGACAGTAGGTTGCTTTTTGCTTGAAGAGCGAGGAGACTTACGACGGTCCGCGACCCTTCCGACAGTTCGCTGACATGACAGTTTTTTGACAGAAAGTCAATCGACGGTCGAGGGGATAGGGTATATTTTAAAAATTGAAATTTGACATTGACAGGTGGACGTGCCAGTAGCTAGTGAACCGTATTCCGAACCGGGTGGTAGATAAAAAATACTGAATCAAAATGATGTAGTGCAACTTAATGGTTTCAACAGTGGCTTAACAGTCCATATATTGATTTTTTCTTTGGAATGAAATAGTTCCTCCATTTGCAGTAGATGTCGCTTCTCTCAACATCGCGTACATATTGTTGTTAAGAAAAAATATGAATAGAGAGAAACAAAAGTATCTGTATATCATTATAATCATAATAAAAACAATACAACCGCTAAACTGTTATTTTATTTTCTTAAAAACCTTTACTTAACTCTAGTCATGTTTTCCCTAAAGTAATTTCCAAAAGCCTACTCAGTTAAATTTTCGGGCTTTGGAAATTACTGGGGAAAATTATTATAATATAAATTAATTGAATATTGATATAAGACCTATGGCCTATTCGAACGTCGTACACCGACAGAGGGCGCTAATTCCAATAATCTGACTGTTAACTCTATCTCCGTATATAGAATGTACTCCGTGGGATTCAATAAATTATTTCATTTTCATTTTCAATGATGATATCTTCGATCAAATATACAATTTGATCGAAGGTGGATATAAACAATAATTGGAATAATTTAAAATGAACATAAATTACTGCGTAATTTGGAATGTTTACCACTAAACTCATGCTTTATCTTTTAAATTAAAAATAAATATGTAGATATGTACAGGTCATTTACGATTGTCTGTGTCTGAAAGCGCTTGACAAAATAATAACAATAGTTTTTCTCTCTCATGTTAATACTATTAAATAACGAGTTTAAATGCTTGACAGCCTCCGTGGCGTAATAAGACGCCGGCTGTGAAACGAGAGGCCGCGGGTTCGATCCCCGCACCGAGAGAAATGTTTGTGCGACCCACAAATATTTGTCTCGGGTCTGGGTGTTTGTGAAACCGATAAGTCTCTCGTAGTTTCTGATATAATTGATCTTAATTTGAGATGACTATGTATGTGACTTTTACTGTTTCTGTATCAGCCCATATACATCCACGGCACGGATCTACTCTACAATCGACAGTAGGATTGAGAGTGGTTAGGCCATAAAGTCCACCACGCTGGCCTAGTGCGGGTTGGCGGATTTATATGCCATAGACATTTTATGGTATGCAGATTTCCTCACGATGTTTTCTTTCACCGTTTTAGTGTGGTTTTAGGCTGTTGGTTGTATTTATTATTTATATTTATTTATTTTTATGCTTGTCTATACTATTATTATAAAGAGGAAAGATTTGATTGTTTGCATAATTGTTTCTTTGATTTACGCGTATGTTACACATCGAAATAAAACTATTATTTACAGATTTTATCGCGGATTTGGTTTATTTATTTAATACTTCATATACAGATTAGTATACAGGCGGGGATACAGATTATATATTATCACGCTATGACCTATAGGAAGGAAGCAACAGTGAAACATCTAGCGAGTTCGAGGACATTTTATTCATTTTTCATGGTCCGATTAGTCGATATTCTAAATCGATAGTCGAAATTGAACATTTTGGCTGTCATCAAAGAATACTTTAAATCGCTTTAAATAGATGTGTTTATTTTTAGTTCCTATTTCTACCGCACGCCAATAGAAGTTACACGACCTGTACAGATCTTGAATGATAACCACATATTGTGATTGTACCTTGACAATTGGTAGTTATTGTATGTAATCTGAACGGTTTAGCAAGTCATAGAATCAACATATAGTGTTACTACAAGCATAACGTGTGGTTACTAGTTTAATTCTTATTGCTTAGGACTTGATCAATGCGCACTGCGATTTGTTCTTGGTGTGGTAACAACTTGGTATTTTTTTAATTGTAATATAAGTATTAAATAAATAAATAAATAACACCCAACAGTCACATACATAGTCCTGACCCCACACTAAGATCGAATCTTGTGTCGTGGGTATCAGGAACTACGAGAGACTTTTCGGTCTCACAAACACCCAGACCCGGAAGAAATATTTGTGGGCCACACAAACATTTCTCTCGGTGCGGGGATCGAACCCGCGGCCTCTCGTTTCACAGGCGGCGTCTAACCAACTGCGCCACGGAGGCTGTCAGATTGTTCAGTACATTCAAATTAATAATAAAATTAATTTGAATGTACTGTATTTAATTGGAAATAGACGGTTAATGTCCCATATACGGAATATGCCACCCTGACCTTATATATTGTATATTTTTTATTGCAGTGAATGGCGAGACGAGCTTGCCGTTCGCCTGAAGCTATACGACCGCTTATGAACAGTGGCAAAACCAAACAACGCCTTGAATTTCAAACCAATGCTTGGCATTTCACTGCGCTCGCCGTTCTGAGACATAAGATGTTAAGTCTCAATATGTTCAGTAGTTACTCTATCTACAATGTCCTTCAATCCGAAACGCAACAGTGCATTTACACTACTGTTTGGTGAGAGAAATAGACTAGACAGTGGTACCTACCCAGGCGACCTCTTACATATGAGAGCTACCACCAGTGAACATTATGAAATTCAGCTTTTATATTATAACGTTGTCAAAATTACATGTTATTAAATATTATGAATGAATGTGCGTGGTGGCCTGTTGGTAAACGGACCAGGATGCGGCTGCCAACATGTACACGGTGGTCGCGGGTTCAAATCCCAGGGCACACCTCTGACTTTTCGAAGTTATGTGTGTGTATTGATAGTCAATCACCACGCACTAAAAACAGTGAAGGAAAACATCGTGAGGAAACCTGCATACCATAGCGGTTTAGAAGAATTTCTATGGTATGTAAGTCCGCCAACCCACACTAGCGTGGTGGACTATATACTAAGCTAACCACTCTCAATCGTATTCCCGATTGTAGAGTATGCCCGTGCCCTGCAGTGGGACGTATGTGGGCTGACAGAAATATTATGATACCAAAATCTTAAGAAATACAATTGAATATAATTATGTGATTGGTACAATGGGTATCTTGATTATTATTGTATGACGCAAATGTATTACTTATTGCGTATAAGTCATCAAAGATTCGTCAGAAGAAAACCAATCGAATAACCAAGTATAATATTTTCCTTGTGCATCGATTCCAGTTATTTGGCATCAACTTGTGCTTACCAATTTTACAATTGCGAAAGGAGAATGCCCAGTTTACTATCAAACTTAACCTGTTAACCAGGGAGTTCCCGTTCAAATTATGCAACATGTACTTCGATCAAATATACACTAGATACACAGTTCCCTGTAAAAGTTCTGTTAAAAAGTGGCACCGATGCATGACATTAAAAAAAGTAAACAAAAAGATCACATATTCCAAATATATTAACACAAATTCCATCTTATTCCTGGAGCTTAAAGTAGCTTTTCACATAATATTGTCTAAAGTTCTGCGACGTTTTGGAAGCGACGGTCGGTGCGTGACTGAAGGCGAAAGAGTGCTTAAGCACTCTTTTTTGGTGCCATTTTCTAAGCGCTCATGTTGTATCTCGTGTATATTTGATCGAAGAACATGTAGGTACCGGGCGCGTATTGTTTCGCTAGGACATGTCAATTCATAACGAGACACCCATCGATGATGTAATATCATAATGGATCGAGAAATAAACTCCTGTCCGTTCCAGAGTCCACATTAATTTTTGAGGATGTATTTATACGTCATAACCGTACCCGATATTGTTTGTGCTTGACGCATTTATACGTCTTGCCCGGTTAACAGGTTAATATCGGTGCGAAGATTTTGTGCCTCTATAAAACCTACTTTTTTGAGTAGGCAAAAATATATATTTTCAATAAATATAAACATAATTGCGACCCAGGCCCGGAATTCTTGGAGAAATGAACTTGAAGCCCAATAAAAAATATTTATTTGTATTCGGCTCTGTGAACAAAAATGTAAAAGTGATGATAATTACTTTATTTTATAAAAATCTGTCGCCCGGGGTAAAACAGGAAAACGTTTAAGGACAAACCATAAAAATGCTTTAATGAATTTTAAGTGGTATCGGTATCGGATAAATAATATTTTTTACCGATACTATGAATGGGCATTCTGTGTATGGGGCCGTACTATATTCATCCGAAACGAAGTTCGAAACTTCGGATGATCGAAGTTTTTTATACGATACGAATGTATCTACTCTGTAAAAGTTCGATGTATAACGTACATCGTAACCATAAGTCTATGGTTACGACCATAAGTATATGTAGGTACATTCGTATCGTATATAAACTTCCATCATCCGAAGATTCGAACTTCGTTTCGGATGAATATAGTAGGGCCCCTGCTTTGCAAGTATGGATGTGTAGATGTATAGATGTTTGTTACTCTTGCACGCAAAAACGGCTCGACCAATTTTGATGAAATTTGGTGTTGGGATAGCTGATACTTTGGATAACACATAGGCTACTTTTTATCCCGAAAAAACTGTAGTGTTCCCGCGGAGTGAGTAAGGAATACAAACATACAATTTGCTACTGTCTCAAACTCCAATGAATGGCACAGGACAGGAAAGGAGAGCATTGCATGATTTTCGTCATGGTATAGAATAAGATATAACATGATATGGGATGAAATGGGAACAGTAGTATAGTCGACAGTGGTCACATGAAGCTTAAGTAAATATAAAAGTACGCGGAATAATATGTGTTTGATGTGCACTAGATCCAAGAACTATCTGCACATAGGCGAAGCCGGGCCAAACTGCGAGTATTGTAATAAATGCACTGTTATATGAAAAGGCTGGACACATCAGTAAGATACTCTTAAGTATCAAAAACTAAAGGTTTTTGACTAATTACTACGAGTTTTAAAGGCGTATATGCGGCTGCCAATATGTTCACGGTGGTCGCGGGCTCAAATCCCAGGGCACATCTCTGACTTTTCGGAGACATGTGCGTATTATCAATAAAAAAAATATCGAACACAATAGCAATTTGTAAGAATTTCTATGGTGTGTAAAGTCTGCCAACCCGCACTAGGTCAGCGTGGTGGACTGTATATATTGGACACGTTAATACTATTAGATTATTAGTATAAATGCTTGTTGTTTATATCAAGAAAACATATTTCAAAGTGCGTAGTGGCCTGTTGGTAAACGGACCAGACGCGGCTGCCAACATGTTCACGGTGGTCGCGGGTACAAATCCCAGGGCACACCTCTTCATTTTCGGAGTCATGTGTGTATTGATAGTCACTCACCACGCACTAAAACGGTGATGTAAAACATCGTGAAGAAACCTGCATACCATAGCGGTTTATAAGAATTTCTATGGTATGTAAGTCCACCAACCCGCACTAGGTTTTACTGGTGGTAGGTCTCTCATATGTGAGAGGCCATCTGGGTGTGTACCACCGCAGTGTCTATTTCTCCCGTCAAACAGCAGGCCCGGATCTAGGGGGGGGCAAGTCGGGGTGCGTGCCCCGGGCGGCACGTTCAGGGGGCGGCATATTGAATCTTGGGAGACAACTACAAAACTCATCAATAACGTAACACCACTTACACTCTTTTTTTTTTCGCCGTGCGCGAATTAGTGATTATGCGATAGAGGCGCGTGAAAAAGAGATGAAAACTTAATATTTGGAATGTATAATAATTTATCCATCTCAAAAATTACGTTTAGTTTCAAATATCCAATTTGTGTTTAGTACTTAGTTTTAGTTGATTAACCATCGAACATCTTTTATGTGGTACAGGCAGTGGCGAATTTACTAGTAAACTGAGTAGGCTAGAGCCTAGGGCGGCAAATTTGAAGGGGCGGCAAATCTGGGCCAATTTTTATTGTTTTGATTTACTGAAATAATAAAAGGCAATATTTTACACACTGAAAAAATGGGGTTTGAAAATTAAGAATAGTTAAAATATTTCAGTAATATGTTCCCACTTTTCCACGTTGACAATTTAATAATAAACACTTTATTAAATATCTATACTTGGATCTTCTTCTTCTTCTTCTACCTGGCGTTATTCCAGCCGGTGTCAGGGTCCGCCTTCCGGCAAATTCTCCTCCATTTCGCCCGATCTTCGGCATCCTCAATAGTAAGGCCATTGACCCTCATATCTTCCTTAACGACATCGAGCCAGCGCTTCTTTGGTCTACCCCGCGGTCGAGGTCCGGGAATATTGAGGCTCAGGCACACATTACCGACGCACTCCTGCGGTTTCCTTAGGATGTGACCATACCATCTCAAGCGGGATTCCTGGAGTTTATCAGCCACATCGCGGACACCAAGATTGCTACGGATGTGCTCGTTACGGATTTTGTCCAAACGCGTAACGTTTCACATCCACCGCAGCATCTTCATCTCCGCGACGTGGACCTCCTGGACGTGCCGCTTGAGGTCAGGCCACGTCTCAGACCCATACAGGAGCACTGGCCGCACGAGGCTTTTATAGGTACGCATCCTGCGGTCGCAGAGTATGCCCGACATCTCCCTCCACTTAGCCCAAGCAGCACTTATACGGGCTTTGACGTCAAGGGCGCTGTCACCGGACTCATGCAGTACGAACCCAAGGTACTTGAACTTGTCCGTCTTCACGGCAAGTTCGTTCCCTATCACGATGCTTTGGGGGTCCGTACTCCCGCAAGCCATGTTTTTTTTTTATTGCATTGAATGGCGCGACGAGCAAGCCGTTCGCCTGATGGTAAGCGATACGACCGCTCATAACAGTAGCAACATTCCACTGCGCTCGCCATCCTGAGACATAAGATGTTAAGTCTCAATATGTCCAGTAGTTGCTCTGGCTACAACGTCCTTCAATCCGAAACACAACAGTGCATTTAAGCAGTGTTGTTTCACGGGAGAAATAGACATTGCGGTGGTACCTACCCAGATGGCCTCTCACATATGAGAGACCTACCACCAGTAAAAATGTACTCGGTCTTCGCCACATTTAACTTCAGAGCTTTGGTGCACACCGACATCAATCGGGAAAGGATTCGTATCGCCAATGGCGGTCCGAACGAAGGATTCGGATCGGAGGTACATGTCTCTGATAATGTCCACATAGGCTTCCGGTATCCCTTTCACTCTCATCGCCCACCAGATTGCTTGTCGCGGCACACAGTTGAAGGCCTTCAGCAGGTCTAAGAAAGCCATGTGCAGTGGCGTCTTCTTCGCTCTGTATGCCTCGCCAAGCATCCTGAGTGCAAATATCGGGTCGGTAGTGCCACTGCCAGGACGGAAGCCGTATTGACACTCTTGGCGGAGCCTGGACTCGATGACGCGTTCGAAAAGCTTCATGGTATGACTCATGACCTTAATGCTTATGATAATTTCCGCATTCCTGAACACAGCCTTTACCCTTTTACACGGGAGTTATCGTTATAACGCAGCAAGAAGCTCCACACTATGAAGCCCCAACGACTTCCACGCCTCTATCGGAATATAGTCAGGCCCTACCGCTTTCCGGTTCTTCATGCGACGAAGACTATAGAGAACTTTTTCAGGTGCAACAGGTGCAACAAGACCTTGGTTCGGGGGCAATTCGGGGTAGGACACTCCCAAGTAAATATCTATACTTGGATATTATAAAATATTCCAATAGTGATACATTATAAAAAAATCTTGCTTAAATGTGAAAAAACACCTATTAACATTGATTATAGTCTTTAGAGTTCCTTGCTAAAAATATAGTTTTTTTTCAAATTGGTTATTTATTGTTTTCACGCACCCCGTGGTCAAGGGGCGGCAAAATTCCTTCACGGTTTCCTTTGCCTGGCGTTAGAGGCGATTAATAGGGGTCATTGGGGTCGCTGGCAAACTCTAAGATGTGCGGCAGAACTCGTGGCTTCATAGCGGACGCCCACGGTTAGGGCGTCCGTTGCAGAGAAAATCTATGCCTACCTAAGTTGTGAGGAGCCATATTAGGAAGTGCGCCGGGTGGCACGGCAAGTCAACTAGGTGTTACTCGCTCATCCGCATCGCCTATTGTCCGTAATACATCCAATCTGTTACAACCTGTTCGGAGTTCACGGATGTTGGTGAACTCCATAGTGAACGCGATGGTGGGGTTATGCACCGCTGAAAGACCTGCTTTGTTTAATTGCGCTGTCATGAAGTTGAAGGGATGGGTTTGATGAAGAGGCATCGAGAAGCCAAAGTCCGGGCATTAAGTAGGCCGAATGGGCACCGGCATGAAAGGGTCGGCATGTCGCTAAATGTCGGCCACATCCGGTCACCAACCGGCACGACGTACCCGCCGGAGATTATGTGCGACATGGTGAGGCAGCCCCTCGTGAAGGTTAGCCACGTTTGGGCTCTTGTACTGTAATGTCTCTTTGGCCGGCGGGTCAACACTCCTCCCTTCGAGAGCGATCAAAAATACGTACAAAATCACTATCAGATCACTATTACGGTCTTTACGCCCCGTGGACGGTGATCGCTACCAAGACGGACACTTAAGTCCTACCACCACAAACTGTGTCACTCATTTGGCACTACCCAGGGTTTACGTGTAGGAAAACTAGAGTCAAAGCTTACAGACGTGTGTGACGTTAACCCTCAAAAGTGACGCTAATATAAAGCGTGTAAAAAGGCTTAACATGGTGGTAAAATGACGTTCTTTCCCGATGTCCTGTGTTGAGTGGGCGTCTGGTTGCTAGAAATGATGATGATGATTGAGATAAAAATATAGGCAAGGGGGGGGCGGCATTTTTCAGTTTTTGCCCCGCCTCGAAAAAAACCTAGATCCGGCGCTGTCAAACAGCAAACGGTAAACGCACTGTTGTGTTTCGGGTTGAAGGGAGACTTAACATCTTATGTCTCAGGATGGCGAGCGCAGTGGAATGCCAAGCATTGCTTTGTAATTCAAGGTGTTGTTTGGTTTTGCTACTGTTCATGAGCGGTCGTATCGCTTACCATCAGGCGAACGGCATGCTCGTCTCGCCATTCATAGCAATAAAAAAAAAACTAGGCCAGCGTGGTGGACTATATGGCCTAACCACTCTCAATCGTACTGTCATTTGTTGAGTAGTCCCGTGTCCTGCAGTGGGACGTATATGGGCTGATACAGATACAGATATCTCAAACAATGCGAAAACCGTTCATAATATTTTGACAACAGCATGACAACATTCGCACGTCAAGATACTTTAGCGATCATACTATGAAGTGTAAAACTTTAACAACAGTGTCTGTGGGACATTTTTGACATAAAACCGTTCTCTGTATCAGCCCATATACGTCCCACTGCTGGGTTGAGCCTCCTCCAAAATCGAGAGTATAATTCTGCCATCCTCAAGTTAAAATGTCGTTTAGTATTTTTTGCCACATTTTTAGTTATGCAAAAAGAAGCGATTTTTTTAAAATGTGCTACTTAATAACAAGTGGTCATCTTTAAGACCTTGGAGTACTGAATAATAGATCGCAGGAGGCACTTTCACATAGCGAAACTTTCAATTTAGAACTGTAATATCGCGTTTTTGTGCGTAACTCAAAAAACGGTTTTTGTAGATACTTAACGGCATTTTAGCCTGAGGACAGCAGAATTGAGAGGAGTAAGTACCTAATAATATGTAAAGAAAGGAAAACTGTTCCTAATATTTTGAGAACAGCATGACAACAACGCATTTGGACGCCAAAATATTCATATTTACTGGTGGTAGGTCTCTCATATGTGAGAGGCCATCTGTGTGGGTACCACTGCAGTGTCTATTTCTCCCGTCAAACAGCAGTGAAAATGCACTGTTGTGTTTCGGGCTGAAGGGCATTGTAGCCAGAGTACTACTACTACTGGACATATTGAGACTTAACATCTTCTGTCTCAGGATGGCGGGCGCAGTGGAATGCCAAGCATTGCTTTGTAATTCAACCTCCGTAGCGCAGTTGGTTAGACGCCGCCTGTGAAACGAGAGGCCGCGGGTTCGATCCCCGCACCGAGAGAAATGTTTGTGCGGCCCACAAATATTTCTTCCGGGTCTGGGTGTTTGTGAGACCGAAAAGTCTCTCGTAGTTCCTGATACCCACGACACAAGACTCGATTTTAGTGTGGGGTCAGGACTATGTATGTGACTGTTGGGTGTTATTTATTTATTTATTTTAATTCAAGGTGTTGTTTGGTTTTGCTACTGTTCATGAGCAGTCGTATCGCTTACCATCAGGCGAACGGCATGTTCGTCTTGCCATTTACTGCAATAAAAAAAACATCTTTATGCTAGTATTAAAAACAAAATAAGTCCTAGCCACGTCACAATATTCATAACAGAGTGATATAAACTTTATTTAGTAGGCGGTAAGTGTGATAATAGCAGCTGAACTTCATAACAACCAATCGATAATTGATTCCATTTCACGCAGAATATTGATCATATTCAATTAACAATGGAGTTTCAAGGGCGGTATAGAAATGTAATGGTTCTGAATACATAATGCTGGCACTTCACATGGCTATTTGTATTTGTGTATTTGGCATATTTGGCAAACAATTACCATGTGTGGTCAGTTTAATTGAGAAAGTGTGGCCTTATTTGCCTATTTGACAAGCAAGGCCAATAAAAAATACGTAAGTATAGATTGTCATATTTGCCTCTATTTGCATGTTTGCTTTTAACGTCATTTATTTTGACAAATACAACAAACATCCAATAGCAAATACAAACAGCCATGTGAAGTGCCACCATAAAATGTTTTTCGTCGTGTTCAATATACCGTAAACTATTCATACGAAAATGTAAAATGTAAACAAAAATTCGTACAGTTTTACATACGATGTTCATTCGTCCACGTGTTGGAGTACAAAGTAATCTCCCTTATATATCAATTTCATAGCCTCCGTGGCGCAGTCGGTTAGCCGGCGCCTGTGAAACGAGAGGCCGCGGGTTCGATCACCGTACCGAGAGAAATGTTTGTGAGACTGAAAACTCTCTAGTAGTTTCTGAACCCCACGGCATAAGACACGTTTTAGTGTGGGGTCAGGACTATGTATGTGTCACAAATATTTGTTTCGGTGCGGGGATCGAACCCGCGGCCTCTTGTTTCACAGTCGGCGTCTAAAATAGGCCAGCCTCTTACCTCCAACCTAACTACTGGACATATTGAGACTTAACATCTCATTTCTCAGGATAGCGAGAGCAGCGGAATGCCAAGCATTGCTTCGTAATTCTAGGTGTTGTTTGGTTTTGCTACTGTTCATTAGCGGTCGTATAGATCACTATTAGACGGCATGCTCGTATCGCCATTCATTGCAATAAAAAAAGCCTCAATGAAATTTTTGGTTGCAATGGAGACCCTTACTCAACATTGGGCGTGTATTACTTTATTTATTTATTTATTTATTTAAAACTTTATTGTACACCTTAAACTAATACAGAAAAAATATAAAAAAAAAATGTACAAAAGGCGGTCTTATCGCTCGAGGCGATCTCTTCCAGACAACCATGGGATGGATTAGTAAAAATTGTATTATCTGCTGCCACTGTGGCACAGTAGTATTACGATATGATGCAATGCTGAGGTCTTGGGTTCGAATCCTGGGTCGGGCTTTTCTATTCCTTATTAGCCTGGAGTCAGGAATTTGTGCCTAATATGGCGATAGGCGATATCACATCGTCGGACGGAAAATACGAGGTGAAACATAGTTGTTCTGGTAGCTCTGCCTACCCCTTCTGGGAAGAAGGCGTGAATTTTTGTATGTATGCATGAAATTTATCATTGCATTTTTTAAACTAATATTAAGTTACTCTTTTAACAATCACGTGACTTTCAAAAACGTATTAATATAAACATATTGGAGTAACACATACATATTTGCTGTTTGAATAAACTTAAAATATGTTCTCGATCAGCAAATTTAAGATACATTTTGGAAAACATACAAAATCTGTGATATGTATTCCATGTATTCCATCTATAGACTTAGCGACGTACATAATCTGACGCCCCAGGCGGAAAACATACAGGACACCCACGTTCCGCCTTGTATTTTCCGTCCCACGATGTGATAGGGGGCGAGCCTATCCACATAATGGGCACAGATTCCTTACATAGCCAAGATTATTAAAGTACCTTTAAGTATCGCAAAAAGTGCAAGAAATTAGCCACACCATGTCTTTTACGCTTGATTTAACGAGACATAAATAGCCATAGTATAAGTACTGTATGTCGGACGCGCAGTAGTAAATTCAAGGCCGTACACTCGTATTATCTTTGCCCGTTGCGTCACAGCGCGAAAAAAAAAAGATTAATTAAACTTATTGATATAAGGTCCAAGATATTATAGTTATTGGGAGTTTTATACGATTTTCAGGAATGCAAAAACTTTTTACAGTTGTTTTACAAGGATTCTAGTAGTGATAGTAATAAATGGGCAATTAAACATTTTATTGACAATATTCTTCTAATAAAGGCAATCAAATTAATACTCCGATTTTTCCGTTTACGTCACATGTGCGAAGTGTCAAACGTATTTACTGAATGGCGGCAGACGATTGTGCCGTGTGCGAGCGAGACAGACAGTCATCAAAGTTCAACAGGTCAGGAAATAATTCGCATAAAAGTTAGATCAGTTTTTACAATAGTTCAATCTGACTTATAAGTTATTGCATAACATTATTACTCCATTACAAAGATGGTAATGCTGTTTGTTTACATTATTTTGGTACTTTCACTTTCACTAGACAGAGACGGGAACAGGAAAATAAAGTAAAAACTTACTTGAATCAAAAATCCAAACACAAGGCACTGAACAAAATTGTAATTCACAGAAAGTAAACAATGTTATCCCGCAATGTTGAGAGCACACGCGAAACGGGCGAGTAACGTGGTTGTAGGAGCGACTTGATTTGGTAGGGTTATACCAGGCGACGAACGCGCGCCAAGGCAGCCGACAACTGACTGTCGAGTCAAATAGATAAACTATTGGTCACCGTCGTGTTGTGACGAACAATATAAATATAACCTGTTCGCGCTGTGATAATGAGTGATAAGTTATCTCGCAACACTCGAAAGCAACGTTTGATATTTCGATAAATTTTGCATGCGCGAAATTGCTAGTTTGATTGATCTTCAATAGATGGCGTAGGTTGGTAAGGCGCCAAATTTCGTGTAAAATTACGGCCAGTTTCTTTATCTATCTTTCGGTCTGTCTATCCATAACAAGAAGTTAAGTTATTAGCTGTCGTTAGTATGTCTGTCTATCTATAACAAGAAGTTAAATCAGCTATCGTTAGTATGTTTCAGTTAAACAAAGATGGAGTTATGCTTACTGTTTGGATTTTTATATATGCGTGGATTACCACATTTGTAAGTACAAGGAATAGCAAAAACTATTGAAAGGAATCTCATGCCCGATTTCAATGAAAACTAGAACTGCAAACTTGAATTTTAAAAAAGATTTTTCAAAATCAATTGACATAAATAATAATATATTACAGATATGGTGGAGCGCGCGTAATATGTTCCGACGTTAGAGATGCGGCGATCCAGTGTATCTTCAGAGGAGCGTTACTGAAATTAGTTGTTGTTCACAACGATATTCATAATTCTTGCTTATATTATGACAGAAAGTTTAATAAAAACGTAATAATTCTTAACATGGTTAAGAAAAAATCTAGGTATTACATAAATTCATTGGAATAAATAATTCACAATTTCAACAGCAATCTCATTGACTCACATTGTATTGAAGTTCCTTTCTTTGCCTTTAAAATTAATATTACAAGATTTAACACGCCAGGTGGAACCAAATAAAACCTTTTAAAAACACCATTCTATTTATTTCCACAACTCCTCCTCAGCGTTTTTCCACAGCACGCCAGCTCTCCGCGGGTTCTTCGAAGTCGCTTCGGCAGGCGGTTTGGGTCGCGCTTTGCGCTGCCTGGACAATATCGCCGCTTTCTGTGCCTCGTACTTGTCCAGGATGTTCCAGAACATTCGCTGCTCGTTTCTTATCTGATGGTATTCGCCTTCTGTAATAAAACGTAAAGCATTTTTTTTATTTTTTTTTATTGCTATGAATGGCGAGACGCGCATGCCGTTCGCCTGATGGTAAGCGATACGACCGCTCATGAATAGTAGCAAAACCAAAAAACGCCTTGAATTACAAAGCAATGCTTGGCATTCTACTGCGCTCGCCATCCTGAGACATAAGATGTTAAGGCTCAATATGTCCAGTAGTTACTCTGGCTACAATGCCCTTCAACCCGAAATACAACAGGGCGTATACACTGCTGTTTGACGGGAGAAATAGACACTGCGGTGTTACCCACCCAGATGGCCTCTCACATATGAGAGACCTACCACCAGTAAACCAGTATGGTCACTATGCCGGGCCAGAAAAAAAAAGTACTTACGAACAGTATACAGTGCGTTCAGGAATTCATAAAGATAGTACTTCTCCTGCTCCATATCACTCTTCTTGCTGTAATACCTGTAGATGCTGATCATGTGTTTGTATATATCCTGTATAGCAGCGGCTATCATCCCCAATTCGTAGGTAATCGTGTGCTGGTATTTCAACTGAACTTTACTCGCGTGCATTAATTTGTACTCGGCATCTGAAAATGTATGTATGTATCAGCCCATATACGTTCCACTGCAGGGCTCGAGCCTCCTCTACAATTGAGATTACGATTGAGAGTGGTTAGTACAGTCCACCACGCTGGCCTAGTGCGGTTTGGTAGACTTATATACCATTGAAATTCTTGATATGTCGCTATGGTATGCAGGTTTCCTCACGATGTTTTCATTCACCGTTTTAGTGCGTGGTGATTGACTATCAATACACACATGACTCCGAAAAGTCAGAGGTGTGCCCTGGGATTCGAAGCCACGACCACCGTGAACATGTTGCCTGCCGCGTCTGCTACGTTTACCAACAGGCCACCACGAACTATTTGAAATGAAAGAATTGATTAAGATATACAAACAAAGAAGGTATTGTAAAAGACAAACTCTTAATATAATGATCACTGTGCTAACAATAAGAATTTCTATGGTATGTAAGTCCGCCAACCCGCACTAGGCCAGCGTGGTGGACTATATGGCCTGACTGGTTAGTATTTTTTTGTTCAAAAATTTTGTGAGTGGCAATTAGCAATAGCAGAAATATATAGCATGGTGGTGATGTTAATTAGAAATAGCAATGATTCCCATTGCTACAAAACAGGCAAATGCGCTCTACTGTACCCACAAAGTACTGTTAAAGTATACCCCTGATAAGATCTTCAGTCATATTAATGATATGTGGAGCGATCAGTTGGTACGTCCAGTCTCGAATCAGTGGGAGGAGCACATCTGGAGGTCTCACGTATCCGTGAACCCAACTGGGTTTCAATAATGCTGCAACAAACAAAACATTCAAATAAAACTATTATTTACGGATTTTATCGCGGATTTTTTATAATTTTTATTTTTTTAAACTTTTTGACCGTGACTTTTCGATTACGTAACAGCTTTCCTGGTCACAGGACAGTTAAAAAGTTAATACAATACAATACTCTTTATTGTAAACCAAATACATTAACAAACACAAAATCAGACAAATTAAATATTAGACTTATGGTATTACAATGGGCGGCCGTTCTCTATATCCTATCTGTCTTTAACTAGAGGTTAAACTGGCTACCATTACTATGTCGGTTCAATGCTACACTTTATTGAACAAAGATAGACATATATATTTATCTTGTTTAGCTATCTATTAACAAATGCACCATATCTATATTTTTGTATCTTTGTTAACTGAAACGTAAAATGCATCGAAATATCTAATGAAATCCCTAGTTAAAGACAGATAGATTATTGAGAACGGCTGTAAAGCGATCTCTTCCAGACAACCTTTATATGGATAGTATCAGAAGAAGGTACACAATAAAGAAAATCTAAAGGATATTGCGGAAGGAATGAAATATATACTAATACACGAATACTGTGATAAATACAAATAAACTAATATATTATACAGTTATATAAAGACAGCCTAGACAGACAGAATAAACATACACAAAAGTGAAAACTTATCTGTATCTGTATCAGCCCATATACGTCCCACTGCAAGGCACGGGCCTACTCTCCAATCGAGAGTACGATTGAGAGTCGTTAGGCCATATAGTCCACCACGCTGGCCTAGTGCGGGTTGGCGGACTTACATACCGTAGAAATTCTTATGAATCGCTATGGTATGCAGGTTTCCTCACGATGTTTTCCTTCACCGTTTTAGTGCGTGGTGATTAACTATCAATACACACATGACTCCGAAAAGTCAGAGGTGTGCCCTGGGATTTGAACCCGCGACCACAGTGAACAGTGGCAGCCGCATCCGGTCCGTTTACCAGCAGGCCACCACGCACTTCAAACTAAACTTGTACATATATAATATTAAGTAGCATTACGAAGGTAGTGCTTTTTAGTACAACTTTAAAGTGGTGTGAAGATCTTGCACGCCTGATCTGTAACGGTAGTGCATTCCAAAGTCGAACTGCTTGCATAAGTCCTTGGAGATTCATATTACACTTAACGAAAATGCAAAAAAACAAATAGGTTTTTTGAAAAGCCTGACTACCCCTAACCCCTTAATACAAAATACTTACGTAAGAATAATATTAGTTGCAATAATGGCGAAAACATTTTGTGTTATTTCCGATGTGCCAGTATTTTCTTTAAACTTTGCAAATCCTGTACTTTATTTATAGTTTGAAATAAATATGGATATGACCAGCAGATCTCTTGTGTGAAGGTTTTACGCCTGCAAATAAACCATAGCAACATTGTCAAAACTTATATACAAACATACATACATTCACGCCTTTTACTAGAAGTAGACAAAGGTGCTACCAGGGCATATACACTGGATTATAATTAACGGCCTACAAAATGGCAAAAGAAATAAGAGCACAAATAAGAGTGTGCTCTTAATTTTAGTATGGTCCAAAAACAAAATAAATATTAATTAAAAGGAATAAGGTTTATTGTTAACTGAAGTTGATTATAATTTAAGACTTCTTGCTACATCTCGTAGTTCGAAATTCAAATGTACAAGTATAAGCAACCTCGGACACTTTTGGCGTGTGATTTTGTTCCGGACCCTGTATCTAGTACTAGCGGTCGGGCCCGGGTCCGCCCGGGTGCATACACGTTTTAAAATGGCGGCCAAAATGTTTAATTCTGACTATCAGATTAGAATAATGACCAATCGGACCACGAAAAACGAACAAAATTTCCTCGTATTTGCTAGAAATATCACTACTGCTTTCCTCCTATAAGTCATAGCGTGATGATATATAGCCTATAGCCTTCCTCGATAAATGGACTACCCAACACTGAAAGAATCATTCAAATCGGACCAGTAGTTCCAGAGATTAGCGCGTTCAAACAAACAAACAAACAAACTCTGCAGCTTTATAATATTAGTATAGATATATATTTTGATCGAAGGATCTCACTCACCGAACGAAACGCGGCAGCAAAACTGATGCTTCACGTCGAATTCCAGTGAGATAGTTACGCGAAAAAAAAAAAAAATAAATTCACAACACCTGAAGAAAAGAGCAACTAATTGCGAATGGCCTTAAAATCTTTATAATTTTAATAATCTTTTTATAATTGGTTAATAATCCGCATCATTTATTTTACTGATTGAAAATGTTTATGAGGTGTTAAGTTGTTTTATTGTCGTTTTAGGAATCGTCGAGAATTTTAGACCAAGAGCCTCCTCTACAATCGAGAGTGGTTAGGCCATATAGGCCCCACGCTGGCCTAATGCGGGTTAGCGGACTTTACTTACCAGATAATTTTTATGTAAATCGGTATGGTATGCAGGTTTCCTCACGATGTTTTCCTTCACCGTCTTACTGCATGGTGATTGACTATCAATAACCATACGCCTTCTTATAAATGCTGAAAGTTTGTGTGGGCAAACCTCTAATATAGGCATTACTTTACAGATAAAAAAAATGTTGGCATAAATAAATAAATATACCCAACAGTCAGATACATGGTCATGATCCCACACCAAGATCGAGCCTTGTGTCGTGTATCAGAAACTACGAGAGACTTTTCGATCTACAGTACAGTTAAAATACAGTTAAATACTGAAGCTAAAAATACTATGTATGTGACTGTTGGGTGTTTATTTTTTCGGTGCGGGGATTGAATACGCCGCCTAGCCTCTCGTTTTACAACCAGCATCATACCAACTGCGCCACGGAGGCTGTCGATGTCTATCGTATGCAGGCTGCCTCGCGATGTTTCCCTTTACGATTTATGTGTATACATGACTACGAAAAATTTGAGATATTTCCTTATAAATCTTAGGTATAATGGAAACTGCGACCACCGTTGCCGCATCCGTGTATAGTCAATTACCACCACCACACCCATATCTTTCATAATAAAATTTTACTATTGGTAGGCCTAACCCGCACTAGGCCAGCGTGGTGGACTATATGGCCTAACCACTCTCAATCGCACTCTCGATTGTAGAGTAGGCCCGTGCCCTGCAGTGGGCCGTATATGGGCTGATACAGATACAGACAGGTAGGCCTCTCATATGTGAGAAGCCGTCTGGGTACCACCGCAATATCTATTTCTACTGCCAATCACCAGTGTAAAAACACTGTTGTGTTCCGGTTTGAAGGTCATTGTAGCCAGAGTATCTACTAGACACATTGAGACTTAAGATCTTATGTCTCAGGATGCTGAGCGCAGTGGATTACCAAGCATTGCTTTGTAATTAATTGTGTTTGATTTTGGTACCGTCTATGAGCGGTCGTATCGCGTAACATCAGGCGAATGACATGCTAATCTCGTTATCGCAATAAAAATACTAAACAGACGATCTCCAAAAATATTTTTTTTTAATTTAATTTTATTTTTTACATTCAGAAAACTTACATTACTACAAGTTGTAAATTAACAAAAAGATGTAACAGAAGGCCAATTACAAGTTTTCACTTATAATATTCAAATGTATCTTACAGTAAATAAATATTATTACCAATAATAATCAATTTCCCACCCATAGTTGACGGGCCACCATTGGTTGTAAGGTTTCTTTATCATGCCCGTGTAATGTTTGTACTGGTTCTTTAACACTAGTTCTCTCATTTGCTTCATTCTTTTTTGGTTCTCCCTTAGCTTCAGTTTCTGAATCCGACGTTGTTGCTTGATCCAATCCTCGCGTTTTAGTATTTCGTCCTGTTGCGATGGGTCCATCATGAATCGAAATTCTTCTATGTACCTTAAAAAGTGTAAAAGCAAGTTTGAATATCTTATCTTACTAATATTATAAAAACAAGAGTATTTCTTTATTATATTAAAAAAAACGTTATTGTACACCAATAACAAAAAACAAACAACATAGACAAAATTTTAACATAGGCCAAAAACGGTGAAGGAAAACATCGTGAGGAAACCTGCATACCATAGCGATTTATAAGAATTTCTGTGGTATGTAAGTCCGCCAACCCGCACTAGGCCAGCGTGGTGAACTATATGGCCTAACCACTCTCAATCGTACTCTCGATTGTAGAGTAGGCCCGTGCCCTGCAGTGGGACGTATATGGGCTGATACTAGTGTTGCCAGGTTTAAATTTTGAAAATTCGGGACAGGACATTAAAATAAGCGGGATTATGAGTTCTTCAGCGGGACGCCTATTAAAAAAGAGGGAATTAATTATTTTTTTTTGCTTTCACACATTATTACTCTCCCTCTTTCTAGCAGCATATACTTATCACATCGAAAAACGTCGCTTGTCTGGAGGCTCTCAAAGACAATAGCCGTATTAGTTATTATTATAATAATGGAAGCACAGCTCAACCAGACCAAGTACCATATCTCTCGAGGCTTAAGTTCATGAGGTGTCATGGTTTCATACCATGTATACATACATAAATTGACGCCTTTTTTCCAGAAGGGATAAACAGAGGTTTCTTAACTTACTCCAAATATTTAAAAAAAAAAAAACGCATTTTCCTCTAGCGTTTACTATGGGTCTTCATCGAGTTATTCCTTAAATTCTCAGACTATAACTTTATCGATTTACTAGAGTGATCTTTATTTCCAAGATGAAAATTGATATTTTCCGACACGCCTTTGCACATGAATTCTGACAAATTATGCTCTCTATAATGCTCGTAGAGAATTAAGTGAAGTTAAGATGCGTTTTTCTTTTAAATTACATCTACATGTACATGTCGTAAAGTAAAATTCGCCAGGAATACTCTCTAAGCGGTATGAAACTTGAAATTGTTACGAAGGAATTTTCATTGAAGCTAGCTAATATTCACGAAGACATAAGTACACTAACAGCACATGTGTTACCATCTAAAATAAGAAAGCTAGGGATTCGTGAACAAACCGCGAGAACTTATTCAAAGTCCTGTATTTTTTTGGAATCAGCCTATGGAAACAACTTTAGAATCGAATTAGATACTAAGTAGATTAATATCTGTAGGAAAACGCGAAATACAGTACGGATTATAAATAAAAGTATGTAATATTTAGTTTTTTATTCGTTCTGAGAGGGATGGTCAAAAAGCGGGACATTTGGCGTCCCGCCGAAGGTTCAATCGGGACGCGTCACCAAACCCCTGAAAAGCGGGACGTCCCGCGTAAAGCGGGACACCTGGCAACACTAGCTGATACAGATACAGATTTATGCAAGTATATGTACTTACATATATTTCCTAGGAATCTCGTGCAGTATATGGGTTAGATGGTACGTTTCCAAATATAACTTCTGAATCAGTTCCGTTCGTTTGGTTGTGGCAAATACACCATCTGACTTAAATTCAATTGGTCGTTTAACCTGTTCCACCATTTTTCTGTATCTGCAATTAGATATGCATTTACTGGTGGTAGCTCTCTTATATGTGAGATGCCTGGGTAGGTACCACCGCAATGTCTTTTTCTCCCGCTAAGAAACTGTTTAAATGCACTGTTGTGTTCCGGATGAAAAGATATTGTAGCCAGAGTAACTACTGGACATATACTTAACATCGTATGTCTCAGGATGGCTAGCGCAGTGGAATGCCAATCTTGAATCATGGCGTTGTTTGGTTTTGATACTGTTTGATCGCTTACCATAAGTACAAGACCAGACGGGACTGCCATCATGTTTACAATGGACGCGGTTTCATTTATGTGGGAATAGTTTCGACGCAGGTCAAATCAAAGATTCTTTGGATAATCTTAAATATAATTTCAGACTTTTCGCTCTTAATCCATCCTTAAATTCTTAATTTCTTCGTACTTCAACATCTTAATCATTCATATTCTAACTCTTTCCATCTCAACTACTTTCATTAGTCATCCCTTGCACACAAACCACGCCACACCAGTAATTTGTCTAAGATTTCATTCTTCTCATTTTTCTTCACAACATTCAAAAACCACATCTATGTCTTTTTTTTTTTTATTGCTATGAATGGCGAGACGAGCATGCCGTTTGCCTGATGGTAAGCGATACGACCGCTCATGAACAGTAGCAAAACCAAACAACACCTTGAATTACAAAGCAATGCTTGGCATTTCACTGCGCTCGCCATCCTGAGACATAAGATGTTAAGTCTCAATATGTCCAGTAGTTACTCTGGCTACAATGCCCTTCAACCCGAAACACAATAGTGCGTTTACACTGCTGTTTGACGGGAGAAATAAACCTTATTGTCTAATGTCCTATGTCGTAAAAAATCCTTTCAATAATTTACCTTTCAATGATTTCCCCGATCACATACCCAAGTTCGTAATGCGGACTTTCTTCGTACATAAATCTCATTGGATTCATCTGAATGCTTCGTTCGTCCGCGTCGATGTAGTAGGTTTTCATCAGTTCCAACAGTCTAGTGGGTATGGACAAGCTGTTCCACCACTGCTTGTATCTTGTTGGATCGAAGGGCTGGTCTGATGATGTGGGTGAGGCGAAGACTATAAATAAGTCACACGAATTGAAATAAAACGAAAATATTTTTAGGGATTTTATCGCGAAATTGGTTTAATTTTCGCATATTTGCTGATGGTAGGTCTCTCATATGTGAGAGGCCTGGGTAGGTACCACCGCATTGTCTATTATTCCCGTCAAACAGCAGTGTAAATGCACTGTTGTGTTTTGGACTGAAGGATATTGTAGCCGGAGTAGCTACTGGACATTTTGAGACTCAAGATCGTATGTCTCACGATGGCGAGCGCAGTGGAATGCCAAGCATTGCTTTGTAATGGTCATGACGAATTAATTTAAAATCATGTTCTATAATATGGATACACATTTATTATATACGAAATAATCTATATTTCAAGAATTAACAAAGGTTTAACACAGTTTTAAGCCATTTTTCTAATAATCTTTCAATAGTGCACAGAAAAAGATATTAGGTGTCATGGCGTCCGTTTAAACGTCACCACTAGGTAAACATGTCATTGTGTCTATGCGCAGCGAAGAAAGTTAACGAAACAAAACATATTTCGTTTGATAAAAATGAATTCTAAAGTCTATAAGTGGTTCCGGTTAAGTTCACACTCCACATTTCTAAAGAAATTGGTAATGTTTACGGCAGGTTTACATCGTCACGTCAGTTCGTCACGTCATGCGTCGTGACTAGCGTTTCTGTCAAAATGGCTGATTGCTATATTTTGTACTTTCATTTTATTGAAAATTTTGTTAATCTCCAATTCTTTATTAAAACTTAAAAATCGTTTTAAACCCTGTAGCAAACCGTGTTTGGATTACCCGGGACGGCTGCCAAGGCGATACGCCATATAATGAACGCAGCCGTGTGCGCTCCCGTCCCGCTCCCGCACCTCACCTCACCTCTTCCTACTTCCTTCCGTCTATCTTTCTCGCCGCGCTCGCAACGCATACGCACCGATATATTTTATGCTGTTAATAAACGAATCCACCCACGAAACTGGCGCTCAACGTGTGTTTGGAACTTCGTGTAAAAAGATTGCACCCACGAAAACCCTTCTAATATGTATTTCCCCCTAACATTGTAATATATTTAATATTTTGATACTGTCGTCACGCCTATTCAAGGTGTTGTTTGATTTTGCTACTGTTTATGAGCGGTCATATCATTCACACTCAGGCGAACGGTATGCTCGTCGCGCCATACATGCAATAAAAAAACTTCTTAACGATTCGATTACTTCGCAATTTTCGTGGTCACGGGGCGTACCGCTTCGCCCAATCAAATTCGCGAAAAAAAACGTTAAACACAGTTTTATTTCAATGTGTAACATTCGGGTAAATCTAAGAAACTATTATGTTACACAAAGTTCAAAAACTTGCCGGTGGATATGACGGTAGTTCGACATAAAAAGGCATAATACCCACATGATTAATAACAATATTATTGTTCAAATAGAGCATAGCTATTTGTTGTATCTTCGCCGATATATTTGGATAAATTTAATAAATAAATGTACCTATAGGAAGTGCGTGTGGCCTGTTGGTAAACGGATTAGACGCGGCTGCCTGATTTTTTTTATTTATTATACTGCATATTATAAAACAAAGTCGCTTTCTCTGTCCCTATGTCCCTTTGTATGCTTAAATCTTTAAAACTACGCAACGGATTTTGATGCGGTTTTTTCTAATAGACAGAGTGATTCAAAAGGAAGGTTTATATGTATAATACGTACATATTATTGTACAGAAATCTATTTGTACCCGGGCGAAGCTGGGCCGGGCCGCTAGTTGTATATAAGGTGGACTCGATTGTAGAGGAGGCCTGTGCCCTTCAGTGGGACGTAGATGGGCTGATACTGATAGATACTTACATATGATAAACAGGAGATATTCCGTGGATAAAATCTTCATTATACCAACTTTGCCACTATTTTAAACGTGTATTCAGATGCAATGTTACTTAATATTTTTTTGGTCGTATAATTAAATTCTAATAAAGATGTGACACCCATAGGCCGCAATAATATAATGATCAGTCGACGAGAGAAGTATCAAGAAATAAACACATTTATGGTATCGAGCGTGCCCGTTACACTGCAACGTTAATGAGTGCTGCTGCGTTTAAGATTTTCAAAACGATTGACGGTTTGTCAAACAATATAATCCTTGTATTATTTATTACTAGCTGTACTCGCGACTTCGTCCGCGTGGAATTTAACAAAAACTTTATTTATCTAAAATAAAGGATTTTCCTAAAATAAATGTAGCCTAAGTTACTCCTTATTATATCAGCTACCTGAAAATAAAAGTCCCGTCAAAATCGGTCCAGCCATTAGCCGGAAAAGACAGACAGACAAAAAAAACCTAAGGTCATTTTCGTTACAGGTATTGTGTATATAACGCTATGTAGCTGGACTCTTTTTTTAATGTTCACTTTACAGACACTTCAATTTTATTTATATGTATAGATAATCGATTAATGTATTTGTAATTAATGTTCAATAAACAAACAATAAAAACCTTATTACCCATTTTACAAATTCAGATTCACCAACCTGTTATACTCATGCAACTTTAATTTGGATTTGAACAAAATGCATAATTCATTTTGTACGTTTTGAACTATTGCACGTTAAATTAGCGCACGAATTTAAGTTAAATATTTCACCAAATTATAATGCCAAGGCCTCTAACTTTTCGGAGTCATGTGTAGATTGTTGCTAGTCCATCACCAAGCAATATAGCCGTAAAGGAAAACATGGGAAGAAAACCAGCATACCATAGAGATTTGTATAAATTTCTATGGTATGTAATGTACCCGCACTAGGCCAGCGTGGTGGACTGTGTCGCCTAGCTCTCAATCGTACTCTCGATTGCAGAGGCCAGTGCCCTGCAGTGGGATGTATGGGCTGATACAGTACATTTTCAGAAAGTATTTAATGGAACAATATAGTGTTAAAAATTAAATCAGCTGGTGTATTCGGTATAGGGGCCGTACTATATTCATCCGAACGAACGAACGAACGAAGTTCGATACTTCGGACGATCGACATACGAATGTATCTACTCTGTAAAAGTTCGAAGTTGTATAACGTACATCGTAACCATAAGTCAATTACGACCATAAGTATATGTAGGTACATTCGTATCGTATATAAACTGCGATTATCCGAAGTTTCGAACTTCGTTCGTTCGTTCGGATGAATATAGTAGGGCCCTAGATTTTAGCAAAAAAAAATTCTATCTCCGACACTTGTGGCCGTAAATCTAGTATTTATAATGATGTAATATTAAATATTCAATTCATATGCTTTGTAAATATGAATTACAAAGCAATGCCTGTCATTCCACTGCGCTCGCCATCATGAAATGTTAAGTCTCAACATATCCCAGTTACTCTGGCTACATTAACCTTTCGTGTGCATAATCCACGCTCGTAATAATAACCATCGTATGCCGGGCCACCATGAATTGGCGGAAGGAAGCGGGGAATGTTCCTTTGTGTGTGTACATAAGCATTTTAAATTTTGAAAAATTCATTCACTACACTTCCGATGCAAAAAAATGTATACCCAAATATCCATAGAATAAAGAACAAAATCACATTTTTTTTCACAAAGGGTTAAAGCAGAACACAACAGTGCATTTACTACTGTTTGGCGGAAGAAATAGCCATTGCCGTGGCAACTACCCAGGGTATTCAAAGAAAACTAATATTACCATTAGTTAAATATACATTTATTCGAAATATCTAATTACTTTATCACACAAATCATAAAGAACATTGCGATCGCACGTCCCAAACACGAAGACGAAATAATTGTCCACAACTGAACAAGCTGACGTGAAGCGCCGAGCCGGATAGCGGCCGCCATTTTCTTCATCAAATCTTTTCATATATCTTTTTGTATGTCGGTGGGTAGGATATAAAATTGACATTGTTAGGTTACCTAGTCTTTAAAAATGTATGAGATACAGCTTTATACAACAGAAAAACTGACTTGGTAAAGACTGTAAAGGAAATTGTTTCCCAATTCTATTCGAATTAAAGATATGTCTGCGTTTAATGATGTGTGGATACTACCCGCATAGTATGAAGGCGTGAGTGATTATAAATTAAATTCATTTCCATTCTAAATTAATACCATGAGGATTAGTCTGTTTTAATAGTCTTTTATTTTTTATTGCTATGAATGGCGAGACAAGCATGCCGTTCGCCTGATGGTAAGCGATACGACCGCTCATGAACAGTAGCAAAACCAAACAACACCTTGAATTCCAAAGCAATGTTTGGCATTCCACTGCGCTCGCCATTCTGAGACATAAGATGTTAAGTCTCAATATGTCCAGTAGTCACTCTGGCTACAATGCCCTTCAACCCGAAACACGACAGTGCGTTTACACTGCTGTTTGACGGGAGAAATAGTCACCAGTGGATAGTCTAGATATAAATAGAAATTCTCGACAATATAACGTGCTTAAGTCAAAATACCTGCACTTTGCCCGCGTAGTTGATCAAGGTATTTTTTAGGCGAAGACCTCTGCTTAATACTAGGTATTCTCAAACTAATAAAAATATTAGTAAATGAAAGTTACACCTTCTTTTCGATGAGAGCTCCTGGCTTGTTTTATAGTAAGTCGTCACTGCCGCTCAAAAACAACAATAGGTAACTGTGAGATGCTGGACTTTTTGGAAAATGGATGAGCAAGATGAAAAATATACAGGGCATATCCAAACTGCGACCGAGAACGAAGCCTGTTGGTGGTTTTAATGACATTATTATTGTAGTAAAAACTAGCAAATAGAACAATAGGAAACAAAGTACGATTATTTTTTGCATTGTGTCTGGGACCCTACTCTGAAAATCCGAAACGAAGTTCGAATCTTCGGACGATTGAAGTTTATGACGATACGAATGTACCTATACATAAACTTACGGTCGTTATTGACTTATGGTCGTAACCATAGACTTATAGTTACGATGTACGTTATACGAATCCGAACATTTACAGAGTAGGTACATTCGCATGTTCATAAACTTCGATCGTCCGAAGATTCGAACTTCGTTTCGTATTTTCAGAGTAGGGCCCCTGAAGTCACTAAAACTACCACCTGGCTTCGTTTTCGGTTGCATTCGGGATATATCGTAGGCTTATAAGTAAATAATATCCGATGACTGAATGACCATTAAATTATTATCTTTGTTAAACTAAACTCCCAGTAGTACAAAGAAACACCGGCAGATGTCACTGTAGTGAAACGTCACGATAGCATTACTACATTTCGATGAACAAAATTAAATAAGGGCACTATTACTAAGAAAAGCACGATAAAGCATAACTGAATTGAAAATCTTAAATGATCGATGGGAGCCGAATAACTATACAATCCAAAACTTTCCTCGTTACATCAATTTGCCGAATCTACCCACATTCACCCTATAATATCGCACCTTTAGAATTAAAGAGACCTAACTAAAAAACATTTTTGGGAAACGTTCTTTAAAGATTTGTAACATAAGATCTATTCTATCTTGTCTATTTTTTTTTTGATTCGATCAGTTTAATATTAAAGTTGCGATATATTCAAGTCTGGATTGATTCACACTAGAATCAAACAGAATATAGCTATGACAGCCTCTGGGGAATGTGAGTAGATAAGAATATAACAGCCTCAATAACAGTTTCAAACTGCGAATAGAGAGGATGCAATGCTTCTCACACCTAGAAAATATTTGCGCAACCCTTCGATCAAATAGACACTAGATACAACATGAGCGCTTAGAAAATGGCACCAAAAAAGAGTGCTTTAAGCACTCTTTCGCCTTCAGTCACGCACCGACCGTTGCTTCTAAAACGTCGCATAACTTTAGACAATATTATGTGAAAAGCTACTTTAAGCTCCAGGAATAAGGTGGAATTTGTGTTAATATATTTGGAATATGTGATCTTTTTGTTTACTTTTTTTCATGTCATGCATCGGTGCTACTTTTTAACAGAACTTTTACTTTTATATTTGTGTCAAATGTGGGTACTGTTAGACCGAAGCCTCTCTTTTTTTTTAATACACGACACAAAACCTGTATCTTAGTAAAGTAATTATCATTTAAGTGTTGAAAACAGATCCATAAGTAGATAAAAAAGAAAGTTACCAGAACGTGGTGCATAGAGACCGTTCCCTTTGCAAACCGAATCTTCTCAAGATATTTTCCCGCCATAATATCTCGAAAAGACTTAACCTTATTAAACCAATTAAAATTCTTACTATTACAATAATGCATTGAGATATTAAATAAAGCGGACACAACAAAATGTTTCTATGTACCGTGCTACTCATGTTTCTGTCTCTGTCACACTTACGCAGTCACATAATCTTCGCTCTCCCTTCACTGGGATCAATCCTGTACCAGCACAATCCGTAGAGACTTTGTTTGCGATGTCCGTTCTATTTTATTTTATTTTTTATGGTTATTGCCCAAAACCGAATATACGCAGGCTCATGAATTCCAGAAACAAGTTACTTAAATGTTATTTCATATTCAGTGAGTTATGTAAAACCATTATTGGGACAAACATTTTTTGTCGTAATCCGTTGAATTCAAATAATTAAGTCTATATTCAAATGTATTTCTTTCGTGTCATCTTTGATAATAATCGGTACAAGCAGCCATATTTGCATCAGCTTATATTTCATTGAGATGCGATGGCGATGTCTCATCATTTATCCAACGTCAATTCATACATTCCTACACTGATTCTGAAATAACTTTCATCATGCACTCGTCAATAACTCCATTTGTAAAATATTTAAACGCCGGTTAATATATTTGGAACCTTGGTGAATAAATTACACTCCTACTCCGTCTTCAAATAGAATTCCAATTCACAACTCCGACACCAATTCGCGAATATCTAATTCCGATTCCGGAATTTCGAAATCCAATTCTTATCATTCGCTCTCCATCTTTATTTTACATTCCAGTACATGAAATTTTAAACACCAATTTTGAAGCTTATGTTATCCTTATTTAACATATTCTAATTTTCAGGATAACGACCATTTGCTTCATTCATTAGTTTTTTATTTATTCCAATTTTTAATACATTTATGATTCATAAAATAATGTTTCATGTACTTGCCTTTGTTCTATACTCAACTTTCAAACGCACGTATTTTCTTCTACATTTGTCTCCTATTTTTATCGTTCATGATTTCTCGCCATTAATTTGGTTTATTAAAATAGCTTGCTATTTCATTTATGCGAATCGAAAGCCCCTTGTCCTGTCTACACCATGGAATTAGAGAATTTTGTCAGTGTAAGCAGTATGTCTTCTTCTGGTCCATAACCTATCAAAATAATCAAAAGATGTAAAACATTACTTAGACCCTAGCTATGTGAAACTTGAAAGTACAAATCAATTACTTTGCATTTATATTAGTTTTATGGCAATGAATGACGAGACGAGAATGCAATTTGGCTGATGGTAATCGATACGACCGCTCATGGACAGAAGCAAATCCAAACACCATTAATTACAAAGCAATGACTAGCCTTCCACTGCGCTCGTCATCCTGAGACATTAGATGTTAAGTCTCAATATATCTAATACAATGTCCTTAAAACCGGAACACAACAGTGCATTTCAAGTATTTCTTTTAGGACATACAAATGATGATTTATTTATTCTTGTCACCTCTTTCCATTTTCATTCCATCATGCAATTTCCATCTCGTAAACAATTATCATCTTCATACATTCTTTTTCTTTTGTAATCTTCTTTGATATGGCACATTTTCATCTTCACCCTTCAATTTCCCATACTTTTTCTATTACAAATTTTCTCAATCTTCAGCCACAACAGTCCGATTCTGTACAAACTTACATACATAAAAATAATACTAAAGAAGACACCGTGAACAAAAATTAACACGTATCGTTATTTCTTTTTGTCTCTTTCACTCTTACGCAGACACTATCTTCCCTCTTGCTCTACTGATTGCTAACGGTCCTGGTTTGCACTTGCGCAGTGCATTTAATTAGTTCGTGATGTCCGCTTCAGTAATATTTATAAGCTTTCTTCAAATATTTCCATAGCAATTTCTTGGAACCTGTCTTCATCCAGCGACTTCTTATTTCACAAGTATGCATCTTGTAGGCATATTCAACGGTAAACATATGCATTTTATAATATCATCGTTCACTAAACCCGATCTTCAGTAGACAAACTTCATTAATGATGTCCTATGCCTATACCACTCACCCAAGATTAGAATTGTTATAAGCCAGGATCAAAAGCATGCAAGTAATTCACCCAAATTGTACTACGTTCGTTATTCGTATCATTAGTACGCGATGGTGGACACCCGTAACAGTGACAAGAATGTCGATGGTCCCTACCTTCGATCAAATATACACTAGATACAACATGAGCGCTTAGAAAATGGCACCAAAAAAGAGTGCTTTAAGCACTCTTTCGCCTTCAGTCACGCACCGACCGTTGCTTCCAAAACGTCGCAGAACTTTAGACAATATTACGTGAAAAGCTACTTTACGCTCCAGGAATAAGGTGGAATTTGTGTTAATATATTTGGAATATGTGATCTTTTTGGTCTACTTTTTTTCATGTCATGCATCGGTGCCACTTTTTAACAGAACTTTTACAGGGAACTGTGTATCTAGTGTATATTTGATCGAAGGTCCCTACATAAACTGTTATAATTATAATTTCGTTACTTTACACTAATAACATAGAAAGTGGATTATACGATTTTTATTATGTTCAGTGTTCATTTCATGCACTTTTAATTTTATTTCATTAAACTAAAAATTAATTATATGTTTTTAAGTGCAATTAGTGCAAAGCAAAAATATATTTTTATAATTTACGTAGGATCCGTCGATGTATCGTTTCTGTCTCAGCCTGTGCATATCGGATTTCAAGTTTCGGTGTAAAGTAGCCTATTGATTGGGCAGCAGTTTCTTATCAATTCCCGCTTCGTATAAAATACGGAGCGATTGTACGGTCAATATCACGGCACAAATATTGACCCCACGTACCCTTCGTTTTTCACAAATTTTCGCCTTTATTCCACTCTTTTCCAATATAACTGTATTTTTAACAATTAATATATAGTTTTGTAATAATGGTTATAACATAAATAACTGACTTTATATAAATAAGTTACTATGTTTTGTATAGTGCCAACATCAATACAGTGACATCTACCCACACATTTAAACTACATTTAACACAAGACTGGGTTCTCGTTTAGTTAAACTTAACCAAATGCGCGGTGTATCACAAGCATTATCAAAAACGACCGAGAATATATCGAATGTTAATTAAAACTTGCTTAAATATTGTGAACAAAAGTAACAATTTTTATGTAAGCTAACCTCGAATAAGGCAATAAATAAGTGAAACTGGGTAGTTTCACTTATTTATTGCCTTATTCAAACATTTCTCATCATTTCAAAATATGTAGAGCTAATTTTCCATAATCTCTACCTACACTCCATTTATGCAGGTTTCTTAAATATATTCTTTTTACTGATGTATAGAGACGAGCAGGTCTTTCATCTGATGGTAAGCATAACGCTTGCACATATTCAAAGACAGTTTTTAAACCTATTTTAGCAGTCGAATATTTTGTCTTCCTCACTCAAACTGAAATCCTTAGTCGTTCGAAAGAGACAAAACACTCGATAACTTAAATAGGAAGTAATATTGTCTATGAATTAGGGCTTCAGACATTTGTTATGCCTAATGTCCAGTAATCACTTTATCTTTTTTATCAGTACGTAATATTGTTAATTTTCTAGAATATTCTATGTGAATATTATGGCGCATAACTCGCAAATATTGCTCTAGAATTTTCCACGTGAATTTTGCATCCTACCCACCGTCATAATACACATGTTACCATACAGGAGCAACGGACTGCAAATATATCGAAACGCAAGCAAAATAAAATCCACAACTGCTTAATTTAAAGGTCAAAACATGGTTGGATATAATATAAAAAAAAAAATACATAATTTTCAATACACTCTACGTATGAAGATTTTTAAATATCAATTTTATTTTATATTGTATATCTTTTAAATAAATTGGACTATAATAATTACAAGTGTTGTCGTAATTAGACTACAAATATAAATATAGTTTACAACACTATATTGATCAATGTAGTCATAAGACTACAGAGTATTTATATGATTGGTGAAAACACATGCTAATCAACTTATAGCAATTCTTCCTGAGGTATATAATTTAATCTAGACAAAAGCTATGCCTAGCCAATTTTAAATAAATAAGTACAAGCAACAGTCCAATACTTACGGCGTTAATCGTATTGTATTTTAGGTATCGATTTTTTTGTCTTTTTCACTCAAACTGAATTTATAAGACGTTCGAAAGAGACAAAACATTCTATAACTAAAATATGTTTTAAAACTGTCCGAATAACCTAACCCTTTTCATCGTTAGGGCATCGGGTAATAACCATTATTAGATATGGGCTCTCTCAATTATTTAATATATAACAGCCCAAGAAACTAATCAGAACATAATCCATATATGACGCCAAACAAAGGCGAATCTTCTCTACTTTACCACAAGCGGAATATCCAAAATATGTGGCAACCAAAAAGTCGTATAGAAAACCTCAATAAATAAATATATTTTTGCAATCGTAGTCTATAGACTACATAAAATAAAATTGATATTTAAAAATTGTTACAAACAGGCGAAAACAAAATATCAACCTGATATCGACTTCTATGATTTGTTTTAACACTTAATTAGCTTTTATATAGTTTTTGAATTTAATACATAGACGCGGGGTGCGACAGACTCGCGACTTTTGGTCGACGCGATTTAACATCAACCGAATAACGCGGCGACAAAAAATCGCACGCCCGAAACCAACCCGCCAAAACGCCTTAACTATTATAAAATTCTGAACATGAATCTTTCAAACGATTACCTGTACATATTATACTATTAATATTTCCGTCGTTTTCCTATACAAGTACAGTACAAAAAGTCGGTAGAATTTTATTTCATTTCAATTAAACTTTAGCATTATTCGAAGACAATTCCAAAAAAGACACCTTACTTTTACACGTTAGTGATTTTTTTTAAACGCGTTAATTTTATAAATAAACAATTTGTCAGTCCTTAAACACCGATCGATTAAAAATCGCATATTGAGATCACAATAAATCGCATATAATTTACCGCCTTTATGTATGGTGGACTTTGGTACGTTGCAATAATTGTACTCAATAATTTTCAAGCACAGTATATATGACAAGAATCCGCAGTTTTCCACAGTGACCTTTTAACTCGCCTAATTGTAATTTGAAAATAAATAATTAGTCCCACGAAAAAAGTCGTATGATACATACGACAATATTCAATGTTATCTTTTGTTACCAAGTTACCACGCTGGCCTATCGCGATTTGGAATACTCTCGATTGTGGAGTAGGCCTGTGTTCTGCAGTGGGACGTATATGAGCTGATACATACCCTATTATTTTAGACCACTTAACTGCTGCTACTGCATATAACATTCACTAGCTGTCTCAGTTATAGAGGTGACAATGGTGGTAAAACGAAAGAACGAATTCCAGATATAAAGATTTGCTTCGTACCACTAATAGGGGTAATTCAGTGATGTGTGTCAGGACCTCAGTATTAGTTCCAGTTATGGTGGTTTCCCACTTAATCAAGTTTCACTGTATTAATTTATATATAAATTGCAGACTTTATAAAAATCATAAAACATAGTCCACCAAACATTTAAGGCGTAATTTTAATGCATTTAAATGATATTGATTGCCACTATAGTCATTTTACATTTTATATTTAGGTATCACGTGATCATAATTCCTCTCCCTTCATTTTTACTACAAGAGTTTTATTAAAATTGGTTCAGTAACCTTAAAGATATTATAAATAAGTTATAGCCTCTTTAAGGGTTAGGAGGTTATAAATAATAATAAATAAGAAATATGAGATACTTTAACAGGTTTTTCTTAATTGTAATGAATGGCGAGACGAGAATGCCTTTCGCCTGATGGTAAGCGATACGACCGCTCATGGACTATAGCAAAACCAAACAATATGAGTTACAAAGCAATGCTAGGCATCCCAATGCGCTCGCCATCCTGAGACATAAGATATTAAGTATCAATATGTGGTTACTTTAAACCGGAACAAAATAATGCATTTACACTGGTATTTAGCGGGAGAAATAGACACTACCGTGGTACCTACAGACTGGGTAGGTACTCAGGTGATTGTTTTTAATATTTAATAATAGATTTTCGGTTAACACTTGCCTTCATATTCCAACAGTAAATAACAAATAGCAACGGCGCATAAAACCATACATTTATGGTCACTGCCCGTGAAATTTCATTTTTCAAATCACAATAATGTAAATAATTTCTCAATCTCAATACCTACTAAATACTTTTTTATTATTTTCACTACTGGTAATTTGAAATAACAAATACACCCAACAGTCACATACATAGTCCTGAGCTCAGTAAAATATTACTTGTGTAGCATATGTAGATACGCCATTATTCTATGACAAATGTATTTTTTTCTACTATGTTATTATCGAAACCGTTTCTTACTTTACACAGTGGGTTTTCACAACCACTAAGCCATATAAAATGTATAATTACGAATATAGTGACAATCAATATTTTATTCCATAGAAATATATTTGGCATTGGAAATTTTGAAATTCAATCTTTTGTACCAAGAGTGGTTATAATTGAAATTAATAGTACTTGCACTGGTATAGTAAAAAAATGGCGAGAAGAGACTCATAACGGTGATTCATGATTGTGACTCACATATTTGATTTATGTATTAAAAAAATTAATTTGACAATGTTTTTTTATCTTATTTTTAATGGATATATTAAAGTAATTAATATATTAATGACTGAATATATTATTTGGAACTTTAGTTTTAATTAAAGTTTCGATAATTTTCAAAAGCTTTTTATTCTCACAATTTCCAATACCAATACATTTCAATCATTTTTCACTTGTTTTCAGTGTGATTTTCGTGTGTATCACCAGTGACTCACAATAAGTTAAATTGTAAGCTTAAAATTTACTGCAACATATTAACAATATATGGGTATATGACGTGAATCACATATGATACACACAAGATATCACAATTTATTTACAAATCTACAGTATGAGTCACCTGTGTAATTATAACAATATTCACTGGTGCTGATTTATTTTGAACACCCGTGACTCTTTGAAATAAAACTAGTAATTTAGATTTTATTGCAGTTTTGGTATAATTTAACATCCCGATATTTTTAAAACACTCTAAATTATTTTGTTTATAAAAAATAATTTTAAAATAACTAATTTAATGAATTATAAATATACTACAATCGCGATAAAAACCAAAAAACTAGTTATATTTCAATTTATAAGATTTGCCAATACACCAGTGACTCATACAAAAATTCAAGTCAATGGTGACTCATCATACATGATCCTTTTTATCCGCTCCTACTTGTCGTATATCGGATCCGATTTTATTCGGATATCGGACCCGATCGAATCGGGGGACAAATTTCAAATTTATACGAAGCTACTGCGAATAACTTTAACGCGAAATCCGATACGATTATTATCGAACACTGGCAATACATCCGATAAATCGGAACCGATAAAAAATCGTTATCACATAGAGCGTTACATAGATTGTACAATACATCCTATTTATCATACAATGTTAACTAACTGAATATTTAGAATCCGACATTTTATCGGACCCGACACACGACAAATAGTCAAGATATTTATCTAGCCGACCTGCCCTGTTTCTCAGCGCAATGACAATCTTCAGTGATCGAATCTAATGATATCAGACTTTCTTGAGAAGTCCTAAGGCAAGCCCTGCATCTTGAATCTACAGAATTTCCGCTTTGAGAATTAGCATCTTCCGAAACCGACTCTAGACTTCTCAAACTCTCAACTGAAGTAAGTTTGTAAGACCTTCTGAATTCCGCTATCTCTTCTTCGCTCATATTCAAAGCTAGCAGGGAATCTCTTGCCATTTTCCCCAAAGAAGACACTTTTTTCTTTTTCTTCAATATTGTATCCATTTTGGCCAATGGACACGGTTTGTTCAAGCTTTCGGGCAAGGATTTCGGGCTAGAACCGCTTCGGGTGCGCAGCTTCGTCCGTCTTTCGGGTATGTCTCTCGGCGTCGTGCTTTCGGGCACTTTGAACACTATAGTTTTCGGTTTGGGGCAGGACTTCTCGCCTTCGTTGCTCAGTTGGGACAGATCTTCTAGTGAATTGGATTTTTTGAGCTTTGCCCGTTCAGGAATCACCGGAGATGTTTTAAGCCCTTTGATTTCTTTGGCTGTGAAAACTTCCGGTACTTCTACCGCTTCATCAATAATCAATTCTGGTGATAAATCTATGATTTCCTTCAATTCAGCTTCTTCTAATTCTTGGGCTAACGAACTCTGCGCTTTGGATTGCTCAAATTCCTGATTTTCGTAAATTAGATACGAGAGGGCGTCTTTGCCTAAATCTACTGTTTCCATATCTTGTATTCTCTTCTCTGGGTCTGACGTCACATTGCTAATCTCTTGAGCAGGTCTTTCGTCATCAATGTAGTCCAATTGTATATTATTATCAGCCGCTTCATCACATGTCTCGTCTATAGTCGCTATAGGTGCCAAATCACTTTGCACCTTACTATCTTCTTGTTTGGGTTCAGTTTTGTCTAGCAACGGTGCCGATAGCTCCCATACAGCGTTGACAATAGGTTGATTTTTGACTTGTCTCTCCGCTAACTCGAACGCTAAAGCTTTTGTATTGCTCATACTAGATGTTAGAGTATTTTCAGGACTAATATTCTCTTTAATCCCTCTTATAACTTTACTGGGTAGTTTATCAACTGGTTGACCAGTCTCAGGACTGTTTTGTTTATCCAAAGAGTTTTCAGACCCTGAGGATTTCAGTACAGCGGCAAAAGACCTAGGTCTCACCGCTTCCTGTTTATCATCTAACTTAACCTCTTTAGATTCTTGTGTGTCTTCGCATCCCGTATTCTTATTATTATCGTCACAAACCGTTTTATTATCGTTGGGCTTTGAAATATCTCTATTACCGTTAGAGCACTCACTCTTTAAGCTTAAAACTAAACATTTTTGTACTACATTTTCATCGGTGGTTATTTCGGTAACTTTGCATTTCTCATCGGTTTCCGTCTCAGCGTGCGTGGGGAAAGACTGGAATTCGCTAAGCGTATTATCCGTATCTGTCGATGGTGTTTTACTATCAAGCTTTCTTGAGAAAGATTCATCTACATAGGACACTTGTACTCTTTCTGAAAGCGTTGAATCTGTTGCTTCTGAAGAACTGTCGTCTCTATCATCCTTGTCCTTCTCAACAGTACTCCCCCAAGACCAGAAAGAGCTTGTTAAAGATGAATCTTTTCTAGGCGGTGTATTGGAGCTGGATTTCTTTTCGTCATCGCTTTGGGAACTCCTTGAGAACAAACTCGTCGGATGTTGGAATAAACTTAAAAGCTTTTCCAAATGCGATGGTTTTGCCTCTCTTTCTGTTTCTGGTCTTGGTATGTGAAAGCTTGATGACGGAGCCACCCAGGATATCTTTCTCATACGCTCCAAGCCTTTGGTCTTCAAAGCAGGCACGTCTAGCAAACTTGAAGCTCTTTTTGGTGATGTTAAAGTCTCTTGTATCGGACATCCGTCTTTCTTGACAGTTTCTTTCAAGCTTGAGTTGTTTGTAAGCGTCCCTTCGTTAGATGAAGTGTCCTCTTTGCTCTCAGACGGATGCTGTAACGAATACTCTATGCCTGAATCTGCTGACGTCACCATTAGCTTCTCCTGCCTAGCCGACTCCAAAGAACTAACGCTTGCCTCCAAACTCGACAGCGAGTCGTGTATCTTCGTAATCTTTCCGAAAATCGGCGAAACGCTTTCGTTAGAACTGACTGACGTGTTGAGAAAGTTGTTCACTGGTGTGACGTCACTTGTAGACTCAAGGCTGCTTTCCGTAGACAATCTTATGTCAGCTTTTCGTCTATCCAACTCCGTATCAGACTCAACTGACTGTTGAATGATGATCGGCTTGACGGTTTGAGGATTGTCGTTCAGGCTTTCGACCGAACTGCCAGACACTTCAAGCGACGAGCTGCTATCACAAAACGAGCTTCCAGTCAACCTTTTGTTCATTAAACGGGAAACCTCCAAATCTGGACTGTCCAAACTCGATTCGCTTTTATTTTTCTTAAGTACTACACTATCTTGTATGTTTGCAGGTACATTGTCAAATTTATTTACATATTCACTATCTAATTCTTTTTTATTCTTCGTTGATAAATCTCTCATCTCCTTTATAATATTACCTAGATCCTCAGTTAACTTCACGAACTGTTTCATAGCTGTGTCCTGTTTTACATCGCCTATGTTTTTCAAATTATCTTCATTCTTCATTTCGACGATTCTATTACGGACACTATTCACTCTAAAATCTATATCACTGATTTCACTACGAGTCAATTTCTCCGTTTGACAACACTGTTTGACGGCGTCACTGTAAGTCTTCTCTTTCACTACACTAAAACTATCAGTCTCTATGTCCATTGCACTAATCTCAACAGGTTTCTCCAATCTTGAGTTAATTTCTGACACTATTATCGCAGATCTGGGTATTTCTGGTCCTGGCCCAGGTATTATTTTAGCTTCAGGTACTGGTATGGGTATAACAGGCTCTTGTCCCATTTTGGTCCCACTCGGCGTCACTTTAACATTCAAAGGTGAATCTTTAATCCCGACTTGATTCGGTCCTTTCAATTCTTTAACTAATTGTTTCAGCTGCTCACCTAGTTTCTCCTCTTTTGTTTTATCTATTTCCAGTTCTATATTTGTCTGACTACCCACATCGACTTTACTGTCAACATTCTTAGCAACTTCTGAAGCCATTTTTATCTCCTTTGGACTTGGAGTCCCACTTACCACTACTGTACTGGGCTTTACGGGCTCAATGTCACTCTTTGCTTCTTGAATTGGTGTGGGTGAAATTGTGGGTGTTACTTCAACTTTTACTGGCTTCTCTGGTATTACTGCAATTATATCTCTATTGGGCTCTGTTATACTAACCGGACTTACATCTGGCGTTATAATGTTCACTAAAGGTATATTATGTATGGGTGTTATTTTCACTGGTTCTGGTAAAATATGACTTGTTGCAGTCAATTTTATAGCAGAATCTGGTAAACTATGTGTTGTAGTTGGCAATTTTACTGATTCCGGTATACTATCAGCTGATATTGTTATATTCACAGCACTTTCTGCTATACTCGGTGTTGTTGAAGCTATTTTAACTGACTCTCGAACATTATCAGGTTTTATCTCTTTTACTGATTCTTGTACACTTTCACTAGATTTTACTATTTTTCCTGCTTCCTGAACACTATGACTTATCAATTTCTCTTCTATATGTGTTGCTGTCACTGCATTTTCTAATACATTAGGTTTAACATCTTGCGCATTACAAGTGGGTGTTTTGACATCTTGTGCACTAGGTGTTTTCACTTCCTGCGTCACAGCTGGTAGAGCTACAGGCTTCACGGCGTCCGGCGTGGGTGTTTGCCGTTCGGGGTAGGTGATTTGGACCGGGGAGGGAGAAGGTGAGGGTGAAACGGTGGGGTTGTACATGGTATCGAAGTTTCTCGTCACTGAGAACCTCGAGGTGCTACGTCGCGGTTGTGCGGGGTGAACTTGTATTTGAGGTGGTTCTGCTACCTGCAAGTAAAATTTGTTTATTTTATTATTATATTTACGAAAAACTGAAAAGGACATTGTAGCCAGAGTAATTGCTGAACATTTTAAGTCTTAACATCTTATGTTTGAGGATGGCTAGCGCAGTGGAATGACAAGCATTTCATTGTAATCCAGGCTGTTGTTAGGTTTTGCTACTGTCCTTGAGCGGTCGTATTGCTTACTATCAGGTGAATGGCATAATTGTGTCGCCATTAATTGCATGTTGCCATTGCTTTGTAATTTCTAAACTGATAGTCAGAATTAAACATTTTGACCGCCATTTTAAAACGTGTATGCACCCGGGCGGAGCCGGGCCCGACCGCTAGTTAAATATAAGACTTATGGTGTTACAATTAATTGCAATATAAATAACAATACCTGTACAACTTTAAACCTGGATGGTGTGGGACAGTAATTCGGCCTGGTGGGAGTCGACGGACTCGAGCTGTCCGTAGAAGACTCTCTGTCTGGAGTCACTCGGGTCACCTGCAACGATATGACCACATTAACATCACAGCTAGTAAGGTATTTCATGACTACCGAAAACGAAGCCGGGTGGTAGTTGGTACAAACACAATGCAACTATTTACCGATAGTAAGAATGGTCATGGTTGTTTCCTTTATGTTAATTTACATCTTTATTTTCACAAACGCAATGGCAACACGAAAAATAATCAGATGGTAATAGGCAATGCAATTTATATATATAAAAAAATTTAATCATGTCTTTTTCTTTCCGATTTGATAGTTCGTCAACACATTCATGATCCAAGCATTGCAGATGTTCATGAGTATTTATTTTATTTATTTTTAATACCTGGAAGACTTACAGCTAAATACAATTAAATAGTTATTCAGTAAAAGTAACAGAAAGCCATAACAAGTCTTCGCTTATTGAAGTAATATAAAAACGAAAAATGTGAACACGAAAAAAGAGAGAACTAATAAAAATTATAGTGATTAAAAAAACTATAGTAATAGTTTTTTTTGCAATGCAACCATTAAAATACATTCTCAACATCTTGTTTGAAAAAATCAAGACTCAAACATCTCCTCGCCGAAGCCATAGTGGTCATAAATGGGTCTATATCATGCTGCTTGCAAAGCCTATTAAAATTATTACTCGCTCGCACAATGAAGCTATTTTTCCTATAGTTGGTTGTTGAATGAGATACAAATAAAATAAAATTTGGTTAAAATGGAGTGGTCGACATATATGTATATGTGTATGTGCGTACAGAAAAGCGCGAGTGTCCGTGCTGCGCGGGCACGGGGCTGCCGGCGGGGGAGGGCGCGGGGGAGGGCGCCGGGGAGGGCGCGGGCGAGCGCAGCCGCGACCCGCGACGCTCCTCCTCCGGACACAGCGGCGTCTGTGGAGAGACGTGGTGTTTAGTTACATATAGTTTTATGAGATGGTTTCGTTAATATTAGCATTTAGCACCAATTTGAAATGTGCCATTGCTGTCGAGAAAAAACGCTAGAATTAATATGAGCGAGTAGAAGAACGGGTGAACGAATGAATTCGGTTGTAATCTCTCGCAGACTAAATATGATTGAATGAATGAATGAATAAAAATCGTAGTTGACTACTATAATCCATAAGCACGTGCGCAGTGTAAAGGCTCTTCTTCTTCTCCCTCACGTGTTCGAAATGACTAACTGACTGTCTGACGGACTGACTGACTATTTCTCCTCCTCTCCTTAAGCAAGTACATAGTGTAAAAGCTCCTCTTTTATCTCTCGCATGTCCGAGAAGAATGACTCTAAAGATCAGTCATGATCTTTCGCGAGTCCTAGAAGGGCGACTGACTGACTGAGTGAGTGAGAGAGTATCTCCCCCTCACCTTGAGCACGTGCGCGGTGTTGCACGTGAGGCTGATCTTGCGGTGCTGGTGCGCGGCGCCGGGCTCGTTGCGCGCGCACCGCGCCCGCAGCGCGCGGGTGAGGCGCGCCACCGCCGCCGACTCGCTCTCTGTGCCGTCGGGGGATGGGGATGGTTCATCCTGGAATGTTATATATAAGGTGGTGAGCACGGGCTTCAGAAATATACGAGTTATACTTTTCTATGTCTAAATAAAATTTCATCATAATTGGTCCAGCCGTTGAAGTGTGATGAAGTAACATGCAAACTTGCATAAATAGAAGGAAGAATTTTGCACGTACTGAACAACAATAGAATCAATAGAAAAATTAAGAAATATTTAAACAATAATGAAAAATCAAACAAAATAGAACATAAATACAAAAATAAAATCAATAAAAATAAATATTAGAAAAAAGAAATAAAAAAAAGCAGTTGCCATATTATGTGTGCATGTATTCCCGTCACTATAAACACTGAAGTAGGCGCGATTCACTAGTAATAAGTTAATCGCAATTAAATCTCACACCGTACCGCTACAAGAGATTTTGAATCTTATCACCTCAACAGTAGGACGATATTAATATTGTCTCACCGGTGGATCGTCGAGGTCGATCTGCGTGAGCGTGGTGTTGTCCTTCATAGCCGTGAGTAGAGCTTGAAGACCGACGCTGCCCAGCCTGTTGTCGCGTAGGTCTAGCCTCTGTGGAGTAGACAGATTGGTTAGATAGTGAGTGAGTGACTGATTTAATGTGAATGAGGCGGTCGGAGGTCTATTGCATGTCAAAAATAATATTTGGGAAAATGTCACACTTGATGAAAAGTAAGTGTGTGTGAATATCATATTATGTACGAGTTGAAGAGAATGACTAAATAAAGAAAGAAAGTAAGGGGAGATTGAACGACTTGCGAGTAAGTGTAAATGTATTTCCTGCAGCTAGCGCGCAGCGTCAGTGTATGAACGAGTGAATGAATGAGCGACCGAGTGTATGTACAGTCACCTGCAGCGCGCCGCACGTGCCGAGCAGCTCGGCGAGCGCCGGCGCCGCGTCGGGCCCGAGCCGCGCCGCCTGCAGCCCGAGCGACACGAGCGCGCCGCCGCGCAGTGCACGCACGCCCTCCGCGCACACCGCGTTGCGACCCACGTTCAACACGCACAGCGAGGACGACCAACGCTGTAGACACAATCACACACTTTATTTATTTATATTTTAATAATCGACGCAGGAAAGGGGCCGTCCATTAACCACGTGATCTATTATTTAGCAATTTTTAACCCCCCTCTCGTTTAGTAATATGTCGTGAGATTTAAAACTACCTCCCCCCCCCCCTCCCCCATCCAACATCAACAACATCACGTGTATTTTTAGTACCTACAAACAATCTTAACATTTTTCGAATATTATCATTAAATACCGGTATAAAGTATAATCTTATTTTATTTTAAAATGTAGGACCATGATAAAAATGTCTAGACAGAAAGATTGCAGTGGTTTTTGTTTGGCATACAAGTAATAATAAACGAATCGAAAAAGAATATGTCGAAAAAAAATACACCTTATATCTTACCCCCCTCCCCCTTGTGATATTTCGTGATTTTTTGTCAAACCTCCCCCCCCCCCCCCCCCTTCAAGCCGCACGTGATTAATTGACGGCCCCAAAGCGATTTTGTCGTATCTCGAAAAATGCGAATTTGAATTTTATACCTTGCAACTTTAAAATTAAAGAATGACAATGTCTTTGTTACATAATATTTTATTCGTATTTATTTCCATACATTTTCGTACGATTTTTGTTTCTTTTATGATATAAAACAAACGAAGGTCCTATTAATAACAATCAATAGAAATAACAAGTATATATTCCTATTCCGTCATAGTATATCCAGTTGCCATATTAATCTTATATATAAAAATGAATCGCAAAATGTGTTGGTAACCGCATAATTCAACAACGCCTGGACCAATTTGGCTGATTTTGGTCTTGAAATATTCGTGGAAGTCCTGGGAAGGTTTTAGGGGTGAGAAAAAATGGAAAAATTGCAAGAAAAAGCCAATTTTTTAATTGTTCAAGCGTGATGCGACCAGCCAATATAGGATGACCTTTGTTTGGTTGACGGGAGAGGTAAACGACGGTCAAGGTTCAACTACCAACCAACGTAAAATGATCTATCTTTCCATTGTCTTTCATTGACGGCGGACGAAATTGAACAAAATTCAAAAAGTGTGTACATTGTGTATATAATATCTAGATACGGCGTCTTTCGCGTAATTTGTTAAATGTAAAATTAAATGATGTCCATATCTACAAAAATAGCCCATCGTTTTTTGAGAGTATTGCAACAGTTTTAAACAAGATATACTCTATCGAAGCGTTTTGCCGGAGTTCACCAAAATATATCTAATTATAATTTTTCGTTTTCATAAAGGACATTGTTTTTTGAATTGATACCTTTAGATGCGTTGGGGGACAAATTTAAATTCCGCATTTGTATTGTTTTCAGACTCAAGAATAATAAAAGTATTGGTACGTTGATGCCGCATCTAGACACTGTAATGAAACGATATGCAGTTTTATATTTTTAAATATTTGTTTCATTACTTACGTCGCCTGGTAAGACAGTATGAAGGTTTTATTAATTTGTATATCGACGGTGAAGTACCAATACCTCCTAACTATTTTTTTGAGAAATAAACTTTCTAATCGTTTTTTAAATATAAAGGTATTATGCCGATGTTTTAGTGAAATCTCCTAAGTGTATTTTACTATACATTTACATTATTACTATTCCCCATTAATAAATATAGTAACTACTTTTTAATTTAACAAAAAAATTAGGGGTTTTTCAGTTTGTGTGAATTTATGACTTTGTCACTTAGGATTTATTGGCACTTCGCCGTCGATATGTATAAATAGTCTTCTCAAATAAATAAAAGTAATTCACAGAATCGCGTGGTTGCCGTTGGTAACGTACCAAACGCGACTGCCAACAAGTTTACGATGGTCACGGGTTCAAATCCCAGGACACACCTCTGACTTTTCGGAGTAATTTCTACATTAAATAAAATCCTTCAACCCGCACTAAACTCGAGAAACTTAATTTTAGCTAACTTCAGTTGTTAATCTGTTCGATTATTTTTTTAATAAATTTAATAAATCTTAAGTTTTGTCACAAATTAAATTTCAGCATAAAGTCCTAATATTTGACATAGACTATCATAACAGTATGTCTGTAAATATCAAATTTAAAACTACCTACTTACTACTGGAGAGATGGGATAGAATAGAATGTAAGGTGGATAAAATGGGACAGAAGAATAGGTATAGGATTGGATTGGATAAGCAACGGCAGTCATGTTGATTTTAAATAAAATATGGACTGGAATCTGTATTTGCACCCAGGCGAAGCCGGGCCGGGCCGCTAGTCTATACATATAAATAAAATTGAAGTGTCTGTTTGTAAAGTGAAAATAAAAAACATTCAACTACATATCGTTATATACACGATACCTATAACGAAAATGACCTTAGAATTTTTTTTTGTCTGTCTGTCTGTCTGTTTGTTCCGGCTAATCTCTGAAATGGCTGGACCGATTTTGACGGGACTTTTATTGTCAGTTAGCTGATATAACAAGGAGTAGCTTAGGCTACATTTATTTTAGAAAGAATATTTTATTTTAGAAAAATTTAGTTTTTGTTAAATTCCACGCGGACGAAGTCGCGGGTACGGCTAGTATTAAATGCGATCTTAGCGCCGTCACTAAAAACAGCCACTTTTTGTGAAGCTATAAACATTTCCATAAAAAACGCGACATCATATTGCTTTTTATTTACGTCCACTTTTTTGGACAAAAAGGAACCATATTATAATTAATATACTCACCAACGCTTTGCCAAGATGCGGCGCGCAGTTCCTGGTCAGCTGATTGTTCCACAACACCAGAAACGCCAGTCCTCGAGACTCGGGGTTGCCCAACACTGCAATGTCAAAATTCATACTTAATATACAGGGTATATCAAGAGTCAAGACTGCTGCCGAACACGAAGCCTGCTGGTAGTTTTAATGACTACACATAAAATTTTTAAATCTTTTTTTCAATATCGTCGTGTTTGTGTGGTAAATCGACTCGAAATGGCCCCTAAGGGGTCATCCACAAATTACGTCACACGTTAAGGGAGAGGGACGGGGTCGACGCAGTGTGTGACAAGGGGTGAGAGGGGTCCAAAATGTTGTGACATCACATTTTTTGAAAATGTATTATTTTATATCTAAGTATTACAACACTAAACTAAAATTACATACATATATTTGCAACTCTGTCTGTCTAAAATTGCAAAATCTGTATCTGTATCAGCCCATATACTTCCCACTACAGGGCCCGGGCCTCCTCTACAATCGACAGTACGATTGAGAGTGGTTAGGCCATATAGTCCACCACGCTGGCCTAGTGCGGTTTGGCGGGTTCTTCGGTAGTATAGTGGTCAGTATCCCCGCCTGTCGCGCGGGAGACCGGGGTTCGATTCCCCGCCCGAAATTAAAAAATATGTGAAATCAAACAAGGTAGGTCCACAAATGTGACTAGCTGCGAGAAAGAGGGAGGGGCCAAAAAAATCATGAAATTCGTGTCACGTGATTAATGGACGACACCTAACCAACTGCGCCACGGAGGCTGTTAGTACGATAAAGATAAACACTCACGTGGACAATTACCGGGCGACATGGGCGAGGTGGCGGCCGAGGGTGGCGTCTGCGCCGCTTGCTCCACCAAGGCGTCCGCTATGTGGCCCACACCTGCGTCCTGCGACAAATAAACTAGTGTTATAGACGGCTTGCGACGATTCGTGATAGCGCCATCTAGCGGCGAATATCAGGAACTATGTCAATGAACATGTTAAGATTTCATTTTGAATAAATTTTTAAAGGAAAAAATTGTAACGTAAGCTGTATGTCTAGGACGTCATTCATAAGAATAATTACTGGTAGTATGTGTGTCATATGTGAGAGGCTGCCTAGGTAGGGTAGGTACCACCGCAATGTCTATTCCTCCCGTCAAATAGCAGTATAAATGCACTGTTGTGTTTCGGATTGAAGGACGTTGCAGCCAGAGTATACTAGACATATTGAGACTTAATATTCATGAGCAGTCGCATCGCTTAACATCATTAATGGCATGCTCGTCTCGCCATTCATAGGAACAAAAAAAAACTATTTTAGTTTACGTATTTTTAATTATTTTTTAATTCTATATTTTAGTAAAATCATTATGGTCGTGTTTATAAAGGACCTATCTACAAAATAAAAGCGTTTTCAATATTAGTCAACATCTCTATTTACTTAAATGACTCTTCACTCACTACCAGCTAAATAATAAACACATACCTGTATCTGATTATTAGAGAGATCCAGCAGCTGTATAGTAGTGTTGTATCGCAACAGTGAGGCAAGTTGCGCAGCATCAGACACGCAAAGACGGTTGTCGCCCAGACGAAGCTCTCGTACTGAACTGTTGCTTTTCAGGGCTATCACTGGAATGAGACAATTTGGTTTAGCGCCATCTGTTGGTGTTTGGAGGAAGTAAGTGTGAGGGTAGCTTATCACTATCATTGAAATATAATTATTTTTGGTGAGAGACGGAGTTCTCGTATCCAACTGTTGCTCTTGAGGGCTATCGCTGCAAAGAGACAATATGGTTTAGCGCCATCTGTTGGTGTTAGGTGGAAGTAATTATGAAGGTATTTTTGCGCTATCATCGAAAGTAATGTTTTTTTTTAGTGACTTCTGGTGGAGTATGGTGTAAGCGCGCGCACTCGGCACGTGTGTGTGTACATGTGTGTGTGCATGTGTATATGTGTACATGTGTACATGTGTGCACGGTACCTAGACACAGCAGCGGCTCGCCGCACAGCAGCGCGCGTTGCAGACACAGCGCGCGCACGCGGCACGTGTGTGTGTACATGTGTGTGTACATGTGTGTGTGCATGTGTACATGTGTACATGTGTACATGTGTACATGTGTGCACGGTACCTAGACACAGCAGCGGCTCGCCGCACAGCAGCGCGCGTTGCAGACACAGCGCGCGCACGCGGCACGTGTGTGTGTACATGTGTGTGTACATGTGTGTGTGCATGTGTACATGTGTACATGTGTACATGTGTACATGTGTGCACGGTACCTAGACACAGCAGCGGCTCGCCGCACAGCAGCGCGCGTTGCAGACACAGCGCGCGCACGCGGCACGTGTGTGTGTACATGTGTGTGTACATGTGTGTGTGCATGTGTACATGTGTACATGTGTACATGTGTGCACGGTACCTAGACACAGCAGCGGCTCGCCGCACAGCAGCGCGCGTTGCAGACACAGCGCGCGCACGCGGCACGTGTGTGTGTACATGTGTGTGTACATGTGTGTGTGCATGTGTACATGTGTACATGTGTACATGTGTGCACGGTACCTAGACACAGCAGCGGCTCGCCGCACAGCAGCGCGCGTTGCAGACACAGCGCGCGCACGCGGCACGTGTGCGGCCGCAGCGCGCGCGCCAGCACCGGCGCGTGACACTCCTCCAGGGCACTCTCGCGGACCTCCACCTCCGACAGCTCCGCGCTCTGATGACAGTACCAAATCACACGTCCCTGTCAAACTAATTACAATTTGTACAGTCACGGCAAAATGACTGCATTTCTATCAAATATTAGATGTAAGATTACCACTTAAAAACGGACCGTAAAAGAAGAGCAAAAAAAAATGGGTCTTATTTTTTTTAGTATACTCCAATCATCGCTAATGTTTTCTTAGTTCTTTATATTTTTCTCTGTATCTCATTAAATTAAGACCTAACTGACCGTTACGCTAAATTTCATACATACATTACATACCTGTACTATTTTGATTTACAATAAGTTTTCTACAAGTTTTCCCAATAAATAAAATAAAATGTTTTTTTTATTTATTTATTTATATTTATTTACAGAAAATATAACATCTTAACAGCCGAGGCCAACACGACGCTATATCAAATAAAAGAAAATAACTCTTAAACTACGGTGAATTTAAAAATAAAACAATAAACATTAAAAATAAAATTAAACAATTCAAACAAAAATAAAAATTTAAACAACAAAAACATAATTGTTATTCTAACATTCGTAACATTTTTCTAAACATTGTTGTGCCACTTCCGTGAATTTGGGCAGACTGCAACAATTGAGATCAATGTCCTCAGCAATGGTGTTGAGAAGTCTTACAGCTCGCGACAGGGGTGCAAATTTTAGTATATTAGTCCTAAATAAATTGACGTGGAACATCAGCGGTTGGCGACGAGTGCCGACGCGGCTGACGGGTACGCACAGCTGTAGCGCGGACAACACCTCTGGGTGGTGCACCCACCCGCGCCACACTTTAAACACGTACTTGACGAGGGCGACATCCCTCCTAACCCCTAGCCTACAGTAACCAACCATGCCCATAACAAACTGGCTTGGATACATCAGCGGGTAGTACGGATAAACACCATATTCTTTCCAATATAGAAACCGTGTAAATTTATTTTGTAGTTTTTCCACCATGAGGTTATATTTAGCCTCATGGGGATTCCATATGATGGAGTTCGTTTCGATTCTACTGCGAACAAGCGCATTGAATAAAATCTTAATGATTGAGATGCTGTAAAAATTCTTGCCTTGTCTCAAAATAAAACCAAGGTTTTTAAAAGATTTTTTGCAAATGTCTATTATATGGCTTCGAAACGTTAATTCTGGTACCATTCGAACTCCCGAGTCCCGGACGTCCTTAACGCGTGGTATAACTGTGGTGTCCATAGTGTATGAATAGTGGAGAGGTACTCGCGCGCGGGAATATGTCATCATACCACATTTAGCGACATTGAAATATAACTTATTGACCTCACCACTCTATCAATATCGCGTTGAAGCCGCTCACAATCAGAGACCTCAGATATCGAGAGAAATATTTTGAGGTCGTCTGCAAACAATAAACATTCCGCCTCTTTTATTATGGAAGGTAGGTCGTTGATCATAATAATGAACTCCAGAGGCCCCAGATTGCTGCCCTGACTCACGCCCGAGAAGGTGAAATAGGGCTTAGACTCATGTCCAGCGTATTCTACGTACTGTCTGCGATCACTAAGATAGTTGGAGAAGAATTTCAAAAGATGTTAAGACGTGTGACCTCAGCGTAGTTCCTAGACTACAAGATTTGCAATAGCAGATGTCAGGGCGAGACAGTATCCTTTCCCAACTTCTCCGGAACATACAGTTACAAAAACAAAACTACCCACCCCTTCAATCTACTTCTCCCACTACTCCTTACCTTCTTGATCAATCTGGAAGCTGCCTGCCATCCTCTGATGCCGAACTGCCTCGGCCCACTGATGGACACTATGGTGGCACTCTCGTAGTACTCTATCATGTCGAAGAGGGCCTCCTGAAACAGAAGGAAATGAAATATATCAGAAACAGGAGCGAGTCGTGAAATTGTGGGGCCCTGGGTTAAAACAACCCAGAGGCTCACTAATTAATTAAATAATTGTTATTGCGTTACAAAACTGTTTTGCAGAGTGAACTAGGTTTTGCTCTTAAGAAAAATAGGACAATAAAACGTGTTATTTTTTTTTTTTTTTTTCTTGTGGATGAAGCGAAAGTAGTATGTCAGGATCGAGCAAAGTGGCGGTCTATAGTCTCTGCCTACCCCTATGGGATACAGGCGTGACGATTATGTATGTATGTATTAATTATATAATGTATTAATAATATAAATGTATTAATTAACATAATATAATGTTAAAATGAAAATATTGAATAAGTAAGGCCTGGGTCCTTTTGTATCCACGAGGCCCTGGGCTGCAGCCCAAAAAGCGCTTAGGTTTCGGCCATGATCACAACCGAACATTATCACAACTGCGTGGTGACCTGTTTGTAACGAACCAGACTTGGCTGCCTACATGTTCACTATGGTATTCAAATACCAGGGCACACTTGTGACTTCTTGGAGTCATGTGCGCATTGATCGTCAATCACAACGCTCATCAACGGTGAAGGAAACCATTTTTAACCGACTTCACACAAAGAAGAAGGTTCTCAATTCTTTTTTAATGGTTATTTCATTGTACTTGTACATGTTGATTAATTTGCTTATTGACTTGATTAGCCAACAAATCAAAATATATGCGAAACATATAAAGTCGGGTCGCCAAGTACCAAACATACAGATATTTAAATTAATATAAGGCATCAGTCCTCCATGCCCCGAGGACTTGCTTTATCTAAAGCGAGATAGCTAAATTCCATAGCCCTGGAAAGAGAAAGAGACACGTATTTCCGTGGACCACCGGTTAACAACCACTGATCTTAAGAGAGAGACAGCTAAATCCCATACACCTGTAGCGAGAAAAAGACAGGTAATACACTCACCGCTCCCTCATCGTCGATCTGCGCGTGGTCTATCTCCAGCCGTTTGAACTGCACCTTCCGCAGCAATGCCTCGAGAGCGTCCGCCGGCGCCGCACCCAATAACGCACAGTCTGATAGGGCCAGGCGGGGTGCGCGAGTGGCGCCGCCGATCGAGCTCTCCGGCAACTCCTGTAAAGCGCCATCTAGTTTGTGAAATTGGAACTACAAGTGAGGTAGTTTCATTGGAACGGATTACAAACTTGAGCACGTACAAGTGACATGCGGATTAGCGTGGATACGACATTGTCGTAAATATTTATCGATATTTTTTTTTTTATTTAGTTAAGATTTCAGTGATCACTATAAACTTTACTTAACTTTACGCAAATTTAATTGTAAAATTAAATTGTTCATTTGGACGTACATAATTGTCATAATATGATCCGTTCACATGGTCTCCTATACTCTTTAGGACAAATACAACGATTTAAGTATTATGTTAAAGTTGACGTAATAAGGATAACAGAGTTTTTTATTGTAATGAATAGCGACTCTAGCATGCTGTTTGCCTGATGTTAAGCGACACGACCGCTCATAGACAGTAGCACAACCAAAGAACGCATTGAATTACAAAGAATTCCACCGCGCTCGCCATCCTGAGACATAAGATGTTAAGTCTCAATATGTCCAGTAGTTATTCTAGAAACAAAACAGTGCATTTACACTGCTGTTAGGCGGGAGAAATAGACATTGCGGTGGTATCTACCCAGGCGACCTTTCACATATGAGAGACCTATCATGAGTAAAATCAGCGAGCAGTATCAGCGACTTCTGAACTTTCTTAGAGAAGCATGAGATATATCACATCCATAGCTACTGGATAACTTACCCGTATCTGCTGCAGTACAGACTCGATGGGCGGAGTGTTGTGTCTCCGACACGACTCCAGATACTCGGCGGCAAGTTGGGCGCGCGTCGTCGATGGAACTGAAACAAAATTGTACAATATTATGAAAATAAAAGTTTTACTATTCAGCATTTTGTGCTTAATATGGCGATAGAGTCACCACCTACCACATCCCGGGACGAAAAAATTCGAAACGTGGTTGTCCTGGTAGCACGTTTGCCTTCTTCTTCTGGGAAAAGGCCTGATTTTATGTACATAGTATATGTTGTAACGCGCTCCTTTTTCATTTTTTTCCGTGTTGTATGGGTATTGCGGTGTGTCCATGCGGGGACACCCTTGCGGGGGCGGGGAAGACACGCGCCGGGGCACCGAGCCGAGTAGTCGGCCGCGCTCGCTCAACGCAACATGTTATTGTAATCCTAGACTTTAGTTTATTGTAGCCTAACGCCATTAAAGTGATTGCATTTACAATGGTGTGGTTTTATATCTTACATCGAACCCAAATAACGCTTGAAAGAGTGTTATAAGTGGCGACCAACTTGTGGCCGTATTCGCGAAGCCGCGCGAATCCAGTAATAACCGGTTTTTGCCCGACCGACGCGCCGCCGCCGCGCCGCTTGACGATCTTGTGTAGTCCTGGATCCTGGTACGTACGAGGTTTGGAAAATGCCTCCGCGAAAAGTACGTACGGAAGCCAAAGGGAGTGACACGCATTCCAGTTCGGAGGACGAGGCCAGACCTTCGCCAGCTTTCATGTCTGTGGACCAGCTGAATTCATTTCTTACCGCTTTCGCGAAATCACAAGCGGAAGTGAATCGCCAGCTCGTGGAGTCCTTCATGGCATCGCAAGTAAGTGGTGGGTCATCCTTCGGAGGCGCTGGTGCAGCGCATGCGTCCCCTTCACCGACACCATCGTCAACATGTCAAAATATGTCTAAGTGTACATCACGTTTCGATGGTCACAGTCGAGAACCAGAAGAAGTAGAAGCGTTCATAGATGCGGTAGAAATCTATAAAGAATGTGCGTCAGTAAGTGACGACCTTGCACTTCGGGGTCTACCCATGCTGCTCCACGGCGAGGCCGCATTATGGTGGAGAGGAGTACGGACGGAAGTATCCTCGTGGCCCGAAGCGGTTAAAATGTTGCGAAACATGTATGGGGTTCCACGACCCGCATATAAGATTTACCGCCAAATATTTGCGGAAGAGCAAAATGGAGAACTCGCGGATACATTTATTATTAGGATACGGGGTATGATATCAAAGTTACCCTATGTTCTACCCGAGGAGGCGAAGTTGGATATGATATACGGATTATTGGACAAACGTATTCGAAAACGATTGGCACGGGATGCTGTTCTCAGTATAGACTCACTGATTGATAAGTCCCGGGCTATAGAAGAATCACTCATGGAAAACTCCAGTGTGAGTATGTCTTCCAGTTCGGCGCAGCCCCCGTCGACGTCATCGCGATCGACGCGCGTCCGGACATACGGCGCGCAAGTTTCACGGACCGCGCCGGTGCACTCGAAATTGGCGGGAAACGTGACATCGTCGTCGCCGCGGTTGAGTTCCACGGTTGCGCAGCCGTCGCAGGTTCAATCCGCGCGGCCGTCGCAGGTGCACTCCGCGCATCGTTCGTCGTCACCTTTGATTCCAATCAGTGCCGATAAAAACTATTACGCGGGAAAAGTGAAAAGTGAAACCAGTGATAAAAAGTTATTTTGTGTTTATTGTAAGACCCGTGGTCATACACGAGATTCGTGTCATAAAAGGGACCGTAAGAAATCGCCTAGTAATAATTCCGATGTATATTGTTACGGTTGCGGAGAAAAGGGATTTATACGAGCTAATTGTCCTACATGTAAAAATAATAACATTTCAACGTGTGATGTTGTGAACGTAAATACGCCACATTCACAAGATAGTGTTGTATTCTATTCACTTGATACCAAACACGAATGTTGTAAAGTAATTAATAATGATGCAAATATTATTGATAAGCAAGGTCGACCTATCCTACCAATTGAGATTTGTGGTTACAGTGGTACAGCGCTTATAGATACCGCCGCCCGGCGTAGTATCGCGGGTTCGACTCTGTACGCACTTTTGTTACGTTTAGGTATTCGATTCCATTCGCAAACAATGTCTGTTAAACTTGCTGATGGTAATATTCGCACAAATAATGTTTTGTTAACATGTGTAAATGTTAATTGTATGTCGAAGAGTATACCTATGGAATTTGTTGTGTTTCCCGATGCCTCGAACAACGAGACACTTTTAGGTATTGATTTTATAACGAAATTTAATCTAATTTTGGATTTTTCAACCATGACATGGTACACAGCTGATCGGCCTCAGGTCATTCACCCCTTGCTAACAGAGAGTTCACGCGACGTGGTGGAGTGTGCCTCAGTCAGCCTATTGAGGGAAGATGAGGGCACTTTGTTGACTCAGGAAGAGCGGTCCAGCTTGGAAGTCCTGCTCGGTGAGTATTCTGATATTTTTGATATAGTCGGCGAGCCGACACCATTCGCCGAACATCATATCGATACGGGCGAACATCCCCCTATTGCGGTTCCACCGTATCGGGTCACACCAGCGAAGAAGGAAGTTATTCGGGTGGAACTAGATCGGATGTTAAAAGAGGGGATTATTGAAGAATGTGAGTCTGCCTGGTCTGCACCTACTGTTTTGGTTCCAAAGGCTAATGGTGGGTATAGATTTTGTGTGGATTATAGGAGGCTTAACGCAGTGACTAAAACGGACGCTTATCCTATGCCGCGTATCGATGACCTGTTACAATCCACGAAGAAGGGTTGCGTAATGAGTTCCTGTGACCTTCGAAGTGGCTACTGGCAATGTAGGGTTAAGGATCAGGATAAAACAGCGTTTGTCACGCCATTTGGTACGTATCGCTTTTTACGTATGCCCTTTGGCCTCAAGAACGCGCCAGCCACATTCCAGCGGCTTATCGACCGGTTTCGTTCAGGGTCTTCGCTTAAGGATATTACCATCCTTACGTACCTTGATGATATACTGGTGATATCTGAATCCTATCCTCAGCACCTTTCTGATCTGCGTGCGGTATTCGACCGCCTTCGTTTGTTTAAGCTCCGTGCGAATCGGGACAAGTGTGTCTTCGCTAGGGAGAAGGTGAAATACTTAGGTCACGTGATCTCTCAAGAAGGTATATCCGCAGATGAGGACAAGGTACGTGCTGTCTTGGATATGAAGGAGCCTACATGTCTACGGGAATTGCGTACATTCCTCCAAACATGCTCTTGGTTCCGCAAATTTATACCGGACTTTGCAAGAGTGGCTGAACCGCTGACGCGCTTGACCAAGAAGACGCAGGTATGGCATTGGAATTTGGAGCAAGGTAAGGCTTTTGAAGCTCTTAAGTCATTGCTGACCACGTCTCCTATTCTTGTACAGGCAGATTATACAAAGCCATTTTTATTGCGCACGGACGCCAGTGATTATGCATTGGGCGCAGCTTTACTCCAGGGGGAGTCACCGCATGGTGAACATCCACTTGAATATGCCAGCCGTCTGCTCACTCCTGCCGAGAAAAACTATTCCACTACGGAAAGAGAGGCTCTGGCGGTAGTTTGGGCTGTTGAGCGATTTCGTGGATATGTAGAGGGTCATCAGGTTCATGTGATGACTGACCACCAACCCCTGAAGTGGCTGTTTACGCTCAAGTCACCCAGTGGTAGGTTAGTTCGCTGGGCGATGAAACTGCAAGCTTTCGACCTCCGTATCGACTATACCCCAGGTAAAGCCAATGTACTTGCTGATACTCTCAGCCGCCCCGTGATAACCGATGGGAATTTGTCTGAGTGTGACATCTGTCCTGTTGTCGTGGACGTTCCGCGCTGGGATGCTACCTCAACCCGTGATGCTCAGTTGGCTGACCCGGAAGTCGCGAAGATTATTCAGGACTTAGAGGGTAAGGATGAACTTGCCGTTACCCGTTGGTCTGAGAGAGGCTATGTCCTAAATCAAGGTGTACTGTATCGATACGTAGCCGATACTGATTCTGAGGAGCCTCAACTCGTAATACCCGAGAGCCTGCGGAGCAAGGTCATGTTCGAGTGTCATGATTCGCCTACCGCCGCTCATGGGGGCATTGAGAGAACATTGCATCGTATCTCGCAAAGGTTTTATTTTCCCGGTATGAGACGTTTTGTTACTGACTACCTTAAAACTTGTGTTGAATGTCAACGATACAAGCCGTCCAACATTAAACCAGCCGGACTGCTTCAAACTCCAGTTCCAGCTCAAAGATTTGAAACTATTGCGACTGACCTCTTTGGTCCGTTACCAAAAGGTCCCAAAGGTGAGAGATGGATTTTGATAGTGGAGGATACTGCTAGTAAGTGGGTAGAACTCTTCGCTCTCACCGAAGCTACGGCAGAGGGATGTGCTAAGACTCTGGTCAATGAGGTATTTATGAGGTTTGGTCTTCCTAGGCGTATGATATCTGATAACGGAGTGCAGTTTATTGCAGATGTCAGGCAGAAAGCTATGTTTGTTTTAGGTGTGAAGCAAAGCCTTGTACCCCTTTACCATCCAGAGGCGAATCCGGTAGAAAGGAAGAACAGAGACCTAAAAGCGCACCTCGCCATTTTGGTCGAGGGTTGCCATCAGAATTGGCCCGAGGTATTGCCGTTTGTTCGATTCGCTTTCAATAGTTCGCTCACCAAATCTACCGAGCACACGCCAGCTTATCTGACTTTCGGTCGTGAGCTGCGGTCCCCTTTGACTGTTCAAGCGGATCTTAGAGCGGTGGTGGAAGCAGAAAACTTTGTACCCCAAATTACACCTTATCTGCTCAAACTCGCAGATACCATTTCAACAGCCAAGGAGAACCTTGAACGACATCAGGATGCTCGCAAAGTTTACGCTGACAGGGGTCGGACTTCTTCTGAAGAATATATTGAGGGTGACTTGGTGTTAATGAAAACACATGTGCTCAGCAACGCTGCAAAGGGTGTTACATCCAAGTTCAACCCGAAACGAGATGGACCGTATGTCGTTCGTAAGAAGGTGAGCCCTACCACTTATCTCTTAGCTCATGTGAAGACTGGTGAAGTATTCGGTAAGTACCACGTTTCAGACTTCCGTCGTTATCATGCTAGGGAGGGTGAATGTCCTGAGCCGGTGGCTCCTAAGCGTGGTAGGGGTCGCCCACGTAAAGCGGCGACTTAATAATTTAGTTCTCGCGTTACGTTGTTGTTTGACCTGTCGGGAGATTCTCCCATCTGGTCAAAAGGGGGAGTGTGTAACGCGCTCCTTTTTCATTTTTTTCCGTGTTGTATGGGTATTGCGGTGTGTCCATGCGGGGACACCCTTGCGGGGGCGGGGAAGACACGCGCCGGGGCACCGAGCCGAGTAGTCGGCCGCGCTCGCTCAACGCAACATGTTATTGTAATCCTAGACTTTAGTTTATTGTAGCCTAACGCCATTAAAGTGATTGCATTTACAATGGTGTGGTTTTATATCTTACATCGAACCCAAATAACGCTTGAAAGAGTGTTATAATGTATATTTTGCGGCATTCAGCAATTGACTATTTTGCGGGTTAAACAATACTCTGTTCCAATGCTCGGTGTTATTACTCGTACAATGACACACGAGTTGCAGTGGTGGGTGTGAGGGTGAGATAATCTCATTTCTGACCTGGCTAAGGTTGCAGGAAGTTGCTAGATGCAAGCCGCTTCCAACAGGTCTATGTGGACATCCTTGAGGGAGACCTATGTTCAGCAGTGGTTAAAGAGACAGAAAGTGTCATTTCATTGTTATTTTTTTTAACGGCGAAGGAAAACATCTTGAAGAAAATTTTTGAGACTTCCGCACAATTTCTATGTCGCAGTTTAGTAAGTCTAGCAACATGTACAGGCTTAGAACAATAAGGTTATGGGTACAAATACCATAACAAACATACCTGAATGAAATAAAAGAAATTCGGATAAGCTGTAACTTTATGACCATAATTTCTGCCTACCCTTTGAGAGAAAACATATCTGGTAATACATCTATCTTGTATAAGATATAGTGGTAGGTCTATCATATTATGTGAGGACGCCTGTGTAGGTATCACCGATATCTCTATATCTCCCACTAAACAGCAGTGTAAAAGCACTGTTGTGTTTCGGTTTTCAAAGACATTGTAGCCAGAGTAACTACTGGACATATTGAGACTCAAAATCTTATCCTATGTCTTATGTCATCGCATTGGAATGCCAAGCATTGCTTTGTAATTCCAGGCGTTGTTTGGTTTTGTTACTGTCCATGAGCATTCGTATCCCTAACCATCATACCAATGGCATGCTCATTTCACCATTGCACTAAAAAAATGCAACTCTAGAATTCTAGAATCATAAAATTCTACTACTGTACAATACTTGCAGGCGAAGTGAGTCAGTGTGACGGCTGGCGATCGATACTAATGTAGTGCTACTAACACCGCGTGTGGGGTGGGCAGACACGTAGCCTGTTTCATTACTAGCATAATTCTAACATAGGGGAATTGCAATTGCAAGCATTGCTTTATAATTCAAGGCGTTGTTTGGTTTGCTACTGTTTATGAGCGTCGTATCATCAAGCGAATGGCATGCTTGTCTGGCCATACATAGCAATAAAAAAATATGGGGCTAATATTTCATATCTAATTTATTTTACTTCTACGACTATTCATAAACAGTTATAAAACCTATTTTAGTTATCAACTGTTTTGTCCCTTTTCTAACGACTTTTGAATTCAGTTTGACCGAAGAAGACGAAATATTGGATAAACAAAACAGATTTGATAAATGACTGTGAATAGGACCGTTTTATAAGATACCGAAAAATTATCTTGGTTGTCCGTCTGTCTGTCTATTTGCGTGTAAATAAATCCTATTGGGTACTTCTCGTTCACTTCGCTTTAAAAAAATTGCCGAAGATAACGAGTTAATAGTATAAGTATATGAATCTACCAAAAATTGTGGTTGCAATTCTTTTTGCTCTTCCATTGCCCGAGTCCAACTCACACATATCTTATTCATTGAACACTTGAAACCTTATTCATAGACAGTTTTAAAAGCTATTTTAGTTACCGAATGTTTTGTCACTTTCCACCGCATTTGGAATTCAGTTTGAGCGAAGAAGACAAAACGTTCGATAGTTAAAATAGGTTGTAATACTGGCTATCAATAAGGTTGTTATAGTAAGGTATCAAGAAAATGATATTCCGATAGATATCACTTCGTTGTCCCTCTGTCTGTCTATCCGTCTATAATTTAATCCTGTATCCTACAGGATTTCCCACTAAACCCTTATTATTCAAATTCGCCCAAAATGACGAGAACAAGTATGGGAATATATCAGAAAAAGGTCGTAATGTTTTTTTTATTGCTATGAAAGGCGGGACGAGCATGCCGTTCGCCTGATGGTAAGCGATACGACCGCTCATGAACAGTGGCAAAACCAAACAACACCTTGGATTACAATTTACAATGCCATGCTTGGCATTCGACTGCGATCGCCACCTGAGACATAAGATGTTGAGTCTCAATATGTCCAGTAGTTACTCTGGCTACAATATTCCTCAATCTGCTATGTGTATTTATTCATCTGTAACTACCCCTTTGAAGACACAATGCATGTATTAACTGTGTCAATAGAACACCCTGGTAATAAAATCACACCCAATGATGTCATATAACCCACTGGTCTTATTTCTGACGTGTGAGCGAGATGATATGACATTCCATCCCTCTCATGCATACTGGACCCACTAGTCTTAATCCTTAAGTGTGAGCAAGATGATACGACACTCCATCTCTTTCACACGTTCCATATGTTTACGGACTTACAAGTTATAGCACACTAATTATACGAAAACTTTTGATTAGGACGGAAATATTTCAGTTAATGGTGGTGTTTTTGGAAATTGGTCTATTTCGAGAAATTACGCTTCATTTTAGAAATTAATTGGCAAATATTAATTGTGTTTTGGAAAGGGAAATGCCATAAAGCTCTATCCAAACATCCGTTATAAAATTGGACATTCCAGTAATTCTAAATTATTAGACAATTTTTAAAGAGCGGGACGGCCTCCATGGCGCTGTCGGTTAAACGCCGCCTGTGAAACGAGAGGCCGCGGGTTCGATCCCCGCACTGAGAGAAATGTTTATGCGGCTCACAATATTTCTTTCGGATCTGTGTTTTTTTAAGACTGAAAAGTCTCTCATAGTTCCTGATACCCACGACACAAGACTCGATCTTATTGTGGGGTCAGGACTCAGGACTATGTACATACATCCTACACATAACATAACATACATACTACTACAGACTGTTTGGTGTTATTTATTTATTTTCTAATACCGTGTAAAGCGGTCGCTATTTGGGTAAATACAAGTGGTAGAGCCACGCTGTAGTCAGTCATGACCCGGCATGAATGTGCAGGCTCGTCCAGGACGGTACCACTGTCTCACTGGAGATCCACGTGAAGAGGGCTTCGCCGATGGGTTTTACCCAGTAAGTGAGATTGCCAGATACCAAATACACCTTTACTCTTCTCACAATATTTCCTTTCCTCTCTCCTCCCAATTTGAAGGCAAATGAAAATGAAAATTTATTGTATCCATTAAAATGTTCTACATCATTTAGATTCAGTCATTTTTTGATCTACCACCCGGTTCGGAAAGCGGTTTTCACTAGAGAAGAACGGGCAAGAAACTCTAGTGTGGCTCTTTTCAAAACCAGTTTAAAATTTAGTGATTACTACAAAAGTTACAAGGTTGGCAATATGCATGATACAATCATTTTCATGGGTGGCAGTGATCACTTATCATCAGGTGACCAGATGAAGATCAAATGTATTGAAATGACAAAAATCACGTGACTGCCAAATGTCATTTCTATACCTTTGATCTTACCGCAGGCGTTCACGCCAATAGAAAAGTGACATTTCGACCGTATACTGCCTCCTAACTAACATGTTCACCAAAATATTGTTTTGTACACCATCTATTTAATATTGCTTATATTGTCTTATTCCATCCATCAGCCAAAGGAAGTCCACTGCTGAACATAGGCTGTGACGTTGTAGAATGTCACCTGTTATATTTGCGATCTATAGCTCAGTAGTCGATATAAATCCTATTGTCTATGCCAATCAACGCCTCCGTTGCGCTGATTGGTTGATTCAATTTCTGACATCTGTCAAACGTGACGTGCGAACTGTCATCGGCGCTCGCTTAAATACGCGTGTAACGTCGCTCGCGTCCTCCTTTCTTTAACCTAAAAGCCGCGTGCTACCACGCGTCTTTCTGAACCCGCTGGGGTGAGTGTTCACTTTTGCTAACCGCTTTTAACTGCTTGTTCGTCAGTGTATTCTGTCTGCCGGGCTTGTGAGCTATCACGAGTCGCTGGCACGGAATGCAAGCCTAGTTTGCATTCCGATTTCTTGGACGCTGATTCCAGGTTCTTCTTCTTCTTCTTCTTGGCGTTCTTCATTTTTCGCTTCTTTACCCGCACGCACGGAGTGCTGACTCCGTGCGCTGACTTCGCTGCCCGCTGCTGCTCCGCACCGCTTCCAGCCCGACTACAACCGAGCCTGCGCCGCGCCGCTGACCTGCGCACCGTGTCCGGCCACGTGGCAGCAAACTTCGCCGGCGAGCTGTCGCCGGGTTTCGCCACGTGCCGAAGACCCGGATCAGTGTCCAGTGAAGGCCAGTGACTCCCGTTGCATACCACCAGCAACAGTGCCGGGTGTAAACAGTGATGCGAATTTATTAAAGCCCGAACCACGTAAATACCCTGTATTCTTATTTTTCTACCTACCCCTACCTGCGGGCGGCCTAATCCGCCGCAAGGCCTCCCCCAATGATTTCCACAGTGACCTGTTGGAGGCAGCCTGCATCCAGCGACGTCCCGCGACCTTTACCAGGTCGTCTGACCACCTTGTGGGTGGACGTCCTACGCTGCGCTTTCCGCTACGTGGCCTCCATTCGAGAACTTTTTGGCTCCATCGGCCATCAGGCTATGTACCCCGCCCATTGCCACTTCAACTTACTAATCCTTCGACTTACTAATTGTCTTATTAAAAATATCAAAATAATCTAAAATTAAAAAACTTAGATTTTGGATTCATAAATCGTCGTATTTTGTTTTTATTGATTCTTATAGACTTGCCTCTAAACTCTAAGGTATTGGCATCTTACGGTCGATTTGTCTAGGGGCCCTGTTTGCTCAGTTGCCGGACTTATGCAATAATAAAAGAGGCATCCAGAGACTTCCTGAAACCCTGAGTCATCTAATGTAACACCTCAAATATATTACAATGATAATTGAACCTTTTGTTCTCCATTTAATCGATCGATTTCGGGCAATCGACACAATGAGTGACATCATATATGGTCATGCAATTGACTCATTGCGGTCTACACCCATATTTCAAGGTAATTTTGACTGCATTAAGCAAATATCACAAAACAATATTTTACTGGTCTCTCATATGTGAGAGGCCGCCTGGGTACGTATAAATAAATAATAATAAATAACACCCAACAGTCACATACATAGTCCTGACCCCACACTAAGATCGAGTCTTGTGTCGTGGGTATCAGGAACTACGAGAGACTTTTCGGTCTCACAAACACCCAGACACGGAAGAAATATTTGTGGGTCGCACAAACATTTCTTTCGGTGCTTGGATCGAACCCGCGACCTCTCGTTTCACAGGCGGCGTCTAACCAACTGCGCCACGGAGGCTGTCACCTAACGTGACAGCTGTGAGGTATCACCGCAATGTGTATTTCTCTAGCCAAATATTGTAAATGCACTTTTGTGTTCCGGTTTAAAGGACATTGCAGCCAGAGTTACTACTGAACATATTGAGACTTAACATCTTATGTCTCAGGATGGCGAGCGCAGTGGAATGCCAGGCATTTTTTTGTAATTCATAATGTTATTTGGTTTAGCCACTTACAAGCGGTCGTATCGCTTACCATGGCATGCTTGCCTCGCCATTTATAGCAATACATAAAAAAGCAATAAGCAAGCGATCGAACCCGTGGACTGAATTAAATAAATCTATATCTGTATCAGCCCATACACGTCCCACTGCAGGGTACGGGCCTCCTCTACAATCGAGAGTACGATTGAGAGTGCTTAGTACAGTCCACCACGCTGACCTAGTGCGGGTTGGCAGACTTTACATATAAATTCTTACAAATCGCTGTGGTGTGCAGGTTTCCTCACGGTGTTTTCCTTCACCGTTACTGTGTTTTCCTCATAGTGATGCCTCCAAAAAGCCTGTAGTGAACCTAGGGATTTAAATTCGCGATCACCTTAAACATGTTGGCGGCCACATCTGGTCCGTTACCAATAGGTTACCAAGTGGGTGTGTGGCCTAACCACTCTCAATCGTATTCTCAATTGAAGAGTAGGCCCGTGCCCTGCGGTAGGACGTATATCGGCTGATACAGATACAGAAAAATCAATATTATTTGACAAAAACAGAAAATAATAAGTCAATGGAGAGAAAATCAGTACATTTTCGCCTTAAACTGCCTTTTCTTTGTCCTATTTATATATCCATCCCATGGTAGCCTGTAGGAAAGTACCTAGTGTAATTTCTAAACAGTATCTCTTTATATCTGCATCAGCCCATATACGTTCCACTGCAGGGCACGGGCCTACTCTACAATCGAGAGTACGATTGAGAGTGGTTAGGCCATATAGTCCACCACGCTGGCCTAGTGCGGGTTGGCGGACTTACATACCATAGAAATTCTTATACACCGCTATGGTATGCAGGTTTCCTCACGATGTTTTCCTTCGTCGTTTTAGTGCGTGGTGATTGACTATCAATACACACATGACTCCGAAAAGTCAGAGGTGTGCCCTGGGATTTGAACCCGCGACCACCGTGAACAATGAAATATCTCTCTTTATAATGAAAGGACTAAATAAATAAATAAATACCCCAAATGTACTAAAGGGCCTTTTCTTAGTTTTAAAACCAATGCAGACTCCATTAGAATTTAGATGAATTATAATACGATATTACAACAATGTATTTATCAACAAATGACGGATGTTTGCATCGCGTGACCCTGACCCGAGGGTCAAGGACAAATGGGCAACGTTACAGTTTACTACATAGTGGGGTTTACGACGCGATATTTAGATTATGTTTTCAAACCGCAATGTTTTTATTATTGAACTGTGTTGGGTTCCATTCTCGGGATTGGATATTTAGAAGCTCTACGTGGCTGAGTCTTCGATCAAATATATACTAGACTAGCGGCCCGGCCCAGCTTCGCCCGGGTACAAATAGGTTTCTGTTCAATAATATGTACGTATTATACACACCTATAAACCTTCCACTTGAATCACTCTATATATTAAAAAAACCGCATCAAAATCCGTTGCGTAGTTTTAAAGATTTAAGCATACAAAGGGACATAGGGACAGAGAAAGCGACTTTATTTTATACTATGTAGTGATACAGGGTCCGGAACAAAATCACACGCCAAAAGTGGCCGAGGTTGCTTATACTTATACATTTGAATTTCAAAGCAAAGCACTAGTAGGAGCAAAGCAAAAGTTGTGGCAAAGTCTCAAATTATAATCAACTTCAGGTGACAATAAACCTTATTCCTTTAAATTAAGATTTATTATGTTTTTGGACCATACTGAAATCAAATAAGAGCACATGCTTATTTGTGCTGTTATTTCTCTTACCGTTTTTAGGCCATTACTAGATTATACTAGTGTATATTTGATCGAAGGGCTCAATTGTTAGAAATGTTTACTGGTGGTAGGTCTCTCATATGTGGGAAGCCATCTGGGTGGGTACCACCGCAGCATCTATTTCTCCCGTCAAACAGCAGTGTAAACGCACTGTTGTGTTTCGGGTTGAAGGGCATTGTATATTGTAGCCAGAGTAACTACTGGACATATTGAGACAACATCTTATGTCTCAAGATGGCGAGCGCAGTGGAATTCCAAGCATTGCTTTGTAATTCAAGGCGTTGTTTGGTTTTGCTACTGTTCATGAGCGGTCGTATCGCTTACCATCAGGCGAACGGCATGCTCGTCTTGCCATTCATAGCAATAAAAAAAATAATGATTGTGATAAGTGCGTAAATCCAATTTGTCGATTCAATTTCTTCAAAACGAGTGTAAGCGTAGTACCAAATTCGTGGAACGTTGCCAAATATCAACTAGGCACACGTGTCCATTTGATGTAGACATCTTTGAATTTATCACAGACAACTGGGCAGTTGAGCTGATTGTTATCTTTTGAATGAATTAATAATTTGACAGCTTCCGTGGCGTAGTGGGTTAGACGCGGGCTGTGAAACGTGAGGCCGCGGGTTCGATCCCCGCATCGAGACATATATTTGTCTGATCCACAGGTATTTGCGAGAGCGAAGTTTGTCGTAGTTTCTGATACACAAAACTCGATCTCAGTGTGGGGTCAGGACTGTGTACATATGTGACTACTGGGTGTATCCAACTTTCACTTAAAGTCCTGACTGTCATTGACATACGAGTCCTGTGATGTGAAAAAGAAACTGCGAGACTTTTTTCTATAGAAATGCTATGCTATAGTATGGGTCCGGCAAAGAGATCATCCGGTAACTGATCACTACCGCCCATGAACATTCACGTCTCTTGGATCATAGATGAGATACCGACCCATCAATCAGTATGAGAGCAGGAAGGATGAAGGATTGGAAAGTGGGAACGGGTATTGGGCATACAATATCGACACATTTGTTTCAGAACTGGCTGGTTGTGAGACCGAAAAGTTTCTCGTATTTTGTAATACACGACACTTGACTTGACGGGACTTGACTTGTAAGCGATACGACCGCTCATGAACAGAAGCAAATCAAAGCAACACCATGAATAACAAAGCGATGCTTGGGATTCCACTGCGCTCGCCATCCTGAGACAAAGAATATTAAGTCTCAATATGTGAAGTAGTTACTCTGGTTACAAAATCCTTCAAACCGAAACACAACAGAGCATTTACACTACAGTTTGGCGGGAGAAATAAAAAATTACCTAACCAAGACGGCCTCTCACATATGACAGACCAACCACCAGTAAAAGTGATACTTCACCACTAGAATTGACATGTCGATCTGTCGCATACACTATGTCTGCTGTATTTCTATTTATCACGCATCACCACCTTGACACACCCAGTTCAAATCAATCTTTAAATAGAACCATTACGCTCTGTCGCGTGGTGGGGCGGCAGAGCAATGCTCAGGTGTTGAGTGATACGAATACTATGAATAATGCAGGTGTGAGCCAAACCGTGCGTGGGAGTTTTTTAGTTGACTTTGTAGTCTCTTTCTACTACGAGTGTAGATATATTACATACTATGGATATAAAAAAGTGCGTGCTGGCCTGTTGGTAACTGTCGGTTGGTCGGACTAGACGCAGCTGCTTACATTCTCAAGGTGGTCGCGGGTTCACGAACACCCAGACCCGAAACAAATACCTATGGATCACACAATTTGCCTCGGTGCGGGGATCGAACTCGCGGAACCAGCTGCGCCACGGAGACTGTCACTTCTGACATGACCCTCTTAAACATAGTACTCAACAAATAAATAAATACACCTAACAGTCACATACCTAGTCTTGAACCCACACTAAGATCGAGTCTTGTGTATCTGAAACTACGAGAGACGTTTCGGTCTCACAAACACCCACACCCGATACAAATACCTGAGGTTCACACAAATATTTGTCTCGGTGCGGGGATCGAACCCGCGGCCTCTCGTTTCACAGCCGGCGTCTAACCGCCTGCGCCACGGAGGCTGTCAGAACAGTAGTAAACAAACGCAAACCTAACATATCAAGCGATCTGTATCGTTTGCTCGCGGTCACAATGATTGACGTAATTACAAAATACTCGGAATCGCCCGTCACATGCAGCAACTAATCATTAGAGTACGGACAGACAATCCTACATATAAATAAATTGAAGTGTCTGTTTGTAAAGTGAAAATAAAAAAAAATTCCAACTACATATCGTTATATACACGACACTTATAACAAAAATTATCTTAGATTCTTTTGTCTGTCTGACTGTTCCGGCTAATCTCTGAAATGGCTGGACCGGTTTTGACGGGACTTTTACTGTCAGGTAGCTATTATAATAAGAAGTAACTTAGGCTACATTTACAGCTAGTCCTACATATTAGTAACTAGCTATACCCGCGACTTCGTCCGCGTGGAATTTAACGAAAACTTTATTTTTCTAAAACAAAAGATTTTTTCTATAATAAATGTAGCCTAAGTTACTCAATGTCTATTTCTCCCGTCAAACATAAATGCACTGTTGTGTTTCGGTTTAAATGGCATTGTAGCCACAGTAACTACTGGACATATTGAGACTGAACATCTTATGTCTCAGGATAGCACAGCTCTGACTTTTCAGTCAATACTATGTGTGTGGCTGTTGGATGTTTTCACTATATATTTGCACGTAATTATGATATACTAGGAATTGTTGGCGTCACGCGACTAATCACTCAGCGCTACATCTTGTTCGGAAACCCGCCCACGCATTCACTATTGCAAATAGTATGACACAGCATAAAATGTAGTTATGGAGTGAATAAATATAAACGACAGCCTCCGTGGCGCAATTGATAAAAATTAGTAAAAAGGCAGCGGGTTCGATCCCCGCAACGAGACTAATATTTGTGTGAACCACTAGTACTTGTTTCGGTGTGACTATTCGTGAGAGCGAAAAGTCTCTCGTAGTTTTTGATACCCACGACACAAGACTAGATCTTAATGTGGGGTCAGGACTATGTATTAAAGAATACAGCTTTAATATCGAGTTTTGACCTTTAGTATATAGTTGATATTTAGTATATTTTCGGTGGTTTACTTCTCAACCCTTTTCTATACACCTTCTTAATTTATGTCTAAACCACCCTAAGGTTGGCTATTAGAAAATGTCTTTGGTATTAAGCACCGCCTGTATACTACTTAGTCTATGAAGTATTAAATGAATAAAAATTAAATATTAAGCAAATTTTTTTTTTTTATTGCTATGAATGGCGAGACGAGCATGCCGTTCGCCTGATGGTAAGTGATACGACCGCTCATGAACAATAGCAAAACCAAACAACACCTTGAATTACAAAGCAATCCTTGGCATTCCACTGCGCTCGCCACCCTGAGACATAAGATGTTAAGTCTCAATATGTCCAGTAGTTACTCTGGCTACAATGCCCTTCAACCCGAAACACAACAGTGCGTTTACACTGCTGTTTGACGGGAGAAATAGACACTGCGGTGGTACCCACCCAGATGGCCTCTCACATATGAGAGACCTACCACCAGTATAATTATTAATTGTGACATGAATCAACTATAAACATCGAACCCGCACTCCGCCAAGCCAGAACACGTGACCCCTTCTCAGAAACCACGCACAAACAAAAAAAAAACATACAGGAAAACATTGATACTAATACTTTTTCATACCGCGCCGTGCAGTCTGGCATCGAAGACATCCCATTGGTCGATAAAATCATACCATTCTCTGATTGGTCGATTTAATTTGTTCTACATTGTGATTGGTCGGTTTACCCCCCCCCCCCTCCTTCTCCCCCTTCCCCTGTATGATGTACACAATTGAATAGATTGTATGATTGTGTGTAAAAATTATGCGCACGCAATAAGTTTGTATCATATAACGATTAGCACGCGATAAAATGTTTTACTTTGCCGTTTCTTTGTATTGGAATGTAAAATTAATTGGTTTTACAAGACACGACAATTACAGGGGCCCGACTATATTCATCCGAAACGAAGTTCAAAACTTCGGATGATCGTAGTTTATATACGATACGAATGTACCTACATATACTTATGGTCGTTATTGACTTATGGTCGTAACCATAGACTTATGGTTGCATTTTGCTTTTTTCATGTGATAAGCATTGTTTATTATTTTGTTTGCGTCAGTTTAATTATAGTTTTCTTATAATATTTTACATTTTAATATTTGAAAGTGTGTACATTTAACAGTTTATTTCTGAGTTTCTATAATAATTGTAGTGATTTGCTTTTACTAGTACGTTTGTTGATTTTTTAAAATGTTATTTGATTGTGAGGTTTGTGTTGAAAGTGTGTGTTTATTAAAAATTAAAAATAACAAGTTCTCACAATTGTCATTCAGTGAAAAGATTCAAATTTTGTCTAAAGGTAGGTGTGTACCCGAGTTACAACAATTAAATCAACAAAAAGGGAATGTAACTCGAAAGTTTCATGTTAAAAGTTATGAAACGTATAACTGGCTGTGTGGTTGTGTACACACGATTAAATTATATTGTTTTCCTTGCATATTGTTTAGTAATTCTAGTACAGTGTGGACTGATTCAGGATATTCAGATTTAAATAATTTCTATGCCGCGGCAAAGAAGCATGACCATACAGAAAAACATCTGGAGGCCTGCTTAAAATTAAATACTTTTGGTAAATCTCGTATTGAAATGAGTATCAACAGCCAGTTACGATTAGATATTGAGAGGCATAATGCTAAAGTTGATCGCAATAGAAACATTTTTCAAAGGCTGATCGATGTTGTTTGCTTTCTGGGAAAACAAGAATTAGCTTTTCGCGGTCACGATGAGTCAGTATCGTCGTTGAATAGAGGTAATTATTTAGAAATAGTAGATTTATTAGCCAAGTATGATGGAATTTTAGAAACCCATTTACAGAGTGCAAGTACCTCATTCACGGGCATGTCGAACCGTACGCAGAATGATTTGATCTCAAGCGTTGCATCTGTGATGATCGATCGCGTTAAAGCCGAAATTAAACAGTCCGATTTTGTCGCCGTCATGGTAGATGAGACTCCTGATGTTAGCGGCCGTGAACAATTAGTATTAGTTTTGAGATATTTTCGTGATTTTGAAGTAGTAGATCGATTTATCAAATATGTTGATGTCAGCGCGGATCGGACCGCTGTAACCTTGAGTTCTATTATTTTGGAAATTTTAGAAGAGTTCGATTGTGTATCCAAATTAGTTGCACAAACTTACGACGGGGCAGCAGTTTTATCCTCACAAATTAATGGCGTGCAGGCTTTGGTGAGACAAAAATGTCCACAAGCTATGTACGTTTGGTGTTCAGCACATATATTAAATTTAGTTTTATCGAAATCGTTCGAACGAGTTGCTGAAACAAAACGCTTTTTTAGTATTATAAAATCAATCGCGGCTTTTTTTCACACCAGTACAAAGCGAATGGCCCATTACAACAACTTTGCCGATATGAAAAAGCTGCCTCGTGTCGCGGAAACAAGGTGGACATATCATTCGCGCACGGTTAATATTATTAATAATGCGTCCACCCACCTCCTAGAATTGTTTGAAAATATGAACGAAAATACACAAGACTGGGATGGTGAAACACTGACACAAGTCAGTTCATTTTTATATATTATGAAAGAATTTGAATTTAATTTTCTTTTAAAATTTTTCGCTGATATTTTTGCAGAAACGGATATTCTGTACGATATTTTGCAAAAAAAAACTAGTGACATCGCGTATTGTGTAACAAAGATAAAAGAGTTAGAGTCATTTTTAGAACGTTTTAGAGAGAAGTTCGAGATCTATTATGATGCCGCCGTTCACATTACCGGACCACCTAAAAGAAAGCGCAATGTCGATGATGTAAAAATACATTATCGGCGAATTTTTGTTGAAATAATTGATAATGTAGTCAGTGAATTAAGAAATCGTTATAAAAACATTAAAGATTTAAAGTTTATTGAGCTACTTTCTTGTGAGAATTTTAAAAAATATAGTGAACGTTTCCCTGAAAATGAAATCAGAGAGTTCACCAATAATTATCAGGCACATTTTAATTTTGATAAATTGAAAAATGAATTGCGCTGTATTTATAGATCACCTCAATTTGCAAATAGTTGTGTATTTAGTATTATTCAAAATTTGTATAAGGACAATTTAAATAAAGTTTTTTCTGAAGTGTTACGATTAGCGAAATTCATTGTGACTATCCCAGCAAGCAGCGCATCGGCAGAGCGTTCATTTTCGTGTTTAAAACGTATCCACACATATTTGAGAAACACACAAAATCAACAACGACTCACAGAGCTTTCCATGATTTCTATAGAAAAGGCATTAATGATAGAATTAAAACGCAATCCAACTTTCTATGACGATATCCTAAAATCATATTTAAAAAAGGATAGGCGCATAGATTTAATCTATAAATGAATGAGTAGTTTTTTTTTACTAACCCGTAATTTTATTATTAAGTTTATTTATATATTTTGCGAATCACATGAAAATCGGTCTTTTTAAAGGCCACATCGGATATCTTGCAAGGGACGTGTTCTATAACCATCACTCACTTGGATAAGATATTTGAGGTGGTCGTTTATTTACATCGGGCTATAGTAATCTCAATTAACCGGAACCTTGAATATGTGAAAATTGAAGCTGACTCGGTGAGTAGTTATAATATTTTAGTTTATTAATCATTTACTTATTAGACTTTCTTCGGCCACGACAATCGATCGCTGGTTTTTCTGCGTTCCGTAGATGTATATGAATAGTAGTACATCTAAGACTTGTTCTGTTGGCATGGTTTCCGACTTAGAGATCCGTCGCGTGGCTGTGGCTATGCTAAACATCTATAAAAGAAAAGTTTTTGTGCCGAGTACTTCGCCGCATACCCAGTATCATAATCCTGTGCACGCCACTGCCTAACCGAATCTACACAAGGGTCAGGTCCAAAGTTCCTTGAATCAACGAGTTTTTTTATTGCAATGAATGGCGGGACGAGCATGCCGTTCGTCTGATGGTAAACGATACGACCGCTCATGAACAGTAGCAAAACCAAACAACACTTTGAATTACAAAGCAATGCTTGGCATTTCACTGCGCTCGCCATCCTGAGACATAAGATGTTAAGTCTCAATATGTCCAGTAGTTACTATGGCTACAATGCCTTTCAATCCGAAACACAACATGCCTTTGCACTGCTGTTTGACGGGAAAAAGAGACATTGCGGTGGTACCTACCCAGGCGGCCTCTCACATACATGAGAGAACTACCACTAGTAAATAACAATTTAATTTACAATGCGAGTGTGGATGGAAGAGTCGGTAAGGGTCGACCCCACAGAAACTACACCATCCAAATCGGTGATACCCTCAACAAGGGTCAGGTCAAAAGTATCCTCTGTCGACGAGAATGCATGAAGAGGTTGACGAAAGTGGATGAAGCTATTTTTTTTTTATCTATTTATTCAACACAGTGATTACAGGTATACTCAATTCGAAGGTCCTTAGCCAGATCTACGGTCCCTACGTATACTAACGAAACTGAAAAAATGGCATTTTTGTCCTTGCAAATTGAGATAAATGTTTATAATTTAATATAATTATACTAAAATATATAACAATTTTATTTCGTCAATTGTTAGGTATTCAATCAAATAAAATAGAAAGTTCATTAAAACATCGAAATTGCCATATTGGCCACATTGCACCTCATGGTAAGCGCAAATGCCGCCCAGGCAGAGTATCCATTGGCATCGGACGGCAGTCCCATGCCAATGGAAACAATTATGCCGGCCTGCTAAGGTGCCTCTTCATACTACGGCGGAAGGACCCATGATTATAGGAAGGAGGGAACATGTGAGACGGCAAACAATTCCACAGCCTGACGGTGCGGCACAAAAAAGAATTTGAGAACCGTTTGGTTCGCGCCGGAATGGTGTGGACCGTCAAGCTATGGCTTCGCAAGCCAGCACGCGTAGTTCTGGTTAGGAATGGAGAGGAGGGGATCAAGTTGAACAATTCCTCAGAGCATTCACCCACTTCAAATGTTATTAGTGTAAAGAATCGAATGTACAGTTTTGATAGTTTACGTACGGAGCGTCGACATACAACTATAATATATTACGAATATTTATAATTTAAAAATAAAATACAAGATGATTTCATAACATTGATGCAATATTTAAAAAATGCGCTTTATCAAAATTATCATCGCGCGATGATATAACTCAAACGTTGGTAATACAAACAGATAAAGATGTAAATATACGAGCGTCGCACGCGCATCGTGACGTCACGATAAAAAAACAACTTCCGCACTTTTTCATAAAAAAAAAAGAAAAACAATTTATTAGTCACCGACGCAACGAACACATCATGGATCATACAGGGTATATCTTCGATCAAATATACACTAGATACAGGGTCCGGAACAAAATCACACGCCAAAAGTGACAGAGGTTGCTTATACTTGTACATTTGAATTTCGAACTACGAGATGTAGCAGTCTTAAATTAAATACATACATACATACATAAACTCACGCCTTTTTCCCAAAAGGGGTAGGCAAAGGTGCCTGGACACCCACATTTCGCCGTTTGTTCCGTCCCAGGATGTGATAGGTGTCGAACCTATCGCCATATCGGGCACAAATTCCTGTCTCCGGGCTGATAATGAATAGAAAAATCCAATTTCACTTTGCCCGACTCGGGATTCGAACCCGAGACCTCAACTTTGCAAGCGTACCTTAGTACAACTACGGCACCGGGGCAGACAGTTATTTCTCTTGCCGTTTTTAGGCCGTTACTTATAATCGTGTCTAATATGTTTGATCCAAGGTGGACAGAAACGTAATCGTAAATAAATATTATAAGTGGTTCACGATTTTGTAATTTCACATTTAATGGTGGAAGGGAGTGGTCATATTTCGTACGGAAGTGCCGACTTTTTAAGTAGCGACTTAATAAAAATCTTATCTACCCAACGTAGATTAATAATGACGGATTATAAGGATTTTGGATTTTTATATTTTTAGCACGGAAATTGTTGATAAAATAAGTAGTAAGTAATCGACAAATATAATTTGGCCAGCGGTGTAATCACAAATAAATAATTGTCATTCTTGATTTTAAGTTTTTCTCCTTTTTAGGGGAGAAATGGAAATGGGATAAGGTTTACGCTACCCTATAAACCTATCGATATAACTAACGATTTTTACTTATATTCTAATATGTCTTATGTACAGACATATTGTAAAGTAGTGGATTGTATCAGCCCACATACGTACCACTGCACGGACCTACTCTGCAATCGACAGTACGATTAAAAGTGGTTAGGCCATATAGTCCACCACGCTGGTCTAGTGCGGGTTGGCAGTCTTTACATACCATAGAAATTCTTATAAATCGCTATGGTATATATGTATACATAAACTCACGCTTTTCTCCCAGAAGGGATAACAGAGGTGCCACTAGAACACCCACATTTCGCCTTGTATGTTCCTTCCCACGATATGAGAGGGGGCGTGCCTATCGCCATAACGGGCACAAATTCCTACCTCCGTGCTGATAATTAATAGAAAAATCCAATATCAGTTTGCCCGACCCGGGATTCTAACCCATGACCTCTTTGCAATCATACCGTACAACTACTGAGGTATTCTAGGCAGTCGTAAAAATATCACAGTAACTTTGAAAATGAAAATAATTCATTGAATCCATTAAAATGTTCGACATCATTTAGATTCAATCATTTTTTTATCTACCACCTGGTTCTCAAAGCGGTTTCACTAGAGAAGAACGGGCAAGAAACTCTAGTGTTGCTCTTTTCAAAAACAGTTTACAATGTAGTGATAATTGCTACAGCCTCCGTAGCGTAGTTGGTTAGACGCCGCCTGTGAAACGAGAGACCGCGGGTTCGATCCCCGCACCGAGAGAAATGTTTGTGCGGCCCACAATTATTTCTTCCGGGTCTGGGTGTTGGTGAAACCGAAAAGTCTCTCGTAGTTTCTCATACACGACACAAGACTCGGTCTTAGTGTGGGGTCAGGACCATGTATGTGACTGTTGGGTGTTATTTATTTATTTAATTACAAAATTAAAATTCACAATAAATATTTTTGATACGAATATGTTTACGTTATAATTAATATGGCTGAGTAAATCCAAGTCGCCCAGAACGAAGAATCAGTATACATACACTTTTTCGCAAATGCATTGGATACACGCTTTTCTAAACCATATCATTTCTACGTATCGAAATGTCCACATCATTACACAACATGTTTCTATTGCCGTCCGGAAGTAAATACTACTGGACATGACAGCTGCGGCTTAGCGGTGGACAGGTCATGAGACCGATGACGTGCCTTCGATTACCAGGAAAACTTGTAATGTTTATCCAAATTCAACGTAGATTTTTTATTGCATACTATTCACCTGATGGTAAGTGATCACTGCACATGAACATCCACAACGCTCGGATCATGGATGTGTTGCCGGACCATCACATCGGGAGGAGAGCGGGAAGGATAAGGGATGGGAAAAGGGACGGGGTATTGGGCATCCGGTAATCTCACTTACCGAACCGAGTTCACGTTGGTCTCGGGTTCAAATCCCAGGGCATACCTCTCACTTTTCTGAGTCGTGTGATTGATATTCAATCACCACGCACTAAAACGGTGAAGGAAAACATCGTGAAGAAACCTGCATACCATAGCGATTTATAAGAATTTCAATCTCAATCCCCTCTCAATCGTACTCTCGATTGTAGAAAAGGCCCGTGCCCTGCAGTGGGACGTATATGGGCTGATACAGTACAATACACAATACAATTACTGGTGGCAGGTCTCTCATACGTGAGTGGCCGCCTGGGTAGGTACCACCGCAATGTCTGATTCTCCCGCCAAACAGCAGTGTAAATGTACTGTTGTGTTCCGGTTTGAAGGATAATGAGACTTAACATCTTATGCCTGAGGATGACGAGTGCAGATGTTGCCAGACATTGTTTTGTAATTCATGGTGTTTGATTTTGATACTGTCTATGAGTAGTCGTATCGCTTGCCATTTGGCGAATGGCAGGCTCGTCTCGCAATTCATCGCAACAGTGTATTTGCACTGCTGCTTGTTGGGGCAAATATATATATACTTATGATCATATGTCTGCGTTCGGACACTCCTGTCTTGGTCAATAAATTCCTTTGACAACAATAATCTAATCTTTTACGATAATTATCGACCTTGCCGAATGTAACACATACTATACTAGGAATCCTATCGGCTTGTATGGTCTGTGTGTCATTTTATCTGATGTTAAGTCACTATCTACAGCCGCTGCCAATAAACAATCCCAATCCAAAATTTGCCGTTTGAGATTGACAGCTCAATCTTTTCTCTGATACTATATTGCCAATAATCAATCTCAGTAGTGAAAAAACTATGGCAACATGGTAAATGACAAATCGAAAAGTAGAAAACAAACCAGATTGACTTCAATCAAATTTTTTCGATTGATTATTGGCATCGGCCGCTAGTCTATAGTAATCAACTACTAAAATAGTACCTAGTTAAGTCTATAATATGTAAAGTCCATCAAACCACATAGGGCTAGCGTGGTGGACTAATTGGCCATACCATTATCTGTATCAGCCCATATACGTCCCACTGCAGGGCGCGGGCCACCTCTACAATCGAGAGTACGATTGAGAGGGTTTACATACATACGGGTACATAAACTCACACTTTTTTCCCAGAAGGGGTAGGCAGAGGTGCCAGGACTCCCACATTTCGCCTTGTATGTTCCGTCCTACAATATGATCAATCCGGAGGCAGGAATTTGTGCCCGATATGGCAATAGGCTCGTCCCCTATCACAGCGTGGATGGGAACACAAATGAAACGTGTATCTACTCATAGCCTTTGACAGCCTCCGTGGCGCAGTTGGTTAGACGCCGCCTGTGAAACGAGAGCTCGCGGGTTCGATCCCCGCACCGAGAGAAATGTTTGTGCGGCCCACAAATATTTCTTCCGGGTCTGGGTGTTTGTGAGACCGAAAAGTGTCTCGTAGTTCCTGATACCCACGACACAAGACTCGATCTTAGTGTGGGGTTAGGACTATGTATGTGACTGTTGGGTGTTATTTATTTATTTATATTTATTTATAGCACCTCTGCCTACCCCATCTGGAAAAAAGGGATGATGTGTATGTGTGTGTGTGTGTGATTAAGACCGGTAGTCACTCACCATCGGATAGACATACAGACAACTTTACATTACGATACTATTCCTAGTATCACATACGGCAAGGCCATTGACATTATCAAAAGATTAGATAACAGTTATCAACAGAATCCACTGACCAACACAGGAGTGTCGTACAGGCACATGGACATAACAATAAACTAAATAAATAACACCCAACAGTCACATACATAGTCCTGACCCCACACTAACACCGAGTCTTGTGTCGTGGGTATCAGGAACTACGAGAGACTTTTCACTCTCACAAACACCCAGACACGGAAGAAATATTTGTGGGCCGCACAAACATTTCTCTCGGTGCGCGGATCGAAGCTCTCGTTTCACAGGCGGCGTCTAACCAACTGCGCCACGGAGGCTTTCAAATATTAAATAGCTCGAATAGTAGAACCAAGCTTTTTGTCAGTCATGACTCAGCATGAATGGACAGGTGGGTTACTCAATGGAACGATATGAACTACAAATGTTCGGACGCCGTACGTAAAACTTCACTAATGTGCCTAGATACTCCACAAAATGTTGGAATCGTATATACCATACCATAGACTAAGTTCGGAGAAAATTATAATGATATGAACATAATAGAGAATAAAGTATATCTTACTCTGGACGTCCAAAGAACATTCGAAGTTCGTATCGTTTCATAGAACCCCCAGGGCTACTCTGTACTCCGACACGACGACGAATATTCGAATGTCGCACGTAAAACTATACGAATATGCCTATATACTTTACTAAATGTTCAAATCCTCTACCGTATGTCGTAACCTTGTACTAAGTTTGAAGTTAATTATATGTTTCATAGTGACTAGTGTTGATTTTTATCTAACTTTCGTCATATACTTAGACGTATAGAGTAGCCCCCCAGGATCGTACGGGGATAATAAAACTATTATTATTTTATTTTTTTATTACAGAACACTTCATTAATAAATAATCTGCTATAACATTTTATATACGAACATGATAACATTGTATCTAATATGGCTAAGTGAAGCGAAGTCGAAAGAACGAAGAATCAGTACCCACTTCTTCGGCAACGCAATGAATTTCATTTGTAACCGACTTCAAAAAAAGGAGGAGGTTCTCAATTCCACTGTATGTTGCTTTTTGAATCCAGTTTGAGCGAAGACAAAACATTGGACAGTTAAAATGGGTTTTAAAACCATCTATGAATAGTACCGTTATATGTAAGATAATCTATACTAATATTATAAAGCTGCAGAGTTTGTTTGTTTGTTTGTTTGAACGCGCTAATCTCTGGAACTACTGGTCCGATTTGAATGATTCTTTCAGTGTTGGGTAGTCCATTTATCGAGGAAGGCTATAGGCTATATATCATCACGTTATGACCTATAGGAGGAAAGCAGTAGTAATATTTCTAGCAAATACGAGGAAATTTTGTTCGTTTTTCGTGGTCCGATTGGTCGATATTCTAAGCTGATAGTCAGAATTAAACATTTTGTCCGCCATTTTAAAACGTGTATGCACCCGGGCGGAGCCGGGCCCGACCGCTAGTAATATATAACAGAACACGATCCATTTGTTTACGCGTCTGTGCGATCGGGAAGTCGTGATTTTATTTCTGCGTCGGCTTATCTCTGTTGTGTAATGTTTGTTGTCGAGTTTTATGTCGTATTATCGATTATATAGTATATAACTAACATTCACATCGCTTGGATCATGGATACATTGGCAAACAAACTGGGAGGAGAGCGGGAAGTATGTCTACTACTGGTGGTAGGTTTCCCGTATCTGTATCTGTATCAGCCCATATACGTCCAACTGCAGGGCACGGGCCTACTCTACAATCGAGAGTACGATTGAGAGTGGTTAGGCCATATAGTCCACCACGCTGACCTAGTGCGGGTTGGCGGACTTACATACCATAGAAATTCTTATGAATCGCTATGGTATGCAGGTTTCCTCACGATGTTTTCCTTCACCGTTTTAGTGCGTGGTGATTGACTATCAATACACACATGACTCCGAACAGTCAGAGGTGTGCCCTGGGATTTGAACCCGCGACCACTGTGAACAGTGGCAGTCGCATTCGGTCCCATATCGTTCCCATATCGCACTTTTAGAATTAAAGAGACCTAACTAAAAAATCTTTTTTTTTAGAAAACGTACATTAAGGATTTGTAACATGAGAAATTTTGTACTTATAGAAGATACATCGAGAAGACCGAAGTATACATATTTCTGTCTTTCACGCGTCAATAGGTCCTTCTTTAAGGGTTGATGGAGATAGTCATTTTGAACCAATGTATGATTAAAAGCCAAAATCTATTTTTTGCACTAGGTCACTTTAATTCTAAAGGTGCTATATGTGAGAGGCCGCCTGGGTAGGTGCCACCGCAATGTCTATTTCTGACGTCAAACAGCAGTGTAAATGCCTTTGCAACGATACTGTAGTAAAACAACGCCACAGAGGCATTTCGAGGCAGGCAATGTTAATAAATAAGGAAGGAGACTCTCCCACCCTCACACCCACCACTGCAACTCCTGTGTCGCAGGATCAACAAGCACGCATTGTAATGACACCGAGCATTGAAGCTCGGCGAGGCTCCGGGAATGTCTAACTTGTCTTTAACCCGCAACAAAATTAATCATGAAGTAAATAATAGGAAGAGCAATAAATGAAGAGTAATAAAAAAATGCGTGGTGACAAAATGACCAGATGCGACAGCCAACGAGTTCACGGTGGTCGCGGGTTCAAATCCCAGGGCACACCTCTGACTTTCCGAGTCATGTGTGTATTGATAGTCAATCACCACGCACTAAAACGGTGAAGGAAAACATCGTGTGGAAACCTGCATACCATAGCGATTTGTATGAATTTCTATGGTATGTAAAGTCCGCCAACCCGCACTAGACCAGCGTGGTGGAGTGTACTAACCCCTCTCAATCGTACTCTCGTTTGTAGAGGAGGCCCTGCAGTGGGACGTGTATAGGCTGATAATCATTACATAGTGTAAAACAAAGTCGCTTTCTGTCCCTATGTCCCTTTGTACGCTTAAATCTTTAAAACTACGCAACGGATTTTGATGCGATTTTTTTTAATAGATAGATTGATTCAAGAGGAAGGTTTATATGTATACTAGCTTTTGCCCGCAACTTCGTCTGCGTTATTAACTTTATTTACAATATGTTTTATATTACGTCCTCATTTCTCCCCTAAAACTGAGAAAATTCTAAAACTCCGAATTACGTCACTATTTATTAGTGAGCATCCTGTTGGGCAAATCATGTGGCTATATATATTACTTACTTTATCAACAACGATCTCCCGCTTTAACTCCACTTAAAACATAAAAAGCCAAAACCTTACAATTGGTCATTATTTATCTATAATAAGTAAATACTATTAAACATAATAAATTTCTCCCTCTCAAATTTATAACCCCGGAACTACGCACAATTTTACTTATGAGTATTATTTGCGCGAAACCCATTAATGGATATTTAAAATGAAAGTTGCTTATGCCCGATATTCCAACACAACCTACCGTCCATTCCTTCCTTTTCCCTGATCGTAAATGTGAAACTCTTACACTCATGAACAACGTATAAAATTAGTAAAAATTAAAATTAAATTCCCTATCCAGTTCTTGAATTATAGCTCAATTTTTAAGGGTTGTTTTGTACCCACGGAAACCTAAATACTTTTTATAAAATTTCATCCTCTTCGTGCCATTTTTCCAAAATTAGCGCATGCCAATTTCTTGTGTTTATAATAGGTAGCTGAAATACGAATTTTCCTACCAATAACAGCGGTTTCGATTTTGTATACAAAATTACAACCCTTATTTTAAGCCCTTTGAGGCTAATTTAAGACAAAAAAGTAAGAAATTATTTTTGTTTTTAATTGACTACCTAAACTGCCAAGTTTGAAATCTGTACCTTTCACGGTTCGTTTTTCCATACAACACAATTTTACCCTTTTCACTCCTTTAGGGATTGAATTTCAGTAAATACTTCATTAGCGCTGCTGTACACATTATGATAGGAAGCCCCGTGTAAAATTTCAAGTTCCTAACTTCAGTAGTTTCGGTTGTAACGTTGATGCGACAGTTCGGTTCTACAAAATTTCAACCCTTATCACTTTAGGGTTAATTTCAGAAAAATAAAGTATGCAGCTATGTTTGTTTTTGATAGATTTACAAAAGTGCAAAATTTGCTAACTGTGGCTTTAACGGTTTCGATTTTCCATACAACTGTTTTTTTCCCTTTTCACCCCCTTGGGGGAGGAATATCTTAAAATCCCTTCTTAGTGCTACCTTACGTCACAATAGGAATCTCTGTGTAAAATTTCACGTTTCTAGCTCCAGTAGTTTCGGCTGTGCGTTGATTAGACAGTTCGGTTCTACAAAATTTCAACACTTATTTTAACCACTTTAGGGTTAATTTAAAAAAAATAAAGTATGCAGTTATTTTGGTTTTTGATTGATTAACGAAAGTGCAAAGTTTGACAACTGTGGCTTTAACGGTTTCGATTTTTCATACAACCGTTTTTTACCCTTTTCACCCCCTTAGGGGTTGAATTTCAAAAATCCCTTCTTAGTGCTCACCTACGTCACAATAGGAACCTCTGTGGAAAATTTCATGTTTCTAGCTCCAGTAGTTTCGGCTGTGCGTTGATTAGACAGTCATTAAATCACCCTAGACTCGCAACACTTCAACCCTTATTTTAACCCTTTTATGGCTTATTTTAGACAAACAAAGTATGCAGTTAGTTTTCTTTTTAAATGACTAACTAAAGTGCCAAGTTTGACAATTGTAACTTTAACGGTTTCGATTTTCCATACAACGGTTTTTTACCCTTTTCACCCTCTTAGGGGTTGAATTTCCAAAAATCCCTTCTTAGTGCTCACCTACGTCATAATAGAAACCTCTGTGGAAAATTTCACTTTCCTAGCTCCAGTAGTTTCGGCTGTACGTTGATACGTCAGTCAGTCAGTCAGTCAGGTTCCTCTTTTATATATATAGATAATACGTACATATTATTGTACAGAAATCTATTTGTACCCGGGCGAAGCTGGGCCGGGCCAAATAGTATACAAATGAATTGGGGAAGAATAAAACACATGTATACACCAAAATAACTCCATATTATGTACGTTCGCGCATCATCCTGTATACTTATAGGCCAGTTTCCCGTATATATTTATAGCCCGATGTTAAATATAACCGAACGGTATTTTCCTATGTTTTGCACCTAGTGTTTTTGGCAACGGTGTTAGGAGAGGTGATTATCGAACGGTGTGGGTTGAATTGGCGTGAAACGGATACGGGATAACAATGGACATCGATATATTCAATGACACTATTAGCCGCTTCAGGGATAAGGTGTTGAAACATCTCACTAATTAATTCTAGCAGTTTAATTTCTTGTTTTTGCAAAAATGTTAATTCGAATTGATCTCATATGTTTTGTTACTATATATTATATTTCATAGTTTACATGTATATTATTTTTCTATTTCTCTATAGCTATGAAATTTCCTGTGTTGTAGAATAGAGTTTATGTTTGTAGTTTTGTGGTTTTGTGAGTGAGACTGTTGTGTTCGCCTGTTACTGGCACGTGTACCTGTATTAGACCAATTTTTCAATTTCCTTAAGAATATTATGTATACTGTGCTGTTGGTGTTCCAAATGTACTAAATAAAAATAAAATAAAATAATAATTACGGAATGAAACAATTATTATTTACTAGCGGTCGGGCCAGGCTCCGCCCGGGTGCATACACGTTTTAAAATGGCGGTCAAAATGTTTAATTCTGACTATCAGATTAGAATATCGACCAATCGGACCGCGAAAAACGAACAAAATTTCCTCGTATTTGCTAGAAATATTACTACTGCTTTCCGCCTATAGGTCATAGCGTGGTGATATATAGCCTATAGCCTTCCTCGATAAATGGACTATCCAACACTGAAAGAATCATTCAAATCGGACCAGTAGTTCTAGAGATTAGCGCGTTCAAACAAACAAACAAACAAACTCTGCAGCTTTATAATATTAGTATAGATTTGACAGTGGCGCAGTTGGTTAGACGCCGGCTGAGAAACGAGAGGCCTACGGTTCGATCGCTACATCGAAATAAATATTTATAATCACAGATACTTATTTCGGGTCTGGGTGTTTGTGAGACCGAAGTTTCTCGTAGTTTCTGATAGCCACGATACAAGACTTGATGTTAGTGTGGGGTCAGGACTATGTATGTGACTGTTAACGGTTTATGTTTCAATATGGCGACCGCAGAGGAATGCCAAGCATTGCTTTATAATTAATGATGTTTGATTTTGCTACTGTCCATGAGTGGTCGTTTCACATACCATCAGTCGAATGGCATGCTCCTCTCGCTATACATCTGTATCAGCCCATATACGTCCCACTGCAGGGCACGGGCCTCCTCTACAATCGAGAGTATGATTGAGAGTGGTTAGGCCATATATATCTCGCTATACATAGCAATAAAAAAACTTAGAATTGCAAAAATAAATATAAAACAATAACGGCCAATACAAAACGCCCTCACCGTACATAAAGTTTGCCAAATTCGCAAAGCTGAATGTGCTTCTATTCGTTCGGTCGATCTACGCCGACACCGAAATTCTAACATTAAAACCCTTGGATCAAATACAGGATATATCAAGACTGCTACCGAAAACGAAGCTGGGTGGTAGTTTTAGTGATTACAAACACAATGCAACTGAAAATTTTGTAAAGAAACGCGATTTTTTTATTATAATTTTTTAAATATCGTCATTTTTGGGTGGTAAATCCATAGATTCTGCTAAAATAATAATTTAATACCTCAGAGTCTTTATAAATAAGAGGGTATACACTATTATTTTAGGAAAAATATTTACCACCCAAATACGAACATATAAAAAAATAAAAAAAATTGTCGCTTTTTTTTCCATCATGTTCTGTTGCATTGTGTCCGAGTCGCTTAAACTACCACCCGGCTTCGTTTTCGGTAGCAGTCTTGAGATACCCGGTATAAATTCATTGTAAGAATATATTTTTAGCAGTTATAAGAATTCTAACGAGTTTAATTGAAATACTCTTCGATCAAATATACACTAGATACAACATGAGCGCTTAGAAAATGGCACCAAAAAAGAGTGCTTTAAGCACTCTTTCGCCTTCAGTCACGCACCGACCGTTGCATCTAAAACGTCGTAAAACTTTAGACAATATTATTTGAAAAGCTACTTTAAGCTCCAGGAATAAGGTGGAATTTGTGTTAATATATTTGTAATATGTGATGTTTTTGTTTACTTTTTTTCATGTCATGCATCGGTGCCACTTTTTAACAGAACTTTTACAGGGAACTGTGTATCTAGTGTATATTAATTGATCGAAGGAAATACTACTCAAACCCAACAGGTTAGTTTTAATTTCTGGCAGTCTGCAAAATGCTATTCAACGAAATACATTATTTATGTTAATCAATTTTTTAGACTTTACTTAGACCTAACAACTCATCTAGACATTTATGGCGTTATAGGATGAGGTAATCGGTCTTTTTTCACAAATTTCGATGTAAAATGGCGTGACTGAACGATGATCTCATACTTATGTATGTTTATTTTTAAACTAAAAATGTGACCACACCGCGAGTACATTTCCAATGGATAAACCAAAGTAATTGTTGCTAACTTATAAAAATATATTATGGTGGGTATAAACGTAAGTTTTTTTTTTTTTTATTATGGCCCGGCATAGTGGCGGCATTGCACCTGATGGTAAGCGCAAATGCCGCCCAGGCAGAGTATCCATTGGCATCGGACGGCAGTCCCATGCCAATGGAAACAATTATGCGGGCCTGCTAAGGTGCCTCTTCACACCACGGCGGAAGGACCCAGGATTGTAGGAAGGAGGGAACACGTGAGATGGCAAACAATTCCACAGCCTGACGGTGCGGCACAAAAAAGAATTATAGAACCGTTTGGTTCGCGCCGGGATGGTTTGGACCGACAAGCTATGGCTTCGCAAGCCAGCCCGCGTGGTTTATTCTTTTATTTGATTTCTTTTTAATTTTATTTATTGATATGTGATTTATTGTAGACATAATAAATAAAAACATAAATAAAATAAATACATACATGCTCGACGAGCATGTTTCATTCGATCATGTAAAGAAAGAAAATGATTTATTGACACAACATGGAATGTACAGAAAATTACAAATAAAATATTGACACAATAGAAAAAAAGAAAATATATATATTTAAGCAAATAACAATTAAAAAAACAAACATAGTGCAGAACATTTATAATAATAAGACAAAACATATAAAACGGCCACATTGTGCCAATTAGGTGGACATCTCAGCAAAAAGCTGTGTAGTAAAGCCACTATACAGCACTGGTTTTCAGTGGCCACCTATGGTAAATCAAGAGTGGCGTTGTAAATCGAGAGAGAATAGGCACGCCCCCTATCACATCGTGGGACGGAACATACAAGGCGAAATGAGGGTGTCCAGGCACCTCTGCCTACCCCTTCTTGGGAAAAAGGGGTGAGTTTATCGAGAGAATTTTGCTCGAATCAAACATATTGTTATACTCGAAATTTGCGTTAAGACTTGCATGGTACATACGTTCGTAGATGCTCGATATAGAGCAAGTTTATCGAGTATGTACTCAGCATTAGAGCCACGCTGTTGTCAGTCATGACTCAGCATGCATGGGCAGGCTCGTCCGGGATGGTACCACTCACACAGGAGATCTACGTATTTTTTTATTGCTATGAATTGCGAGACGAGCAAGCCCTTCACCTGATGTCCGCTCATGAACAGTAGCAAACCCAAACAACACTGGGAATTACAAAGCAAGGCTTGGCATACCACTGCGACCGCCATCGTGAGACTTAAGATGTTAAGTCTCATTATGTCCAATAGTTACTCTGGCTTCTATGTACTACAAACCGTAACACAACAGTGTATTTACACTGCTGTTTGAGGGAGGAGGAGTAGACATTATATATACCTACCCAAGTGACATTTCACATATGAGAGACCTACCACAATTATAAATGAGATTATGTTAAAATTACGTGTCGCACAAAGAAAGTATATCACAATGGGCTGAAGGCAATTACATTTACCCAACAATACCCTTTATGAGTTCAGTCGAGGAAAAGACCTGAGACAATTTGAAGTGTTGCCAAATTGTCACGTTACTAAGGATGATGATGTCACTTGACCAAATCCTCCGAGAATTGATTAGTCATCACAATATTAATAGACGAAGACCATTCGTTGTCAGACTCCACGGCGCAACTATGAGAAATGGCGGAAAGAGCTTCGGTCCAAAAATACACAAACAGTCGCATACATAGTCCAGCCCCTCAAACGTCCAATCGGCCGTATTACGGCGTCTATAGAAACATCAAAGATACCACGAACCGTCACGCCATAAAAAGGCTTAATGTTAAGGGGCCATCCATAAATTACGTCACACGTTAAGGGGGAGGGAGGGGGTCGACGAAGTGTGACATTGTGTATCAAGTGTCCAAAATTTTGTGTAATTACTTTGTTTTAAATATATTATTTTATATCTAAGTATTAAAACACTTAATTTAAATTACTTAACAATAGTTGCAACTCTGTCTGTCTAAAATTGCAAAATATGTGATATCACACTAGGTGGAGGGCGGAGTCCACAAATGAGACCAGCTGTGACAAGGAGGGGGGAGGGGCCAAAAAAATCATGAAATTCGTGTGACGTAATTTATGGATGGCCCCTAATAGAAATAGGCTATATTTAAAAAAAAATACATTTAGCCGTTGACAGGTGGACGTGACGTAGCTATTTATATATAGATATGACAGTCAAGGGCTGGGGGGTCATAAAAACGATACGAACTTCAAATGTTTGGACGCCGTACGTAAAACTTCACTAATGTGCCTAGATACTCCACAAAATGTTGGAATCGTATATCGTACGTCGTAACCATAGACTACGTTCAGAGAAAATTATAAGTATGATAGAGAATAGTATTGATTTTTAGAAGTGGAAAAGTTATATCTTACTCCTGACGTCGAATATCCGATCATTTTAAGTTAGTATCATTTCGTAGAGTAACCCTGAGTAACACTGAGATGGAGTCTTGTGTATCAGAAACGTCAGGCCGTGAAACGTGAGGCCGCGGGTTCGATCCCCGCAACAAGACAAATATTTATGTGATCCACAGTTTCGGGTCTGGGTGTTTATGAGACCGAAAAGTCTTTCGTAGTTTCCGTTAACCACGATACAAGGCTCGATCTTAGTGTGGCGTCAGGACTATGTATGTGACTGTTGAATGTACAAATATACAAGAAATAAACAAAGATACTTTTCTTTCTCACAAACACCCAGCCCCGAAACAAATACCTATGGACCAAACAAACATTTATCTCAGTGCGGAGATCGAACCGACTGTGCCACGGATGCTGTACCAATATTTTATATGTGTTTACGGTAAAGTAAATAATAAATAAATAAATAACACCCAACAGTCACATACATAGTCCTGACCCCACACTAAGATCGAGTCTTGTATCGTGGATATCAGGAACTACGAAACACTTTTCGGTCTCACAAACACCCAGACCCGAGAGAAATATTTGTGGGGCGCACAAACATTTCTCTCGGTGCGGGGATCGAACCCGCGGCTTCTCGTTTCACAGGCGGCGTCTAACCACCTGCGGCACGGAAGCTGTCAAGTCACTCTTAGTTTGTGATACACGAAACAAGACTCGATGTTAGTGTGGGGTCAGGACTATGTATGTGACTGTTGGGTGTATTTATTTATTATGGTTCAAGTATTTAAGTATGTGTACATTTTAAAAATCTGCATGGTAACGAGACTGTTCTAAAACACACTTTGGTTGAAAGCAAGCTACTATCAAGCACTAATTAAAATTACAGAAAAATTCCACTTTCCCATTGGATTACGTAAACTTATGTTTTTATTTATTTTAAACAACACTAGTTACATTCTTGAAGCTGTTACAATAGTTGCTAGTAAGATTTTTTATTTAACTATAAGCCAAAACTTGTGTATGAACTTGCGTATGAGCCCACCAACCCGCACTAGGGCATTGAGGTGGACTGTACTAACCTCTCTCAATCATACTCTCGATTGTAGAGGAGGCTTGTGCCCTGCAGTTGAACATATATGGGCTGATACAGAGACACAAATTTGTAATTATTTCTATTAAACATTCCATACTTGTTTTAAAGGATTATTTTACGTAATTTTTTCTCAAGTAATTGTAAACCTTTGAAATGCCATATAAAATGGATTACGCGATGAGACACATACATTAAGAATTGCATGTCATGATGAGATAACCAACTTTAGTCAGGATTAGTCAGCCATCTCATAGAATCTCTCAATTGTATATTCTCATGACCAGCAGTGGGCAAATATGAACTGATTAGCTTAACTTTGACTAATCCTACCATAGAGAAGGACCTCTAAAAGTATATGGTGGTAAACGGACCAGACACGTGTTCTCTGTGGATGGGGGTTCAAATCCCAGGGCACACCTTTGACTTTTCAGAGTCATGTGTGTATTGATAGTCAATCACGTTGCACTGTAAAGGAGAAGGAAAACATCGTGAATCAACTTGCACACCATAGCAATTTGTAATAATTTTTATGGTGTAAAGTCCGCCCACCTGCACTGGGCCAGCTTGGTGGACTATATAGCCTAGTCACTCTCAATTCTACGCTCGGTTGTAGAGGAGGCTCGTGTCCTACAGTGGGACATATATGGGCTGATACAGACAGAGAATGATGCCTGTTTTGCAACTAGTAATTTTTCATCAGACCATAATATTAGTGTAACCTTATCCTATGTAATGTTGCATAGATCATGGTATATTTTATTAAATAAGTTTTTTTTATTGCAATGAATGGCAAGACAAGCAAACCGTTCGCCTGGTGGTAAGCGTTACAACCGCTCATAAACAGTAGCAAAACCAAACTACACCTTGAATTACAAAACAATACTTGGCATTCCACTGCACTCGCCATTCTGAGACATGAGATGTTAAGTCTCTACCTTCTGCTTTGTCATTTATCTGTGGAGAAAATGAACATGATACTTGTATTTTTTTTATTAGCAATAGCAGGCAAACAAGCATGCAGCCCGCCTGATGGTAAGTGGTCACCACTGCTCATACCTTTGCAATACCATTGGCCCAACGCAACCAAGCCGCTGTCTACGGTAAAGAGAGTGCTCTCTTCATGCCTAGTGTATTGTTTTTACTCTGCTATGATTTTGTAGCACTGTATGTTTTTTGGTGGACTATATGACCTAACCACTGTCAATCGTATTGTCGATTGTAGAGTAGGCCGGTGCCCTGCAGTGGGACGTATATGGGGTGATACAGATACAGTATGTTTTTTTAATAAATAAAGTTATATTTCTTTGACCCTTTGACATGTACAAGGAGTTCAATCTATCCATCCACATTCAAGCAATTGGTTACAGTGTATATTGATCATAACAGTGCGTGGTGGCCTGTTGGTAAACGGACCAGACGCGACTGCCAACATGTTCACGGTGGTTGCGGGTTCAAATCCCAGGGCACACCTCTGACTTTTCGGAGTCATGTGTGTATTGGTAATCAATCACCACGCACTAAAACGGTGAAGGAAAACATCGTGAGGAAACCTGCATACCATAGTGGTTCATAAGAATTATATTAGTATGTAAGTCCGCCAACCCGCACTAGGACAGTGTGGTGGACTATATGGCCTAACCACTCTCAATCGTACTCTCGATTGTAGAGTAGGCCCGTGCCCTGCAGTGGGACATATATGGGCTGATACAGATATTGTTCATAATACACTGCAGCCGAAAGATACATGACTTTTGTATGGTACATTTAAATCCCAAGTTGCAGTGAACATTTTATGCCAGTTTCATTAGTATTATAACACCATATTAACAATATTTACCATTACAAAGTGTTGAATTGTTACGTTGAAAATGAACAGTTCTCGTATTTATATTGTAAAACTTGAATAGACGTTAATATTATGGATATAATGAAGAAGAATGTGCGTTGTAAAAGTTCCCAGACCTAAACATAAAAATCATTGCAATAAATATTTTTTCTAAATAACACTGCCTCAGTGGTGTAGTTGTACTAAGGTACGCTTGCAAAGCTGAGGTCTCGGGTTCGAATCCTGAGTCAGGCAAAGTGATATTGGATTTTTCTATTCATTATCAGCCAGGAGTCAGGAATTTGTGCCCGATATGGCGATAGGCTCGCCACCTATCACATTGTGGGACGGATCACACAAGGCGAAATGTGGGTGTCCTGGCACCTCTGCCTACCCCTTCTGGGAAAAAGGCTTGAGTTTATGTATGTAGGTATGTAAAAATAACACCTTATGAACAGTTTTTTGATCTTAATTAATCTTAATCTACATTGACATTTACAATCGACAGCCTCCGTGGCGCAGTTGGTTAGACGCCGCCTGTGAAACGAGAGGCCGCGGGTTCGATCCCCGCACCTAGAGAAATGTCTGTGCGGCCCACAAATATTTCTTCTGGGTCTGGGTGTTTGTGAGACCGAAAAGTCTCTCGTAGTTCCTGATACCCACGACACAAGACTCGATCTTAGTGTGGGACTAGGACTATGTATGTGACTGTTGGGTGTTATTATTATTATTATTATTTCAGTTGGATTCATTTTAGTATTAAGATGAACCCTTAGACAGATTTTGTGGCAGCTCTAACAGTGTTTAGGAAATGATTGCAGACCTCTGTATCTGTAACACAACATGTGGGTGGAATAAAGTATAATAATATAGTATTTTATTTTGTTAATAACATAGTTATAAGTTGGTTAATTAATTGTGTCACCAACATTCTATGAAATTTTCTATTCTGAAATAAATTATTTGATTTTTAACATTTCACTTGGCAATGGTAATAGTAGGTTTCTATCCATAAAGAATATGTTTAGGGTATATTACTATGTGGAAAAATAAATTTATATCATTATAGGTTATAGAGATATAGTATTTGTATGTATCTTTCAGGAAACCTTGAAAATTATGTATAAATGAAGTGTATGCACATTTTTGTAAATCTAATTTAAAATTAAGTTTTTTTTTTGTTTATGTCTACAAAATTCATATTGTCTGTGGTCAATATGTTTGACAAATGTTTGTATGATCTACACATTTGTTGTGAGTTTAGATATTGTGGGGTTAAAAAAAGGTCTCATAGTTTGAAAACCTAGTTTTTGGCACAGGGTATCTTATTGTGGGATTCATACTATGTTTACCAATTTTCATGTGCAAATAAGATTACTACAAGATTTTTTTTACGTTTTTTTACACATATTACGGGTATTTGTTTAATCAAAATTAAGATTTTCAACACTTTTAACGATGAAAAAAATATATATCGTTTTTATATCGTCTAAAGAGAATGCAAAGACAATTTAAACAACTCACGGTCGCGAAAAATACCTGTACATGTTGCCAGATTAATTTTATTACTACGACACTAGACTTACCTTCATGCCAAGGGTTTGCTGGCTCAAAGTACTGTGTGACGAGCTGGTCCTCATCAGGGAAAGTCACTGTCCTATTAGGTTTCTTTTTTTTCTCCGCAAAATCATTTTGAGGGATTCTGTCCCTAGGAATCCCAACCACGGTATTAACACTAGGATTGGCGATCGGGCATGCCGTGTCTTTATCAGGATCGGTAGACATATCTATCGCGTAAACTACTGTCTAAAATCACCACAATCGACCACATTAGCGAAATAAAACACATTAATCATTTAATGAAACTTAAATCACATATCACAACAACACTGGCACGGGTTGGTAATATTCAGGGCGCACACCTAGTTAATTCACCGGCCATTACGCATTTTTTCGGGTTTCGAATGTATTTTTTTTACAACAATTTTTTTCTTATTGTTCGTTTCGAATCAAAACATTCCGCACCTTTCATACACCGTTTGCCGCCATATTGGATTGAACGAGACAAAAGGAAGGTTCCTGGATTTTCCCGCTTGGAGCGCCACTTGCTTCTAGTGTTGCCATTATTATAAAATGGTTTTTATTGATTTTCACGCTATCTATTGCTCATGAAATGTAAATACATGATAAAATTTGACTTGTATTTACTGTACAGTTTCGTCGCTAGATGTCGCTATTAGCAATAAAATATTTTTCGCGCCAAAATTGTTATCGAACCTTAAATTACATACAAATTCCTCGCCAAGGAAGTCGGATATGATATCTTTATGAATATATTCGTAGTACACCTGCGGAATCGAAAAGACAATCCACCGTAGACGTCAGGCGAAAATACTTTCGGAAAATACTCCTCACAGTTTGATAGTTTACTTCTTAGTCTGAGGTTAATACCGAGCAAAGTAATTACAGTGCTAATGGCATTTATTTGAAACTAATTTTTGTAATATTCTTGCCCTGAAATAATGAGTTTAAATTATTCACTTATTTACTAAAATGTGGTCATCTTACGCTACTGAGTCCTAAGAATAAATCAGTCAGTACCGAATCTACTGCAATGCGGAACAAAAGTTTCAAATTAACCATTAACCCCATGCAAGAGAGTTTTTTCACAGAGTAAATTACTATAAATGAAAAGATTTTTAAAGGATTATTCCAATCAAAAAAATACAACCGAGTAGGGGGCATTTGAACTTTTCTTATTTAAAATGTACTCTCTGATTTGAATCCTCTATTAAGGTTACACGTGTAATACGGCTGACGTTTTGACTTCCATAAAATTTGTAGTCAAGCTACGTAAGTTCAATTTCTATGGGCAACCCACACCAAGAGTAGGTGCCTACATCGTTTAAATGTACATATACCGACAAAAGTCCTTTTTCTCCCTTACATTTTGCTGTCACATTGAGTCAAATCCTTTTCTCTTCACTATATTTTCATTTCTTCGAGACTATATTTCCATGCAAAAGTTGCCTGGAAGATGTTCCCTGCGATAAGGCGGCCTCTTGTACTAATGTAATTTCATTAGTATAATTGTTCCGACTGCCTCATTGAGGTAGTTGTACTACGGTACAGTTACAAAGCTGAGGACTCGGGTTCGAATCCCGAATCGGGCAATGTGATACTGGATTTTTCTATTCATTATCAATCCGAAATCAGGAATTTGTCCCTAGTATGGCGATAGGCTCGCCACCTATTAGATTGTGGGACGGACACGGAACATACAAGGCGAAATGTGGGTGTCCTGGCACCTCTGCCTAGCCTTTCTGGGAAAAAAGGCGTGAGTCTATGTATGTGTGTATCTGTTTCTTTATAGTGAAAAAAATGATTTTTTTTCTGTCCTCTCCCTTATCAATTTAAGAGGATGCGTCACTTATGTTTTACCAATGTCTATGTCTTACCAATACCAAAACCAAATGGGCCGTTGGCTCGTTTACCCGACAATGCAATGAAAAAGTCATTGGGACACTTCAACAGTAAAAACCAATACAGTAACTATATTATTTATTAAAACTCAACATCACAACTGTACACACACTTATACTACATTCTTTGTATATATTGTATAACTTTGTCATGAAACTAAATTTATTGTAAAATTCATCATTGGACGAGAACAATTCTTATCATTATTTGGTTGAATTAAAACTTCTTTTTGTTTTGCATTATAAGCTTACTTGAATGTACAAAATGGCGTACTTGCAGACTATAACTTCAAAAAACTTTTTCATACACTTTCTTGACTATGAAGAATGCAAAACAATATACTAATTAATAAGTCACCGACATTTTTGTGATAAAAGTAATTGTGTAAAAAAAAAATAACAAAAAAAAACATATTTTGACAAAATTGACCATTCTGTTTATGTTGTACTATACATAATAATTAAAATATATAAAAATCAGAGACAAATACGCAAAAATATTTATTTTGATAAATAATAATTAGTCTTCTTAATTTCAATTCGGAACTTACTCATCAATTATTTTGTTCTGTCTTGCCACATTCATATTTTGTCCTAAGGACAGGGCTAAATGAATTTAAAACACCTTCTTTATGTTACCCTTTTAAATATTAAAATGGAAACTAAATTACTACGAATGGAATAACTCTTACAAAATTCCTCGACATGAAAATCAAACGAGGACATTCTTTTTTTTTTTTCTTAAAAAAAGATTACTTATTAAACAGAAGTTTTTAATTCAACCGTAATATATATTTTGTATACATTCCTTACAAATTATTTAAATGGCATAACATTCGCGCGTGGCTTTGCCTGATAAAACGTTACATTAAGAAGTTTGGACGTAAATATAATTTAAGTTGGAAGTTGGTGTGTTAACGCGAGAAAAACAAAATGGCCTGCAATTCTTAGCAATTTTAAAATTCCCATTAATTAGTATATATTTCTTAAAAACACATATATTTTCGGGGAGAAAAACAAAAAAGAAAATACTATGCAGTATTTTGTATGCTAAAATATAAAAAATAAACTAAACATATTATTTTTACATAAGAACATTTACGAAATAGTAGATTGTGAACATATTCAATTTTATATTTTTTTCTGGTATCCGCCTTATTTGTGATTTTCATAATTCCTCGCGCTATAACTCCGGACATACACCAAAACATTTGGAATACATTATATAACAAAATCTACATATATAAAATAATTTTTGGTCTCTATACGTATCGATACAGCATTAGTAACATTACGAATATTATCAGACGTTAAAAACATTCTGAGTCACAATTTATCAAGTCATATGTTTTGCAAAAAATGTTTTTTTTTTTTTGGAAAAAATATTACAACAATATTATATTTATTCTCTTGTAATTTCTTTTTTTGTTAGAATATACAACAAGAATATATTTATTCTATTGTATTTTTTTGTACATTTACCTATTACCGTATGAATTGAAAATAAAAGGTTTTTTTTTTAAATTAAACTAATTTGAATCTAACGTGTTTGAATTTTATTTATTTTAAGCCATTAAAAACACGATAATTACGGATATATAATTTCTGAACATTTTAATTTTGAAAAAAATGTATTCACCAATATCACATAATGTATCAGTATTGGTAATGAAAGAAAAAGAAATATATTTGTATAGCTACCAATATAATATTGTTTATAGGATCCCTAACAAATAGACTATATTTATCTGTTCAAATAAAGGTTTATGTATATAACTATGCAGCCCAAGTTTTTGATAAGAATCAAACAAAATAAACCAATTACTTAATAAATTGTTAGCTCAGCTTCATAATTTCAAAATATTGTAAAATAACTCAGAATTTCGCTTTAATAATTTAATTTTTTTTAATATTTAATAAAACCTTTTTAATATATATTCCTCTGTATATATTTTTGTACCTCAATTCTATCGTCCATGGATATCCTAGTCATAATAGAAATAGTTATTCAATATTGGTCCGAATATAAACTCATTTCTTTCATAATATAACATATTTAACATTTATACAGGACGTAAGGGGATCATTTTAAAAATAAAAACGAATATATTAACACCAATATTGTCAATGGAGTAGACAGATATGTCAATTATTATATAAACAATTTAAAGCGCTTATTTCAAATCATGATTCATAAAAAAACAAAGTAATAGTTTTTTTTGACAAGTTAGTAGAATTAAACAACAAATGCATTTCATTACGCTATTTCTTAACATGTATATAAATTATTATTCCAACTAAAAACCATTGTATTTACCAAGAACAACAAGCTACGTGAAAAATTAAAAAAAAGTTTTTTGTTTTTTATGATATGTCAGTAGTTTCTTATTATCGTTTTCTACAATCCCCTAACACCCTGTATAAAACAAATTTACCATTACATCCTTATTTTCATGCACGAATCTACTAAATTGAGGGTAGGACCACCAAAAACAATATTACAGCAGAAAAAACATCATTTTTTTTTCACAATAATTCCTAATTGTAAGAGTTCAAAAAATACTTTAAATTTTTTAAATATCATTTTGATGATTCTACCCTCAAAAAATTCTTCCTTTTGGTCGCAATCTAATAACTAAAGTATATATGTATAATATTCGTAATATCACCAATATATTTTTGTGATGATTCTGGTCACTTAATTTCTTTTTTCACTTTCAGGTCCAATACTCCGTCTGAAAGAGGAAATAATAAAAAGAATATAAATTCTTAGCATAGCTTTGTAATTCAAGGTGTTGTTTGATTTTGCTACTGTTCATGAGCGGTCGTATCGCTTACCAACAGGCGAACGGCATGCTCGTCTCGCTATTCATAATATCTGTACCACTGCTGGGCAAAGGTATCCTTCAACTCCTTCCACTTATCCCTATCACTTGCTGATGCCATCCGAGTGCTGCTAAATTGTTCGAGGTCGTCACGCCACCTTTTCCGAGGCCTGCCTCGTCGCCTCTTACCATCCTTAGGCAACCATTGAGTGGCGATCTTTGCTCACCTCTTTGGGTGCATCCATACAGATGCATATAAAAAATGAAAATAATATAAATGTAGATATACAAAAAAATAATCCACTCACCATCATTATTATCAAAAGAATAGACAATCCTTCTAGGAGCCGACTGTTTCCTCCCATGCCCTCTCCGCTTGCCCTCCTTCACAGATAGATTTAACACCCCCTCATCCCCCAACCCTGTCACCCCGTTCACATCAGAACAATTGTCTGATATAAATATGGTCTTCGCTACAATTTTCTTCTTATCATCCGCTTTGAATATGTGATTCACGCTCTGTGATACAATCTTATCGATCCTACATTGGAATATTTCTGGGTTTGTGTCTTGATGAGATTCATTGGCTTCGATTTGGGGTACTGTGTCTGTGTCTGATCTTTCTTGTAGTATCTGAAATTGAGGGATTAAAATTATATTTATTAAGAAAGCATGAGAGTATTATAAGATATTTTCAGTCTAAATACAGGTTATTTATCAGCCCATACACGTCCCACTGCAGGGCACGGTCCTACTCTACAATCGAGAGTACGATTGAGAGGGGTTAGGCCATATAGTCCGCCACGTTGGCGTAGGGTATTGGCCGACTTTACATACGCCTGGGTGGGTACCACCGCAATGTCTATTTCTCCCGTCAAAGAGCAGTATAAATGCACTGTTGTGTTTCGGATTGAAGGACATTGAAGCCAGAGTAACTGCTGGACGTATTGAGACTAAACATCTTATATCTCAGGATGGCGAGCGCAGTGGAATGCCAAGAATTGCTTTGTAATTCAAGGCGTTTGGTTTTGCTACTGTTCATGAGCGGTCGTATCGCTTACCATCAGGCGAACGGCATGCTCGTCCCGTCATTCATAGCAAGAAAAAATAAAAATACCATTACCTGTACAAGATACCTCCTGAGCTTCAGACAGTGGTCTCTCACCACATCTCTCTGGGTGATTAACAGCCTCCGTTCAGATAACGCGTCGTGTCTGCAGGCGCGCACCGCTCGCAACTCTTTAGTGAGGCGACGTAGGTGTTCTATACTACGCCGACGACTGTTTTGGGAGGCTAACTGGAACAAATAATAACATATATGTTACATGAACCAATATACTAAGAGCCTGTGGCCGCCAGACCAAGCGCGGATCCAGGGGGGAGGTCATGGGGGTCATGACCCCCCTCCTGGGCTGCCTCCAGATTGACATAATGTATTTATTATATTGTCGATAAAATTTATAATCACAATTAATTATTTGTATGTTGATACAATAAGTAAAAAAGTGTATGTGTGTTCACAAATAACGACTGTAACAAACTTTAAAAAATCTTTATTACGAATTCGAGTATTGAAATCGTACTATTTGACCCACCCCCCTGGCGTAAAAGAACTATATGACCCCCGCTAGCGTAAAAGCTGGATCCGCCCTTGCGCCAGACTTTCGTTACTTTATAAAAGCTGAAAGTTTGTCTGTGCATCCCACTATAGTTGTTGATTTTGAGTAACAGAAACATGGTGTTTCAACATGATGGAGCTCCGGCAGAACATCTAAACGTTCGCTTTCCGAGAGGATGGATCGGCCTCGGGGGACCAGTGCGATAGCCTGCTTGTTCTCCAGACCTCACAGCAGTGTAAATGCACTGTTGTGTTTCGGTTTAAAGGATATTGTAGCCAGATTAACTACTGGACATATTGAAACTTAGCATTATGTCCAGGATGGCGAGCGCAGTGTAATGCCAAACATAGTTTTGTAACTCAAGGTGTTGTTTGGTTTTGCTACTGTTCATGAGCAGTCGTAACGCAAACGGCATGCTCGTTGTCATTCATCGCAATAAAAAAGCCCTTAGCTATAAAATACATACGTACATAAATAAACTCACGATTTTTTCCCAGACGGGGTAGGCAGAGGTGCCAGGACACCTATATTTCGCCTTGTATGTTCCGTCCCACGATATGATAAGGGGCGAGCCTATTGCCATATCGGGCACAAATATCTGACTCCAGGTGGAAATGAAAAGAAAAATTCTAAATCATTTTGCCCGACCCGAGATTAGAACCCGACACATCAGCGTTGTAACCATACAGTATTACAATTACACCACAGCGCCGTCGAGGCAGTCATCAATAAGCTTCGATCAAATATACACTAGATTATAAGTAACGGGCTTAAAAACGGCAAGAGAAATAAAACCACAAATAAGCGTGTGCTCTTATTTGATTTTAGTATGATCCAAAAACATAATAAATCTTTTTCTTTATATCAAAGAATGGCGAGACGAGCGTGCCATTCCCCCCATGGTAAGCTATACGACCGCTCACGAACAATAACAAAACCTAACAATACCTTGAATTATAAAGCAATGCTTGGCATTCCACTGGATTTAAAAGGAATAAGGTTTATTTTCGCCTGAAGTTCATTATATTTGACTTTGCTACATCCCGTAGTTCGAAATTCAAATGTATAAGTATAAGCAACCTCGGCCACTTTTGGCGTGTGATTTTGTTCTGGACCCTGTATCTAGTGAATGTTTGATCGAAGTCAATAAGTCATGATAAATGAAAATAGTATATAATTTTAGGGATCCTTGACACGAGCATTTCGCAACGCACGCGAACCGAGCCGCGTGAGACTTGCCGCCGGGTGTCGGGTTCCGTGCGACCGCAAACAGTTCCTTTTACTGTCAACTTGTCGCTTCTTGGGAATATCGAAAACATATCATACTAAGCTGAATAAGAGGCCCTGTTATTGCCACAATTTGTAGATAAAATTACCACACGGCTTCGTTTTCGGTGACAGTCTTGTTATACCCTGTATCACGGCCGTAGCTATAGCCCCAAAATGCCCTACCTTGAAATCACAATGCCCGATCTTAAAAATACCAAAAACTAACATGCATTATTATAATTAACCCAACCAACCACCCAATAATTAATTATTACCTAAGTCTCACTCATACGTGGATCTCTAAATCCAAATCTAGAAATTCAACCATCTATGTCAGTAGTATACGTGGTGATTGATTTAGAAGCCCTTGCTTCCAGGGCAGATCAATTATGATATTTTTTTACTTCCGCCCTACCTGTAACCAATACTGCCCTACGTCAAATTCGACTCTAGCTACGGCTCTGCCCTGTATACTTATATTTATAACTTTAGGTATTATTTTTCATTGTATTTCTATACTATTTTATTATTTATAATATTTGCCATTTGTTTTGTGTTGACATGTTACTTACTGGTGGTAGGTCTCTCATATGTGAGAGGCCATCTGGGTAGGTACCACCGCAGTGTCTATTTGTCCCGTCAAACAGCAATGTAAATACACTGTTGTGTTTCGGATTGAAGGGCATTGTAGCCAAAGTAACTACTGGACATATTGAGACTTAACATCTTATGTCTCAGGATGGCGAGCGCAGTGTAATGACAAGCATTGCTTTGTAATTCAAGGTGTTGTTTGGTTTTGCTACTGTTTATGAGCGGTCGTATCGCTTACCATCAGGCGAACGGCAGGTTCGTCTCGGTTTTCATGGTAATAAAAAAAAAGATGTTTTGTATATACCTATTTTTTCTTGTTTCTTTTGTGCTAATTGGTACCAGCAATAAATAAATCTTTCTTTCTTTGTATATTGCTTACTAGACTATACATTCCACAATAAGCTCTATGCTTGTTTCGTGGGTAAGATAAGTATAAAAATCTGTGAAATTCGTTTTATTTACATACCCTGTTTTTGATCCGTCTCCTCAATCCCTTAAGGAAGGCCAGGTCATCTTCATTAAGCTTCAGTGCGTGAACTCTATCGGAATACTTGCATGTTGGCAACCCAGCCACCTCTTCTACTGTCATGTTGATGCCTCTTGCTACAACAAAATAAATAGCATTATATTATATTACAAAATCTGTGTATGTATCAGCCCACATATGTCCCACTGCAGGGCACTACAATCGAGAGTACAATTGAGAGTGGTTAGTAATTCCACCATGCTGGCCTAGTGCGGGTTGGCGGACTTTACATACCATAGAAATTCATACAAATCACCATGGTATGCAGGTTTCCTCAGTATGTTTTCTTTCACCGTTATAGTGTGAGTGTATTCAACCCTATTCATACTTCAAAGGACAATTTGAAATACTATTTAATTATCAAATGTCATTTTTTTTCTCTTTATTGGTTAGGGGTTTTTATCCATGCGGATACGCCAACTCCATTGTACCTTATCAACTGTACACTACATAATTTTTTTTAAGAGCTAAATAATATAAAGATATACAAAAACAATAAAAATAAATATAAGTAGAGATGGATAATAGGTCGGATGAAAATATAAGTAGACAAAGTATTTAATTACACAGGTTAACTAGGTTACATAATTGTTATCAAATGTTTTGTTTTCTTCCCTCTAACTGAACTCAAAGTCATTCAAAGGGACAAAATATTTGATAACTAAAAAAGTTTTAAAACTTCCCATTAATAAGTTCTATTAAATTAAAAACAGATAAGAACAATTTTGGACTCCTTATTTAAATAATACTGAAATAAGATAAACAACCCCCAATATGTTTTTTTGCCACCTGAGCTATATTGGATAGTTCTGTGAATACAATTTTCAAATAATTTTGCTTAGTGACAGTTTAAATTAATTTTATGGCAATTTGTATTGTAATATTGAAGAATATTTGTATTTCTTCTTATAACTTTTCATACCAGCATTGATATTGATTGATCTCATATTGTGTAATTGAGTGAGTTATTAAAGATTCTATTTTATTATATTTTTATGAACACAATAACCAAGACTAGACCTTAATATAAATGAAAATATAATTCCATTAAAGTGAAAGCCACTATCAATGTTACTTGATAGAAATGAAAAGTTCACATAAACTACATCCAACTGATAATATTAAAAAAAATAAGTATAATTAACATTATTTACTGCTTGTCCATTCTCAGACATAAAGATTTTCCAATATTAAATTACATTAAAACATATTTTTTAAATCAATATGTTTACACTAGCATTAAAACAAAGTCAATTTTTTTTAATAAACCTTTCCTCATGTTTCAAATTTCATGTACAAGTGTTTTATAATAATATTATTTTAAAACAAACTTGTAAGTAAAGTTTTAAATAAGTTTTTAGGCTCAAAAGCATGATTATCAATTTAATGATTAAGTTTAAACTATAAACATATTATTTGACAAACAAAAATGGTATATAAATGTAGTATCTTTATCTACTACGTATGTTAAAGTAAGAACTGTAAATATGTGCATTTTTTCATCGAATTCACTTATACAAACACACATGAACTAAATCACAACACATATCAAAAACACTAAAATTAACGTCGAACTTTTAAGCAACTAATAATTTCACTTGATTTAACACTAGGAATATTATAATACGGGCCATTATACAAATTAAATGTTAAATAAAACATACCAACACATTATTAGTATACAAAAATGCGTAATGTGCGTCATATAATATCCTATGATACCTGTTGATTAGGAAAACTATGTTTAGTAAAATCGCTTTTTTCAGTATTTAAAAGGCTTACCATCCAAAATATCCTGGTCCAGTTGATATGAGGACGTGTTCTTCGCATTATCTTCCATTCTTCATATTTGTATTATTGTTTTTAAAGCGATTTATTTGATAAATTCTTACGTATTCTGTAAGACATTTTAGGTTAGTTGCTGTCAGTTGTCTAGTGTCATGTGAAATAGAGGTGAGCTAAATAGAAAGAAGTAAGATTCCGAACAAAAAGTATCGGAATTTAACTATTTTCGATTAATTCTATAAATGTTTTTTGGGACAAATAGACTAATAATTTAGTTTAAGCTTGTAATTACATATTATTTTGATAAATCTGTCAATATATATACATATATATATATATATATATATATATATCAAAAACATTCAGAAGCAACTTTATAAGGAAATAAATATGTATAGTCAAGTAATTTTTTATCGACTATGTATCAATAATCGACTTTGTGACCATATGGGAAACTTTTTATAGTCTATGCAAAAGTTTTAATTCTCTTTGGTTTGGCACGGAATTTTATTTCATTTTGTTTTTGCATGGCCGGTGGTTGAAGGATTTTGACTTTATTCGATTTTTTCATAATATACATAGGTGAGTTACCTCAAATATGTTTCAGTATATTTCGATGCACGCGTTTCATAAATAGGAAGCGATAAAAACTCGGTTAAAGTAGTAAAAATGTGATAGCAAAAGTGTTAAATGATCGATTTTTGAATTTGACCGGTTTGCGAAACACGTTGTATTTTATCAAATGTGCGTTGCTTTTATGGGTATTTACTAATAAAATTGTTGAAATTGAACAGTAAATATGATTATACGTGATATTGTAAAAAGAAAATGCCGTTGTTAACATAGCTTTCTTTGTGTCTTTGCTGTTACGTTTAAATTATGTATCATTGGCGCGTCTTTCGAGACTATTTTTATTTGTTGTTTTGATTATTAGTAATTATAAGGTTAAAATGGATATTTAGATCATAATATACTAGAATTTAATACTATTTTCTAAATCTAAATCTAAAATAACTAATTCGGAAATTAATTTATATTAAGATTTTTTAAAATAACATGTTGTGTATGTATTATGTTGGTAAACATTGACTAACTTCAGGAAAACATACACATAATAACAATTAACAAAATGTTATTGACTTCATTTTCATTATGTAGTCGAAACAAAATGAACATAAATGTATCTAAACAAAATCAACAAAATATAAACAATATATAAAAACATAAACAATGCAGTGATAAAAATGATATATAATATACTAATAAAACTGAGTTCACAAAACATAAAATAAAATTAAAATCTTACTAAGTAATTATTTAACAAGCATCTAAGGTTAAAGGCTATTTTTCCACAGTCTAGGAGTAATTCATAGTTTCTGATACAAACACACAAGACTCGATCTTAGTGTGGGGTCAGGACTATGTATGTGACTGTTAGGTGTATTTATTATTTATTTTCCTTCAGCATTAAGGTATATAGTTGTTGATTAACAATACATGATTAAAATTAGAACCCTGGGATTCCATAGTCTTTTAGTACTTCCGCTTCTACCATGTTACTGCACTGTATCAGCCCTTATGGCTACTGCTAGGCACGCTAGATCATTGAAAGTGGTTAGATTAGGCCCAAGATGTAAACTTGTAACTAAATTATTCAGGCACTATGCACACAGAACAACGTTTGGTGAAGAAAACTTGTTACAACTGGCAACTATTATCGAAATCTAGTAAAGTGTGTGGTGGTCTGTTGGTAATTGGACACTGCTGTCAACATGCTCATGGTGGTTGCGGGTTCAAATCCTACTTATTCTAACTTCTTTCTTCAGCTACAGTTGCAATGTGTGCAAAGAACATAAATTTTAAAACAAACAGTGGGTTTAAACAAGGATATGGTCTTCTAATACAATAATAATAATTTTATATTTAGTAACTAATACCTCAAATAAAATACTGATAAGAAATTAAATAAATAAATAAAAGTAAGAAATAAATATAAATAATAATATTGTATATAGAGATTAAGTGCTGTGTGTATTGACTTGTCATAAAAGCTCTTTTGCCTACATGACCAATAAATACATTTAATTTCATATTGTTGCAGCACAATGACATCACGGGGGAAGAATTACAAGAGTCAGGAGTGGGATCCGATGAGGGATGAGTACAACAGTTCCACGTATGAGGCACAGTATGGTGAAGATGACGGCAGGTAAGAATATTGGCATATGAACAATGGTAGTGTTTGTGACTTCAGACTTTCGATCAAATATACACTAGATTATAAGTGACGGCATAATAAACGCCAAGAGAAATAAGAGCACAAATAAGAGTGCGCTTTTATTTGATTTTATTATGGTACTAAAACATAATAAATCTTAGTTTATAGGAATAAGGTTTATTGTTACCTGAAGTTGATTATAATTTAGCACTTTTTACTACATTTCGTAGTTCGAAATTCAAATGTAGTATAAGCAACCTCGGCCACTTTTGGCGTGTGATTTCGTTCCGGACCCTGTATCTGTGTATATTTGATCGAACGTAATTAAATAAATAAATAAATATGTAATTATGTATGTAGTGAAATTAATATTCTCTTCAACAGCGACGGGCCGATGAATCTAGATCATCGCAGGTTGTACATAACGAACATACCGGTGTGTCTGAACGATGAAGGTCTGCACTCGGCGTTCGCTAAGTACGGAACAATAACCGAAGCATTTGTCAGTAAGGACCCTACGAAGAGATATGCTTTGGTCTCCTTCGAAACTGCCGGGTAAGGATTTTATATTAAACTAGCTGAACCCGCGAGTTCGTCCGCTATTTTTCTAAAATAAAAGATTTTTTTCTAAAATAAATGTAGCCTAAGTTACTCCTTATTATATCAGCTACCTGACAATAAAAGTCCCGTCAAAATCGGTCCAGCCATTTCAGGGATTAGCCGGAACAAACAGACAGACAGACAGACAAAAAACATTCTAAGGTCATTTTCGTTATAGGTATCGTGTATATAACAATATGTAGTTGGACTTTTTTTTTATTTTCACTTTACAAACAGACACTTCAATTTTATTTATATGTATAGATTAGCGAATTGAAAAAAATATATATCTCTAACTCCTCCGATGATTTATTTCATGATTAATTTCGTTGCGGGTTAAAGACAAGTTAGACATTCCTGGAGACTCGGCGAGCTTCAATGCTCGGCGTCATTACATTGCGTGCCACTGTTGATCCTGGCTTACAGGAGTTACAGTGGCGAGTGTGAGGGCGGGACAGTCTCCTACCAAATTAGAATATCAACCAAGAGAAACGAATAAAATTTTCCCCTTTTTTGCAAGATTTTTCACTACTGCTTCCCTCCTATATGTCATAGCGTGATGATATATTAAAAGTATAAGAAATATTTGTGGGCCGCACAAACATTTATCTCAGTGTGGGGATCGAACCCGCGACATCCTGTTTCACAGGCGGAGTCTAACCAACTGCGCCGGAGGCTGTCAAACAAATACCATCAGCATCTTTGTGCTGTAAAAGATTTGACTTTTACAATTTCTTACGACCGATGCCAATAATCAATCGAAAAAATTAGATTGAAGTCAATCTGGATTGTTTTCTACTTTTCGATTGGTCTCTTGACATGTTGCCATAGTTTTTTCACTACTGAGATTGATTATTGGCAATATAGTATCAGATAAAAGATTGAGCTGTCAATCTCAAACGGCAAATTTTGGATTGGGATTGTTTTTTGGCAGCGGCTGTTAGATTCTATACCATTAAAACATCAATTTTATTTGCAGGGAGGCCAAATTAGCCATGATGAAAATGAACAAGACTGAACCGCTGAAACTAAACCTTTCCATCGCTAAGAAGGTGAGATTCTAATACCCTTTCGACTGTCAAAAAGGCCTTATTATGGCTTTACGGCTTTCAAGCAATAAAAAAGCCTATAATCCAACTAAACTAATAGGTACCGTTTGACGTTTCATACTTTTCAGCTTTGTACAGGCGTTACTTACACAATTTCAATAACATTCTGCCTAAAACCATGGAATTGTGGCTTTACGGCAAACGAAATTAAATTTGTGTGAGTTACGCTTGTCTATATATGTTTAAAATTGAAAAATATGAAACGTCAAACGATACCTATTAGTTTAGTTGGATAGTGGTATTGACATCTATTAAATTACAGCCGCATGGCCTAGGATTTGAAAGATTGTTTATAGTTATATTTTCATTCCACAGAAAAGAAACTACAACAATGACACTAAAGCGGACAAGAGCAGGAGCACTATGAACAGTGGCAGAGACCGTAACAGCTACAGGGAGAGAGACGATGCGATGAGTACTGGCAGTAAGACTAGACATTCCAGGTTAGTAGTAACTGTATCAGCCCATATACGTCCCACTGCAGGGCACGGGCCTCCTCTACCATGGAGAGTATGATTGAGAGGGGTTAGTACAGTCCACCACGCTGGTCTAGTGCGGGTTGGCAGACTTAAATACCATAAAAATTCATACAAATCGCTATGGTATGCAGGTTTCCTAACAATGTTTTCCATCACCGTTATAGTGCGTGGTGATTGACTATCAATACACACATGACTCATGAAAAGACAGACGTGTGTCCTGGGATTTGAACCCGCGATCATCGTTAACATTTTGGCAGCCGCGTCTTGTCAATACCAAAGTGTGATAAAATTTACAAGTTCTGCTATCATTTTATTTCCTTTATATATGAGACGTGAACGTGGGTGAAGCGAAAGTGAAATGTCAGGATCGAGCAAAGTATATATGGAGATATATAGTCTCTGCATACCCCTAAGGGATGTAGGCGTTAGTATAATGTAGGTATCCATACTTATAGCTCATGCGAATATCCCGAAAATGCTCCCACAGAGTGAAGTTTAGTGAAAACAATGCGGTAGTCGGATAATAAACTTAACCAGAGCCCACGACAAGGTGGGCCGCGGTTGGGCGATGGCCCTAGGGCGCCAGTGCCGAAAAGGCGTCAATTTGGTCTGAATTTACTGTAACATATAGTGTGTTATCTATGATTTACTATCTTTCGCTCGGACTTGGATAGTACTTGTAAAAATATCTCGCCCAGGGCGTCGATAATGCTAAAGCCGTTACTTCTTTTACCCCTAGTTATTTGACAGCCTCTGTGACGCAGTTGGTTGGGGAAATCCGTCTATACGACATCAGTGGATACCAATATACAGCCGCTGCCATTAAACAATCCCAATCCAAAATTTGCCGTTTGAGATTGACAGCTCAATCTTTTTTCTGATACTATAATGTCAATAATCAATCTCAGTAGTGAAAAAACTATGGCAACATGGTAAATGACAAATCAAAAAGTAGAAAACAATCCAGATTGACTTTTTTCGATTGATTATTGGCATCGGCCGATAGGCAAATGTATAGCCATAATACCATCCGAATACAACTTTGAAATGCGAATGCTGTGAAGTTTTTGAAATATTGGGGATTTGAAATAAACATACAAATAAATAAAAACTAAAATTTGTTTTATTTCAATATTTTTCCTAGTGTATGAATAAGATGTTACGAACTGAATCCTATCTAAAAATTTAATGTTCTGCGTTTATTTTAATACGTTATTTCTAATAAAAATATTGTCTCTTGTAGGTTTTTACGTGCAATGTGAAAGATTGGCAAATTGCATCCATACGTTGCATCTATCATGGCATTATGCGTATCATCAAATATTGCGCCGAAAGTAAGTTCGATAAAATGTGGGTGACATGAGGTGACATGTTTGCCCACCCTTTTGAAGGCAAGGGTCTTAATCACAGAGTCTTAGTAGTTTGAAAATAATTGAAAAAATTTACAATAAATCAGAAATAAATTAAATGATTTATTTTATAATTTTATTTGATTATAGTGAGTAAACTAAAATAATAATGATATTCATAATCTCGTGTCGCAATAAGCAATAAAATGCTATGGTGCTAAACGCAAGTAAGCCGTTTGTTCATAATTTCCTTTACATCTTGATCTTGATAAATTAATAAAAACAAAACACAAACCAATCACAAACTTGCAACGGTAAAAACATGTGATTGGTCAATGTTTATCTGAATCGGCCAATCACAGTTTGTTGCATGCGCAATTTCATTGGCCGACTTAAATTTTGGTGGCAAAATATTCATTATGGCCGCTCGAGTCGGTACGAAAAGAGATCGTTGAATATTAATAGATTTATATTTCAATTTGCTGTTGTATTTATTATAATAATAATAATTCCAAGTGTGAAATAAGTGTTGTTGTGATAAACTATTAAGTTTTCGCCTACTTTGAATAATGCTTAACGAGTATTTTTCGTCCATGGAATTGCAATCGTAAGTATTTTCTGTTGCAAAGCTTAAATTACAATCTTTTGTTTGTAATCTCAAATGGATGAATACGAACAGTTTTAATTTACAATGTTTGATAGCTTTGTGTCACAATGCCTACATTATAGTTTAAAATACTTGGGTGGTGAATGAAAGTTTTTGTCATAAGTACCCGCCATGTGGATAATAATAAAATTGAGACATAAATTAATTATGTGCAAGCGAATGGGGATATCGTGTTCGTATACACAAATAACTAAAAGTTCAGACGAGTCAGTGTTTATAGTCGTGAAATTTTCAAACTAAAAGTTGTAAATTGTTTTGTTGTTGCGTTTTCATAACAACGGTAGGTATATCTTAAGAATTTACTAGAACGTTAGTGCTTACTTAAGTAGACCTTTCCACACTACAAATGCTTTGTTTTTGCGTTTTGTCCGGCAAAGATATTTATTGTGATTAGGAAAACATTTTAGATACATATCGTGTGGTATCAGAAACTACGTGGGACTGATCTTCAAAGTTCAAACACATTCGCGCGTCTAATCCACTGCGCCATGAAGGCTGTCATGATATAAACTCGATTAAATTAAAGACATTATTGAGATAACTATCATGCACATTGTAGGTAGGTTCTACGTGCATACTACATACCAAACGGCAAAATACTCGAGTAGTGTTAATTTGATAATGAACCTAATAACAACTCTGATATAGTTGAAAATTGCGTAACGTGTTTGCGTTCTTTCAGCAAGTTATTCTGAACCTTATAGTCATCGTCACTAAGTTCATTATCAATGAACAGTGCTGGCCGTTCGTTCGGTTTGCGCTGTTCTTACATCTGCTTTGAAATAGCAACGTTTCATTCATTTAATAGTTTGGGTTTCAATATTATGGTCAACACCTCTCTTTATGGCCTTCCTATCGTTCCTGACGCTTAACTATTACATACATAAACTCACGCCTTTTTCCCAGAAGGGGTAGGCAGAGGTGCCAGGGCATCCACATTTCGCTAGTATGTTCCGTCCCACTATGTGATAGGTGGCGAGCCTATCGCCATATCGGGCACAAATTCTAAACTATTAACTAATAATAGTTTGTGCATACGCACAGAGTAAAGTTCAGTAAAAAATTGAAAACAATACGGTAGCCGGATATGCCGAGTAGGTAGTGGTACCTAATAGTTACTTATTTTATTTTATTAGTTATTACTTAATTGTCTTTGACGGGAAAAATAGACATTGCGTCAACGCAAAGATCAGTGTAAATACACTGTTGTATTTCGATTTGAAGGACAGTAGCCAGAGTAACTACTGGACATATCTTATGTTCCAGCATGTTGTAATTCAAGGTGTTGTTTAGTTTTGGTATTGTTTATGACCGGCCGTATCGCTTACCATCAGGCGAACGGTATACTCGTCTCGTGATTCCAATAGTCATTACATTAAGGAACAATGATAGTGTAAACCAATGTTGTTTTACTGCAAATTTAACGAGAAATGTTTCAAAAAGGTCTCGCACCATTGACGTAAAATATATGGACGGGGCGGAGAGCAGTGGCGTAACTACCCCATCGGGGGCCCGTGGCAAAATTCATCAAATGGGGCCCTTTGTAAATGTAAAAAAAATTACATTGTAGTTTCATTTTTATGATTATATTTTAAAGTGCGTGGTGTCCTGTTGGACCAGGCGCAGCCGCCAACATGTTCACGGTGGTTGCGGGTTTGAATCCCAGGGCACACCTTTAACTTTTCGGAGTAGTGTGTATGGATCACCATGCACTATGAAGGTGATGGAAAGCATCGTGAGGAAACCGGAGCCATATGCAAGTTTATATGGTATGTAAAGTCCGCCAACACCCACTGGCCCAGCGTGGTGGACTATATGGTTTAGCCAATCTCAATAGTACTTTGGATCGTAGGGGAGGCCCTTGCCCTGCAATGGGACTTATATGGGATTATGCAGAAGAGCACAGAATCTTTTAGTGGCATGGCTTCATATTTGTCATTGGATTATGAACTAATATCACTGCATAAAATCTAAAAAGGATTCTCTAATAATGATTAAAGAGTGTTTTTGTAACTCCATTTTCATTTCTTTCTATCACACAGTACCGATAAACTTCACATAATTGGTCTGTTTTAGAAAAATCTTGAGTATCAAATATAATGGAGTTTTTGTGCCTAAAACAGCAATTATCTCTTATGTATTTTCGGACATAAGTAGTTTATCTGGCCCTTGGACTTATTTAACCATTCCTCTAAATAAGTATCACATTATGCTAGTAACTGCTTTATTACGGCTATCTGCGCTTTCTCTATGGCCAGGAAAAGGCATTTTTTAATTAAGTGAACTTTCGATGTTTCGTATCTCTTTATCGCATTTAAAATTTATTTCTAGTCGTCATAACCCTCAACTCAAACATTCATCATCAGCCTTTTGCTGTCCACTGCTGGACAAAGGCCTCCTCCAAATTTCGCGATTTCACCCTGTCATCAGCTTGTCGCATCCAGCATGTGGTAGCGACCTTTTGCAAATCGTCACTCCACCTAAGTGGCGGGCGTCCTACACTATGTTAGCCACGACGCGGTTTCCACTCAAGAACACAAGACAAGATATGGCCACCGCACTGCCACTTCAGATTGCTAAGTCTGTGTGCTATGTCTATAACTTTGGTTCTCTGTCCGATCAGCTCATTACGGATCTTATTTTCCAAAGAGACACCGCGCATAGTACGCTCCATAGCTCGCTGAGCGATCACAAGCTATTGGACCAGCCGTGCTGTGAGAGCTCAGAACCGTAGGTACCGTAGGCTCTGGTAGGCACTTGTTGAAAACTACCGTTTTCAAGCTTTTGGGAAAAAAGTGTTAGCTGACGAGAAGACTCGTAGCCTCTTTCTCAAAGTTTTTTCTACCTAGTTAAAGGGTAAGTCCCAGTTAAGTATATTTGGGAACAACAACGAGCTGGTGGCCACATAAAGCGAAAGGTCTTGGATCAAGGTGAGGGTGGATCATTATTTTGGTTTTGTCGAAGTAAATTTTAAGACTTATTCGCTGTGAGGCGGAATCCAGACCGTCCAACATTTGTTGCAGCTCCTTCAGCGATTCCACCATCAAGATTATATCGTCACCGAAACGTAGGGGCGTTTGTTTATTATTTTATTTATTTATTTTATTATTTATTGTCACTGTCTCTTAAGACTTGTCTCTTGTTAACCCAATGGTCTCTGGGTTTACAGTGAACCTTTCTCAATCACATCGTTTCACTTCATCATGTTTGTTTTATTTCACTTATCTGCATTATATTATAGAGATTTAATATTTTTCACTCCTAAATATACTTAGTTCAGTTTCATATTTGCTGGTGTTGTAGTGGTTTTGGGTCTGAATATTCTCTATCATCGGGATTTGCTATTAGGGAAGTTTTAGTTTCGTCCATTTGATCATTTGCAAGACTCAATCAATTAATAAATTGCTCTTTTCGAAAGTAGTAACTTATTTTAGATAACTTTTTATTCATCGCTTCAGCTTCCCTCTTTCTCTTTCGTTTTTAGCTACCTCTTAAATAATTTCTAGAACAAGGCATGTTTCAGTTTATTTGGAAAATATTAACTTATATTCATAAAACTATAATTTATTGGTTTGTGAATGTTTATACTGGGGTTTATACTATAATAAAATAAAAATATAACATTTAAATCAAATACATGATGAAGAAATGTTTAAAATGTAGTCAATAGTTTATTATTAATAATTTCGTTATTAATGTTATATTCTTATCTTCTTACACCCTGTCGGGCTTGAACCTGAGGCCCTATCAAGCCAGGGCCCTGTCGGGCCTGAGACCCTGTCAGACCAGGGTCTTGCCGGACCGGGGGCCCCCTTAGGCCGGGGGCCCGTGGCATTTTGCGCACTTTGCCACCCTATTGTTACGCCACTGGCGGAGAGTACAAAAAGTGTTGTTACGAAAGTGGTCCGCGGACCAATGCAGCGGTTGTGACGTCACAGCGCACCGGTCTGTAAGTCGTCGACAAATGCCTAATTGTATCGCGCGTGGGTGCAATAAAGTTGACCGAAAGTTCACATAAAAAAAGATAACATTTCTTATTACCGCTAAGTAAAAATTATATAACTTTAAGTCAATAAACATTTATTTTAGCATTATTGAAAAACGATTTCATGGCCGCCATTGACGTAAAAATCCAACAGATGGTGCGATTTTCACAGGCATCTTTTTGACGTACCCAATGTACTGAAGGGCCTATCCTTAGTTTTTAAATCAATGTCTCGCACGCAAACATTATTTGTGTTATTGGCTCTGTGTAGTGTTGAGCAGGACATACAAGATGCAGTACATTTGTCCCGTACATGACGTCAAAATGTAAGAGCGGCTCAACTTTTAATAAGTGTACTACTTCATATTTGGTGTCCCGGTACTCGTTACTCTACGTAATTAACTATAGGAGAGAGCGAGAGGGCCATTGACCAAGCCGTCAGTACGCCAAACCTATTTTGAAGTGGGACATTGTACTGGCTTTGTACAAAAATGAGGCTACTCTTACAAACCCTTTTTCAAGTCATGTCCTACTCAACACTAGCTCTGTGACTAATATTCTTCGATCAAATATACACTAGATACAACATGAGCGCTTAGAAAATGGCACCAAAAAAGAGTGCTATAAGCACTCTCTCGCCTTCAGTCACGCACCGACCGTTGCTTCCAAAACGTCGCAGAACTTTAGACAATATTATGTGAAAAGCTACTTTAAGCTCCAGGAATAAGGTGGAATTTGTGTTAATATATTTGGAATATGTGATCTTTTTGTTTACTCTTTTTAATGTCATGCATCGGTGCCACTTTTTAACAGATCCTTTACAGGGAACTGTGTATCTAGTGTATATTTGATTGAAGCTAATATTATTTAATATATTGTTACAGAAAGGACGAAATGCTTGACGGTGAAGACGAAATGGCGAACGGATTTCCAGTGGAAGAGGATATGGTGAGAATGAAAGATGTGATAATAACATTTCGCACTTTATAATTAAGAGACCTAACTAAAAATCTTACTTTTTGGGAAATGTTCTTTAAAGATTTGTAACATAAGAAATTTTGTACTTTGGAAGATAAATCACAAAAAATAAATTACACGTTTATTTGCGAAATTTCTAGTTGCATTGTGTTTGTAGTTACTAAAATAACCTGGCTTCGTTTTCGGTGGCAGTTTTGATAATCTGTAGTTCCATAATCCATAGTAATTATTGTATTTGTTACTTCCGCAGAGTCTTACCGACGCTCTAGATGCCAGTTGGAGTCTGGAGATGGAGAGTCTAAGGCTAGAACACCTGAAATTGCGAGAGGAACAACTGCTGTGCAAGCAGAGGATGATGCTTATCAAGCAGAACGAGAAGAAACCGGTTAGTACTTCTGCAATTTATTTATTTACTACCGGTCGGGACTGGCTTCGCCCGGGTGCAGATTGCTTTTGAGTCCAGTCCACATCAACAACAACAAAACACAATCATAGCGCGTTTTAAAATACTACCAACGCCATCTATTGTCAACATTTAGAACTAAAAATTATTTTGCTCGTTTTAATTTATTCGTTACTGATAGGTTCAATTCAAACTAATTTATGGGGATAAAATTATGTTAGGAGTTGAATTTATCAAAATCCTATTTAAGCGAATGTCTTCATCATAGTAGCTCCAATCTTTAATTCCAGTTTAATCAGTCGAAAATCTAAGATTTATACAAACTTTCATCACCTATTTTATCCCCTTTGGGGGTGGAATTTATCAAAATCCTTTCTTAGCGGATGCCCACCTCATACCATCTAACTGCATGCCAAATTTCAGCCCGATCCGTCCAGTGGTTTGGACTGTGCGTTGATAGATCACTATGTCAGTCACCTTTGAGTTATATATAAACTCATTTGCAAAAAAAACGGGCACCTAAGCAATGAACCATTTCAAATGTTACTATTGGTTTGTTTGATAATTATAGGTAGTTTTACTTTCACAATTTTGTAAATTAATAAGCAAATAATCGTTTTCGTCAGTATTATCATAAAATTTTGATAAAATTTATGGGTTTTAATGCTAAAGTTCACTAGTAGTGTATGCTCGCTAGTAGTGCATATGCTCGTGAAGTAAAAGTTAACAAAGATTTTTGTTTGTTTTTTCTTTAATAAAGTAAAAGCAGATAAATGTTTAGTATCGAGTGTGACCCCCTCTAGCTGAAATCACAGCTTGAATTCGTCTGGGTATGCTAGCGAGGATATCCCGGATACTTGCTTGCGGAATACGTTCCCACTCCGCGGTAATCACATTCTTCAGCTCTCTGATGGTCTGCGGAGCCGGTTGTACTGATCTCACGCGTCGTTTCAGAACGTCCCAGACATGCTCTATAGGATTGAGCCTGGTTCTGGAAGAAAACCATGTACCCAACCACGGGATGATCGTTTTCTTTGTGCGCATTGAGAAATCGCAAGTCTTCGTATGTGGACCTTAAGAACAACCTCGAAGAAGTAAGAAATGTGCATATTAGTTTATGGACGGTCAGGAGGAGGCTTCTCGCGGCCAATATACGCAGTCATCGCCCGGCCCGCGGTACTAAGTTACTCCGTGAGCACAGAGTTGCCAGGCTTAGGTTTGCTCGAAATTGTGAGTCATGGACTCAAGAAGACTGGAATAGGGTATTGTTCTCATGCACAACCCGCATTGGCCGCTTTAGGCGAAGACTCAATTTTTATGGACGACAACGCTCGCGCCCACCGGTCTGGCGATGTGGAAGCGTATGTGCAAGAGGTCGGCATTCGTCGTTTGGATTGGCCAGCTCGAAGTCCCGACCTCAATCCTATAGAGCATGTCTGGGACGTTCTGAAACGACGCGTGAGATCAGTACAACCGGCTCCGCAGACCATCAGAGAGCTGAAGAATGTGATTACCGCGGAGTGGGAACGTTTTCCGCAAGCAAGTATCCGGGATATCCTCGCTAGCATACCCAGACGAATTCAAGCTGTGATTTCAGCTAGAGGGGGTCACACTCGATACTAAACATTTATCTGCTTTTACTTTATTAAAGAAAAAACAAACAAAAATCTTTGTTAACTTTTACTTCACGAGCATATGCACTACTAGCGAGCATACACTACTAGTGAACTTTAGCATTAAAACCCATAAATTTTATCAAAATTTTATGATAATACTGACGAAAACGATTATTTGCTTATTAATTTACAAAATTGTGAAAGTAAAACTACCTATAATTATCAAACAAACCAATAGTAACATTTGAAATGGTTCATTGCTTAGGTGCCCGTTTTTTTTGCAAATGAGTTTATTTAGATTTATTCAATAGACACAGTTATTACAGGTATATACCCAAACTTTACCTTAACAAAAAATATAACAATAATATACTACACTTATGAATAATATTTATACTTGGTGAGGGAGAAATAGACATATTAGACAACACCACCGTCAATTTAAGTCAATAAAAGTATTGTGCTATGGGTTTCATCAAACAAAAATTATTTTTTCCAATGAAATTTTTAAAACAAGAGCCCGTGGCCACCAGATTAAGGCATTTTATAAAAGCTGCAAGTTTGTCTGGGCATGCCTCTAACATAGACATTACTATTATGTCTTATGTCTGACCTAGATATCTATAAACATATAGACAGCCTCCGTGGCGCAGTCGGTTAGACGCCGCCTGTGAAACGAGAGGCCGCGGATCCGATCCCGGCACCGAGAGAAATGTTGGTGCGTCCCACAAATATTCCTTCGGGTCTGGGTGTTTGTGAGACCGAAAAGTCTCTCGTAGTTCCTGATACCCGCGACACAAGACTCGATCTTAGTGTGGGGTCAGGACTATGTAAGTGACTGTTGGGTGTTATTTACTTATAGAGAACGGGTGTAAGACAAACACTGAACTAGAATAAAATTTGTTGCAGGTCAGCCAGAATTCTACTAGTACCAGGTGCCTCCTGCCCGATGGTAGGATCATTGTTAGGAACAGTGATCGGTGAGTTAAACATATTTAATAACCTAGCTGATCTCATTCGATAAATGCTTTTCCGTTACAGCGCTGTTTTACTTCAACCTATAATTAATGTATTTGACTTCTCTTCTTCGTAAGCTTGGGTCAGCTGGGGGTTTTGTTTCAAATAGGTGGGGATGGGTTTTTACAAATACAGCTACTTCATAATACTAAACCAAAAAAAAAATGGCTTTTAATCATATATTGGCTCAAAATTAATATATCCATCGACTCTTAAAGAAGGACCTATTGACGCGTGAAAGACAGAAAGATGTATACTTCGGTCTTCTTGATGTATAAGTACAAAATTTCTTATGATTTTTTAGTTGGGTCGCTTTAATTCTAAAAGTGCGATATGTATAATGATAGGAATGTGAGTAGTTCCAGATTTTTAAACTGTTTTTTAAAGTTAAGCCGACATGCATATAGCTTTTTTGATTCGGCATCACGTATTTATATTTCAGCTAAAGCAGCCCATAAAAATTTCCATTACGTATTCAGCCCATATAATATATGCAATCCTTGTGTTGAAAAAATAAATATAAATAAAATTACCTGATATTTTTCTTTTCTATTTCCAAGCTTCAATAATTGGAAAGGGTGTTATAAAAGGTACAGTATTTTTAAATTCATATATGTAATATGACTAATATGAGCTGACTAAAAAACGTAATTCATAGACATCAAAATTATCTTTTTTTTTTAAATTTATTTATACACTGAAATAATACAATGTTTGTTGGTATTGCACCATATAAACTAACAGCCGCTGCCAATAAACAATCCCAATACAAAATTTGCCGTTTGAGATTGACAGCTCAATCTTTTTTCTGATACTATATTGCCAATAATCAATCTCAGTAGTGAAAAACTATGGTAACATGGTAAATGACAAATCGAAAAGTAGAAAACAATCCAGATTGACTTCAATCAAATTTTTTCGATTGATTATTGGCATCGGCCGTAAGTTGTTTGTGCTGGTGCTCACATTTTCTTAAAGTAAGATATAAATAAGTAACTATTAATACTACTTCATTTAAATCACATCTATTCGGCGACATTATACATATATCTAATATTATATAATTATGTTAACATAACTAAATGTGTCTATAATATGCAAATTTATGTTTGCACCTTGGTATCAAACTTCATTTTTTTTATTGCCTTGAATTGCGAGACGAGCGTGCCGTTCGCCTGATGGTAAGAGATACGACCGCTCATGAACAGTAGCAAAACTAAACAACGCCTTGAATTTCAAAACAATGCTTGGTATTCCACTGCGCTCGCCATCTTGAGACACAAGATGCTGTCTCAATATGTCCAGTAGTTACTCTGGCTACAATGCCTTTCCATCTGAAACACAACAGTGCATTAACACTGCTGTTTGACGGGAGAAATAGACACCAGTGAAAAACTGAATGATATCACAACTGAATGAAAGTTTTGTCTCCTCTTAACATGATTTACGTTTTTGTAATCGTTTTTTTTTATGAATGGGCCAGCGCACACCAGAACGGCATGGCAAGGAATTACTTTTTTTTCCAAAGGATATTCAAATTTATCTGGTGGGAATACGACATAAATTCCACAGTTTTAAATTGATTTCTTGGTATCGAGAAATGACTTGGGTGTGAGCAGGCCATTGGGGGGTTAAAAACAATAATCTTATATAACTGCCTCGGTGGCGTAGTTTTTTTTTTTTTTTTTTTTTTATTGCTATGAATGGCGAGACGAGCATGCCGTTCGCCTGATGGTAAGCGATACGACCGCTCATGAACAGTAGCAAAACCAAACAACACCTTGAATTACAAAGCAATGCTTGGCATTCCACTGCGCTCACCACCCTGAGACATAAGATGTTAAGTCTCAATATGTCCAGTAGTTACTCTGGCTACAATGCCCTTCCATCTGAAACACAACAGTGCATTAACACTGCTGTTTGACGGGAGAAATAGACACTGCGGTGGTACCCACCCAGATGGCCTCTCACATATGAGAGACCTACCACCAGTAGTAGTTGTACTAGAGTACGGTTTTAAACCGGAGGTCTCGGGTTCGAATCCCGGGTTGGGCGAAGTGATCAGCCCAGAGTCAGGAATTTGTGCCCGATATGGCGAAAAGCTCGTCACCTATCACATCGTAGGACGGAACATACAAGCCGAAATGTGTGTCCTGGCACCTCTGCCTACCCCTTCTGGGAAAAAGGCGTGAGTTTATGTATGTATCTATCTTATATAAGTTTTGTGTGTTATTTACAGTGTTAGCGAGTCTCGTGATGCCGACGCTACATACGCCGCTGGCGCCGGAGATTCGGTGAGTTAATTTCTTTAATATAACTACTTGAACGTCCACCTATTGACAAGCCGAAATGTCAATTTCTTAAAATATACCCTATCTATTAACATAAAGGCTGTCTTTACATTACATTGACAATTAAAATATACCTTATTTAGGCTGAGTTCGCATACATTAGCAAGGTAAAATAAGTTTAAAATGTATGGCGATTACATTAATTTCAAAGGCAAAGGTATTGGTAAAGTTAGTTTGTGCAACTCGGCCTAAAACTGACATTGACATTACATTGACAAGCCTTTAAAGTGGCCGGGACGGTAGAATACATTATATTCAAAATACTGATAGATTGACTGATTCATCGTAGATTTACCCTAGAGTGACTGAAACAAAACATATTGCCTGGACGTAAACGTCAAACGAAATAAACAGCCGGATTATTTGGTCGTAAATATAGATTTGCTTTATGGTAAAAACATAAAAATAGGATTATGTGTGTGACTGTTGGGTGTATTTATTTATAATGATGATCACTGAAAATTAGACAGGATGCTATTTTGCATCAATAGGCAATTTTTTCAAATAATTTTAGTCTATTACACTAGTTAGGGGACTGTGAGACACAATTTTAATGGTATTCTTATACAAAGGTATGTTGTTATGTTTAAGAGATCAATTATTCATTATTAAAATGTAGCTCTTTTATGATTGACAAGTTCCTCGTATTTTATAATAAACACGACACAAAGTATGCATATTTATATGTAAAAGGCTGCCTGAATAGGTTCCGCAAGATCTATTTCTTCTGCCAAACAACAGTGTTGAAGTGTTCCGGTTTGAAGGACATTGTAGTTGGAATAATTACAACACTAAAAAAATATTTACACCTTCTCTGAATTTCCTTTTTATTATAGAAAAGATTTTTGGTGAGACGTGCATGCCATTCGCCTGATGGTAAGCGACAGGATCGACCGTGTACAGTAGTGTGTGTGACAGTAGCAAAACCAAACAATACCATGGATCGCAAAGCAATTCTTGGCATTCCACTGCGCTTGCCATACTGAAACATAATATGTTACGTCTCATTCTAATTCTCCAGTAGTTACTCTGGCTACAATGTCCTTTAAACCGGAACACAATAGTGCATTTACACTGCTCTTTGGCGGAAGAAATAGACATTGCAGTCAAATCTGCCATCAGTAAAAGAGCCATACTTATAAAGGGTCTTACCGTAAGCCATGTCTGTAAATAAGTATAATTTATGTAATTAGGTTACTGATACTAAGATTTCTGGCACTATTCATCCAAAGGTAGTCTGGTGAAGATAGCTTAAAACTAATGTAATATAATTTAATAAAAATATGTATTTATTGTATGTATGTGATATTTATGTATTATATGTGTTTATTTATACAAGTTGTTTTATTTGGTGAATGTTTTGCTGTAAAATCTATGTATTAAGTATAAATAGCATAATGTATAAGATATGTACTATTTTCTATTAGAAAATCTACAATAAGAATACATGGTTTCTTAATTTTCGGATGCTTTAACGGTGATTGTAAATATCACTATAAATACTGGTACAACCAATCGTATTTACTTTACTGGAGACTGTCCCGCCCTCACAACCACCACTGCAACTCCTGTAAGCCAGAATCTACAGTGGCACTAAAGTATTTTTTTGTGTCCTACTTTCCTCCGTAGCAAAGCGGGTGATAAATCAATATATTAAAGTGGTAAATAACCTAGGATAGCTTGGTGAACAGAGACTCGCCAATTAGTGGAACAGTTTAATTACAATGTCATTATGTAAAATGATGAATATGAAAATCCATAATATCCAGTATAAAAATATAGACATACAAGTTCTTGTCCAAGAAATCGTACTTATCACATACCTATTTGAACATTAACTCTGCTGGAATCAATTTAGTATCTCTATTGAGTTTCACGTTTTGTGATTATTTATGAAAGCAAATGTTACAATTAATATGTGATTAGAAAGTTCTATTCAGGCATTAAATATATGGGTGATTCTGATATGATTTGCGAATGGCTTACCAGCTTAATTTCTCTTAGTACGGAATTGTTGAATGTTAATTTAGAATGCATATTCTATCACAGCTGGTTGTGATACCTTTAATTGCTTAATTCTAGCAAATTTCATGACAAAATTATATTTTTCGGCATCACGTTACTCAAAATTACAGCTTCAGGAAGTAATAGAACCTTATCATCAACTAAGAGACCACGAAAACAGAAAGATAGATGACGCCACAATTTGTCTGCAGAACGAGACAACCCTCTGCTCATGCAAGACGAAGACGAAATCCAAGTGTTCCTGGGACTGCCGCCAATCCGACGGTAGTAGCACACCGTCCACTTGCATACTCTGCTCCGAAGACCCTAGTATCAAAGATAAGTCAGAATTAGCCAGTAGAATCCATTCTAGCAAATACATCGCCAAAACACCTAAAAAATCTGAGTCATTTAGCAAGAGATCTGATACTACCAGTAAGAAATTTGATTTGAAGCGAAAAAGTGAAGATACTAGCGATTTAAAGTTTAGCGACTTTTATACCGATTCTGAAGATGAGGATGAGACTAATAGGCTTATACAGTTAAGAAATGCTGATTATATGGATATCGTTGAAGAGAATTTGAAAGTTGTTGTAGCTATGGCTGGGTATCCTAAATCCAGGATGCGGCTAAAACAAATGGAGATGTTCCAAAAATCTTTGAATGATATTGTCAATATGCAGATTAAAAACGGTCTGTTGAAACGACCTCCCGTTTTTATAGATTATTATCTAAATCGTGGTGCTATTGTTTGCATTTGTAAAGATTTGGATACTAGAGATTGGGTGGTTAGGATATGCCCAGGATTGCAAGAACGGATGACTAATAACTTAGTCCTACTCAAAGCGAAGGTAAAAAGGTTGTGTCTGGCTGTGCTGAAAATTCCTAGGTCTTGTTGGCCGACAACTGCTAAGGACGCGTTTAAATTACTACAGTATTTTAACCCTACCTTAAAGACTCACATGTGGAAGATTTACTCTCAAAAATGTACCGATAATGTGGAATGTACGTCGTTTTTGATTGATAGAGTGTCTGGAGAAATTATTAGAGGACCGTCTTTCAAAAATGTGATAGATTATGACCAGATGGAGTTTGAGCTGACTGGCTACACGGAAATTTATTACGAATGCATTCTATCTAGCGTGAGAGAAGATTTGAGCAGCGTAGCGTCAAGAGTAAAACTTCTAGAAGAGCTCAAATCAGAACAAGATACTCCTAGAAATGCATCTGATGATTCAAAGCATCTAGACCATCCAGCAATCGAAGATAAAGAAGTCAATAATAACGAAATTGAAGTAATAGATCCAGAAGATAATAAAAACCAAACTGTAGTTATAGAGGAAGCGAACGATACTGAAGATATCGATGATAAGAAAGAACTGGAAAATTCCCTCCGTAAAGATGTCTTGAAAAAATTAAAAGACGTACAATACATTGGTGATAAGGACGAAGTTCTGATCTGGTCTGATGAAACCAATGATTATACTAGTGATCACGAAACGGCGTATACAGAATTGAAAAGTCAGGAGGAGGAGAAAATCAGCGAATGTGTTGACGAAGCGGAGAAAATGGCGTCTACATCATTCGTAGCTGTTTCAGATAAGACAGAATCTATCTGTGATAGTACACTTAATTTGATTGCTAGAGGAAGTAACTTGAATATTGATAGTAATAGGGGAATAGCATACCACAGAAGAACTAATTATTTACACGTTGAAAATGAGCTTAAAGTAGCGATTACTTTAGATGGATATCCTCAGAATAAACTTGAAGGGACGCATATCCGCCGTCTCAAACATTTGTTCAAAGAATATTTACACAAGGATATGAAATCACAAAGATTTGCCAATTTGATTATCCCTAAATTCCAAGATATTTACTTGTCTAACGGAGCAGTGATTTACATTTGTGATAGTATGGAAACCAAGGATTATTTAACGGAGGTTTTGCCCAAATTTATTAATTCCACTGGCTTAAAACTCACTTTTAGAGACATAACAAGCTTAGTTAGGTATACTAGAATAGTTATGCGACTACCTAAAGAGCTAGCTCATGTGGAATCGATGGAGATTTTGCTGAAATTACAAACTAGGTACCCTAATTTGAAACCTGAGTGTTGGAAGTATTATTCTGATGTCGCTGGTAAACAAAAAAGGCAGTTTGGCGTAGATCCGCAGTCGTTGGAAGTTATTAAAAGCGATGATTTCGACGCTACATACGAAGGCGAGGTTTTGTGCTTCCGCATTATTGATAGACAGAAAAGAGACGTTAGTTTCGAAGAAAAAGCTAATATCAAAGATGATAAATTACAGAAAACAGTTGTGAAGAATATGTACGTTCCTATTGATGCAGAAATTATGAATGCGCCGTTGACAAGGATAAGAACTAATCATTATTCAGATATAATACCAGATGATTTAAAGTTGTACTTGGGACCTTTTAACTATCCTGAATCTAGGGTAGATGAATCATTATTCCATACCATAAAGAGAGCTTTAGAAGACATAGTATGCGATATGATCGAATCAGACGATATTTCAGAAGAAAACATTCCTAAAATACACGATATTTACTTATTTGATGGTGTTATATTCATTATTTGCCAGAACACAGCTTCTAGACTATGGATCGAAGAAGCTGTACCAAAATTAAACGAGAAATTGAATTTGCACTTAAAATCTACTGAGTTTCGAGGCGCTGTAGGCATTATAAGCATGGCTGTGAAAACTGAAAAACAAGTTGATGATGTTATAGAAACTTTGCAAAACCAGAATCCGAGACTTCGCACCAAATATTGGAGAAAAATTAGCACTGTACGAACCAAGACAAAGTTAGACGTTGTATTGCAAATAGACAAACTCAGCGCTCAAGTCATTACTAGCAAGGATTTTAACAAATATATTGGGAAGAATGCTGTTCAGTTCAAGCTAGGTCACCTACAGTCTTTACTGAAACCTAAGGGAAGTCTAGAAGAGCTAACAAAAAAGTACGTTAAAAAGGAGTTGACAAAAGCAGTTAAAGTTTCGCAATCTACTCAAAGCAACGCGGACGAATTTAAACCAGCCGAAGTTGTTGAAGTTAAAGAAGATGCAGAAATTGTAGATTACAAAATTAATACGGAAAATTGCGATTTAGATCCAATAGTTGTTGACACTGAGACGATTTCACCTAAAAGCGATAACGAACCGATTAGAGAGGAGACTTTTAAAGTTATACTCAAAATTCCGGTTAACATACTTCCAGATAGTAAAGACGATTTGAACATAATCTTTGATTTACTCGAAGATAAGAACCCAGGTTTAAATACTGAGTTGTGGCAGGTTTATACCGAAACTGAGTACCCTAGTAATGGTAAGTTTATACTTTATGTCGATAAACAATCGCTTTCTGTCATGAAAAGCAAAGATTTTGCGTCGTACATCGGCGGAGAGAAATTGCGATTCTATTTCTAGTTGTAAGTTAGCGATTTAGAATGAAAATCGTGGTTGAATTATTGTTAAGGTTTTCTTCCATTTGCGGATTTCTCGCCGAAGTAATCTTAACATTAGGTTTGGGCGTATCGAGATTAAATTTTAAATTCATAAAATTTTGGTCCATTTTTTGACACGAAAATGTAATATTTTTCTTATTTTTTTATTCAATAATAAAAAAATTATCACAACTTTTTCAACATGCTGTATAAAACGACTACCAGTAGTGTGTCTTATTTCTAAGTTTTGTCAAAATCTATTTATTTTCAGTTATCTCACAATGCTTATTTTTCCTGAGAGTTGTTTTGCTCACAAGTTAGAATTTCACGTACCATAGAAATAAGTATAATGGGCATTCATAATTGCAATATTTTGTGGCAGCTAATGATATAAATATTATATTCTCACACAGACTATGAGTGACAAATAAGACTGCGAGAATCTAGCTAGTGGAAGAGACCCCCTTATAGATTTTTAGGAATTTGTATTAATTAATTGATGATTATGGTTCTGAATTAACTATTCTAGCTCTAGTGGCATAAATGGGTGGAAATGCGTTTGTTCTTCATTTGATTCTGAATACAAACTAAAGATAATTACTTTTTCACATGTTGCCTTCTTTCATATTCTATCCTGTATCGATGTTTTCAATTCAAATATCATATAATCATTTAATTTCATTACTTCAAAACCGTGCCAATTATTAATTATTTTATAATTTTCATAGTTAGATCGTCCATACTAATCACTACATAGTATAAAACAAAGTCGCTTTCTCTGTCCCTATGTACCTTTGTATGCTTAAATCTTTAAAACTACGCAACGGATTTTGATGCGGTGTTTTAATAGATAAAGTGATTCAAGAGGAAGGTTTATATTATGTATAATACGTACATATTATTGTAAAGAAATCTATATGCACCCAGGCGAAGCTGGGTCGGGCCGCTAGTAAAAAATAATTGTGAAAAATAAATTCAGGGTCATAATCTTAAATGTTTAGTTTTAAATGTGTTTTTATATCCATGACATTCTGATATATATCTTCCAAGACTGATGTCAATTAATTCTTCATTTCTTGTAACCCATCGTATACTGTAGCTGTGATATTTTGAAATAGTTTTAGCTCTCTGATTACCCACCTTTATGTGCCTTTGAAATTGTGATATTAAATTTAAACAAATGATAATGGTCTGTATCAGCCCATATACTTCCCACTGCAGGGCTCGGGCCTCCTCTACAATCGAATGTAAGGCTTGAGGCCGTAAGCCACAGGCAAATAGTAAACATGTTATGTGCCTTGAAAATTATAATATTTAAATACAAAATGTGTGTGTAAATGGTGTGGATGCACCATGATATATAAGCAGATATTTGATACTAATTATGTTTGTTATAACCTTTGTAATGTGGCCTAACCCCTCACAATAGTACTCTCGATTGTAGAGGAGGCCTGTGTCCTGCAGTGGGACTTATGGGTTGATCATACCAATGTCAAACTGGATTTGAATTAAGCTGGTACATGTATTTTTAAATGTCATTTTATGGTTTAATAATTGTGTGTGGAAATTAATCTGTCGATATTTTATTTATTACCTTAATTGATAATTACTGATTTAATTGTAGTGATTAAAATATGTTCTTTTCTGTGGTAAAATTCCTTGGTTGCTATTTTAAAGGTTAATATATCAATCATAATGTATTAATAAAGTACATTTTCTCAAATGTACTATGCATTTATTTTTAAATGTATCTTATATTCTTAATATTCCTGTATGTCGATCTAATCTGTCTCAAATTCTAGAATGTTCCCTTTTACAATCTACTCCTAAAACAATCTGTTCTCCCCTGTGTCAATGTTTTAATTGTACCGTCATTCAAAGGAAAAATACTATTTATTGATTTTGTATTTACTCATTGATTCAAATCATTCATGATCGTTTTTTTAATTAATCCAATTAAATTGGGAAATTATGAACTATGGATTATATCTAAAATTAAAAGGACTGAATAATAATTAAAAATTAAATATTAAAAAAGGAACAGTCCAAAATAATTATATTAATTTTATTGCTAGTTTCTATTTAAAATTAATGTCATATTGTCCGTAATCACCCCCGTGTAAAAATGAATGTTATCATTTTTATTTTCTAAGTTCAGTTTTACATTAACACTTATAATTTTTATTCTCATCAAGACAATATTTAACATAAAACCAATACTTTCTAAAACTCAAATAATTTAATAGTAATCAGAAAACCCTATAAGTACTATTTTTTCTTTGAATGACAATGTATATAAAGAAAGAAAGAAAGAAAGAAAAATATCAATTTTCCATTCCTAAAGTTATTATAATTTGTATAAGTTTTACATGCGTTTCGTAGGGTAGGTATTTTATTGTTATTATTAATTTAATTGGGTTACCCTCTAGTTATTCTTGTGTCTAGTGTAAACATTATTTTAATTTTATGAATAAAATTCGTTTTAATTTTTAGTGTTGCTTTTTTCTTGTAGTTTGACTATATGGCCAGTATTGGTTGATAATAAAAACGATAGAACCTATTTTTAAATAATAATAGGGTATTTTACTTAATTTGCTTTGCGGCAAATTCGCTAGTCGCAGACTGGAAAACATCAACACTCTAGCTAAAAAAAGATTTTTAAAATTACTATTGACTGCGGTCACACACATAGTCCAACCCAGAACGAGAGATTATTCAGTCTAAACCTTGGCAAAAGAATATAGAAATTAATGGAGGCGCCACTAAACCGTTTATATGACATCCATTTAAAGTTTGGATTTCAATTTTGATAAATAATAAAAATAAATAACACCCAACAGTCACATACATAGTACTGACCCCACCCTAAAATGGAGTCTTGTGTCGTGTATCAGAAACTACGAGACACTTTTTAACACTCGGACTCGATCCAAATATCTGATTGCACAAATATGTATATCTCCCCATAGAAACGTGTGTTTTATGTATCTAAGTACGTAAGAAGTTATACTTGTTTTTGAATTTGAAGTTACTTTTGTTACGATTTTGTTCCAATAGCCAATTTACCACCCTATACCGGGTATCTCAAGACTGCTACCGAAAACGAAGCCGGGTGGTAGTTTTAGTGATTACAAATACAATGCAACTAAAATTTCGCAAAAAAAACACTAGTCAATTTTTTTATGTGTTATAAATAATATCGCCATTTTTGGGTGGTAAATCCATAGTTTTTGCTAAAATAATAGTGTAAACCCTTTATTCATAAAGATTCTAAGGTATAAAAGAGTTTCAAATCATTATTTTAGCAAAAAACTAAGGATTTACCACCCAAAAATGATAGTATTTAAAAAAAAAAAAAAATTGTGTATCGTTTTATTTTTAAGGATGCTAAGGACGCAAGGGTTCAAATTACTGTTTTAGCAAAAACAATGGATTTACCACCCAATTTCGACGATATTTAAAAATTCACAAAAAATAATTGTCGTGTTTCTTTGCGAAATTTTATCTTGCATTGTGTTTATAGTCACTAAAACTTACCACCCGGCTTCGTTTTTGGTAGCAGTCTTGATATACCCTGTATAATTCAATCATGAATCACATTCACATGTACATTTGTTTTTTTTTGTCTATGAAAATTTAAGAAACTATTTTGAATATAGTTGTGAGTTGTTACGGTGATAGACAGTTAACAGCTAAGTTCACCATGTCGTTTCTTGGCTCATAAAGGAGACGGATGAAAGTTCATAGAACCTTGGGCGTAGCCTTAAAAGAGGAAGTTTATTCATTAATAAATAGGACAAGAAACAGAAAACATGGCTTAAGAATATTGATAAACATTTCATAAGAGGCGATCCATAAATTATGTCACCCGAAATTTCATGATTTTTTGACCCTTTCCCCCCACCATGTCACAATTGGTAACATCTGTTGGCTACCCCCTCCCCCCTGCCTAGAAAGATGTCACATATTTTGTAATTTTAGACAGTGCAACTATTTTATGTAATTTAAATTTAATGTTGTAATACTTAGATATAAAATAACGTTTCCGAAAAAATGTGATGTCACAAAATTTTGGAGCTCTCCTGCCCCTTTTTTTCCCAATGTCAAAATTTTTGATTCGTACCGCTCCTTGTCACACAAAGTCACACATCGCCGACCCCCTACCTCCCCCTTAAAGTGTCACGTTATTTATGTATGGCCCCTGAGTATAACCTTAGCCTCAAATTCCCCTCTTACAAGAGAAGTATAACTCAAAAAAAAAAACATAACAAGAACCCGGTTACAATAATCGACGCAGCTCACGATGCCGTCGCTGCAGCGCGAGCGCGTGCGCGCGTGCGTGCGGTGCGGCGGCGCGGCCGACGCGTACTGCTCGCGCTGTGGACTCACGCCGTACTGCGGCACCGCGTGCCAACAGCGCGACTGGCGCGAGAGGCACAGCGCCGTGTGCCACAACCTGGCTCGGTGAGTAGATAACATCCCTACCCTTTTCACCCCCCTCTCCTCCCCATTAAAATCCCCTTTTCACCTCATCTGTCTCCCTCCCCCTTTCACAACCACTTTTCACCTCACCCTCGCCCCCCTTACACAACCACTTTTCATTCCCCCTCGCCTTCCTTACACAACTACTTTTCACCTCCCCTCGCCTTCCTTACACAACCACTTTCACCTTCCCTCTCTTACCCTCCCCCTTCTCATCCCCCCCTGTAATGTCTGCAATGAAACAGACTATCGAGAACTGACATTTATTAGGTTAGTAGAGATGATGTACATTAGACGGTTACTTATGTATAAATAATGTTATATTTATGTGCCTTATATGTATAAGTCACTCCGTAGAGCTCATTATGACTACTATTCTTCCCATCTCCCCCCTCTCAATGCCATTGTCTTACGCCCTCTCCGTCTTTCACCCTTTTTTCCCCTCGATCCCACTCCGCCTCTCCCACTCTCCTTTTGTCCACGACTTTGGTACTTCTCTTCTGGCAAATAAATGTGAAATGAAATGTATGTACAACTATTTCGTTTTTGTTCTATTCTGGCACGGCAAAGTGACTACTTCTGATGGTAAGTGTAATGCTGTCTAGGGTAGTTACTCTGTACTCCGATACGAACTTTGAATGTTTGAACGTTCAGCGCCCACATATGATAAAAGATTTCTAATTCTAAAAATCAATACTATTCTCTATGAATCTTATCGTTACAACGTACGATAAAGGATTTTGTAAAGTATTTAGGCATATAGGTACTGCTTTACATTCGATGTTCGAATATTTGTCGTCATATCGAAGTATACAATAACCCCCCAAGATCCATGATTATAGGAATGAGAGAACGCATTTCACGGCATCTTTCTCTCCCTTGGCTAAAGTTCACTAAACACAGGAATTCTATCAAGGATCTCTTCAGTAACATGTTAAAAGTTTTTATGTAAGGACTTAGCGTGGTGGCCTGTTGGTAATGGATCAGACGTGGCTGCCAACATGTTCACATGGAGTCATGTGTGCATTGATAGTCAATCACCACACACTATAACAATGAAGGATAATATCGTGAGGAAACCTGCATACCATAGCGATTTGTAAGAGTTTCTGTGGTATGTAAAGTCTGCAAACCCGCACTAGGCCAACGTGGTGGAGTGTACTAACTACTCTCAATCGTACTGTCGATTGTAGAGTAGGCCCGTGCCCTGCAGTGGGACGTATATGGGCTGATACAGATACACGTGCAGTACCTCGCATATTTGAAATACTAGAAATGACCCATATTTTTTTGTTTCATATTTACACGGGTCACCGCGAAATATATGTAACAAAATTCATTGGTACTCATATCTCCCGTGGCTTATAAGGACTGTGTCGAATCTTTGTCCAGCTATATTGAGCTCAAAGCATGGTAAAATGTTCATTTGTGTACTAATACATTTTAATTTTGCAGTTTGGCGTCTCAAAATAAACCTGAACCCGATCTATCCAAGTAAGTTATTTACATTATTTTTGCATTCCAAGTAGAGGTAAGAAAACATTACTTGTTAATGCTACTTAGATCGAGAGATGGATAGAGATATACCAACTCTGAAATTGCGAAAAAGAAATCAGCTTTTCCATAGATTTTGCGGATTGTAACTATTATTTTTGTTTGAAACAGCTGATATTAGATATCTATTTCGCGATTCAGGGTTGTTTCCATAGTAAAAGTTGTTCATGATGAGTGTAGCATCCCCGTTTCAGCTTTATATACCTTGTATGACTAACTTTGTATATATTTTCAATAGTGTTTATTTAACTAGTTGGTAACTCATCAGCTTAATTAACTTTTACGGAAATCTCCCTTTTTTGCATACAATAAGAAAGAAAAATTTTAGGCTGTTTAAAAAGATTATATTTACAATAGGGTGAATAAATACCGAATAGGTAAATAGGGTCCAAACTTTTACCCAAATTTAACATTGTGGTTATTTTGATAGATATAGTAGCTGTATGGTTTTAGTGCCTCGGTGGCGTAGTTGTACTAAGGTACGGTTACAAAGCTGAGGAAAAAGAAATATATTTTTTTTAATTTGAATTTGAGGTATCGGGTTCGAATCCCGCGTTGGGCGAAGTGATATTGGATTTTTCTATTCATTATCAGCCCAGAGTCAGTAATTTGAGCCCGATATGGTGATAGGCTCGCCCCCTATCACATCGTAGGACGGAACATAGAAGGCGAAATGTGGGTGTCCAGGCACCTCTGCCTACCCCTTCTGGCAAAAAGGCGTGAGTTTATGTATGTATGTATTTTATTGAACAATGTTGTTTGGTGTACAGTTTGCCGCGCGCGCCGCCACTGCGCCGCCCGCACTCGCCCGCGCCGGACAGAGACTCGGCGAGACACAACGAACGCGATGAACACAATGACAGACAGAATAAGGTACTCACTATTGTATTGTAGGTCCAGAGCCCCCTGGCTCCAGATTGACAGATTGTATTTATTATATTGTTGATAAAATTTATAAGCACAATGAATTCTTTGTATGTCGATAAATAAAGTAAAAAGTGCGTGGTGGCCTATTGGTAGTTATGTGTGAATTGATAGTCAATCACCACGCACTAAAACGGTGAAGGAAAACATCGTGAGGGAAATCGCAATAAGCTAGCGTGGTAGAAAAGTAAAAAAATGTATCTGCGTGCGTGCGTGCTTACGTGCGAACGTGCGTGTGTGTAAAAGCTGGATCCAACCTTGATTGCATGTAGTATACAAGGTGATGCGCGAATTTACCGACATATTATGGACTTACTTAAGTGGACACATGTGTTTCATTCTTCCTCATTTATTGTATTGTATCAGCCCAAATACGTCCCACTGCAGGGCACGGGCCTCCTCTACAATCGAGAATACGATTGAGAGTGGTAAGCCAATATAGTCCCACGCTGGTCTAGTAGGGTACTTAATAGCAAGGCTCGGAACCGGTTTAAAGAGAGCGGTTAATTCTGATAAAATACCGGTAAATTATATCGCTCCTACGTTTACCGGTTAAAATAATGAACGGTTTCTAACTAACCCAAACGATAAAGGTTACCGGTTACTTACGCATGAACGGTTTAGTACCGGTATTAAACGGTTAATTCCAAAACAAATTAACCGGTTAATACCGTCCGGGACGCGCAAAACGCAAGTCCGTTTTGAGGCCCAAATAATGTCAATTAAAATTGAAATTTGGTTTAATTTTTACATTTTTGACTTCCCGACGTTTCAATTACTTTACAGCTTTCGTGGTCACGGTGCGGACTGCAATTAAAATAGTTCAATTTAAAGTTGTGAATTAGTTGTTGCTTACCTGTTGTGATGGGGAGAAAAAGAATAAATAGAATATATCCGTTCTTAAGATATGACATGGAAAGCCCGCTGGCTTTCCTTGATATCTTTCGAGGCGCCGGATCTTGATATTTTTTGAGGCGGGGCAAAAACTGAAGAATGGCGCCCCCGCCTGCGTATATTTTCATCTTTATCATAATCATCATTTGTAGCAACCAGGCTCAAGCCTTCGAGAGAGAACGCTATTTTACCACCATGTTAGGCATTTTACACGCTTTATATTAGCTTCACTTGTATGCAGCTTAATTTTTGAGGGTTAACGTCACTCGCGTCCGTAGGCTTTGACTCTAGTTTCACTACACGTGACCAAAAATGTCAAATGAGTGACACAGTTCGTGGTGGTAAGACTTAAGTGTCCGTCCGAGTAGCGACCACCGTCCACGGGGCGAGGTGTAAAGACCACCATTGTGATCCTCGTTTTCCGGAATCAGCCTGTGTTATTCCGGATTTTCGAGGGGAGCTCGGACATGGGGTTGTACCGTCTGGCTATTTTCGGTCGCTGTCGAAGAGAGGAGTGGCCGCCCACGGTACAGTACAGGGGCCCAATCGTGGCTAACCACCATGAGAGGCTGCCTCACCATGTCGTGTATAATCTTGTATAGGTCTGTCGTGCCGGTTGATGACCGGATGTGGCGTCCCGGCGGCCTATCACCAAACCCATACCTACAACCTCGTGACAGTGCAATTAAACAGATCAGATCCTTCAGCGGTGCATAACCCCACCACTGCGTTCACTATGGAGTTCATCAACATCTGCGGACTCCATACGAACCTCTATGCCGTCCACCACCATCTCGAGACGGCCCGGCCTGCTTTGATTTTCTTGATGGATACGCGGATTCGTTGTCCGGCCGAAAATTCCTACCTGCTGTACCCCGGTTATTCGCTTGAAGACAACTTCAAGCTTAAAGCCGGGGTATGCTTGTGTATTCGGTCGGAAATCTGCTGTCGCCATTTGCGCTGCATGGAGGACCCCTCCTTATCAGCTTTGTGTGTACACGTGTGTTACATGCGACGCGTGTACCAAAATTGCTGACGTCCTCCGGCACAAGGCCGCGTAAAAACGCTGACTCCGCGACCTAAATTCGTGGTTATAAGTTGTAATTGTAAAATAGAATCAATCTTGTATCTAGCATCGAACAAGTAACTAGTATTAAATAAATTAGTATTAAAATTTTTGGATTTTTAAGTCCTTCGGCTGTGACTAACGTAATTCGTGGGTCTTGGTTCCCTGAGCCGCATCTACGTGTGCTTTTGTGTGGTCTCACAACGGAGTCGATGAGACGACTCGGCTATTCAGGTATCTTAGCCAGGCGGCTCAAGACGAGAGGGCGCAGTTCCCGTCGGCCAAAATGGTGGTCTTGGGGGATTTCAATGCACATCATGAACTGTGGCTGGGCTCCTTCCAAACTGATCATGCTGGTTCTTCTGGCCTCTGGGCATTTACAATCACTGCCTGGTTGAATCGTCAGTACCGTTCGCTTCACCTTCACGTCCCGTGCAGTTTAAGCGGAGGATCTGGCATTACTCAGCAGTCAGCAGATTGAGATGGCATGCGAGATTATTTCTCATCCATTCCTTGGAGGCAGCTCTGCTTTGAGGGTAAAGATCCTTCAGCGAGCGCCAACGCTATTGCTAACGAGATCAGGCTTGGAATGAAATACTACATTCCATCCTCTGATATAGCTAGTACGGGCCGTGGACGCTTCTGGTTCAATCGTGCCCGCGCCGATGCTATCGGCGACAATAAGGCGGCATATCGCGCTTGGATCAGGGGTCGTCCCATGAAGGATCAATTTTAGTTCCCTCATAGAAGCCTACAACAGAGTAACCAAGGCGTGCAAGAAGGGCTACGTTAAAGCGGATGCCCAGCGCGTATGAGGGCTTGCGTTGGCCAATCAGTCAACTAGCAGTCGTGTTTATTGGAGTTTGGCCAGGGCCGTTTGCAACTTTGCCACCGCTGAAGTATCCGGAAGGGTCGCTGGCTCACAAGCCGCAAGAGAAGGCTGCTTTCCTGACAAATCTCTTTGCGGCTAATTCCCGCCTCCAAGACCGTGGTTCCCAGACGCAAAGTTTTCTCAATGGCGGATATCCGCATTAGGAAGTGTGATGTGCGGCGTGAGCTACGGAAACTAAAAACTTTCTGAATAATAATTTTAATTAAAAGACCGACTTTAAAGTGCCACTATTATATCATTCGTTCCCAAGAAAAGATTTTTTTATCAGTTCTACATACTGTCTGAGATATGAAGTATTTATATTTCTATTCCCCCCCCCCCCCCCCCACGTTTTTCACTTTCCCCGTTGCTTTACACTTATACTAAACCCTAATGTAATAAGAATTATTGCTGTACTGTTCAATTTTCAAGAGTTCTGCCCTTCAGGTCCGAAGATAATCACCAGGTCTTCACGAAGTTTTTTTGGTCCTACCTAACATATAATACTCTTTGACAAAAAAGTTATTTTATTAATCGATTAAGTACTGCTGGAGATATTGAATATTTACAAATGTACCTAATTTCTACCCTCCACCCCCACCTATTTCCCGTTTTCAACCATCTTTTGTAATTACACATTTAAAGTTAATCTAACACAAAAAGAATTAAGACTGGACTGCTTAATTTTGAGGAGTACTGGTCGGCAAATCCGAAGATATTCATCAGGACATCAACAATTTTTTATAGGACCAACCATGAATACCATGCTTTCTGACGAAAAGAAATTTTCAAAATCGGTTCCTAATTGCAGGAAAACTCGCGTAACAAACATACAAAAAAAAATCAGTTGAATTGATTACCTCCGCTTTGGAAGTCGGTCAATAAAATATCACGCAGCTGAGCAAACGCAAAAATAAGGAAAGACGCGACGGAAGGTATTCGCTACTGAACTTGGATTTAACCGGTTACGAACGGTTTTGGGGAACGATAATTATCGCTCCCAAAACCTAAATATGTGAAAACCGGTTTTGCGTAGTAACCGGTATATTGTTAACCTTTAACCGAAAAAGAGTTTTATTAGGGTCGATGACCGAAACCGGTTTAGAAATTTAACCGGTTTCCGAGCCTTGCTTAATAGACAATATAAGGTGCTATTCAAACTAAAAATATTTCTAATTTTATCCGTCTAAAACGAGTTATTATTTATTATTTATTTATACTCTTTATTGTACATCTTAAATTACATAATAAATAAATATATCAGGCAAAATTAAGTACAATGGGTGACCATATCACCGATATATATCGATATATATCGAGTTATGGAATGAAATAGCTTTGACCTATTTTTAAGTATTATTCTTTTTCATGTAATGCGTGCATGTTGGACAACCTTTTAAATGAAATAATAGGCCATATAGAGAGTTACGTAGTAAGAGTACATACATATAACTGCTACCGAAAACGAAGCCGGGTGCTAGTTTTAGTGACTACAAACACAATGCAACTAAAATTTTTGCAGAAAAAAAAATGCGTGGGATTTTTTGGTTATTTTTTTTTCTATACTCGTATTTGGGTGGTAAATACCTAGTTTTTTTCTAAAGTAATAGTGTATACCGTTTTATTTTTAAGGATGCTAAGGACGCAAGGGTTCAAATTACTGTTTTAGCAAAAACAATGGATTTACCACCCAATTTCGACGAAATTTAAAAATTCACAAAAAATAATTGTCGCGTTTCTTTGCGAAATTTTTAGTTGCATTGTGTCTGTAGTCACTAATACTACCACCCGGCTTCGTTTTCGGTAGCAGTCTTGATATACCCTGTATAATATCGAGATTAAAATTGTTATTTGTTTCAGAACTACCGGCAAGGCGACAAGAACCCTAACGCCGGTAACCGGAACAACAATCGTAATGCCGGTAAATTCGTGAAGAAGTTTAACGGTCGGCAGAACAATAGAGACGAGGCGAGGGATGATGATAATAATCAAAACAGTGAGTGATTTGTACTTATTTGCCATTAATTAATACATAAATATATAAATATGTACACCATTATAGTGTCGTATCGTAAAATAAACAGAGCCAAGCGGTACTTTACGTCGGGTCATAGATTGACGCTTTACAAAGCGCAAATCCGGCCCCACGTGGAGTACTGCTCCCACCTCTGGGCAGGTGCCCCAAAATACCAGCTCGACCCACTTGACTCCTTGCAGCGACGAGCTTGTCGAATAGTCAATGATCCCGATCTCACGGACAAATTGGAACCGTTAGGACTGCGGAGAGACTTCGGATCTCTCTGTGTGTTCTATCGTTTGTTCCATGGGGAGTGCTCCGAGGAGTTGTTTGAGTTGGTACCACCGTCGCCTATGTACCATCGCACCACACGTTTCCGCAGTAGAGTTCAGTCCCACCACCTGGAGGCGTACCGTTCCCGAACGGTACGTTTCCAGCGTTCTTTTCTACCACGTACGTGCAAGCTCTGGAATGAACTCCCTGCATCGGTGTTTCCTCAGCGCTATGACCTGTCCTTCTTCAAACGAGGTTTAAGGAGAGTACTTTCCTCGAGGTAGGCGGCGACTTTGTTGTGCTGGTCCCCTGGCACTACGGAGGTCCATGAGCAGCGGTAGCCGCTTACCATCAGGCGGGCCGCTAGCTCGTCTGCCTACAAGGCAATAAAAAAAAAAAAAAAAAAAATCTGTATGTTGTCATGGAGTATAATAAAGCATATTATTGTTATAACATCCAACAGTCATATACTAAGAGCCTAATTCATGACTGCCTCTGTGGCGCAGTTGGTTAGACGCCGGCTGTGAAACGAGAGGCCTCGGGTTTGAACCCCGCTCCGAGAGAAGTGTTTGTACGGCCCACAAATATGTGGTCCACAATATATACAAAGTGAGTGCGAAAAATCTCTCGTATTTCCTGTATATCCACGACACAAGACTCGATCTTAGTGTGGGGTCGGGACTATGTATGTGACTGTTGGGTGTATTTATTTAGTTTTAAAATGTATATTAGTTATCGAATGATTGTCTTCTTTAGACATATACATGATTTTATTTGGCATCAACATATACAATAAGTTATACAAAAACAAATTTTCAGTAAGAAACAAATAATGTGAGAACTTAAAAAAAAGATAAAACAAAAACTTTACTCAAACTAAATTTAAAAGTCGTTCTAAAGGGACACAAAATTTTATAAATAAATTAGGTTTTAAAACTATGTATATTATATAATATGTCTATGAATAAGTTTGCTAGTCCTGACCAGAAATTACTATCGAGTCTTGTGTCAAGTATCAGAAACTTGCAGAGACATCGCTCTCACAAACACACACTCAAAAGAAATACATGTAGATCAAGAGAAATGCATAATTATCCCATAAATTGTAGCCGGAGTAACTACTGGACATATTGAGACTCAACATCTTATGTCTCAGGATGACGAGCGCAGTGGAATGCCAAGCATTGCTTTGTAATTAATCTGTATCTGTATCAGCTCATATATGTCCCACTGTAGGGCACGGGCCTCCTCTACAATCGAGAGAATGATTGAGAGTTGTTAGGCCATATAGTCCACCACGCTGGCCTAATGCGGGTTGGCGGACTTACATTGTAATTCATGGTGTTATGGTATTCATATATTTGTCATAAACATCATGCACCGTAATTTAATACATAGGTCATATTTTTAAATTCTAGGCATTCCACTGCATATTTTACTCCACCACGCTGACGACGTGGTAAACTTTACATACCTACATACATTCATACATACATACATACTCGATGGAAGAGCAGTAGCTAGAGCCTCCCTCCATGAAGTAATGCCTAGCGGCGGGTCCGTGGGGGAAGAGGAGGTTGAGAGGAAAAAAAAACATACATACATACATTCATACATACATACATACATACATACATACATACATACAAACATACATACATACATATAGGGATAGAGATCATATCCTATAGGGATAGGCAGAGACTATAGACCATATACTATATATATATATATAGTCTCTGCCTAGCCCTATAATAAACTTTACATACCTTTAAAATTGTGTAGAACTTTTTACGCAAGTTTCCTCACGGTTTTACTCCACACCATATAAAATCACATAATATTACTGAATAAACATCATATTTTGTAACATTAACTAGCGTTGGGGCCCGGCTTTGCCCGGGTGCAGATAGTTTTTGAGTCCAGTCCACATCAACAACATATAGTTTAACATACATACATACATAATCGTCACGCCTGTATCCTATAGGGATAGGCAGAGACTATAGACCATAGACTATATATATATATATATATAGTCTCTGCCTACCCCTATAATAAACTTTACATACCTTTAAAATTGTAGAACTTTCTACTCAAGTTTTCTCACGGTTTTACTTCACACCATATAAAATCACGTAATATTACAGAATAAACATCACATTTTATAACAATAACTAGCGTTGGGGCCCGGCTTCGTCCGGGTGCAGATAGTTTTTGAGTCCAGTCCACATCAACAACATATTAAAGTTTTCACAGCACACGCGGTGTAAAGAATATTTTTGGTAATTTCCGACACCTTAGGTTTTTTTTTTAAATGGATAGCTCCCGGCTGTAATGTCAAGTATTTTAACTCCTTGGGTTACATTATTGGAAGCTTTAGTAAGGATCACTAATTTTTTTGAAAATATAATTTAGCCTATGTTACCCGGGGATTCCCAAGAGTGGAAGAATTTTTCAATACGGTTCAGTAATTTCAGAGCCTATTTAATGCAAAAAATAGAATCTCTTCCTCTTTATTATTTTGGTTTAGATTTTTAACATTTTATGGAATCAATCATTATTTTCAATAATTCCTTTAAATTTAAGGCAATAGTTAACAAGAATGACACTATTTTTTCGCGATGTTTTTTTTTACCGGTAAACAACATTAATATAAGTTAAATATATTCCTCAAGTGTCGAATTTGCGAGTTCTTTGAAATGAAACTTTTTACGGAATTAATCGCGTATTTGGTTTAATTTTTACATTTATAACTTCCCGACGTTTCGATTACTTTACAGCTTTCTTGGTCACTGGGCGGTCTCTAATTAAATCTAATTAAAAAACCATTTTGCGACTACTATTCGGTAGGGAAGAGTTTTCACGACTAACGGAAACCTATTATCATGATGTTAGATAATTGTATTTGAAATGTCATGGCGCATGCGTTTCCGGAATCATACGATATTTTCCGAACATTTCCGAATGACGTTGCAATATTCAGTGCATTTTAATATTAGTGATATTTATATCATCTTGGCTTTGATGGAGCCTGTGTTGTAAATGCATGTAGGCGCGAGGTTGTGGGTTCGAATCCCATGTCGGTCAACTTTTTGTTTTATTAAATTATTATATGCTAGCGTTTAATATTGTATAATTCGCGCATTTTATGTTTTTTTATATCAATAATTGGCTAGATGAGCGTGCCATTCGCCTGATGGTAAGCGATACGACCGCTCATGGACAGTAGCAAAACCAAACAACACCTTGAATTACAAAGCAATGTTTGGCATTCCATTGCGCTCGCCATCCTGAGACATAAGGAAGTCTCAATCTCTGCCTGTCCCAATTAGTCATAGGTATGAAGATACATTTTTTTAAAAATAAAAACATTCTAGAATAGTCTTAAATAAAGAAATGTTATTGCACAGATCAGCAATATCGATGCTCTTGCAATATAATCGAAGAAATTAAATATTGCTTTACAAATAATAATATTAATTAGTTTATTATCAAGTGTAGTATAGTAGTTGGAGGCGGTATTTATAGCTAGTTTCATCGAGCACTAGTGTAGGCGCCGTGGCTTAGTTGGTTAAAGCGCCTGTCTAGTAAACAGGAGATTGCGAGTTCGAATCTCGCCGGGGCCTAGAGACAGACTGCTCAAACGGGATTTTTTAATTTTTGTGTAGTGTAACATATTGTGTAGTCACTAACATGCTTTTTTTTTATTATTAGATAACAAAAACGCTTTTTTTTCTTTTTTTATATGGAACTGGTCATATATGGTAATATAGCTGTGCTATCCAGATATAGCCTTATTAATAGACAGTTTACAATCTATTTTAGTTATCGAATATTTTGTCCCTTTTCATCGACTTTTAAATTCAGTTTGAAGAAGACAAAACATTTGATACCAAAAATAGGTTTTTAAACTGACTATCGATAAGGTCGATAGAGTTTAGACATTCAAGAGATAATTATCGACAAAATTTTGGCGGCCATCTATTAATAGATGCGAGTTGTGATGTAATACCACTGGCGTTGAAATTTACGCTTTACTTTAAAAAATAAGGTCAAAACATTTTTTTCGCTACAATTTTTTTTTAAGATTACCTTTTGCAATTGCATTTTTATTTATACAGGGTATATCAAGACTGCTACCGAAAACGAAGCCGGGTGGTAGTTTTAGTGACTACAAACACAGTGCAACTAAAAATTTTGTAAAGAAACTCGACAAATTTTTTTTATCATTTTTTAAATGTCGTTTTTGGGTGGTAAATCCATAGGTTTTGCTTAAATAATAATTTAAACTCTTTTATACCTTAGACTCTCACTATTATTTTAGGAAAAAATGTAATAACCACCCAAATACGACCATATAAAAAATTACAAAAAAAAGTTGATTTGCGTCTGAAGTCACTAAAACGGGTGTTAGACCCGGCTTCGTTTTCGGTAGCAGTCTTGATATACCCTGTATGTATAGAATTTAACAAATCAAAATATGGTACAAGTGGCAGCCATATCCCATTGATCGATTTCTTCATGGCAACCTTTCATATGCATATGCCAACCCGCACTAGGCCAGCGTGGTGGACAATATGGCCTAACCACTCTCAATCGTCCTCTCGATTGTAGAGTAGGCCCGTGCTCTGCAGTGAGACGTATATGGGCTGATAATGATGATGATGATGAACCTTTCATATAGCAATACAATTATTTAAAAAAAGTTACGATCAAGTGTAGTATAGTAGTTGGAGGCGGTATTTATAGCTAGTTTCGTCGAGCTCGAGTGTAGGCGCCGTGGCTTAGTTGGTTAAAGCGCCTGTCTAGTAAACAGGAGATCGCGAGTTCGAATCTCGCCGGGGCCTAAGACAGACTTCTCAAGCGTGATCACTTTTTATTGTAGATATCGATATTCTAGTTACTAACATGGATTTTTTGTTTTTTTATATTTGAAAAAAAAATATATCTAGATTTCCTTTTTTTAAAAGAAAATTACCTAAACCACGCACTAAAACGGTGAAGGAAAACATCGTGAGGAAACCTGCATACCATAGCGGTTCATGAGAATTTCTATGGTATGTAAGTCCGCCAACCCGCACTAGGCCAGCGTGGTGGACTATATGGCATAACCACTCTCAATCGTACTCTCGATTGTAGAGTAGGCCCGTGCCCTGCAGTGGGACGTATATGGGCTGATACAGATACAGAAAAGAAAATTCCTAATATTTTAAGTTTATTACATAAAAGATATAAAAAAAGAGGATCCAGCTTGTAACTAATATAAAATGTTGGCGTAAATATTTTTTTGCTTTGCATTGTTGCTCGAATGGAGGCCACGTAGCGGAAAGCGTGGGACGTCCACCCACAAGCTGGTCCGACGACCTGGTGTCGGTCGCGGGGTCTCGCTGGCTGCAGGCTGCCTCCAACAGGTCTCTGTGGAAATCATTGGGGGAGGCCTATGTTCAGCAGTGGACTTCCTTTGGCTGATGGATGAATGGATATTAAAATATTTTTTTAATTTGACAACAAATTAAGTTCGGTTATTTTTAACTTGGCCGTGTTTAGCAATCGTCGAGTAATTATTTTTTCAATATCACTCAACATAAAGAAATTCAAATTTTGCTTGCTACTTATATCCAATTAGGGTATTATTTCTCCCGCCAAACAGCAGTTTAAATGCACCGTTGTGATTCGGTGTCAAGGACATTGTAGCCAGAGTAACTACTGGACATATTGAGACTTAACATTATGTCTCTGGTTGTCCAGCGCAGTGGAATGCCAAGTATTGCTTTGTAATTCAACGTGTTAGATTTTGCCAGTGTTCATGAGCGGTCGTATCGCTTAGCATCACATCAGGCGAAAGGCACGCTCGTCTCGTCATTCACTGCAGTAAAAAAATATTTTTTTTAATTGCTGCCTTTTTCGAACAGCCCCCGTGGCACAGTTGGTTAGACGCCGGCTGAGAAACGAGAGGCCGCGGGTTCGTTCCCCGCACCGAGACAAATACTTGTGGTCTGGGTGTTTGTGAGACCGAAAAGTCTCTCGTAGTTCCTGATACACGACACAAGACTCGATCTTAGTGTGGGGTCAACAATGTGACTGTTGGCCGTATTTATTTACTTATTTATTTTTGATTTATTTAACAAAATGCTTTGTCGGCGGTCGTATCGCTTACCATCAGGTGAACGGCATGATTTTGCCACTCATTGCAACAAAAAATATTTAGATACTGCCTTATTCAACAATCTTTTTCATCCACAGCCCAACAATCAAAACAGCAGAACGCAACGCCGGAAAAACGCAACGCGTCTCCAAAACCATCACCGAAGCGAGAAATCCCAGCGAGAACAGAAGCTCCGCTAAAACAAGAAGTTATACCACCTAAAGAAGTTGCTCCGAAGCAGGAACCCTTGCCCAAGATGAAGAGTCCGAAGGTGGAAGTAGCGAAGGAGGAGGTGAAGGCCAGACCGTCCAGGGTTCAGTTCATGGAGTCTATAAAGGCTAAAGTGAATTCCCAGGTTAAGGAGGAGCCTAAACTGGTGCCTAAGACGTGAGTAACTTACACACATACGTATTTTATATATAATTATATGTGTTAATTAGTATATATTTACGTGACCATTTTTCGTATCTTAGAGACACCCTTTTGATATCATATCTGCATCATCCGCCAAACAGCAGTGTAAATGCACAGTTTTCGGTTTGATTTTATCTCAAGCATTGCTTTGTAATTGTTTGGCTTTGCTACTGTTCATGAGCGGTCATATCGCTTATCATTTATTGCAATAAAAAAAATCACGCCTTTTTCCCAAGAGGTGCTACTAGGATACCCAAATTTCGTCTTGCATTTTATTTTACTGGGTGTTAGGTCTCCCATATGTGGGAGGCCGGTTGGGTAGGTACCACCGTAATGTTTATTACTCCTGCAATACAGCAATGTAAATACACAGATGTTTTACTTCACCGCTTTAGTGCGTGGTGATTGAGTATCAATACACACATGACTCCGAAAAGTCAGAGGTGTGCCCTGGGATTCGAACCCGCGACCACCGTGAACATGATTGCAGCCGCGTCTAGTTCAGTAGGCGACCACGTACTTTCAAAACATAATAAATCTTAATTTAAAGGAATAATGTTTATTGTTACCTGAAGTTGATTGTAATTTAAGACTTTGCTACATCTCGTAGTTCGAAATTCAAATGTATAAGTATAAGCAACCTCGGCCACTTTTGGCGTGTGATTTTGTTCCGGACCCTGTATCTAGTATATATTTGTTCGAAGGATTTGTCTTTATTTGCCATTAATTAATCTATACATATAAATAAAATTGAAGTGTCTGTTTTAAAAGTGAAAATTAAAAAAAAAACCAACTACATATCGTTATATACACGATAACTGTGCCGTAAATGATCTTTAAAAAATTTTTGTCTGTCTGTCTGTCTCACTGTTTGTTCCGGCTAATCTCTGAAATGGCTGGACCAATTTTGACTTTCACTGAAAGATAGCTATTTTTTGCGGGAGTAACATAGGCTACTTAAATATTGAAAAAACAAATTAGGGTACCGCAGAAAAAAATAAACTCTTAAATTTTGAGGTTGTTTTTTTAAATATGAGCTCATTATGTTTCTTTGATTTATTTGGTCTATAAATATTCTAAAAATGTCAGGTAGCTGATATAATAAGGAGCAACTTAGGCTACATTTATTTTTGGAAAAATCTTTTATTTTAGAAAAATAAAGTTTTTGTTAAATTCCACGCGGACGAAGTCGCGGGCACAGCTAGTACATAAATATACCTAATCTAGTACTGGTAGTAGGTCTCTCATATGCCATCTGCAATGTCTATTCTTTCGCCAAACGGCTGTGCAAAAACACCACTGTGTTCCAGTTTGAAGGACTTTTGGCGTGTGATTCAGTGTTGCCAACCGTACTATTTAAATCGTATTTGTATGACCTTTTTGGCTTTGGTACGATGTACGATCGTAAATTCATAATCGTACGCAAAATATACGATCTTTTCAAATATTAGAATAACATGGAAAAAAATATTCCGATTAATTTTATTTGTCAATAAAAATTAAATATTTAAGTATATATAAAAGAATAAATTCTTCGAGAAAAAAATATTCCGATTAATTTTATTTGTCAATAAAAATTAAATATTTAAGTATATATAAAAGAATAAATTCTTCGACTCTTGCATCTGATGTTGCTATTGAGTCTGATAGCGACTGATATTTTAATTTATATCCATACATGGCACTGCTGTGCAATAATTACCTATACAAATATAGGTAGACTACTACCTACATTTGGTATAGGTGATTATTCGTGATTTAATTATAATAGATAAATTTTATCTATCTAAAACTTTGTATTTCATTATATTAAAAAGTACAATTACATTTATTATTTAAATAATTTGCTGTAGTTTTATTGAATTTTTTAAAAAGTACTATTTTTTTTCTAGAATTCTTGGTAAAATACGATTTTTCCTAGTGTGTTATACGATCCTCTAGAAAATAAAGTTGGTAACACTGGTGTGATTCTGTTCTGGACACAATCTAGTATATATTTGATCAAAGCCTGTTGTTTTGTCCCCAGCTACATCCTCCAGCACCTATCAATCGGCGACACAGTGATAATGTCGGTGGACAACCTGGCGTCGTTGTGCGCGAGCCAGGGTTCGGGGTACGTGTGTCTCGCCATGCACGAGACATACGAAGCCGACTACCAGAGGCTGTGCGAAGATTACGTGCTGGACTGTGAAGCTGATGCTAATGTTTACAAGTAAGTGTTAATATATTTACTGGTGGTAGGTCTCTCATATCTCTATGTGAGAGGCCATCTGGGTGGGTACCACCGCAGTGTCTATTTGTCCCGTCAAACACCAGTGTAAACCCACTGTTGTGTTTCGGGTTGAAGGGCATTGTAGCCAGAGTAACTACTGGACATATTGAGACTCAACATCTTATGTCTTAGGATGGCGAGCGCAGTGGAGTGCCAAGCATTGCTTTGTAATTCAAGGTGTTGTTTGGTTTTGCTACTGTTCATGAGCGGTCGTATCGCTTACCATCAGGCAAACGGCATGCTCGTCTCGACATTCATAGCAATAAAATATATATATATATATATATATATATATATATTAATTAGCGGCCCGGACCAGCTTTGCCGGGTACAAATACATTTGTCTACAATAATATGTACGTATTATACATACAGGGTGTATTAAGACTGCTACCGAAAACGAAGCCGGGTGGTAGTTTAAGCGACTTCAGACACAATGCAACAGAAAATGTTGCAAAAAAAAGCGACCAAAAAATTTTGTTTTTTTTTATATGTTCATATTTGGGTGGTAAATACATTTATTTTCCTAAAATAATAGTGTTTACCCTTTTATTTATAGACTAAGGTATAAAAGAGTTTAAATTATTATTTTGGCTAAATAAAACTATGGATTTACCAACCAATATGATGATATTTAAAAACTGATAAAAAAAAAATTACGCGTTTCTTGGCAATTTTTTTATTTGCTTTATGTTTATAGTCAGTAAAACTACCACCCGGCTTCGTGTTTGGTAGCAGTCTTGATATACCCGGTATTTGTCAGAAATTATCTCACTATTGTCGATCCATGTTTTCTCGTGGGCGCCGTCAGGGTTAAAGCGGACAGAAAAGCAACTAAGCAATTGCATAGCACAGAAATTAAAAAATACCATTAATGCAAAATCGAATAAAATAGATTTTACACACCGTTTGCAATTAATTGTATTAACTACATGAGAAACAAGTTTTAACTTCTACCTACGACATTGTTGTATTTCTAACTGCTTGGGTAAATTATACTTAAACATAATAATAACTCTTTATTATAACACCATGTAACAAACAATAAGAATAAAGACAAAATAGAAAAACAAAATACAGTAAACACAGAAACACAATATATAGTTGGTGACATAACTGGCGGTCTTATCGCTTAAAGCGATCTTTTCCAGATAACCGGTTGGAATTATAAATGGTAATTGAAAATCACCGTTGTGGATACTTACATAGCATTATGCTGAATTATAACCCTTTTATGATAATTCTGTAATATGGTTGCGATTAATAAAGAACTACATTAATATGGATACAATCTATACCAATATGTATATAAAGCTGAAGAGTTTGTTTGTCACCGCTTATCTCAGGAACTACTGGTTCTAATTTAAATAAATATATAACGCCCGGTAGTGAAATACATAGTCCTGACCCCACACTAAGATCGAGTCTTGTATCGTGTATCAACTACGAGAGACTTTTCCGTTTTTTTTTTTTTCCGACTTTTTACGAGAGACTCATAAACACTCAGACCCGAAACAAACTGTGATTCACACAAATATTTATATAAATTGATATTTCTTTCTGATTTGGTAAATCATACATAAATATTACAAAAGAAATTATTCATGAACATTGAAAATCATCATGATCATGAAAATCATGCAATCCTGTCCTCTCCTGTGGTTCATCCATTCGAATTTGAAAGAGTAGCAAATATGTATATTTGAATTCCTTACTCAGCCCACGGGAACACTGTATTTTTTCGGGAATTAAAGTAGCTTATTCCTTTTCTAAGTATCTGCACCCGGCTGAAGACAAGTCCGACCTCTAATATTCAATAGTTATTAATTATTATGCTAATACAAATAATTGTACAGCTGTGTATTATAATGTTAATGACATTATTATTTAAATCTTCTGTATTGACTATACAAAAAGGCTAAAGTATGATGTCATTAAACTACGAGATCATTGCTATTCATTTAAAATAGATACCCAACACACATTCATACATAAAGTCACGCCTTTTTCCCAGAAGGGGTAGGCAGAGGTGTCAGGATACCCACATTTCGCCTTGGTATGTTCCGTGCCACGATGTGATAGGTGGCGAGCCTATGGCCATATCAGGCACAAATTCCTGACTGGGCTGATAATGAATAGAAAAATCCAATATCACTTTGCCCAGCCCGGGATTCGAACCCGAGAACTCAGCTTTATAACCGCACCGTAGTACAACTACGCCACCGAGGCAGTCATAAATACCCAACAGTCATATAAATTGTTCTGACCCAGCTATTAATTAAGTATTGTGGGTATCTAAAATTACCAGAGACTTTTCTGTCTCAACACCAAGGCCCGAAACAAATGATTAATAAATAAATACACCCAACAGTCACATACATAGTCCTGACCCCACACTAAGATCGAGTCTTGTGTCGTGGGTATCAGAAATTACCAGAGACATTTCCGTCTCAACACCCAGACTCGAAACAAATACATGTGGATCACATAAATGTTTGTCTCGGTTCGGGGATCGAACCTGTGGCCTCTCGTTTCACAGGCGGCGTCTAACCAACTGCGCCACGGAGGCTGACAAGTCCATATGCTTTAACATATTGATTATATTGTGCTGCACTAAATAGTATGTAAATAATCGGCACCGATATATCTATAGTCATCTCTTTCACTCCTAAGTAATAACACTATCTTCTAGCTTCAGTGTTGAGCAAAATAAGCGGTACAAATATTTGTATATCCGTCTCTTTCACTCGTATGTAATCGCATGATTTTCCTTCTCGCTTATGTGTTCCCGCGGTTCTGGGGTACATGCGCAGTTTATACAGATTTGACTCGCGAAATCTGTTATGTAATAAAACATTATTCAATTACGAGTCACTTTAAAATGGAATATTTCAGTATGCTTCGGTGTTTGCAGTTGTATTACGGTATGATTGCAAAGCTGTCAAAGGGTTCGACTCCCGATAGGGCAAAGTGAATAGGAATATAAGGTTAAACGTGGGTGTTCTGCACCTCTGCCTACTCTTTCTGGGGAAAAGGCGTGAGTTTATGTATGTTTATTATTGAAATGAATAATTTTATACAAAATAAATGAGAAGTTAATATATCACATAATAATGTTTTAGAAAATATCCAATGGCTAACTCTCTCATAAAGTATGTGGTTTACAACACAGAATACTAACAGAAGTCAAGCTCCATACAAAGCGCGCTAAACCAACGCACACATAGACGGCGTTCACCGACACGATATTTGAGACCAGTCGAAACCACTGCGAGCGCGATTGTCACTCGCTTCGGACACGCATCTAGTGATATTTATTGTGCAAAGATGGAGCGAATGAATAAAAGTTATTACACTTGTATAAAACTTCGGATTATAATAATTGAAAATAAATTTCTTTAATAAAATACACAATATCATACAAAAACGATAAAAAAATTCTTAGATTATGACATACACATTCTCAACGACTATGTAAATAAAATGACAATTTATTTATTTTGTTATAGTTTTTTTATATTGTATTTTAATAATTAATCAAACGATGCGAGTGCTATTACGACGATACTTGTTTTCGCATAAGCCAGAGTTAACAGCCCTGGCGCGAACGCCGAGCGTAGTGTGAGTGTGGCAACAAAAGTGAAGTACATACACAAGCTTGACTTCTGTTAGTATTCTGTGGTTTACAATATCAATTATTTTACTAAGAGACACATTAGATGTATCTACTTTCTTAAAAATAATAGTCATAAGATTTTCGACTAAAAAAAACAAAAAACTTTTTTGTTTTTGTTAATAATAATTAAAATTTTCATATTTCGGCCTATAAATATTATGGTTTGTAAGAAAAACCAACAAAAACACGCTTGAGAAGTCTGTCTTAGGCCCCGGCGAGATTCGAACTCGCGATCTCCTGTTTACTAGACAGGCGCTTTAACCAACTAAGCCACGGCGCCTACACTTGACCTCGACGAAACTAGCTATAAATACCGCCTCCAACTACTATACTACACTTGATTGAACTGATTTTAATATTCGTATTGCTATATGAAAGGTTGTCATGAAGAAATTGTTCATGCGATATGGCCGCCACTTGTACCATATTTTGATAAATAATTTTTTATAATTACCGTTAAGATGTACAATAAAGAGTATGACCTTAATCATGCAAAAGAGACTGCATATGAAATATCACTTCAGGGTCATCAATTCGGAAAGTAAACCAACATTATTGTACACTGACTGTACCCGCGATTTAGTCCGCGTGGAATTTAATAAAAAAGTTAGTTTATTTTGTTTTGTTTTTTTTAGTTTTTGCATTTTTATTTTAATTATTGATTCGTTGGTGGGAGAAGTGGTGGGAGGCGCCCGACGTGACGGCCCAGTGGTGTTTTTCTAAAATAAATGTGGCCTAAGATACTCCTTATTTATTATATCAGCTACTTGACAACAAAAGTCCCGTCAAAATCGTTCCAGCCATTTCAGAGTAGTTGGACATTGTTTTTATTTTCACTTTACAAACAGTCACTTCAGTTTTATTTAAATGTATAGATAAGACTATATAATTTGAAAAATAAATATAACATAAATATTACAATGAAAACTATTTCTAAAAATTAATATGTAGCATAAAAAATTTGTCCACTTGATTGAACTGTTTTTAATATTCGTAATGTGATATGAAAGGTTTCCATGAAGAAATTGCTCATGCGATATGGCCGCCACTTGTACCATATTTTGATTAGTTAATCTATACATAATATAAATAAAATTGCAATAACTATTTCTAAAAAAATATGATAAACTTAAAAGAATTACTCACTTTTTAATGTAAAGCGTAAATTTCAACGCCATTGGGTAGGTATTATACTTCACAACTCCATCCATTAAGTCGACAAATTTTTTTATCGATAATTATCTCTTGCATCTAAAGTCTTGTAGACCTTATCCAGACACTAAAAACCTGTTTCTGTTATCAAATTATTTGTCTTTTTCGCTCAAACTGAATTCAAATGTCGTTAGAAAGGGACAAAACATTCGATAACTAAAATAGGTTTGTAAACTGTCTATGAATAAGGCTATATCTGGATAGCACAACTATATTACCATATGAACAGTTCCATAAAAAATAAAAGAAAAAAATGCTTTTTTGTTATCTAAAAATTACAAAAAAGCATGGTAGTGACTATACAATATGTTACACTTTACAAAAATTAAAAAATTTCGTTTGAGAAGTTTGTCTCTAGGCCCCGGCGAGATTCGAACTCGCGATCTCCTGTTTACTAGACAGGCGCTTTAACCAACTAAGCCACGGCGCCTACACTAGTGCTCGACGAAACTAGCTATAAATACCGCCTCCAACTACTCTATACTACACTTGATAATAAACTAATTAATATTATTATTTGTGAAGTAATATTTGCTTTATTCAGTTATATTGTAAGAGCATCGATATTGCTGATCTGTGCAATAACATTTCTTTGTTTAACAGACTATTCTAGAATGTTTTTATTTTTCAAAACATATATCTTAATGCCTCTGATTCATTGGGATAGGCAGAGATTATAGAGCGCCTAGTGATTTTAAAATTACATTTTGCTTACTCAATTGTCATTCTAATTCTAACCCACATTTTATTGGTTTTTGAATATTTTGCAATATTTCACTTTTTCCTTGTTTTAAATCCATCACATGGTTGGCTATAATATATTAATTTAAAGTTTAAACGATAAGACCGCCATTTGTATTTTTTAAATATTATTTTTATATCTGTATATTGTATTTTTTATGTGTACTAAGAATATAAAGATTTAAATAAATAATTATGCGGTATTCATAATAGCATTACTGACAGAGGTTTCAAAAATGGTCTGTGAAAATTTGAAAAGTCTCTCGTAGTTCCTGATACTCATGACACAAGACTCGATCTTAGTGTGCGGTCAAGACTATTTATGTGACTGTTGGGTGTTTTTATTTATTATAGCTTATAGCCTTCCTCGATAAATGGACTACCCAACACTGAAAGAATCATTCAAATCGGACCAGTAGTTCCAGAGATTAGCGCGTTCAAAAAAACAAACAAACTGCAGCTTTATAATATTAGTATAGATTATTTATTTGTTTCGGTTTTGGATGTTTGTGAGAGCGAAAAGTCTCTCGTAGTTCCTGATACTCATGACACAAGATTCATCTTACCATGGTTTTGAAAAGCAACGATGTCGTAGTTTAATGACTTCATACTTCAACCGTTTTGTATAAAGTCAATACAGAATATTTATGTGACTGTTGGTTGTATTTATTTATTAATTTAAATATTTTTAAGCTTTAAAGTGATCGAAACGTCGGGAAGTTAAAAAAAAATTGAAATAAAACTATTATTTATGGATTTTATCGCAGATTTGGTTTAATTTTTACATAATGGTTTGTTAGATTTACGCGAATGTAGCCATTGAAATAAAACTAAATTATTAAACCAAATCCGCGATAAAATCCGTAAATAATAGTTTTATATCAATTATTTTTTATTTTTTTTTAACTTCCCGACGTTTCGATCACTTTACAGCTTTCGTGGCCACGGGACGGACTGAATGGATATTTAAATGTTATTTCCACTGACATGACTGACTGGATATTTGAATATTGTTTCCAGACCATCTCCAGGCGACAGTCTGTCCTACCTGCAACCGGAGGACGGCGCGTGGTACCGCGCCCGCTGTCTCACTCCCACCACTATAGCATTGTTGGATGCCAGCAAAACAATTCGTCTCAAACCCACCGACAACTGCAAGGCACTACCGCCCAAGTATCAAGACATACCGGAGTTCTGTTGCCTGTTGGAGAGCAATGATGTTGAGGTGAGAGAATTGAAATAAAACTATTTTTTAACCGAATTCATAAAAAGGAGGAGGTTCTCAATTCGTTTGTATATTGTTTTTGTTTGTCACCTCATATCTCTGTGCTGGGTGAAACGATTGAAGAGGAGTTGGGTGAAGGGGGGAGGTGGGGTAAAATCAATAAACATGTGAATACTCCAATATCTTCGGCAACTTTTAATCGATTTTAGCGATTTCATTGTCATCGGAAATAATATATTCCTTGTGGGACCACCTCTTCGTCATTTAAATGCCTATCGACAGTAAAAAATAGATATTCTTTTTATCTACGGATTTGAAGTACCAGCGCTCCCTCTATATTACAAATACTCTAAGTATAATATTAATTATAATGTTTATTGCGTAGGTGGGAGCGAACATAAGGTGCACTCTCCTCGCTAAGACACCTAGAGGATTCAAAGTGTCGATATTCGATGTCGATAATGGTGCTGAAATTGGCAGCGGGGAGGTTATGAGGTGGATACCACTAGTGGAGTACCCTAAACCGGTGGTTGCAGGTTAGTACTTTTTTATTGCAATGAATGACGAGACGAGCAGGCCTGATAGTAGGCGATACGACTACTCATGAACAGTAGGTAAACCACTGCCCTCGCCATCCTAAGACATAAGATGACAAGTCTCAATATATCCAGTAGTTATTCTGACTACAATGTACTTACTATGGCGACTTATAAAATTGTTATACAGGTGTATACAGATTGCGACAAAAAACGAAGCCAGATTGTAGTTTTTGTGACTTCAGAAAGAAAGTAACAAAAATATTTAAAAAAAAATTGCAATTGAAAATAGTTTAAGATTCAAAACAAATTGGGAATATGCATGACACTACAAAATAAGTAAAAATATTTTTATAATCCTTAATGATGTTCCAACAACTCTAAATTGGTAAAATAAATACTTAAAAACGACATCTCGAATTTGCCGCGATTTTTTTCGAATTTCCTCGAAAAGTAACGTGACGACAGTATTCACGATCTTATGAAATTTCAGCATGTTGGGTGAATTGTTTTACTTTTGTTTATGAGTTATTTTGGTTTTTCTTTATATTATAACAAAATGGTTTTTTTGTGAAGAAATGCAGTTCGTTGCAATTAATGAAAGGAACTTAGTCTAAATACTACGTTGTTGATATCGTGTATGCTGACGTTACAGATAGTTCGCGCAAATATAATATTTTTTTGTACTTTTTTGGTTCATATTTTCGAAGAGTTACATTTTTCCGGTAATGTAATTAGATACAGAATGGATAAGAATAATAAATTACATGCATATTCCCTATGTATAATATGACAATATTGGAAATATCTATAACACTCATTTGTTGTGTGTGCATTTTGTTTCTTTTTCCAAAAGTTTTTTTTTTATTAAACAGACTTTTTTTTTCATTTTACCAGTAAATATGTGTTGTATTTTCACACAGCTCCACCCCGCGTACCATCCCCCACCCGCCCCCCCCTAGTGAACGGCACCCGAGCGTCCATATGCGACGTGCAACAGAACAGAATATGCGTGCTATCAGCTGATGAGAAGGCACAGACCGCCTTCCACTCTGTTATGGAGGACGTGGCGTTGTACGGAGCTAGTGGTGAGTAATCTATACTAATATTATAAAGCTGCAGAGTTTGTTTGTTTGTTTGAACGCGCTAATCTCTGGAACTACTGGTCCGATTTGAATGATTCTTTCAGGGTTGGGTAGTCCATTTATCGAGGAATGCTATAGGCTATATATCATCACGGTATGACCAATAGGAGGAAAGCAGTAGTGATATTTTTAGCAAATACGAGGAAATTTTGTTCGTTTTTCGTGGTCCGATTGGTCGATAGTCTAAACGGATAGAATTAAACATTTTGACCGCCATTTTAAAACGTGTATGCACCCGGGCGGAGCCGGGCCCGACCGCTAGTCATTGAAACATACATAAACTCACGCCTTTTTCCCAGAAGGGGTAGGTGCCAGGACACCCACATTTCGCCTTATATATTCCGTCCCACTGTTCCGTAGGTGGCGAGCCTATCGCCATATCGGGCACAAATTCCTGACTCCGGGCTGATAATGAATAGAAAAATCCAATATTACTATGCCCAACCCGGGATTCGAACCTGAGACCTCAGCTTTGTAAGCGTACCATAGTACAACTACGCCACCGAGGCAGTCCGTAAATAATAAAACTATTATTTACGGATTTCATCGCGGACTGAGATAATCGTATTAGTCATCCACTCAGTGACTGTTACTAATTACTATACATATTCCTTTCTTTTTACTGCACCCCTCCCCCGTGACATGGGTTGTAACAGACGTAGGAAAAAATGTGGCTCTTTAAAAACTTACAAATGTTGTAAAATGTAATTTTTGGCTCTTACGAATTATCATTTTACCCCCTGGTATAGATGGGTGTATAGTTTAGCAAAAAGAGTGTGTTTTGAATAAGGGCGCCAAAATCTAATTTAGTATTAACATGTCAATCCGATATACTACCACGGAAAATGTTTAGATACTTTTATTGATTGCTGTAAATAGTCTCTTTGTTTAAAATCACAAAACAAACAGAACCATACGAAAATGTATATACATACCTAGGTATAAAATTATTCAACGAACACAATGAAATGTTTTATAGTGTTGCCATAATTGTTTTTCTTAAATGCCAGCTGTCACCGCATCATACACTTTTTTGCCAAGTTATATTTATTTTTACAGCGTCTCCGTTGTCGTCGCCTCCGTCCCCGGGCGACACTGTGGTGGCGCAGTACAGCGACGGGCTGCACTACAGAGCGCTGCTGCAACGCACCAACGTCGCCAGCAACAAGTACAAGATACAGTACCTTGAATACGGTCAGTATATACTAGTTTATACAAGGTATATCAACTGCTACCGAAAACGAAGCCAGGTGGTAGTTTTACAGCCGTTCTCAATAATCTATCTGTCTTTAACTACAGATTTCATTAGATATTTCGATGCATTTTACGTTTCAGTTAACAAAGATACAAAAATATAGATATGGTGCATATGTTTATAGATACCTAGGCATGATAAATATATATTTCTATCTTTGTTTAATAAATTGTAGCATTGAACCGACATAATAATGGTAGCCAGTTTAACCTCTAGTTAACGATAGATAGGATATAGAGAACGGACGTTAGTGACTTCAGACACAATGCAATAAAAAAATAAAACCATAAAGTAATAGTTTGCTTCCTTTTAATTTAAAGACAATATGGTACGCCATGGTTTAAATTATTATTTTAGCAATAACTATGGATTTACCACCCAAACAGGATGGTATTTAAAACATCACAAAAATAGATTTTCGCAGAGGAAAACATCGTGAAGGAACCGGCGTACCATAACAATTTCTAGAAATTTCTATATGGAGAGTCCGTCAACCCGCACTAGGCCAGCGTGGTGGACTATACTAACCCCTCTCAATCGTCTTCTAGATTGTATACGGAATGATTAAAAATGTTGAAAACTACAATTTTACTAATGATCAAATACTGATACCATCCTGTATCTGTTTACTCATGAAAATAAAAATAATTTATAATACATTACACATACATATTAGTATGTTATATTTAAATCACAATATATAACCTGTACGTCTAGTATTATTTTCGTTTATCTCGTCATCTGTACTGCCCCATTAGTTCTTTATTATATTAATGCAGTCCATCCAAAGTTTGCCTGGAAGAGATCGCAGCTAGCGATGAGGTCGCCTATTGTTACCATGTCTTTAGTTTTAAGTATTTAATCTGTTATTGTTCCTTTTTTATGGTGTACAATAAAGTATATATAAATATTAAATAAATATAAATACATCTCCAGGTAACGTGGAAGTGACTACGCTACAGAAGCTATACGCGTGTCCCTCCGAGTTCGACTCGTCTGCTGTCCCTCCCCTCTCCTCCATACTGATGCTGGACGTGCAGACGCCTCTCACTCCGCCCGCTGAACAGTACCTGGAGAGGCTGAAACAGGAGGTTGTCGTTTTGGTGAGTAACAGATATACTTATAAGTTGTATTTATATATATAACGACGCAGAAGTCCCATTTGGATTTTTAGAATGAGTGACGTCAGCAATACTGACGTCACTCATTTCATTATTTGCAGACATTGAAGGATAATGAAACAATTAACACTTACAATACGCTTATAATTTTATCACAAATATTAGAAACACAATATTAGGCTTTAATTTTGTTATAACGCAATCACTCACTTATAATTAAATCTACAACACAGCAAATAAAGGTAATTAAGGTTTTCTAAATACACTCACAAGATTTTGAGATGTCTCTCTCCTTCGGTTCCCAACATGAAAAGTTTTGCGATCAAAAACTCACCAAAACAAAGTGAATAATAATTATGGCGGATTTGTCACCGGAACTAGCTTAAGTAAATTATTTTAAATTTAAAACAAAACAATGTGTGATAACTGTAAACGTTATACATTAAAATCTAATTAAACTAGCTAGTAATTTTACAATTTTTACATTAATTTTAGCTATTCTTATTTCAAATCGGATGTGTTTTTATCAAACCTGAATATGGACGCCAATTTAGCTTGAAATAGATATTGTTACTGATTGATAAAAACCCATCGATTGATGCTTATAAAACATTATATTAATTTACAATATGGTTTAGATAATTAATCTTTGCACATAAAACAAATAATAATTTATGTTTGTGTTTTACACCAACAACAATGAAATTGAAGTATCCGTTTGAAGTTACAAAGTCAAGTTTATTAACATTTAGAAAAGGCACCAAGTGCTTGTTTTAATTTTTAGTGCGATTTGGTTAATATTAATTATTTAATTAACCTGATTAAATAATAATCGACACGATGCGTCGACACGGCCATTCTGCGAGATGGTGCGCGCTCTGCACCAATCCAAGGCAGTAGCTCTGAAATATTAAGTGTCAAATTTTAGTCTAGCGCCTTTATACAGGAACGCTAGCTGATGACTTGGTTCAGTATATATTTTTTTTTTATTGTTTAAGTTTGTTTGAGCATTTGAATGTCAATAATAAATGTTTAGCTAACTAACTTCACCAAGTTATCAGCTATGAGAGTTCTGTATACATAAACATAAGCCAAAGCATATGAAATAAATGTTTGATTAGGTGGCAATGTTCCCCGCATCTTTCCACAATTTATGATTTTATTTGCAATACAGTTACTCCACGTAAAACTGCATTTATGTTTAAGTAGATAAAAGTTGATGCTGTGGTCTGGGCATTGACGTATGCCGTGGTCCACAGAGGCACTAAGGGAAATGGGCTTTAGGTCGATGGTGTGGTCTGGATCATTAATTTAATATGATCGTGGTCCACACGGGAGCAAGGTAATGATGCTGTGGTCTGAGCGGTCTTGTGCGCCGTGGTCCACAGAGGTACTAAGGAAAATGGGTTCTAGGTCGATGGTGTGGTCTGGATCATAAATTTAATATGATCGTGGTCCACACGGGAGCAAGGTAATGATGCTGTGGTCTGAGCGGTCTTGTACGCCGTGGTCCACAGAGGTACTAAGGAAAATGGGTTCTAGGTCGATGGTGTGGTCTGGATCATTTATTGTGATCGTGGTCCACACAGGAATAAGGTGACTAAACAGACTAATGTAATAATACGTGTAACATAATAAGTAAATTTTGTTTTACATTTTAGTGAAAGTTGGTTTGGTTTAAGAAATTTATTCTCAAAAAGACAGAATTAGTCACTTACATGAGAATAACAAAGAAAGCTTAAGTAAATTTTGATTCATAGTACAGTGGTCGCTGTGTGAAAGTAGTTATAACTTCTGTAATAATTTGAAAAGCACTTGCCACATCTCATACAGTTTATGAACATGACAACACAAAGAATTAGCCATGTTAAATAAATTCTATGAATATAGTTTGTATAACACACAGCATAACACTTTAATAAGTTTTATGAAGATGATAGATATGGTGATCAATTAGCCATACACAGTGATAACGGATAGAACTCACCAGATTATATATCTTCTGGAGCTATACGTGGTAGTGATTGGCTTGATGTTTGCATTTGCAAAGAATGAGGTTCAGGTGTTGGCGTTAGCAGTCGTGATGTTCCAGTTTGTTGCTCATCATCCCTGGCAGACTCCGTCGACACGGTTCCTTGATCATTTGGCTGAGGAGCTCTACGGAGTTGGTCGTGGGCCACCTTGCGCGGTCGTCCTCGGCCTGTGACTCGTTTTACCATGTAGCGATCATTGTCTAAGACTCTGAAAATCTCAAAAGGTTCGCTGTATTTTAGATCAAGAGAAGTTTGATTACGTGGGTTATTTTTAATTAAGACGTAGTCTCCCCTTTGGAATGGTTTGAGCTTAGCCTTATTTTTATCAAAACGCTGTTTTTCATATTGAGCTGCCGCAGCCATCTTCTCCTGAACATGTTGTTCTAGTAAATCAAAATCCATTGATTCGTCGTCAATGTTTACTAATCTCAGGAGCTCTGGTGGAACACAGTGTTGTCTTCGTGTGAGGAGAGTTAGGGGTGCAACGCCGGTCACACGATGGGCGGTACAATTAAATGCAAGCTGTAATGCTTCTAATGCAACTTGCCATTTTTCTGTATCATAGTTTTTGATCATGGTCAGAGCATTTTTTAACGTCCCCATCATGCGCTCCACCTGTCCATTTGCTCGGCTAACTCCTGGCGCTATTGAATGGATATCAATACCAATACGGTCACAATATGCCTTAAATTCGCCTAGGAACTCTCTTCCTCCATCAACAACAATCTGTATGGGTGTTGCGAAAATATGTATGAGGCGTTTCAAAGCTGCAAGACTGCTACTCTGGCTTTTGTCATTAGCGTAACTTAAGAGAATGTATTTTGTATACGCATCAATTATAACAATTACGTATTCATCACGTCCTTCAGAATTTTTGCTGCCTAATTTGCCCGTGATATCCATATGAACCACTTGAAATGGTGCAGTGGGTTTTTGGATAGGATGTAATTGTACCTGCACAGCACCAGAAGGGCCCTTGGAAGTTCTGCATATGACGCAATTGTCAACAAAGCTCCTCACTCCTGTGCTCATCTTATCAAACCAGTAAGATTGCTTTAGCTTTTGCAGAGTCTTCTCCCATCCCGGATGTTGCAATGATGTGTGATAGGAATTAATTAAACTCCACTGGAATGATTTTGGAACTACTGTAACCTTGTACGTACCTTGTACGGTATCTGTTAAGACCTTTTTTAGTACGCCTTCTTCAACTTCAAAACCTGGAGTTGGATTTTCTACCAGGGGTCGTAATTTTTCATCGCGTCGCTGTTCTATTTGTATCCATTTCATGTCGTTTGTGAATACATTTATTGTATACTGACCGGGGGGATTTCTGCTGAAGAAATCTGCGTGTTGAAGTCTTTCACCCTTTCTATATTCGACCTCAAAATCATAGTTTTGAAGAAAGGCCCACCAGCGATGTACTCTAGGCAGGAGGTCTTTCTTGTGTCTTGATGCCTTGAGAGCATTACAGTCTGTGATAACTTTAAACTTACGTCCGTACAGATACTGTCGGAAGTGTTTGATTGCTCTCACTACCGCTAGGGTTTCCAGTTCATATGAGTGATAGCGGCTTTCTGTGTCAGTGGTGCGTTGACTCATATAAGCGATTGGGTGCTTGCGTCCTTTAATTTCTTGGACCAGCACAGCTCCATATCCCAAGCTACTGGCGTCAGTGTAAAGCTCAATTGGTGCCTCATCCTGAAAAAGAGATAGGGTAGGCGCAGTAGACAGGTATTGGATAATTTTCGAGCGAGCCTCGTTATGTCTGTCGTTCCATTCCCACTTAGTGTCCTTTTTTGTTAATTCATAAAGCGGTAGCATAGTTTGGGAAAAATTGGGAATGAAACGTCTGAAATAACTGGCTAGGCCATTGAATTGTCTAACTTGTTTAGTTGTAATCGGTACTGGTGCTTTAATTAAAGCCTCCACTTTCTTTGGACTTGGACCCACCTGCCCATCAGCGATTATATTGCCTAAGTACTCGATGGATCGTTTAAAAAAAGCAGTTTTTTCAACATTAATGGAAAAACCAGCACTTTGTAAACTAATTAAAATTTGCTCTATATTAGAGAGTCCCTCTTGGAAGTTTATGGATTTCGAGAGGACATCATCTACGTAGACTTGACACACCTGCTTTATCAATAGCGGCATTAATGCTTTATTAATACAACGTTGGTAAACTGAGCAGGCGTTACTTAGACCAAATGGCATGGCTAAATATTCATACAGCCCATCGGGCGTAATAAATGCAGTCTTTTCAATTGATTCGTCTGCGACTGGAATTTGGTGGAATCCAGCTGCCATATCAAAAGTAGTGAAGAAATAACCACCAGCCAGTTGGTCTATTTGGTCCGAAATAATTGGTAAAGGGTAGTGGTCCCTAAGAGTGTTCCTGTTCAGCTCCCTAAAGTCAACACACATACGATCCTGACCATTTTTCTTTTTCACCAATATTATTGGACTTGAAAATGAAGACTTACTTTCGCGGATGATTTTGTGTTCAAGTAATTCATTGACAATATTGCGTACTTTTTCCCGTTCTACCGGACTTAATCGGTATGGTCGACGTTCAACCCGCTTAGTAGGGTCTTTAAGTCGGATTTCTAATTCACCAGTATTAACTCTGGTCTTTGGAAACCCGCGAATGAATAAATATTCGTATTTATTTAGTAATATTTTCAATTCAGCTATTTGATCATCATTAGTTAAATCGGAATTTAAATTATCGAATTTATTACTGGCGGGTCGTATGTGGTTAACCGTTGGTTGATGAAATAGCCTAACACCCTGTGAATTGACCAATACTCCAAGGTTAGTATTTTCGACCAGATTTATTCCGATTATGATATCGGTACATATTTCATAATCTGCCACTACATGAAACTGTAACTCTACTCGTAAATTATCGATAATACAAACGGCTATTAATTTTGCTAGTGAAAGCACCGTATACTGACCTATTCCCCTTAAGTAATTAACTTCACTAACCCTTTTTCCTGGTAATTTGGCCGTTACAGACTCGCGTATTAGTGAACATTCTGCACCGCTATCGAACATGGCTTGAATTTTAACCTTACCAATTTCTATTTGTATGAAGGCTAATTTATTGAACCCCACACAATTAATCTTGGATAATACGGCACGTTCACGTTTAAAGCATTTATCGAATGTATGACCAACTTTTGAGCAAAATGTACACGATGGCTTGTCTGTCTCACTACCAAAAGACTGAGGAACTGATTTATTTACTTGAGAACGTGGTTGGGCGTCATCAGATTTCTTATTGAAACGACAGTCACGTGCTTCATGACCTGACTTTTTACAAATCTGACAAAACTGTTGTTTTTCAGAATATCGTGGCCGTTTGTTGACAACAGACTGAGTATTCGATAAACTCGGGTTTGTTCTTTTAATATGTCGTATAGATGACGCCACAGAAATAAGTTCTGGAACCGATGACGCACGTGCATTCAACAATTCAATTCTCAGTCGATCATCCCCAATGCAGCCGATAACCGCCTCAACCGCGTCCTCATTAGTTAATTTATCCTTTGTGATACGGCGCCAAAGTACCCAGGCCTCGGAAAGAAATTGAGCAATATCCTTAGTATTATCATAAGTATGTTCTCGGAATCTCAAAATGTCTCTAGAATACCTATTTTCAGGTTCAAATGTAGTTATTAATAAATTGCGCAATTCCTGCCACGTGGATGTGGAGACCAACCAATTGTCCACCCACAACCTGGCACGACCTTTAAGTAAACTTCCCACTTTCATTCTAACCTCATAATCGGTCAGGCTGTAGGTTTCCATGGCTGTACTCACATTTTGGCACCATTCACGTATTCCTACATGGGCGTCCGGATCATAAGATGGTAAAAAGACGTCACTAATTTTAACCTTATCTGGTTGTTTAGAAATACGATCAGACATGCCCTTCATTACCTGCAACATCTGCGTAAAAATTTCCATGGGTACGCCGCTAACAGAAGCAGAAACATTTTCATTACTTTCAGCAGAATGTCCGGCAGAAGCGGGTGGAAATCCCACTTCTGATAACGACGCAGAAGTCCCATTTGGATTTTTAGAATGAGTGACGTCAGCAATACTGACGTCACTCATTTCATTATTTGCAGACATTGAAGGATAATGAAACAATTAACACTTACAATACGCTTATAATTTTATCACAAATATTAGAAACACAATATTAGGCTTTAATTTTGTTATAACGCAATCACTCACTTATAATTAAATCTACAACACAGCAAATAAAGGTAATTAAGGTTTTCTAAATACACTCACAAGATTTTGAGATGTCTCTCTCCTTCGGTTCCCAACATGAAAAGTTTTGCGATCAAAAACTCACCAAAACAAAGTGAATAATAATTATGGCGGATTTGTCACCGGAACTAGCTTAAGTAAATTATTTTAAATTTAAAACAAAACAATGTGTGATAACTGTAAACGTTATACATTAAAATCTAATTAAACTAGCTAGTAATTTTACAATTTTTACATTAATTTTAGCTATTCTTATTTCAAATCGGATGTGTTTTTATCAAACCTGAATATGGACGCCAATTTAGCTTGAAATAGATATTGTTACTGATTGATAAAAACCCATCGATTGATGCTTATAAAACATTATATTAATTTACAATATGGTTTAGATAATTAATCTTTGCACATAAAACAAATAATAATTTATGTTTGTGTTTTACACCAACAACAATGAAATTGAAGTATCCGTTTGAAGTTACAAAGTCAAGTTTATTAACATTTAGAAAAGGCACCAAGTGCTTGTTTTAATTTTTAGTGCGATTTGGTTAATATTAATTATTTAATTAACCTGATTAAATAATAATCGACACGATGCGTCGACATATATGTTATACTTAATTAAACAAACGTTCACTCTCGAAGCTAATTTATTACTCTTTTGAGTTAACTTTTTACATAGACACATCATATATATACAGGGTATATCAAGACTGCTATCGAAAACGAAGCCGGGTGGTAATTATAATGACTTCAGACACAATGCCCAAATACAGCGATATGAAAAAAAAAATATGATTCACTTCTTTTTTGCAAATTTTTTAGTTTCATGTTGCCTAAAATTAAAGCCTGGCGTCATTTCAGTCGTAGTTTTAATTATTATACAAGTCAAATTTAAGATATTTCTTGTGGTACATTAAAATATAACAAAGGAGTTACATTGGTATCTAAATCGCCCAGTTGTGACTCGCTGCATACGCATACAAGGATAGAAAATAAAATGAAATGAATTTACAAAATCAACCAGAACAATTACAATGTGAAACATAAGTGTAAATATAACAAAACTAAAATTTCAAAACAGAGTCAAAAGTATATACCCTGTATGTACAAGTGACGTGTCATATATCAGAAACTACGAGAAACTTTTGATTTTCTTTTGATTAACTTTTGACTTTCTCAGATATCTAAAACCGAAGCCAGTTTTCCCGTCAAATAGCAGTGTAAACGCACTGTTGTGTTTCGGGTTGAAGGGCATTGTAGCCAGAGTAACTACTGGACATAATGAGACTTAACATCTTATGTCTCAGGATGGCGAGCGCAGTGGAATGCCAAGCATTGCTTTGTAATTCAAGGTGTTGTTTGGTTTAGCTACTGTTCATGAGCGGTCGTATCGCTTACCATCAGGCGAACGGCATGCTCGTCTCGCCATTCATAGCAATAAAAAATAAAAATAGTTTTTCTGGATCACATAAACACTCGGCTGGGTTGGAATTGTCGCGGCCTAAAGCAATGTTAATTTACTCCATTTAGATTGAAAGTTTATTATATTTAACAGCCTTCTGTGGCACAGTTGGTTAGACGCCGCCTGTGAAACGAGGGGCCGCGGGTTCGATCCACGCACCGAGATAAATATTTGTGTGGACAACAAATATTTCTTCCGGGTCTGTGTTCATGATCGGGTCTGTGATCGTCCGAAAAGTATCTCGTAGTTCCTGATGGGTATTGACACAAGACTCGGTCTTAATGTGGGGTCAGGACTATGTATGTGACTGTTGGATGTATTTATTTATTTATATATAAACAGGCGCTACCAGACGGCTCGTCCACGGCCCCTAGCGGCAGCGTGGCGAATCTAACAGTGGCGGACAGTAAGGAGGACGTCACTAAGAAACTGCGCGAGTTGACCAAACCGGAGTGGAAGAAATTCGAGGAAAAGGGAGGAGATGTGCTAGGTGAGAATATATTAAAACTCTCATGTTATAGAATTATGACAGTTATTGATGGGTGGACAGACACGGCTGCCAACATCTTCACGTGGTGTGTGGTCGCGGGTTCGAATCCCAGGGCACACCTCTGACTTTTCGGAGTCATGTGTGTCAATGGCAATCACCACGTACTAAAACGGTGAAGGAAAACATTGTGAGGAAACCTGCATACCATAGCGGTTTATAAGAATTTCTATGGTGTGTAAAGTCCGCCAACCCGCACTAGGCCAGCGTGGTGGACTATACTAACCCCTCTTAATCGTGGAGGAGACTCGTGCGCAATGCAGTGGGACTTATATAGGCTGATACAAAATACAGAACATTAGCAGGTGCGTCATTTCCTTAGATACCCTGTATACATATATGTACCTATAATACATCCTTATAATATTGCAGAAACCCCATGCCTGACGTACGAAGACCTGGAATGCTCTGAGTTGCCCGCCAGTGGTCTGCTGGAAGTGCTGGACGCTGGAGAGCTACAAGAAGGATCGCTGTCCGTGTGCGGAGCTAATGATAAACATGCTAAATATGTGTTCACTACGCTCGCGGATAGGGTAAGGATAGCTTTCAATATCCTTTCAACCATCGACAAACAGACATCATGACGCGAAATTTAAAAAGCAACCAAAAATAAGCGTTCCCTCGATATTTTTTGGTCGTATTTCGTGAGATCTTTGAATGAGATTTTCGAATGTTGGTTTGTATCGTTATTAGTTGAATTTTTTTTTTTTTTTTTTTTTTTTTTATAATGGCCCGGCATAGTGGCGGCATTGCACCTGATGGTAAGCGCAAATGCCGCCCAGGCAGAGTATCCATTGGCATCGGACGGCAGTCCCATGCCAATGGAAACAATTATGCCGGCCTGCTAAGGTGCCTCTTCACACCACGGCGGAAGGACCCAGGATTGTAGGAAGGAGGGAACACGTGAGAAATGAAATGAAATGCACTTACTTGCTTTATTTATAGCAATGAATGGCGAGACGGGGGTGCCAAATGCATGATGGTAAGCGATATGACCGCTCATGGATTATAGCTAAATTGATATTATAAATAGTGAGTTAAATTGAAATTAGTGTGGGTTCATGAGTATGTGTGTGACTATTATGTATGACGGGGACTCAGACTGATTGCCTAAATCTTCCGCCATCATTTCATGTGAGTTTTCCATAGGTATGGATCGCCGGCGATCTCCAGTAGTCTATTTCAGCAGAATAAACACGTTGTTCTATTGCCACGATTAGTTTTATTGTATCAATACAATTTGGTAATCAAACTAACAAAGATTAACAGTATGAAAACAGATTTAAAGTAAACGGGTTGGCACGGGAGCGATACCGCCTTGTTTTCAAAATGCGATAACGTTTTCCTCTCCACTGTCAAAGTCATTATTTCATTTTGAGACAAGTAAGCAGTGTTGCCGCGTGCGCGACCCCATTCGGGTGTTGCCCACTTTAAATCTTATTTTCCAAAGACAAATCTATTTCCAGATACAAAACTCAAACATCAATTGGATTAAACAAATCAATACTATTGCCATGTATCCTAATTGAATAAGCCATCTCGCTCCGTCATGTATATTATTGTTTCAACTCTGGCGAAGTCCTACTAATATTCTAAATGCGCAAGTTTATGTGTTTGTTACTTTTACATGCTCAAACCACTGAACCAAATTGAAATAGCAATATTTCCCATTATTAGGATACAAAAAGTATGAGCAACCGGGCGAACCCGGGCCGGACTGCTAGTTATTACTTCAACTCTAGCATTATTATATTAAAGAAATAAATATTCATGCAATGTACACGTGGTTTTCAGATGGCTGCGTACTGCAACAGCGCGTTGGGCCGGCAGCCCTACCTGCCCACCAAGACCGAGCTGTGCATCACGCAGCTGCCGCCCGGTGAGTTGTCATGTCGGCCTGGCTATACCACGTTTTGCCGGCCTGGCTATACCGCTACGTTGTCAATTAGGAAAAACAGCATCTGTATCTATATCAGCCCATATATGTTCCACTGCAGGGCACAGGCCTCCTCTATAGTTGAGAGTACGATTGAGAGTGGTTAGGCCATATAGTCCATACAGTCGACAGCATATCACATATGTGTCGCATTTTTTTTTCTTTTTTATTTGAATAAGAACAGAAAACGAGCAAATTGACCTAGCGAACATTCTATGGAAAGTCGTGTTAATATACTTCCCATCAGAAAAATCCAATCACCTTGCAAGTTTGTTTCGTAAGGATTATCAGAAAAATAGCAGACATATAGAGCACACTAAGGCTCAATTGCACAAACTAACATTGCCAATACCTTTGCCCTTGAAACTGTCAATTCCATACATTCGCAAGGTCAAATACATCTCAAATGTATGGCGATGACATTTTCATAGGCAAAGGTATTGGCAAAGTTACTTGGTGCAACTGAGCCTAAGGCTTCAAAAATAACAAGGTGGTGATGTTAATTTAAAATAGCAATAATTCCCATTACTAAGGATCTGGGATGTTTGTGAGAGCGACAAGTCTCTCATAGTTTCTGATACCCATGATATGACATTTGATCTTAGTGTGGGGTCAGGACTATGTATGTGACTGTTGGGTTTATTTATTATATATTTTATTTAACAAAAAAAAGCTATATACATAGGGACAATTGTAGTGTCCTCCCAGCTCCTCTGCCTACCACTTCTGGGAAAAAGGCGTGAGTTTATGTATGTATGTATAAAACAGTATAATTAATCTAGTATCCCTATAGGCACACAATGGTACCGCGCGGTGTTCCTAGACCAGCCGGGCGGTCCCGGCGGCGACACAGCGGAGGTGCTGTACGTGGACACGGGATATGTGGGGGAAGTGAAGGTGGATACCATCAGGAAAATGATGCCCGAATTCACCAAGGGACTGCCTGCGGTGGCTTGTCATTTGCAGATTAAAGGTTGGTATATTATGTATAATATGTATTAGGTATATCATATGTTTATGTATATGTATGTATTATAGGTATTTTTTAATATGTGTATGATAATTGTAAGAAATTACCTAGTGTGATAAGGCCGCCGCTTGTACTATTATTATGATTATGTCAATTCTTTGTTATCTCTGTAGAGTGCAAAACAAGAATTAAATAAATAAAGAACACTACTAAAGTCATCTAATCACTGCATTTCAGGTTTCCCGAAACACCCCAGCAAGGAGATGTTGTCCCGAGCGATAAAACACATGAAGATGGACGAGCGCGGCCGCGGGCAACTGCTAGTCGACAGCTGCGTTAAAGTCGACGACACCGTGTACCTCGCCGAGGCCAAGAACCTGCTGCGGGCTGTTATACAGGCTTGATGGCACTCAGCAACCATCAGACACTGCCGTCCTCAAGATAAAATGCCGTTATGCACAAAAACCGCTTTTTGAGTTATGCACAAAAAAGCGATATTACAGTTCTAAATTGAAAGTTTCGCTATTTGAAAGTACCTCCTGCGATCTATTATTCAGTACTCCAAGGTCTTAAAGATGACCACTTGTTATTAAGTAGCACATTTTTAAAAAAAAACATCGCTTTTTTGTGCATAACTAAAAAGTGGTTTTAATACTCAACGGCATTTTAGCTTGACGACGGCAGCACTGTTCTTAATACACAGGTATTATACCTGTTTAACACAATATAAAAATATCCTTGATATGTGTACCATGTCTTATTAAAAAACTTATTAATTATATAAAAACCTGAGGTAATTGACAAAAAATATCCTTAATATGTGTACATGTCTCATACAAAAAGTCACTTATTAATTATATAAAGACCTATTAAGAGTTAGTTTATAAGCCATCAGGCATATAATATTCTTGTATAGGCAGGTATTATGCATATTTGTCATATAAAAATATAGTTTAAGTTTATACAGAGTATATCAAGATTGCTACCGAAAACGAAGCCGGGTGGTAGTTTTAGTGACATCAGATACAATGCAAATAAAAATTATGCAATTAATTTCTTGTCGTTAATTTTTGGTGGCAAATATTACGATTTTCTTAAAATAATAAAGTTCACCCTTTTATTTTTAAAGACGCTATAGTACGCAAGATTTTAATATTATTTTTAAGCCAAACCTACAGATTTGCCACCCAAACATGATGATATTTAAAACAACTCGAAATGTCGCATTTTATTACGAACTTTTTAGTTGCATTGTGTTTGTAGTCGCTACAACTACCACCCGGCTTCGTTTTCGGTAGCAGTCTTGATATACTCTGTATAAACAATTAAATCATTACTTATTGTAGATTTTACGAAGAGAATCTATACTAAGGAACAATTTATTTGACATTAAACATCTCTTGCAGCTGTAAGTTGTTAACCATTGACAATCTGTCACATTTGTGATTACTTTATGGTTACGAAACTTTTAAAAGTGACTAGAAATAAAAATAGTTTAGTTAGCAGCTTATAAACGTTTTGCATTTAGTATTTGGCTGTTAATTTAGACGTAAATATCATAATTATTCAGTAGTTTTCTTAAAAAAGCAACCAAAATCGATGTTAAAATAAGGATTACAGTGTGTATAACTCCTTAACTTTTTTTACTTACTTTCATACTAAATACAGTATTGTATATCTGGACTCTTAATCTAAATACAGACAAAATTATTTTTAATGACCATTGGGTTTTATAGAAATTAATTATCCCAGTTAGAATTTGGACAGGCAACTGAGTAACATTGCAATGTATAAATGGTCGGTTTACTGACATAATTTCATGATGTCATAAGATAACTTTGAGGAAAGATTGCATACTTTAATGAATTAAATTGAAAGCTTAGGCCGATCGTGGCTCTATCGCTTATTCGGCGATCTCGCTCGTATACTCGGTTCTGACGGAACGTGACAATGACTCCATGCTTTTTCGTGCAGACAACGTTCATAGATTTATAGGATAACTAGCGGCCTATCCCAGCTTCGCCCGGGTACAAATAGATTTCTGTACAATAATATGTACGTATTATACATATAAACCTTCCTCTTGAATCACTCTATCTATTAAAAAAACCGCATCAAAATCCGTTGCGTAGTTTTAAAGATGTAAGCATACAAAGGGACATAGGGACAGAGAAAGCGACTTTGTTTTATACTATGTAGTGATATGTAATTACGTTAAAAACTAAAAGCATAGACATAGATAGACATTTTTCATATATACAGACATAGACTATTTTAGTTATTTTATATTTTGTCTTCTTCGCTCAAACTCAATTCAATAGTCGGTCGAAAGAGACAAAAAATTTATGACTAAAATAGGTTTTATTACTTTCTATGACTGACGTAAAAATGACTACTTTGAGTCATGGGGTTTGTAGAACTGAAGATATTCGATATTACGGGCGATTCCGCGTGTTGAAACATACTTATAGTACCTTATTTTTCAGTCACAGTCGTTCTTTATATCCTATATACTTAACAAAGGGTTAAAATAGCTAACATTACTATGTCAGTACAATTCTACGCTTCATTAAACAAAAATAGACATAATATTTATCTAATCTAGCTATCTATCAGTGGCGTGCCTAGGGCAACCCCAATATTTTTTTAGATTTAATATGTACTGATTTAGAAGCCATGTATCTATACCTCCATATTTTTGTTAACTGAAACATACGTTACATTGAAATATATAATTAAATATATTGTTAAAGTTAGATAGATTATAGACAACGGCTGTATGACGACTGTTAAACGATTTAATAGTTGACAAGTGTCGCTGGAGAATATTCATCGACATTAAAAACGAAGCCGTTGCCAATAAACCGTTTGAGATTGACAGCTCAATCTTTTTTCTGATATTATATTGCCAATAATCAATCTCAGGAGTGAAAAAACTGCGGCAACATGGTAAATGACAAATCGAAAAGTAGAAAACAATCCAGATTGACTTCAATCTAATTTTTTCGATTGGTTATTGGCATCGGCCGTAAGTAGATTTCAACACAAATCTGATATATCGAATATCGTGTTTCATAATAGTCCCTGATTCACGTATCAAAATCTTTAAGAAAAAGGTTTATCTTAATTAAACTTTATTAAACTCGACAAAACCTTGACTAAAATGTTTAGTGATGTATCTAAAATTTATCAAATCTAAACTGATGAGTGCATTTACTATTTACTAACTTTTTCAAACAACTATGAAGGTAATAGTTTCTTTAATTTACGCGAATGATATTGAAATTGAATTATTTACGGATTTTTATCGCGGATTTGATTGAAATGTAAAACTAAACCAAATTTGCGATACAATCCGTAAATTATAGTTTTATTTCAACTTACGAATCTTCACTTTGTAGCTACTTGGAGTATAGCTATCCCGGCCGGTGGTAAGGTCCGCCTTCCGACAAATTCTCCTCCATTTCGCCCGATCTTCGGCATCCTCAATAGTAAAGCCATTGACCCTCATATCTTCCTTGACGACAGAAAGCTAACTAACTAAATTAGCTTTTAAAACTATGATTATCGCGACTAATCTTTAAGAACTAGTAGCAGAGATGCCATAATAAATAAATACACCCAACAGTCACATACATAGTCCTAACCCCACACTAACATCGAGTCTTGTGTCGTGGGTATCAGGAACTACGAGAGACTTTTCGGTCTCACAAACACCCAGACTCGAAAGAAATATTTGTGGGGCCCACAAACATTTCTCTCGGTGCGGGGATCGAACCCGCGGCCTCTCGTTTTACAAGTTTCGTTTTCAGTCATGACTTGACTTCAACTACTACCTTTTATTTAGATTTTTCATTAAATTCAATACTCAATACCTTTATTGTTAAAATGTCAGATGTGCAATTACAGCAGACTCTTTTGAGCAGGCAAATACTCAGGAGAGGAGGGAGCCATAGTATTTAATAATAGTAAAAAATGGGGATTTTTGGGTGTTCCCATTTAACACAATTTAGTCAGACTAGACTAGAGTCAGCTAGTCATGTCAATGATATTTTTGTCTTTACAATTTCCGTTACTTAGATTTTTCAATAAATTCAATGGGGTTTGAGGGTTTCCATTTTAAAGCTTTGCTCGGGTTTTTTCCGATGAGTATAATCAGAGATGTTTCTGAATCTCTTGTAACTTAATATTCGCAGTTTGTCAGGTATTCAGACCATACGGTCCATTTATTATTATGCGACTTATGTAGGTGTCTAGTTCTCGATACCAGTGACTTTCAATATCTTCAAATGAATATCTTTATTGAAGAATGTTTATACAGGAATGTACGCAGTAATTACTCTGTTGAACGCAGTTAGATAATTTATTCCAAGGATATGTGCTGATTTTAGTACATACATACATAAATGTCACGCCTGTATCCCATAGGGGTAGGTGGAGACTGAATTTCCACTTTCGATCATGAAATACTAATTTCGCTTCGTCCACTTTCATTAATCTCTTCATGCATTCACGTCAGTTGAGAGTGCTTTTAACCTGAACCTTTGCGGAGAATGCCATCGATCAGGTGTCTTAATTTAGTAATCACAGCTGAAATAATTTGTAAGCATTAGAATTTTTACTGTCATTTAATGGCATCCATTTCTGGTTGTGCTAATTTCTGTACATGTTAAAATAGTTTTGATTTGCGATAAATTTCGTTTTACAGTTGATGCCATTTAACTGTAACTTCAATTTAATAACTTAAGTGATAACAGGTGGTATCATCGCTGTCAGCAATTTCTTCCAGACAGCCTTTTGTACTGGACTGGTACTCACATAATGGTGTTGGTTGCTTACCATCTTGAAATTATTTTCCAATTTTCTCAAAAATGAATAATAGAAATAGTCACTTAATTTTTTCCCCTAGTTCCACCATTTATTTACACGGTGCAGTAGTGTATTTTGTATTTTCATTGATAATAACGCCACTATAAGTTATCGTCGCAATGATTCTGATAATGCCTTTTTGATTTATAACAAAAAGTTTATTAAAAACAATTGTTATCTTTGTTAAGAACAAATCTTTGGATTTAGTCAAAATCGAATACATGGCGCGATTTCACGCACATCTTATTATTACTCCCAATATACAGAAGGGCCTTTAGTTTTTAATCAATTATTTAAAAGCATTTTGTAGATAAAACTACTAACATCATAAGTTGTAATTGTAGTTATTTCCTCTTTCAGAAAAAGACTACTATTTGAAACATATTTTCTCCTAGGGCCTCCTAGGGTCGCCTAGGGCGATAAGACCGCCAACTGTACTCTTAAACTTTATTTGTGAAATATTGTATGCTTTCTCTTTTGGTGTGCAGTAAAAATATTTTCAATATGTAATTTTAATATTTCACATAATTGATGTGAAATTAAAATAAGCTTTTCGTTTTCTTAGTGGGATGTTCTTAGAAACAACTATATCTACTAAACATGCAATATCTGCATTTGGTATTGCGTTTTGTTATAAATTCTTTCGACCCTATCGGTTTCACGATTGAAAAACTTATTTAATGCTACTAATTTACTAGAGTCTTTATTGTCGACATTTTAGGATTTGTTGACATTTAAAACAAGACTTTATACATTGACTTGAAGCGATCGTGTTGTAGTTTTACATATGTTGTTGTTTCTTCATTATAAAGTGCTTTTTCAATGTAAACTTTTAGTTATCGAATATTTTGTCCCTTTCTAACGAATCTCTAATTCAGATGGAGTGAAGAAAGCGAAATATTTGATAACTAAAATAGGTTTTAAAACTGTTTGTGAATAAAGACGTAATGTTGATTCTTTCTTTAGATAGATTAATATAATATATCGTTCCGATTCGACGGATGTCGGGACAGATAAAATATCGGATACTGTTGACTATTTCGCACTGATTTTTATCGGCTCCGACAAGTGCAATATAATATGTTTTGCCTTCGGAAATGTGAAGCAATTTAACCGATTCTCATTTCACGCTGCCTAGTGTAGATATTAAGAATTTATTTCTTTCATTTTTTTGATATTCGATTAATAATCGGGTACGATATCCGACAATTAACCGTTAAGTTTAAATAAAAACGAATATTGTATTTGCGATCATATGATTGTTAATATAAATGGTGGCTTCTGTTACTAGTTTGTAAGTCTTTCTCAAATAAATAAATCAAAATTATTCTTGTTTTATTTCACGTTAATGGCTAGATACCAAAGGTAACAAGCAATGGCGGATCCAGAGGTACGTCTTGGGGTTCATGACCCCCCTCCTCCTGAATTTATTTATTTTGATAGAAATAAGTAAAATAAATTAAACAAAGATGTGGAAAAATGATGAAAGTGACAAAGACAACTCGCTCATACACCCACAGAAGTCAGAAAAATCTTCGTTTATCCATCAATACATACCTACCTTTGTATCTAGCTACTTACATACTAATATTATATTCTGAAGTTCATCGCTACTATAATTAACTAGTTCTTTTTAATACAATGTCTAATTCCGTAAAATAATATGAATATATTCTGTTTCACTTGGTCTGGTTTTATACGCTGCCACCCTTGCTGCGTTGGGCCATGGCAAGCAAGGAGAATACGGTAGCTGAGCCTCGCAGTGGATATTTATACATTTGAGAACCACGAGCAGGGGCCACATAGTTGATAGCGTGGAGGTCTCTACCAGCTCCTCGATAAGTATCTTAGAGTCGTCTTGGATAGCCAGTGGAACTTCCGTGTCAATTTTAGAAGCCTGTGACCGAAACTAGTGAAGGAAGCAAGCGCATTGTTTAGCCTAGGGCTCCACAAATTGAGCGTTACTATCGTCTCAGGGGCGACCGAGTGGAGCGAGCCACACTGGAGTCCATAAGATATATATATTTTATTTATTTGTTGTATAAAAATTTAAACATAAATAAACAATGAAACATCACTTAAACCTGTAGTGGTTTGAATGTGAGAAAAAACAGTATAATGAATCTAATACGCTTAGAGTATCTACAATTATTATTTATTTTATTAAATTGGTACGGTTGACACCAATTACACTAATTAATAACAATTTTAAAAATATTCTATATACAAATTTAAAATAATGAAAACATAAAACAAAATATTTGACTTATATCTAAGTTATGAACATAAAGATTTAAAAAAAAAACAATATAGAGGAAGTGCTGGTAATTCAAAAACATAGATAAAAATGGCGGGCCGGCCGACCTTTTTCTGCGCTCCTATTGGCTGATATATGACAGAATGTCCAACACATATGAATTACTTGGAAAAGAAACGTAAAAATAAATAGTTTAGTGCTATTAAATTCCACTCAAACTCGTTTTAAAAGCATGATAGCTAAATATAATTTCGTTTATCAAAGGAATTTATATTTATTTATTTAAAACTTTATTGTACACCTTAAACTAATACAGAAAAAATATTTAAAAAAAAATGTACAAAAGGCGGTCTTACCGCTCGAGGCGATCTCTTCCAGACAACCATGGGATGGATTAGTTGGAACGACGGTTTTGGGGTACCAAGAGGTGTACGAATGGTTAAATTAATATATAATTATAAGTATAAACACTTGTGAATATATAAATAAATATATAAACATAAACATACATATATAAATATCGTAATTTACACGCATCAACATTAGACATAAAATAACCACAGTAACAATATATGTAAATAATATATATGAATATATGTAAATATTACATGGAATGTCTTCAGTTTAATTGGGAATGATAATGTTCTTTGACTAATCTTTTGAATATGGGCAGTGACTTTGCCCGCCATAGCAATGTATGCTAAATACTTAGAGTATTTATATATAGAGGGAGCGCTGTCATACATTTGCAACTTCAAAAACGTAGATATTTTCTTGTTCGTAATGTTGGTAGCACTGCTATATTAATGTTACCGATAAATGACTTTTCCACGAAAAATATATAAATAAATAAATAAACGGAAATTAACATATTCACGTTACATTGTTTTTAGCTATCATAATACAAAATATTAATAATAAATGAAAAATAAAAGTCACCCTTGGCTTATTATAATTTATTTCGCTCCAAATTCAAATATTTAATATTTTTTACCTAAAAATTATTCCGGAACTTTTTCGGAATTTCAACAATTTAATTACTTGCAACATTGAATAAAAAGGCGTTCGAAAATTCAAAAATATGAATGTTTTTCTGTAAAATTATTTAAATTATTTCTTGTTAATTAATAAGAAATTGGATTTATTGTCGATGATAAATGAATACACATTTAATAATTAACCCCCAAAGTAAATTTGGATGGCATTCGATAACGCTAAACCACATTTTTTGATTTTTCTTTTTCACGAAACCCATGCATATTCCACGCTGTCACAATTCATACTGGATGTAGGGAAGAAAAAGGTGGCCCCGGCACCACCATTTTTATCTACGTTTTTGAGGTACCAGCGCTCCCTCTATATATATATACTCTAAGGCTAAATAATTAATGCAATTTTCACTAATAAAGGAGCGCTACCAACATTACGAACAAGACAATATCTTTGTTATTATGTTTTTCAAGAAGCGAATGTATGACAGCGCTCCCTGTATAATCTATATTATAAATACTGTAAGCTAATATCCCCACGGGCAGTGGGCACACAGTGGCACCGCGCCGTGCTCCTAGACCAGCCGGGCGGTCCCGGCGGCGACACAGCGGAGGTGCTGTACGTGGACACGGGATATGTGGGGGAAGTGAAGGTGGATACCATCAGGAAAATGATGCCCGAATTCACCAAGGGACTGCCTGCGGTGGCTTGTCATTTGCAGATTAAAGGTTGGTATATTATGTATAATATGTATTAGGTATATCATATGTTTATGTATATGTATGTATTATAGGTATTTTTGAATATGTGTATGATAATTGTAAGAAATTACCTAGTATGATAAGGCCGCCACTTGTACTATTATTATGATTATGTAAATTCTTTGTTATTTCTCTGTATAGTGCAAAACAAGAATTAAATAAATAAAGAACACTTCTAAAGTCTTCTAATCACTGCATTCCAGGTTTTCCGAAACACCCCAGCAAGGAGATGTTGTCCCGAGCGATAAAACACATGAAGATGGACGAGCGCGGCCGCGGGCAACTGCTAGTCGACAGCTGCGTTAAAGTCGACGACACCGTGTACCTCGCCGAGGCCAAGAACCTGCTGCGGGCTGTTATACAGGCTTGATGGCACTGATCAACCATCAGGCACTGCCGTCCTCAAGATAAAGTGCCGTTAAGTACAAAAACCTTTTTGAGTTATGCACAAAACAGCGATATTACAGTTCTAAATTGCAAGTTTTGCTATTTGAAAGTGTCTCCTGCGATGTATTATTCAGTACTCCAAGGTCTTAAAGATGACCACTTGTTATTAAGTAGCACATTTTTAAAAAAACATCGCTTATTGTGTATAACTCAAAAAGTGGTTTTAATACTTAACGGCATTTAACTTGAGGATGGCAGCACTGTTCTTAATACACAGGTATTATACCTGCTTAACATAATATAAACAATATCCTTGGTATGTGTACCATATCTTATTAAAAAAAAAAATTAATTATATAAAAGTTTGAGATAATTGACAAAAAATATCCTTAATATGTGTACCATGTCACATACAAAATCACTTATTGATTAAATAAAAACCCGAGATATACCTGCATACTAAACATATAGAACAATCCTTCATATATGTACCATGTCTTATACAAAAAGTCACTTATTAATTAAATAAAGACCTAACAAGAGTTAGTTTATAAGCCATCAGGCATATAATATTCTTGTATAGGCAGGTATTATGCATATTTGTCATATAAACATATAGCTTATAGTTTATACAGAGTATATCAAGATTGCTACCGACAACGAAGCCGGGTGGTAGTTTTAGTGACTTCAGACACAATGCAAATCAAAATTTTGCAATTAATTTCATGTCGTTATTTTTTGGTGGCAAATATTCAGATTTTCCTAGAATAATAAAGTTCACCCTTTTATTTTTAAAGACGCTATAGTACGCAAGAGTTTAATATTATTTTTAAGCCAAACCTACGGATTTGCCTTCCAAACACGATGATATTTAAAACAACTCGAAATGTCGCATTTTATTACGAACTTTTTAGTTTTCATTGTGTCTGTAGTCGCTACAACTACCACCCGGCTTCGTTTTCGGTAGCAGTCTTGATATACTCTGTATAAACAATTAAATCATTACTTAGTGTACATTTCACGAAGAGAATCTATACTAAGGAACAATTTAATTGACATTAAACATCTCTTGCGGCTGTAAGTTGTTAACCATTGACAATCTGTCACATTTGTGATTACTTTATGGTAAAGAAACTTTTAAAAGTGACTAGATATAAAAATAGTTTAGTTAGCAGCTTATAAACGTTTTGCATTTAGTATTTGGCTGTTAATTTAGACGTAAATATCATAATTATTCTGTTATTTTCTTATGAAACAACCAAAATCGATGTTAAAATAAGGATTACAGTGTGTATAACTCCTTAACTTTTTTTAGTTACTTTCATACTAAATACAGTATTGTATATCTGGACTCTTAATCTAAATACAGACAAAATTATTTTTAATGACCATTGAGAATTTTTTATAGAAATTAATTATCCCAGTTAGAATTTGGACAGGCAACTGACTAATATTGCAATGTATAAATGGTCGGTTTACTGACATAATTTCATGTCGTCATAAGATAACATTGCGGAATGATTGCATACTTTTATGAATTGAATTGAACGCTTAGGCCGATCGCGGCTCTATAACGCTTGATGGAAACGTGAGAATGAGTCATGCTTCTTCGTGAAGCCGGCGGTCATCGATATAGAACAAATGTTAAAAACTTAACACCTCATTCATAGCCAATTTTAGTTATATAATGTTTTGTCTTCTTCGCCCAAGCTGAATTTAGTAGTCGTTCGAAAGAGACAACAAATTGATGACTAAAATAGGTTTTACAACTTTCTATGAATGAAGGCGTAAAAATAAAAATAACTATTGAGTATATCGGCTTACGAAGCGATGATATTTGATATTACGGGCGATTCCGCGTGTTAAAACATACTTCTAGTACCTTATTTTTCCGTCACAGTCGTTCTTTATATCCTATATATCCTTAACAAAGGTTTAAAATAGCTAATATTACTATGTCTGTACAATTCTACGCTTCATTAAACAAAAATAGACATAATATTTATCTAATCTAGCTGTCTATCAGTGGCGTGCCTAGGGCAAGCCCAATATTTCTTTAGATTTAATATGTACTGATTTAGAAGTCATGTATATACCTCCATATTTTTGTTAACTGAAACATAAATTGCATCGAAATATCTAATGAAATCTCTTGTTAAAAGTAGATAGATTATAGACAACGGCTGTATGACGACTGTTAAACGATTTAATAGTTGACAAGTGTCGCTGGAGAATATTCTTCGACATTAAAAACGAAGCCGCTGCCAATAAACAATCCCAATCCAAAATTTGCCCTTTGAGATTGACAGCTCAATCTTTTTTCTGATACTATATTGCCAATAATCAATCTCAGTAGTGAAAAAACTATGGCAACACGGTAAATGACAAATCGAAAAGTGCAAAACAAACCAGATTGACTTCAATCTAATTTTTACGATTGATTATTGGCATCGGCCGTAAGTAGATTTCAATACAAATGTGATATATCGAATATCGTGTTTCGTAATAGTCCCTGATTCACGTATTAAAATCTTTAAGAAAAAGGTTTATCTTAACTAAACTTAATTAAATTCGATAAAACCTTGACTAATATGTTTTATGATGTATCTATAATGTATCAAATCTAAACTGATGAGTGCATTTGCTATTTACTAACTTTTTCAAACAACTATGAAGGTATTGATTTCTTAAATTTACGCGAATATTATTGGAATTGAATTATTTACGGATTTTTATCGCGGATTTGATTGAAATGTAAAACTAAACCAAATTTGCGATAAAATCCGTAAATAATAGTTTTATTTCAACTTACGAATCTTCACTTTGTAGCTACTTGGAGTATAGCTATCCCGGCCGGTGGTAAGGTCCGCCTTTCGTCAAATTCTCCTCCATTTCGCCCGATCTTCGGCATCCTCAATAGTAAAGCCATTGACCCTCATATCTTCCTTGACGACATAAAGCTAACTAACTAAATTAGCTTTTAAAACTATGATTATTGCGACTAATCTTTAAGAATTGGTAGCAGAGATGACATTTAAAAAAATACACCCAACCGTCACATACATAGTCCTGACCCCACACTAAGATCGAGTCTTGTGTCGTGGGTATCAGGAACTACGAGAGACTCTTCGGTCTCACAAACACCCAGACCCGAGAGAAATATTAGTGGACCGCACAAACATTTCTCTCGGTGCGGGGATCGAACCCGCGGCCTCTCGTTTCACAGGTTTCGTTTTCAGTAATGATTTGACTTTTCAACTACTACCTTTCATTTAGATTTTTCATTAAATTCAATACTCAATACCTTTATTGTTATAATGTCAGATGTGCAATTACAGCAGACTCTTTTGAGCAGGCAAATACTCAGGAGAGGAGGGAGCCATAGTATTTAATAATAGTAAAAAATGGGGATTTTTGAGTGTTCCCATTTAAAACAATTTAGTCAGACTAGACTAGAGTCAGCTAGTCATGTCAATGATATTTTTGTCTTTACAATTTCCGTTACTTAGATTTTTCAATAAATTCAATGGGGTTTGAGGGTTTCCATTTTAAAGCTTTGCTCGGGTTTTTTCCGATGAGTATAATCAGAGATGTTTCTGAATCTCTGGTTACTTAACATTCGCAGTTTGTCAGGTATTCAGACCGTACGGTCCATTTATTATTATGCGACATATGTAGGTGTCTAGTTCTCGATACCAGTGACTTTCAATATCTTCAAATGAATATCTTTATTGAAGAGTGTTTATACAGGAATGTACGCAGTAATGACTCTGTTGAACGCAGTTAGATAATTTATTCCAAGGATATGTGCTGATTTTAGTACATACATACATAAATGTCACGCCTGTATCCCATAGGGGTAGGTGGAGACTATGAATTTCCACTTTCGATCATGACATACTACTTTCGCTTCGTCCACTTTCATTAATCTCTTCAGGTATTCACGTCAGTTGAGAGTGCTTTTAACCTGAACCATTACAGAGAATGCCATCGATCAGGTGACTTAATTTAGTAATCACAGCTGAAATAATTTGTAAGCATTAGAATTTTTACTGTTAATTTAATGACATCCATTTCTGGTTGTGCTAATTTCTGTACATTTTAAAATAGTTTTGAGTTGCGATAAATTTCGTTGAAATGTACAGTTGTGTCGTTTAACTGTAACTTCAATTTAATAACTTAAGTTACAACAGGTGGTATCATCGCTGTCAGCAATTTCTTCCAGACAGCTTTTTGTACTGGACTGGTACTCACATAATAGTGCTTTGGTTGCCTATCATCACAACATATTATTTTCCAAATTTTCTCGAAAATGAATATACTGATATTCAATATTTTTTTGTTACGATAAATAGTCACTTAATTTTTTTCCCCTAGTTCCACCATTTATTCCCACGGTGCAGTAGTGTATTTTATTGATAATTTTCATTTTATTCAACTTTCAATATCTTTAAATGAATAATTTGTTCCACAATTTGCGAATCGTCTTATAAACATTTGCCGGATTCAATTCAGATAATGTTAATAATTCAAATACTGTTAATTTTCTTTAAAATATTGCATGACTGTCTTCGTGGTTGGTGAGACACTCGTGACGCCCGCTACGATCAAACACAGATTATTGTTTGTACGTTCCATATTCTGCCGTCCTCAAGCTGAAATGCCGTTAAGTACAAAAATCACAAAAAAGCGATATTACAGTTCTAAATTGAAAGTTTCGCTATTTGAAAGTGCGATCTATTATTCAGTACTCTAAGGTCTTAAAGATGACCACTTGTTATTAAGTAGCACATTTTTAAAAAAACATCCCTTTTTGTGCATCACTCGAAAAGTGGTTTTAATACTTCACGGCATTTTAGCTTGAGGACGGCAGCATTAGTTTCGGATATTTGCTGCTGTTTGAATGCTTTTGAAAGCGAAGTATCATAGAATGTGGTACAGGACACAGACTTGTATCTTCTGCGGGATCTGAACTGCTAAGTCGATGTATTTATGCATTTTAAACATTGACATAAGTATATGGTTAGGGCGCAGAGCGCGTGAAATGTTTCGACGTGAGTGGTGCGGCGCTCCAGTGGATCATTGCGTCAATAACGCCACTGTAAGTTATCGTCGCGATGATTCTGAGAATGCCTTCTTGATTTATAACAAAAAGTTTATTAAAAACAATTGTTATCATTGTTAAGAACAAATCTTTGGATTTAGACAAAATCGAATACATGGCGCGATTTCACGCACATCTTATTGTTACTCCGAATATACAGAAGGGCCTTTAGTGTGTAAATCAATTATTTAAAAGCATTTTGTAGATAAAAGTACTAACATCATAAGTTGTAATTTAGTTACTTCCTCTTTCAGAAAAACGATTTGAAACATATTTACTCCTAGGGTCGCCTAGGGTGGTAATACCGCCAACTGTACTCTTTAAATTTATTTGTGAAATATTGTAAATTTTCTTGTTCTCTTTGTGTGCAGTAAAAATATTTTCAATGTGTAATTTTGATATTTTACATAATTGATGTGAAATTAAAATAAGATTTTCGTTTTCTTAGTGGGATGTTTATAGAAACAATTATATCTACTAAACATGCAATATCTGCATTTGGTATTGCGTTTTGTTATAAATTCTTTCGACCCTATCGGTTCCACGGTTGAAAAGCCTATTTAACGCTACTAATTTACTAGAGTCTTTATTATCGACATTTTAGGATTTGTTGACATTTAAAACAAGACTTTATACATTGACTTGAAGCGATCGTGTTGTAGTTTTACATATGTCGTTGTTTCTTCATTATAAAGTGCTTTTTCAATGTAAACTTTTAGTTATTGAATATTTTGTCCCTTTCTAACGAATCTCTAATTCAGATGGAGTGAAGAAAGCGAAACATTTGATAACTAAAATAGGTTTTAAAACTGTTTGTGAATAAAGACGTAATGTTAATTCTTTTTTTAGATAGATTAAATTTACCCTTAGACTGTCTAAGAGCCGTACTATAATAGACCCTATTTCAAAGGTATTAGGTTGCTTATTACTTGAAATCCGAGGAGCCGTATTGCGGCTTCGACAGTCGAAGGGATAATATATCGTTCCGATTCGACGGATGTCGGGACAGATGAAATATCGGATACTGTTGACTATTTCACACTGATTTTTATCGGCTCCGACAAGTGCAATATAATATGTTTTGCCTTCGGAAATGTGAAGCAATTTAATCGATTCTCATTTCACACTGACTAGTGTAGAGATTAAGAATTTCTTTCTTTCATTATTTTGATATTCCATTAATAATCGGGTACGATATCCGACAATTTACCGCTAAGTTTAAATAGAAACAAATATTGTATTTGCGATCATATGATTGTTAATAAAAATGGTGGCTTCTGTTACTAGTTTGTAAGTCTTTCTCAAATAAATAAATCAAAATTATTCTTGTTTTATTTCACGTTAATGGCTAGATACCAAAGGTAACAAGCAATGGCGGATCCAGAGGTACGTCTTGGGGATCATGATCCCCTCCCCTGAATGTATTTATTTTCATAGAAATAAGTACCTAAAATAAATTGTATGCCTATAAATAAAACAAAATAGTGTAAGTGTGCAGGGGCGTCGCCAGCCGATAAAACAAAGATGTGAAAAAATGATGAAAGTGACAAAGACAACTCGCTCATACACCCACAGAAGTCAGAAAGCACACAAAATCTTCGTTTATCCATCAATACATACCTACCTTTGTATCTAGCTACTTACATACTAATATTATATTCTGAAGTTCATCGCTACTATAATTAACTAGTTCTTTTAACTACAATGCCTATTCCGTAAAATAATCTTATACGCTGCCACCCTTGCTGCGTTGAGCCATGGCAAGCAAGGAGAATACGGTAGCTGAGCCTCGCAGTGGATATTTATACATTTGAGAACCACCAGCAGGGGCCACATAAGCGTTAATAGCGTGGAGGCCTCTACCACCTCCTCGATAAGTATCTTAGACTCGTCTTGGATAGCCAGTGGGACTTCCGTGTCAATTTCAGAAGCCTGTGACCGAAACTAGTGAAGGAAGCAAGCGCATTGTTTAACCTAGGGCTCCACCAACTGTGCGTTACCATTGTGTCAGGGGCCACCGAGTGGAGTGAGCCAAACTGGAGTCCATAATATATTTTATTTATTTGTTGTAGAAAAATTACAAATAAATAAACAATGAAACATAACTTAAACCTATACCCCAAATTAACCAGGGGGGTCGACGAGGGGCGGACGGAAGGATGGCTATGCGGATGTCCTGCCCCTCCGGAAGATCCCCCACACAGACACAAACCGACCAAGGTAAAGGTTATCGTATCAATTAGCGAGACCCTTACCGAGGTCGGTCACATCCCACAATCAACCATCACACCCTACAGTGACATCTAACAATACGGACAAAATAAAACACAGGAGAAAAAAAAAAAACTTAGACTTGTAGTGGCTTGTATGTGAGAAAAAACAGTATAATGAATCTAATACGCTTAGAGTATCTACAATTATTATTTATTTTATTAAATTAATACAGTTGACACCAATTACACTAATTAATAACAATTTTAAAAATATTCTATATAAAATATAAAATAATGAAAACATAAAACAAGATATTTGACTTATATCTAAGTTATGAAAATAAAGATTAAAAAAAAAACAATATAGAGGAAGTGCTGGTAATTCAAAAACATAGATGAAAATGGCGGGCCGGCCGACTTTTTTCTGCGCTCCTATATGCTGATACTTGACAAGTTGTCCAACATACAGGAATTACTTGGAAAATAAAAAATAAAAATAAATAGTTTAGTGCTATTAAATTCCACTCAAACTCGTTTTAAAAGCATGATAGCTAAATATAATTTCGTTTATCAAAGGAATTTATATTTATTTATTTAAAACTTTATTGTACACCTTAAACTAATACAGAAAAAATATTAAAAAAAAAAATGTACAAAAGGCGGTCTTATCGCTCGAGGCGATCTCTTCCAGACAACCATGGGATGAATTAGTTGGAACGACGGTTTTGGGGTACCAAGAGGTGTACGAATGGTTAACTTAACATATAATTATAAGTATAAACACCTAGTGAATATATAAATAAATATATATACATAAACATACATATATAAATATCGTAATTTACACGCATCAACATTAGACATAAAATAACCACAGTAACAATATATGTAAATAATATATATGAATATATGTAAATATTACATGGAATGTCTTCAGTTTAATTGGGAAAGATAATGTTCTTTGACTAATCTTTTGAATATGGGCAGTGACTTTGCCCGCCATAGCAATTTATTGCTAAATAATTAATTCAGTTTTCAGTAGGTAATAAAGGAGCGCTACCAACATTGCGAACAAGACAATATCTTTGTTATTATGTTTTTCAAGAAGCGAATGTGTGACAGCGCTCCCTGTATAATCTATATTATAAATACTGTAAGCTAATATCCCCACGGGCAGTGGGCACACAGTGGCACCGCGCCGTGCTCCTAGACCAGCCGGGCGGTCCCGGCGGCGACACAGCGGAGGTGCTGTACGTGGACACGGGATATGTGGGGGAAGTGAAGGTGGATACCATCAGGAAAATGATGCCCGAATTCACCAAGGGACTGCCTGCGGTGGCTTGTCATTTGCAGATTAAAGGTTGGTGTTGTTCTGTCGTATTTATCTCTGTTTTTTATGATTTTTTAAATATCGTCATTTTTGGATGATTAATCCATAGTTTTTACTAAATTAAAAATTTAAACTCTGTAATGTATTACATTACAGTCTCAATAAATAAAAGGGTATAAACTATTATTTTAGGACAAAAATGTATTTACCACCCAAATACGATCATATAAAAAAATAAAAAATAAATTGTCGCCATTTTTTGTTGCATTGTGTCTGAAGTCACTAAAACTACCACCCGTATTCGTTTTCGGTAGCAGTCTTGATATACCCTGTATATTATTTTCTTACGCCAAAAAACGCTACCCAATGCTAATTAGACACATATTGTACTTTCCAGGTTTCCCGAAACACCCCAGCAAGGAGATGTTGTCCCGAGCGATAAAACACATGAAGATGGACGAGCGCGGCCGCGGGCAACTGCTAGTCGACAGCTGCGTTAAAGTCGACGACACCGTGTACCTCGCCGAGGCCAAGAACCTGCTGCGGGCTGTTATACAGGCTTGATGGCACTCAGCAACCATCGGTCTATACTCGTATTCTTAATTAGGTATTTGACCTGTTTAAAATAATAAAAACAAAATTATTTGATATGTGTACCATGTCTCATATAAAAAGTCACTTAAAAATTAAATAAAAATTTGAGATAGTTGACATAAAATATCCTTAATGTGTGTACATGTCTCATACGAAATCACTTATTGATTAAATAAAAACCTGAGATATACCTGCATACTAAACATATAAAAGAATCCTTCATATATGTACCATGTCTTATACAAAAAGTCACTTATTAATTATATAAATACCTAATAAGAGTTAGTTTATAAGCCATCAGGCATATAATATTCTTGTATAGGCAGGTATTATGCATATTTGTCATATAAACATATAGCTTATAGTTTATACAGAGTATATCAAGATTGCTACCGACAACGAAGCCGGGTGGTATTTTTAGTGACTTCAGACACAATGCAAATCAAAATTTTGCAATTAATTTCATGTCGTTATTTTTTGGTGGCAAATATTCAGATTTTCCTAGAATAATAAAGTTCACCCTTTTATTTTTAAAGACGCTATAGTACGCAAGAGTTTAATATTATTTTTAAGCCAAACCTACGGATTTGCCACCCAAACACGATGATATTTAAAACAACTCGAAATGTCGCATTTTATTAGGAACTTTTTAGTTGCATTATGTCTGTAGTCGCTACAACTACCACCCGGCTTCGTTTTCGGTAGCAGTCTTGATATACTCTGTATAAACAATTAAATCATTACTTAGTGTAGATTTCACGAAGAGAATCTATACTAAGGAACAATTTAATTGACATTAAACATCTCTTGCGGCTGTAAGTTGTTAACCATTGACAATCTGTCACATTTGTGATTACTTTATGGTAAAGAAACTTTTAAAAGTGACTAGATATAAAAATAGTTTAGTTAGCAGCTTATGAACGTTTTGCATTTAGTATTTGGCTGTTTATTTAGACGTAAATATCATAATTATTCTGTAGGTTTCTTAAAAAAACAACCAAAATCGATGTTAAAATAAGGATTACAGTTTGTATAACTCCTTGACTTTTTTTAGTTACTTTCGTACTAAATACAGTATTGTATATTCTGACTTAAAAATATCTGAATACAGACAAAATTATTTTTAATTTCACTTAATGTTTAATATAAATTAACGTCATAAGATAACATTGAGGAAAGATTGCTTACTTTTATGAATTGAATTGAACGCTTAGGTCGATCGTGGCTCTGTAACGCTTGATGGAAACGTGAGAATGAGTCGTGCTTCTTCGTGAAGCCGGCGGTCATCGATACAGAACAAATGTTAAAAACTTAACACCTCATTCATAGCCAATTTTAGTTATCGGATGTTTTGTCTTCTTCGCTCAAACTGAATTAAATAGTCGTTCGAAAGAGACAAAAAATTGATGACTAAAATAGTTTTTGAAACTTTCTGTGAATGATGCCGTAAAAAAATTAGTGTATTGAGTATATCGGCTTACGAAGCGATGATATTCGATATTACGGTCGATTCCGCGTGTTAAAACATACTTCTAGTACCTTATTTTTCAGTCACAGTCGTTATTTATATCCTATATATCCTTAACAAAGGATCAAAATAGCTAACATTACTATGTCTGTACAATTCTACGCTTCATTAAACAAAAATAGACATAATATTTATCTAATCTAGCTGTCTATCAGTGGCGTGCCTAGGACAAGCCCAATATTACATTAGATTTAATATGTACTGATTTAGAAGTCATGTATCTATACCTCTCTATCTTTGTTAACTGAAACATAAATAACATTGATATATCTAATGAAATCTCTTGTTAAAAGTAGATAGATTATTGACAACGGCTGTAAGACGACTGTTGAACGATATAATAGTTGACAAGTCTCTTATAGAATATTCATCGACATTAAAAACGTTACTAAGTAGATTTCAATTTTCTAAAACGGTGAAGGAAAACATCGTGAGGGAACCTGCATACCATAGCGGTTTATAAGAATTTCTATGGTATGTAAGTCCGCCAACCCGCACTAGGCCAGCGTGGTGGACTATATGGCCTAACCACTCTCAATCGTACTGTCGATTGTAGAGTAGGCCCGTGCCCTGCAGTGGGACGTATATTGGCTGATACAGATACAGAAGTAGATTTCAATACAAATCTGATATATCGAATATCGTGTTTCGTAATATTCCCTAAAAAGGTTTATCTTAATTAAACTTCATTAATTCGATAAAACCTTGACTAATATGTTTTATGATGTATCTAAAATGTATCAATCCAAACCTCCTAGCGCCCAAGTGCCTTTGAAATACCCATAATCGAGTTCATCATAAACGCCCAAACGTTTTCGGGCCACGGCTTTGATTACCGCCCAAAGACTTTTTTAAAAGATATATTCAAAAAGTATTGCTGTTTGATATTTGTTTGAAAATATAAGTCATCTATATAATATTACAACATAGCACTGAAAATCTCACTTCAAACTAAAATGAAAATAGCTGCAATGGATTTTACAATTATGTTCTTCAAAAAGGACCTTTGAGCCATATTGACTCCGAGCTCCAAAAATCTCTGGGCGCAAGGAGGCTCAACTGATGAGTGCATTTACTATTTACTAACTTTTCAAACAACTATGAAGGTATTGATTTCTTAAATTTACGCGAATGTTATTGAAATTGAATTATTTACGGATTTTTATCGCGGATTTGATTAAAATGTAAAAACTACACCAAATCTGCGATAAAATCCGTAAATAATAGTTTTATTTCAACTTACGAATGTTCACTTTGTAGCTACTTGGAGTATAGCTATCCCGGCCGGTGGTAAGGTCCGCCTTCCGGCAAATTCTCCTCCATTTCGCCCGATCTTCGGCATCCTCAATAGTAAAGCCATTGACCCTCATATCTTCCTTGACGACATAAAGCTAGCGCTTTTGGTCTAACTAAATTAGGTTTAAAAATTGTATAAATAATGCAACTAAATCTTTAAGAATTGGTAGCAGAGATGACATTTAAAAAAATACACCCAACAGTCACATACATAGTCCTGACCCCACACTAAGATCGAGTCTTGTGTCGTGGGTATCAGGAACTACGAGAAACTCTTCGGTCTCACAAACACCCAGACCCGAGAGAAATATTTGTGGGCCGCACAAACATTTCTCTCGGTGCGGGGATCGAACCCGCGGCCTCTCGTTTCACAGTTTTCGTTTTCAGTAATGATTTGACTTTTCAACTACTACCTTTTATTTAGATTTTTGATTAAATTCAATACTCAATACCTTTATTGTTAAAATGTCAGATGTGCAATTATAGCAGACTCTTGAGCAGGCAAATACTCAGGAGAGGAGGGAGCCATAGTATTTAATAATAGTAAAAAAATGGGATTTTTGGGTGTTCCCATTTAACACAATTTAGTCAGACTAGACTAGAGTCAGCTAGTCATGTGAATGATATTTTTGTCTTTACAATTTCCGTTACTTAGATTTTTCAATAAATTAAATGGGGTTTGAGGGTTTCCATTTCAAAGCTTTGCTCGGGTTTTTTCCGATGAGTATAATCAGAGATGTTTCTGAATCTCTTGTTACTTAATATTCGCAGTTTGTCAGGTATTCAGACCATACGGTCAATGTTATTATTATGCGACTTATGTAGGTGTCTAGTTCTCGATACCAGTGACTTTCAATATCTTCAAATGAATATCTTTATTGAAGAATGTTCATACAGGAATGTACGCAGTAATGACTCTGTTGATCGCAGTTAGATAATTTATTCCAAGGATATGTGCTGATTTTAGTACATACATACATAAATGTCACGCCTGTATCCCATAGGGGTAGGTGGAGACTGAATTTCCACTTTCGATCATGACATACTTCTTTCGCTTCGTCCACTTTCATTAATCTCTTCATGCATTCACGTCAGTTGAGGGTGCTTTTAACCTGAACCTTTGCGGAGAATGCCATCGATCAGGTGTCTTAATTTAGTAATCACAACTGAAATAATTTGTAAGCATTGGAATTTTCACTGTTCATTTAATGACATCCATTTCTGGTTGTGCTAATTTCTGTACATTTTAAAATAGTTTTGAGTTGCGATAAATTTCGCTGAAATGTACAGTTGATGTCACTTAACTGTAACTTCAATTTAATAACTTAAGTTATAACAGGTGGTATCATCGCTGTCAGCAATTTCTTCCAGACAACCTTTTGTACTGGGCTGGTACTCACATAATGGTGTTGGTTGCTTACCATCTTAAAATTATTTTCCAATTTTCTCAAAAATGAATAATAGAAATAGTCACTTAATTTTTTTTCCTAGTTCCACCATTTATTCCCACGGTGCAGTAGTGTATTTTGTATTTTCATTGATAATTTCCATTTCTTTCAACTACCATTATTTTTAAATGAATAATTTGTTCCATAATTTGCGAATCCTCTTATAAACATTTGCCGGATTCAATTCAGATAATGTTAATGATTCAAATACTGTTAATTTTCTTTAAAATATTGCATGACGGTCTTCGTGGTTGGTGAGACACTCGTGACGCCCGCTACGATCAAACACAGATTAGTGTTTGTACGTTCCATACTCTGCCGCCCTCGAGCTGAAATGCCGTTTAGTACAAAAATCACAAAAAAACGATATTACAGTTCTAAATTGTAAGTTTCGCTATTTGAAAGTGCCTCCTGCGATCTATTATTCAGTACTCTAAGGTCTTAAAGATGATCACTTGTTATTAAGTAGCACATTTTTAAAAAAAGATCGCTTTTTCGTGCATAACTCAAAAAGTGGTTTTAATACTTAACGGCATTTTAGCTTGAGGACGGCAGCATTAGTTTCAGATATTTGCTGCTGTTTGGATGCTTTTGAAAGCGAAGTTTCATAGTATGTGATACAGGACACAGACTTGTATCTCCTGCGAGATCTGAACTGCTTAGTCAATGTATTTATGCATTTTAAACATCGACATAAGTATATGGACAGGGCGAAGAGCGCTTAGAATATTTCGACGTAAGTGGTACGGCGCTCCAGTGGATTATTGCGTCAATAACGCCACTGTAAGTTATCGTCGCAATGATTCTGATAATGTCTTCTTGATTTATAACAAAAAGTTTATGAAAAACAATTGTTATCATTGTTAAGAACAAATCTTTGGATTTAGTCAAAATCGAATACATGGCGCGATTTCACGCACATCTTATTGTTACTCCGAATATACAGAAGGGCCTTTAGTGTGTAAATCAATTATTTAAAAACATTGTGTAGATAAAACTACTAACATCATAAGTTGTAATTGTAGTTATTTCCTCTTTCAGAAAAAAAAACTACTATTTGAAACATATTTTCTCCTAGGGCCTCCTAGGGTCGCCTAGGGCGACAATACCGCCAACTGTACTCTTTAATTTTATTTGTGAAATATTGTATGCTTTCTTGTTCTTTTTGTGTGCAGTAATAATATTTTCAATATGTAATTTTGATATTTCACATAATTGTTGTGAAATTAAAATTCCGTTTTTCTTTTTATTAATGTGGTGTGTTCACAGAAACAACTATTTCTACTAAACATGCAATATCTGCATTTGGTATTGCGTTTTGTTATAAATTCTTTCGACCCTATCGGTTCCAGGATTGAAAAACTTATTTAATGCTACTAATTTACTAGAGTCTTTATTGTCGACATTTTAGGATTTGTTGACATTTAAAATAAGACTTTATACATTGACTTGAAGCGATCGTGTTGTAGTTTTACATATGTCGTTGTTTCTTCATTATAAAGTGCTTTTTCAATGTAAACTTTGAGTTATCGAATATTTTGTCCCTTTCTAACGAATCTCTAATTCAATTAGAGTGAAGAAAGCAAAACATTTGTTAACCAAAATAGGTTTTAAAACTGTTTATGAATAAAGACGTAATGTTGATTCTTTCTTTAGATAGATTAATATAATATATCGTTCCGATTCGACGGATGTCGGGACAGATAAAATATCGGATACTGTTGACTATTTCGCACTGGTTTTTATCGGCTCCGACAAGTGCAATATAATATGTTTGGCTTCGGAAATGTGAAGCAATTTAACCGATTCTCATCTCACGGTGACAAATGTAGAGATTAAGAATTTCTTTCTTTCATTATTTTGATATTCGATTAATAATCGGACACGATATACGACAATTTACCGTTAAGTTTAAATAAAAACAAATATTGTATTTGCGATCATATGATTGTTAATAAAAATGGTGGGTTCTGTTACTAGTTTGTTAGTATTTCTCAAATAAATAAATCAAAATTATTCTTGTTTTATTTCATGTTAATGGCTAAGTACCACAGTTAACAAGCAATGGTGGATCCAACGGGGGTCATGGGGGTCATGAGTCAAGTTTTGTAAATATTAATAATCTAAAGTCTAAACCATTTCTGTGTGAATGAATTTTCTTATTGGGATTGATACCGCTGAAAATAGCAAATAAAAGTCGTACGGAGTTTCATTTTGGAGAAAGCTGGTGGGCCATTCGTTTCCTGAAAACAATAAAGTAATGGATGATTGGCGAGAGCTTAAATGCACCAAGACCTCACCTGGTGTTTTTAATACTAAGAAAAAATTTTGATGCTTTTTAGCTCCCCTAGGAATTTGCTATAAGCAAAGTTCATCTGTCGATCACAGGACAATTCCTTTTTGACTATTTCTTGTTGACTAGATACGAGTGGTCTATTTTTGACTAGATATTACTTCTTAGTCTGTGACTAGATGGGAGTGGCCGCGCCCACAAATGCCATAGTGCTATTTCTATGCTTTACTTAGTGTTCTGAGCCTTGAACATATTAACAACACAAATTGAAGAATCTCAACATATTAGACTAGGCTGTATGGCTTAGACCTTTGCCTTTCCGTCAAGATAAATAGAAAAAACAACAATTTATGAAAACGTCAAAACCAAACAACAACACTGCCTATATAAATACCTAAGTATTTTTATTTAGGGGCTTTATTGAAAATATTGTTTAGTAATATTGTTATTTAATGGTGTTAACGAGTCAGTCATCTTATATTAATTCTGTGCTCTCAGTGGTATCACTTCAAAAGCAACAAACGCGTGCCACATCAAGGGTCTATTATTGTCATTCCGAAGATATATTTCATATTGTTTTTATGAATAATAACTAACAATGACGTGCAGTGTAAAGTGGTGTGGGAAAAGTAGCAGAAAATCTAATTTGGAGAAAGATGGTATAACTTTTCACAAGTATGTAATAATATATATTATTTTATTGCAATGAATGGCGAAACTAGAACGCCAGTCACCTGATGGTAAGCGATACGACCGCTCATGGACAGTAGCAAAAACTATGAAATAAAGCAATGCTTGGCACTGCACTGCGTTCGACATTATAAGTTGTTAAGACACAATACGTCCAGTAGTTATGTGGGCTACATTGTCCTTCAAACCGGAACGCAGCAGTACAATTACGCGGCTGTGACGGGAGAAATAGATATAGCGGTGGTACCTCCTCAGGCGGCCTCTCACATATTACAGAGCTATCAGTGTATTTTCTCTTACAACTTACTCACATAACAGTAATTGTTCTATGCACACAGTATCTTTGATACATTACTAGTATTGCAACCACAGGCATTCAGATCAACATTGATATAGTTATACTAACATAATTCAAAGTTTCACATTTCAATTATTGATATAATTATTCATAAAAATGTAATAACAAATTATTAATGAAATGCTCTGATTTAAACCACTTCTAAGGTTTGCCATAATCACTAAATTGTAAACTAGTTTTGAAAAGAGCAACATTATTATTTCTTGCCCATTCTTCTCTATTGAAAACAGTTTTCTGAACTGGGTGGTAGACAAAAAATGACTGAATCTATATGATGTAGAACATTTTAATGGATTCAGTAACTTATATTAAATTTTTCATAAAATCAATATAACCGTTCCTTCTCACTTCTAAACGTATATTTTATGAATATAATTAATTATATTTCTATTAACCATGTATGAATAGATTACATACATACATAAAGTCACGCCATTTCCCAGAAAGGGTAGGCGGAAGTGCAACCGGATCATCCACATTTCATCTTGTATTTTGCATCCCACAATCTAAAAGTGGTTGAGCCTATCGCCATATTGGGCAAAGTTCTTGTCTTTGGATTGATAATTAATAAAAAAAACCAGTATAACTACCTGACCAGGTTTTCAAAGCTCAGACCTCAGCTTTTCAGTCATACCATAGTAGAAACACTGTGGCAATCTATACAAATATTAATGGGTCAGCCCAGATACATCCCACTGAAAGGCGTAGGCATCCTCTACAATTGAGAGTGGTTTGGCTATATAGTCCATAGGGCAGGTTGGAGGAGTTTACATACCATAGAAATTCTTACTAATTTGCTATAGTATGCAAGGTTTTCCTTCCCTATTTTAGTGCATGGTGACTCAATACACACATAACTTCGAAAAGTCAGAGGTGTGCCCTGGGATTTAAACCCGTGACCACTGTGACCATGATGCCAGCTGCGTTTCTTTAGCAACAGGCCACCATGCACTTTGTGTAGCGTGTTAAGGTACCATTATTTTCAAGTCTAAGAAATTCCACTGCTGGACATAGACCTTCCTTTGCGGGTTGGCGGATTTTCGATACCATAAAAATTCTTACTAATTTGCTATAGTATCAGAGCTGTAACTAGAGTCGAATTTGATGTAGGGCAGCATTGGTTACAGGTAGGGCGGAAGTAAAACAATATCATAATTGATCTGCCCTCGAAGCAAGGGCTTCTAAATCAATCACCACGTATACTGACATAGATTGTTAAACTTCCAGATTTGGATGTAGAGATCCACGTATGAGTGAGAGTTAGGTAATAATTAATTGTTGGGTGGTTGGTTGGTTTAATTATAATAATTTATCTTAGTTTTTGGTATTTTTAAGATAGGGCATTGTGATTGCAAGATAGGGCATTGCTAACGTGACCATTTATTTTTTGTGCCAAAGCGGGACATTCGTGGAATTAAATAATAATAAAAAGTTTTTGGTGTTTTACAAGTTTTTAATAAAGAAGATTGAATTACAAAAAATAATCATAGCACTAAACACAGAATAGACCGCCATTGTACTCTTTTCTTGTTAAATTATTGTTGTTATTTCCTTTTATTTACTGGTGTACAATAAAGTTTTAAATAATAAATAATAATAATAATAATAATAAGTACCCATGACTGAGAGCATAATAACAATAGAAGACTTAAAGGAAGCAATAAATAAAACACAGAATTGGAAAACGCCGGGGCCAGATAAAATTCAAAATTTTTGGTTTAAAAAATTAAGTTCTACACATATACACCTTACAAATATATTTAATAAACTTATCCAAAATCCACATATTGCACCACAGATATTGACTCATGGTATTACATATTTAAAACCAAAAGACAATGATACAACTAACCCAGCGAAGTATCGCCCAATAACGTGCTTGCCTACAGCGTACAAATTATTAACTTCAATAATATGTAACAAAATTTACGGTCACATAGAAGAAAATAAAATAATGTCCGAAGAGCAGAAAGGCTGCTATAAAGGAGGAAGAGGGTGTAAAGAACAGTTGATAATAGATTCCGAAATACACACACAATGCAAGAAAAAACACAGAAACCTACACTACGCCTACATAGATTATCAAAAAGCATTCGATAGCGTACCACACTCATGGCTTATCCATATACTACAAATATATAAAATTGATGGTAAAATAATCTCCTTCCTAGAACATATTATGCAAATGTGGTCTACAACACTTAACGTAAATACAAAAACTGAAAAACTCGAATCAAAAACAATAGCAATATCCCGGGGAATATTCCAAGGTGATTCATTAAGCCCTCTCTGGTTCTGTCTAGCACTTAACCCTTTATCATATAATTTAAATGCCAGTCAGTATGGTTATAAAATAGACGGATCTAACAAAATAACACACTTACTGTACATGGACGATATCAAGCTTTTTGCAGCAACAAAATTAGAACTTCATCATCTCCTCCATGTCACGGAACGATTTAGTACAGATATTAAAATGACCTTCGGTATTGATAAATGCAAATTGAGTAGCATTAAAAAAGGTAAATATCACAAAGAAGAACCATACAGACTCGATTGTCAATCAGATACCATTCGTAGCCTAGAACCTAACGAACCATACAAATACCTCGGATTCCATCAAACACATGAAATTGATCATTCTAAAATCAAAGGATCCCTTAAAGCCAAGTATAAAAATAGACTAACTTCCGTATTAAAAACACACCTATCAGCACGTAATAAAGTTAGGGCAATTAATACTTTCGCTATACCAGTACTAACATACTCATTCGGAATCATAAAATGGACGGATACTGATTTAGAGACCCTGAATACTCTTACAAGAACAACTTTCAATAAGCATAACGCACACCATATACATTCCGCAGTTGAACGATTTACCTTAAAAAGATCAGACGGAGGGAGAGGCATAGTCGACATTAAAAATCTGCATTACCGACAAATACTGAATTTGCGAACATATTTCATTAATAGAAGCAATAATAGTACCATACACAAATCTATATGTGATATAACAACATCAGCCTCACCACTCCACTTAAATAATTCTGAATTTAACCCAGAAACTAAAATTATTAAAGACGAAATTAAAATAGCCAACTGGAATTCAAAATCACTGCACGGAAAATATCCAAACCAACTGAAACAATGTCATGTAGACTCAGAGGCATCAAATATGTGGTTGATGAAAGGCAATATATTTACAGAAACAGAAGGATTTATGATAGCCATCCAAGATAGAATAATCAAAACTAAAAACTATGAAAAGTATATAATAAAAAACCCACAAATAACATCAGATAGCTGCAGACTCTGTAACAGACAACCTGAAACCATAGACCACATAACAGGAGGATGCTCATTCTTAGCCACCAAGCAGTATACAGATAGACATAATAATGTTGCAAAACAAATACACGCGTTGTTGGCCAAAAAGTATAATTTAATAGAAAACATAGAACCATATTATAAGTATAAACCGAAGAATGTGTTAGAAAATAGTCGAGTTAAGCTTTATTGGGACAGAGAAATAATTACAGACAGAACTACTAACAACAATAGACCAGACATAACGTTACTAAAGAAAGATGAAAAGACCACTTATCTAATAGATATCTCCGTGCCTAACACTGATAACATGCGGCAAAAACATGTAGACAAAATTCAGAAATATCTACCGTTAGCTGATGAAATACAACAAATGTGGCATCAGCAGCGGATTAGAATTATACCCATCATCATATCTTCAATAGGCGTTATCCCCAAATCTTTACATAATAGTTTATTAGAATTAGGTCTACACAAATTAAGTTATATCCCACTCCAAAAGTCAATAATTTTAGATACATGTGCCATTGTACGAAGATTTCTTAATAATACAACGAGCTTTAACCAACATCTATCCAACACTCAAACTACCCATGAATAAATATTGTGAAATAGGTTCATTGGCATTTTGCCCGTTCCTAGGACACTTTAAATCCCAGGGTTAAACCTGAGTAAACCCAAAGGAGAACTACAATAATAATAAAATAGTTAAGCACGATTTATGAGCCCCAGTAGTGGCGTGACTTCCAGGCAGACACATAACGTACTCGATAATTGTGGAAAAGTTATTTTAATCAAGATAGATTTTTACGAAAGTGCTGGAATAATTTGACCCAACCGTTTTCAGTAATAGTTCGATAAAGCATTTCGAGCGGGAAATACTTTTTGATCATCGTTTGGTCTGTTTGCGAAAGCGGGACTATGTAGGCCTTGCTGGGGACACCGGGACAGACTTCCTGAAAGCGGGACTGTCCCGCCTAAATCGGGACGTATGGTCACGTTAGGCATTGCCCCACAATGCCCTCCCTTAACTACGGCCGTGTATAGTATGCAAGGTTTTTTCTCTAAGTTTTCCTTCACCTTTAAAGTGCGTGGTGATTGACTATCAATGAATAAGATATGGATAGTTTAACAATAATCATGTTTATGTTTCTGTTTAAGGTTTCCTAAAGATCCCGAAACAAAAGCGGCATGGGTCGAAGCCACAAAACGCGGTAACGAATGGTTCCCAACGTTAAACAGTGTGATATGCTCAAGGCATTTCACAGAAGACAGCTTCCATTGTGGGAAAAGAAGACGTATCATGGAAACCGCTGTGCCTACTCTTTACTTACCAATTCTAGTATGTATAATTGTGTACCTTTTTTTTATTGCGATACATAGCGAGACGAGCATTCCGTTCGCCTGATGGTAAGCGATACGACCGCTCATAAACAGTAGCAAAACAAAACAACGCCATGAATTTCAATGCCCCCGCTAAAACAAAAACGTTTAAGCACAAACTATAAAAATACCATAATGATATTTTTTACTATTACTATGAATGCACATTCTCCTTTCAAATGAATTATATTCGTAATCACAGGCCAAACAGAGAAAAAACTGTACGTAAATTACTTTCGTGTATAATTTTACGGTCGTATTCATACATTTACAAACATATTTTAGTTATCGAATGTCTTGTCCCTTTCTAACGACTTTTGAAATCGGTTTGAGCGAAAAAGACGAAACATACGATAACTGAGATATCTATAGACAGCCTCCGTGGCGCAGTTGGTTAGGCCAGCTGTTAAATGAGAGGTCACAGGTTCGATCGCCACATAGAGACAATTTGCGTGAAACACAAGCATTTGTCTCGTATCTAGGTGTTTGTGAAACCGAATAGTCTCTCGTAGTTCCTGATGCCCACGAAACAGGATTCGATTTTAGTGTGGGGTCAGGACTATGTATGTGACTGTTGGGTGTTTTTATTTATTTTTAATTAACTAAAATTATATTAATAATTATATTAATCCAGTCCATCCAAAGGTTGCCTGAAAGAGATCGCAGCTAGCGATAAGGCCGCCAATTGTTACCATGTCTTTAGTTTTAAGTATTTAATCTGTTATTTTTCCTATTTTATGGTGTACAATAAAGTATATATATATATATATATATAAATATAAATAAAATATATTTATAAACTATAAATAAGGTCTTAAGTAGATACTTAACATAAACTAAGTAACAAATTATTTTCAGATTCCGAATACGAAAGACGGCGTCGATTATTCACACACCGACAATTCAACGAGTGCCAATCATGATTTATTTCTGTCCAAAATGGTATGTTTTATCATAATATTATTAACATAATACTAAATAATAAAATAAAGGTATTGTGGCTAACATAACCTATTATTCTATTCATTGACATAATAAGGCCCTATTCGCACGGGTACTATTTCAACGCGCGTTAAAAAAACGTTATGTACGCTGAGGTCTTGGGTTCGAATCCCGAGACGGGCAGTGATATTGGAATTTGTGCCCGATATGGCGATAGGCTCGCCCACTATCACATCGTGGAACGATACAGACAAATCGAAACGTGGGTTTCCTAGTTACAAATAGAAGTACCTCTGCCTACCCCTTCTGGGAAAAGGCGTGAGTTTATGTATAAATTAATTTTCAGATCCCCAGTTCGCCATCACATGATACAGAACAGCTGTCTCCCGTGAATCTTAGCACTTCTGCTGCAGAAGAACCTCCAACGAACAACAACGCTATTTCCAGTCCTTATTCACCGTCTGCGTACAGTACTCCTACAGAAAAACGGCTCTGCAGACGCATAATGGAGTTAGAGAATATACTGAAGAGAAAAAACAAATTAATAAAACAATTGCGCGATCAGGTCAGGCCGCAGAGATCGCGGGCGAGTGAAATGGCTTTGCAAATGGTCGAAGTGCAACTGAACGATGAAGACAGTCTGATGTAATCTTATTTTACATGGTCGTGGGAAATGTCTGGAATAGATGGGCTTCGATCAAATATACACTAGATTATAAGCTTAGCCCTTCGATCAAATATACACTAGATACACAGTTCCCTGTAAAAGTTCTGTTAAAAAGTGGCACCGATGCATGACATGAAAAAGAGTAAACAAAAAGATCACATATTACAATATATTAACACAAATTCCACCTTATTCCTGGAGTTTAAAGTTGTTTTTCACATAATATTGTCTAAAGTTCTGCGACGTTTTGGAAGCAACGGTCGGTGCGTGACTGAAGGCGAAAGAGTGCTTAAAGCACTTTTTTGGTGCCATTTTCTAAGCGCTCATGTTGTATCTAGTGTATATTTGATCGAAGGCTTAGCCCCTTACTGCATGAATTATGAAGGATGTTATTAAAAAAATAAAAAAATACTGAAATAGTTTCGCCAAAAATTGCTTAATAAAGCAAAAAAATATGCGTCGCCTTATGAAAGAACACTTCATATGATAACATTTATTTAACTTTAATTTAATGATTAGTTAACTGTAAAAAATTAACAAACTGTAAAAGCCATAAATGGCTTGGTATGCGGTAAGGGGTTAGAGTATCTATACTAATATTATAAAGCTGCAGTTTGTTTGTTTGTTTGAACGCGCTAATCTCTGGAACTACTGGTCCGATTTGAATGATTCTTTCAGTGTTGGGTAGTCCATTTATCGAGGAAGGCTATAGGCTATATATCATCACGCTATGACCTATAGGAGGAAAGCAGTAGTGATATTTCTAGCAAATACGGGGAAATTTTGTTCGTTTTTCGTGGTCCGATTGGTCGATATTCTAAACTGATAGTCAGAATTAAACATTTTGACCGCCATTTTAAAACGTTTATGCACCCGGGCGGAGCCGGGCCCGACCGCTAGATTATAATAAAGAGGGAGCGCTGGTACTTCAAAAACGTAGGTAAAAATGGTGATGCCGGGCCATCTTTTTCTGCCCTCCTATTGGCTGATATTTGACACGTTGTCCAACATATACGAATTGCTTGAATAAATTGTTTAGGGATATTTAATTCCAGGAAAACTCGTTTTAAAAGGATAATAGCTAAATATAATTTCGGTTATCAAAGGAATTTATAGCAATTTATTGCTAACTAATTAATGCAATATTCACTAATATAGGAGCGCTACCAACATTACGAACAAGAAAATATTTACGTTTTTCACGACGCGAATGTATGACAGCGCTTTCTTTGTATTATAAATACTCGAAGATTATAAGTAAAGGCCTAAAAACGGCAAGAGAAATAAGAGCACAAATAAGCGTGTGCTCTTATTTGATTTTAGTATGGTCCATAAAAATAAATCTTAATTTAAAGGAATAAGGTTTATTGTTGCCTGAAGTTGATTATAATTTAAGACGTTTTGCTACATCTCGTAGTTCGAAATTCAAATGTATAAGTATAAGCAACCTCGGCCACTTTTGGCGTGTGATTTTGTTCCGGACCCTGTATCTAGTATATATTTGATCGAAGCTGACGGGGATAAGACCGCCGTTTTTAACACATGTATAAGCGCTTAGTGTAATTATTTTTGTTAATTTGTGTGGTACAATAAAGTATTTATAATTTCTACTAATATTATAAATGAGAAAGTATGTTTATGTGTTACTTCTTCATGCTCAAATGGCAGGACCAATTTATTAGAAATTTGCTATGGAGGTAGCTAATACCCTGGATTAATAGTCAATACATAGGCTATTTTTTATCCCGGAAAATTTAGTATTCTCAGGAGATTTGTTAGAAGTCTTCCCGCTCAAACGACTAAACCAATTTTAATGAAATTTGCTATAGAGCTGATATAGTAGTTGATACCTTGAATTAACACATAGGCTACTTTTTATGCCCATAAAAAAAATATGGGCTGAGAGCATTGATTTAAAAACTAAGGATAGGCCCTTCAGTACATTGGGTACGTCAAAAAGATTCCTGTGAAAATCGCGCCATCTGTCAGATTTTTACGTCAATGGCGTCCATGAAATCGTTTTTCAATAATGCTAAAATAAATGTTATATTTACTTAAAGTAATACAACTTTTACTTAGCGGTGGTAAGAAATATTATCTTTTTTTTGTTAATTTTCGGTCATCTTTATTGCACCCACGCACGATAAATTAGGCATTTGTCAACGACTTACATACCGGTGCCCTGTGACGTCACAACCGCTGCACTGGTGTTGTAAACCAGTTTCGTGACAACACTTTTGCCGCTCTCCGCCCCGTCCATATATTTTACGTCAATGGCTGAGAGATAAAAATGGAGCCTAAATAATTCTCATTAATCGATTCAAAATGGTTTTTTAAATAAATTGTATAGCGTTTGGAAATAAAGAGCCGTAGCTTCACATGCAAAGAGCTGCTTGTGGCTCGCGAGCCGCAGGTCGCCGACTCCTGGTCTATACCAAAACATGAAACGTCGTTATTCAAACTGACCAATCACGGCTTTAGATGGCGCCTGGTTGAAGTGTTCCATTTTTAAATTCTAATTTTGGCATAACGCTTTTACCTCCAAAAACTCCCTGAAAAAAGTGCGTGGTGGCTTGTTGGTAAACGGACCAGACGCGGCTGCCAACATGTTCACCGTGGTCGCGGGTTCGAATCCCAGGGCACACCTCTGACTTTTCGGAGTCATGTGTGTATTGATAGTCAATAACCACGCACTAAAACGGTGAAGGAAAACATCGTAAGGAAACCTGCATACCGTAGCGAATTTCTATGGTATGTAAGTCCGTCAACCCGCACTAGGCCAGCGTGGTGGACTATATGGCCTAACCAATCTCAATCGTACTCTCGATTGTAGAGTAGGCCCGTGCCCTGCAGTGGGATGTGTATGGGCTGATACAGAGCTTTTACCTCTTTTTATAGGTCTAGAGTATTGAGATGTTATCCTAGAGAGGACACTGTACACAAAAATGAACGGTACCGTACCACTCCTTATTTCTATCTCTGTCACGCCTACGCAGTAACATCATATTCGCTCTCGCTTCACTGAATTGTAATGAGATTGACACTAAATCCATTATCAGCATAATGCGTAAAGATTTTGTTCCTGATGTCCACTCTAATAAAATACCTCGTTGGCAGTCCATAATTATTTGTTTCGGGTCTGGGTGTTTATAAGAACGACGAACAGTTTTTCGTAATATTTAATATAGGACCAAAGACTTGTTTTCTATTGCCGACTCCGGAGTATATGTGTGACTAAGGTGTATTTAAGGTGTCTCAAAACGGTGAAGGAAAACATCGTGAGGAAACCTGCATACCATAGCGGTTCATAAGAATTTCTATGGTATGTAAGTCCGCCAACCCGCACTAGGCCAGCGTGGTGGACTATATGGCCTAACCACTCTCAATCGTACTTTCGATTGTAGAGTAGGCCCGTGCCCTGCAGTGGGACGTATATGGGCTGATACAGATACAGAAGGTGTATTTAATAATTAAGAAATAAAAAAGTAACAATTATTTTTGCCTCACTTTAATACGACCAGTAAATTTCTCATCCGACAATTTTTCGTACGTCAACTCTGGACTGTTAAGCCTCTCATCAAACACTTTGTGAAAAGACTTCATAATACTCTGCTTATCGAAAGTCAGCTGATCCTTTCTGTAATTCTTCGATATAGCTGTCAATGTTGTATCTACCCACGCTTCGTAGTAAGGTTTTGTGTGATGATTGACTGAAGTTGGCGCCCATTTTGCCACTTCGGTTGGCGGCGAGCGTACTCTATGTGCAACTGACATATCTGGGGATGTCACGTGCCTCCTAATCCGCCGACACTTACCGGTTTTCTTTATAACCGGTTTTTCCTTCACACTAACTCGACTAACAGTGGTTTTCACTTTAGGTTTGACCGCTGTGTGTATCTTCGACTGTTTCTTTCCAATGTCAGTGGGTATGCTGATCTTTAAAGGGGTGTTTGGTTTCTTTTTCTGATCGACGAAGGTGACAGCTTTGAAGATCCTCATAGTGTCGTTCTTTGACATGATCGTTTTGATCACCGGCTTTCGTCTCGGCGTGTCACGGTCCGGTTTTAAGGTAACCGTTCTGCCAGAGTTGTTAGAGTCACTCTCTTTTAATTTCAGGGAGTCGGTTCCATTGCTAAAAATCTTTTTAACTGCTCTATCACCTGTAACAAGAATTATAAGACTGGAGGAATGCATTAGTCATGATTTTGAACATCTACCAGTAGTGGCATGATTTATTAAGTCAGTCAGGAAGTCTACTGCTGAAAATAGACCATCTCTTAGAATTTTTGTCAAGCAAGGTTGTCAGCAACCAGCGAATCCGTGTAATCATAACTAGGTCATTTTTCTAGTTTCTAACTTGTTTGCCTGTACGCGGCATTACAAGAGCTTTTAGCTCCATAAGCCATTTATTCTTACGCCATGCCTTACCCGTTGCCATTTCATCTTGCTAATGCTTTCAGATAAGTGATGCCTAAACTTTTGTCCTCCTATCTCTACTGATATCCTCAATTCCTATTCGATCTCGTTGGCAACTATACAAAAGCTATTATTTTTTTATCAAGTAGGTCCGGCAAACGAGTATACTATATACCTGATGGCAAGGGTCACTACCGCCCAGTAATATGCATCAAATTGGCCCATCAAATTGGGAGAGGAGCGAAAGAAATAAGGATGGTAAGAGGATCCGGTAATCTCATTCACTGAACGACACGTGAAAGTAAAGTTGTCGCTTCACGTTGGTTTCCTGTGAGACAGTGTTGTCGCCCCGGACGAGCCTGCTCTTTCATTCTGAGCCATGACTGACAGTACCTAGGCTCTACAACTTTCAAATAAATAAATACAACCCAACGGTTATATACATAGTCCTGACCCTACACTGAGATCGAGTCTTGTGTCGTGGGTATCAGAAACTACGAGACTTTTCAGTCTCACAAACACCCAAACAGCTATACTACGTATAAAATATTTCAAGGTGTTATTTCTCTTACCGTTTTTATTGTTATCCACCGGTTTTATATCCTTAGAATTCGTTTCAGGTTTATTCAAATCCGAAATACCGCTGTGGTTCAAACTTCTTAGTTTCAAAGTGTATTTCTCCCTTACAATTTTCTTTTCTTTAGCGTCCAAAGTTTTCACTTCCCTACTTTTATCCTTTTTCAAAGAATCTTTGCCAAAATTAGAATCGTACTTGTCATCGGGTTTCTTTATCGATTTGAACACCGGTTTTTGGATCGAGTCCCCACGATCCGGTGGAAAATTCTTATCAATGCTTATTCTTCCGAATACCGGTTTCCTAGTGTCCCCTCTGTCTTTTAACAATTTTACTGCTTTTCTCTCTATCTCGTACCTTTTGTTTGTCCTATCCATGAATTATTGGTAAAATGTTACACTGGAATTTTTGTATGGTGTCCTGAAAGATTTGTGTCAATTTTGACATTCCAACGGGACTCAATGCGGCTGAAATTCATTTACTTTTTCTGAAATACCGTAGAGTTTCTTTAAAAGAGTTGATAAATGTATTTGTGTATTTTTAATTACGAGTTTATAAAAAAATACGCGGGCCGAACCCTTTACGAGTCGGTATTGTTTCCTTACATCACATACTGTGGATTATCCACTGCTAAACATAGACTAACTAACTGGCTAAGGTTGCAGGAAGTCGCTGGATGCAGGCCGCTTCCAACAGGTCATTGTGGAGATCCTTGGGGGAGGCCTATGTTCAGCAGTGGACTTCCTGTGGCTGATATGATGATGATGATGATGATGAACATAGACCTCTCCCAAAAACCATAGCGACCTGGTGGAAGCAAGTAGTATCCAGTAATTCAGCAACTTTTACAAACTTTATCATATCGTTTGTCTATCTAAATCGTCCAACGCTACATTTGCTTTGACGTAGCATACACTCTAGAAATGTTAGCCCCAGGCCCTCAGTCCTCCACGTTTGTTCTGCCAACTGCTGTACAACTTAAAAATCCATTAGGTCATGGCGAAATAAACATGTACAACCTTTTTTAAATAACTATATTGTACATTAAAAAATATTGCACTGTCAAAACATTGTCATTTCCAAACATTTCAACAAAAATAACCAAAACAAAATGTCTTTGTAAAACACAAAAAATATGATACGCCTTTGCTTCTTTACAAACTGCGAATAATATTGCAGAAAACCGTTAAAAATGGATAAACCGGTATCAAAAGTTGTAAAGTCTAAATCTTCGAATAGTGCTGTTTACACTAAAACTGATAAGGGTAACAAGAAAAGCAGGAGCAATGCTGAGTTTCAACCAAATGTTTTAAAGAAGCGAGGAATGTATGTGGAAAAGAAAATTACGAGGACTAATATCAATGATCCAGGTAAGACTATTGTTTTTACAACTTTTACTGGTGGTAGGTCTCTCATATGTGAGAGGCTGCCTATTTAGCTACCACCGCCATGTCAATGTGTTGGGTGTTATTTATTTATTATTATTCAGGTATATAACCTAGATGGTGCAGAGAGCATCCACAGTGACTTCCAATCTCGGACGCTCTTGAGCTATGTACATAATACCACTCCAAGGCTTCCCAATACTTCGCCTTGTCGATCACAGTACGTTGCCAGGTCGTATTAGGTCTCCGTAGGATTTTAACATAAAAATGTTCAGTTTCAGCGCCCAATCCGCCAAAGCAGAAAGCGCCACCAAGACTTCGACCGGGCAGTAAAAGATTCTTAAACTCTGTTCTTACTATACTCTCGAAATCTACTACTGGAACACAACACCCAGAACTAAACGACTCTAAATCTTCCAAGATCAAAAACAACGCCGATGCGGTAGGAAAAAAAAGAAAATACAGATCAAAAATTCTAAACCAACAACTGGATGAGAAATTAATTGTTCTGCAATCAACTAAAGATATAATTAATACGCCATCCATATACTCTGAAAGGAGTCAGGATACTTCGAAGACCAACCAGTCGCAAGTGCTGAAAAATTATGATCTTATAAAAATTGATAAAGGTACTGTAGTGGATGCAAAGAAACGGCAAAGGAAAGATAAAAAAGTAACGATAGATGACCCGCCTACTTTAGTGCAAGATAAAAAAGATCCAGGGATGTATAATTTTTTCGTTGATTTGCTACAAACAACATTCAGTGCTTGCAATATGAAAGACCAACCATACCATATTGAATTGAAAAAGCCTAGCATTTCCAAAGTGGAGTTGGCCATCAATGAATCTGTAGCTAAGAAATTAAATATTGTAAATGACAATGAACCATGTAAATTGACGGAGAAAGAGTCAAACTTGTGTTGTATGATTGACGATAACTGGAGTGATTTGACTGTCGTTGAGAAGAAACCACCTCCAATAGAATATTCGCAAATTGATTTAATACCTAAGCAGAAATACGCTAAACCAAAGAAAGTAGAGTCGTTTAACCCGAAAGTGTTGTTACCGAAGGTATACAGTGGTCTGTTTCCGACTAAAAAGACTTACACAGCGAAAAACAAAAAGAAAATTGTTCTTAACTTATTGAAAAGAGAACTGAAAATGCGCGCCGAATATATAGAACCCGAAAATCTGTACCAAGCTTTGAGGAACATTGCTAGAAATAAAAGGAAATATCAAAAGACTATACGGTTTACTAAAGTTGATTCGGGCGACGAATGCGTATTCAAACAGAAGAAAATTATATCAGATGCTAAATCTAAGAGAAAGGTTGGCAAATCGAAATCCACGCGTATCGATTCCAACAATTCAAAGAAAAACGTGAAAGAATTGACTAGCGAAGAATCATTCCATTCTTTAGAAGTCTATGATTATGATTATGAAGTAGACCAGAAAAGAAGGCGGGAAAAGAAAATATTCTACGCCAGACCATCCTTTACGTCTATGAGTGATTTTAACAGGATTAATCAAGACTACATTGGGGTTACGGAAGAACTTTTCTAATTGTAAAGAATGTTGTCTGATAACTTGTCCACGCGTGTTGCAATGAAAGAATACAATAAATTGTACAGCTTGTAAAACTTTTGTTTAATTTCTTTTTAATAAAGTTTGAAGGAATTACTCTTAGCTACTTTACAAAGGATTATATCGTTAATTTTGTTAAATTTAAAATTATTGAATAACTCATGCTAAAAGTGCTTGGTGGCCTGTTAGTACACGGACCAGACGAGGCTATATTCACGGTGGTCACGGATTCATATCCCAGAGCACACCTCTGACTTTTTTGAGTTATGAGTAATGATAGTTAATCACCACACACTATAACGGTGAAGAAAACTATCGTGAGGAAACCTGCATACCATAGCGATTTGCAATAATTTCTATGGTATGTAAAGTTCGTCAATCCACACTAGGCCAGCGTGGTGGAGTGTACTAACCACTCTCAATCGTGCTCTCGATGGTAGAGGAGGTTCGTGCCCTGCAATGGGACGTATATGGACTGATACAGATACTTATGCAGTTTTTTTATATACTACTAGCGGCCCGACCCAGCTTTCTTCTGGGTGCATATATTTTTTGATTCCACTCCACACCAAATACATGTTGTTTTTCGTATAAACTCTTGTATGCCTAAACTTGACGTAGCTATCCTACTGTCCGGCTCAATCCCGTCTCATCCGCCTGTTCAGTCTCTTCCCAATCCGTCCCGTCCCTTCTCTTTATTATCCATCCCGTTTTATAACGTGCATTTAAATTTCGTCCTAACAAATCTGTGATCTATCCCAGCCCTCTCCCGTACCTTCGATTCTATTTTACTTTATGTCCCTTCTCTCCACAAACATCCATATATATCTTATACAACGGGCCGTGCAGCAGAAATCGTAATATTTTAATTTCACCACAACTTCAAAACCAAACGTCCAATTTTAATCATTCAAAGACCAAATATTATCAACATAAACTGTACTTATTGATGAAATAATTTATTTTGATAAAGATTAATAGCATGAGTAAAATAAACGCGTTTAAATGTAGTCCAAAAAAAATTTCAAGATTTTTAAATAAAAATGTGGTTGTTGTGCCTCACTCGACATAGATAGGTATAGTGTGTCGCGGACTTTTTTGTAGATATTTATAAGATCTACAATTAATTATAACATTTTATGGTTCTATCTTTTGTAGTTTGGGCAGCGTACGCAAAATAAGTAACTTCTTTGGTTGATTTTTTTCAGTTTGTGTCCGAAAAATCCAAATATCTTACGGAACCTTATTTTTTTCCAAAATAAAATATAGTCTATGTTACTCGTGGATAATGTAGCTTTCGAATGGTGAAAGAATTTTTAAAATCGGTCCAGTAGTTTTTGAGCCTATTCGTTACAACCAAACAAACAAACAAAGTTTTCCTCTTTATAATATTAGTGTAGATACGCCATACGGCAATGTGCCGAGACGGTGTTCATTGCTACTGGTAATATACACATTTCATGCATTTAAAGGTAAGAAATAAAACAAAAATCATTGTGCATGGCGATTTATTTTCGGCAAAATCATACTTTTATACAAAATATGTATAATTGTACAGCCTTTATAAAATGGGATTTCCCAAGAGCAATTAAAGCGATCGTTCAGTTTTTAGCCGTTTTCTTAAATAATAATAATAGTGTGGGACTAAGATCGAATCATGTGTCATGTAACAGAAACTACGAAAGGCGTCTAACCAACTGCGCATCGGAGGCTGCATTAATATTTGCAAGTACATTTTTGTTGCTTTATCGAGATAATATAAAAAAGTGCAATACAAACTACGTTACGACTAAATTTTAAATTAAACAATATTAAAAAATAATATCACTCAAAGCTTACGGTAACCAAAAGTCTTATACATATTTAAAATCGGCGGGAAATATTACCACAGCAAAAGTGTTTTTTACAAAAATATTAATAACTTGCTTACTTCATATCGAAATATACCATATAAAAATGGCAGTTATTTAAGCCCTATTATATGAGGTAATTTGTTTAACCTTTCGTGTGCATAATCCACGCTCGTAGTAATAACCATTGTATGGCCGGCCACCAGAATGTTCCTTTGTGTGTGTACATAAGCATTTTAAATGTTGAAGAAATCATTCACTACATTTCCGATGCAAAAAAAAGTATACCCAAATATCCATAGAATAAAGAACAAAATCGCATTTTTTGGTTTGGACGTGGATCACGTTTGGCACACAGGGGTAAAGATTTTTCAGACGTGGGTCCACGTCTTAAACACACAAAGGGTTAAATCTACGGTACATCTCACCTTTTGTCAATTATTGAGGTATTACACTAGAACCGACATTGGGAACAAAATCTCAGCGCGTTGTTCACAGGAGGAGAAGCGAGAGCGAAGATTATGTTACTGCGTACGTGTGACAGAGGCAGAAACAGAAGGAGTGGTACGGTACCGTTCATTTTTGTTATAAACATTTTGTTTGCAGTTTCCCCTCTAGTGTTTTTCAATAGTCATTTTTTTGTATAGGCAACTACACCACACTTTAATGAAGGAAAACATCGTAAGGTAGCTGCATACCATAGCGATTTGTAAGAATTTCTATGGTATGTAAAGTCCGCCAACCCGCACTAGGCCAGCGTGGTGGACTATAATAACCACTCGCAATCGTACCTACTTTCCATTGTGGAGGAGGCCCGCGCTCAGCAATGATCAATTAAGGGCTGACAAAATAAATAAATAAAATAGCCTTTAAATCTCTATGGTATGTAATGTATGGTATGTAATGGTATGTCCGCCAACCCGCACTGGGCCAGCGTGGTGGACTATATGGCCTAACCACTCTCAATCGTGCTTTCGACTGTAGAGTAGGCCCGTGCTCTGCAGTGGAACGTATATGGGCTGATAGAGATGATAGAGATAGAATTTAGCTGTTTGTCCGCGCTAATCGTAGAAAAGGCTTAACCGATTTGGATATGTTCTTCACTTATAAATTCTGGTAAGCTTTACTTAAATTCCATGTATGTTTTATTTGTCAATAATTGATATAAATACCAAATAAAACATTCAAGTAATTATTCGATACAACATGTAACTTAAACTAATAATGCAGATCGCAAAATAACATTTGTAAATGAAAATAAATAAAAATTAAACAACTTATGCTTTTGAAGCAATAAAAACAAGAAAATACATAACGAAGTGAATTTCAAAAAACTTATACCGGGTATATTAAGACTGTTACCGAAAAAAAACTGGATGATAGTTTAAGCGACTTCAGACACAATGCAACGGAAAATGTTGGAAAACAAGCGTTAATTTTTTTGTTCTTTTTTTTATATGGTCGTATTTCGGTGGTAAATATTTTTTTTCGTAAAATAAAAGTGTATACCCCTATATTTATAAAGACTCTAAGGTATAAAAGAGCTTAAATTATTATTTTAGTAAAAACTATGGATTTACCACCCAAAAATGAAGATATTTAAAAAGTGATCAAAAAAATTGTTGCGTTTCTTAGCAAAATTTTTAGTTGCATTGTGTTTATAGTCACTAAAACTACCACCCGGCTTCGTTTTCGGTAGCAGTCTTGAGATACCCGGTATTGTATAATCTTTGATATACATATGTCCAAAATTAATAAACGATCATAATTCCTATTTAGGCATATTTGGCAACTTTTGATAATTGATTTTTTTCGCCAAATTTATCTTACCAAATAAACCCAATATCCACTTAAATTCTCATGACTCCAAACTTAGATCGGATCGTATGTCGTATCAGAAACTAGGGAGATTTTCTCACAAATACCGAGACCCGAAACAAATACCTGTGCATCACACAAATATTTCGGTGCGGGGATCGAACCCGCGGCCTCACGTTTCACAGCCGGCGTCTAACCAACTGCGCCACGGAGGATTATGAGTCATTATGATCGCCTATTAAGTTTTGCCGTAAATAACTTTAATAGGAGACTGTCCCGCCCTCGCACCCACCACTGCAACTCCTGTAAGCCAGGATCAACAGTGGCACGCAATGTAATGACACCGAGCATTGAAGCTCGCCGAGTCTCCGGGAATGTCTAACTTGTCTTTAACCCGCAACGAAATTAATCAGAAAGTTAAATTAATAGGAGGAGTTGGAAATAAATTATTGTCCACTTCCCTCCGTGCAAAGCGGGTGACAAAACAATGAAGTAAAGAGGCAAATAACCTCGCAAAAAGACTTTTACGGCCGGAGAAGCCAGCCGTAAAGCACCACGGATCAAATTATTGTTACCTTAAAATGGGACCTATTTATGCCGTAAATAACTTATGATATAACACAGAACATTTTAAAATAAATAATATCAAGATATAATATAGTTATAATATCACAAAGAGATCTATCCCGAGCTATCCCGTCCTCAAACCCACCCCTACAAATCCTACAAGCCAAGCCCAGCGAGTTTCCAGGAATGTCTAACTTTAACTAGCAACGAAATTATTAAAATAAATAATAAACTTGGAAATAAAACAACCACCTCCCTCCATAACAAGGCGGGAGAATAAATTATGAACTATAGTAAAAAATAATTGTAAAAATATCCCATAAATAGGGGGTTATCATTTAATCCGACACGACCACGAATGTTCGAACAACGTACGTAAATCTGAATGGCCTATCCCTTAATGATAAGCTGGTTCCCTAACACTGGTATCCTACGCTGGCATACCGACTAAAACCCCTCGATGGCCCTCATCGGGCATATTAGGATGACTGCGGTCTCTGCTAGCGTGAGTTATCAGTTCGGAGACCTATAGCCCCCCCATCTGTCCATAATAGGAGGACATGTACGCGTCCCCATTAGCCCTATTTAGGCACTCGCCTTTTAGGTAAGGGTGCCCCCAAAAGCACCTAGTAATTTCAATGGTCCCGTTTAGTCACCTTCTACGACAGGCAGGGAATACTGTGGAATTCTTTTCGCCCCCTATTCACAGGATAGGGTGTGCCTAGCCCCTAGCTACTCTACAATATTCGGAACTCTCGTATCGTACGCCGAAACTATAGACTAAATTCGGAAATAATTATATGTTCACAGGGAATAGTATTTCTTTTTAGAAGTGGAAAACTTTTATCTACTTTAATGTCGAATATTCGAACTTCGTGTCGGAGAATATATTAACCCCCTGAGCATTTTGTTTTTGTCGTCAGCATAGTTTTTAGTTTAATAAATTACATATTATATTAAGCAATGGCAAATTCATACAGACAACCAAGTGGTATGAGAAAATGACGAGATCTAGAGACATAAATTATTATTTTCTATACTAACTTCATTTTTGTTGCTGTATTTTTATTTGGCTCTCATATAAAAGTATAAAAAGTACATGCAAATACCTAATCAATGAATGTCTCGCAAGCACTCTAACAATTCTTCAATACATGTCTCAGTATTTTCAGCCTCATCAAAACTTGTCCGACACAACTCAATTTGTTCGTCTTCTGAGACCACTTTAACTTGTGCCATTTCAAATTTGTGGGTGAATTTCATCACCGCTATCTTCTTCGGCATAGCTATGAGTAACGTATGTCCATCTCTTCTCTCCATAACATCGATCAATAATATCGGACACATTGAAAGCACGGGACAGTCATAACGCTCCATAAAGTTATATTGCTTTATCGGATCAGTGTTAAATATGTCGAACTCACCATCTGGGTATGGTGCATAATATATTCTCAGGACACCCCAGTTTGATCCAACGAAGTAAACATCACCATGGGCTCGTATAGTAACAATATCACGTAGGGGACCCTCTGGTACCGTATGATTCAGAACATACATCCATTGAAAGTATACTCTCCAATCTAATTGTTCCAAAAAGTTGTATCTACGTAACTGATGTAGAATATTTGTGTTCGGTCCCAATGAGCATTCAAATACTAATTTATCTTCTTTGAGTGTATAAATATTCCTTTGGAATGTTAACAAGTGAAGATTATCATCCGTTGATCCAAGACACATGATGCAGTCATTCAAGCGTTTAATAAATACACTTTGCATCACCATATCTTGAAGATTGCACACAAATATCTCATCTGTAAGACTTACATAGTACACTTGGTGTTTTATCATCAAGTAGGCTTTGATATTGCCAAAGGAAATGCAACTTAAAGCCTTACTTTCCACATGTTTTCGAATTATGAACATGCTTAAATGAGAATTCATTAAAATGAGATAATCTTCTGTTTCAGTGTATCTTGAAAAGTCTCCGTAAATTGGCGTGCGGGGACAACATTCCAGAGTATTTATATCGTAATATTCGATCGATCCTTTAGTGTGTACCCCTATACAACCATTACTCAAAATTTCGAAGCTACGGATCTCTTTTCTCATCTCAGAAGCGGAGGCAAACTCATCCCTGACTTCTGATGCTTTATTTATAATACTCCAGGAACACAAACATCGATATAATTCGAACCATAGCATATCTATTCTAGCTTTTCTCACAGAGCGATAGTAAACATCTTTGAAATCACTTTTGAAATACTTTTCCCAAAAATTATCGGCTTGTACGGTCCCGTCTATTACTATCTTCCATCTGGAGCACACTCCTCTGCATTTTATGACTTCACGGCCTTTTAGAAATGTAAAAATGTGTAGTAACAGTTCAGTTGGAAAATTCGATAAGTAGGAATATGTTTCATTTTCATCCATTTTTAGTGTTTGTAGTCCTGATTCTTGCGCCATGAATTGTGGAATATTGTATATTGGAATATACTATTTCTTTTGATTTGATATCGGACAGAGGAGGAAGATGAAATATATTTAATAAAGATTTTATGATTACATTTTCGATTTTTCACTTGCAGATTTTGACAATTCAATGTTATTGTATTTTTTTTTTTCTTAACGCCACAAGCTTTAAGCATTAAGCATTTGGAAATAAAAAATATATTTTAAAAAGATTTAAATTACATAATAAAATTTATAAGTAAGGTTTAGGTTTAGGATTTTACAGTTACTTGAAATACATAAATAAATGAGCGTTTTACGAATTTATATTTTTATAATTTAATAGGCTTTATAATTTGGTTTCCTTCGTCAATTTCGGTAGACGGAGTTTACTTTTTAGTCTGTGAAGTTATCTTATCTGTGAGTGGATGTAAAATAAAAAAAAACATATTTTCAAAATAACGATTTGTTTTGAAAATATTTTGACTTCATTAGATGTTATTTTCATTAATACTTGGTGATAAAATTAGTGCTTTTAAATAATGTCTGCCTTCAAAGCACTCCAAGATGTGTGTTTATCCTTTGAAAGTGAACTTCATCAAGTATCTCAAGATTTATATTCAGCCAAAATCGGCGATACTTTCGAGACAAGTATTACGAAGAAATTACGTGATTTATCGTTGTTTTCATCCAAATTAAAGCTTTTACGCGCCAAACCCTTAGCACGTAAGTTATTTTTACTAATCCTTTAACTATATTAGACGAAGCTTTTATATTTTTTGACATTTTGTTATGAAAAGTGTTCTATTTGTATACCACTTATTTAAACACTGTTTGTGTCGTTATTAAACCGAAATAATGGTATACATTGTATATTCTTGTTCACTTGATGGTACAGCACTTTTATTGCATTCTGCTAAAAATAAGTCACAAATATAACTTTGTACTTACAGAAACTCTAGCCTATTTCCCAGAAGGGGTAGGCAAAAGAGCTATCAGGACACCTACGTTTCGCCTTGTGTGTTCCGACCCACGATCTGATAAGGGGGCGAACCTATCGCCTTATCACGCACAAATTCCTGACTCTGGGCTGATTATTAAGATCAAAATTATAAAACTTTTCTTTCTCTCTTCTTTCTCTTATCTCCATCCAAAGGTTGCCTGAAAAAGATTGCCTTGTGCAATAAGGCCACCTTTTGTGTCTTTTTGTATTTTCCTGGTGTACAGTAAAGATTATAAATAATAAATAAATAAACTTTGTATGCATTATTAAATTTACTTTATATGCATTATTATATTTAGGTACTTTATTTTTTTATTACTTTGTATGCAAAAGTGCGTGGTGGCCTGTTGGTAAACAGGACCGGATGTGGCTCTGGTCACGGTGGTCGCAGGTTCAAATGTCAGGGCACACCTCTGCCTTTTCAGAGTCATGTGTGTATTGATAGTTAATCACCACACATTAAAACGGCGAAGGAAAACATTGTGAGGAAACCTGCATACCATAGAGATTTATAAGAATTTCTATGGTATGTAAGTCCACCAACCTGCACTAGGCCAGCGTGGTGGACTATATGGCCTAGCCACTCTCAATCATACTCTTGATTGTAGAGTAGGCTCGTACCCTGCAATGGGACGTATATGGGCTGACGCAGACAGATGCATTAATAATAGATCATGTATTAAAATAGAACAAATGATAGAATGCCTACTATCAATAAGCCCATATAAGTCGTTTTCTTTTTTCACAGCAACACCAAACGAAACAGAGCATCCAAGTTCAGAAGTAATACTCTCCGAGTACGGACAAGAAGCGTGTACCAAAATACTAGAACAAATAACAGTTAAGTCAATCACACATACTAATGCGGTGAAGACATTACTTACCACAAGGGATGAAAAGCTGGACCCAGAAATGAGAGATAGAAAAGAGTATGTATAGATTTTTATTTCTTTGTCAGCATCTTATCGCCCTCTGCTGGGCTTATGGCTACTCTAAAGGTAATTGTTTGATCTAGAGCAATTGAGATTTTTTTTTTTTTTTAATGCTTTGAATGGCGAGACGAGCCTGCAGTTCGCCTGATGGTAAGCGATACGACCGCTCATGGACAGTAGCAAAACCAAACAACACCTTGAATTACAAAGCAATGCTTGGCATTCCACTGCGCTCGCCATCCTGAGACATAAGATGTTAAGTCTCAATATGTCCAGTAGTTACTCTGGCTACAATGCCCTTCAACCCGAAACACAACAGTGCGTTTACACTGCTGTTTGACGGGAGAAATAGACACTGCAGTGGTACCCACCCAGATAGCCTCTCACATATGAGAGACCTACCACCAGTAAATTTCTCTCTTTTTGATTACAGTTTTGGAGTGGGTTTCATTTTTTTATAAACAAACAGTCACATACATAGTCCTGACCCCACACTAATATCGAGTCTAGTGTCGTAGATATCAGGAATTGTGAGAGACTTTGGTCGCACAAACACCCATTGAAACAAATGCTTATAGTTCATACAAATATTTGTCTCGGTGCAGGGATCGAACCCGTGGCCTCTCGTTTCATAATCGGTGACTAACTAACAGTGTTTATAGCTGAACTATGTTTTTTTATAACTTTTGCAGCTGTGTTTTTTTTATCTGAACCAAAATTGTTGTAATTGCACTTTAGCTTTCAAGAGTTAACTAAATGTTTGACCCTAAACATTTTCCTATTTCATCCCGGGCGACAGATTATTCTAAAATAAAGTAATTATCATCACGTTTTATATTTTGTTCAGAGCCGCAGATTTTTTTATCAGACTTCCAGTTCCTTTCTCCTAGAACTCCGGGCCTGGGTTGCAATTATTTTTTTATTTATTGAAAATAAATATTTTCCCCTCCACAAAGAGGTAGGTTTCATCGAGGCACAAAAATTTAATATACTAAATTTCATAGTAAAATTGGCATTTTCCTTTCCAGGAAGATAATAGCAGCTCTATCAGAATACAGCAGTATGGAGACCCGTCTTCGGCATATGGAAGCGTTACTCAAAGAGAGACGAGCTGAGTATATTAATGTACGGGAACAATGGGATAAAGAACTGGGAGAGTTAAGGGATATGAGGGAAGAGGTTATTGATGAAGAAGACTTTGAGACCAGCGGGCCGTTGTACTCGTGAGTTATTATATGCTTAATTTATCAAATTGTCCTCAATAGTATGGCTTTTTACAACCCTGTAAGTCTTAACCATACTCAATATCATATATATTTACTGGTGGTAGGTCTCTCATATGTGAGTGGCCGCCTGGGTGGGTACCACCGCAATGTCTATTTCTCCTGCCAAACAGCAGTGTAAATGCACTGTTGTATTTCGGTTTGAAAGACATTGCAGTCAGAGTAGACTCAATATCTTATGTCTCAGGATGGCGAGCGCAATTAAATACCAAGCATTGCTTTGTAATGATGAGCGGTCGTATCGCCTTACATCAGGCGAAAGGCATGCTCGTCTCGCTGTTCCATGAAATAAAATAAAAAATACAAAAGCACCCAGAGCAGAATCAAATGCTTGTGGTTAACACTTCGCTGTTTAAGGATTGACAGTCTCCGTGGCGCAGTTGGTTAGACGCCGACTGTGATACGATAGACCGCGGTTTCGATCCCCGCATCGAAACAAATATTTGTATGTTCAAGTATTTGTCTCGGGTCTGGGTGTTTGTGAGACCGAAAAGTCTGTCGTAGTTCTTGATACATTACACAAGACTCGATCTTAGTGTGGGGTCAGGACTGTTGGGTGTTATTTATCTTAGTGGCCTCTCGGTCAGTCAACATCTAAACAACTAGCCATGGAGACTGTTAAATGATATTATTATTCCATTTCAGACGGCTGCAAACATACATAGACAAGTTGGAGTTGATGCGATGGTTGTTGGGAAGACTGGTGACCACGCGTGGGCATAGAGACTGGTTGGCAGAGCCCAGAGAAGCACTACAAGCGTTGAAGTTAGCGAGGACTGCAAACACTATTGATAATTTTACACAAATGTGAAACAAATAAATAATAAATAAATATACCCAACTGTCACATACATAATCCTGACCCTATATTAAGTATTTATTGCAATGAACGGAGAGATGAGCTTGCCGTTCGCCTGATGGTAAGCGATACGACCGCTCATGAGCACCAATAAAACCAAATAACATCTTGAATAACAAAGCAATGCTTGACATTCCACTGCGCTCTACATCCTGAGACATAAGATGTTAAGTCTCAATATGTCCAGTAGTTACTCTGGCTACTATGGCCTTCAATCCGAAACTGAAATAGTATATTAACACTGGTGTTTTGCGGTAGAAATAGACATGGCGGTGGTACCTACCCAGGCGGCCTCTCACATATGAGAGACTTGTAAATTTAGTAAACCAAATCCGCGATAAAATCCGTAAAAATTCACAAGGAACATTCTCGTAAATCTAACACACGACAAAATTGTGTTCTTTATGCAAAATGCATAATTTCAGTCATCTCTTGCCAGTCGATAAGCGATACCCCATCTCAACGGGAAAGCGCTTACTATTATGTCATTAGGACCGTCGCTCTATTCTTTGGACCGTCGTAATTGTAATTCCTTCATAGTGACCCTTGCAAGCGCATCACCAGTATTAATTCAAATATATCAATTATTTTTTGTCTTCTGGAGCGGTGGCGCTAATGCAGTAGAATGCCAAGCTTTGTAAATCATGGTGTTTGGTTCTGCTACTGTCCATGAGCGGTCTTATCGCTTACCATCAGGCGGACGTCTCGCAATTCATAGCAATAGTAAATAATAATAATTAATAAGCGAAATGTCGACGAGATGCGAGAGCGAGATGTGACGAGCTGGCTAAAGTTGCAGGAAGTCGCTGGATTTATGCTTCCAACAAGTTATTGTGCAGATCCTTGGGGGAGGTCTATGTTCAGCAGTGGACTTCCTGTGCCTGAAGAGACAGAGAGGGGTCTTGATTATTGGAAACTACGAGAGACTTTGCGGTCTCACAAACACTCAGATACGAGACAAATACTTGTGGGCCACGTAAATATTCGTTTCTGTGCGGGGATCGAACCCGGTACGTCTCGTTTCGCAGCTGGCATCTAGCCAAATATGCCACAACTTGCTATAGTGGTATTTTGTGATTTATTATATAGAGTGGAAAAGTGCCTTTTTAAATACAGTAAAACAAGGTGAATTGTTATTCAGGGGGATATGAATTGATGCCTTGACACTTTTTAAGTGTAGTTGATTTGGGACACAATATTTTGAGAGAAGCTTCATAAGACTACGATTCACAACAGTTAATAAATATTGTGACCATGTACGTCTTTATTCATAGACAATTTTATAACCTAATTTAGTTATCGAATGTTTTGTCTCTTTCTAACGTCTTTTGAATTCAGTTTGAGCGAAGAAGACAACTTTCTCTAACTAAAATGTTTTAAATTTATAAATGAGACCATTACTATCCAACTAATCTAATAGGTACCGTTTGACGTTTCATACTTTTCAACTTTGTACAGTCGTAACTTACACAATTTCAATAACATTCTGTCTAAAACCATGGAATTGTGGCTTTACGGCAAGTGAAATTAAAATTGCGTGAGTTACGCTTGTCTAAATATGTTTAAAATTGAAAAATATAAACGTCAAACGGTACCTGTTAGTTTAGTTGGATAGTAAACTAAAAGGAAAATAATGTATTTGTAAAATATTTGGTGGTAAATAAATGTAACGTTTTGTTAATTATTTATTTAAAATCAATAAAAAATATATGCTGCCATATTATGTTTTTCATCATTGTTTTAACTATTGTGAACATATTGTCCCGGATATCAGTTCTTGAACGGTTGCCCTGGAATAAGACAAATAATTGTAATAGTCATTTATTTATTTCTTTATTGTACCTAATAAACAACATACATAGATACTATGGCAATATATTACAAATGGCGGTTATATAGTACGAAGGCAATTTACCAGAAAATTATTGAATGGAAAAAATAGCAACAATTATAATAGTTATCTAACTTACGACTGCTTTGATGCAGTTGTACTTCGGTACGATGACAACCTTGAGGACTTTCGATTCGATTTTGATTTCGGTTCGAATCCCGGGTCGGGCAAAGTGATATTGGACTTTTCTATTAATTATCAACCTAGAGTCGGGAATTTGTGCCCAATATGGCGATAGGCGCGCCCTCTATCGTATTGAAATGAAATATGTCCAGCTATTTAATTACCCACGTGACCAATAAGTAATCGTTTAATTTCATTTAATACATACATACTTAAACTCACGCCTATATCCCAGAAGGGGTAGGCAGAGGTGCCAGGACACCCACATTTCGCCTTGTATGTTCCGTCCCACAATGTGATAGGTGGCGAGCCTATCGCCATATCGGGCACAAATTCCTGACTCTGGGCTGATAATGAATAGAACACTCCAATATCACTTTGTCCAACCCGGGATTCGAACCCGAGACCGCAGCTTTATAATCGTACCTTAGTACAACTACCCAACCGAGGCAGTCATTCATAGTTCATTTAATTATGGGACGGAACATACAAGCCGAAACATGGTACTGGTTGCTACGAGCACCTCTGCCTACCCCTCGGGAAAAAAGGCGTGATTTTATGTATGTATGTCTGAATAGTGGCATAAAATTACCTGTATACGAAGAAATTGTATTCATTAGTGTCTAATCTTGAATAGCTGAATCTTGGCAAAGAGTTCGCCATTACCCAGACTTCGTTGTCAGTTACATGAAGATCTGGAAAAATATACGCAAATCGTCAAGCTGTGTGAATTGTTCCCTCCTTCCTATAATCCTGGGTCCTTCCGCCGTAGTGTGAAGAGGCATCTTAGTGAGCTGGCATAATTGTAGCGAATGGCATGGGACTGCCGTCTGATGCCATTCAACACTCTGCCTAGATGGCATTTGCGCTTATCATCAGGTGCAGTGCAGTCATTATGCCGGGTCAGCATAAAAAACTAGTAATTAGGAGATTTAAAATATGTATGTCTGTATGTAGACGAGTATGCCATTCGCCTGATGGTAAGCAATACAATTTCTCATGACCAGTAGCAAAACCAAACAGCACCTATAATTACAAAACACTACTTGGCATTCTACTGTGCTCGCCTTCCTGAGACATAAGATGATAATATGTAGATATAAATTAAATAAGTAGTTATTCTGGTTACAATATCCTTCAAACCGAAACACAACAATTTACGTACACAGCTGTTTGGCGGGAGAAATATAGATTGCGGTGGTACCTACCCAGGCGACCTCTCACATATGAGAGGCCTATCACCAGTGTCACTACAAAAGAAAGGGCAAGAAACTCTAGCGTTGCTCTTTTCAAAACCAGTACTTATACAATTTATTAATTATTTAAAAAGTTACATGTGGTTTAAATCAGAGCAGCTCATTAATAATTTGTTATAAAACATAAAACATCAACATACACTATTGTTCTAAAGGCGCGATATGTCTAGGACCTCGCTGGATGCAGGCTGCCTCCAACAGGTCTCTGTGGAAATCATTGGGGGAGGCCTATGTTCAGCAGTGGACTTCCTTTGGCTGATGGATGGATGGATATGTCTGGATCGAGCTAAGTGGTGGTCTCTGCCTACCCCTATAGGGTAGAGGCGTGATGATTATGTATGTATGAAATATCTCACCACAAGGATAGCTCAGTCTGACACTGTCCTGAGCCAGTATAGCGATGTGAGAAGGTTTCAACAACAGCGCAGTGTTCCAACAAGTCACAGCATTTCTTCCGATCTCGGCGTAGAACATCACGTTGGAGGCTGCGTGGAGACCGTGCATGGTGGACTGGGTGTCTTCGCCACGATCTCCAACTATCTAGACCACAGACAGATAGAAAAGTTATTGGCTTACGGCTGTTCTCTATATCCTATCTATCTTTAACTAGAGGTTAAACTGGCTACCATAATTATGTCGGTTCAATGCTACACTTTATGAAACAAAGATAGACATATATATTTATTATGCCTAGCTATCTATAAACATATGTACCATATCTATATTTTTATATCTTTGTTAACTGAAACGTAAAATGCATTGAAATATCTAATGAAATCCCTAGTTAAAGATAGATAGATTATTGAGAACCGCTGTTAGATCATAAATATCTCTTTCAACTTCATGCTTTCCTGGTATTTAAATATTTATCATTGGACAGCCTCCGTGGCGCAGTTGGTTAGACACCGGCTGTGAAACGAGAGGCCGCGAGTTCGGGCCCCGCACTGGTGTTTGTGAGACCGAAAAGTCGATCTTAAGTATCGAAGGGGCCTCTCGATTCAAAAAGCACGCCACGGATGCTGTCAAACTGACTTCATGTGAAACTACGAGGGTGGTTCAAATATGATCGAGACAAATGCTCTGGCACGTTTATTTATTATCGAAAAAAATTATAAAAATTACAGTTTTTCTAGGTACTTTCCCTCACTAATTACACATTTTGTCCACCTTTCCGGAAGCTTTTTGATGCCGGTATCGAAGAATTCCTTGGGCAACTCGGACAGCCATGTGCGCACGAACTCTTCTACCTCGTCGTCTGTATTGAATCTTCGTCCGCCGAGGGCTTCTTTCAGTGGTCCAAACATGTGGTAATCGCAGGGTGATAAATCCGGACTGTAGGGGGGGTGTTCCAGTACCTCCCACCCCAATTTCGATATTGTATCGAGCGTGAGACGCGCGGTATGAGGGCGTGCGTTATCCTGGAGAAGAATCGCACTTCGTGCTGGAATGCTCCTCCGTTTTGAACGATAAGCGGGTTTTACGTGTGTTTTCAGAAGATTAGAGTAGTATGCAGCATTGATGGAACGTTGTGTGCGCAGGAAGTCAACGTACAGCACGCCCCGCCGGTCCCAGAACACAGTACACATAACCTTACCCGCAGATCTGGTTGTCCTCGTTTTGATTGGCGCCCCTTCCTCCTTCTTCCTCCACTCTTTAGACGACACCTTGCTTTCGGGAGTGTAATAGTGTACCCATGTCTCGTCTGTAGTGAAAATTCGCGTTAAAAAACCGTCCCCCTCCGCCTCGTATCGCGCCAGCAAGCGGCGACAAACTTCCAACCGTATGAATTTTTGCTCGAAGTTCAACAGTTTGGGAACCCATCGCGCCGTAATTTTGCGATATTGAAGGTGTTCGTGGATGATAAACTCTACACTACCAATACTGATGCCGAGTTCGGCCGAAATGTCTCGAACATTTATCCTACGGTCCTCTAAAATGAGTTGTTCTACGCGACGAATGTTGTTTGGTGTGATGCTGGTTCGCGGTCGACGATCATGCGGCTGATTCTCGACAGTTTCGCGGCCATCCTTGAACGCTTTGGCCCATTTAAATACAGCAGCCCTACTCAGGCACTCATTACCGAACTGATTTCGCAGACGCAGAAAAATTTCCGTGTTTTTAGCGCCTTCCCACACTAAAAAACGAATGACAATACGTTGCGCAACAGCAGTCGGCACTTGACGTTCACTCATGGTCGTAGCACGCGCGTGACAGGTGCGTCCGCGACGAAAACTATGCCGCACTGTTCGTAAGGGATGCAGCTATCACATACTGAAGCCACGATCTTCAAAACATACATGCGCGCCATCTATAGCGTTTGTCTCCATCATATTTGAACCGCCCTCGTAGTAATATCAGATCGGCCCAGCATCGCTTGGGTGTAGATCTGTGGGTGTAGATATAATCAAAATATTTTGATTACATTCCACACCAGAAACATTTTAGTCCTGTTTAGACTGTTGTATTCTTGAATTCCACGTAATCACCCCGTTTCTTCTATATATCCTATCATATGTACCACAATAAAATATTTTGAATTTGAGTCAGTATTTCATAACGTCCACCCTATCCGGTTCCTTTTATTTCCGTTAAATAATGCCTTATTATTTCCCATCAAATACAATTCTATTTAGTGAAATAGCTTAAAAACCCAAAAGAATTAATTGTAAATGCATTCTCACGTGAAAGGAAATAATTTAAATTTTCTAATCTCCCTGACTACAAAATAAATTACTAAATAAAACAAAAAATATATTAAAATCTGTCGCTTGCGTTCCAACAGCCGTATTTCCGATCTCGTATTTTTGTAAAAAATATTATTTAGTGACGGTAGTTGTAGTTATCTAGTATCATATTGTTGAACTAATTGTTCAGTTTCTCGTGAATGCTTGTACAAGCAAGACGCGCGCTCCGAAGCCGCGCTAGAGTTTTTGAATAATTAAATTCATATTAAAAGAGGACATATTGAGCTTAACATCTTACGTTTCAGGATGGCGAGCGCTGTGGAATGCCAACCATTGCTTCATAATTCAAAGTGTTGTTTCGTTTTGCTACTGTTCATGAGCGGTCGTATCGCTTACCATCAGGCGAAAGGCATGCTCGCGGCTCGCCTCGCCATTCATTGCAATAAAAAAATAGTTTGTTTTGTGGATAATGTCGTGAAGTGATGTTCAGTGCTATAATTATCACCGTTTTTGTCTGCGTCCAGCTTCAGAACGAGATTTCGGTAAGTGGTAGCAATGTAATACTTATATTATTATTTTATTGTTTGTTACTGTTTCCGTTTTTCTGTGCGCCATTTCAGCAGATTTTTCAACTACCTACCGATATCTAACAAAAATATTTTACTTTAATTACCTAAATACATTGATATGATGAAAGAATATCATGTTGATTAATGTTCATCAAATCTTTACGAATATAGTATAAAGCTGAAGATTTTGTTACCTCTAATCTCAGGAATTACTAGTCCAAATTGAAAAAATATTTTTGTGCCGAATAGGTCGTTTATCGAGGAATGCTATAGGCTATATATCACGCCATGGATCATAGGAGAGAAGCAGTAGTGAAATATCTAGCAAATACGATGAAATATTCGTTTTTTGTGGTCCGATTGGTCGATATTCTAAATCGATCGTCGAAATTGATCATTTAGGCGACCATTTTGAAAAGTGTATCTGCATCTGGGCAAAGCCGGGCCAGACCGCTAGTGTTGCATATATCAATAGGAGTTTGGAATTTGTATTCGTCAAGTTGCAAATATTTTTTGAGTTACCGTAGTACCTACCACGTTAGTTATTCGTGAAACTTTTGTATTTCTGACCTTAACTAAAATACCCGTTCCCTTCTTTCTCCATCCTATCACGGTTCATTTCACTCGTATTTTACATTTCACGTCCAATTGCGCCACTCGGGCTGTCAACTATAATCTATACTACTTATTTAAAAAGCTAAAGAGTTTCAACGCACTAATTTCAAGAACTCCAGAACACAACATTATAATGAACACCACAAATTATGTCTCAGGATGGCGAGCGCAGTGAAATGCCAAGCATTACTTTGTAATTCAAGGTGTTGTTTGATTTTGCTACTGTTTATGAGCGGTCGTATCGCTTATCAGGCGAATGGCATGTTCGTCTCGCTATTCATTGCAATAAAAAAATATATGCTTCCCCTGGCAACTGGTTTCACAAATTTGTAGTACCTACGTGGGAGAAAGTGTCTAGAAAAACGTACTCTTTTAATCCCGGATTTTAATAATTCTAGTATATAATACTTACAGAGTAAAGAGACCAGTAGTCAGAGCCTTGTGCCGCGGTCTTATTGTTGAGAACGCAAGTGGACACTGCAAACTCATTGTAACTTATCAACGGATGGAAATACGCCATGTTGCATTGCTTGCCTGTTTTCTTGATTGTTATGCTGAATATGCCGTCGTTCCATTGGAAGTTTTGGCCTGAAATAATCAATAAATCTTTATATATGGAACAGCAATATTTAAAAGTTTAAATAATGTTTTAGTTACGGCCGATAACTGGAACGCCATTCAAATAATAAGTTGCTCTTAACAGCGCACGGCCCACTTAGCCAGTACATTTAAGCGGGATTAACGTAGTTAAGCGCAATTTATATTTAAGTTGCGTTCCAGTATTCGGGCGTTAGTCTTTCAAAATGTTATTGTTAAAGTCTACATATACTTATTTCCACACTACTTTGACTGAACATGATCGTTAAAATGTTTAGTCACAGCAGAAAATAGTATTTATGTGTCATAAACTACCGAGATTATGAAGGGCCTAGCAAACACCCAAATTCGAAACAAGTACTTGTGGGTCATGCAAACATATACCCCAATGCAGGGATCGAACCTAAGACCTTTCGTTTCACAGCTGCGCCATGGAGGCTGTCGGAAAAATTAATACTTGAGCGCCATTTAAATGTAAATGCTTTCAGCGCCATCTATTGGCAATTTATCGACAATATTCTGTTACATGACACTTAGGCTCAATTGCACAAACTAACTTTGCCAATACCTTTGCCCTTGAAACTGTCAATCCCATACATTAGCAAGGTCAAATACGTCTCAAATGTATGGCGATGACATTTTCATAGGCAAAGGTATTGGCAAAGTTACTTGGTGCAACTGAGCCTTAGACTTACCAGCAATATTCAGGTTTCCCGCCACAGGATTGAAATGAAAATAACTATGCGACATTCTCCAGCTGTCGTTATCTTTCAATGAGTATACTATGAGACCAAATGTAGTTAGATCTGGTATGTAAGCGTACGCAGAACCGCAATCCGAGTTGATATCAACTGTTATTGACGCCAAGCCTGAAAATCATATTGATTTTAGCACCATTTACATTTCAAACATATATATTTCGTTTTCATTATATTAAGATGGGTAGAGGTACGAGTTTTTTACTAATGTTGTTAAGAACATCAGTGTATGTAATATATTTGTGTATTACATTTTTTAAACAGGGCACTGTAACAAATTTAAAAAAAATATCGGTCGTTAAAGAACTGTTTTATTTGTATTAATAACAATAAAATCCTGCTCGACCAGAACTAAATAAATAGAGATGAAACGGATATCCGGTAACTATCCGGTATCCGGCCTATCCGGCCTATTTTCACTATCCGGCCGGATACCCGATAGTGATACCGGAACTCTTTACGTTCTAAACTCGTCTATATCGCGCTTGTCCGTGGGAATACAAATTTTTCTTTATGCCTATATCCTTTCTCGTTGTCTAATCTAAAATTTCGTCAAAATTGGTTCAGTAGTTTAGGCGTGAAAGCGTAGCAGACTGACAGACAGACAGAGTTACTTTCGGATTTATAATATTAGTAATGGATTATTTTACACAAAGCAAATATGAAAAATAAAAGTGCGTGGTGGTCTGTTGGTTTACGTACCGGATGCGGCTGCCAATATGTTCACGGTGGTCGTGGGTTCAAATCCCAGGACACACCTCTGACTTTTCCGAGTCATGTATGTATTGATAGTCAATCACCACGCACTAATACGTCGAAGGAAAACATCGTAAGGAAACCTGCATACCATAGCGATTCATAAGAATTTCTATGGTATGTAAGTCCGCCTAAGTTGACAGCCTCCGTGGCGCAGTTGGTTAGACGCCGCCTGTGAAACGAGAGGCCGCGGGTTCGATCCCCGCACCGAGAGAAATGTTTGTGCGGCCCACAAATATTTCTTCCGGGTCTGGGTGTTTGTGAGACCGAAAAGTCTCTCGTAGTTCCTGATACCCACGACACAAGACTCGATCTTAGTTTGGGGTCAGGACTATGTATGTGACTGTTGGGTGTTATTTATTTATTTATTTATTTATTTAACTACATATGGGTCGTTCGCGATTGAACGGGTCAAATAAACCAGCTCGCAAGAACCACGCGATCGATTCGATCTTTACGTACAATAAAACTCGTTCATTCGATCGATCGCGATTGGAGAATCGCGTCGGTTCAAGCGAACCGAGAACCGAGAGCCGAGAGCCGAGAATAATGGTTCGCGTCTCGCGAGCTGTTAAAGTCCTGTGAAGTGCGACCCGACCCGAGTCGAGCCGAATCAAGCCAAACAAACGTTCGGATGTCATCGGTTTTAGAGACGAATACAGACACTAAATAGTTCGAATATAAATGACAAGGTTAATTCATGTCATTAAGTAATAACTCGTTTTTGTTCGTTTTTCGTAATTAGTATTCCATTGTCCTAAGATTTTGTCTATTACGTTTGTTGTAAAATTATGTTTCGTGTGTTTCAGTAGTAAAAGTGATATTTTTGTGTAAAATAATAGGTAATATGAACTTTAAAACGTTCACCTACCTATACTTCTACTAAGGGCCTATTCATTTATATCAATGAAATAAACGGAACCAATATTTCGATTGATCGAATCATTTGAACCGGTTCATTTTATAGTTGGATCAGTATTGATCCGAGTCTTAAAAATTGAACGAATTGCACATTGCTACCGCCAACCCGCACTAGGCCAGCGTGGTGGACTATATGGCCTAACCACTCTCAATCGTACTCTCGATTGTAGAGTAGGCCCGTGCCACGTAGTGGGACGTATATGAGCTGATACAAATATGAAAAATATTTCCGACCTAAATCGCGCGTGTATATTCAAATCAAATTGTAACTCTACAAGCGGCCGAATATCCGGTAGCCGGATATCCGGCGCTCCGGCCTCGTAGCTAGCCGAATATCCGGTATCCGGCCAAATCACTATCCGTTTCATCCCTATAAATAAACAAGGCTGACGGAAGTTTTTGAACTTAAAATAATCATTTACTGTCGTTAAAATCCTTCTAATTCCTTTAGACATTTGCACGATGTAACTAAGACATAAATGGGGTAACAAGCGCCCTCTATCAACCAAACCACACACTTCCTAATTTAAAAACCAGCTGTGTTTAGTAAAACTGTGAGTTTAGTAAAACTGTGATTTTTGTTTGTAAAATTGGATTAAGGAAATAAATTATTTATAAACGAAATGGTTATTATACCAGTAGGGGTATTAGCAGCAGGAATATCCTCGTCTTTGAACGGGTATCTTAATATTTGCGTGTCAGTATTTAGATCGAATATCACAATCGCAGGGGGCTGAACTTGTTGCGGATTATCTGAAAAATAAAATACAATTCAGATGAGAAAATATTTTGTAATTTGATCGGTTAAAAAGTAAGCCATGAAATGAGGAATTCATAGATATATTATTTATTCATTCAGGAAAAATATATTATTTATTCAGGAACAAAAATACCTGTGTCAATATATCACACCTTTAGAATTAAAGAGACCTAACTAAAATCTTATTTTTTGGGAAACGTTCATTAGAAATTTGTAACACGAGAAATTGTGTACTTATGGAAGATACATCGAGAAGACCGAAGTATACATCTTTCTGTCTTTCACGCGTCAATAGGTCCTTCTTTAAGGGTCGATGGAGATAGTCATTTTGAGCCAATATATGATCAATAACTATGGAACGTATATGGACTGATACAGAGTTTAGATGAATTATAATAACTTACTAGGTATTTCCAACAGGCCAGTATCGACCATCCACAACCTTCCACATTTGTCAGCTCTCGTCCGGTATACAGACGTCAACCTCCTTGCCTGTCGCATATCTGGATAGGGTTTCAAAGCCGGGGACAATTGAGTCTTCCCTTCGTTGTATTCCACGTAGTTTAACGTTGATGGTATACCTTTGAAACAACAAGATAGGTAATTTAGTTAAAGGGTTAAGGAGTTTATATGAGTTATAGTGCGTGGAGGCCTGTTGGTAAACGGACCAAACACGACTGCCAACATGTTCACGGTGGTCGCGGGTTCAAATCCCAGGGCATACCTCTGACTTTTCGGAGTCATGTGTGTATTGATAGTCAATCACCACGCACTAAAACGGTGAAGGAAAACATCGTGAGGAAACCTGCATACCGTAGCGATTTGTAAGAATTTCTATGGTATGTAAGTCCGCCAACCCGCACTAGGCCCGCGTGGTGGACTATATGGCCTAACCACTCTCAATCGTACTGTCGATTGTAGAGGAGGGCCCGTGCCCTGCAGTGGGACGTATATGGGCTGATACAGTACAGTTACATACAGTTACATGGATTACATAAGACTTTCAAGCAATTATTCACCACTTGGGCGAAAGTATACTGATTCTTCGTTCTGGGCGACTGCGCTTCACTCAGCCATAGTAATTATAATATAATAATATTCGTATCAAAAATATTTATTGTAAATTTACAATAAATTATTATTAAACTGCTCTGATTTTAACCAACTTGTGAATTTTGTAATAATTCACTACATTGTAAACTGGTTTTGTAAAGAGCAACACTAGAGTTTCTTGCCCGTTCTTCTCTAGTGAAAACAGCTTTCCGAACCGGGTGGTAGATCAAAAAAAAAAATGATTGAATCTAAATGATGTTGAACATTTTAATGGATTCAATAAATTATTTTCATTTCATTTCATTTCATTTCATTTCATTACAGTTAAGGAGCTTAACCCAATAGGTACCCTTTTCCTCTTCGAAACAAATATTTTTCAATGATATAAGATTTAGTGACATTTTCTTTTTACTTTTTTCACTATTTGGTTACTTATTTAATAATTTTTTGCCTAAAATCTGTCTTCATCAGAGATTACTTAGCAATGCAAATTGACAAATAACAGATCTGCATTCGACGCTGTGCGTTCGCATGGTTAAAGGGCAACTTAAATATTGTTTGTGTATAAAAAGGACAGAACGGTCGCTATGACAAATGCCATACTTAGTTTAGCGTTGGTTCAACACTGAGTAAAGATATTATTTGTCTTGCTGCATGGATCTTAAGACAGCAGCCTCTTATTCTACAGGGCCCAGTGTTAGTTTTGGTACGGAGGCTGCCAAAAATATTACTACATAGATCAGTATACATATATAAATACATAAACGTCACGCCTGTATCCTACAAGAGCAGGCAGAGACCGTAGAACTTTACTTTTTTTCGGTCCTCACATACTTCTTTTGCTTCTTCCACTTTCATCAACCTATTCGTGCATTCTCGTCGGTTTAGCTTCAGTGCACTTTTTATCAGACCTTTTTCTAAGATTTCATCAATTATTTGGTTGATAATTAAACATTTTACACATTGAGACTTAACACCTTATATCATGTGGAATGCCAAGCATTGCTTTGTAATTCAATGTGTTGTTTGGGTTTGCTACTGTTCATGAGCGGTCGTATCGCTTACCATCATAAACGGCATGCTCGTCTCGCCATTAATTTCAATAAAAAAAAAGATTTGGTGCAATGTTTGAGTGTTCGGGCGTTATTTTGCAAGAAATAATTACATTTTATTCTTACTATTATTATTTTAGCTTACCATATCTTCGTCTGGGTACTGTTATGAACACTCTGTTCCCTACTCTTTCCACACCCATGGGCACATTGTTGTATTGAGTGAAGAAGGCATCAGACTCATTGGCTGCAAATAAATTCAACTACTTTAAATAGTTAAAAACATTGATAACTGTAAAATAAGTCTTACATAATAAAATAGTTAAAAACATTGAAAATTATTATAAGAAATAATTAAACTGATTAATGCAGGTAGAATGGCGAAAAATTATATCTAATTATAAGCAAAAAACAAGATAAATTATTTACATACACAAAAATTTATAAAAATAATCAGATAAAACAATAAAACTAAAGATATGGTAACAATTGGCGGTCTTATTGCTGGATTATAATATAGAATTAAAATGTATATAGAAATATAATACAGAAGTTGAGTGTCATAATCATTGATTTAAAAACTAAGGATAGGCCCTTCAGTACATTGGGTGCGTCAAAAAGATGCCTGTGAAAATCGCGCCATCTGTTGGATTTTTACGTCAATGGCGGCCATGAAATCGTTTTTCAATAATGCTAAAATAAATGTTTATTGACTTAAAGTTATATCATTTTTACTTAGCGGTAATAAGAAATGTTATCTTTTTTTATGTGAACTTTTGGTCAACTTTATTGCACCCACGCACGATACAATTAGGCATTTGTCGACGACTTACAGACCGGTGCGCTGTGACGTCACAACCGCTGCATTGGTCCGCGGACCACTTTCGTGATAACACTTTTTGTACTCTCCGCCCCGTCCATATATTTTACGTCAATGGTCATAATTAAGAAAACACTTACCGTTTACTCCCGAATTTGGTTGCTCCGGTTTTGGTCCTGAAATAATCTTATATTTTAATAACAATATTGGCTTCATGAAGCTTCATTGAAAACGATTATTTAAGTATGATTTTTTGAGTGAGTGAACCTTCAGGAATTCAGGCTTATAAACTATAGAAAGTAGAAATAATAACTCCTCCAAATTGACCACTTAAAGAAAGAAATATCTGAATAATAAGTATTTATAATATCTATAGATTTATTTAATAATTTAAATTTGTTCATACAACAATAATTATATAAAGGCATACCAACTATTGCTTGCTTGCTTATTATTAACCGCATATTTTTACTTCACAACTGGATAAATATCCCCATTTCATTTTTCAACATCATAACATTGTGCATTAACCTCAATCGTTTTCATGTTTTGCGAATAGATGGCGTTACTAGCTATTACAGTAAATATTTGTAAGATATATTTTGGTGTTACTAACGGCCGTTCTCTACATCCTATCTATCTTTAACAATATATATTTGTATAATTCTATGCTTCATTAAACGAAAAAAGGGCACATATATTTATCTTATCCAGCTATCTATAAATATATGCTCCATATACAGGGTATATCAAGACTGCTACCGAAAACGAAGCCGGGTGGTAGTTTTAGTGACTACAAACACAATGCAACTAAAAATGTTGCTAAGAAACGCGACAATTTTTTTATCGTTTTTAAATATCGTCATTTTTGGGTGGAAAATCCATAGTTTTTGCTAAAATAAAAATGTAAACTCTTTTATACCTTAGAGTCTTTATAAATAAAAGGGTATACACTATTATTTTACAAAAAATTTTATTTACCACCCAAATACGACCATAAAATATTGTCGCTTCTTTTTCCAACATGCATTGTGTCTGAAGTCGCTTAAACTACCACCCGGCTTCGTTTTCGGTAGCAGTCTTGATATACCCTGTATATATATACCTCTCTATCTTTGTTAACTGAATCTTAAATTGCACCGAAATATCTATAGAAATCTCTTGTTAAAGAAAGATAGGTTATAGAGAATGGCTGTATATTGAGTGATGAGAAAGGAAAGATAAAGAAAAGAAAGAAGATAGAAAAGATACTTAACTGTACAAATTCCACCTTGGTATTACACGAGAGTCCAAGCGGGTATATTCTAGTAGAAATATAAGGGAAAAGATTAAGAAATTAGAGATGGAAGGAGAAGCGTTAATTAGAAAAGATATTGTAAAAACCACCACCTTTTTAAAGCCCAATTTACATGAAGAGTTTCTCGCCTTAAAGATACGAAATCTTACGTATATTAACAAAGTTGCATTCGTAAACATTTGTCATAATAATCTTATAAATAAATAAATAACGCCCAACAGTCATACATAGTCCTGACCCCACACTAAGATCGAGTCTTGTGTCGTGTATCAGGAACTACGAGAGACTTTTCGATTTCACAAACACCCAGATCCGAAAGATATATTTTGTAGGCCGCACAAATATTTATCTCGGTGCGGGGATCGAACCCGCGGCCTCTCGTTTTACAGGCGGCGTGTAACTAACTGTGCTACGGGGGCTGTCAATGGCGGTAATATCATGACAGTCAATCACCATGCACTATAACGGTGACGGAAAACATCATGAGGAAACCTGCATACCATAGCGATTTCTATGGTACGTAAAGTCCGCCAACCCGCACTAGGCCAGCGTGGTGGACTGTACTAACCACTCTCAATCGTACTGTCGATTGTAGAGGAGGCCCGTGCGCTGCAGTGGGACGTGTATGGACTGATACAGACAGGTAGTCATCGACAATGAGAAACTCTCTTTGTATAATTGGGCTATAATAATAAGCCTGGAAAGTTATTTTGTATAGAAAAAACAACAAAATAGATTTTTGGAGGTCTAATCATTATTAAATATATATATTTATATTTATTTCTGTGAATGGCGAGACGAGCATGCCGTTTGCCTGATGGTAAGCGATACGGCCGCTCAAGAACAGAGGCAAAACCAAACGACACCTTGAATTACAAAGCAATGCCTGGCATTCCACTGCGCTCGCCATCCCGAGACATAAGATGTTAAGTCTCAATATGTCGATTAATTACTATGGCTACAATGTCCTTCAATCCGAAACAACAGTGCATTCACACTGCTATTTGGCGGGAGAAAAACATTGCGTTGGTGCTTAACCAAGCTGTCTCTCACCTATGAGAGACCTACCACCAGTAGAATTAGTTAATTTAAAATAACTTACTTTCATTCCAAATTCTTTCGTCCATATATTCGTTCTTAAAGTAGACTAAATCCGATTGTCTTTTCTTTCTTATCACACTGTTTTGATCAACGTCTGCCACGCGGTCTTGTATCACTGGAAATTGAAGACATAATTACTGACTTAAATATATGGACAGGGCGGAAAGCGCGTAGTGTTCCGACGTCAGTGGTGCGCGCGCTCCAGTACGTCTTTAGTGGAGCGTTACTGAAATTAGTCTTCGCTCGCAACAATTTTCAAAATTCTTGCTTGCATTATGACAGAAAGTTTAATAAAAATGGAGATAGCAATTCTTTTCACCGTTTAGAAGAAATCTATTAAATTAATTTAATTTTTATTTTAGCGCCATCTTCAATCATTTTTTTGAAACTCCAAATGTACTGAAGGGATAGGTCCTTACTAATTGCGTAATAACTAAAGACACCTCACTACTATCCAACTAAACTAATAGGTACCGTTTGACGTTTCATATTTTTCAATTTTAAACATATTGGGACAAGCGTAACTCACACAATTTTAATTTCGCTTGCCGTAAAGCCACAATTCCATGGTTTTAGACAGAATGTTATTGAAATTGTGTCAGTTACGCCTCAAGAAGCTTATACCCAAATGGAGATTGCATTCCGTAAATAAAAGTGAAGCACAAAAATTTGACCTTGAATGACGTTGCTGTTGCCTGCTATCCTTTTCTTTCGAGTGACAATGAATGAAAATGACTTTTAGTTCAGTGTTTTATACGGAATGCAATCTCCATTTGGGTATAAGCTTCTTGTTACGCCTGTACAAAGTTGAAAAGTATGAAACGTCAAACGGTACCTGTTAGTTTAATTGGATTAAAGACAGTCACTTAAGTAGGAACTGAATTAATTAACCGACTTGGTATTACATGGATCTCACAGCATTTTAATAGAAGAACTGCATAACGAGACGTTTTTACAAGTTTTGTTTTTATGGGATAACTAGCTGTACTGCTGACTTCATCGCGTGGAATGTAACAAAAACTTTATTTTCTAAAATAAATGTAGCCTAAGTTACTCCTTATTATATCAGCTACCTGAAAATAAAAGTCCCGTCAAAAATGCTCCAGCCATTTCAGAGATTAGCCGGAACAAACAGACAGACAGACAGACAGACAAACAAATCTAAGGTCATTTTCGTTATAGGTATCGTGTATATAACGATATGTAGTTGAACATTTTTTTTATTTTCACTTTACAAACAGACACTTCAATTTTATTTATATGTATAGATTATGTAGTTAGTTTCATAGATATATTTGCGCTAACGTCACACAATGAAAAGACGACTCTTTGAAATATGTTTTATTAAGGAAACTTTGCTAGAAAATATATAGTATGTATGTATTTATGTACTTACATGGAACTCCATCAATGTTGTAAGTAAGTTGCTTCCACGCAAACACTTCAGTCAAGCGTCCAACTTTCCTGACATCCTGGCTTGAAGCGACAATAAAAACTGCGCATTGTAGAAGTAGTAATTTTGTCGCCATTTCTGTAATAATTACAATATTAACGAGATTATAATATTGCCGTTAAAATATACAATAAATATTACTGTATCAACCCTTATACGTCCCGTTGTAAAGCAGAAGCGTCCTCTACAATCGAGAGTACGATTGAGAGTGGTTAGGCCATATAGTCCACCACGCTGGCCTAATATCAGGCGGACTTTACATATAGAAATTCTCACAAATCGCTATGGTATGCAGGTTTCCTCACGATGTTTTCCTTCACCGTTTTAGTGCGTGATGATTGACTATCAATACACACGTGACTCCGAAAAGTTAGGTGTTCCCTGAGATTTGCATCCGCGACCACCGTGAACATTTTGGCACCGTATTTTTTTTACGAATTAATTATTTATTACTTATGATTACTGTATCAGCCCATATATGTTTCACTGCAGGGCACGGGCCTCCTCTACAATCGAGAGTACGATTGAGAGTGGTTAGGCCATATAGTCCACCACTGGCCTAGTGCGGGTTGGCAGTTTTATGATTACGCGAATTAAATTTGAACTGATTTTTGACCTATTTATTTTGATTTTAAAATCTCCACATTTCGAAAATGTTACAACTTTTGTGGTTATACGCGCATGTTAACATTGATATAAAACTTGTTTATACGGATTTTATCACGGATTTGGTTAATTTTAAATTTTTTTTACTTCCCCACCTTTAGATTACTTTACTGCTTTTGTGGTCTCGGGCGGACCACGAAAACCTGTAAAATAAAAGCTGAAAATAAAAGCAAATCCGCGAGAAAATCCGTAAAAAAATTGTTTTATTTCAAATGGGCCAAAGTAACTATTGGACATATTGAGACTTAACATCTTATGTCTCAGGATGGCGAGCGCGGTGGAATGCCAAGCATTTCTTTGTAATTTATGTTTGGTTTTGCTACTGTTCATGAGCGGTCGTATCGCTTACCATCAGGCGAACGGCATGCTCGTCTCGCCATTCATTGCAATAAAAAAAAAACTAAAACTAAAATAGTAATTGTCTATGATATTATGATATACAAGATTACGTACCGTGATGCTGTATGTTTCAGATCACGATAACGACTGGCCGATGATTTATCTCTGATTACTATGTTTGTCTCACCTTGGCCTTCATTATCTAGTGTTGCACCAATGTTGTCATAGATTTATCGATAACTAGCACTTTGCTGCGACATTGCGTTAATTTGTCATAATTAGAAATGATGTTGACATGATGATTCGATTTACTAGTCTCTCATATGACTCTGAATTTCAACTCCTGTATGATCACTGTATTGTAAACTTATTTTGAAAAGAGCAACGCTAGAGTTTCTTGCCCGTTCTTCTCTGGCGAAAACAGCCTTGTGAACCGCGCGGTAGTGGACAAAAAGTGACTGAATCTAAATAGTGTATGACATTTTATGGATTCAATAAATATTTTCATTTCATATGTGAGAGGCTGTCTGGTAGCACCGCAATATATTTCTTCCGCCAAACAGCAGTGTAAATGTATTGTTGTGTTCCGGTTTGAAGGACATTGTAGCCAGAGTAGTTACTGGAAATATTGAGACTTGTGTCTCAGGATGGTGAGCGCAGTGGAATGTTTTGCTTTGTAATTCATGGTGTACTTTGGTTTTACTTCTGTTTATCAGAGGTATGCTTACCATCAGACAAATGGCATGCTAGTTTCGCCATTCATATCTTTAAAAAAATGTTTTGTTATCGACCAAATTAATGACATCTTAGAAAAGGGTCAGATCAAAAGCACATTGAAGCTAAACCGACGAGAATGCATGAAAAGGTTGATGCTAGTTATTCATGCAATAAAAGCATATCTTGCGTAAAGTGCGTGGTGGTCTTTTGGTACTTGGTAAAGAACCAGACGCTGCTACCGACTTGTTCACATTTTTACACAGCTGTTTGGCGTGGGTTAAGTGTCAATATGTCCAGTAGTTACTCTGGATACAATGTCCTTCAAACCGGGATACAACAGTGTATTTACACTGCTATTTGGCGGGAGAAATAGACGTTACGGTGGTACATAACCAGGCGGCCTCTCACATATGGAAAATATTCCACCAATATCGTCAAAATTGAATCTATCGATATGTTTCTTCACTTTTGTTCCACGCTTCACATTTCCTACTCACTATGGAGGGTTATCTTGTTTTATTACTTCACTAATTATAAACAAAAACAAGACAGTTTGTTTACAATAGAATAAATGATAAACAAGCCCTTTAAGTCCTAATGCTTGGAAAGAAGTAAGAAACATTTATTTGTTACAAGCAATGGTTTATAGTTATAAGTAATTATCACTACATATGTCCCTTTGTATGCTTAAATCTTTAAAACTACGCATCGGATTTTGATACGGATTTTTTTAATAGATAGAGTGATTCAAGAGGAAGGTTTATATGTATAATACGTACATATTATTGTACAGAAATATATTTGTACCCTGGCGAAGCTGGGCCGGTCCACTAGTGGATTATAATTTCAATTTTCATCTTTTAAGTTCATTTTCTTCATGACGTAAGTCCGGGAAAAAATCATGTAGTCTAACATAGTTGTGATAAAAATCAAGAAATAAGCACTTTGATGTTACGAAGAAATAAAAAGTCCGTTTAAAAAAAACTTCGTTATAATGAATATTAAAAAAATATCAACAAAAGTAAGTCCAAACATCGTATTTTTTAGAATTAAATCTGTATAGTCCTGACCCCACACTAAGATCGAGTCTTGTGTCGTGTATCAGAAACTACGAGAGACTTTTGTCTTGCAAACACCCAGACCCGAAAGAAACAGAAAGAAAAAAGAAAGAAAGAAATACGATTTATTTGTCACAGTCGCAACATACACAGGCATTGTTAATAAAACACAATATAAAAATATAAAAAAAAAGGACTGATCGCGGCTGTGACTGGTAGGGTGTCCACTCAACTGGTAAATACACGTGGTTCACACAAAATATATCTCCATTCTCGGTGCAGGGATCGAACCTGTGGCCTCTCGTTTCACAGCAGGTTCGATTAATCTAGATTTGAAAGAAATGTTTGTGCATCACGTGATGGTGCGGGAATCGAAACCGCAGCCTGTCGCTTTATACCAAGAAAAACAAATTAATACCACGTTTTAGTGATTTATAAGTATGTATGCCATCATATAGGCTTATATTGTGGGACGAAACACGCAAAGCAAAACGTGAGTGTCCTGGTAACAGTTCTGCCCAAGGGCGTCGCCAAGAGGGGGGAGGGGGAGGTAGGGGCAGCTGCCCCCCCCTAGAGGTTAAAAAAAAGTCAAATGTAAAGTAACCAAAATCTTTGACTTGACTTGCCTACTATACGGTATTTTTTATTACCTACAATTCGTACTTTTCTCATTCTCCATATTATCCCCCCCCTCTCCCCCTGGGCCATCGGCTGGCGACGCCCCTAGTTCTGCCTACCTCTCTGGGGAAAAAGCGTAAGTTTATGTATATATGTACTTATAAGTACAGGAACACAAAACAGATTAGAGCCAATTAAACAATAAAAAATTGCTTAGTCATATGATCTAGGATGTATCCCTAATTATGTATACACAACATGTTATTATATAGTTGCAATATTGTCCCAGAAATATAAACTATAAATTAGTATTATTTATTTTTATTTATGAACTCTTTATTGAACACCACATACAGTAAATAGATAAAAAATATGACAACACGTTTAAATAAAGGTGACAATTGGCGCTCTTATCGCTTAACGCAAAGTTTCTTCGAAATTAATTTACTGTGAAATAATTTACGGGTACATGTCAGCAAAAAGATGTTTTGCGCGGTAAAAAATGCGCATTGTAATAATTTGCCGTTTGTTTTTGTGGAAATATTGTGTAACCTCAGACTACTATCCAACTAAACTAACAGGTACCGTTTGACGTTTCATATTTTTCAATTTTAAACATATTTAGACAAGCGTAATTCACCCAATTTTAATTTCGCTTGCCGTAAAGCCACAATTCCATGGTTTTAGGCGAAATGTTATTGAAATTGTGTAAGTTACGCCTGTACAAAGTTGAAAAGTATGAAACGTCAAACGGTACCTGTTAGTTTAGTTGGATAGTAAATACTCTCTGTGTAACCTTCAATTTGGTAACATGTTTTGCATGCACATTTTAAAAAGGATGATGTTAGCTAGTTTTTTATAATATTATGACAGCAATGCAATTTAATATTTATTTAAAAACAAAATGCTAAAGCTACAGTGTACACCGCTTGCGGACAAAATAGGAACTAATAATGACGTCATGGGATGTTGTCGAATTAGTGGATTTTTCCATAGAGACAAATTTTTCAATCTTCCGTTCACTTTTGGGAAAATAATATTGATATATTGATAGTTTAGAGAATTGCACTTTTGTACAATTTTATTAATTTGTAAACATATACTTTTTATTTTTAATTGTTTATATATTTAGCTAGCTTTTGCCCGCAACTTCGTCTGCGTGTACTTTACAATAGGTACGTTTTATATATTTAATTGATAGACACTACCCTAAACTTTATTTCACCCCTACTTCTACCCCTAAAAGGAGAAAAACCCACGAATGACGTTATTATTTATCTTTCCCGTCCCGTCCCCTTATACCCTGTCCTGTCTGTAATCCTGTCCTTACCTGTCCAATTCCATCCCTTTGAGTCTGGAAGAGCAACAAATATATTTGAATTCCTGGATTATCCTACGGGAACCCTACATTATTCAGGATAAAAAGTTAGCTATGTGTTAATCCAGGTTGTCACGTACCTCTATACGAAATTTAAGTGAAATAGGTTCAACCGTTTTCGAGAATAAAAAGAACAAAGGCATAGACAAAACGAAATATTTTTTTGGGTTCTAATACGTATAGTATACGGTCCACTCAATAGATTTTACTCTCATATAATGGATGTACAGACATAGATCACTTAGAAATTAATTATATGTATAGCTGAATAGATTGGAAACGAGCATTGAGCCATGGGTCGGAACCCAAGTAACATTTAAGCGGAAAAATATTATATTTACCAGCGCATTACCAGCTATAAGCTTAAAAAATGTTGTACAAGAGTGTAAAAATATGTTTAGGACTGGACTAAAGTATAACTGTACAACTGTATACAGTATAGCTGATTAACGGCTGTATAGAGCCTAAATTTTTACCTTTAGCTTTTAAATAGCATTGGAAAACGCTAAAATACAGACCGCGGCGTAAAAAACTGCGTTCAGCAACTTTATACGACAATAACTGTATATTGCTCTCAAATTATACTTTTGTATAACCTACTTCTGTACAAGAGCATTAAATATTGTTATAGCCTGAATATTGGTGTAAAATTACTCTGTTGTTCAGCCTTCAAGTTAAGCTTGATAATAGCTGTACAACGGAAATCTAGGATACTCTTACCAAGCAATTCCCTTTATAATAGTGTAATACAATTCTATCTCATGTAGAAGAGTTTAGATTTACTCCTTTTTAAAGCCAAATGCGATTGGCGTACATTTTTCCCTTTTTACAGTTTTTCGTGTTTTAGAAGATTAAAGTTATTATTATAGTGTTGGCATACACAATTATCCAGCTTATAGATTATTTTGAAACTAATATAGCCTTAAAATCAGTCTATTTATTGGATACAACTAATAACAAAATGGAGTCATAATTTTGATCATTTGCCAATTTGTTAAGTGAACAAGAGTTAAGATGGATATAAAACCATGGAAAAAACAAAAAAGAACCGGCGGAATAAAAAGAAAATTAAAAAAAGCTTATTCCCAACGTCAACACTTTCGATAAAACTTGGTTTTTGGTCATAATGAGGTTTTCTATATTTTCAACTGAACCCTAATTAACTGTATAAATGAATATGAATAAGACTTTAAGACAACTTCTACAGTACTTAAATAGTAATGTACAGACAATGTTACTCTTTAGGCTGAGATGCGTTCTTAAATAACGACTCTGTTATGCAAAAAGCTGCATTAAGAGGTACTAGAAGAGCAAGAGCTGTATAAACTAAGGACGCCATTTTATCATAACCTATAAATTGCTTTCCAATTTTACGAGATATTTTTTTTTTTTGTTTTTGAAATTTCAGTACAAATTTACAAAGGATTTTAACTGTATAGTACACACAATTACGTTTACTATCAATAGAACAGTCCGGGTTACTCTTAAAACTGCTTTCAGATATGATCACATATTTGTTGTTACAGAAAAAATGTATGTATATCCTTTATTTCGAAGGGGCGTGAGTTTTGAGCTTTAACTAGTATACATATTCACATAAAAATATCAGTCGCAAGCATAATAACAACGATAAACTTAGTTATCAAATATTTTTTTCAATTATACTTCACATATGGTCTCTGCCTTGGCACATAGTAAATTAAGAAATAAAATGGAGAATGGAAATGGAGAAACGAACACAATTATAATATATTTATTCTTCTATTAAGATTTTCACAAGCCTGATTCTGTATAAAAAAATAAAAAGGAAAATTAGAGAATGAAAGCTGTATAAAAGTATCTAAATAGTATCTTAGCCAGCCAAATAGTACAGCTATTATGCAGCTGTTATACAGCAAAATCTACACTTAAAGCTGTATAATTTTGGGGCCCATTTCAGAGTTATAAGGGCTGTATAGCTTGCTATACAGTCTTTATACAGCAACGTTTAACAGCCTGTAGAAAACAAATAGTCTATAATACAGCTTTTATACAGTTCAAAATGTTACTTGGGAATGAGACTGGACAGGACGAGATATAACGGGACGGGATGGGAAGAATATCCCGCCCTTACACCCATTGTAACACCAAGGGCGGATCCAGCTTTTATGCCAAGGGTGGGTCATATAGTTCTTATACCCCGAGCCATATAGTTCTCTTACGCCAGGGGGGGGTCATATAGTACGATTTCAATACTCGAATGGGTAATAATGATTTTTTGAAGTTTGTTACAGCCGTTATTTGTGAACACACACACTTTTTACTTTATTTATCGACATACAAATAATTAATTGTGATTATTAATTTTATCAACAATATAATAAATACATTATGTCAATCTGGAGCCAGCCCATGGGGGGGGGGGGGGTCATGACCCTCATGACCTCTCCCCTGGATCCGCCCTTGTGTAACACTGCAACTCCTGTGTCGCAGGATCAACAAGCACGCATTGTAATGACACCGAGCATTGAAAACGGCACGAGTAATGGAGTCGATGGTTGTCGCATTAAATAAAAATACAAATTAAATTTTGTCTCTCATATGTGAGAGGTTGCCGGGGTAGGTAGTAGGTACCACCGCAATGTCTATTTCTCCTGCGAAATAGCAATGTAGATGCACTTTGTGTTTCGGATTGAAATATATTGTAGCCAGAGTAACTACTGGACATATTGAGACTTAACATCTTATGTCTCAGGATGGCGAGCGCAGCGGAATCCTAAGCATTGCTTTGTAATTCAAGGTGTTGCTTGCTTTTGCTACTGTTCATGAGCGGTCGTGTCGCTTACCATCAGGCGACCGGCATGCTCTTCTTGCTATTAATTGCTATAAAAAAGTGGACTGTTGTCACGTTGAATTTAAATATAAACAGTTAGTACGTGAACTAATATTTTGTTGATGTGGAATGGACTGAAAAACTGTTGTAATAAGTAAAGACCTTCTTTGTGTTTAGTAGTAAGGAATAGACAATATATTTTAAATGTAATATTCTATTCCATTGATTGTCTTTGATTGTCTATTGTCATTCTATGTAAAAAATCTCTCTTGAATAAAACGTCTTGCTTAATTCATTTTATTCACATTCAATAATTTTTTAAAAAACTATCTGCAACCGGGCGAAGCCGGGCCACACCGCTAGTAAAAATATTTCTAAAAAGAATCTATGTAATAACAAAGGAATTATTTGAATACATAATTACATATACATAGAGTTGAAAACAAATTAATTAAGTATGTTAAGTCATTATACGGTATTTTCAAGGCTCTATGAATATTAAATGATTCGCTATTGTAATGAATATTTTCTATCAAATCAGAAAAATGTCAATAATATCGACTGCGGTCACATTGAGTCTAAATTTAAACAATTTGTACGCGAAATAATACGTTGATGTGGAATGGAGTCAAAATTCATCCGCACCCGGGCGAAGCCGGGCTCTACGGCTAGTAAAAATACTTCTTAAAAGAAACTTTGTAATAACGAAGAAATTATTTGAATACATAATTACATATACATATAGTTTGTTTTCTTAAGGATGTTACGTCATGACACGGTCTCATCAAGGCTCTATGAATATTAAATGACTTGCTGTTGCATTGTATATTTTCCATCAAATTTTTAACTACCTATTTAAAAGTACATACATACTTACATACATAAACTCACGCCTTTTTCCCAGAAGGGGTAGGCGGAGGGGTTAGGACACCCACATTTCGCCTTGTATGTTCCGTACCACAATGTGACAGGTGGCGAGCCTATCGCCATATCGGGCACAAATTCCTGACTGTGGGATGATAATGAATAGAAAAGTCCAATATCACTTTGCCCAACCCGGGATTCGAACCCGAGACCTCAGCTTTGTGACCGTAAAAGTAACACACAAATAAACTGAAGTTATACATAGTACTGTTCCCACAAATAGTTTCGTCTTGTGTGTATTACAAAATAAATCATTTTTGTTCTCATAACCTAGATCCGAAATAAATATTTGTCACAAACTGGTGGTAGGTCTCTCATATGTGAGAGGTAGCCTGGGTGGGTACCACCGCAGTGTCTATTTCTCCCGCCAAACAGCAGTGAATGCACTGTTGTGTTTCGGTTTGAAGGACAGTGTGGCCAGATTAACTACTAGACATATTGAGACCTAAACTCTTCTGTCGCAGAATGCCAAGCATTGCTTTATAATTCAAAGTGTTGCTTGGCTTTGTTACTGTTAATGAGCGGTCGTATCGCTTACCATAAGGCGAACGGCATGCTCGTCTCGCCATACATTGTAATAAAAATCTCAAACTTGGCTTAGCTTAGTGGCTGGGATTAACAATACAATTGCACAAAGAAGAATCTTTAAATTTATTTATTTATTAAATTATAGAAATAAGTATATAAAAATCAACTAAAATGTATATCAATATGTTTTTTTCATTCAGTCTTCATTCGCAAACAGTTCCCCGCACCATATCTTGGACTTTTCCGCTGAAAATAATAATTAAATAAAATTAGTACTAGCATAGTATAGCAACCCACAGTAGGCCAGCGTGGTGAATTATATGGCCTAACCCCTCTCAATCGTACTCTCGATTGTAGAGGAGGCCCGTGCCCTGCAGTGGGACGTATATGGGCTGATATAGTACTAGTATAAATTACAAGACAGTATAATTTGTGGTAATATTTTCATTATCGACTGTACATAGTGGTTAAAGAGTCATATTGCCGGTTTCTATAATCTATCTATCTTTAACTAGAGATTTCATGAGACGATGACGATTTCTATGCATTTTATGTTCCAGTTAACAAAGATATATAGATATGGTACATATAGATAGCTAGACAAGATAAATGTATATGTCTATCTTTGTTTATGGCAGCATAGAATTGTATCGACATAGTTTGGTAGCTATTCTAACCTCTTTTTAAAGATAGATAGCATATAGAGACCGGCCGTTAGTGATCCACGTCTATCATTTTGGGTTCTGTATATCCGGATACACTTAGGCATTATTGTGTCGAGAGATTAACATCTTGAGAAATTAGTTGATGCTCTATCTGTATGGGCTTACCATCAGGCGGTTTGCCGTCGCCATATCGTGCAATATGGTATTTGACACCATTTTTTAAATGTTTTTATCTAATATTTTTTAAAACACAGAATCAAATTCATAAAGAATTTTGTAAGTCCATTCAGAATTACATAAGTTAGAGACGTTTTAAATCTTGTGGTGGGAGTAAAAGAAAAGGGATGCAAAAATATCCTAGTGACGTCACTAGTCCTTATGCATTACAGTGTGCGCGTGTGAAAGAGACGGTAAGATGTTCTCACTACACTCTTCAATTTAAAATACTAATATTTACCGCATGTTACAATCTACTTCAATACGTTTTTGACAGAAATGTTTTATTTTAATGGTATTTCAGTTTTTACGCAAAATAAACTCATTTGCAAAAAAACGGGCACCTAAGCAATGAACCATTTCAAATGTTACTATTGGTTTGTTTGATAATTATAGGTAGTTTTACTTTCACAATTTTGTAAATTAATAAGCAAATAATCGTTTTCGTCAGTATTATCATAAAATTTTGATAAAATTTATGGGTTTTAATCATTGACGTAAAATATATGGACGGGGCGGAGAGCGGGAAAAGTGTTGTCACGAAAGTGGTCTGCAGCACCAGTGCAGCGGTTGTGACGTCACAGCGCACCGGTTTGTAAGTCGTTGACAAATGCCTAATTTATCGTGCGTGGGTGCAATAAAGATGACCGAAAGTTAACAAAAAAAAAAGATAATATTTCTTATCACCGCTAAGTAAAAATTATATTACTTTAAGTAAATATAACATTTATTTTAGCATTATTAAAAACCGATTACCGCGGAGTGGGAACGTATTCCGCAAGCAAGTATCCGGGATATCCTCGCTAGCATATCCAGACGAATTCAAGCTGTGATTTCAGCTAGAGGGGGTCACACTCGATACTAAACATTTATCTGCTTTTACTTTATTAAAGAAAAAACAAACAAAAATCTTTGTTAACTTTTACTTCACGAGCATATTATGCGAGCGATACTAGCGAGCATACACTACTAGTGAACTTTAGCATTAAAACCCATAAATTTTATCAAAATTTTATGATAATACTGACGAAAACGATTATTTGCTTATTAATTTACAAAATTGTGAAAGTAAAACTACCTATAATTATCAAACAAACTAATAATAACATTTGAAATGGTTCATTGCTTAGGTGCCCGTTTTTTTTTTGCAAATGAGTTTAATACAAAAAAACAATCCGAGTAAAATACACTATTAACAAAATGCTAGAAAGAAACAGCTAATGTCACTAATCACTATCGCTCTGTCTCACTTCCACATCTGTATAACCTTACCTGTGTATAAAATAATTGTCTTCATTCGCATCGAATTTTGAATAAACAAATCTCGGTATTTGATTCACCAAAACCCATATGTCATCGCCTTTTATTATCATGTCTGAAAAGGAAATAAATGTGCAATCAATCCTAATCTATACATATATACATATAAATAAAATTAAAGTGTCTGCTTGTAAAGTGAAAATTAAAAAAAATGTCCAACTACGTATCGTTATATACACGATACCTATAACGAAAATGACCTTAGATTTTTTTTGTCTGTCTGTCTGTCTGTTTGTTCCGGCTAATCTCTGAAATGGCTGGAGCGTTTTTGACGGGACTTTTATTATCAGGTAGCTGATATAATAAGGAGTAATTTAGGCTACATTTATTTTAGAAAAAATCTTTTATTTTAGAAAATTAAAGTTTTTCTTAAATTCAGTTGGTACAGTTAGTAATATTATAAATGCGAAAGTTTGTTTGTTACTTCTTCTCGTTCAAACGGCTTAATCAATTATAATGAAATTTCTAATGTAAGTAGTTGATACCTTGGAGAAACACACACATAGGCTACTTTTTATCCCAGAAAATTTGGTGTTACCATCGAATTAAAAAATTGCATGCTCGTCTCGTCATCCATTGCAATAAAAAAAGATAGTTTTAAATTTTATTTGTAGTTCCAAATTTCTACACATGCCAATATCCATCCATCCATCAGCCAAAGGAAGTCCACTGCTGAACATAGGCCTCCCCCAATGATTTCCACAGAGAGCTGTTGGAGGCAGCCTGCATCCAGCGAGACCCCGCGACCTTTACCAGGTCGTCTGACCATCTTGTGGGTGGACGTCCCACGCTGCGCTTTCCGCTACGTGGCCTCATACATGCCAATAGATTTTAAATAATTAATATTATACTTACGACTTATGTAAACTAGTTTCTTATGATCTTGTACGGCTATGCCGACGTTTTCTGGTGCTAATGGTAGATCCACTTTCCAGCATAGAATGGCGTCTTGGGCCACGTTCGCGAAGAACAAGGTTCGAGTCTTTGTGTGGTACACGTGACTACCGCTCTGGGTGTCAGGCCCTTTAGTACCCAAATCCTGTAATTGAAAACTTTAATTTGTATAATTGCATGATTAAAAAACAACTTATATTTCCCATCAAGCTTGATTTTAATTTTTTAATTGAATGTTTAATTTAAAAGATATTAATGTACATAGGGACGGCAGGAATAATATACATAATATATGTATAGGCAGGGCGAAAAGAGTATCGACGTACATAAGTGGTGTGCGCGCTCCAGTACTCTCTAGTGGAATCACTGAAATTAGTCGTCGCTCGCAAATTATGACAGAATGTTTAATAAACATGATAATAATTTTTATCATCGTTTAAACTAAATCTATTAAATGAAATTAATTTAATATTATTTATTTTAGCGCAATTTTCACGGTAATCTTTTTGAAACTCCAAATGTACTGAATGGCCTAACCTAAGTTTTTAAATCAATGGCAGGAAACTATGCTGTTTTTCATTTATTTCAATTCATCGCTGAAATTTTATTCACTCCGTGTATATAGTAAACTATTTACCTTAAATTGATTGGCGAAGTTAAAACCTCTTTGCTTTAAAACTCTCGTGTCTATGGAAAATTCGTGGGTCGATACTAAGGGATGGTAATATGCAGTCCTAATAGATTGTTTAGTTTCCGATAATGCTATACTGAAGACGCCATCTTTCCAGTTTATGATATTACCTGAAAATAAGCAAAAATATACACCCAATATTCACATACATAGTATTGACCCCACACTAAGATCGAGTCTTGTGTCGTGTATAACTAAGAGACTTTTCGGTCTCACAAACATCCCGATCCAAAACAAATACCCGTGGATCATACAAATATTTGTCTCGGTTCGGGGATCGAACCCGCGGCCTCTCGTTTCACAGCCGGTGTATTATTAACTAATCATACAGAACATGTCAGTGTTGGCTATTTATTGTGGCATCTTAAAATAATTTAGTGAAATTATCTATTCAAAAACTATTTAAAGTTTTATTATGAATAATCTTTCGATCCCATCACAATGAAATTAATTATTATTGTCAAATAACTGAGCGCAATTAAATAAAACCTCGTTGAAGTAAACAAAGCTTTCTTTGAATGCGTGAAGTGCATACTATGTACTATTTTTACATAATATGATTATTATTAATAGAAAAAAAATAACTACAGGTAACATTGCATTCAATTTGAAAAAATAAAACATCTTTACTCCGGTTCGGTTTGAGGTATTAGCTGAGTGGTAAAATACTCGTATTAAAATCAGCGTACAGCGGATTCAAAAATCTTCAAAATTATGATTTTGACAAATCCACCAAGCGGCTTTTTTTACAAGTACAATATAATTCGGAGTGATTAGAAACATGTGAATTATATTAATTATGTGAATAAATATGTTTATTTCTTACCAGCTGCTGTAAAATTCATAGCACTCTCATCGTGGGTGAAACTTGGATGATTGATCCTCCAAAACTGTCTCTCTTTCAGCGAGAACACTACCAACCCCTCTGTGGCTAAGTCGTTAATGTATGCGTAGGCGTCGTCGCATGATGTTGGTAGCACGTCAATTGTTATTGAGGTCAAACCTGGAATAGAAACGTCAAATGATGTAAAAAATATTATTACGTTTTCTTGTGGACCAGGGAATTAATGTACATACATACATACATACATACATACATAAACTCACGCCTTTTTCCCACCCATATTTCGCCTTGTATGTTCCGTCCCACAATGTGATAGGTGGAGAGCCTATCGCCATATCGGGCACAAATTCCTGACTCTGGGCTGATAATGAATAGAAAAATCCAATATCACTTTGCCCAACCCGAGATTCGAACCCGAGACCTCAGCTTTGTGACCGTACCGTAGTACAACTACGCCACCGAGGCAGCATCGAGAGGAGGGAATGTAACAAATTATAAATGTGCAATTGTAATTTTAACAATATTTTATCGTCTATGGTCATCAGGGATAATGTAGAATTCTAATGGTGAAATAATTTTTAAATCAGCCCAGTAGTTTCAGAGCCTGTTCAATGCAAACAAACAAAAAATCCAATCATTCCCCTTTGTAATATTAGTTTAGATTTATGATCCGTTCGCAGTCAGGCCAAGCTACGAGATCGGTATAATCACACCAAATGGAATTAATAATGGTGATAAATAATTATAGTTATTATAAATAATATTCATTGATACTTTCTGATTGTTCATAATCTGATGTTTTCTGATTGTTTTGCAAAATGCCAAACGCTCTACTGATGGAAAATATTTATGTTAAGTCAATGAATACACTATGGGTGCGATTCCAATAAGCAAGTCTTGCATGCAAATATGACGTCACGACACGACAACAATAATTTTGCGTACATGTTGCTTACATTATATGCAGTTGTATACATCTTGAACTAACTGCATACAAGGTACGACTTGCATGTGGGTAGTTTGAATTTGTATATTTTTATTCAAGTGACGCACAAATGGAACCCACCAAGGTAGGTAAGTTGCATGATTTCTTCTTCCACTCATGTTTTCTTACTCAATTTTGAACGTATACGTATATAAGTGGTCATCTAAGTATAACTTCCATGCAATTTGCACACTCTCGAAGTAAGGTCCAATTTAAGCAACTTGTACGCAATTGTAAATTTGTGTAATTGCGTCTTTAGCGTTTGGAACCTTTCCGAATACCGCCATCTATTGTTGAGAAGTTAATATGTAAATAGCGTTAGTGACGTCATCTGTTATCAGATAGCGTCTTCGTATAAAACTTTGTTGCCACTAACGCCATCTATTGTTGAAAAGTGATATACTTTTAACTCTAATAATGCCATCTGTTGTCGAATAGCTTATCTACTTGGAACTTTATTTTAACTAACGCCATCTATTATCGAATGGCATCCTTACATGCAACTTAATTTTTCACTAACGACATCTATTGTTGAAAAGCCAATCTATATTTGTCTTCAGTAACGCCATCTGTTATCGAATGGCAGTATCGTGATTCTAATTACTACTAACGCCATCTATTGTTCAAAAGTTGATTAATATTCAAACATTTTTACACGCTTTATATTAGCTTCACTTGTATGTTTGTTTGTATGTTTGTAACCGACTCCTTAAGACGCGATTTTGACCCGCTTTAAACGGACAGATTTCATTCAAATTTTGCACACCTGTCAAAGACCGATGACAATACAATAATTCGATTAAAATATATGATTATCCTGCTTAGATTCGCCAGGATTATTTTTATAATTGATGACCATTGCTATTGACCACTAGATGGCGTGATAACGTCAATAATGAATGTTTGCACTATTCATCGCTAGATGGCGTTAACATTGTATTCTTCAAGTGTCAAATGTTACTACAGTAGTAACATTTGACACTTGAAGAAAATAAATAATAGTTTAAAAAAACTAAAAAACACGCTTTATATAGAAAACCCAACTAAAAAATAGAAAATAAATTTTTAAAAATTAGAATTAAGTATATTGTATATAAGAAAAAAATATTTTTTATTGTAAAAAAAGCGTGGGGTGCTTTTTAAGATATTATCAAAATGATAATCCTTCTACGTATATCTGTCGATAAAATAATTATATCTATTGAAAACATGCACCCCATGCTTTTTTTACAATAAAAAATATTTTTTTCTTATATACAATATTCTGAATTCAAATTTTTAAAAAAATATTATCTATATTTTAGTTGGGTTTTCTATATAAAGCGTGTTTTTAGTTGGAAACATAATCAGTAAAAAAAAATCCCTAGTTATAAACGCGGGCTAAGATTCGAGGAATAATCATGTTTTATGTAATATTTACCTCCGCTAGTCCTTTCGTTTATCAAGACATCAGAACTGAAAACATATCTAAATAGCATTTGTTGAGACTTCAAATCGTACGCTAAAATTGCCGGCGGTTGAATCTGTTTTCTTGCTCCTGAAAACAAAAAATATCATATCAGTTATTAAGTATTACTTAAAAGCCTTTATCTCTATAAATAACCAACAGTTAAACAATGTAGTTTTATAGAAATAGACAAAAATATTTGTTATGGTCCATTGACATAAATATATGGACAGGGCGGAAAGCGCGTAAAGTATTCCGACGTAAGTGGTGCGCGCACTTCAGTGGAACGTTACTGAAATTAACCGTCACTCGCAACTAATTTGAAAATATTAATTTGTATTATGACTGAAAGTCTAGCAAAAAAAGATAATAATCCTTATCACCGTTAAAAGCAAAATGTATCACATTAAGTTCACATGTATTTTATTTCGACGTAGTTATGAAAAACTCTAATAGATGGCGCGATTATCACAGCCACAGCGCTCCTCAGTGAATCTTTGAACTTTCGACATCCGAAGTAGTGTAACCCCGCATGTTATTAATACTTAAAATGTACTAACCTATCCTTAATTTATAAATCAATGGTTTTGAGTCTAGATTTTGACCGAAAAGTCTCTCGTAATTTCTGCCACTATAGATTTGAAAGTATAGGATCAGGGCTGTATGACTATGGATGTATTTTTTTTCTTTAAAAGATATGAATGTTGGATGTATGTATGTATGTATTAAGAATTATTAACGGCCGATGCCAATTATCAATCGAAAAAATTAGATTGAAGTCAATCTGGATTGTTTTCTACTTTTCGATTGGTCTCTTACCATGTTGCCATAGTTTTTTCACTACTGAGATTGATTATTGGCAATATAGTATCAGAAAAAAGATTGAGCTGTCAATCTCATACGGCAAATTTTGGATTGGGATTGTTTATTGGCAGCGGCTGTAAAGAGACTTACCTGGCACTTCCAAAAGGCCAGTATCCACCATCCACATTCTATTGCACTCGTCTATCGCAGGACGATATACGGAAACCAATCTTTTCACTTCCTCATAATTTGGGTACGGTTTCAACAGCGGCGAAGCTATCCCTGGCTTCACGTAATTCAGAGTTGACGGTATTCCTGAAATTTTTAAAGATTAATTTATTTCTTTTAAAGAATATTTAAAACTAGCGGCCAGGTCCAGCTTCGCCCGAGTACAAATAGATTTCTGTACAATAACATGTACGTATTATACATATAAACGTTCCTCTTGAATCACTCTATATATTAAAAAAAACCGCATCAAAATCCGTTGCGTAGTTTTAAAGATTTAAGCATACAAGGGGACATAGGGACAGAGAAAGCGACTTTGTTTTATACTATGTAGTGAAAAGGTCTTTAAGTCACTCTGCAACTAGATCAGATCTATTGTACATATAATTATTGAAAATAACTACATTATTATATCAAAGATATTAGAATACAAATATAAGATTTTGTTAAGGCTCGGGCTCTATCACATTTAAAGGCAGGTACACTGCCGACCCCTTCTATGAAAAAGGTGGGATAAAACAATTATTTACAGATTTTGTCGCGGACTCAGTCCGCCCTGAGACCACGAAAGCTGTAAAGTACAATCGAGAGTTTTTATCGATAGTTTAGTCCACTACGCTGGCCTAGTGCTGGCAGACTTCAAATAAAGAATCTTGTTAAAATCTCTAAGGTATGCATAATGCAGATTTCCTCACTATATTTTCCTGCATTAAAGTGCACGGGAATTGAAACTACGACCGTGGACCGACATATCAACCTCCGGTTAATTACCAACAGGTCATCACGCACTTTTACGCGATTAAAATATTATAATTTAAAAATACAGATTTATTCATCGAGTTTTAAAAGCTATTTTAGATACCGAACTTAACTCAAACTGAATTTAAAAGTCGTTGGAAAGAGACAAATACAGGGTATATCAAGACTGCTACCGAAAACGAAGCCGGGTGGTAGTTTAAGCGACTTCAGACACAATGCAACAGAAAATGTTGTAAAAAAAGTGACAATTTTTTTTTTGTTATTTTTTTCCTATGACCATATTTGGGTGGTAAATACATTTTTTCCTATAATAATAGTGTTTACCCTTTTATTTATAAATAATCTAGGGTATAAAAGTGTTTAAATTATTATTTTAGCAAAAACTATGGATTTACCACCCAAAAATGACGATATTTAAAAAATCATAAAAAATAATTGTCGCGTTTCTTTGCGAAATTTTTAGTTACACTGTGTTTGTAGTCACTAAAACTACCACCCGGCTTCGTTTTCGGTAGCAGTCTTGAGATACCCGGTATTATGTAAAACACGTTTTTATTTATCATCTGATAACTTAAAAAAAGAGCCTGTCAGTAAATTATAGTGAATAAAAAGAAAACTCACCGAATCTTCTTCTAGGCACTGTAACGAACACAACATCGGAATGCACTTCCAACCCTATTGGGACATTGTTGTATTGGACGAAAAATTTCTCATCTTCTTCCACATCTTGATCGAAAACCACGCTGTCCGGTCTCCTTTCGAAATCGGAATTATTTCTATCTGTAATCAACAAGGCTGTATGAATTGTGTTCCTTTGTTAATTCATTATTGTTAAAATATGTGTACACTGCATAAAAAAAATGTGCGTGGTGGCCTGTTGGTAAACGGACCAGACGCGGCTACCAACATGTTCACAGTGGTCGCGGGTTCAAATCCCAGGGCACACCTCTGACTTTTCGGAGTCATGTGTGTATTGATAGTCAATCACCACGCACTAAAACGGTGAAGGAAAACATCGTGAGGAAACCTGCATACCATAGCGATTTATACGATTTTCTATGGTATGTAAATCCACCAACCCGCATTAGGTCAGCGTGGTGGACTATATGGCCTAACCACTCTCAATTGTACTCTCGATTGTAGAGTAGGCCCATGCCCTGCAGTGGGACGTATATGGGCTGATACAGATACACTGAATAAAACTAGATCAAGACTGCCTCGGTGGCGTAGTTGTACTACGGTACGCTTGCAAAGCTGAGGTCTCGGGCTCGAATCCCGTGTCGGACAAAGTGATATTGGATTTACTATCCATTATCAGCCCGGATTCAGGAATTTGTGCCCGATATCACATCGTGGGGCGGATTATACAAGGCGAAATGTGGGTGTCCAGGCACTTCTGCCTACCGCTTCTGGGAAAAAGGCGTGAGTATCTGTATTTATGTTTGTATGTAAAACAACCAAAAGTATTTATTTATAATTATGAAGCGCTGTCATATATTTGCTTCTTCAAAAACGTAGATGTTTTCTTGTTCGTAATGTTGGTGGCGTTCCTATATTAGTAAAATTGAAATAATGATTTAACAACAAATTTCTATACATCCCTTTGGTAAATAAAAGTATATTTAGCAATTATACTTTTAATACGAGTTTGAGTGAAATGAAATAGTGTAAAACTTTATAATTTTCTTATTCTTTTCCAAGTATTTAGTGCATCTTGGACAACCTGTCAAATGTCAGTCAACAGGAGGGCAGAAAACAATGGCCCGTAGTGTTTTAAATTCTCTTTGGGTGGCCCGGCACCACCATTTGTATCTTGGGATCTATATAATATTATACTATTATATACCGAATCTAAGTTATTATTTAGCCATACATATATGGACAATGTGAAGGACAAGGCGGAGAATGCGTAAAGTGTTCCGACGTAAGTGGTACGGCAGACGGTCCGCGCGTTGTGGATGTTCATGTGCAGTGATTACTTACCAACATGTGACCTGTTTGCTCGGTCGTGGACCGAAGCAAAAAAAAAAGATAAATGTAGAATTGAAGATTTATTTGACTTTTTTTTTATTTATTTAAATAAGGCATAATATTATAAAGCTGCAGAGTTTGTTTGTTTGTTTGTTTGAACGCGCTAATCTCTGGAAGAACTGGTCCGATTTGAATGATTCTTTCAGTGTTGGGTAGTCCATTTATCGAGGAAGGCTATATGTTATATATCATCACGCTATGACCTATATGAGGAAAGCAGTAGTGATATTTCTAGCAAATACGAAGAAATTTTGTTCGTTTTTCGTGGTCCGATTGGTCGATATTCTAAACTGATAGTCAGAATTAAACATTTTGACCGCCATTTTAATACATGTATGCACCCGGGCGGAGCCGGGCCCGACCGCTAGGAAGGCATATAATTTATTATAACCGAATCGACGTATAGTAATTTCGTGTGATCATCAATTACGTACAGGTACAAATTAAATCAAGTAATTTATCACTCGAAGTAAGCTTTTTTTGGAAACGACAAATGCAAACGTGTTTTGGGTTTTAAACGGGTCTTCGGGGTCGATCTTTTTTTGAAGATAAATGGTCTTAAAATGTCCGGTGAAATAAATTTGCATATACAAATAGTACCTATAAAACAAGTCGTTTCCCGTGAACATTGTAGCCAGAGTAACTACTGGACATATTGAGACTTAACATTTTATATCTCAGGATCGCGAGCGCAGTGGAATGCCAATTGCTTTGTAATTCAAGGTGCTTGGTTTTGCTACTGTTCATGAGCGGTCGTATCGTTTACCATCAGGTGAACGGCATGACCATCCTCACTATTCAGAGCAATTATAATTTAAAAATAACGCTCTACTGTAGATTTATACTTACGTGGGAACCCTTTACGCGCTCTTCCCACATTTCGCCTTGCATGTTCTGTTCCACTGACCACCATCGGGAACAAATTCCTGACTCCGGGTTGATAATGAATATAAAAATTCAATATCATTGAAACAAAACTATTATTTACGTATTTTATCGCGGATTTGGTTTTATTATAGTTTTATTTCCATGTGTTACTTTCGCGTATATTTAAGAAACCATAATCCAATATCGATTTACCCGACCCAGGGTTCGAACCCGAGACCTCAGCTTTGTAACCGAACCGTAGCACAACTTCGCCACTGATTTAGTTGGGGCATTAGTTTCTTTCCTTTTATGCTAATTGACTATATTAATAAACTGTACCAAAGATGTCGAAACTTGTATTGTTTTACTAAATAAAACATTACGCTTATTTTAAGATAAGGACAATTGAAAACAAATATACTTAACGTAAGTAGGTACCTACATAGGAATTTGTCTAGTATGTATGTCTTACATTTACTGCCTTATTCATAAACAGTTTTAAAACACATTTTAGCTATCCAATGTTATGTCTTCTTCGCGTAAACTGAATTTAAAAGCCGTTTGAAAAGGACAAAATATTCGATAAAGTTAGCTGTAACATTTTAAGACCTTAAGATTTTTACCCTTTGCCAAATATAAAAAACTTACATTTAACTCCGTTGATCTCAAATCCAATTTGTTTCCAACTGAATATCTCCTTCATTTTACCCCCAACGTTAAATTGTCCAGACACATAATTAACAAGAAACAATATTAATATTTTGGTAAACATTTTTATCGAGTTCACTTGAGCAAAGATTGTGTTGTTCTGATTTCTTATTCAAACACAAACAGGTCATCAGAATAGACCGGGGGCGATTTATCGATACAAAATAAAAAATAATAATCGATTCCAGTTTATTAATTGATTATTATTATGGTTTTTTTATAGGCTGAATATATAAATAGTCTATAATCCTTTAGCTATACTTCTATACTAATATATAAAGCTGAAGAGTTTGTTTGTCTGTCTAATCTCAGGAAATACGGGTTCGAATTAAAAAATATTTTTCTGTTGGATAGGTAATTTATCGAGAAATGCAATGGAATGAAAAAACATAGCAAATACGAGGAAATTTTATTAGTTTTCTTGGTCTCGAACATTTTGGCTGCCATTTCGAAAATATATCTGCACCCGAGTCGAGACGGGCCGGACCGCTAGTAATTAGTAAATTCACTCAAAGGACATATAGTTCTGACTCTTCACTAAGATATTTTTTTTTTTTTATGATGGCCCGGCATAATGGCGTCATTGCACCTGATGGTAAGCGCAGATGCCGCCCAGGCAGAGTATCCATTGGCATCGGACGGCAGTCCCATGCCAATGGAAACAATTATGCGGGCCTGCTAAGGTGCCTCTTCACACTACGGCGGCAGGACCCAGGATTGTAGGAAGGAGGGAACACGTGAGATGGCAAACAATTCCACAGCCTGACGGTGCGGCACAAAAAAGAATTGTAGAACCGTTTGGTTCGCGCCGGGATGGTTTGGACCGACAAGCTATGGCTTTGCAAGCCAGCCCGCGTGGTTCTGGTAAGGAATGGAGAGGAGGGGATCAAGTTGAACAATTCCTCAGAGCATTCCCCGCGATACAGGCGGTAGAACACGCTTAGAGAGGCGACATCCCTCCGGAGTTGTAGCGACTCTAAGTTGCTCGTAACGTCTGCATCATTCACAATGCGGATGGCCCGACGCTGCAATCCATCCAAGGCATCGAGCAGGTACTGGGCGGATCCATCCCAGAGGTGCGAGCAATACTCCATACCCGGCCGGACCTGCGCTTTAAATAAGCGACAAAGCTGACCGGGCGTGAAAAACCGACGCACCCTGTTCAGGACTCCAACCCTGCGTGATGTGGCAGTTATTACGCCCTCGATGTGATCCCTTGGATTGAGATCACAGCGGATATCCACACCAAGGATACTTAGGTCATTCCGCATTGAGAGGGGAGCACCCTGAAAAATGGGGAGGGGAGAGAATGGGGATTTTTTGCACGTGAACGCACACACCTGGGTTTTCTTGGCATTGAATTCAACCATATTCCTGGAACCCCATATAGAAATGAGATCCAAGGTCCGGTTGAGCTCAATGACAAGATCTTCGCGTCCCTTCATAGTTTCGACTCAGCAACCTGGAGGCCCGCAGTGGTATCGCCCATAAACCGTGCTGTCATCTGCATAGCAATGAATGTTGCCAAGCGACAATATGTCATTGATATGCAAAATAAACAAGGTGGGCGACAGCACCGAGCCCTGAGGAACTCCGGCATTCACCGACATGAGCGCCGAAGCGTGTCCGTCAACGACTACACGCATTCTACGCCCATGCAGAAAGCCGGAAATCCACGAACACAGGTTGCCGGGCAGACCGTATGCCGGAAGCTTGGACGGAAGACCACGGTGCCAGACCCTATCAAACGCCTTGGCAATGTCGAGGCTCACAGCAAGAGCCTCGCCACGCCGGTCAATCGCCTCACCCCAGCGATGCAGGACAAACGCTAGAAGATCACCCGTCGATCGATTATGACGGAATCCGTGTTGTCGGTCACTGATCAACGAGTGATCCTCCAGGTAGCGGACCAATTGAGCGTTTATGATCCGCTCCATGACCTTACACATCACTGAGGTGATAATCGATATAAAACTTGTATCGTAGATATCACAAATTATGAGATATTTTTCGAAGTTAAAAATATAAAAACATATCAAAATACTTCCAGACCGCACATTTGTTTCGTTTTGGGAATCACAGCCTCAGTTTTAGTATTCGCGTGTTAATATGTGTTACCGATTTAAATTGCGATTTTTATTATCGCTGCGATATCGATTTAAAGAATCGATTCTAGTGTAGCCACGTCACTATGTATGAGTGGGTTTTTTGCTGTCGCATACACGATGCAGGGTTATCAGAATTATGGTTAAATTAATATTTCTGTGGATGAAAAATATTTATTAGGGAATGCAGTTTATGCATCTTAACTTCATGCCTATAGGGAAAGGACAATTCATAGTACCTATACGGGGCATATCAAGACTACCACCGAAAATGAAGCCGGGTGGTAGTTTTAGTAACACAATGCAACAAAAAGTGTTTTTTTTTGTGTGTGTGTGTTTTTTAATGTCATCATGTTTGGGGGCTAAATCTGCAGTTTTGCTAAAATAATAATTTCAACCCGTACGTGTCATAGCGTCTTTAAAAATAGAAGGGTGTTCAGCTATTTATTTACCACCCAGAGAGGATGAAAAAAAATGGCCACTTTTTTTGCAAAATTTTAGTTGCTCATAGCCTGAAGTCACTAATACTCCCACCGGCTTCATTTTCGGTAGAAGTCTTGATATACCCTGTATACTTAGGTAGCGATTTTTTTGTTTTTAGACAGAACATTAAGATAAGTATATGGAGAAATATATGATAAATATTGAAGAAATATTCCATATTGTTGATAGTTTTGAACCGATTTAAGTAATTACTGATTGTGACAATCGCAATGCCAGTGTGGTGTTGATGCGAAATCTGAGTGCGAAATCAAGAAACAAGATAAAATCGTAGCCTGTCTCCACGTGAGTTTCTATTAATATCATCTCATAGTATTTTCTGATTTTTTTTTATAAAACCTTTGTAAGGTATTTCGGGTTCACAGAAACCGATCTTGTATAGATAGGTATTCATCCCTGTGTTATAACTAGCGCCATCTTTTAATGAAATCTGTAATGAAATGTCATTATTGATATTTGAAAGTATTAGCCCGTAATAGGCAAGACGAATTATTTTAAAATCATGTTCTATAATGTGGATATACATTTCTTTTATACGAAATAATCTATATTTCAAGAATTAACAAAGGTTTAACACAGTTTTAAGCCATTTTTCTAATCTTTCAATAGTGCACAGAAAAAGCTAGTAGGTGTCATGGCGTCCGTTATAACGTCACCACTAGGTAAACATGTTATTGTGTCTATGCGCAGCGTAGAAAGTTAACGAAACAAAACATATTTTGTTTGATAAAAATGAATTCTAAAGACTATAAGTGGTTCCGGTAAAGTTCACATTCCACATTTCTAAAGAAATCGGTAATGTTTACGGCAGGTTTACATAGGCGTGACGTCATGCGTCGTGACTAGCGTTTCTGTCAAAATGGCCGATTGCTATATTTTGTACTTTTATTTTATTGAAAATCTTGTTAATCTCTATTTCTGGATTAAAACTAAAACATCGTTTTAAACCCTTCTAATATGTATTTTCCCCTAACATCATAAAATATTTGATATTTTGATATTGTCGTCACGCCTATTGCCCACTGCTGGGCATGGGCCTTCTCTATAACCGAGGGTTCCATTGAGAGCTTAGTCCACCACGCTGACGTAGTGCCGGTGGACTTTACTTTAAATAATGTCTATTTCTCCCGCCAAATGGCAGTATAAATGCACTGTTGAGCTTCGGATTGAACGATTTTGTCACCAGAGTAACTATTGGGCATATCGAGACTTTACATCTTATGTCTCAGGATGGCGAGTGCAGTGGAATACCAAGCATTGCTTTGTAATTCAAAGTGTTATTTAATTTTGCTACTATTCATGAGCGGTCGTATCGCTTACCATTAGGCGAACGGCATGCTCGTCTCGATATTTATTGTAATTGTATTGAACTGTGTTGTATGCGGCTAATTTGCGCGATAATAAAACCATTTTTCTTTTCTAATAAAAAAAAAACACTCAATATATTTGTTATGAAGTGACAACCATAATGGTTTGATCAATGTAAATTAGAACATATGTTTTATTTTGAATATCAAGCAGGTTTAAATAAACTTACTATTTTTTGTGTTTTGTTCGCGAATTATAAATTAGTATTTTCTTAAATAGACGGGTTTAAAATTAATTTTTATTTATTACATTATGTATGCGTATTCTATTTTGTTAAAAATGGTACTGAATGCTAGAGGCATGCTTCTACGGGTCAATGTTGAGATGCTTGGCATATGTTCAGCAATTGACTCCCAATAAATTATTAGATAATCAAAATTGATAATCAATCACCATGCACTAAAGCGTTGAAGGAAAACATCGTGAGGAAACCTGCATACCATAGCGGTTTATAAGAATTTCTATGGTTGGTAAGTCCGCCAATCCGCACTAAGCCAGCGTGTTGGACTATAAGGCTTAATTACTTCAAATCATACCCTCGATTGTAGAGGAGGCCCGTGCCTTGCAGTGGGACGTATATGGGCTGATATAGAGCTAAATACCTCTATTTATATATATATATATATGCTTTCAAATGTAGGTTATTAAATAAAACACAAAAATACATTTGATTATATTTTATTATAAAATTCTATATAAGTGTAAACATTACGAGTAGAAGATTGTTTGGCATTGATGCGATATCACACGACCTGAAACAAATGAAAATAATTAATACACCGACGAGTCACATACATAGTCCTGACCCCGAGTCCTGATTTCCGGTGATAGGTCTCTCAAATGTGAGAGGCCGTCTGGGTAGGTACCACTACATTGTCTATTTCTCCCGCCAAACAGCTGTGTACATACCCTGTTGTGTTTCGTTTAGATTGTAGATTGTCCAGCCACAGTAACTACTGAACATATTGAGACTTATGGCGAGCGCAGTGGAATGCCAAGCATTGCTTTGTAATTCAGTGTTGTTTGGTTTTGCTTCTGTGCAAGAGCGGTCATATCGCTTACCATCAGAGGAACGGCAAGCTCGTCTTGCCGTATATAAAAAATCGTAGTTTTCAGATGTCGGACAAAAATTAACCTTATTACCTCACCTTAACAGTCTAAACCAGGCGGGAGTGGGACATGCCGGTGTCACGCCACGTAGAAAAGTATTGCTTGAAGGCAGCGGGTTCGGTTCCTTGCAATACCCTAGTCACTTTCACCTGTTAAAAATAATAATTGTAAAGAAAGAGAAAATAAAGCAACTCGACATATCGTAGTGTCGGCCATCCTGGATTTTTACTGAATAATAATCAATATAATTAATTTTATTGTCAAAACTAAAGATAATATGTATCAAATATCATTTCAATCACTAAATTTACTTAGATATATTACTTTTTTTTGCAAATATGAGTAAAAATTAGATGAATATATAAAACATTACAGAACAGCCATATTTAAACAAAAGATGGTATGCAATATTATACTTTGAAGTAGATTAATTATTATCGATTTTATTAATATTGTTAAATTTTAATTTTTAAGTTTTAATGGAACAATTATACAAAAATAGAAACATTAATAATAATTCCTTAGTAAGTACATAGTTTGCTAGTCAGATCTTAAAAAAAGCAAGATTTTTTTAACAAAGACATTGAAATTTCAGTCCAATTCATGTTTTTAAACAAGTCAAGCTAAATAGAACGTTTTGATGTTAGATATGGAATTATTAAATATATATTTCATGTTTCTACTTACCCATGAAGGATAGTTTTTGGAGCTCAATGTCTGCTGAGCTTTGGATAAAGCTTCGTTCTTCTCCTAAAACGAGAAACAGTTACATTAAAATCTGTATATACATTTCTCACTATTAGCCTACAACGCCATCTATTAGTGAAATCGAGAACTAAAATACAGGGTATATCAAGACTGCTATGGAAAACGAAGCCGGGTGGTAGTTTTAGTGACTACAAACACAATGCAATAATTTTTTTTCCAAAAAAGCAACGATTTTTTTTCTTAATTTTCCTATCGTCATATTGAAGTGGTAAATACATAGCTTTTTCTAAAATATTACTGTACACCCTTTGATTTTTAATGGTGCTATGGTACTCAAGGGTTTAAATAATTACTTTGGGTGGTAAATCCATATAAAAAAATGCGTTTCTTTGCAAAATTTTTAGTTGCATTGTGTCTGTAGTCGCTAAAACTACCACCCGGCTTCGTTTTCCGTAGCAGTCTTGATATACCCTATATAAAAGGCAGGTGTTACTTTAATATATTACTTTACCTTGTCGGATGATTGTCTTCCAATCCATACGTAGATGTTTCCACTGACTGTGTCAAGAATGTAGCTGTCCTGAAAAACAATAAAATATGTTTATTTTTGAATTTATACTTTTATCGCGTTTTGAAAAAAAAACGGTGCCCGTAAAGTCGGTTTAGGGACGATAATTTCACGTGATAAAATTAAAAATGTAAAACTTTCCTACAATTTGCACTCTGTTAAATATGTTTTCAATGCAAGCAATTAATTTGTACTCTCTTAAACTTGTTTCCAATGCAAGCAATTATTACGCAATTGTGACGTCATACTTTTATGCAAGAATTCCACCATGAAATCACGTCATTATGACAAGAATCCAGTTTTTACACGCTTTATATTACCTTCACTAGTATGTTTGTTTGTATGTTTGTAACCGACTCCTTAAGACGCGATTTTGACCCACTTTAAACGGACAGATTTCATTCAAATTTTGCACACCTGTCAAAGACCGATGACAATACAATAATTCGATTAAAATATATGATTATCCTGATTAGATTCGCCAGGATTAATTATTTTTATAATTGATGATCATTGCTATTGACCACTAGATGGCGTGTTAACGTCAATAATGAATGTTTGCACTATTCATCGCTAGATGGCGTTAACATTGTATTCTTCAAGTGTCAAATGTTACTATTGACCAACAGATGGCGTTATGTTACTAAAAAGTAGAAAATAAATAATAGTTTAAAAAAACTAAAAAACACGCTTTATATAGAAAACCCAATTAAAAAATTGAAAATATTTTTTTAAAAATTTGAATTAAGAATATTGTATATAAGAAAAAAATATTTTTTATTGTAAAAAAAGCGTGGGATGCTTTTTAAGATATTATCAAAATGATAATCCTTCTACTTATATCACTCAATAGTGCACAGAAAAAGCTAGTAGGTGTCATTGCGTCCGTTATAACGTCACAACTAGGTAGACATGTCATTGTGTCTATGCGCAGCCAAGAAAGTTAACGAAACAAAATATATTTCGTTTGATAAAAATGAATTCTAAAGTCTATAAGTAGTTCCGGTAAAGTTCACATGCCAAATTTCTAATGAAATTGGTTTACGGCAGTTTTACATAGGCGTGACATCATGCGTCGAGACTAGCGTTTTTTGTCAAAATGGCCGATTGCTATATTTTGTACTTTTATTTTATTGAAAATCTTGTTATTCTCCAATTTTGGATTAAAATTAAAACATCGTTTTAAACCCTCCTTATATGTATCTCCCCCTAACATCATAAAATATTTGATATTTTGATATTGTCGTCACGCCTATTCTAAAGGTGCTATATGAGAGACCTACCACCAGTATATTGTAATTGACTTTACCTGAGGCTTCAACTGCTCTTGCCTGTATGGCTTGGACAACGGAGTGACCCTGGGCTTGCCGCTGACTTCAGTAACCTCAGATAGTATCACGGATTGTTCTTCGTTCCTTTCGAACTCCTGAAAAGATAATTGTTTCTTAGATTTACACGAATGTTACACATTGAAATAAAAGTATTGTTTACGGATTTTATCGCGGATTTGGTTTAATTTGGGAGGTCGGGAAGGGAAGGTCGGGAAATTAAAAAATGTGAAAATGAAACCGAATGCGCGATTAAATCCGTAAATAATAGTTTTATTTCCTGAAAAGATTTTCAAGTTTATTACCCACGGCGTTGTTCAAAGACACTTTTAAAACTTATTTTAGATATCGAATCTTTAGTTCATATCGAACTTCTTCAATTCTGTTTTGATAATAGGGAATATGCATGCCATTTTTTTATATTTTCAATCGATTCTGTATGTCATTACATTACCAGAAAAAAATATAAGCCTTTAAAAATATCAATCAAAAAAGTACAAAAAAATAATAAAATCTGCTATCAGTTTCGAAGCATTTAAACGCCATTATGGCGCGTCCTCGCTGTGACGTCAGAGTCTACTATGTCAGCAACGTAGTATTTGGATTAAGCTTCTTTTATTAATTGCTACATAACTGTATTTCGTCACAAAATAATCATTTTTTTTTAATAATACAACGAAAACACAAAATAACTCTTAAACAAACGTAAAACAATACACCCAACAAGCTAAAACTTCATAAGATAGTGTACTCTGTCGTCACTTCCCTTTTCAAACGTTTCGAAAAAATTGCGCGGCAATTCTGAAATGTCATTTTTTAAGTATTTTTTTACCGATTTAGAGTTGATGAATTTAAAAAAATATCTTATTGATATATTTCTTTATCAATAAAGATTACAACAAAAAATATTTGACTTATTTTGGAGTCTCGTACATATTCCATATTATTTATCCCTTGTAGATAATATTTCTGCTGGGCACGTGAATCCTATATTATTCACTAGCGGTCGGGCCCGGATCCGCCCGAGTGCATACACGTTTTAAAATGGCGGTCAAAATGTTTAATTCTGACTATAAGTTTAGAATATCGACCAATCGGACCACGAAAAACGAACAAAATTTCCTCGTATTTGCTAGAAATATCACTACTGCTTTCCTCCTTTTGGTCATAGCGTGATGATATATACCCTATAGCCTTCCTCGATAAATGGACTACCCAACACTGAAAGAATCATTCAAATCGGACCAGTAGTTCCAGAGATTAGCGCGTTCAAACAAACAAACTCTGAAGCTTTATAATCTATCTATATATATAAAAGAGGAAGGTGACTGACTGACTGACGTATCAACGCACAGCCGAAACTACTGGAGCTAAGAACGTGAAATTTTCCACAGGAGTTCCTTTTGTGACGTAGGTGAGCACTAAGAAGGGATTTTTGGAAATTCAACCCCTAAGGGGGTGAAAAGGGTAAAAAACTGTTGTATGGAAAATCGAAACCGTTAGAGTTACAATTGTCAAACTTGGCACTTTAGTTAGTCATTTAAAAAGCAATTTAACTGTATACTTTGTTTCTCTAAAATTATCCCTAAAGGGGTTAAAATAGGGGTTGAAGTGTTGCGAGACTAGAGCGATTTAATGACTATCTAATCAACGCACAGCCGAAACTATTGGAGCTAGAAACGTGAAATTTTATACAGGGATTCCTATTGTGACTTAGGGTAGCACTAAGAAGGAATTTTTGGAAATTCGACCCCTAAGGGGGTGAAAGGGGTAAATAACGGTTGTATGGAAAATCGAAACCGTTAAAGCCACAGTTGTCAAACTTTGCACTATTGTTAATCAATCAAAAACTAAAATAACTGCATACTTTGTTTTTCTAAAATTAACCCTAAAGTGGGTAAAATAAGGGTTGAAATTTTGTAGAACCGAACTTTCTAATCAACGCACAGCCGAAACTGATGGAGTTAGAAACGTGAAATTTTACACAGGGATTCCTATTGTGGCATAGGATAGCACTAAGGAAGGATTTATGGATATTCAACCCCTAAGGAGGTGAAAATGGCAAAAAACGGTTGTATAAAAAATCGAGACCGTTAAAGCCATAGTTGTCAAACTGCCCTTTCGTAAATCGATCAAAAACAAACATAGCTACATATTGAATTTTTCTAAAATTAACCCTGAGGTGGTTAAAATAAGGGTTGAACTTTTGTAGAACCGAACTGTCGAATCAACGCACAGCCGAAACTACCGAAGCTATAAAATTGAAATTTTATACAGGGGTTCCTATTTTGACGTAGGGTAGCCCTGAGAAGGAATTTTAAGATATTCCCCCAAGGGGGTGAAAAGGGAAAAATACAGTTGTATGGAAAATCGAAACCGTTAAAGCCACAGTTAGCAAATTTTGCACTTTTGTAAATCTAATAAAAACAAACATAGCTGCATACTTTATTTTTCTAAAATTAACCCTAAAGTGGTAAGGGTTGAAATTTTGTAAAACAGAACTGTCGCATCAACGTACAACCGAAACTACTGAAGTTAAGAACTTGAAATTTTACACGGGGCTTTCTATCATAATGTAGAGCAGTGCTAATGAAGGATACTGAAATTCAATCCCTAAAGGAGTGAAAAGGGTGAAATTGTGTTGTATGGAAAAACGAACCGTGAAAGGTACAGATTTCAAACTTGGCAGTTTAGGTAGTCAATTAAAAATTTCTTACTTTTTTGTGTTAAATTAGCCTCAAAGGGCTTAAAATAAGGGTTGTAATTTTTTATACAAAATCGAAACCACTGTTATTGGTACGAAAATTCGTATTTCAGCTACCTATTATAAACACAAGAAATTGGCATGCACTAATTTTGGAAAAATGGCACGAAGGGGATGAAATTTTATAAAAAGTATTTAGGGTTCCGTGGGTACAAAATAACCCATAAAAATTGAGCTTGATGGTTTAATTCAAGAACTGGATAGGGAAAGCAATATTTTAATTTACACTAATTTTGTACGTTGTTCATGAGTGTAAGAGTTTCACATTTACGGTCAGGGAAAAGAAAGGAATGGACGGAAGGTTGTGTTGGAATATCGGGCATAAGCAACTTTAATTTTAAATATCCATTAATGGGTTTCGCGCAACTAATACTCATAAGTAAAATTGTGCATAGTTCTGGGATTATAAATTTTAGAGGGAGGAATTTATTATGTTTAATAGTATTTACTTATTATAGATAAATAATGACCAATTGTAAGATTTTGGCTTTTTATGTTTTATGTGGAGTTAAAGCAGGAAATCGTTGTTGATAAAGTAAGTAATATATATAGCCACATGATTTGCCAACAGGATGCTCACTAATAAATAGTGACGTAATTCGGAGTTTTAGAATTTTCTCAGATTTAGGGGAGAAATGAGGACGTAATATAAAACATATTGTAAATAAAGTTAATAACGCAGACGAAGTTGCGGGCAAAAGCTAGTATTAGTATAAATTGAGAAATTTTCTTGTTCACAGCTACAACACGATGGTAGCAGAAATTGTACGATTCAGAACATCTTGTTAAAGACTATTTGAATAAAGAATTTTGATATGGCACAGAAATTCTGATCCCTTTTTACGTATTTTGACAGCCCCCGTGCCGTAGTTGGTTAGACGTCGCCTGTGAAACGAGAGGCCGCGGGTTCGATCCCCGCACCGAGGGAAATGTTTGTGCGGCCCACAAATATTTCTTCCTGGGTGTTTGTGAGACCGAAAAGTCTCTCGTAGTTTCTGATACGACACAAGACTCGATGTTATTGTGGGGTCAGGACTATGTATGTGACTGTTGGGTGTTATTATTTGACATGGCACAGAAATTCTTATACGATATATTTTATCTATGCTCTTCAGGTTTTTTCACGATGTTTTCTTTCACCGTTATAATGCGTGGATTGACTAGTAAATGCAGAAATTGATATTATAAATACCTGGTCATCACCACCGGCGCTGTCTTCAGGAACAATATCCCTGGTCCCTGATCCTAATGCCGTGAAGAATCTCTGGGTGTCTGCTTCACTTGTGTACTGGTCTGTGAAATAAACAACCAGAATATACTCCTGAGATAATTAGATACAAGAGTACAATCGAAAACTTTAAGGTACTTCGCTCTTACAATTTTTATTGTATACAGAAATATGATAAATAAATTAATACATACACCCATTGGGGTATTATACTAGAGCGGACGTCGGGAACAAAATCTCATTGTGCTGGTCTTTGATCAAATATACACTAGATACACAGTTCCCTATAAAAGTTCTGTTTAAAAGTGGCACCGATGCATGACATGAAAAAGAGTAAACAAAAAGATCACATATTCCAAATATATTAACGCAAATTCCACCTTATTCCTGGAGCTTAAAGTAGCTTTTCATATAATATTGTCTAAAGTTCTGCGACGTTTTGGAAGCAACGGTCGGTGCGTGACTGAAGGCGAAAGAGTGCTTAAAGCACTCTTTTTTGGTGCCATTTTCTAAGCGCTCATGTTGTATCTAGTGTATATTTGATCGAAGGTGCTGGTACAGGAACCCAGTGAAGCGAGAGAGAAGATAATGTTACTGCGTAGGCGTGACAGAGACAAATAAGGAGTTTTACTGGTGGTAGGTCTCTCATATGTGAGAGGCCATCTGGGTGGGTACCACCGCACTGTCTATTTCTCCCGTCAAACAGCAGTGTAAACGCACTGTTGTGTTTCGGGTTGAAGGGCATTGTAGCCAGAGTAACTACTGGACATATTGAGACTTTACAACTTATGTCTCAGGATGGCGAGCGCAATGGAATGTCACGCATTGCTTTGTAATTTATCGTGTTTGGTTTTGCTACTGTTCATGAGCGGTCGTATCGCTTACCATCAGGCGAACGGCATGCTCGTCTCGCCTTCATTGCAATAAAAAAAAAGCAGGACTATGTGACTGAGTGTATTTTTTCTTCTTTTAATTCTCTATGAACAATATTTTAGTTTTAAGAGACTTGTTAAGACACATTATCTCTCACTGCAGTAACGTATAACAGTATATATTTTTATTTATTTTTTGCTCATCGTTACTTAAATAATCATTATAGTTAGTTCAATATATATTAGTAGTATGTATGTTTGTATGTATTTATATTATGTAAATTATATAATATAGCATGTACATCAATTATTATTATTCTCTTACTATTTGCACTACCCTATATTTCAATTTCACAATAATCCAGTCCATCCAAAGGTTGCCTGGAAGAGATCGCAGCTAGCGATAAGGCCGCCTATTGTAACCATGCCTTTAGTTTTTAAGTATTTTGTATGCGTCTTTCATTTTGGTGTACAATAAAGTATATATAAATAAATAAAATAAATTATATTATAATTCTTACCAATGATTTCAACTCTTCCCCTTCCGTTGTGGTCTTGGTCTCTGATCTGATTGGCCACGGAGGTGGCCTTTAACTTCTCCACGTTCCTGGCCTTTTCGCCAACGTACGTGTAGATAGTATTGTCTATGTCCAGGATAAATACGTCTCCTTTGTTCATTGATGAGATGAGGGGGTCAACCTGGGAAAAAAAAATAGAATAAAAGTATAATCTGCGTATATTAAAATTCCTACCCCTTAGATATTATTTTCATTAACAAAAGTTCCCCAATATTAAATAAAAATTAAAATATATTATTGAATCCATTAAAATGTTCTACATCATTTAGATCCAGTCATTTTTGATCTACCACCCGGTTCGGAAAGCGGTTTTCACTAGAGAAGAACGGGCAAGAAACTCTAGTGTTGCTCTTTTCAAAACCAGTTTACAATGTAGTTATTATTACAAAATTTACAAGTTGGTTTAAATCAGAGCAGTTCATCAGTGACAGAGCATTGACACTGTTGTTTGGCGGGAGAAATAGACATTGCGGTGGTAACTACCCAGCCCGCTTCGTACATAGGAGAGACCTACCACCAGCAAATCTATACTAATATTATAAAGCTGCAGAGTTTGTTTGTTTGTTTGAACGCGCTAATCTCTGGAACTACTGGTCCGATTGGAATGATTCTTTCAGTGTTGGGTAGTACATTTATCGAGGAAGGCTATAGGCTATGTCACCATGCTATGACCTATAGGAGGAAAGCAGTAGTGATATTTCTAGCAAATACGAGGAAATTTTGTTCGTTTTTCGTGGTCCAATTGGTCAATATTCTAAACTGATAGTCAGAATTAAACATTTTGACCGCCATTTTAAAACGTGTATGCACCCGGGCGGATCCGGGCCCGAACGCTAGTATTAAATATCAAATCATATAATATAACGAGCGAAATTCCTTGCACCAAGAGCTAAAAATATTTTTTTATTACATGGCGACAAAATTATCTTAACCAAGGTGAATTATTTCTACCTTCCGGCATTGCATCTGGACAGTATTGCAGCTTTTAAAATTATTTTTACTACCACCCGGCATAATAATGGCAATTATTGCCATTAATTTAGTAACGTTTATCGTCTCAATGAAATAGTGGCTTAAAAAAATCATGAATTTAAGGCAATGACCTAAATGACCTTGACATTAAAGTGACCTTGACCTCAGGTGACCTTAAGGAAAAGTTGATTGATGGGATCGCGTGTCATGCGTTGACAATAAACGATTTATTAAAGCCTCCATTGTATATAATATGATTCGTGTGGCCTTGAATTTGTACATGAACTTAACTTGAACTTTTGTTGACATATGACCGGTTTCAGCCGGTATTTATATCCTATCTACCTCAAACTAGTGGATAGGATAGCTACCATTACTATGTCGATACGATTCTATATTTCAATAAATAAAGATAGTCATATACATTTATGTTGTCTGTATGTGTATCAGCCCATATACGTCCCACTGCAGGGCACGGGCCTACTTTACAATCGAGACTACGATTGAGAGTGGTTAGGCCATATAGTCCACCACGCTGGCCTAGTGCGGGTTGGTTTTTATTTTATTAAAATATATTAAACATTTTTCCCTACACAAAAAAGTAGGTTTTATCGAGGGACAAAAATCTTCACACCGATACTAAGTTTCATAGTAAAATGGGCACTCCCCTTTAGGTCTCTCATATGTGAGAGGCCGCCTGGGTAGGTACCACCGCAATGTCTGTTTCTCAGGATGGCGGTTGCCCAGCATTGCTACTGTTCATGAGCGGTCGCATCGCTTACCATCAGGCGATGCTCTGGTGGCTCTCTGATGGCATGCTCGTCTCGCATAGCAATAATAAAACTTTACATACATACATAAACTCACGCCTTTTTCCCAGAAGGGGTAGGCAGAGGTGCCAAGACACCCACATTTCGCCTTGATTGTTCCGTCCCACAATGTGATAGGTGGCGAGCCTATCGCCATATCGGGCACAAATTCCTGACTCTTGGCTGATAATGAATAGAAAAATCCAATATCACTTTAGCCCAACCCGGGATTCGAACCCGAGACCTCAGCTTTGTGACCGTACCGAAGTACAACTACGCCACCGAGGCAGACAATAGAACTTTACTATGTTAAATTTGCCTGTGACTATAAACTTTTAATATCCTCATACAAAACAATTACCATAGCCCAATATGAGCTTGACCCCGACTTTGACCCTGACCTTGACCGTGACCTTAACCGTGACCTACCTGTCTAACTCGCACATTCCTCTTGCCCTTGACTTGGAACATGCGTTTTTCCGCTCCAGCGTTTGTCACCACATGGTTGAACCCGGAAGCGACGCCGCCATCTTTGTATTGGATGCCTGGAAAGAGACAGATGTATTAGACTTTCTCTCTCACACAGCACATGCACTTGACGGCCTCCGTGTCGCAGTGTGTAAGTTGCCGATTGTGAATCAAGAAGCAATGGATTTGATTCGAAATGTTTGAGTGTCCCGAAACAAGTACATTTGGTATTTGTTTATTTGTATTTTTGAAACTAAATTTCGTAGTTTCTGAAACGCACAACACTACACTTGACCTTTGGGGTCAGGACTACAGGTCGTCTACAATCTTCTGACGCCGATAGCGCTGTTGTCTTAATAATAATAATAGTTTTCATCGCTTCACATTTTATTACATTGGACATGTTAATACTATCAGATTATGAGTATAAATGCTTATCATCACTACATAGTATAAAACAAAGTCGCTTTCTCTGTCCCTATGTCCCTTTGTATGCTTAAATCTTTAAAACTAAGCAACGGATTTTGATGCGGTTTTTTTGATAGATAGAGTGGTTCAAGAGGAAGGTTTATATGTATAATACGTACATATTATTGTACAGAAATCTATTTCCACCCGGGCGAAGCTGGGCCGGGCCGCTAGTTACTAATATTACAAAGACGTATCCTAAACAATGCGTTAAATATATATTTTTAATGGTTTTTAGATTAACGCGAATGTTACACATTGAAATAAAACTATAATATGTCCGCCCCGTGACCACGATAACAGTTAAGTGATCGAAACGTCGGCAAGTTAAAAAATGTAAAAATTAAACCAAATCCGGGATAAAATCCGTAAATAATATTATTTCAAGATATTTTTAAATTGTATTTCTAGTTCCAAATTTCGCCGCCTGCCAATAGCTTAACATGAACTGTACTTTTGTATTCTCATACGTTCACCATAGACAATTACCTTGTAGCAAAGGAACTTCAATTACACCGTTTATAGACTTGGAAGCAAATAATTGTCGGGTTCCGGGTAATTAGTATGAGACATACCATATGATTCATACATGAACTAGTTATGATATGTATCAAGTATCAGACCATAAGTGAAATATACTAACAGTCTAGCCTGGCTTCGCCCAAGGGCCCTACTATATTCATCCGAAACGAAATTCGAAACTTCGGACGATCGAAGTTTTTTTATACGATACGAATGTATCTGCTCTGTAAAAGTTCGAATTTGTATAACGTACAGCGTAACCATAAGTCTATGGTTACGACCATAAGTCAATAACGACCATAAGTATATGTAGGTACATTCGTATAGTATATAAACTTTGATCATCCGAAGTTTCGAACTTCGTTTTGGATGAATATAGTGGGGCCCCAGGTGCAGATACACTTTTCAAAATGGCGATCAAAATGTTGAATTCCGTGCAGTGGGACGTATACGGCCTGATATACAAACTCACCTGAAGGGAAAAGCTGGGTAAACTTAGTGCTCTCGTGGCCCAAAGTTTCCCTGTGTTGCACTGCCGCGCCATTAAACTTGTCGTCAAGCCCAACTGTCAAGATGGCCGCCGCGCCCGCCTCGTCCTGTGACGATTCGCTTCCGATCCAATAGTATATGTCCCAGGATAGATTGTTTCTGTTGTCTGAAGTCGTCTGGGGAAGTAAAATATTATTACTTAGCGACCTGGAGATACTTTTACGTTTTTACTGGTAGTAGGCCTTTCATATGTAATGCCATGCCCATCGCAATGTCTATTTCTCCCGCCAAACAGCAGTGTAAATGCGCTGTTGTGTTTCTGTTTAAAGGATATTATAGCCAGAGTAACTACTGGACATATTAAGACTTAACATCTTATGTCTCAGGATAATATTCATGCATTGCTTTGTAATTCATGATGTTTAGTTTTGCTACTGTTCACGAGCGGTCGTATCGCTTATCATCAGGTGAACGGAATGCTCGTCTTCTTTCTTGTCATTTAATTTCATATGTCCAGTAGTAACACTGGCTAGAATATCCTTCAAACCGAAACACAACATTGCATTTACGCAGCTGTTTATCAGGAGATATAGACATTGCGGTGGTATTACCCAGGCGGCCTCTCACATATGGGAGACCTACCACCAGTGAATGATGTTGAATATGTTTACCTTCAATACGATATAGGAATCTCCCTTGTGGAATTTACCATGATCCTTCTGCGCTACTAATACGGGTTCGAAGTTCTGAAAGGGAAACGAAATATCGATATAATAATACATATTAAACTTGAACAATCAATTTAAAATAACTAAGTATTGAGAGATAGCCGATTGGACGGTTTGGCAAAGCGAAAATCGTCTTCAAATTAAAATGTAAATTATGCGGGTGCGGGTTCGATCCCCGCACTGTGACAAATGTCTGTGCCCTTAAATACCTAGTTGTGTAAGAAAAAAATGTTTACATTATATATTAATTTCATTTGCCACCATTAATTTTATTTTTCATCGCAGAAATTTCAAAATATTTGACTCATTTTTTATCGTATTTAACAAAAGGTACCCAAATTCAAAAACTAATACACAAAAATTTTGTTAATCCATTCAAAATTAAATAAATTAGAAACGTTTCAAATCTTGTAGATTAAAGAAAAAGGACGCAAAATAAAACTAGTGACGTCATTAGTCATAGTGTACGACTGTGAGAGACGCTAAGATGTTCCCACTACGCTACTTTGATACTGTTTTGTTAGACATTTTTTTATGATTTTACCTAAAATAATAAAAAATCGACCTTAGTCAAATACCCTATTATTCTGGGAATATTTTTACTACTGGCAACATAGCGACCTTGCGGTGATAACAGATCTTATCAGTAAACTTGACATAATGTGGACGAGTTTGAGAGTAATGTGTGTATAGATAAACTGCTCGATTTAAACAATGAATCATTAACATCATCCATAGGATGTTGAGTACAAATCTATTGGTGGGTGGCGATATTTGGAACTAAAAATAAAACTTTAAAAATGTATCTATTTAACGCATTTTTTTAGGTATATTTTCAAAACATAACAACATGTATTTATAGATTTATAACAGACTAGCGGTCGGGCCCGGCTCCGCCCGGGTGCATACACGTTTTAAAATGGCGGTCAAAATGTTTAATTCTGACTATCAGTTTAGAATATCGACCAATCGGACCACGAAAAACGAACAAAATTTCCTCGTATTTGCTACAAATATCACTACTGCATTTCTCATATAGGTCATAGCGATGATATATAGCCTATAGCCTTCCTCGATAAATGGACTATCCAACACTTAAAGAATCATTCAAATCGGACCGGTAGTTCCAGAGATTAGCGCGTTCAAACAAACAAACAAGCAAACTCTGCAGCTTTATAATATTAGTATAGATGTATTAAGATGAGCAGAGAGAAAACTATTATGTAGCAATAGTTTTATTTTGACAACGCTTTCCGAGACAGAATATCGTATACTGCTTTTAAATACAGCCAACACGTTTCGTTTGTGCTAATCAAATTTCATCCTGGATAGCATTTGTATGGGAGTTAGCCAATGACGTTGTACTGGGGCGTCGCCAAGGGGGGGCAGGTAGGGTACAGCTGCCCCCCCCCCCCTTAGAGATAAAAAAATTGCCAAATGTAAAGCAACCGAAATCTTTGACTTGACTTGCCTACTATACGGTATTTTTTTTCCATATCGCCGTAGATGTAAGGCTCGTACTACAAGTGAAAAGCTTCATGTGCTCTTGACTTTACCTACAATTCATACTTTTCTCATTCTCCATATTATTCCCCCAAGAGCTACTGAGCCTGGATAAAATAGATTTTACCTCGATCCTCCAAATTTCGATTCCTGCCTGGCGACCTGCGTTGGCGAAAGCAGGGTGGACCCTGGCTTTGCTTCTTGCATCCTGCAACAACAAGACAAGTTAGAGACTCTATTCTATGTTCTACACACATAAAATTAAGTATAAATAAATAAATAATCAAAATTAATTATAAATAAAACGCACTAAAACGGTGAAGGAAAACATCGTGAGGAAACCTGCATACCATAGCGGTTTCTATGGTATGTAAAGTCCGCCAACCCGCACTAGGCCAGCGTGGTGGACTATATGGCCTAACCACTCTCAAAGGTATTCTCGATTGTGGAGGAGGCCCGTGCCCTGCAGTGGGACGTATATGGACTGATACAGATACGAATTTCACCTGATTCCTTGTGTTGGCAATTTTCTAATCTATGAAGCATAACTTTACATACCGCACCTTAAATTAAACTAACCTAATCAAAAAAAAAATTGGCTTTTAATCATATATTGGCTTGAAATGACTATCTCCATCGACCCTTAAAGAAGGACGTATTGACGCGTGAAAGACAGAAAGATGTATACTTCGGTCTTCTCGATGTATCTTCCATGAGTACAACATTTCTTATGTTACAAATGATTAAAGAACGTTTCCCTAAAAATATGATTTTTTAGTAAGGTCTCTTTAATTCTAAAGTTGCGATACTACTTATATTTTATTAGTCTGTCCCTAAAGTGAACTATCAAATCCATTAGCAACCCCATAGTTGACGTCATAGGGTGGTGCGACCCTCCCTTATATCGATCATTCGACCTTCCCTCAAATAAGTCACACTCAAGGTCACTACAAATGGATTGGTAACACAGAACAATGACTATAGCAGTTTTTCTTCTGATAATGATATTTAGTATATTCATATAGCATAGTAGTGCGTAGTGGCCTGTTGGTAAACGGACCAGATGCGGCTGCCAAAATGTTCACGCTGGTCGCGGGTTCAAATCCCAGGGCACACCTCTGACTTTTCGGAGTCACGTGTGTATTGATAGTCAATCACCACGCACTAAAAACGGTGAAGGAAAACATCGTGAGGAAACCTGCATTCCATAGCGATTTTAAAGAGTTTCTATGGTATGTAAGTCCGCCAACCAAACTAGGCCAGCGTGGTGGACTATATGGCCTAACCACTTTCAATCGTACTCTCGATTGTAGAGTAGGCCCGTGCCCTACAGTGGGACGTATATGGGCTGATACAGAGATACAATGGTATTTAGTATATATGTTACTGTAAAAGCTCGAACTGTAGTAAATCCTAAGATATTCCAGGAAAACCTAAGATCTACCAATTCCTAATGGTAAATGTCCCAAAAGGTTTGCGATTCGAACTCTTACCACCATTCCGTTAGTAAATCTTAGGATTTACATTAATGGCAAGGTAAATATTGAAAAACAGGACTAGGATTCAAACAATTTAAATTAAAAAAAAAATGCTCGACGAAAAAATGCACCTGCAGGTCATCAGGATTACTTTGTAATTCTAAATGCCACAATAGCAATCCGTGTTGTAACAAGTGAAATGTTTTGGAAGGGGTAGGGGGGAGTGCCCTAATTACCGGGTACCACTCCCATGAAAAGGTAACGCACCATTCCTGAGAAAACCCAATTAAAGTAACCTAACCTCAAAATACTTGTTGTCAAAACAAAAGTTGCTTCTGCAACGTCTCCGGCGCTGCGGGAAGTGCAGTCCCTTCGCCCTGCGTAACAAAGGATAGGCACCAACGCTCACCTCCGCAACTTCGGCTTGCTGGTCGCCTCCGGCGACCAGCCTCAGCCGCTACGGCTCGCACGGTCGCCTATCCTTAGTTACGGCGGGCGGGGGCTGCTTTCCCTCCACGCCTCCGGCTTTTTATAAACACTCTAGGGGTAGTACCCAAAAGTCTTCGTGAAGAAGGGGTGCTCTAAGTCAGTTTTGGGACAAAGTCGACCTATTTAACCCGCAAAGGTGTTACACTATCTACCACCGGAACATATTTTTAGTATCATTAGTATACCACCTCTAATAGTGTTTACTCCTCAAATCGTGCCAACCTATTCTAGACCACGACCTATTAATCAATTACATTTGATTGTCTTAAAAAAACTTATTACTATCTATCATATGATACCTTTATAATACTATGTACCTGTTTTGTCTAATAGTTCATTAAAGTAAATAATTAAGAATTACTCATTGTTTTATTCCTAAAACCAACATCTACCAGCTGACAGTGGTAAAATCTAGCATATACTGAATTCGAATGGTAAAAGCTCGAAAAAATCGTCGTATTTACAGAAATACTTACATTTACCAACTCATGTCGGTAAATCCTAAGATTGACACTTAAATCTTAAGATTAACCGTAGTTCGAGCTTTTACAGTAACATATAAATATAGATGTCAGATGGTCCATTTTGCGAAGTGTTTTTGTTGATGATACATACACAACTGTCACGCCTGTATCCCATAGGAGTAGGCAGACTATAGACCGCCACTTTGCTCGATCCTGACATACTACTTTCGCTTCATCCACTTTCATCAACGTCTTCATGCATTCTCGTCGGTTCAGGGTACTTTTGACCTTCTTTCTTCTTCTTTTTTCTTCTACTTTCCCATGTTGTATCATCAACATAAGAAAGTCATTTATCGTAGATTGGCCTATGGCTAAAGGAGAATGCCCATTCGTAGTAACGATAAAAATATCGTGGATCCCAATACCGATACTGCTTAAAATCATGACAGTATTTCTAGTTTTTTTTTTTATTCTGGCCCGGCATAGTGGCCACATTGCACCTGATCGTGAGCGCAAATGCCACCCAGGCAGAGTTTCCATTGGCATCAGACGGCAGTCCCATGCCAATGGAAAAAATTATGCCGGCCTGCTAAGATGCCTCTTCACACTACGGCGGAAGGACCCAGGATTATAGGAAGGAGGGAACACGTGAGACGGCAAACAATTCCACAGCCTGACGGTGCGGCACATAAAAGAATTTGAGAACCGTTTGGTTTATCCTTAAACAGCAAAAAGTGTTTTATCTCGGGCTACAGAATTTAATAAAATAAAGTAATAATCACAAGTTACATTTTCAAAATTAGCTCCCCCGCCTACCCTTTTCAGGGTATATGCGTTAAATTCTGGTATATTAGATAGCGATCTTAATTGAATGTTTGAGTACATAATTTTGAAACGGGGGAGGCAACGAGTGATAAGGATTATGAAACGTGATAAATATGTGTCGTATTTGTGTACTGAGAGATCTATAATTAATTATAACTATTAATTAAATAATAAATAACACCCAACAGTCACATACATAGTCCTGACTCCACACTAAGATCGAGTCTTGTGTCGTGTATCAGGAACTACGAGACACTTTTCAGTCTCACAAACACCCAGACCCGAAACAAATATCTGTGGATCGCACAAACATTTGTCTCGGGGCGGGGATCGAACCCGCGGCCTCTCGTTTCACAGCCGGCGTCTAACCAACCCACTACAGAGGCTGTCTAATGTTTTAATTTTAGAGTATTTATAATATAGAGGGAGCGCTGGTACTTCAAAAACGTAGATAAAAATGGTGGTGCCGGGGCCACCTTTTTCTGCTCTCCTATTGGCTGACAAATGACAGGTTGTCCAACATGCACGAATAAATTGTTTAGAACTATTTTAATACCACTCAAACTCGTTTTAAAAGGATAATAGCTAAATATTACTGGTGGTATACTACTACTTTACTGGTGGTAGGTCTCTCATATGTGAGAGTGTATATGCTTTTTTATTGTAAAATAAAACTAAGTGAATAGAAATTCAGGTGTGAATAGCAATAAATAAATTATCCTAATTTATGTATTGACACACCTCTGACTTTTCGGAGTCATGTGTGTATTGATAGTCAATCACCACGCACTAAAAACGGTGAAGGCAAACATCGTGAGGAAACCTGCATACCATAGCGATTTATAAGAATTTCTATGGTATGTAAGTCCGCCAACTAGTGCGGGTTGGCGTCACCACGATGGCCTAGACTATATGGCCTAACCACTCTCAATCGTACTGTCGATTGTAGAGTAGGCCCGTGCCCTGCAGTGGAACGTATGTGGGCTGATACAGAATGTATTAAGGTTTAGGCCCGGCTTCGCCCAGGTGCAGATAGTTTTTGAGTACCGGGGGTTACTCTGTACTCCGATACTACGACGATATTCGAAAATAGCACGTAAAACTTACGAATATGCCAAAATAATTTTCAGAATGTTAGAATCGTTTATCGTACGTAATCTTAGACTAAGTTCGAAGTGAATGATAAGTTTCACAGAGAATAGTGTTGATTTTTAGAAGTGATAAACTTATATTATGTTGACGTTCCACGTTCGAATATTCGAACTTCGTGGCGGAATATAGAGTAACCCCAGGGGGCTACTCTATATTTCACATCAACAACATTTATTTATTTTATTATTTAGGGTATTAACTGTTTTGTATTTAATGTGTGTTTACTGGTGGTAGGTCTCTCATATGTGAGAGGCCATCTGGGTGGGTACCACCGCAGTGTCTATTTCTCCCGTCAAACAGCAGTGTAAACGCACTGTTGTGTTTCGGGTTGAAGGGCATTGTAGCCAGAGTAACTACTGGACATATTGAGACTTAACATCTTATGTCTCAGGATGGCGAGCGCAGTGGAATGCCAAGCATTGCTTTGTAATTCAAGGTGTTGTTTGGTTTTGCTACTGTTTATGAGCGGTCGTATCGCTTACCATCAGGCGAACGGCATGCTCGTCTCGCCATTCATAGCAATAAAAAACAAAAAAATTTAATGTGACCATCGTCTACTTACTATATTACTTTTCTCGTCCAATTCCGTTTCATCCCGTTCTGTCGAGTCTTCATCTCTCCCATGATGAAAAGCATGCAATCCTATTCACTCCTGTCTCATGCCCTCTATTCAATGTTTGAAATAGCAAATATGTTTATTTTAATTCCTGAAATACCACATTATTTCGGGATAAAAGTAGCCTATGTGTTAATCCAGGGTTTCAGCTACCCCTATATAAAATTTCATCAAAATTGGTCTAGCCGTTTTTGCACGAAAGAGTAACAAATCTGCATACTTTCACGTTTATAATATTAGTAAGGATTTGATATTTAATTTAAGCAACACATCGATTTTTCTGGATAAAAGAGATAGTTTCCTGCCCTTTCTTTCTCCTATTTAAAAAATGCATCCCATAATTGCCTGTAAGAGATTACCTAGGTTGATAAGGCCGCCACTTGTACTATTATTATTATTATTAAATGATTTGTTTCTTGTTTCGCTGTAGAGTGCAAAAAAGTATTAAATAAATAAATAAATAAATAAATAATAAATAGTTTTTGCGCTTGAATTATCGTAAACGCAATGATATTTCTTAGATACAGGATTAAGGCAAATAAAACGACGTCCATGTTCGTGCGCAGCAGAAACGACAGAGAGGGAGAGAGATATATATATATTTGTCCTTTTTTATACTGGTGGTAGGTCTCTCATATGTGAGAGGCCATCTGGGTGGGTACCACCGCAGTGTCTATTTCTCCCGTCAAACCGCAGTGTAAACGCACTGTTGTGTTTCGGGTTGAAGGGCATTGTAGCCAGAGTAACTACTGGACATATTGAGACTTAACATCTTATGTCTCAGGATGGCGAGCGCAGTGGAATGCCAAGCATTGCTTTGTAATTCAAGGTGTTGTTTGGTTTTGCTACTGCTCATGAGCGGTCGTATCGCTTACCATCAGGCGAACGGCATGCTCGTCACGCCATTCATAGCAATAAAAAAATATATTATTTATATTTTAAAAGGAATTTACAACAATTTTTTGTTAAATAATTAGTTAAATTTTCACTATTATAGCAGTGCTACCAACATTACGAACACGAAAATATCTACGTTTTTGAAGACGCAAATGTATGACAGCGCTCCCTCTATATTATAAATACTGTAAGCCCTAAGGTTTTAATATAACACATGCCATAATTTAACCACTTAAATGTAATAATGTAGCTTTTAAAATACTAAATACTTAAAACAAATCTGTTTAATATAAACATTGATTTGTGTCTGAACTGTCCTTATATATATGCGAAGGTTCGTTTGTTTGTATAGTCAACCGATGATCATGATCAAAATAATATATTCTTTATTCAAATAGTCTTTCACAAAATCTTTTGAATCGTTCATTTCAGCTACCACCTGATATTTCACATACACGTTGACAAACTTGAGCAACTTTTTGTTAGATTATTAAATGATTTTTTTTTTATTGTAGTGAATGGCGTGACGAACATGCCGTTCGCCTGATGGTAAGCGATACGACCGCTAATAAACAGTAGCAAAACTAAACAACACCTTGAATTACAAAACAATGCTTGGCATTCCACTGCGCTCGCCATCCTGAGACATAAGATGTTAAGTATCAATATGTCCAGTAGTTACTCTGGCTACAATGCCCTTCAACCCGAAACACTACAGTGCATTTACACTGCTGTTTGACGGGAGAAATAAACACTACGGTGGTACCCACCCAGATGGCCTCTCACATATGAGAGACCTACCACCAGTATAAAAAAGGACAAATATATATATCCCTCTCCCTCTCTCGTTTCTGCTGCGCACGAATATGGACGTTGTTTTATTTGCCTTAACCCTGTATCTAAGAAATATCATTGCGTTTACGATAATTCAAGCGCAAAAACTATCTCTTTTGTCCAGAAAAATCGATGAGTTGCTTAAATTAAACATCAAATCCTTACTAATATTATAAACGTGAAAGTATACAGTATCTTTATTTGTTACTCTTTCGTGCCAAACCGGCTAGACCAATTTTGATGAAATTTTATATAGGGATAGCTTACACCCTGGATTATCACATAGGCTACTTTTATCCCGAAATAATGTGGTATATGTCAGGAATTAAAATAAACATATTTACTACTATTTCAAACATTGAATAGAGGGCACGAGACAGGTGTGAATAGGATTGCATGCTTTTCATTATGGGAGAGAATAAGACTCGACAGTAACCCCCCTGGGGTTACTCTATATTCCGCCACGAAGTTCGAATATTCGAACGTGGAATGTTAATATCTATACTAATATTATAAAGCTGCAGAGTTTGTTTGTTTGTTTGTTTGAACGCGCTAATCTCTGGAACTACTGGTCCGATTTGAATGATTCTTTCAGTGTTGGATAGTCCATTTATCGAGGAAGGCTATAGGCTATATCATCACGCTACGACCTATAGGAGGAAAGCAGTAGTGATATTTCTAGCAAATACGAGGATTTTTTTTTCGTTTTTCGTGGTCCGATTGGTCGATATTCTAAACTGGTAGTCAGAATTAAACATTTTGACCGCCATTTTAAAACGTGTATGCACCCGGGCGGAGCCAGGCCCGACCGCTAGTATAAGATAAGTTAACAACTTCTAAAAATCAAAACTGTTCTCTAGGATACGTATCAGTCACTTCGAACTTAGTCTAAAATTACGTACGATAAATGATTCTAACATTCTGAAAACTATTTTGGCATATTCATAAGTTTTACGTGCTATTTTCGAACATTTTCGTCGTATCGGAGTACAGAGTAACCCCCGGTACTCAAAAACTATCTGCACCCGGGCGAAGCCGGGCCTAAACCTTCATACATTCTGTATCAGTCCACATACGTTCCACTGCAGGGCACGGGCTTACTCTACAATCGACAGTACGATTGAGAGTGGTTAGGCCATATAGTCCACCACGCTGGCCTAGTGCGGGTTGGTGGACTTACATACCATAGAAATTCTTATAAATCGCTATGGTATGCAGGTTTCCTCATGATGTTTTCCTTCACCGTTTTTAGTGCGTGGTGATTGACTATCAATACACACATGGCTCCGAAAAGTCAGAGGTGTGTCAATATATAAATTAATATAATTTATTTATTACTATTCACATCTAAATTTCTATTCACCTAGTTTTATTTTACAATAAAAAAAAGTATATACACATGATTTTTAAATTAAAACTACGAGCAAAGGAACCCGGGGCATACAGTTTAACAAACATCTGTTGAACATCATAAAAATCAATTTGTTATTATTACTGGCCATTACTTACAAACATTTTGAAGTGGTCTATAATTATAATCAATAAATATTGACGTTAAACACATGTAGGTATTTTAATGCGGTTCAATTTTAATATTGGAATTAATGTACTGTGTTTTAATTGGTAACTGCTTACTATCCAACTAAACTAATAGGTACCGTTTCACGTTTCATACTTTTCAACTTTGTACAGCCGTAAATTACACAATTTCAATAACATTTCGCCTAAAACCATGGAATTGTGGCTTTACGGCAAGCGAAATTAAAATTGTGTGAGTTACGCTTGTCTAAATATGTTTAAAATTGAAAAATATGAAACGTCAAACGGTACCTGTTAGTTTAGTCGGATAGTAGTGTGGTGTCTTCTACAAGTTCCATCCAGATCAAGGGCGGGTCCAGCTCTTAAGCCAGGGGTCATATAGTCATTGTCAGAACACTAGGTCGGATTTCCATACTCGAATTCGTAATTATGATTTTTTTATAGTTATTACAACCGTGATTTGTGAACACACACATACATTTTTACTTTATTTAGCGACATACAAAGAATTAATTGTGCTTTAACATTTTATCAACAATATAATAAATAAATTCTGTCAATCTGGAGCCAGCCCAGGGGGTCATGACCCCCATGACCTCCCCCTTGATCTAGACCTTAGATCACCACGCTTGCCTAGTCCTGGTGGAATTTAGACAGGATCTATGGTAAGGTTTTTTCCACCTGGTATTTCTCATGTAGTGAATCGTATCGGTGCAGAGTGTTGTAATTGTGCCTGTGGTGTAAATTATCCCGAAAAAGGCTATTATCTCGGTTCTCGCTATTTGGTTTGGTATTCAGGTGTCCTCGCAATGTTTTCTAGTACCGTAAAAATGCGTGCTTATTAAATGTATCTGTATTTTTATCAGCCCATACACGTCCCACTGCAGGGCAATCGCCTCCTCTACAATCGAGAATACGACTAAGGTTAAACGATTTACAGCCGTTCTCTATAAATAAATAACACCCAACAGTCACATACATAGTCCTGACCCCACACTAAGATCGAGTCTTGTGTCGTGTATCAGGAACTACGAGAGACTTTTCGCTCTCACAAACACCCAGACCCGGAAGAAATATTTGTGGGCCGCACAAACATTTCTCTCGGTGCAGGGATTGAACCCGCGACCTCTCGTTTCACAGGCAGCGTCTATGATCTCTGGCTGGCTGTCTATGAATCCCTATGATCTGTGAATCTTTACCAAGGGATTTCATTAGATATTTCGTTGCAATTTATGTTTCAGTTAATAAAGACAGAGAGGTATGTATAGATATGGTGCATATATTTATAGATAGTTAGATTAAATATATATGTCTATTGTTTAATGAAGCGTAGAATTGTACCGACATAATAATAGTAGCTATTTTAACCCCTTGTTAAAGATAGATAGGATATTGAGAACGGCAGTTAGTCCAATACGCAGGCCGGGTTTACGGACTCAAATTTTATAAATAGTTAGAATATGCAGGTTTCTTCACGATGTTTTCCTTCACCGTTACAGTGCGTGATATTCGGCTATCAACACAAAATGCTAAATACATTTAAAATGTGTTTAAACTTTAAAATATATAAATAACTACGTAACGGTCTGGAATACGTAAACAGGAAAGATACATTTATAAATAGAATTGAAAGAGATTGCTAATAAAACTGTTCGTCTAGCGGATACAGACATACTGTATCTGTATCAGCCCATATACGTCCCACTGCAGGGCACGGGCCTCCTCTACAATCGACAGTACGATTGAGAGTGGTTAGTACAGTCCACCACGCTGGCCTAGTGCGGATTGGCCGACTTACATACCATAGAAATTCTTATAAACCGCTATGGTATGCAGGTTTCATCATGATGTTTTCCTTCACCTTTTGAGTGCGTGGTGATTGACTATCAATACACACATGACTCCGAAAAGTCAGAGGTGTGCCCTGGGATTTGAACCCGCGACCACCGTGAACATGTTGGCAGCCGCGTCTGGCCCGTTTACCAACAGGCCACCACGCACTTTACAGACATACTTGTACATTAAAAACGTAAATATAGTATTTTTTAAAACTATAATGACAGCTTAAAACATCAAGGTACATATGTATCTAACAGCCGCTGGCAATAAACAATCCCAATCCAAAATTTGCCGTTTGAGATTGACAGCTCAATCTTTTTTCTGATACTATATTGCCAATAATCAATCTCAGTAGTGAAAAAACTATGGCAACATGTCAAGAGACCAATCGAAAAGTAGAAAACAATCCAGATTGACTTCAATCTATTTTTTTCGATTGATTATTGGCATCGGGCGTAAATCTATTGATGGTCAGCGATACGACAATTATAGACAGTAGCAAAACCAAACTTATACTATGAAACGATATGAACTTCGAATGTTGGGACGCCGTACGTAAAACTTCACTAATGTGCCTTGATACTCCACAAAAACGGTGAAGGAAAACATCGTGAGGAAACCTGCATACCATAGCGATTTGTAAGGATTTCTATGGTATGTAATTCCGCCAACCCGCACTAGGCCAGCGTGGTGGACTATATGGCCTAACCACTCTCAATCGTACTCTCGATTGTAGAGTAGGCCCGTGCCCTGCAGTGGGACGTATATGGGCTGATACAGACAGACAGACTTCACAAAATGCTGGAATCCTCAATCGTAACCGTCAACCGTCGTAACCATAGACTAAGGTAGGAGAAAATTATAAGTATAATAGAAAATAGTATTGATTTTTAGAAGTGGCAAACTTATATCTTACTCCGGACGTCGAACATTCGAAGTTTTTATTGTTTCATGGAGCAACCCCCCTTTTTCGCGATTTTTTCACGTACCTTGTCAGTCAGTGAAGTTATCTTTGGCGAAATGTTCTGCTGGTAGGTCGTGGACCTGGCATACACGCATAGCACCAGAGCCAACAACGTAAATAATCTCAACTCCTTCATTCTGGAACAAACGATAAATACACAGTTACTCTTAGATCATTCAATTAAAAACTAAGGATACGCATTGACATACATTTGGAGTTTCAAAAAGATAAACGTGAAAATCTCGCTAAAATAAATAATTAACTAGAAATTTACTGGTGGTAGGTCTCTCATATGTGAGCGGTAGGTACCACCGCAATATCTATATCTCCTGCCAAACCGCATTGTAAATGCACCATTGTATTTCGGATTGAAGGACATTGTAGCCAGAGTAACTACTGGACACATTGAGACGTAACATCTTATGTCTCAGGATGGCGAGCGCAGTGAAATTCCAAACATTGCTTTGTAATTCAAGGTGTTTGGTTTTACTACTGTTTATGAGCGGTCGTATCGCTTACCATCAGGCGAACTGCAAGCTCGTCTTGCCATAGATTGCAATAGAAAAAAACATGTATGTTTTTTTCCTAGTCCTGATACCACAGTAAATCTCACAAAACAGTATATTTATTTTTGTATTTATAAACAGGCTTTACTATAAAGAAACGCTAGCCCAGTTTCCTCTTAATGAAAAAGTCATGGTCAACGGCTGGTGATCTCAAAACCAAGGTAAATGAGAACAATGACATACAATAGATGAGTCACTATTACTCATACATTGTCCAAACAAAGAATGTATTATAGAGTAGGTTCCACAAACATTATTCTGATAGATCAAGAGCCCGAGGGCCCTACTATATTCATCCGAAACAAAGTTCGAAACTTCGGATGAACGAAGTTTATATATATACTTATGGTCGTTATTGACTTATGGTTGTAACCATAGACTTATAGTTACGATGTACGTTATACAAATTCGAACTTTTACAGAGTAGATACATTCGTATCGTATAAAAAACTTCGATCGTCCGAAGTTTCGAACTTCGTTTCGGATTAATATAGTAGGGTCCGTGGCCGCAATACTTTCGTCATTTTAGAAAAGCTAAAAGTTTGTCCGTGAATGTAGCAATTAAATGGCGACTAAAATTTAGCTAAATCTAATTTTTCCGAAAAAAAAAAACAGTAAAACAATTCTAGTACGATACAGTAGGTTATTACTCGGAGACAGAAAAAACATGTTATTTTCACAAACAATTCGGATAAACATAAGATTTAATGAATATTTGCGCAGATAAATACATATAGTCAATATTTAAAATAATTAGTAGGTACGAGAAAAAATCATTTCCTTTCGATATGAATGTTAAGCTAAAATTTTGCTAGTCCAAAATTTTTGTAAATGTATGAAAAAGTTTTAAGATTGATTAAGAAGCTTATTTTGATCGCACTACTTGTATAACCAATTGTTTTACAGCAATTTTCCTAGTAATTCACTGGCTTAGTTATATTTCGTAACAGATTTATCTTTAAACATAAATAAAAATAACCGGAGATAACCTTTTAACAGATAACTAAACGTAAATATATGATTATTGAGAAAATAATTAACAAACAATTCTAGTAAACAGTTAAATTTATCTAGGCTGTATGTTCTATTACCTCGGACTTGATTTGTTTTTATTTTCACCCCAATTAAAGACACAGAGGCGTCCCTATGCACCAATTCTAGTAGGTCATGATTTTAACTAGTTTTTTTTGGGATACAATACCAAAAAAGAAAAAAAAAACGGTTATCCTTAAGAACTACTTGATGCCCATCTGTGAATGTGCAAACCATTTTTTAAAATCGAGAGTCGTGATAGAAAATTAAGTCTTTAAAAATATAAGAATACGCTCGAATAATAAGCAAAAATTTTATTTTTTTAACGGAAATCTTCTAGAACTGCTGAGCCCATTCTGTCATGTATTTTCCATTGCCTACCCAGAATTGTGAAATGGAAAAACTGAAATCTCTTAAAAATAGAGAAATAGATTCGAATATTCAAGAAAATTTTAGTTATAGATGCGAGAGTCAAAATTATTGTATTTGAATTAAATGAAGTTTGTTTACGATTTACTTTGAGGGTATGTCAATAACTACATGCCAATATGTTTCTTATTTTAATTCATGAAATTATCGAATCGCTGGCAAAATAACATATTATTAAATGTTACCATATCTTTAAAATTTAATAAAATGAAATTATACCACCGTTATGGTATCAAAACTGAATTTTATATATGTTTTATGGCAATTACCAAAAGGTGTTTCAATAGTAGTCAGACACTTGATGGTTCTATCATTTCGCCAGACACATTGAAGCTAATAACTTCCAAAGCAACCACGATCGGAACTTCATAATAGCTGATCGTGTGATGTCTGTGTTAGACGCATGCGCAGACAAACTTTCAGCTTTTATAAAATTACGAAAGGTTGGCCGACACGGGCTCATTCTATTAGGAAAACATGGAATTATTCCACGTACTATTTTATTTATTTAAGTCTTTTTCATAATACCCGTAGCCAAATAAAAAAAGTAAATTTCAAACAAAGAGTACCTAATACAAAACTATAATACATAACAAATAGTCCACGCAACAAATTCGGCGACCGGTCTAATCCGTTTAATTAAAATCTTCTTTATGATACACCAAATCAACTTTGTTACATAAAAAAACCCACTCCATCCTAGTTCATTGTTGTGCAACAAAAAAACTATTTCAATCCAATTTCCTGCTAACCAACCATATTTGTACACAATAATACAAAATATACACTTTATAGTTTAAAAGTAATGTTATAATGTGATAAAAAACACTTACGTGATAAAAATAAGGAATAATGTCAACAAAATGCGCGTGCGTCCTCCTTAGTAGCAAGAAACGGACTGAAGTTAGCAATTTGCATTTCTGAGGTCCGATGTTAATATAGCCATCGGACCTCATGCTAACTTGTTGCGGTAAACATACATAGGTAGTTATGTGTGTTCGTCTTTTATTCTAGTTTATGCGAATGTTACAGTAAAAATGAATGTTAAGAATGTAAAACGTTACAATAATTTAAAATGGCTGGCCGCGATTTCGATTCCCGCACGGAGACAAACTTTTGTGTGAACCACAGGTATTTTGTTTCGGGTCTGGGTGTTTGTAAGGCCGAAAAGTCTTTTCTAGTTTCTGATACACGACACAGAACGAAGTGTGTGACTGTTGGGTGAATTTATTTACTATTTATTGTACAGAAAATACCAATATACTGTTGTATTTTGCGTCAATTAAACACCGAGGTCTATGGTACACTGTTTATTTGTCTATTGCACAACTAGGGATGTACATGAATGAGGTAAAAACTAGGGATGTACACAACACTTTTCCCCCCTTTAAACAATCAATGCTCAATTTATAAAACATAAAATACAAATGCCCGTTATAAACTATTACAAATCTTAAGTTCTCTATTTGGATGCGATACAAAATTAGTAATCAATATTTTTAAATTTTTCTATACAACGTAAAGCAGCTCTCCGTTTTGGACGTGAATCATCTGATTCTAAAGGATTGCCAAGTAACTCTGGCGACCGTAAAGGCAGCGAGCTTCTCTGCAATGATTCCGTTTTTTCCGTACTGTCTAATCTCTCTTCCTCGCCCTCCGTATATTTAGATGTATAAATATTTGTTTTATCATTTAAAGGCATATTATCATCAAAGACTTGAGTTAATGAATGGCGCGACTTTTTGTTTCCTAATATTTGATCTATGTGACGTTTATGAATATGACCATCGCAGGTTTTAGCTTTATATAAAACCGGACTCGACTGTTCCACGATTTCTGCTTCAGTCCATTTATTTCCTGCTTTCGAATAATCACGCACTAATACTTTGGATCCGATATCCACCGCTCGCATTTGCGCCTCGCTACGACCTTCTTGTTTAAGCTGTGTGTCCCGTACAGCCTCCAATACGTCTGGACGTATCAAGTCGAGCCGTCCGCGTAACCGCCGACCTAGCAAAGCCACCGCTGGCTCTACTCCTGTTGTACCTTGTTCTGTGTTGCGATATGTGAAAAGAAATTTATTTATTGCAATTTCGCTATTTTCATTTTCAATTTGTGCCTTTTTTAAAACCCTTTTTATGGTCCGTACGGCATTCTCTGCCGCACCATTACTAGCCGGATGGTAGGGGGCGATCAAATTATGCTTGACACCGTTCTTTTTTAAATATGAAGCGAATTCTACCGATGAAAAGGGTGGTCCATTGTCACTAACAATACGCTTTGGTAGACCAAACCGAGCAAATAAACGTCTTAAAGAATCGATAACTGCTACTGCTGACGTACTTTTCAAATGTTCCACTTCTATCCACTTGGAGTTCGCGTCAATAATTATTAAATAATAGTTCTTATTAAAAGGTCCGAGAAAATCTAGGTGCAAACGGGACCATGGCTCGGCCGGCCAAGGCCACGAATGCAGTGGCACGGTAGGTGGCGTGGCGCGCTGTGATCGACAAGCTATACAATCGCGAACTAGCATTTCTATATCTCTATCGATATTTTCCCACCATACATAATTTCGAGCAATCTGTTTCATTTTTACAATACCCGGGTGCCCGTCATGAATTTCTTTCAAAATGATTTCACGTAAAACTTTAGGTATGACTATCCTGTATCCCCAAATTAAAACTCCTTGTTGTATATGTAGACTTTCCTTTCTATTAAAATAATACTTTTCCGAATCATTAGTAACACCTTTAAGTGGCCAACCATACATGACATAACCATAAATTTTATTAAGTAAGGGATCTCTCGCGGTTTCTAATTTTATATCTTTAAAATTTACCGGAAAAGTTTCTTGTACAAAATTTAAATAACAATATTCCTCATACTCATTTCGGAATCGTGTTCCAGTTTTAGACTCTAAAGGAAGTCTGGAAAGAGCGTCCGCAAATATATTATTTTCCGATTTCACAAATTCTATTTCGTAATCATAGGCAGCTAACTTTAAGGCATATCTCTGCAAACGACTGGCCGCTGTAACTGGTAGACCTTTATTTTTGCCAAAGATAAAGCTTAACGGGCGATGGTCGCTACGTAGGACAAAATTCCGACCGTATAAGTATTGGTGGTGCCGGGATACCCCAAACACGATAGCTAGTGCCTCCTTATCAATTTGCGAATAATTGCGCTCTGCCTGGTTAAGGGTGCGCGAGGCGCAACACACAGGCCGCTCGCTGCCGTCCGCGTATCGCTGAGTTAACACAGCACCAAGGCCGTAGGCGCTACTGTCAACAGATAAAATAAGTGGTAAGTTAGGGTTATAGTGAGCCAGTATCGGAGAGCTACTTAACAATTTCTTTATTTTTTGAAATGCTAAATCACATTTATGGCTCCATTTCCATACTTGATTTTTCTTCAAAAGATTATATAATGGATATAAGATATCACTCATATTTGGACAAAACTTTGCATAAAAGTTTACAAGACCCAAAAAACTTTTTAACTGAGTTACATTACAAGGTATAGGAGCCCCTACTATGGCATCAACCTTTTTTGTGTCTGTATGTAACCCCTGTCTATCAATTTTATAACCCAGATAGGTGACACTATCTTTAAAAAATTGACATTTACTGAAATTAATGCGTAGACCATTTTCTTTTAATCTTTGCAGCACAGCCCTTAAATTAGATAAATGTGTCGCATGATTTTTCCCTGTTACACAAATATCATCTGCAAACACAGCCGTTGAAGGAAGACCACTCAGTACCTGTTCCATAATTTTTTGAAAATTTTCTGGTATACATTTGATACCAAATGGTACTCGTTTATAAATAAATGTGCCCACATGAGTGGTAATAGCCGTCAGCGGCTGTGATTCTTTTGCTAGTATACATTGTTGAAAAGCATTGGATAAATCAAGTTTAGTATATAACTCTCCATCACCCAGAATAGCAAAAAGGTCCTCAATACGTGGCAATGGGTAATGGAAGTCTTTAAGTACTTTATTTAATGTGATTTTATAGTCTCCACATAATCTCAAACTGCCATTTGGTTTTACTACTGGTACTATCGGCGTACCATAGTCTGACCTATCAACCTTGTAAATAACCCCCTCCCTTTGGAGTCTTGCCAGTTCCTTTTCCACTGGCTCCTTAAGTGCCAGTGGTAGAGGACGAGCTTTTACAAAAATAGGTGTCATGTCTTTTAAATGTAATTTAATATGTGACTTGCAAGTGCCTAAGCCTTCCGAAAATACTTCTGGAAACTCAGATTTTAATGCATCTGCTACTTTATCACTTTCAACCATATTGTGACACTGCGACATTACTGTTACTTGCAATTGTTTTAACCACATTCGACCCATTAACGGAGGCCCCCCATTTTCAATTACATATAATTTTAATATAGCCTGCTTATCTTTGTAGTTAACCTCAACTGTTAAATAGCCTAGTGTTTCAATGATGTCCCCTGTGTATGATCTAAGTGACAATGCCTTCTCATTCAATGTTAAATGCGAAAAGTGTTTTTCAAACATATTTTTCGAAATGGCTGATATTTTGCTGCCAGTATCAATTTCAAACTTACATGGAACATTCTCTACATTAAGATATGCGTAATAAGGTCCATCTCCCTTGCTACTTACGACTATGTTATAGAAGTTACCGTTTTCACTTTCTGAATCTGAGTCGATGAAAAACTGATTTTTCCGACTTTTGTCATTCACTTCACTTTTATTTTTGCAAACCGCTTTTAAGTGACCCTTTTTGCCGCATGAATCACATGTATATTGCTTAAAACGACACTTATTTTCTTTGTGACCTAATTTGCCACAACGCTCACAAGCATGCCTTACGACGACTCCTTTGCCGCCACTGCCGCTCCTTGCTCTCGCCCCAAATCTGTGTAAGCCGTCGCTGTCCGACAATGTCGTCGCGGCCAAAGCGCCGCCGACCGACCGGTAGCCCATGTTGCTTGCTCCCTGCGCCATCGATGAGCACGCCGTTGCCGCATGACGCTCCGCCGACTCCAAGGCCAAAGCCAACTCCACGGCCCTCTTGTAGTCTATATTTTTCTCTGCAAAAATCCTTGACCTCATGTCTTCATTGCACAGCCCCGACACAAATTGGTCACGTAGACAAATTTCTAGACATGTGCCGAAATTACATGTTTTCGCCAAATGTTTCAATGCCTGGAGGTAGTCGCGAATGTTTTCATTTGGTTGTTGTGTTCTTTGCCGAAAAATGTGTCTTTCCGCGATTTCTGATCGATCTGGTTCCAGATGATCCTTAACCAAGGTTACTAATTCCTCGAACGTTTTCGACTCGGGGGTATTTGGTGAACACAAATCGCACATTAGGTCGTAACATTCTGCACCTACAACCGTTACTAGCGTTGCTACTTTCAAATTGTCACTAATATTGTTTAATGATATGAATTGTTCTAAACGGCGAATATACGCATCCCAATTATTGTTGGTCACGTTAAAGTTTTCTACATGTCCTAACGGCATTTTATTGTATTTAAACGCGTGTGGTTTAATATTTTTACAAATAACTCGTCGCCAATGTTGTATTTTGCGTCAATTAAACACCGAGGTCTATGGTACACTGTTTATTTGTCTATTGCACAACTAGGGATGTACATGAATGAGGTAAAAACTAGGGATGTACACAACATATACATTAATAATATTAAAATTAAATTACAAATGGCGATCTGATCACACTTGGCGATTCCTCAAAGAGAAGAGAAACGAGGGCAAGATACTAAATAACCTATCCCAAGGGCCCTATCCTGAAAATCCGAAACGAAGTTCGAATCTTCGGACGATCGAAGTTTGACGATACGAATAAACTGATACAGTAAACCTTCGATCAAATATACACTAGATACAACATGAGCGCTTATAAAATGGCACCAAAAAAGAGTGTTTTAAGCACTCTTTCGCCTTCAGTCACGCACCGACCGTTGTTTCTAAAACGTCGCATAACTTTAGACAATATTATGTGAAAAGCTACTTTAAGCTCCAGGAATAAGGTGGAATTTGAGTTAATATATTTGGAATATGTGATCTTTTTGGTTTACTTTTTTTCATGTCATGCATCGGTGCCACTTTTTAACAGAACTTTAACAGGGAACTCTGTATCTAGTGTATATTTGATCGAAGCAGTAAACAGACGGACAAAATGATTTTACTATTAATAAACAGGTCAATAGTTTATCAATATAATGTTAGTCACAGTTAGCTGTGAAGTCACTTCTCCATATAATACTTAACCGCAAGGAAAACTAATGTAAATTTGGTTTAGGTAACCCAAAAATGAATCATTGTTAGCAATGATTTAAAAACTATATAACACATATGTAGATACATAACGACATAACATATGTGAGAGGCCACCTCGGTAGGTACTACCGCAATGTCTATTTCTCCCGCTTAACAGCAGTGTAAATGCACTGTTGTGTTTCGGTTTGAAGGACATTGTAGCCAGAGTAACTACTGGACATATTGAGACTTAACATCTTATGTATCAAGATGGCGAGCGCAGTGGAATCACATGCATTGCTTTGTAATTCATATTGTTGTTCGATTTTTGGAATTTAACAAAAACTTTATTTTTCTAAAATAAAAGATTTTTTCTAAAATAAATGTAGCCTAAGTTACTCCTTATTGTATCAGCTACCTGAAAAGTCCCGTCAAAAAATTGAAGGATATTGCAGCTAGAGTGACTATTAGACATATTGAGACTTAAAATCTTATGTGTCAGGATGGCGAGCGCAGTGGAATGTCAAACATTTCTTTGTAATTCATGTTGTTGTTTGGTTTTGCTACTGTTCATAGCTGTCGTATTAGTATCAGGCGAATGGGCATGCTCGTCTCGCTATTCTTTGTAATAAAAAAAAACATACATAGTCCTGACACCATAGTTAATCTCACAAAACAGTATATTTATTTTTTGTATTTATAAGCAGACTTTACTATAAAGAAACGCTAGTCCGGTTTCCTCTTAATGAAAAAGTCATGGTCAGCGGCTGGTCATCTCAAAACCAAGGCAATTGAGACATTTGCCAACCCGCATTAGGCCAGCGTGGTGGACTATATGGCCTAACCACTCTCAATCGTATTCTCGATTGTAGAGGATGCCCGTGCCTTGCAGTGGGACGTATATGGGCTGATACAGTTACAGAATGGGTATGCTAGTTTTACATCTTTGCAATAAAAAAAATACCCAGTCGAAATCAATAATAATAACAATTTTAAGCTCAGCTTAAGTGGTTGCCCATACGACTTCGTCGGAATGCTCATATTCTTTCTCTCCTATACAACATATTGTTTAATCCTCTTAGCCCCTCTTATCTCAAAGATCGATTTGTATTCCTCCTGGACTCATATACTAGATCCCTGCGGTCGTCAGAGAACATGGAGTTGAGAATGCCCGTGTACTTCACCACATTCATGGATAAATCGTTTACTGTCCAGGCTGTTCGATTGTGGAACGCATTATCAGTTGTGGTGAGACGGGCACGATCACTATCATCATTTAAAAAACTTGTCAAAGATTACTATCTTTCTTACTAAACTGACACATTGTTGTGGATAACTTTTCTATTTGTATGTACTGGAATTTTATTATATATATATATTTATATATTATGTATATGTATCTTCTAATGTTATTGTTATGATATTATTTATTTATGCATATTTGTATGTATGTATATGTTTATATAACATAATATGTGTATTTATTATTTGTATTACTTGTAATTTTATTAAATTAATTGTACTTATTTGCAATACTTTTCCTTTCTAATTAGGTTCTATCCTTTACGCTTTAGACTGCCCTCTGTTTATCCTATTCTTTAATCCATCCCATGGTTGTCCGTAAGACATTGCCTTTCGGCGATGACACCGCCAATTGTACTTTTTATGTATTTTATTTCTGTTTGTATTTGTTTTCCTTTTGTGCAATAAAGTGTTAATAAATAAATAAATAAATTTTGTCTATATGATTTTCCTTATTATGTCTTTCTGTGTTTCTATTAGATAGCCATGTCATATATTTCAGGTAAGCACAGTGCTAATGAGAATCAAGTATTTTAGCCAATGACGTATTAGTAGAAAAACGCAGCGTTTTCTCAGTATATGGACAGAGCTCTTTATGTATTTCCTTTGAAATCGTAATTAGATTATGCCATATGGCGCTTTGTGCCTTGGCTTATTACCAGTATATACAAATTAATTATCATTTCGAAGAATAAATAAGTTAACAACAATAATATTATTTGCTCTATTCTTTCCAATTTTAACTGTTGGGTCGTGAGTTCAAATCCCAGGTCACATCTCTGACTTTTCGCAGTAATTTGTGTGTGGATAAACATAAAGGAAAATTGCTTGAGGAAACCTTCATATCACGCTGACAAGATTTTGTATATACAGGGTATATCAAGACTGCTACCGAAAACGAAGATGGGTGGTAGTTTTACAGCCGTTCTCAATAATCTATTTGTCTTTAACAAGGGATTTCATTAGATATTTCGATGCATTTTATGTTTCAGTTAACAAAGATACAAAAATATAGATATGGTGTATATGTTTATAGATAGCTAGGCAAGATAAATATATATGTCTATCTTTGTTTAATAAAGTAAATAAAGAGAATAATAATAAATAACACCCAACAGTCACATACATACATACATACATACATAGCCCTGACCCCACACTAAGATCGAGTTTTGTGTCGTGGGTATCAGGAACTACGAGAGACTTTTCGGTCTCACAAACATCCAGACCCGGAAGAAATATTTGTGGGACCACACAAACATTTCTCTCGGTGCGGGGATCGAACCCGCGGCCTCTCGTTTCACAGGCGGCGTCTAACCAACTGCGCCACGGAGGCTGTCCAAAGTGTAGCATTGAACCGACATAATAATGGTAGCCAGTTTAACCTCTCGTTAAAGATAGATAGGATATAGAGAACGGCCGTTAGTGACTACAAACACAGTGCGTAGGGTGCTTACAACAATTATTTATCTTCAAGCACCCTAGCTTTTTAACACTAAAATGAATGTATTCCACTCCATTTTCTAATCTTAAACTCATTGTCAATTATTTTTACTTTTTTAATTGGGTCTTTTTACTAAAGCGCGTATTTTAGTATTTTAAACTATTAGTTATGTCATTTCATTAAAGTAACTAGGTCAACGATGGTGTAAAAAAGGGTTAAATATTTTGCGCTGTATCTCATAGTTTTGTATTTGGACACCCTTGCCTATTTGATAAAATCATTCTATACTGGATATATCAAGACTGCTACCGAAAACAAAGCCGGGTGGTAGTTTTAGTGACTACAAACACAATGCAATGTAAAATTTCGCTAAAATACTGATTTAAACTCTTTTATACCTTAGAGTCTTTATAAATAAAAGGGCATACACTATTATTTTAGCAAAAACTATGGGTTTACCACCCAAAAATGATGATATTTAAAAAAACATAAAAAAAATTGACGCGTTTTTTTGCAAAATTTTTAGTTGCATTGTGTTTGTAGTCACTAACGGCCGTTTTCTGTACTCTATCTATCTTTGACTAGAGATATCGTTAGATATTTCAATGCATTTTATGTTTCAGTTAACAAAGATAGAAATATATTGATATGGTGCATATATTTATATATACCTGGGCAACATTAATGTATACATCTATTTTTGTTTATTGAAGCATAGGCTCTTATCAACATAGTCTTGGTAGCTATTTTAACCCCTTGTTAAAGATAGATAGGATATAGAAAACGGCCGTAAAACTACCACCCGGCTTCGTTTTCGGTAGCAGTCTTGATATACCCTGTATGTTCGCGATAGATTTTATATTGTTGTCTGTATTTGCGAAAGGTCCCTATGTGTCCCGGGACAATCGTGTTACAATACCTTAGGGAAGGTATAGGTAAGGGAGTGGACAGAATTTGGGTGTGGCTCAATTAATTAGTTATTTGTAATTACTTAAAAACATTTCATGACATTGCGTCTGTAAATAGTAGGCTATTTTAGACGATAAATGTACATGTATCAGCCCATATACGTCCCACTGCAGGGCACGGGCCTCCTCTACAATCGAGAGTACGATTGAGAGCGGTTAGTATGGTCCACCACGATGGCCTAGTGTGGGTTGGCGGACTTTACATTTAGAATTCTTACAAATCGTTATGGTATGCAGGTTTCCTTACGATGTTTTCCCTCGCTGTTATAGCACCTGATGACCAACTATTAATACACACAATATGGCTCCGAAAAGAGCAGAGGTGTACCCTGGGATTTGAAACCAGTATACCTGCCAACCTAGTATAATTGGTAGGTCTCTCATATATGAGAGGCCCGTGGGTAGGTACCATCGCAACATCTAGCGTTTTCTCACGCCAAACAGCATTGTAAAAGCACTGTTAGTTCCGATTTGAAGGATATTGTAGCCAGAGCAACTACTGGACATATTGAGACTTAACATCTTACGTCTCAGGATGGCGAGCGCAGTGGAATGCCAAGCATTGTTTTGTAATTCATGGTGTTTGGTTTTGCTACTGTCTATGAGCAGTCGTATCGCTTACCACCAGACGAATGGCATGCTCCTCTCGTCATTTACGGCCGATGCCAATAATCAATCGAAAATATTAGATTGCAGTCAATCTGGATTGTTTTCTACTTTTCCATTTGTCATTTACCTTGTTTCCATAGTTTTTTCACTACTGAGATTGATTTTTGGCAATATACTATATTGCCAAAAATCAATCTCAGAAAAAAGATTGAGCTGTCAATCTCAAACGGCAAATTTTGGATTGGGATTGTTTATTGGCAACGGCTATTAGAGCTATAAGAAAAAACTTTAACTTGGTTCCAAAGTTTTAAAGAATTGAATATGTTAGTCACAGCTAGTTCTATAATTCTTTCCTTAATTAAACCGTATATATCCTTTTGTATGCAAAGAATTTAAATATTAAGGAAAACAAAGTAAATTAACTGTAATTAGTCATCTATGTACAAAGGCTTCGTATAAATAAGTACATACATACATAAATTCATGCCTTTTTCCTTGAAGGGATAGGCAGATGTGCTACCAAGACACACATTTCGCTTTGTAGTTCCGTGCCACGATGTGATAGGAGGCGAGCCTGTTACCATATCGGGGGCAAATAAAAATAAATAAAATGGCTTTAAAATTACGTTCGTTGTAAGCCCCCCTTTAATATTTACTTTATTTTTATTTAATAATTTAGAAACGTAATATACAACTAAATATTAAAAAAAAAAATTTAGTATTCGTTGTTATAGTTGAAATTTCAGCTTTCTAGCTATCTATCATGGTTCATTAGATACAGCCTCGTGACAGACAGACAGGCACATACAGCGGAGGCTCAGTAATAAGAATTTAAGAATAAATTTATTGCGAAAAACTTCCAATAAAGTACAAAATACAAGGTACACATTTTACAATTACTTAAGTATCCAAAATGTGGGTGCCAAAGTAGGCAAGCCCGTATCTTGGGCACCCATACTAGAATAACTACTGCCAGTGCAAACAAAATAAAGTACAAACAATAGATAATCATTTAAACAAAACAAAAATTAACAAAATAAAATAGAATAAACTTAATCCAACACCAATGTAGTATTTGCGAAGGTTTTGAAGGATAAATGCTGGTCTATGATGACTCCTAGGTACTTTAATTCATCTACTTTATTTATTTTGCTGTATGAGCAATTCTTCACACCTTCTGTAAGGGGTTCAATGTTATTGCATGAAACTTCATGGACAATAATATTAATAGGGTCCCGTTTTTAGCATTCAGGTACGGAACCCTCAAAAACAAATTACCTACTCCGCTGATGCTGAATAGATAGATCCAATATAATTTTGCCCGACCCGGGGTTTGAACCCGATCATCAGCGTCGTAATCGTACACCTATGCCACTGAGACAGGGCAGGCAGGGCGGGGAAAAGCAGAACGCCCATTCATGGTATCGGTAAAAAATATCGTAGATCCCGATACCGGTACTGCTTAACTTCATTATGGCATATTTATGGTTTGTCCTTAAACATTTTCCTATTTTATCCTGGCCGACAGATTTTTATAAAATAAAGTAATTATCTTTCACATTTTGTTCACAGAGCCGAAATAAAAAATAATATTTTTATTGGATTGGAGAAAAGTCTTCACACCGATACTAAGTTTTTTTTTATTGGTATGAATAGCGAGGCCGGCATGCCGTTCGCCTGATGGTAAGCGATACGACCGCTCATGAACAGTAGCAAAATCAAACAACACCTCGAATCACAAAGCAATGTTTGGCATTCCACTGCGCTCGCCATCCTAAGACATAAGATGTTAAGTCTCAATATGTCCAGTAGTTACTCTGGCTGTCCTTTAATCCGAAACACAACAGTAGATTTACACTGCTGTTTGACGGGAGAAATCGACATTGCGGTGCTACCTACTCAGATGGTCTCTCACATATGAGACCTACCACCAGTAAAATACGAGGGGCGATCAAAAAGTAATGATAATAAGTATAAAAAAACAACGATTGTAGTTTAAATTTAATTTATTTTTCTACATAGTCTCCTAACAAGTCGATACATTTAGTCCAACGTTTCTCCAAACCTAAAATACCCTTTAAAAAAAATCTGTATCTTGACTATCCCAAAATGCCTCTACAGCATCCATCACCTCGCTATCATCCTCAAATTTCTTGCCCCTGAGGTGTTCCTTGAGCCTAGGAAATAAATGAAAATCGCTGGGGGCTAAATCTGGAGAATAGGGCGGGTGTTCGACCAGTTCGAAGCCTGCTTCTCGAATGGCAGCGATCGCAACTTCGGCTCTGTGTGCAGGAGCGTTGTCCTGATGAAACAGGACTTTCGCTCGGAGTTTGCCCCGTCTTTTTTCCTTTATGGCGTCTCACAGTCGTCTTATTTGATCAGCGTAGTAGGAGCCCGTAATAGTAGCTCCCTTTTCTAGGTAATCAACCATTATGATTCCCTGAGCATCCCAGAAAAGGGACGCCATAACCTTGCCCGCCGAGCTCGAGACTTTGAACTTCTTAGGAGTCGGTGAGGATGGCCTTTTCCAAGTCATCGATTGTTGTTTGGTCTCCGGATCAAAATGATGGATCCATGTTTCGTCCATGGTCACAAATCGTGACAAAAATAATTCTTGGTCAGCCTGGAACTTTGCAAGATTGGCTCTTGAAATGTCAACTCGCTTTTTCTTTTGTTCGTCCGTTAACATTCTCGGGACCCAACGCGCGGAGACCTTCTTCATATTCATTTTGCTGGTCAAAATGTTTTGGATGCTGCCATATGAGATCCCTGTGACCTCAGCTAAATGTCTGATGGTTACTCTTCGGTCTACTAACACGATATCTTCGATTTTTTTCACGTTTTCCTCCGTGAGGGACGAGGTTGGGCGTCTCTCGCGATGTTCATCTTCTGTGGATGTTCTACCCAACTTAAACTCTTTGCACCACCGTGCCACCGTAGAATATGGAGGAGCAGAGTCCCCCAGTGTCTCCACCAAATCGGCGTGTACCTCTTTGGTAGACATTTTTTTCAAACAGAGGTACTTGATGACGCATCTCACTTCGTGTTTCTCCATTTTCGTGTTGTCGCTCCGACTGCTGGTATTCAAATGAATGTAGCTCCTCCAAATGACGTCCTATTTATACAATTTTTTAGCTGGGAAGTGGTGAAAGACTGAAGAAGCGAAAAGTTTTTTTTTTTAAATTTTTATCTTTATTAGAATTACCCGTTTATCATTACTTTTTGATCACCCCTCGTACATTGTTTTCATTTGTGCAATCGACAGATATTTTACTTAACAAGTAACGTTCATCAAAGAGTAACTAATCGAAGGTTTATTTGAAGATGGTGAGAGGCCCTAACAACAGCAGGTACAAAATAAAACGACAAAAACGTTTTCATATTTTTATTATCTTAAACACAAAGAATAAAATAATTAAATGCATATTATGCGTCGTGTGATATTTGTGCGTTATTATTACATTTTCTGTCTGAAGAAGTCCATTTCTTTATAATTAAAGTGTGTACTACCAGGGGCGGATCCAGCTTTTACGTAAGGGGGGTCAAATAATTCTTGTCAGAATACTGGGTCCAATTTCAATACTCAAATTCGGAATAATGATTTCTAAAGTTTGATACAACCGTGATTTTGAACATGCACACATTTTTTTACTTTATTTATGGATAAATAAAGAATTAATTGTGCTTATAAATTTTATCAACAAGATAATAATTAGATTCCGTCAATCTGGAGCCCGCCCAGGGGGGGGGTCATGACCCCCATGCCCTCCCCCCTGGATCCGCCCTTGTAGTCTACAATCTATTGGCCTGTGGCAAGATTTGGAACCCCTTTTACGTTTAAATTACGTTTTCATGATTTAGGCTGACTTGCACAAACTAACTTTGCCAATATCTTTGACTTTGACAATTTAAAAAAAATGTTGAAAATGTATTTGACATTGCCAATGGGATTGACATTATCAAGGTCAAAGGTATTGGCAAAGTTAGGTACTTGTATAAATGCCTACCATAGCGATTTATAAGAATTTCTATGGTATGTAAGTCCGCCAACCCGCACTAGGCCAGCGTGGTGGACTATATGGCTTAACCACTCTCAATCGTACTGTCGATTGTAGAGGAGGCCCGTGCCCTGCAGTGGGACGTATATGGGCTGACACGATACGATAAATGCCTTGCGTTGACTCTTTGTATGTAGCATTATGGACAAACCTTTGCCGTTTATAAATGCTAAAATACGTACTGAATATCTGTTTGTTTTGTAATCATGATAAATAAATGAAAAAAATAAATATATTCGTAATGTAATATTATTAACATGTTCAATTTAATAAAAAGTTATTATATTCTATTACACAACAGTGTTTTCAGGCCAATAAATCGTAGATAACACATTTATATTCACTTTATTTAACCATCGGACTTAGTAAAATTGAATTTATAACAAAATATTAAAACTATTAAAATAACTAGGCATGTGGGGAACAAAATATCTGGATCAAAAATATTCTAATTATTAAATTACAATAGTGTATTTTTTATTTATTTAAAATTATAGGAATAATGTAGATATAAGTTTCAGAACTATAACATTTGCCAATAAAAAATATTAGGCGCTACAAAAAAAAAAAAAGACAATTGCAAAATTAATTAGACAACTAAATTGAAAAACTCGTTTTTAGAATGTAAATTCTCAATATTTTCATTATCAGAACAGAATATTATATTTATAGGCAATAAGATTCAATCATAATGACTAATAAATAAAAACATACTGTGCCTCATTTAGTGGAGAGATAGGGGGCCCATGACCCCCCATTTGAGTATAAACTAATTCCATTTTACAACATGGATTAAGTACATTCGGGGGTCCTTAGTCCCCCTATCTATATTCGAAGCGTTTTAATCTTAATAACTAGAGAGTAATATAACAAGGCATTTTGGTTTTAAACCCAGTCTTCAAAGTACTGCTTAAAGGCAATAGGTTCGGCATCTTCGGGCACTTTAGAGACGTGTACCTGGAAATAATTAAATAAATAATACATCCAACAGTCATATACATAGTCCTGACCCCACACTAAGTTCGAGTCTTGTGTCGTGTATCAGAAAATACGAGACTTTTCACACACAAACACCCAGACATGAAACAAATACCTGTGGCTCACACAAATATTTGTTTCGGTGCGGGGATCGAACCCGCGGTCTCATGTTTCTCAGCTGTCGTCTAACCAAATGCGTCACGGAGGCTGTCACTTAAATTCATAATACGCCTAACAGTCACATTCTTATTCATAACTAGTTTTCTAAGCCTATTTTAACTATTGGATGTATTGTATTCTTCAATCACATTAAATTCAAAAGTCGTTCGAAAGAGACAAAAAATTCGATAGCTAAAATATGTTTCTAAGCTGTCTATGAATAAAACAGTAAGTTTTTTTTTTATTGCTATGAATTGCGAGACGAGCATGCCGTTCGCCTGATGGTAAGCGATACGACCGCTCATGAACAGTAGCAAAACCAAACAACACCTTGAATTACAAAGCAATGCTTGGCATTCCACTGCGCTCGCCACCTTGAGACATAAGATGTTAAGTCTCAATATGTCCAGTAGTTACTCTGGCTACAATGCCCTTCAACCCGAAACACAACAGTGCGTTTACATTGGGGGTCAGTCGCCTCATGGAAACCAGTTGTAGCCAAGTTGGTCTAACTTGGCTTCTGATATGTTTCAGAGAACCATCTTAAACAGTAAGTCTTTAGTGAAACAGAAAATACAATTAAAGTATGGGCGTTGAAGGATTAAATAATAACCTTACCCAGTTAGGATAGTCGTGGTACTTCAGATACTGCTCAGCTTTTGACATAGCAGCGGCCTTCTCCTGAAAAAAATAACGACTTATAATACTTCGTGATTTTATTACACAGAAACGATGCCAAATGAAATTTATTTATTACAATATTTAAGAAAGTTTACTTGATTTATTTTCGTTTAATCATTGGTTTAATCTTATGTTGTTGCTGTGTAATAAATGAAAACAATCTAATCTTTGGCTTGAGCTGGTAAATAAATAATACGCCCAGTAGCCATAAACAGTCCTGACCACAGATATAATACAAGTCAAAAATCAGAAACTACGAGAGACCTATCGGTCTCCTTGTCTACATTTGAGCCTAATATAGGGAAAGGAACCAGTCAAACGTGTCAAAGCATCTTAAAAAGTAATAGTCATCAGTTTCTGACATCATTTCAAAAGATTTATAAATCTAAATAAACTACATTTCAAACTCGACCGACACAAAAATGTGTGATTATGTTATGGGGGGTCAACCCCCCTTTAACTTGAGTCCGGCCCTTACCTTATCGTTAGACGCGCGGCCAACCCACACATAAATACCGCTGTAGCTGCCCGTGTCCAAAATATAGCACTCCTGTAAACAAAAAATAAAATTTTACGATACTTTTATTACTGGACCTTCTGAATAAATTTAGATTGTGTATATGTATGTACCGGGTGTATACATATTGCGATACCCTTTCTTTAAAGATGCGATGGTACGCAAGGATTTAAATTAATATTTTACCAAAAACAAAAAAAGAAATTGCTAGCACAATAACAAAAAAATAAATCACAAAAAAGTAAAAGACAAAGAATACACAATAACTAATTACAGTAATAAAATATATCTGTATCAGCCTATACACGTCCCACTGCAGGGCACGGGCCTACTCTACAATCGACAGTACGATTGAGAGTGGTTAGGCCATATAGTCCACCACGCTGGCCTAATGCGGGTTGGCGGACTTAAATACCATAGAAATTCTTATAAACTGCTATGATATGCAGGTTTCCTCGCGATGTTTTCCTTCACCGTTTTAGTGCGTGGTGATTGACTATCAATACACACATGACTCCGAAAGGCAGAGGTGTGCCCTGGGATATGAACCCGCGACCACCGCGAATAAAATATAACTATAATAAAATTATAAATATTGCGTCAGCAATGGCACCTCTCATTCAGCTTTCTGCTGCAGTACTGCTTAAGCAATACTACAACGCTATGAACTATGTATTTACCAGCAAAACATTTATGATTAAAAAAATAATGGGCCGTCATAACAGAGTTCGATTGAGAGGGGTTAGGCTATACGATGGCACGAGGATAGCGGGAAAAATAGACATTGCGGTGGTATCACATATGACAGACCTACCACCAGTAAAAAAATAATCAGATATCTTACCTTGGAGTCCAATTGTTCCTTCTTGAACGGAGATTCCAGTTTCGTGATCCTGATTGTTCCAGTGCTGTCGGAAATCTCGCTCAGGGACACTTCCTTAGGTGCTCCGTGTTCGAATTCCTGGTTAGGAAAATATTTTTGAATAAATACACCCAACTGTCATGTAGTCTAGACAAAATACATACAAGTTTTATGTCATATCAGCAACTTTGAAAAACTTATGTCAGTATAAAACCATATATTTACATTGAAAAAAAATACATTTTCAATTATTTGAATTATAATAAATTTATCGTAAATTGGCCGTTGTCGAACTAAATTTTGTATGCAAAAATTACACCACCAAAACAAATCTTCCGGCCAATTCGTTTCATCGTGACTGTATTTCACTATAGTTTGTAGTAATTTGACTACAACTGTAGTCTGTAGTCTTACCTCATCGTCGCCACCTTCAGACGCGTCAGCAATGGAGTCCTTATCACCAGATCCCAGGGCTTCGAAGAACCTCTCGTAAATGCCGTCGTGGGAATCGGAATCTGTGGACAATTAGGGTTAAATAAGAAAGAGTATAGACTATAGTACAAACCGCTGTTTTGTTTATATTTTAAACTATGCATTTCTATTTGAATTAATAAAAAACAATATTTTTTAAATCGTATTCCTTTCGGATTTAATCGTGGTAAAATTTTAACGTTTTTATTTTAAAATATTTTTATGTCTCATTATAATTATAATTACTAACTTTTTCTATAACATTAATACGACAAAGTTCATAGAATGCAATGACGGTTAGAGCAATTCAGATCCTAATATTAATTAGCATCAATCGACTAGTGTACACAATTAGGCTGCATTTATTGCGTCGAAAAACTCACAAAAACTTTTAATTTTTTTGTTTTTTCGAAAAACTTTTTTTCTTTTTTTTTTTGTATCTACTCACCTACAACTTCCACCTCTGCCCTGCCGTTGTGATCCTGATCCCTAATTTGTCCTGCTACGGTAACCGCCTTCAATCGCTCCACGTTCTTGGCGTTCTCTCCAACAAACACGTAGATGAGATGGTCCACGTCTAGAATGAAGCAGTCTCCTTTGTTTAGAGACGAGGCTTTGGGCTCCACCTGGTGGGAAAGGAAGGAATTTTTGGGGTTTAAAATACAGATTTAAAAAATATTACCATTAAAAAATCGTATCGCAATGAAAAAATAAATAAAAATACCCAAGAAACTTAAAAAACACCCAACAGTCCCATACATAGTCCTGACCACATCACACACTAAGATCAAGTCTTGTGTGACAGAAACTTCGAGACTTCGCTCTCACAAACACCCAGATCCAATACAAATACCAGTGGATCGTTCGATCAAACATACACTAGATTATAAGTAACGGTCTAGTAAGGGCCTCAAAAACGGCAAGAAAAATAAGAGCACTAATAAGCGTGTGCTCTTATTTGATTTCAGTATGGTCCAAAAACATAATAAATCTTAATTTAAAGGAATAAGGTTTTTTGTTACCTGAAGTTGATTATAATAAAAGACTTTTTGCTACATGTCGTAGTTCGAAATTCAAATGTATAAGTATAAGCAACCTTGGACACTTTTGGCGTGTGATTTTGTTCCGGACCCTATATCTAGTATATATTTGATCGAAGTGTGGATCACACAAGTATATGTCTCGGCGCGGGGATCGAACCCGCAACGAAATATAAATGTCAACTCTGTATCCTTACCTGCTTTACCCTGACATTTCTCTTGCCTTTGATGTGGAAGAGACGCTTCTCCGCTCCAGCGTTGATGGTGACATGACTGAATCCTGAGGCGTGTCCTCCATCCAAGTAGCGGATGGCTGGAGACAAACATAATATATAAATTATCAAAAAGCTCATTTATGTTGGCTTTTTACTGGTCTGTCTCATATATGAGAGGCCCTAGGTAGGTACCACCGCAATGTCTATTTCTCCCGTCAAACAGCACTGTAAATATTATTTTTATTGCCATGAATGGCAAGACGAGCATGCCGTGGGCCTGATGGTAAGCGATACGACCGCTCATGAACAGTAGCAAAACCAAACAACACATTGAATTACAAAGCCTGGCATTCCACTGCGCTCGCCATCCTGAGGCATAAGATGTTAAGTCTCAATATGTCCAGTAGTTATTTTGGCTACAATGTCCTTCAAACCGAAACACAACAGTGCAACACAGCTGTTTGACGGGAGAAATAGACATTGCGGTGGTACCTACCCAGGCACCCTGTCACATATGAGAGACCAGTAAATTCAATATCCTCATGATATTTTCCTCACCGTTACAGTGCGTGGTGATTATCAATACACATATATTCTACTCACCAGGTTGGAAATAGTCCAAGAACTGCCTAGACTCGTAACCCTGGACCTCTCTATGCTGGACAGCAGAACCTTGGAACTGCTCGTCATCCAAGTTGACTGTGAGGATAGCCGCAGCTCCAGCCTCGTCTTGGCTAGTCAGAGAACCCAGCCAGAAGTGGATGTCCCAGGTCAAACGATCGTCGTCTCCTGATGTCTGGATAAAAATAACAAATCTATACTAACTTTCGCCAAGTACCAAACATGCAGGACCTATGCCTTATATTAATTTTATTTTATATACAGGGTATATCAAGACTGCTACCAAAAACGAAGCCGGGTGATAGTTTAAGCGACTTCAGACACAATGCAACAGAAAATTTTGAAAAAAAAAGCGACTTTTTTTTTGTAAATTTTTTTATGGTTGTATTTGGGTGGTAAATATATTTTTTCCTGACATAATATAGCCTTTTATTTACAAAGACTCTAAGGTATAAAAGAGTTTAAATTATTATTTTGGAAAAATCTTTGGATTTACCACCCAAAAATGATGATATTTAAATATTGATAAAAAAAATCGCGTTTCTTAGCGAAATTTTTAGTTACATTGTGTGTGTAGTCACTAAAACTATCACCCGGCTTCGTTTTCGGTAGCAGTTTTGATATACCCGGTATGTTTAGTACTGGGAGACCCGCCTTCAATATGTTATGCATATATTTTGATTTGTTGGCTAGTCAAGTCATTAAGCAAATTAAGCAACATGCATAAGTACAATGAAATAAATATGTTTTTTTGCTTTGCAATGGTTGTTATTATTTTTTGGTTTTTATAGGTTTTGTTTGTGTTGAAGTCGGTTTTTATTTTTATCAATAAGAAATGGCTTACCTTAAGAACGATGTAGGAGTCTCCAGAATAGAAGTTTCCGTAATGGGCAGGTGGTACTGGGACGGGTTCGAAATCCTGGGAAAGAAAAAAAACTTAAATAAAAAGAAGCATGATTATTAAAAAATACTTAAAAAAATGGTAAAACGTGGTAACTGCAATGCAACTAACATTGACAGCCTCCGTGGCGCAGTTGGTTAGACGCCTGTAAAACGAGAGGCCGCGGGTTCGATCCCCGCGCCGAGAGAAATGTTTGTGCGGCACACAAATATTTCTTTCGTGTCTGGGTGTTTGTGAGAGCGAAAAGTCTCTCATAGTTTCTGATACACGACACAAGACTCGATCATAGTGTGGGTCAGGACTATGTATGTGACTGTTGGGTGTTATTTATTTATTTAATATATCATGTTTTTCTCCAGCCAATCATAAAAAAATTGTCGCGTTTGTTGGCGAAATTTTTAGTTACATTGTGTTTGTGGTCACCAAAATTACCCGGCTTCGTTTTCAGTAGCAGTCTTGATATACCCTGTATATGCTGCTTTTTCAAACTCAAACGCAATGGGATAAGAGGTTTATTATTATTGTTCTTCGTGACTATTAAAGAGATAAACTAAATAACTTAACTAGCAGGCTAATATTTCCACAGTGCGACCACTTTAAAATATCAAAACCACAAACATAGTATCTGTATCTGTATCTGTATCAGCCCATATACGTCCCACTGCAGGGCACGGGCCTACTCTACAATCAACAGTACGATTGAGAGTGGTTAGGCCATGTAGTCCACCACGCTGGCCTAGTGCGGGTTGGCGGACTTACATACCATAGAAATTCTTATACACCGCTATGGTAAGTAGGTTTCCTCACGATGTTTTCCTTCACCGTTTTGACTATCAATACATAGTATACTAATTTTAAATTTTGTAACGTTGCCAACATTTTTATCACAAATAGTCTCATTAGTTGAATTATTTTAATTGGTAACTTTCAACGTTGATTTTAATTTAATTTTTTTAATCATGTTAACTTGTTGTTGATAACGTAATAATTAACGTTCACATAAATACTGGCAGAATAATTAATTATTAAAATATATGTATAAGTGCGTGGTGTTGTATAGAAGACCAGACGCAGCAATATGTTTACGGTGTTCGCGGGTTCGAATCCCAGGGCACATTTTTGACTTTTCGGAGTCAATAACGTTTTTGAGTCAGTTCATATTAACGACATTTGACAACTGCGTCAAGTCCTGATGAATAAAAGGGAAAAATCTTAGATAAGGTATAGAAGATTTTTTTTAGCTATGAATAGCGATACGACCGCTCATAATCAGTAGTAAAACCAAACAACACCTTGAATTACAAAGCAATTAGTACTCCACTGCGCTCGCCATCCTGAGACATAAGATGTTAAGTCTCAATATGTCCAGTAGTTACTCTGGCTACAATGCCCTTCAATCCGAAACACAACACTGCTGTTTGACGGGAGAAAGAGACACTGCGGTGGTACCCATCCAGATGGCCTCTCACATATGAGAGGCCTACCACCAGTATATAAGATATACCAAATGCTACCAAAATTTTAATCATTCTTGAAGTTTACTCTTGTGATCACTATCCGGGCCCATACGGATTTTCAACAACATTTACAAATGTGTGGGTAGTTAAGCTTCAAATTTACAAAGCATTCGTAAAATCATACCCACGTCATTCCTACATTTAGAATGCGAAAATACCAATGGATTTACTGAGGTATAAATATTTTTAAACACTATAATCTTTCAGCTTTTTAGTCACTAAATCTTTTTGTTTTTTATTGCATTATTGCAACGAGCAAGCAGGTAGCCTGATGGTAAGTGATCACTGCACATGAACATCCACAACGCGCGGATCATGGATGTGTTGCCGGACCATCACATCGGGAGGAGAGCGGGAAGGAAAAAGGATGAGATAGGTAAGGGATATTAGACTTCAAGATTTTTAAAGCGAAACGTAAAATAAAACCGTACTGTCAAAGTCTTCAATCAAATATAAACTAGATACAGGGTCCGGAACAAAATCACACGCCAAAAGTGGCCGAGGTTGCTTTGAATTTCGAACTACGAGATGTAGCAAAAAGTCTTAAATTATAATCAACTTCGGGTAACAATAAACCTTATTCCTTTAAATTAAGATTTATTATATTTTTGAACTATACTAAAATCAAATAAGAGCACACGCTTATTTGTGTTCTTACTTCTCTTGCCGTTTTTGAGGCCGTTACTTATAATCTAGTATATTTGATCAAAGGTCAAAGTATTACTATTTTGAAAACGGCGCTTTTGAACGCAAATACAACATTTAATATGTTGTGAGTAGTGTTTGTGTCTAGGCGTGATACCATCAGACAAGCGACATGCTCGTCCCATCATTTGTCACAAATAATTGACAAAAGTTTGCACCATTGCAAATCCATTTTTAGGGGTCCGTACCTAAAAGGTAACAACGGAACGCTATTACTAAGCCTCCGCTGTCTGTGTGTCACCAGGCTGTATCTCATAAACCGTGATAGCTAGTAAGCTGAAGTTTTCACATATTATGTATTTCCGTTGGCGCTATAAGAACAAATAAAAATATTAAGTGGGGTCCCCATACAATAAACGTGTTTTTATCGTATTTTCTTGCTCAATATTAATCTCGGTAACCCGTAGACGCTTAAAATTCTCACAGAATATTTAGTTGTATTTAGTTGTTTATTACCTTGAAAAATAAATAATTATAAAAAAAGTAAATATTAAAGGGGGGCTCTCATATAATAAGCGTAATTTTTAAGCAATTTTTAACTCGGTCTTAATAAACATTAACAAAAGTGATTTTATTTTATAGATGATGGTACGGAACCCTTCGTGCGCGAGTCCGACTCGCACTTAACCGGTTTTTTGTTTACATAACACAAAACCGTATGGTTTGAACGCAACATAAAACCTACACGAATAACAGATGGCGCTGCGCCAAATTCAAATTAGTGTTCCTTTTTATTTTTTTAATTTGACACTGTCCGTGAAACACGCGTCTTGCGGCCTGACTCTATCAATGTCGGAGGAAATAGTTTGTTAATAAAAAAATATTGGAGTCGGCTCAAGTTGTCGTTAATTTATTTATTTCTGTTAGATGTTCTCCGTGGTTTGAAATTTATTTGTAATTTAAAAATATGTCTGACGTGGGTAAGTCACTGAGCGCGAGACTCCTCTACAGTTTTGAGATTTACAGCCGGTTTCGCTCCAAATAGGCCTGAAGCCTCAGTGGTTAATTGTTAGTGGTCTTTTTTATTTCATTTTTTTTTTCAGAATATTCACATACATTCTATATCAGTGATTCTCAACCACTGTGCCGCAGCACTTTTGTGTGCCGCAAAATTTAAAAAGTGTGCCTCCAAATTTTGCAAATATATAATAATGTTAATATTATTAGCATTAGCATTAGCATTAGCCAACATTAAAACTATAAAAAGATCAAGATTGTTAAATGTAGAAGACGATATGAGAGTAGCATTGTCATTTTTACGACCAAATATAAATGAAATTATCAAAAAACATCAAGCTCAAATTTCGCATTAAAAATATTTTTATTATGAGCTTGTAATTAATCCCTTATGAAACGTTTAGTTATTATTGTAGTATATATTAGTTTACTTCGTATATTTAAAATTTTAATCATAAACTATTTATGCAGTGTGTTGTCGTAAGCAAATATTTTTTATCTTTTTCTTTGTGTGCCGCCAAATTTTGAAATCGTTAAATATGTGCCGCAACAAAAATAAGATTGAGAATCACTGTTCTCTATCATAATATATCATCCCACACTAAGATCGAGTCGTGTCGTGGCGCAGTTGGTTAAACACCGGCCGTAAAACGAGAGGCCGCGGGTTCGATCCCCGCACCGAATCATATATTTGTGTGAACCACAGGTATTTGTGTCGATTCTGGGTGTTTGAGACCGTAAAGTCTCTCGTAGTTTCTGATACACGACACAAGACTCGATCTTAATGTGGGGTCAGGACTATGTATGTGACTGTTGGGTGTATTTCTTATTTACTTATTATTTGTGTACTAGTGAAACTACCTATCCTTTTAGTAATACAAGATTTTATGTATGTTATATAAATCCTATATTCGTTATGCAACAGGAAATAATAATTTTGATAAGTTCTTTCCTGCTTCAGTATTAAAAATAGAATTAATATCATTACATTAAATTGTAAACAAAATTTTAGTTCGGAAATTCACATTCTAACTCTTGTAAGCCAGAGGGGTTACTTTATAATGCATGTATGAATGAATAAAATAAATAATAACACCCAAAAGTCACATACATAGTCCTGACCTGAAATATTTGTGGGCCGCACAAACATTTCTCTCGGTGGGGGGATCGAACCCGCGGCCTCTCGTTTCTCAGGCGGCGTCTAACCAACTGTGCTACGGAGGCTGTCAAATATTCGAACGTTGTACGTAAAACTATCCAATGTGCCTATTTACTCCACAAAATTTTCGAATCCTGTTCGTACTTAACTAAAATTAATGTAATTAAAAGAAATATATTTTATATTGTTTATTTTTTTATGCCTAGCATCCCATATGCCTGATGGTAAGCGATACATGGACGGTAAGAAAACCTAACTTGCTTGGCATTCCACTACGCTCGCCAACCTGAGACTTACGATGTTAAGTCTCAATATGTCCAGTAGTTACTCTGGCTACAATGTCCTTCAATCCGAAACACAAAAGTGCATTCACTGTTGTTTAGCGGGACAAAGAGACATTGCGCTGGTACCCACCCAGGCGGCCTCTCACATATGAGAGACCTACCAAGGATGGGAAGACTAAAGGGATATTTACTACAGCATCCGGCGATTGGGCAAGTCATCTCAATTCTCAAGTACTATGAAATTTCCTGTGATATTGATAAAAGATTAGTCACCTTTCCGAATTACATTGTATATTTTCCAATGATGTCATCTATCCATTGATAAGATATAGGGATTTGTGGACACTTCAAAACTTAGGATAAGTATTCCAGACGAGTGTAATGTAATTCGATAACATGAAATTCCTTTAGCAATAAGTTAAAACTAACTAATGACTCTGGAAAAACAAAAATAACTAAAACGGTGAAGGAAAACATCGCGATGAAACCTGCATACTATAGCGGTTTATAATAATTTCTATGGTATGCAAGTCCGCCAACCCGCACTAGGCCAACGTGGTGGACTATATGGTCTAACCACTCTCAATCGTACTGTCGATTGTAGAGTGGGCCCGTGCCCTGCAGTGGGTATATGGGCTGATACAGATACAGATATAGAATGACTCTGAACAAGTGAGACATGTTTGATTCAAAATACCTGAACGTCTAACATATTACACGAGTATCTTTACATCACTCATTGACAGAGTGTATATTTCGAACAAAATCTACGCGCACTGGTATACCAACCAAACGCCGGTACACAATTATTATGATTACGAGCCTATAGCGTCCCACTGCAGGACAAAAGCCTCTTTTTCCGCCTTCCATTCATCCTGATCAAGGGCTTTACTAAATGTATTTATTTTATTTATTTACTAAATAACTAAATATACATTGAAATAAAATTATTATTGACGGATTTTACCGCGGATTTGGTTTAATTTTTACATTTTTTGAGTTCCCGACGTTTCGATTACTTTACAGCTTTCGTGGTCACGGGGCGGACTGAGGTATTAGACGTCCGCTCTGTGACTGTTACAATTCAACTACCCTTATTTTACAATTATTAATTTAAAAATTAATTTAAAATAGCTAGTCTGTATTTCACACCCAACAGTCAAGTAACCCCTCTGGCTTACAAGAGTTCCAATGTGAATTTCCGAACTAAAATTTTGTTGACAATTTAATGTAATGATAGTAATTCTATTTCAAAGCAGGAAAGAACTTATCAAAATTATTATTTCCTGTTGCATAATGAATATAGGATTAATATAACATACATACACGCTTGTATCACCGAATGGGTAAGCAGAAGTTTCACTAGTACATAAATAATAAGTAAATAAGAAATACATCCAACAGTCACATACATAGTCCTGACCCCACACTAAGATCGAGTCTTGTGTCGTATCAGAAACTGCGAGGGACTTTGCGGTCTCACAAACACCCAGACGCGAAAGAAATATTTGTTGTAAATAAAAGTAAAATAACATACCTCAATCCTCCATATTTCAAGACCGACTTTCTTGCCCGAATCGGCGAAAGCAGCGTGGACCTCAGGCATTCTGTAAAAGGAAGGAAACTATTAGCTTCGTCAAGAAAATTGCAAAGGGCTGAAGCAGGAGGCGATAACCTTTGAGTTGGAGGAGTCAAAATTAACAACATTTATAAGGTTTTAAAGCGTCATAATTAGTCATTTATAAGTCACTAGCGGCTCGGCCCAGCTTCGCCCGGGTACAAATAGATTTCTGTACAATAATATGCACGTATTATACATATAAACCTTCCTCTTGAATCACTCTATCTATTAAAACAAACCGCATCAAAATCAGTTGCGTAGTTTTAAAGATTTAAGCATACAAAGGGACATAGGGACAGAAAAAGCGACTTTATTTATACTATGTAGTGATAGTCACATTTATAAGTTTTTTTTTTAACTACAGTGACTACTCGTGTCATGAGGGAGGGGTGCGGTAAAAAGGGGGGAGGAGTGGTTTCGAAATAAAAATGATGCTTAATCCTCGTTAATCAACTTAGAATTATTTTGAAAAGTGTTTTTTAGGCTCGCCTTAACAGTGCAGCGTGGGACGGAACATACAAGGGGAAATGTTGGTGTCCTGGTAGCCCCCTGCCTACCCTTCTGGGAAAAAGGCGTGAATTTATGTACGTATATTTTTGTTATTTATACTACTATATACAGCTGAAGAGTTTGTTTGTTTATTTGTGACCTCTATACTCAGGAGCTATCGGTTAGAATTGTTAAAATATTTTTGTATTAAATGCTATATAATCACGCTATGACCTATAGGAGGGAAGCAGTAGTGAAAAATCTAGCAAATACAAGAAAATGTTACAAGTTTTTCGTGGTCCGATTGGTCGATATTCTAAATTAATAGTCGGAATTGAACATTTTAGCCGCCATTTTGAAAAGTGTATTATCCGGGCGGAGCCAGGCCCGGACGCTAGGTTTTATATGTTTACGCGTATGTCACGCATCGGAATAAAACTTTTATAGACCTTGCGGCGGTTTATCGTTTATTTTTAACTTCCAGCTAAGATTTTACTACATCCGTGGACCGTTCGGACTGAGGTGTTAGTCATCCTCTCAATTAGTGACAATTAGTACCTTCATTTTTACTAATAATAAATGAATACACCCAACAGTCGCATACATAGTCCTGACCCCACACTAAGATCGAGTCTTGTGTCGTGTATCAGGAACTACGAGAGACTTTTCGGTCACACAAACACCCAGACCCGAAAAAAATATTTGTGGGCCGCACAAACATTTCTTTCGATGCGGGGATCGAACCCGCGGCCTCTCGTTTCAGAGGCGGCGTCTTACCAACTGCACAGGCTGTCTAATTATTATGCCTTATATCTAAACATCGTTATCACTACATAGTATAAAACAAAGTCGCTTTCTCTGTCCCTATGTCCCTTTGTATGCTTAAATCTTTAAAACTACGCAACGGATTTTAATGCGGTTTTTTTTAATAGATAGAGTGATTCAAGAGGAAGGTTTATATGTATAATACGTGCATATTATTGTAGAGAAATCTATTTGTACCCGGGCGAAGCTGGGCCGAGCCGCTAGTGTGTTATGCCTTATCTAGACATCGTTTTAATATTTCGAATAGATAATTCTCTAACAACCTAATACATCAAACAATGTCTCTTTATGTAAAGAACGGGATAGTGAATATGTCTGTCCCTCTCGCACACCCCTTGACCTTCACAGGATCAGCTGTTAACGGCGACTCTTATAGTTCATGGTACAAGTTATAAGCGAATGAGGGTTAAATTTAAAAAAAAAGCAGCTTAGATTTTAGAATGGAAATTTTACTAATCGAATTTAGAGGTCGTCTATACAGTGCCAATATTTGAGGTATTCTGAGTATAATTTAAGTGGAAGCATATTAATATTTGAGCTGCGTGGTGGCCTATTGGCAAAAGATCGCGAGTTAGCGGTCACAAATTCGAATCCCAGGGCATAAATCTGATTTTTCAGTCACGCATTTATTGATAATCAAATCACTAACTTTGTCGGTGAAGAAAACCATCGTAAGGACCTGCATATTATAAATATTGTTTTATAAAAAGTAAAGTCTGTTAACCCGCATTATAAAATAGCTTTTGGAATATCGCGTAACACCTTTCAATCAAATTCTCACTAATAAAGGAGGCCCATGCCATGCAATGAGACCTATATGACCTAAATGACAGCCTCCGTGGCGCAGTTGGTTAGACGCCGCCTGTGAAACGAGAGGCCGCGGGTTCGATCCCCGCACCGAGAGAAATGTTTGTGCGGCCCACAAATATTTCTTCCGGTTCTGGGTGTTTGTGAGACCGAAAAGTCTCTCGTAGTTCCTGATACCCACGACACAAGACTCGATGTTAGTGTGGGGTCAGGACTATGTATGTGACTGTTGGGTGTTATTTATTTATTTATTTATTTTAAATTATTATTCACTACCGAAGCAATAATAAAATAGTGTTATAATTAAATTATCAAAACTCCATAACTCCTAACTTGGACCGCATCTTAAGTGCTAACTATTCGTAAGTGCGGGAAAGAGATAGCTGCATCCATTGCATATGTGTGAAAGAGAGGCATATACCAGCGTGAATATCATATCAATGAAATATTATACTACAGTTCTCAATTATACTTGAGTCTTGAGTATTCTTACTATAAATGTTACGGTTTTATGCTGTATGCTCTATATCAGCCCATATACGTCCCACTGCAGGACACGGGCCTACTCTACAATCGAGAATTCGATTGATAGTGGTTAGGCCATATAGTCCACCACGCTGGCTTAGTGCGGGTTGGCGCACTTTACGTACAATAGAGATCGCTATGGTATGCAGGTTTCCTCACAATGTTTTCCTTCACCGTTTTAGTGCGTGGTGATTGACTATCAATACACACATGACTCCGTAAAGTCAGAGGTGTGTCCTGGGATTTGAACCCGCGACCACCGAGAACATGTTGGCAGCCGCGTCTAGTCTATTACCAACAGGCCACCACGCACTTAACCTAAAAAAATAACTACTAAAACAGTTATTATGTAATTTTGCATACACTGTCTTAAACGAGAACGGCGTCAAGTGACAGATTTGCTGTTGCGTTTCGTTTTGTGAGTGGGATTTCCAAATGCCCAAAACCGCTGTATATCCTTTTTCCTTCCGTTCCCATCCTGATTTGCTGGTCCGGCAACACATCCATGATCCGCGCGTTGTGGATGTTCATGTGCAGTGCTTACCAACAGGTGAGCTATTTGCTCGTTTGCCGAACCTATTTAATAAAGAAAAAAATGTGTATTCTATACGTTGTATGGGGTATATAAAAAGGATCTAGATGCCTCTTCATTCCGAAAAACACTTTTCCCGAGGGAAAGGGTATTAGACTAAGATGTTTATAAAGCATAGATGCGTTGTCCAAGCTTTATAATGGCAAGACGTTTGGAAGGTAATTGCCTCACGTGCAATCAGTCACGCTTCAACCAGTGGCGCGGATACACGTTTCTCTGACTATTTGTATTCTCAAAACCAATTGCGAAAAAATAGATTAGACTGATTTAAAATAACGTACAAATTATTCTGAAACTGTGAAACAAAATAAATATTTTATTTAGTGCGCAAGTACACACAAATTTATATTTTTATGAAATAAAATTATTAAATTCGCTCTCATGGCGACGTTTGACAACTCTCGCCACGTCATCCCGTACTTGATGCTTGGTGCTACGTCACACGCGCTTTAGCCAATAACAGTGCGGCACTTATTGTTACGTAACTGGCGATGTCTATTCATCGCGTTTCATCGCATCGCGCCATTTTTTTGTGCCATTATGTTAGTGTATGACGCGTCTATTTGTAAAACGTCATTGGTATTAGACTCGCCAGCAAGAAAAATTTTGCATACCAATAATTACAAATTATTTCTTAGTTTATTCCTGGATGTCAGAAATATGTATCCTTAGTATTTTGGAAGCAAATGTGATACCTAGAATAAAACTGGCGATAGGCTCGCCGCCTATCACATCGTGGGACGGAACATAAAGCGAAACGTGTGTGTCTTGGTAGAACCTCTGCCTATCCCTTCAGGGAAGGCCTCAGCATATTATATAGAAAAAAATACTGTTCTTAAAGTTATCTTTAGCATTCAAACATAATTGCAAGTAAATATCTAGTTGTTTTTATAAAACTTTATATACACTTAGAATAATGCGTCCTCAATAAAAGTATTCTAAAAATTCAGAAAGGAAAAGGCGGGAGTTGAAGTAAAATACTCTTATCAAAGTTACCTTTATAGCACGCGAACGAGGCCGCGTTCAAAAACTACTATTTTATAAATATTCCCAATTATTCCTTTATAAGATAATATAGATAAATCATTATTGAAATATTCCAAGTTCCAACATAATAGAAGCCTTACTATAACGGTGAAGGAAAACATCGCGAGGAAACCTGCATACCATAGCGATTTCTATGGTATGTAAAGTCCGCCAACCCGCACTAGGCCAGCATGGTGTACTATATGGCCTAACCACTCTCAATCGTACTCTCGATTGTAGAGAAGGCCCGTGCCCTGCAGTGGAACGTATATGCACTGATACATACATACAATAACAGCCTTAAGCTTAAGAGAAGAAAAAATGTATGAGAAATTCTTGAACACAATGATCCAAGGCTCACGGTTCGTTGCATTCGACCTGATTTTTTGTCTCCCTCGCACTTCATGTGATAGACAGAGATGTAAGACGAATACATTAGGCATAAAACCAGACTTTGTCCACAGTTTTTTTTGGTCTACTCTTGGTTTAGTTCCAAATTCCACCACGCTTAAGTAAAATATTGAGCTACTAATACTAGCAAAAGGAGAACGTGAGAACGTAACAAATATAATTTACTAAATTAATTTATGTAATGTAAATTACCAGTCAATTTAATTCACACGTAATTTATCACAATAAAAAAATATATAACAGTGCATTAACGCTGATGTTTTGCGGGAGAAATAGACATTGCGGTGGTACCTACCCAGGCGGCCTCTCACATATGAGAGACCTACCACCAGTAAATAGTAAACTGTGTTTCGGTTTGAAGGGCATTGTAGCCAGAGTAACTACTGGACATATTGAGACTTAACATCTTATGTCTCAGGATGGCGAACGCAGTGAAATACTAAGCATTGCTTTGCAATTCATGGTGTTGTGATTTTGCTGCTGTCCATGAGCGGTCGTATCGCTTACCATCAGGCGAATGGCATGCTCGTCTCACCATTCATCGCAATGAAAAAAATAATGAATAGTTTGTGAAAAATTGCCCCTAATCTTAGTAAGAATCAATCGTACTCTCGATTGTAGAAGAGGCCCGTGGCCTGCAGTGGGACGTATATAATATAGATACAGAATAAATAAATAACACCCAACAGTCACATACATAGTCCTGACCCCACACTAAGATCGAGTCGTGTGTCGTGTATCAGAAACTACGAGAGACTTTTCGGTCTCACAAACACCCAGACCCGGAAGATATATTTGTGGGCCGCACAAACATTTCTCTCGGCGCGGGGATCGAACCCGCGGCCTCTCGTTTCACAGGCGGCGTCTAACCAACTGCGCCACGGAGGCTGTCAAGAAGAATCCTAATATGATATTGTTAAATATATTTTGAGTAATCTAAATAAATTTCTATGGTATGTAAGTCCACCAACCCGCATTAGGTCAGCGTGGTGGACTATATGGCCTAACCACTCTCAATAGTACTGTCGATTGTAGAGTAGGCCCGTGCCCTGCAGTGAGACGTATATGGGCTGATACAGATCTAAATTAATAGCGGAGGTCTGCGAAGGTCGTTATATGGTTGACCGCATGCCTACGATAATGTGGGAAACATTAGCCCAAGGATTTTTACAATAGGGGCATAAGGACATATAATCGATATACATATGTACAATGACAACATTTATCTAGATCACAACATAGCATAACATAACATAAATTAATGTAAATGATATTAACATTTTTAATTAAATAAATATGCAATGATTTTTCTCCCGCCAAACAGCAGTGTAATTATTTTTACTTTTTGAAATTTTATTTTGTTTCGATATATGGGTATAATTGATATTTTTGATTAGTTATGTGTATAAAGTCTTGTTACATATCTATGTTCTGTTTTTTCTTACCTATGTAAATAGCTTACGTTTATTTTGTTTTATAAAAATAGGCGTAGTTGTACTACGGTACGGTCACAAAGCTGAGTTCTCGGGTTCGAATCTCGGGTTGGGCAAAGTGATATTGGGGTTTTCTATTCAGTATCAGCCGAGAGTCAGGAATTTGTGCCCGACATGGCGATAGGCTCGCCACCTGTCACACTGTGGGACGGAACATACAAGGCGAAATGTGGGTGTCCTGGCACCTCTGCCTACCCCTTCTGGGAAAAAGGCGTGAGTTTATGTATGTATGTGTGTATGTTGTTATTTCTCTGCTTCTTCACATTTGCTATTGTAATTACTGTAACTGTTTATTTTACTTGTTAGTTTGACAGTTTATAAGTGTCTTAAGTAAACGCACTGTTGTGTTTCGGATTGAAGGACACTGTAGCCAGAGTAACTGCTAGACATACTTAGTCTGGCCATAAATACTGTTACACTTAATTATAAAAAAATATTACATTTGAATTTCGAATCTGTCATTTTTATACGATTGTTCATTGTGTTTTCTCATTTTGGCGCCAATACATTGTAAAATATTTTGCGATATTAAAATGGTGTGGGGTGATAAAGAGAACCGAATCGCTGTGATAGCATTACACAAAGTAGGTATGGAGCCAAATGCAATTTTTAAAACTCTCCATACACTTGGTATTAGTAAAATGTTTGTGTACCGGGCTATTAATAGGTACAATGAGACCTCCTCTGTTTGTGACAGAAAAAGATCTGGCCGTCCACGTAGTGTTCGTACGAAAAAGGTGGTCAAAGCAGTAAGGGAAAGAATTCGAAGAAATCCTGTCCGAAAGCAAAAGATTTTATCTCGGGAAATGAAGATAGCACCTAGAACCATGTCGCGTATTTTAAAAGATGACTTAGGACTTGCAGCCTATAAGAGACGCACTGGCCATTTCTTAACTGATAATTTAAAGAAGAATAGGGTGGTAAAATCGAAACAACTACTGAAGCGGTACGCAAAGGGAGGTCACAGAAAAATTTTGTTTACGGATGAGAAAATTTTTACAATTGAGCAACATTTTAACAAACAAAATGACCGTATTTATGCTCAAAGCTCTAAGGAAGCTTCCCAATTAGTCGACAGAGTGCAACGTGGACATTATCCGACTTCAGTGATGGTTTGGTGGGGTGTTAGCTATGAAGGAGTGACTGAGCCATATTTTTGTGAAAAAGGTATCAAAACATCGGCACAAGTGTATCAAGATACCATTCTTGAGAAGGTAGTTAAGCCCCTTAACATCACCATGTTCAATAACCAAGTATGGTCCTTCCAGCAAGACTCGGCGCCGGGTCATAAAGCTCGGTCCACGCAGTCTTGGTTGGAATCGAACGTTTCGGACTTCATCAGAGCTGAAGACTGGCCGTCGTCTAGTCCCGATCTTAATCCGCTGGATTATGATTTGTGGTCAGTTTTAGAGAGTACAGCTTGCTCTAAACGCCATGATAATTTGGAGTCCCTAAAACAATCTATACGATTGGCAGTGAAGAATTTTCCCATGGAAAGAGTGCGTGCTTCTATTGATAACTGGCCTCATCGTTTAAAGGACTGTATTGCAGCCAATGGAGACCACTTCGAATAAGCTTTTTATATTTTTAATTGTTTTATATTTATGTATTAAACTGACACACTGTAAAAGTAATAAATGTTATTTGCAGTTAACAATTTTCTTTTTTCTTTATTACAATATTTATGGCAAGACTAGGTATATCTAACTAGCTGTACCCGCGACTTCGTCCGCGTGGAATTTAACAAAAACTTTATTTTTCTAAAATTAAAGATTTTTTCAAAAATAAATGTTTCCTAAGTTACTCCTTATTATATCAGCTACCTGACATTAAAAAAGCCCCGTCAAAATCGGTCCAGCCGTTTCAGAGATTAGCCGCAACAAACAGACCGACAGACAGACAGACAAAAAAAATCTATGGTCATTTTCGTTATAGGTATCATGTATATAACGATATGTATAGATGACAGTACAAATGTACTGAAGGGCCTATCTTTAGTTTTTAAATCAATGGTCGTAACACAGCTTTGGACAGGCGCTGAGGTCGCCAAAAAAAACGCTGTCTTGATGTTGTCAAAGATAAGAGAATATATGGTTGCAATGACAATTTCAAGTCTGCCACTTTTTAGACAACCTCTGTAGCGCAGTTGGTTAGACGCCGGCTGTGATACTAGAGGCCGCGGGTTCGATATCCACTCCGAGACAAGTATTTGTGTGATCCACTGGTATTTATTTCGCGTCTGGGTGTTTGTGAGACCGAAAAGACTTGTAGTTTGTGAAACGACTCAAGACTCGATGTTAGTGTGGGGTCAGGACTATGTATGTGACTGTTGGGTGTATTCATTTATTTATTTACTTCTACCTTACACGTTAACCTTGATACACGGGCATCTGGCGTTATTCTATAATCTTTATCTTGTCGCCTGTCCACCTTGTTAAATATTGCGTGTAAAAATACCTTATGATTCAACTCTATTATAAAAATAGATATTTGATAGTAACATGTTGAAATCTCGCCAATTTCACGGTCCTCTAGTTATATCACATTTTTATCACGCCTGTTCTACAAAAGGGTAGGCACATCGTATACAAAATAACAACTGTTTAGACTGCCCTCTCTTTATTTTCCTTCTCCTATGTCCATCCCAAGCCCCAAGGTAGTCGGTAAGAGATTGCCTCGAGCGATACGACTGCCATTTGTACTCTTATGTTAAATATTAGTTCACTTAAAACTTATTTGGTGCAGAAAAGAGCATAAATTTAAAAAATAAATAAGATGTTTGTTTCGGCTCTAGCGTTTTTATTCAGAGACAAATTTAATACCTATCTTTTTTTTTATTGCTTTGAATGGCGAGACGAGCATGCCGTTCGCCTGATGGTAAGCGATACGACCGCTCATGAACAGTAGCAAAACCAAACAACACCTTGAATTGCAAAGCTATGCTTGGCATTCCACTGCGCTCGCCACCCTGAGACATAAGATGTTAATTCTCAATATGTCCAGTAGTTACTCTGGCTACAATGCCCTTCAACCCGAAACACAGCAGTGCGTTTACACTGCTGTTTGACGGGAGAAATAGACACTGCAGTGGTACCTACCCAGGCGGCCTCTCACATATGAGAGACCTACCACCAGTAAAACCTATTTTAGTTATCGAATGTTATATTGCTTTTGAATGTATTTTGAATTAAGTTGGAGCAAAAAACTGGTGGGTTTACTGGTGGTAGGTCTCTCATATCTGAGATACCACCTGGGTAGGTACCACCGCCATGTCTATTTCTGCCGGCAAACAGCAATGTAAAGGCACTGTTGTGTTTGGTTTGAAGGACATTGTAGCCAGAGTAAGTACTGGATATATTGAGACTTAATATCTTATGTCTCAGTATGGCAAGCGCAGTGGAATGCCAAGCATTGCTTTGTAATTCAAGGTGTTTGGTTTTGCTACTGTTCATGGGCGGTCATCGATTACTATCAGGCGAACGGTATGTTAGTTTCGCCATTCAGAGCAATAAAAACACAGACAGCAAAAAGAGACATAATGAATTATTTCAAATTTTAATACCAGGATCTCATGAAGTTGAAGAAGTTTTTGTTCTAACAAGGTAACTTTCTATTGGCTATGTTAGCAAATTCATACGGCCTTATTATCAGTTTAAAACTATAATCCAACTAAACTAATAGGTACCGTTTGACGTTTCATACTTTTTAACTTTGTACAGGCGTTACTTACACAATTTCAATAACATTTCGCCTAAAACCATGGAATTATGGCTTTACGGCAAGCGAAATTAAAAATGTGTGAGTTACGCCTGTCTAAATAAGTTTAAAATTGAAAAATATGAAACGTCAAACGGTGCCTATTAGTTTAGTTGGATAGTATGTTATGTTAATGAATATTCGTAATTATATGAAGTGGAAAACCCGATATACAACATAATATTACGAATTATTTTAGAGCTCAAATGAGACTTTTATTTCGAGCATTTAATCGCGGAGTTTGCTTAATTTTACATTTTTAAGTTCCTTCACATGTTTTTGACCTGTTTCGAGCTACAATTTGGAGTCAGTATTTTAAATATCATGAAAAAAATTTAGAAATTTGCATATATATGTTAATAATAATATTGTCTAAATACAATAATTTAGATATGCAAATTAAATGCATTTTTTAATGTTAGGCTAGCATTAAAATTCTTATAAATAATTTCAAGTTATATTTTTATTAATTTATTTACAAAGACTCGGCGAAATTAATACATTTGATGCGATGTTATGAGAAATGCAGTCTCCAACAGACATAACTTTAATTTAAAAACTTATAAGTATCTTTTGATACGGAACAATTTAGCCGGCTTTATCAATTTTCATCTCATGTTTAAAACCCAAAGTAGACTATTTTTCTAAGTTCTAGACTAATCTGTAGGTATTTTCCTTGTTTCTCGATCATACAAAATCTACGCCTATTGTGAAAAACTATACACGACTTGAGCATTTAAAATCACTGCGCGGAACGAACCCATCAACATTTATCTCCTGAAAATCACTTTCAACTCTTCAAAAACACACTTAAACACTATTATAAATAAAAAAAAATACTTACGTGATGTATATAAGCACTTAAACAATAAAATAATTTGAAAACAACTTCGTAACTTCACGGGACGCGACAAGATAACCTCCGACAAAAGTCACAGCGCCACTGACAAGAATTGAAATTCAACTGACGCGCTAATCGGACCAACACTGTTGATATACATACACAACTTGGCATGACGAATCAATGTTTTCTGATTATTTTTGTGTTTTGTATCATATATTTGAGATGTAATTTCTTTGATGCGTGTTGTTTTATTTTGAAAGTGTTAACGCATTCTGTGATGACTTTAGCTGGAAGAATGAGGAAAAAGTTCGATGAACTAATGAATTCCAAGTATATTTTGAAATTTTCCGGACGCAATAGGTATTATATTCTCTTCAGGGGAAATTTGGTAAAAAAATAGATTATTATTATATTTAATATCAGTCAGTCTAGTTTAAAATAATACCTAATTTATATTACTTTAATTTTAAATTATAAGATTCATTTTTGCCCTTTATTTATCACATCGATATTTTTTCCGTAAGTACATATATTATGCTATATTTTAGGTTTCAATATATTTTATGGTAACTAAATATTTATTGTTATAATGCTTCAATAGAAATAATATAATTTTAATACCAAATATGGCTTTAAACCATTCGTATACAGTGTTTTACTTCTCAACACACATATTGCACGGTGTTGCCAACGCGAAAATAATAATTTAATCTCTGTAAATTCTAAATCATTGTTATGACCTTTTTACATATCCGGATTTTTTATCGCGGTCTGGTTTTTAATTGAAAGTTATTAACAAAATCTATATAGGATACTTGCTTCCGCTTTAATTTATTAAACCTTGAAATAGTTAAGAGCCTTCGGAACGCAGTTGGTTAGACACCGGCTCTGAAACGTGAGGCCGCGGGTTCGACTCCCGTACCGGGACAAATGTTTGTTTTATCCACAGTTGGGTGTATGTGAGATTCTTAGAAGTCTTAATTGACCTTAATTTAGGATCAAGACTATATAACTGCCGTCCTCAAGCTAAAATGCCGTTGTACAAAAATCACTTTTTGAGTTATGCACAAAAAAGCGATATTACAGTTCTAAATTGAAAGTTTCGCTATTTGAAAGTGTCTTCTGCGATCTATTATTCAGTACTCTAAGGTCTTAAAGATGACCACTTGTTATTAAGTAGCACATTTAAAAAAAAATCGCTTTTTTGTGCATAACTAACGTGACCATACGTCCCGATTTAGGCGGGACAGTCCCGCTTTCAGGAAGTCTGTCCCGGTGTCCCCAGCAAGGCCTACATAGTCCCGCTTTTGCAAACAGACCAAACGATGATCAAAAAGTATTTCCCGCTCAAAATTCTTTATCGAACTATTACTGAAAACGGTTAAGTCAAATTATTCAAACACTTTCGTAAAAAATAATATTGATTTAAAAAACTATTCCGCAATTATTGAGTACGTTATATGTCTGCCTGGAAGTCATGCCACTAATGGGGCTTATAAATCGTGCCTAACTTACTATTTTGTGTTTAGTGCTATGATTATTTTTTGTAATTCGATCTTCTTTATTAAAATTTGTAAAACACCAAAAACTTTTTATTATTATTTAATTCCACAGATGTCCCGCTCTGGCACAAAAAATAAATGGTCACGTTATGCATAACTCAAAAAGTGGTTTTAGCACTTAACGGCATTTTAGCTTGAGGACGGCAGATAAGTATACTATACTTCAGTTAGTTATTTATCTCACGCGAGTATGGGTAGATTCTACCAAAACACAACAAGGAAAATCTAGTGTTGCTCTTTTCAAAACCAGTTTATAAATCAGTGATTAGCAAGAATCGCAGCTCGTATTAATTTGGAGCAGCCCATTAATTAACGCGCTGTAATTTATTTGTTCTGTTTAAAATATAAATAAATAACACCCAACAGTCACATACATAGTCCTGACCCCACACTAAGATCGAGTCTTGTGTCGTGGGTATCAGAAACTACGAGAGACTATTCGCTCTCATAAACACCCAGACCCGGAAGAAATATTTGTGGGCCGCACAAACATTTACTCGGTGCGGGAATCGAATCCGCGACCTCTCGTTTCACAGGCGACGTTTAACCAACTGCGCCACGGAGACTGTCAGTGTATAAATGTCTTATGTATTTATGTATATTTTGTTGTTTATTTCCATATCTGAATTATCATCATAATTATTCCGTTGCAGTCCACTGCTGGACATAGGCCTCTTCCAAGGTACACCACAGAGCCCGGTCTTCTTGTTTTAATCTAATATTTATTTTTGTAACAACAACAATCTTAAACGAATAACAACAATTAAGACAATGTAATTATTTACACAGTTATAAACAAATATGTATATTTCTTATCTATATTATATCCTAGTTTTATTAAATACGTCCAACAAACGAGTAAATGACAAATGACAGTTTTCTCTGAACGTGGCGTGAACGCCTGATAGGATCAAAATGTATTGAATTGTCATTTGGCAGCATTGATTTAAAAACTACTGATAGGCCTTTCACTACATTTGGAGTTTCAAAAAGATGACCGTGAAAATTGCGCTAAAAATCCCCCAACCCGCACTCTCAATAGTACTTTCGATTGTAGAGGAGGCCCGTGCTCTGCAGTGGGACGTAACACGGCCCTACTATATTCATACATTCATTACTGGTGGTAGGTCTCTCATATGTGAGAAGCCATCTGGGTGGGTACCACCGCAGTGTCTATTTCTCCCGTCAAACAGCAGTGTTAACGCACTGTTGTGTTTCGGGTTGAAGGGCATTGTAGCCAGAGTAACTACTGGACATATTGAGACTTAGCATCTTATGTCTCAGGATGGCGAGCGCAGTGAAATGCCAAGCATTGTTTTGTAATTCAAGGTGTTGTTTGGTTTTGCTACTGTTCATGAGCGGTCGTATCGCTTACCATCAGGCGAACGGCATGCTCGTCTCGCCATTCATAGCAATAAAAAAAAATGAACATAGTAGGGCCCCTAGGCTGATACAATGGTAGTTGCTAACTCGGTTGAGTCGAAAATGTATTAAAATAGTCTGTTTGAATCTGTCTTGTTTTCATAAACAAATCATAGTAACATTCGTCACGATTGAAGGAAACGTCTATCACTAGAAACATTGATCTTTCATTCATTTGAACAGGAAATTGTGTCTCATCTACTATCTATTGTGGTGAAATGTGGAACCACAAATAAAATTTAGAAAAATATATATTTAACGGATTGTTTGACAATGTTTCCATAATAGTATTTTTTTATTGCTATGTATGGCGAGACGAGCATACCACTCGTCTGATGGTAAGCGATACGACCGCTCATGAACAGTAGCAAAACCAAACAACAACTTGAATTACAAAGCAATCCTTGACATTCCACTGCGCTTACCATCCTGGGACATGAGATGTTAAGTCTCAATATGGCCAGTAGTTACTCTGGCTACAGTATGTAATAAAAATGAAAACTATTTGCAACAAACATTTTGCTAAAGTCAATGACGTTTTACAAATAGACACGTCATACACTAACATAATGGCACAAAAAAATGGCGCGATGCGATAAAACGCGATGAATAGACATCGCTAGTTACGTAACAATAAGTGCCGCACTGTTATTGGCTAAAGCGCGTGTGACGTAGCACCAAGCATCAAGTACGGGATGACGTGGCGAGAGTTGTCAAACGTCGCCATGAGAGCGACTTTAATAATTTTATTTCATAAAAAAATAAATTTGTGTGTACTTGCGCACTAAATAAAATATTTATTTTGTTTCACAGTTTCAGAATAATTTGTACGTTATTTTAAATCAGTCTAATCTATTTTTCCGCAATTGGTTTTGAGAATACAAATAGTCAGAGAAACGTGTATCCGCGCCACTGGTTGAAGCGTGACTGATTGCACGTGAGGCAATTACCTCTCAATCGTCTTGCCATTATAAAGCTCGGACAACGCATCTATGCTTTATAAACATCTTAGGCTAAAGTCCATTAAAGTTACGTATATTCCATCACGGGAATGGCATGCTCGTCTTGCCATTCATTGTAAATTTAAAAAAAACCGTGGTTGGTAAGAAATCAGAGCCCGCTACGATCTAAACACAAATGAAAGAATTTACAAACAATTTATCCAATTTGATTTTTTTCTTTGTTTGAAAATGGAAATATCTTTGACGTCATGGGAGCAAATGTTGATTTGATCGTGCCAAAGTTAGCCTAAATGAAGATAATTTTGTATTTGTGCCACCTACGAATGGAATTACTCGTGATCTGTCAAACAAAGGTCATGAAATCTTTGTCTTTTCGGAGTATTATGTTTTGTATTTTTTTTTTTGTTTGGTTTCGGTTTGTTGTATTTTTTTTATGTGTGCAATAAAGATGTAAATAAATAAATAAATAATAAAATATGTTATCTTAGATTTACGCGAATGTTACACATTGAAATTAAACTATTATTTACGAATTTTATCGCGGATTTGACGGAGTTCCCCCTTACCACGAGAGCTGTAAAGTAATCGAAAAGTCGGAAAGTTAAAGAATGAAAAAAATAAACCAAATCCACAATAAAATCCGTAACTAATAGTTCTATTTAAACTTTCGGAGTACTTTTTATGCTGGCCCGGCATGATGACTACACTGTGCCGATGATATGAGCAAATGCTGTCCAGGCAAAGTATTGAATGGCATCATAAAAAGTAGCCTATGTATTAATCTCGGGGTTCGGCGATATTTTACTGGTGGTAGGTCTCTCATATGTGAGAGGCCATCTGGGTGGGTACCACCGCAGTGTCTATTTCTCCCGTAAAACAGCAGTGTAAATGCACTGTTGTGTTTCGGGTTGAAGGGCATTGTAGCAAGAGTAACTACTGGACATATTGAGACTAAACATCTTATGTCTCAGGATGGCGAGCGCAGTGGAATGCCAAGCATTGCTTTGAAATTCAAGGTGTTTTTTTGGTTTTGCTACTGTTCATGAGCGGTCGTATCGCTTACCATCAGGCGAACGGCATGCTCGTCTCGCCATTCATAGCAATAAAAAAAATTCGTACCAAATTTCATCATAAATGATCCAGCCGTTTCAAGCGGGAAGTTTCCTTAGTGATCCCATGGAAACACTACGTTTTTGAGGGAGGAAAACTAGCCTATGTGTTAGTGTCGGGAATCAGCTATATTCATACCAAATTTCATCAGAATTGATCCAGCCGTATAAGCGGGAAGGTTCCTTAATCATCCCATGGGAACACTAACTCTTCGGGATAAAAAGAAGCCTAGGTGTTAATACAGCTTACTTCATACCAAATGTCTTCAAAATTGGTCTCGACGTTTGAAGATGAAGATGTAATAAACACACAAACTTGTGACTTAATATTATTAGTAGGAAGTAGAATATCTTTCGGTGAATGATCTATTTATGTTGTTATTGTAATTTAACATATTGTAGCGTTGAAATACACGATAACACCTTATTATTTATTCAAAAACTAGTTTTCTCGTAAGTTTTATAAAATTGCTAATTTATTTTACATTAATCTATCGAATGTAGATTAAATTGGAATTAGTTGAATATGTGTTTCTACTAACATTTATTATTAGATAATTATTGGAGTTTTTATGGGAAAGCAAGAAAAATATTATCTACACTGACATTCCTTACAATGGACATACTGGGTATATCAAGACTGCTACCGAAAACGAAGCCGGGTGGTAGTTTTAGTGACTACAAACACAATGCAACTAAAAATTTCGCTAAGAAACGCGACAATTTTTTTAAATGTTTTTTTAAATATCATCATTTTTGGGTGGCAAATCCATAGCTTTTGCTAAAATAATAGTTTAAACTCTTTTATACCTTATTTTTAAATTAGTATTTATAAATAAAAGGGTATATACTATTATTTTATGAAAAAAAATTATTTACCAACCAAATACGACCATAGGAATAACATTTTAAAAAACAAATCGTCGTTTTTTTTTGCAGCACATTCTATTGCATTGGGTTTGAAGTCACTAAAACTACCACCCGGCTTCGTTTTCCGTAGCAGTCTTGTTATACCCTGTATAGCTTGGCATAAAAGAGTTTTTATTGGGGGCGCTAAGATCGGATTTAATATTAATATGTTAAATAATTAGATAGGTACTTCTTATTTTTTATTGTTATTGATAGACTCTTTGTTTATTTTATATCAAACAAACAAAATTCATGATGTTTGGTTTTGCTACTGTCCATAAGTATATACCTACATCACTACATAGTATAAAACAAAGTCGCTTTCTCTGGCCCTATGTCCCTTTGTATGCTTAAATCTTTAAAACTACGCAACGGATTTTGATAAGGTTTTTTTTATAGATAGAGTGATTCAAGAGGAAGGTTTATGTATATAATACTTCGATCAAATATACACTAGATACACAGTTCCCTGTAAAAGTTCTGTTAAAAAGTGGCACCGATGCATGACATTAAAAAAAGTAAACCAAAAAGATCACATATTCCAAATATATTACCACAAATTCCACCTTATTCCTGGAGCATAAAGTAGTTTTTCACATAATATTGTCTAAAGTTATGCGACGTTTTAGAAGCAACGGTCGGTGCGTGACTGAAGGCGAAAGAGTGCGTAAAGCACTCTTTTTTGGTGCCATTTTCTATGCGCTCATGTTGTATCTAGTGTATATTTGATCGAAGATATAATACGTACATATTATTGTAAAGAAATCTATATGCACCCGGGCGAAGCCGGGTCGGGCCGCTAGTACTAAATATAACGAATACTAGGACTTTACTAGAATTAGATATGTTTCAACTAAATGATAACAAATATCTTTCGCACGTACTATTAACTTCAATAATCCGAGAATCAGATGTAAATAATGCAGTTACGATTTGAGTTGGCAGAACGCCAGGTGGCTTAGTTTTGAGTCATACTTACACTGATGTTTAATTTGTTGTGAAATATTATTTTTCTTACACTTCTACTGGTGGTAGGTCTCTCATATGTGAGAGGCCACCTGGGTAGATACCACCGCAATGTATATTTCTCCCGCCAAACAGCAGTGTAAATGCTCTGTTGTGTTTCGGTTTGAAGGATATTGTAGCCAGAGTAAATACTGGACATATTGAGACTTAACATCTTATGTCTCAGGATGGCGAGCGCAGTGGAATGCCAATTGTTTTGTAATTCATGGTGTTTGGTTTTGCTACCGTTTATGAGCGGTCGTATCAGGCGAATAGCATGCTCGTCTCACTATTCCTGGCAATAAAAAAACATGTATTACCAACAGAAACTGGCTTCTTCTACAGCCGACTTCACATACTTATGTACTGTATCAGCCCATATTCATCCCACTGCAGGGCACGGGCCTCCTCTGCAATCGACAGTACGATTGAGAGTGGTTAGTACAGTCCACCACGCTGGCCTAGTGCAGGCGGACTTTACCTACCATAGAAATTCTTACAAATCGCTATGATATGCGGGGGGTGATAAAATTAAAAAACACGTAAGTACTCAATATCTTCGGCAGCTTTTAACCGATTTAAGTGATTTATTTTTCATTGGAAAGAACGTATTGACAGGTTGATCCCAGGAATACAACATGAAGATCTGATGATCATGTTCGGACCTGGAGAGTGGAACTCTTCAAAATGTAGTAGATTGCCAATGATTCTTTTAGCATTGGGTATAAAAGCTAAGCTACAGTGGGGGAAGGAAAAGATTATGAGCGACCCGCCTTCAATATGTTACGCATACATATATTTTGATTTGTCTAATTTGCTAGTCAAGTCATTAAATTAATTAATGAACACGTACAAGTACAATGAAATTAATATTATTTGTTTTGTTTCATTGCGGTGGTACTTTTTATTTATTTATTTTTCGTTTATTGGTTTTTGTTTTGAAGTCGGTTTTTTTTTGTTACTGTATTAACAACCAACAATATTCAATTATATATTCAATCAACCGGGTGGTCAGTGACTAAACAAAAATATTGTCTAATTAGCTGTGCCCGCGACTTCGTCCGCGTGGAATTTCACAAAAATTGTATTTTTCTAAAATATTTTTTTTTCTAAAATAAATGTAACCTTAGTTACTCCTTATTATATCAGCTACCTCACAATAAAAGTCCCGTCAAAATCGGTCCAGCCATTTCAGAGATTAGCCGGAACAAACAGACAGACAGACAAAAAAAATTCTAAGGTCATTTTCGTTATAGGTATCGTGTATATAACGATATGTAGTTGGACATATTTTTATTTTCACTTTACAAACAGACACTCCAATTTTATTTACTGTATTAACCACCAAATCATTCAATCAACCGTGTGGTCAATGACTAAACAAAAATATTGTCTAATTCCTCGTGATTATAAAGTTTGTATAAAATCGGGTGAGAGATTCATTATGACTAACTGAATAATTTACCGACGAATACACTTTCTTCTCAATACTCGTGTGGATAATGTAGATAAAAATAAACACGTGAAAATCATTCTCCGAACGGCCTAGTTGTTTGGCACCGTGCCTTGAATATACAAACAATGTTCCAAGAATGTGATTCAGCGGGAAGTAATACAGTAATACCTGGCAGATAAACATTTGACGATCTTTATCTATCACTTTTTTAACTGTAAAACGGAACGCACTGATCTTCGATCAAATATACACTAGATACAACATGAGCGCTTAGAAAATGGCACCAAAAAAGAGTGCTTTAAGCACTCTCTCGCCTTTAGTCACGCACCGACCGTTGCTTCTGAAACGTCGCATAACTTTAGACAATATTATGTGACAAACTACTTTAAGCTCCAGGAATAAGGTGGAATTTGTGTTAATATATTTGAAATATGTGATCTTTTTGTTTACTTTTTTTAATGTCATGCATCGGTGCCACTTTTTAACAGAACTTTTACAGGGAACTGTCTAGTGTATATTTGATCGAAGGCACTGATAATCCAAAATCTATTCTATCTGTGGTAGGTTTCTCATATTTGAGAGGCCGCCTGGGTAGGTACCATCGCGATATTTCTCCCGCCAAACAGCTTTTATGTACTGTTGTGTTCCGGTTTGAAGGACATTGTAGCCAGAGTAACTACTGGATATATCGAGACATAAAACATTATGTCTCAGGATGGCGAGCGCAGTGGAATGCAAAGCATTGCTTTGTTATTCATAGTGCTGTTTGGTTTTGCTACTGTCGCGTCGCTTACCATCAGGCGAATAGCGCACTCGTCTTGTCATTCAAAGCAATAAAAGAAAATGAATTAAATGTAGGTAAAAATATATATTTTCAATAAATATAAACATATTTACGACCCACCTCCGGAGTTCTTGGAAAAATGAACTTGAAGTCCAATAAAAAAGATATTGTTGTCTTCGGCTCTGTGAACAAATTGTAAAATGTTATGATAATTATTTTATTTTATAAAAATCTGTCGCCCGGGATAAAACAGGAAACAGTTTCAGGACTGCCTCGGTGGCGTAGTTGTACCACGGTACGGTCACAAAGCTGAGGTCTCAGGTTCGAATCCCGGGTTGGGCAAAGTGATAATGGATTTTTCTATTCATTATCAGCCCGGAGTCAGGAATTTGTGCCTGATATGGCGATAGGTTCGCCACCTATCACATTGTGGGACGGAACATACAAAGCGAAACGTGGGTGCCCTGGCACCTCTGCCTACCCCTTCTGGGAAAAAGGAGTGAGTTTATGTATGTAGTTTGAGGACAAACCATAAAAAATGCTATAATGAATTTTAAGCTGATTATATTTCAGGATTAACGATATTTTAAAATACCGATATTATGAATAGGCATTCTCTTTTTTATTTATAGTTCCGAATTTCGCCGCAGGCCTATAAATTATAGACGATCTGTACATTGTTTTGACTATGCAAGTCGGAACGATAGAACAAAGTGACAATATAAACGACTTCCATTAAATTTATTTGCGTACCTGTGTTATTTACGAGTTGGCGTTGATTTTAAGTGGTATATTTTATTTTCTCTCGTCGTAAAATTGACGGTAATAAATCACATATATTATTTGCATTTCTTTTTTATTGTCTACTTTTAGTTGTTTAATGTAGATAGGTCGTATAAATAAGTGAATAATAGTTGATTTTTATTGTATTCTTATTTCATTGATATATGAACAGGGCGGAAAGCGCGTAAAAGTTTTTACCTACGTAAGTGGTGCGCGCGCTCCAGTACATCTCTAGTGGAGCTTTACTGAAATTAGTCGTCGCTCGCTACGGTTTTGAAATTCTTGTGTTATGACAGAAAGTGAAATAAAAATTAAGATAATATTTTTTTATCACCGTTTAGACGAAATCTATTAAATCAAGTTAATTTAATATTTAACTTAGCGCAATTTTCACCATCATGTTTTTGACACTTCAAATGTACTGAAGGACCAACCCTTAGTTTTTAAATCAGTGACTTAATTATTTTATCATTTTTCGGGGATCATTTAAAATGTTGAAAACAAAAAAATTACTAAGAACTTGGTGGCCTGTTGGTAAACGGACCAGACGCGGCTGCCAACATGTTCACGGTGGTCGCGGGTTCGAATACCAGGGCACACCGCTGACTTTTCCGAGCTATGTGTGTATTGATAGTCAATCACCACGCACTTTAAACATCGCGAGGAAACCTGCAAACTATAGCGATTTTTTTTAATTTCTTTGGTATGTAAAGGCCTCCAACTCGCACTAACCAAGCGTGGTGGACTGTACTAACCACTCTCAATCGTACTGTCGATTGTAGAGGAGGCCCGTGCCCTGCAGTGGGACGTATATGGGCTGATACAGTAAAGTATTATTGTATGTAGGTTTCCTCACGATGTTTTCCTTCACTAAATAACGTAGTGATTGACTATCAATACACATGACTCCAAAGGGTCAGAAAGTCTTTGAACCCACGACCACCGCGCCTCAACCAATATGCCATTACGCACCATATATAAATAAATAAGATTTATTTACTAACAGAATACCGAAAAGTTATAACCTACAAACAAAATTTATGCTTTGGTGTAGACAGTTTTATTACGTCGTTTTATGTATTTTCAGATTACTGATATTTTAAGATTGTAGTTACTAAGGGAAAATATGGTAAATATATCTATACTAATATTATAAAGCTGCAGAGTTTGTTTGTTTGAACGCGCTAATCTCTGGAAATACTAGTCCGATTTGAATGATTCTTTCAATGTTAGGTAGTCCATTTATCGAGGAAGGCTATAGGCTATATATCATCACGCTATGACCTATAGGAGGAAAGCAGTAGTGATATTTCTAGCAAATACGAGGAAATTTTGTTCGTTTTTCGTGGTCTGATTGGTCGATATTCTAAACTGATAGTCAGAATTAAACATTTTGATCGCCATTTTAGAACGTGTATGCACCCGGGCGGTGCCGGGCCCGACCGCTAGTTATTAATAAACACATAAGCCCGCACCGAGAGATATATGTGTGCGATCCACTAATATCTCTTTCGGGTCTGAGTGTTTGTGAGACTGAGAAGTCTCTCGTAGTTCCTGATACCCGCGACATAAGACTCGATCTTAGTGTGGGGTCAGGACTATGTGTGTGACTGTTGGGTGTTATTTATTTTTAGAGGTACTTAATATACTTTTTTATGCATAGGTGAAGCAAACGAGCAAACAGCCTGGTAAGTGATCACTGCACATGAACATCCACAACGCGCGGATCATGGATGTGTTGCCGGACCAACACATCGGGAGGAGAGCGGAAAGTAAAAAGGATGGGAAGAGAAAAGGGGTATTTGGCATCTGGCATTCTCACTCACCGAACGAAACGCGACAGCTAAACTGTCCGGTTAAGATATACAAATTAACTTTGACCTCACAGTCTCCCAGCCTCCATGGCTGCTCCGTTAGACGCCAACTGTGAAACGAGGGACCGTTAGTTCCACCACCGAGACAAATTTTTGTGTGACCCAAACGCATTTGTTTGGGTCTGGGTGTTTGTGAGACGGAAAAGTCTCTCTTATTTCTAATACCTACAACACAAGATATATGTGGCTGTTGGGTGTATTTTAATTTACTTAGATCATTATTTGTGTGATCTACAAATATTTGTTTCGGGTATATTTGTAAGACCGAAATGTCTCTTGTAGTTTCTGATACCCACAACCTCCCACAACATAAGACTTTATCTTGGTGTAGCGTCAGGACTATGTATGTGACATATATATACATAAACTCACGCCTTTTCCCAGAAAGAGTAGGCAGAGCCTGCTGATAATGAATAGTAACATGCAATATCATTTTACTGCTGGTAGGTCTCTCATATGTGAGAGGTCATCTGGGTAGGTACCACCGCAATGTCTTTTTCTCCCGTCAAACAGCAGTGTAAATGCACTGTTGTGTTTTGGATTGAAGGTCATTGTAGCCAGAGTAACTACTGGACATATTGCGACTTAACATCTTATGTCTCAGTATGGCGAGCGCAGTTGAATGCCAATCATTGCATTGTAATTCAGTGTTGTTTAGTTTTGCTACTGTTCATGAGCGGTTGTATCTCTTACCACCAGGCGAACAGCATGCTCGTCTCGCTATTCATTGCAATAAAAAAAATCCCGACTGCCGTACTTTACACTTCCCATCCATCCTTTGGGTGTGAAAGAGAATCAAATATATTTCAATTCCTTCCGCCGTAGTGTGAAGAGGCATCTTAGCAGGCCGGCATAATTGTATCTATTAGCATGGGACTGCCGTCCGATGCCAATGGATGTTCTGCCTGGGCGGCATTTGCGCTCACCATCAGGCGCAATGCGGCCACTATGCCGGGCCAAAAAACATAACTTCCCACGGGAAAACTACATTTTGTCGGGATGAAAAGTAGCTTAAGTGTTAATCTAGGTTTTCAGCTACCATCATACCAAATTTCGTCAAAATTGGTTAAGCGGTTTAGGCGTGAAGAGGTTAAACACATAATCTTTCGCATTTATAATATACTAGCGGTCCGGCCCAGCTTCGCCCGGGTACAAATAGATTTCTGTACAATAACATGTACGTATTATACATATAAACCTTCCTCTTGAATCACTCTATCTATTAAAAAAAACCGCATCAAAATCCGTTGCGTAGTTTTAAAGATTTAAGCATACAAAGGGACATAGGGACAGAGAAAGCGACTTTGTTTAATACTATGTAGTGAAGTAGGATATTCTAAAATAAAATCGCTGCCAAAATACATGTTGTGAACACACGTATGTTATACTCAGTTTTATTAACTCACAAGAGAATACTCAAAAGCCAGCTGACAGTAGCAGTTTATGGGTAATTAAATTTATGTATTCAGAGAATTTATTGACAGTGCCGACATACGTTATTATGAAGATTTTGTTAGTTTCATCTCAAATTACTATACTTACCAGTAATAGCTCCGTTGAAAAAGTATAGTATTAGAAAATCGAATGGTTAAAACAGAAACTTTAAATCCATTGGCCATGGAATATATAATAGACTTTTCGAAGTTAAGTGGGCATTTAGTTATTTTTTGGTTATTTTATAGGTCCGGCAAACGTACAAACAGACATATAAAACATAGACAGACTTGTAAATTACACAGTTAATTATATAGATGGTATTTTGTGATTATGGCGCATTTTTAAAGAATAATTTCCTTGAAATATACTTATACTGAAAACTCCTACACTTTTGTCATAATACAACATTGCTAAGGTAATTTTGTCAGGCGCCATCTTAATAAAACTTGATGCCGTTTCAGAAGTTCGGCGAAAAAATGTTGGTAAAACGGCCATGTTTTTCCCACCAACCCTTTGTTATTGTGACCGCTAAGAGTTACTAATGTGTTTAAAAATATATCTGCCTCTCTTTAGGCACAGGAAGTCCACTGCTGAAGATGGGCCTCCCCCAAGGATCTCCACATCAACCTGTTGGAAGCGTGCGCTAACTTCCCGCAATCTTGGCAAGGTCATCTGTCTTTTAAATGGACATTTGAAAGTTCCTTTACTAGTGCATTTAAACTTTTAGTTATACCCACTTTACTGGGGAGGGAAGTAGGCAACTGCTTATCCTATGTGTTTGTTTAAGTTCTACTTTTTTGGGACGTTTGTAAAAATATGGTAGCAAAGGAGAACGCCCATTCATAGTATCGGTAAAAATATCGTAGATCCCGATACCGATACTGCTTAAAATTCAGTAGGTATAGAATTTTCTATGGTTTGTCCTTAAACGTTTTCCTGTTTTATCCCGGGCGACAGATTTATAAAATAAAGTAATTATCATCACATTTTACATTTCTTTCACAGAGCCAAAAACAAAAAATATTTTTATTGGATTTCAAGTTCATTTCTCCAAGAACTCCGGGCCTGGGTCGCAATTATGTTAATATTTGTTGAAAATATATACACAAAGTTAGGTTTCGTCGAGGCACAAAGGTCTTCGGACTGATACTAAGTTTCATACCTAGTAAAATGGGCATTATCCATTGCATAACGCAGAGTTATTTTTAACCGACTTCAAAAAAGGAGGAGGTTCTCAATTCGACTGTATGTTGCTTTTTTTGTTCTAAGCAGGTAATTTTCCATTGGCGATATTAGAAAATTCATATTTTTCGTTCTGATTAATATCGAAGCGTTTTAAAGACAAGCTAGTGTTCGTACCATTTTTTTTAAATTACAAGTACAGTCTTTCCCGCTCACACACCCAACACTGCAATCCTGTCAGCCAGGACCAACAGTGGCACGCAAAGAGTTGACACCGAGCTCCAGAGATCGGCGAGTTTCTTAGAAATCCTAAATAAATGTTCTGCGCAGTGGTAAGTCGCGCAGAGCCACCCCGATTTGCGATTGGTCGGTTGAACTACCCTTATTATTTGACAGAGCTGCAGGTTTGCCAATTTATGAAAGTTTTTCCAAGTTTTGGGGTAAATAGTTCAAAATGAAATATATTTTACTTGTATTATAAAATTAATCAAATTTTAAGTTTACGTAAGTACTATTTATAGGAATGCATACAAAAAGCTTAAACCATAAAAAAAAAATAACGTTAATCAACATGCAAAAACATCGTGAGGAAACCTGCATATCATATCGATTTGTAAGTATTTCTATGGTATGTAAAGTCCGCCAACCTGCAGTAGGCCAGCGTGGTGGACTGTACTATCCCCTCTCAATACTCTCGATTGTAGAAGAGGCGCGTGCCCTGCAGTGGAATGTATATGGGCTGACAGAGAAGACTAATTCAACATATATACCAAACACTATATATATACATAACAAATAAACATAAATGCATTACTTTTAAGGGTAAATGTATTTAGTAATTGGCAACACTACACCCACCCGGCAGTATCGATTCGGCTCTCGTCGAAGCGGGTTGGTTGGCTCGAATCACAACAATATGCCATCATGTGTTATGAAAATGTGCAAACATTATACCACAAAAACAACCAAAGGTGACGGGATTACTTACCATTCGTAAGTATGTAGACAAATTATTAGGAGATTGTCCCGCCCTCACACCCACCACTGTAATTCCTGTGTCGCAGGATCAACAAGCACGCAATGTAATGACACCGAGCATTGAAGCTCGGCAAGTTTTTTTTTTATTGCAAGGAATGGCGAGACGAGCATGCCGTTCGCCTGATGGTAAGCGATACGCTCATAAACAGTAGCAAAACCAAACAACACCTTGAATTACAAAGCAATGCTTGGCATTCCACTGCGCTCGCCATCCTGATACATAAGATGTTAAGTCTCAATATGTCCAGTAGTTACTCTTGCTACAATGTCCTTCAATCCGAAACACAACAGTGCATTTACACTGCTGTTGGACGGGAGAAATAGACATTGCGGTGGTACCTACCCAGATGGCCTCTCACATATGAGAGACCTACCACCAGTGAAGTCTCCGGGAATGTCTAACTTGTCTTTAACCCGCAACGAAATTAATCAGAAAGTGACATTAATATGAAGAGTTGGAAATAAATTATTGATATATCTAGACAAACTAGAAAAGAAAATATTTATTAAAGAAAACGAATCAAAAATAATACAGTGTAGATATCTTTTTGTCGGACCATATATGTTCCACTGTTGGGTCTCTACAATCGAGAGTACGATTGAGAGGGGTTAGGCCATGTAGCCCTGTTTAATTTATGTAAAGATATGATTTCTATATTTTTAAAGGTAAACGGCGCTAATTAATTGGATATCAAATGGTACTTTGATTAACTATGAAATATAATATGACAATATTTGTGCATATACCGTAATTCTAAATTATTGAAAAATACTCATTATGTGTAGATAATCTCAAATATGAACACTTTAACCTGCAAAATCACGAATTATTTAATCCCTAGTCACCCCTATGTTTGTATTCATCCCATTTGTACACTGACAATTGACATAATATCAATTTTGTAAATCGTTTGCACAGGTCATCTGTACAGTACATGTAATACATGATATATGACATTAATACATAAACTCACGCCTCTTCCCAATAGGGGTAGGCAGAAATGCTACTAGTACACCCACATTTCGCCTTGTATTAGGCTGTCAATAATGAATACAAAAATCACTTTTCTCAACTCGAGATTCGAACCCGACGCCATAGCTTTGCAATCATACCGTAGTGCAATTGCGCCACCGAGGCAGTCACACATGATATATGAGCGAAAGAGAAATATGCTAAACAATAATGTGACAGAGATAGATATAATTGACCCTTAGAGTATTTATAATATAGAGGGTGCGCTGGTACTTCAAAAACGTAGATAAAAATGGTGATGCCGTGCCACCTTTTTCTGTCCTTCTATTGCCCATATACGTCCCACTGCAGGGCACGGGCCTACTCTACAATCGAGAGTACGATTGAGAGTAGCTAGGCCATATAGTCCACCACGCTGGCTTGTGCGGGTTAACGGACTTTACACACCATTAAAAATGCTATGCAGGTTTCCTCGCGATGTTTTCCTTCACCGTTATAATGCGTGGTGATTGACTATCAATACACACAAAAAAAATTGTATTCGTTCAGTTGTAAAGATTTATTTGGGGTACAAAAAATGTATTCTTTTTCACCTTAAAATTATTTTTGGTTTCCATGTATTATTTTTTCCTATACTGCGACCACCCATTTTTTTCATGATTCCGTACATTCCAGTCCATCTTAAGGTTGTCATGGAGAAATCGCCGAGAGCGATAAGACCACCGTTTGTTACACATGTAATCGCTTTGTGTTACTATTTCTGTATTTGTGTGGTGTACAATAAAATATTTATAAATAAATAAATAATATAATATTGGTTCCAGATTCCCATCCAACAAAGAGCGATGGACCCAATGGGTGGAAATTGTGCGCAAACAAAGGAATGAAGACTATTGGCAGCCCACCACGACCGCTCGGATATGCTCCGATCACTTTAAAGACGAGGACAAGTACAAATCTAGTGGGGGACTGACTTTACTGAAAGCCACTGCGTTCCCTATAGGAGAGGTAATTTAATTAATTAATTACTTGCCAAACAGCAGAGTAAATGCACTGCTGTGTTCCGGTTTCAAGGACATTGCAGCCAGAGTAACTACTGGACATATTGAGACTTAACATCCTATGTCTCAGGACGGTGAGCGCAGTGCAATGCCAAAAATTGATTTTTAATTCTTGGTGTTTGGTTTTGCTACTGCTCATGAGCGGTCGTATCGCTTACCATCGGGCGAGCGGCATGCTCTTCTCACCAATTCATTGCAATATAAACCCTTATTTTATCAATTATCGCGCACTTTGATGGTAAAGGAAAACATCGTGAGAAATCATACATACTATAAAGATCAAAAAATATTTTTGAATGTAAGTTAGTTCCGCCAACCCGCAATAGGTCAGCGTTTTGGACTATGGACTTACCCTACTAAGTCGAACTCTTGATTATAAAATACGCCCATACCCTGCAATGATAAAACCAGCAGTAATCATTGGCATCAATGTTCTTCAAAACAGAGCACAATAATATTTACAATTCTACTTAGAGGCGGAATAAATAAATTTTATCATTACTTTGCCGAGTTAGAACAAAAAAGAATATTCAATATATTTTATCGCTAACGGCCTTATTCATAACGGTTTTAAAACTCATTTTAGTTATCGAATGTTTTGTTTTCTTCTTTATCAGCCCATATACGTCCCACTGCAGGGCACGGGCCTACTCTACAATCGACAGTACGATTGAGAGTGGTTAGTACAGTCCACCACGCTGGCCTAGTGCGGGTTAGCGGACTAACATACCATAGAAATTCTTATAAACCGCAATGGTATGCAGGTTTCCTCACGATGTTTTCCTTCACCGTTTTAGTTTTGTTTTGTTTTCTTCGCTCATACTGAATCCAAAAGTCGTTCGAAAGGACAAACCATACGTTAATTAAAATAGATTTGAAAATAAATAAGATCGTTGGTCTTTCGGGTTTTCTTTCACCCTACAGCTTTTATGAAGGTATTTCGTTAATTTATTTTAGTTCATTTCAGAAAGTCTCCGTGGCGCATTTGATTAGACGCTGGTTGTGAAACAGGTCGCGGGTTCGATCCCAGCACTGAGACAAATGTGTGCGGCCAACAAATATTTGTCTCAGGTCTGGGTGTTTGTGACTGAAAAGTTCTTCGTAGTTTCTGATTTACGACACAAGACTTACAGCCGCTGCTAATAAACAATCCCAATCCGATATTTGTCGTATGAGATTGACAGCTTAATCTTTTTCCTGATAGTATATTGCCAATAATCAATCTCAGTAGTGAAAAATAGCAACATGGTAAATGACAAATCGAAAAGTAGAAAACGATCCAGATCGACTTCAATCTAATTTTTTCGATTGATTATTGGCATCGGCCGTTAATGGATCTTAATGTGGGGTCAGGAGTATGTGTGTGACTGTTGGATGTTTTTATTATTATTTTCATACTAATATTAAATATTTTTTCAGCCTATATACCTGCCGGCTCCGCCAAGTCCAAGCAGTCTTCTGGAGGAAACATTGAATGATTTGGGCGAGATACTAGACACTCCCCAAGAAACTGCTCTCAAAAAACACATAAAAAGACTAAAAAAAGACAAAGAGAAATGGATATTCAGAACTAAATATTTCAGGAAAGCAAATAAAAAGTTAAAAGAACGCATAGACAAGTTAAATAAAGTGTTAGATTATTTTAAAAGTAAGAATTATATAACTGATGAACATATTGTAGAAGCTAGTCAGATACTTGTATAATATTTTATGAAATTTCTATGAGGAAAAGTGAAAAATTATGATAATTTCCCCGAAAATTAACACTGTGTTATGTTAAAAGTGTTTTTTTTTACAATTAATGACGAGATGAACTTGCCGTTCACCTGATGATAAGCGATACGACCGCTCATGAACAGTAGCAAAACCAAAATATTAAACAACACCTTAAATTACAAAGCAATGCTTGGTATTCCACTGCTCTCGCCAATCTAAGACGTCATGTTAAGTCTCAATATGTCCAGTAGTTACTCTGGCTACAATGTCCTTCAATCCGAAACACAATAGTGCAAATACACTGCTGTTTGGCGGGAGAAATAGACATTGGTGGTACCTACCCAGATGGCCTCTCACATATGAGAGACCTACCACCAGTAACTGAGGCAAAAGAGATAAGTCAGGATCGAACGAAGTGATTTATAGTCTCTGCCTACTCCTATAGGACACAGGCTTGACTGTATATACGTATATTAAAATATGGGTTGTGATTTAAAAAATCCTTATCTCAAATAAAAATTAAGTTAAGTAAACTCACCTACTTTTAACCACCGCATGATTATAAAAAGTTATGAATGTGCGTGTTCATCAAAAAAATCACTTGAAAGAAAAAAGTATATCACACCTTACCTTACAGAGACCTAACTAAAAAATCTTATTTTTTGGGAAACGTTCTTTAAAGATTTGTAACATAAGAAATGTTGTACTTATGGAAGATACATCGAGAAGACCGAAGTATACATCTTTCTGTCTTTCACGCGTCAATAGGTCCTTCTTTAAGGGTCGATGGAGATTGTCATTTTGAGCCAATATATGATTAAAAGCCAAAATCTATTTTTTTTTTTATTAGTTCACTTTAATTCTAAATGTGCGATATGTAGTTTTAAATAAAACTTTAAAAAAGTCTACTAATAAGATATAAATTTTAAAATCGGATTGTAATTAAATTGATTTCAATGTTTATTTTTTATTTATCGATATTCTAATAAAATGTTTATAACCAAATAATGTGGGATATAAAAATATTGTATATAAAATCAGCGAATTGTTAGGCATAAATAACTTTAAGGGATAAATGTCTAGTCTGATAAATTACTCTATACCGAGTATATCAAGACTGCTACCGAAAACGAAGCCGGGTGGTAGTTTTAGTGACTACAAACACAATGCAACTAGAAATTTTACAAAGAAATGCGACTGTTTTTTTTTTATTATTTAAATATCGTCATTTTTGGGTGGGAAATCCATAGTTTTTGCTAAAATAATAATTTAAACTCTTTTATACCTTGGAGTCTTCTCTAAATAAAAGGGTATACACTATTATTTTACGAAAAAAATGTATTTACCATCCAAATACGAACATATACAAAAAAATAACAAAAAAACTGTCGCTTTTATTTCCAACATTTTCTGTTCAGACACAATGTCTGAAGTCGCTTAAACTGCAACCCGGCTTCGTTTTCGGTAGCAGTCTTGAGATACCCGGTATGTTCTGCACAAGTATTTCGCATGATTATTTATGATAGTAATATTAACAGTATTCACGTATTTACAAGATAAACTATTGCTTGTGTCGTCTACACACTATATTGATAATAGGGAATATGCATGTCATTTTTTTGTATTCTGTATGTATTTAAATTATCGGAAAAAATATATGGCTTTAAAAATATCAATGAAAAAAGTGCAAAAAAAATATGAAAACTGCTATCAGTTTCGAAGTATTTAAACGCCATTTTGGCGCGAACTCGCTGTGACGTCAGAGTCTACTATGTCAACAACGTAGAGTTTGGATTAAGTGTCTTTCATTAATTGCTACAGAACTGTATTTCGTCACAAAATAATCGTTTTTTTTTTAAATAATATAAATATTACAAACGTAAAACAATATACCCAAGAAGCTAATACTTCATAAGATAGTGTACTCTGTCGTCACTGTCCTTTTCAAGCATAGCCCCGCGTTTCGAAAAAATTGCGCGGCAAATTTGAAATGTCATTTTTTAAGTATCTATTTTACCGATTTAGAGTCGATGAATTTAAAAATATCTTTAAGGTACATTTCTATATCAATAAAGATAAATATATATATAATATATATATATATATATGACTCATTATGGAGTCTCGTGCAAAAAAAAATATGGGTCCTAAATCCTAACTCGAAAAAAACCTACAAATTGTATGTATTATTAACCATATACGACTAAAATACTTCTATTCTTCGATCAAATATACACTAGATACAACATGAGCGCTTAGAAAATGGCCCAAAAAAAGAGTGCTTTAAGCACTCTTTCGCCTTCAGTCATGCACCGACCGTTGCTTCCAAAACGTCGCAGAACTTTAGACAATATTATGTGAAAAGCTACTTTAAGCTCCAGGAATAAGGTGGAATTTGTGTTAATATATTTGGAATATGTGATCTTTTTGTTTACTATTTTTAATGTCATGCATCGGTGCCACTTTTTAACAGAACTTTTACAGGGAACTGTGTATCTAGTGTATATTTGATCGAAGCTTCTATTCCCTAAAATATGATAAAATACATGTGATAATTTTTAAAATGTGTTTTATTCTCAATTTACTACCACTAAATTTGATTAACAATATTTCTTATTCATAGACATTTTCAAATCGTATTTTAGTTATCGAATGTTATGTCCTTTATTAATGACTTTTGAATTCATTTACAGCCGTTCTCAATAATCTATCTGTCTTTAACTAGGGATTTCATTACATATTTCGATGCATTTTACGTTTCAGTTAACAAAGATACAAAAATATAGATATGGTACATATGTTTATAGATAGCTAGGCAAGATAAATATATATGTCTATCTCTGTTTAATAAAGTGTAGCATTGAACCGACATAATAATGGTAGCCAGTTTAACCTCTAGTTACAGATAGATAGGATATAGAGAACGGCCGTTAGAGTGAAGAAGACACAACTTTGGAAAGTTAAAATAGGTTTTTAATCTGTCTAAGTATGTATAAGACTGCCTCGGTGGCGTAGTTGTACTAAGGTACGCTTGCAAAGCTGAGGTCTCGGGTTCGAATCCCGAGTCGGGCAAAGTGATATTGGATTTTTTCTATTCATTATCAGCCCGGAGTCAGGAATTTGTGGCCGATATGGCGATAGGCTCGCCACCTATCACATAGTGGGACGGAACATACTGGCGAAATGTGGGTGTTCAGGCACCTCTGCCTACCCCTTCTGGGAAAAATGGAGTACCAAATACAACAGAATACTAATTACTAATACTGAACATAGTACGCTTTTTTAGGTTACTCATTTTTGTTTTACCATCGGAGGCTTGGCTCTAGCTTTGTCAATGGAACGAAAATATTTCTATTAAAATTATTTGCGGTTTTTTGAATATTTAAATGAAAAAATGTAAGTAGTAATATATTGAAATTAGAAATTTAATATACGCAATTTTGTGATATAATATCTGGTATTTTAATTCATAAATAATTCCATGCTATTAATAGTAAATTCATAGTAATTCAGTAAGAGAGTTTTAAATCAGCTATTGAACAACAGATGGCAGTACACGGAATGAATTTGCACACATTTTAATTGAGACAATTTTGTGACTACTAATTACCTTTCATTATAAAATGTCCAACCTTATAGAAAAATTAGAAAAATATGTAATTTAACTTTCTCCGATCATAAGTTGCACTCGATAACAACGATAAAATAAATGTTAAGAAATGAAAATTCATTAATAAATCCCAGTAAATCATTTAAAAAATAAAATAAAGCTGATTTCTGAACCAATAAAGCATGAAACAATAAAAATGTACGCCATAGTAACTGTTTACTGCATTAACTAATAAATTCTGCATTTAATTTCTGCATAAGTTATAACCTCATTAAATATATTACATAAACTACGCGTAAAATAAAGCTATTTTGTTTTGTATTCACATAATAATTGCAAAATCCATTGATGCGAAAAAAATTGTCGCCGCTAGCGCCCTCTACAATGTCATAACGTTTTTTCTAATCTATTTTAAAATACACTAGCGTCCTTGCCGATATATTATGCGCATTTAAATGAAGAGACATAACCTGCCTCAACAACAAAAATGTTAAGCAAATAGAATAAATAAAACTAAAGTATGCTTGCGCGCGAGAAACTAAATAATGTGGTTTTTAGTATTGACTTTCGATGTAGTGGCGCCATCTTTGCCTGCAAATGTAAGTTTGTTGAATTATTTGAATCAGAGGTTTCCAAACTTTCTCTCCTAAACCCCTTATTATGTATTTTGGTTATGAATCTATTTATATGCTTGAGTTTTGACATTTGCAAATGCATTAACTTCAATCGTATTTTTGACGGTAAGTTTAGTGATTGCCTTAAAGGTTTTTGTAAACTTTAATTATGAAATGTATGTATGTAACATTTTTGACAGCCTCGGTGGTGTATTTATTTTCTGTGTTATCAGGTTTGAATCCCGGGTATTATCAGCCTGCAGTCTAGAATTTGTCCCCGATTTGGCAATGGAAAAACCTTGGTGTCCTAATAGCACCTCTACCTTCGATTTCTGGGAAAAGGTGTAATTTTATATATGTAGCATTTTTCTTATAAAGAATGAGGAGACGCGCAGGTCTCTTGTCTGATGGTAGATCATATGGTCAGATGGTAGATAAACAAGAGCATCACCACACAGAACTAATTATGCATGACAAGACTCTGGGTCAGCCCATATACGCTTCGATCAAATATACACTAGATACAACATGAGCGCTTAGAAAATGGCACCAAAAAAGAGTGCTTAAGCACTCTTTCGCCTTCAGTCACGCACCGACCGTTGCTTCTAAAACGTCGTAAAACTTTAGACAATATTATTTGAAAAGCTACTTTAAGCTCCAGTAATAAGATGGAATTTGTGTTAATATATTTGGAATATGTCGCACGCTTAGTATTAAACTGACCCAATCCAAAAAAAAGAGACAAGATAGAATAGATCTTATGTTACAAATCTTTAAAGAACGTTTTCCAAAAAATGATTTTTTTTAGTTAGGTCTCTTTAATACTAAGCGTGCGATGTGATCTTTTTGTTTACTTTTTTTAATGTCATGCATCGGTGCCACTTTTTAACAGAAGTTTTACAGGGAACTGTGTATCTAGTGTATATTTGATCGAAGCATATACGTCCCAATGCAGAAACGGTCACAGATACTACTGACAGATTCTCAAAGAAGATTAATCTACGTTGCCAACTTATAACTTACACGACGTCTGTCATGTCCGACTTTGTTGCCATTCCAGTAAAACTAATAATGACCTATGCGATCTCTAACATTTAATACATATAAGTAACATGTATGTATGTATCCCCCCGCCAGCCTGACTAAGGGTCGATAAAGACAACTTTGAGAAACGTGGACATAAATAGTTGTAAGGACGACGAAGGTGAAATTTATTTTTCATTTGTCAAGATGGATGGTAGACAGAACTGTATAAAAACTTTATAACATCCGCGTAATTTGAAATTCAATCAGTGGAAACTTTACGATGTCCCATTCATGCTTCTATTTGATTTATTTATGATGTCACAATTTTTTATTGCACGTCTGTCACAAATCACAATAGAAGAAATATTTACACGGTTTCGCTACTTGATAATAGATGGCGCTGTCAGCCGATTTGTAAATTCAAAATTACTTTATATTTGTATCAATTTTCAACAATAATTGTTTACTGGTGGTATGTATCATGTGTGAGAGGCCGCCTATATAGATACCATCGCAATGTCTTTTTTTCCCACCAAACACCAGTGTAAATACACGGTTGTGTTCGGGGCTTGAGAACATTGTAGCTAGAGTAACTACTGGACATATTGTGGTCTCAAGATGGCAGTGGAATGCCAAGCATTGCTTTGTAATTCAAGGTGTTGTTTGGTTTTGCTACTGTTCATGAGCGGTCGTATCGCTTACCATCAGGAGAATAGCATGCATTGTAGACGATACAATTAAAATATATTTTATCTTATTTTTAAAGTTTTCCCAAGTAGGTACTATTTTAGCAGTTACTTAAGAGTAAACTGTGAATATACATTAAAAAAATCTGACGAATTGAGAGCCTCCTTCTTTTTTTAATTCGGTTAGAACTGATTTTTTCGGTTAAAATTTATTTTTCTTTTAAACGGATTGGTTTTAAACTGGCCTTACATCTACTCTCATCCTTAGAGTATTTAGTATTTATTATGTAGAGGGAGGAGCGCTAAAATACTTTTGGGTCCTCAAAAACGTAGACATTTTCTTGTTCGTAATGTCGATAGCGTTTGTATATTAGTGAAAATTTAATTAATTATTTAACAATAAATTAATATGAATTCCTTTGATAACCGACATTATATTTAGCTATTATCCTTTTAAAACGAGTTTGAGTGGAATTAAATAGTCCTAAACTATTATTTTTCCCGGCACCACCATTTTTATATACGTTTTTGAAGTACCAGCGCTCCCTCTGTGTTATAAATACGCTAAGCTCTCAGCAATATTTTACATGAAAATGTTTTTGGTGGTATTAATTTTACTGTTAAATTAATTTGGTCGCGGGTAGGCTGTTGACAGTCCCGGAGACTCAGTTCGTTTCAGTGTTTGCCTCCGTGGCGCAGTTAATTAGATGCTGCCTGTGAAACGTGAGTCCGCGGGTTCGATCCTCGCATCGAAATAATTAATGTTAGTGTTATCCATAAGTATTTGTTTTGGGTCTGGGTGTTTGTGAGAGTGAAAAGTCTCTCGTAGTTCCTGATACACGACACAAGACTCGGTCTTAGTGTGGGGTCAGGACTATGTATGTGACTGTTGGGTGTTATTTATTTATTTAATGCTGTTGATGCTTCGACACTCGAGTTGCTGTGGTGAGTATTAATATTCATCTTTTTTATTTAACAACATCTAGGCAGAAAGGAATCTGGTACAGTACTATTCAGCAAGAACCTTCACGAGTACCTTGGTGTTCTAATAGCTCGCTAAAAAGGGATCTTATAGTGATTGCGCATAGACTTCGCTCCGGTCACATGCCTCTCAATAAGTTTATGCATCTTATGAGGAGGGTGGACTCACCATGTTGCACATGTTGCGGTGTAATAGAAGATGTTTATCACCTCTTAGTTGAATGTGTACGAAGTGAGTCTATGAGAAATATTATAAAGAATAAGTATATGCTTAATCCTATGGATATGGGAGTGTTTCAGGGCATCCTGGCAGAACCTATGTGCGATGCTGCCAGGACTCTCTACGATACTATAAATTGTATTTTCTACACTAATATTATAAAGAGGAAAACTTTGTTTGTTTGTTTGGTTGTAATGAATAGGCTCAAAAACTACTGGACCGATTTTAAAAATTCTTTCACCATTCGAAAGCTACATTATCCACGAGTAATATAGACTATATTTTATTTTGGAAAAAAATAGGGTTCCGTAAGATATTTGGATTGTTCGGACACAAACTGAAAAAAATCAACCAAAGAAGTTACTTATTTTGCGTACGCTGCCTAAACTACAAAAGATAGAACCATAAAATGTTATAATTAATTGTAGATCTTATAAATATCTACAAAAAAGTCCGCGACACACTATACCTATCTATGTCGAGTGAGGCACAACAACCACATTTTTATTTAAAAATCTTGAATTTTTTTTTGGACTACATTTAAACGCTTTTATTTTACTCATGCTATTAATCCTTATCAAAATAAATTATTTCATCAATAAGTACAGTTTATGTTGATAATATTTGGTCTTTGAATGATTAAAATTGGACGTTTGGTTTTGAAGTTGTGGTGAAATTAAAATATTACGATTTCTGCTGCACGGTCCGTTGTATAAGATATATATGGATGTTTGTGGAGAGAAGGGACATAAAGTAAAATAGAATCGAAGGTACGGGAGAGGGCTGGGATAGATCACAGATTTGTTAGGACGAAATTTAAATGCACGTTATAAAACGGGATGGATAATAAAGAGAAGGGACGGGACAGATTGGGAAGAGACTGAACAGGCGGATGAGACGGGATTGAGCCGGACAGTAGGATGGCTATGTCAAGTTTAGGCATACAAGAGTTTATACGAAAAACAACATGTATTTGGTGTGGAGTGGAATCAAAAAATATATGCACCCAGGCGAAGCTGGGTCGGGCCGCTATAATTAATAAGGTAGATTAAGTCAGTGGATAAGGATGATGTGTGTCTGCATGGGGCCGGCATAGTCACAAAGTGACTAAGGTCCTAAAAAAAATAATAATAAGGATATGAAAAAAAAAAAATTAATTTGATGGTTATGTTTTTTTTCTCTTATTTGTTATGTTTCTGTGTCTGTATCAGCCCATACACGTCTCACGGTAGGGCAATGCGGGTTGGCGGACATCTTGTTGTGATTACCTGTTATTAATTGTGCAATTAGTTAAGATTATTTTTTTCACGCTCTATAATAGCTTCACTTGTATGTTTGTAACCGTCTCCTTTGGGCGCAATTTTGACCAGATTTTGTCAGATTTCATTCAAACTGTAGATTTGTCGAAGACCGATGACAATACAATAATTTAAAAAGTAGCTGACATTACCTTATTCAGAATCTTCAGAACATTTGTTTTATATTTTTAATGTAAGCATCATTGTAACAATTGTAGGTAGACTTTTTCATAAGAAATAAATAAAAATATTTTAATTCACTTGTATTTTGCATCAGTTTACGTACACACACACATAAGCCGACAACCCCACTGCAGGCTAAAGGCTTCTGTACTCCGACACGACTACGAATGTTCGAAATTTGCACGCAAAATTGTACGAAAATGTCTAAATATGTAATTTACAAAATGTTCGAATCTGTATCTTCGTCGTAATCCTAAACTAAGTTTGAAGTGAATGATAAGTTTCATCTTCGATCAAGTATATACTAGATACAGGGTCCGGAACAAAATCACGCGCCAAAAGTGGCCGAGGTTGCTTATACTTATACATTTGAATTTCGAACTACGAGATGTAGCAAAAAGTCTAAATTATAATCAACTTCAGGTAACAATAAACCTTATTCCTTTAAATTAAGATTTATTATGTTTTGGACCATACTAAAATCAAATATGAAGACATTGTTAATTGTGCTCTTATTTCTCTTGCCGTTTTTTAGGCCGTTACTTATAATCTATACATATAAATAAAATTGAAGTGCCTGTTTGTACAGTGAAAATAAAAAAAAATGTTCATCTACATATCGTTATATACACGATACCTATAACGAAAATGACCTTAGATTTTTTTGTCTGTCTGTCTGTTTGTTCCGGCTTATCTCTGAAATAGCTGGACCGATTTTGACGGGACTTTTATTGTCAGGTAGCTGATATAAAAAAGAATAATTTAGGCTACATTTATTTTAGAAAAGTTCTTTTTTTTAGAAACTAAAGTAATGTTGCAATGCCCAAGTACTATCCAGTACCGCGCGCAGCTCACGCGCATACGTATTTTTTCAATAAAGCTAATACAAAAACAGAAAATAAATGATAATTAAAATAAAAATGCAAAAACAAAAAAAAACTAATTGACTTTTTTGTTAAATTCCACGTGGACGAAGTCGCGGGTACAGCTAGTCTAGTATATATTTGATCGAAGTGTGTCATACAGAATAGTATTGATTTTTAGAAGTGGAAAACTTTTATATGTTGACGTTCATCGTCCGAACATTCGGACTTCGTGTCGAAGTATTATTTTATATTACATAGACTAGTAGGTTGTAAAAATGTTGTGTTTGTAATTGTAATTGTTTAGTAGAGATACTAATTTGATACAAATCGCAAAAAATAATAAATAAATGTATTCAAACATACTAAAAATAAATTGTACTTTATTTTATTCCTATGTACTTTTTCTCCTATCTATAATAACCAATGTACTATTGTAGGCTTTAGATGGTTTCCATTGTGCTCTTGTTTTGTTGATTCACAGCCTCCGTGGCGCAGTTGGTTAGACGCCGCGCGTGAAACGAGAGACCGTGGATTCGCTCCCTGCTTGAAACAAATCTTTTGTATTGTATTTGTTTTGGGTCTGGGTGTTTGTGAGAACAAAAAGTCTCTCGTAGTTTCTGATACACGACACAAGACTCGATCTTAGTGTGGGGTCAGGACTATGGACGTGACTGTTGGGTGTTATTTACTGGGCGTTATTTATTTATATACTATCTTCACCAACATCAAGTTAGGCCGGGTCACTAGTGTTATACTCGTATACCTAATTCAGAGTCATTCAATAATTGTTTAATCATACTATTTAATTTACATCTTCAACGTAATTTTAAAATATAAGTAATCAAAATATGGTATCAATATATTGGCGGCCATATCGCAAAAATTTCTTCCTGGCAACCTTTGGATACTCAGAACTCTAATTTGTTTATCCTATTCTTAAATCCATCCCATGGTCGTCTGTAAGACATTGCCTTTCGGCGATAAGACCGCCAATTGTACTTTTCATGTATGTGATTTCTCTCTGTATTTGTTCTATTTATGTGCTATAAAGTGTAAATAAATAAAATAAATAAATAAATATAGGATTATAGGTTTGACGTGTAACAAGAGCAAGTATTTAGTATTTGTGAAGTATTTAGACATATTCGTACATTTTTACGTACTATTTTCGAACATTCGTTGTCGTTTATCGGCCGATGCCTATAATCAATCGAAGAAATTAGATTGAAGTCAATCTGGATTGTTTTCTACTTTTCGATTGGTCTCTTGACATGTTGCAATAGTTTTTTCACTATTGAGATTGATTGAAAAAAGATTGAATTGTCAATCTTAAATGGCAAATTTTGGATTGGGATTGTTCATTGGCAGCGGTTAGCTATAGGGTACTAAGTAACCCCCCATGTCTTCCCCTTCTCGTAAAAAGGCGTGAATTTAAGTAGGTATGTATGTATGTAATTGAGTGATTATCCGAATTCCCATGTATGTAAAAGGTTATAAAAGAAACAAAAAGTAAAATTGCTGATAAATGTATTAATTTCAGATCGTTCTAAATATTTCTACGAATCACAATGCTTACTAATCTAAATTAAACTACACAAACATACATAAAATTTAGTACATCCTCACAAAATTATTGCAACTAGCAACCATTGTCAGTTGTTATAGTTTTGTAAGGATTTAAACTACCAACCCGCTTTAGGCCAGCATGGCTCTCAAACAAAGGCCTATGCCCAATTGTGGGCTACAAAATTGTAGTCTTATTTGCATTCGAAAATAATTATTTCATTCATAAAATCGTTTTTGTTTACAAAAAATATATCGGAAAATCATTTAGACAAAAAACTGCTTTAAAAATGTTACATCACACAAAAGAAGTTTACAAAAAAGTTTTTTATTTTTTGTTTTACTGAATGTTACTGTTTATAATCATTTTAAAAGTCAAATCGTTATTTTAATTGAAAATAAACTAAATTTGACTCCTATTTTCAAAAAGAATGTTTTTTTTTTAATACGTTTTTAAGTATGTGCGAATTACCAAAAAATATTTAATTCGGATATCTAGTTCGGCTATGACTTGTACAAGCGTTTAATATGAGCTTTTCCCTCCAGCAACAAAAATGACATTAGAGAAAATAAAAAAATAATGTGACAAAGGAAGAAAATTAACAGTCTAGAACGTTAATGTGTACATTCAATAGAAATTTAGGGGTGATTAGAACCATACTAAATAATGTACATTAGAAATAATACTTTCAAATTCTAAAATAACTGTCGAACATTACAAATATAACTTCTTTATTTTATAAATTAAAAAATTTGTTTCTATTCACCCCTGAAATTTTATTCAACCCGTTTGACAATCAATTTGGCGCCAATTTTACTAAGACAGATGGTGTATACTCTATGACTTAACTACAGAAATACCCAAAAATATCTATGGTTCTATAAATGCGTGTTAAGCGAATGCTCCTTAAACATTATTGTCGGTAATAAATAGTTTGAGCGAAACATAATTTGGTACAATGTGCATTGTATTAAAAAAAAACAATTTTGAAAATCGAACAATTGTAACAAAAAACTTTTTTTTAAATCAAAAGGAAACACTAGCATTCCTAGATGACCTAAGCCACACGAAATTAAAAAAATCCAAATTAAGCTATACAAATAAAAGTTGCTGTACAAAATATGGAATTGGCAATAGACACAATTAAACATCAATTTCGAATATCCAAACAATACTGGACTTTAAAAAATTATTTAAACTTGTTTTATAACATAAAATTTAATTTTCATAAAAGTTGTGTCATTCAGCCTTAAAATCCAAGATGGCGTCTATACAATTGCAACATTGTACCAAACAAACCTAATTTCGAAATCATTTCATCATTGCTTCCTAGGGATCAAGTACATGTTATAAGTATCTTTCGGGAGCGCAACACAAGCTGGTTTCTGGATCAAATCCTCTAAATTTTCGACGCCAACATCAAATTCCTGCATTATATTTGCAAACATTGTAAAACTCATAGTCGTGACCAACGTTTGTCCAATGCAGGTCCTTTTTCCAATACTGAAGGGGATGAAATGTGGTATATTCTTTTTAACTGAGTAAATTTCTGATTCAACCTCTTTTGATGGTGATCTTTCGCTATCAGATTCCATACCAGAATCACATTGAGAATTTCTACGGGCCCTCACTTTAGTTCGCTCCAAAAACCTACTGGGGTCAAAAGTTTCCGGATTGTTCCAGTATTCAGTCGAATTATTAAGAACGTAATTGTTTATGAAGATAACTGTGCCTTTTTCTACGCCATAACCGTTGATTTTCGCGTTTTCTGTTGCTACATGAGGTACTATAGGTGACGAGGCGTATCTTAAGCATTCTAGAATAGTCGCTTCGGTGTACGGAAGATTGCTTCGGTCAGTTAACGCCACGGGTCGTTTTCCTTTAGTGACTGCCTCAATTTCTGCTCTAATCCTCTTTCCTATCTCAGGATCTCTCGCAACAGCCGTCAGGCATAGCATTACTAAATTACCAACAGACGAATGACCTCCCAGAAAGTCTTCAAGCATAAAAATAATAGTATTTCTATCAACCGTAGCATCTTCTTTTAAAACCCTTAACAGTCCATCCAAGAAATCTTTTTCAGGCCCGTCTACTTCCAAATTCAGTTCTCGTTGCTCAACAATTCTGGATAAAATGAAGCTTCGGATGTCCTGTGCCCAGCCTGACAATTTGTCCATGTGTTTCTTGTAGAATGGGGCTAGCCACGGCAAGAAATCAACAGCGTAACCTTGATTGATCTCCCAGAATATCTCATCAAAGTGATCAACGATTTTTCTAAATTCAGCATCGTTTTCATCAAATCTCACAGAGCACATGTAATGGGTAAACATGTTCATGGCTGAAGTCATTAAATAAGGTTTCAAATTGATGCTAGATTCTGTGTTTTGAGTGACAGATTTTAATGTTTGTACTAGTTCGTAAGACTCGAATGTTGCGACTGATCCTATGCGAGCGTAAAAATCTGTGTGCTGTTTGGGTCCGCAGTGACGACGCGCTAGATTTCTTCTTCGGAGCTGTAGGTTTGACCAATCGCACAGAGCCAGGGCTGTGGACAAAGAAACGGTTTTTAATTAGCAAGAATTCTTATTACGGCACTAGATTATTTATCCATGTTCCATCCCATCGCCATTTAATTCAAGGTATGGTTTTGTTTGCTATTGTCCATGAGCGGTCCTAGCGTTTACCACTTAATGCAATTAAAAAATCACATGAATGTCTTATAATAAAGTCTATAGAACGTTGGGGAATTAAAAACACAGCCAGGATTGTTATAGATTCTGAAAAATTGTTTAACTTTAACTGCCTAGTACATAACAATCAAATGCCTAGTAAATAAAGTACTCACACTAAGACTCGAACCTATGACCTACCAATTCAAAGTCCATACGTTATTACTAGACCTATGATTTACCTAAGCCTTACATTCCAATGAAGGTTTGTTTACACCATAAATAACAAAAAAACGCGTTCTATCCGACTGAACTTTCCGAATCATTTACCAAGACCACACACGGTTAGAGATACGTGGGCAAAGTAATAACAAACCCTTCCTCTTATTCATAAGTACTTCTGTATCAGCCCACATACGTCCCACTGCAGGGCACGGGCCTACTCTACAATCGACAGTACGATTGAGAGCGGTTAGGTCATATAGTCCACCACGCTGGCCTTGTGCGGGTTGGCGGACTTGCATACCACAGAAATTCTTCTAAATCGCTATGGTATGCAGGTTTCTTCACGATGTTTTCCTTCACCGTTTTAGTGCGTGGTGATTGACTATCAATACACACATGACTCCGAAAAGTCAGAGTTGTGCCCTGGGATTTGAACCCGCGACCACCGTGAACATGTCGGCAGCCGCGTATGGTCCGTTTACCAACAGGCCACCACGCACTTCACCAATTCATAAGTTCTTAACACAGTTCAAATGCCGTTAATATGAGCTGTCAAAAACGTTATTCATAGACGTCAAAAAATACTAATCAGCTATTTAACAGCTCATTAACTTTAAAATGGCCAAGACCATTGTTTAAGCAAATTGTAAGCTCAAAAATAGCGGATGTCTGTCAGCTGGAAGTTTGATTTTAATGTCAAGTGAATGAAGTCACAATTCAAGAGCTTTTACTAGTTTGTAAACTTAATAGTTAAAATATGCCGAAAAAATTATTATGAATAGCAAATCTTAATAAAAATTTTATCTCCCGCGACTCTATCGTTTCATCTATCGATTGCTTCGGTGGCGTATTTGTACTACGGTACGGTTACAAATCTGAGGTCTCGGGTTTTAATCCCGAGTTGGGCAAAGTGATTCTGGATTTTTCTTTTCATCAGCCCAGAGTCAGGAATATGTGCCGGACATGGCAATAGACTCACCACCTATCACATCATGAGACGGAACATACAAGGCGAAATGTGGGTGTCCTGGTATCTTTGCCTACCCCTTCTTGGAAAAGGCGTGAGTTTATATATGTATAAAGTTTTATCTCCCCTTAACGTGAATTAACTCACTTGCGTTTATATTAGCGGTTAGCAGTTTTTTATGAATAAGGGGCTCAAATACATCATTTAAGTAAATTTGTGATTATATTGAGAGATAAACTATCTTAAACAATAAAGTTATACTTCTTTAGCGACGTTTGGAAAAAATATGAGAGAAAAATTGTGATGCGCGCCAAGCGAAGCGCGAAGCGACATCTATACTTGTTTAATTATGAACGGATTTACAAATTTTTTTGATTTTTGTATTTTGGATACGGAAACATTTTGATACATAAAGAGTCTTGTTTTTAATGAGGGCGCTAAGATCGAATTTAGTATTAACATGGCAACCCGATATACTACGACGGAAAATGTTTAGATGCTTGTTATTTTTATTTCTTATTGTTAATAGTCCCTTTGCTTATTTTAAATCAAAAATATATAGAAATACGTACGAATAAAATTATTCAACGAACACAATGACATTTTTAATAGTGTTGCCATAAATGTTTTTATTTAATGTCGCATCGTCCTTTTTTTGCCAAGTTATACAGAACCCCATACAGATAATATTACACTCATACGTTTTTAACTATACGCCCCATTAGTTTTATAGCACTTTTTGCTTACGTTTTGTTTTTGCGATATTTCAATCACCTTAGGTGTATGATGGTTAAATCAGTGGTTCTTAATCTTTTACTGGGAAAGACCATTGGATAAAAATTCTGTCTAGCCATTAACTACCCAGTTATTTGACTATTACTATTAGTTATTAGACCAGGTTGGGTTGTATGTTAATACAGTACCAAAATGTAAATTAATAAAGGGTTTTTTCTATCTATTTATATATATTCTATACAAATATATAAAGCTTAAGAGTTCGTTTGTTTGTTACCTCTAATATCAGAAACTACTGGTTCGTATTGAAAAAATATTGTTATGTTGGATAGGCCACTTATTCTTACTTACACTTATATATCATCACGCTATGACCTATAAGACGGAAGCAATTGTGGAAAGTCTAGCAATACGAGGACAATTTTTTCGTTTTTCGTGGTCCGATTGGGCGAAATTCTAAATTGATAGGCAAAATGTATGTGTCCTGATGGCACCTCTGCTTACCCTTTTGGAAAATAGGCGTGAACATATGCATGTAGTCATAAAATGCGTAAGCGTAAAATTTAGGTTAATATGACAATTATCAAAATATGATATGCGTGTGTTGATGCAATACAATATTTCCTACTGAAATGTGATACTGAAGTTGTAATAAACTGACTTGGCAATTCACTATACTCAATCAGTAGTTTATAATACCCAAGAAATATAAATATATATCTCTGTCGACTTAATGCATTAAAATAAATAAATAAACACACCCAAGTCACATACATAGTCCTGTACCCCAAGCAGGAACATTTGGCTCTATAGTATAGTAATCGTAATAGTAAAATTTTGTATGGGAATTTGAACAGCGCCATTGTGAGCGTATTTGGAACTAAATTATGGCAGCGGGAAACATTTACGATACTATAGTATGGTAATAACGATAGTTTTACTATACAAATGTATAAAAAGTGGTAGCAGGAATAATTCTTGACGTATAGTATCGCCGATTTACTATCGAGAAATACGATTGTTTTGTCACCGACATTTTTGCCGTGAGAACATTATCGAGAGTATATTTTTGTATTTCTACACATCGAATTAAGGGAAAATGTGTTAATTACGGTTATGCTTAGTGTTTCCCGATGCCTTAGTGTTATTGTGTGTAATTATCTACTCCGTATTTCGCTAATAATATGAAATTCAATGATGCGATATGAAGTTACAATTATTGTGATACCTAACTCAAATATGAAGGTTATTTCTTAGACGATGGACTGTTTGGAATCGGAGCAACAAACTTGGGAATCTTGTGAAAAAGTATGAGTTTATAGAAAGTCTGGAATTTATTGTAGTTAGAAACATACCTAACCTAAACCTGTAAAAAAACTTTTAAATAAAATATTTACACGGAACTTTGATTTTCGTTTTGCGTACCTACTTGATCATTTTATGTTATAAGCTTATTTGAATATAGTCGAGCAAGCTCTTAGGACAGAGAAGTGTGAGCATATAATATGTGAAAATAATTGCCGAGGAACTTAACGAGCGAAAATATAGAGAATACTTTCATAAAGCTCTCCTCCTTAAAAATGTAGAGGGATTTTATAAAACATATATACGTATCTTTATCTATCACCTATGTATTGCATTAATTGATAAGTGAAAACCGCTAATGTGTGACAACTAATAAAAAAATTGCTACGTTCGGAAATCTAAACGCATAATTAATTGGAGTCATTTTTGTATATTGCGGATTGAAAGCAATAAATATGTATTTGCTTATTAATTTATTCCCATAACCTTTCTACGCGACATTAATGCATGTTTTATATTTGTTTGTTATTTTATAATGATAATAAATTAATTTACCCACGTAGTGAATGGCAATTCCGCACGAATCATTCAGTAACATTCGTTCATTACCCTAGGTTATCTGTCACTATCGTAACGTAATAGTGTCGAGTTCACGAGAGTATGGTTAAACGATTCATGCTACCGATATTAAGTAGTAATAGTATAGTAATAGTTGTCACCATACTATTACTATACGATACTTCAAAATGTTCCTGCTTGGGGTACTGTACCCCAAGCAGGAACATTTGGCTCTATAGTATAGTAATGGTAATAGTAAAATTTTGTATGGGAATTTGAACAGCGCCATTGTGAGCGTATTTGGAACTAAATTATGGCAGCGGGAAACATTTACGATACTATAGTATGGTAATAACGATAGTTTTACTATACAAATGTATAAAAAGTGGTAGCAGGAATAATTCTTGACGTATAGTATCGCCGATTTACTATCGAGAAATACGATTGTTTTGTCACCGACATTTTTACCGTGAGAACATTATCGAGAGTATATTTTTGTATTTCTACACATCGAATTAAGGGAAAATGTGTTAATTACGGTTATGCTTAGTGTTTTCCGATGCCTTAGTGTTAGTGTGTGTAATTATCTACTCCGTATTTCGCTAATAATATGAAATTCAATGATGCGATATGAAGTTACAATTATTGTGATACCTAACTCAAATATGAAGGTTATTTCTTAGACGATGGACTGTTTGGAATCGGAGCAACGAACTTGGGAATCTTGTGAAAAAGTATGAGTTTATAGAAAGTCTGGAATTTATTGTAGTTAGAAACATACCTAACCTAAACCTGTAAAAAAACTTATAAATAAAATATTTACACGGAACTTTGATTTTCGTTTTGCGTACCTACTTGATCATTTTATGTTATAAGCTTATTTCAATGTATAGTCGAGCAAGCTCTTAGGACAGAGAAGTGTGAGCATATAATATGTGAAAATAATTGCCGAGGAACTTAACGAGCAAAAATATAGAGAATACTTTCATAAAGCTCTCCTCCTTAAAAATGTAGAGGTATTTTATAAAACATATATATGTATCTTTATCTATAACCTATATAATATGAGAGTTATTGTTTTGCATTAATTGATAAGTGAAAACCGCTAATGTGTGACAACTAATAAAAAAATTGCTACGTTCGGAAATTTAAACGCATAATTAATTGGAGTCATTTTTGTGTATTGCGGAATAAAAGCAATAAATATGTATTTGCTTATTAATTTATTCCCATAACCTTTCTACGCGACATTAATGCATGTTTTATATTTGTTTGTTATTTTATAATGATAATAAATTAATTTACCCACGTAGTGAATGGCAATTCCGCACGAATCATTCCGTAACATTCGTTCATTACCCTAGGTTATCTGTCGCTATCGTAACGTAATAGTATCGAGTTCACGAGAGTATGGTTAAACGATTCATGCTACCGATATTGAGTAGTAATAGTATAGTAAAAGTTGTCACCATACTATTACTATACGATACTTCAAAATGTTCCTGCTTGGGGTACTGACCTCACACTAAGATCGAGTCTTGTGCCGTGTCAGAAACTACGAGAGACTTTTCGCTCTCACAAACACCCAGACACGGAACAAATACCTGTGGTACACACAAATATTTGTTTCGGTGTACGGATCGAACCCGTCGCCTCTCGTTTCACAGCCGGCGTCTAACCAACTACCCTACGGAGGTTAGTTATGTCAATGGCTGTCAAAATTTGTAAAATATGTAAAAACATTGTAAAAATTGTATATGTAAAAAAACCAACAAATCCACTTTAAAAAAATACTCTATGGCCTTTGTAAGTGATCTGTAATTTGATGTATAATTCTATTTTCAAAACTGATATGTTTAATTTCAGAGCGTTATTGGAGTTTGTGAATTGTAAAATTTATTTTATCCTTTTATATTATTGATTAATTTCCTAATACAGTAAACATCCATACTGTTAAGTCTAAATACGCGGTGGGCTTCAAATCTCATGGCAGCTTTTGAACAAAAAGAGTCTTAAATCATTATTTATTCTTAATAATTGTATAAAAACGTAATTAAATCGATTTTCAAACAGGACATCCACGCTATTTCTATTTGCTCTGAGTTTCGATTCACCCCGTATATCAGTAAAATTTAAAATTTCGAATATCAAATGAGTATCAAAAAATGTTGGGAATTTTTTAATTTTTTTCCGAGGAATGTCCAAATGTGTCTTCTAATTTGAACCCGTAACCATAATCAGTAGAATTCATATATTATCATAAGTAGAATTCATATATTATTAGTATTTTTTTTTTTTTATTTAATTGAGGAAAATATATATAACGAATTGTTATTTCCTATTTGAAGGTATATTTCGGGTTAATATATTTTCTTGGTCGAGGGGCGAGCCTGTCGCCATATCAGGTAATTTCTATGTCCGGGCTGATAATCAATAGAAAAATCGAATATCACTTTGCCCGACCTGGGATTCAAACCCGATACTTCAGCGTTGTAATCCTACTACAGTACAACTGTGCCATAAAGGCTAATACAGAGCAAAATGTAAGGAATTCCTATTGACCTAGTTTCCTACCATAGAGTATTTATAATATAGAGGGAGCGCTGATACTTCAAAAACGTAGAAAAATGGTGGTGCCGGGCCACCTTTTTCTGCCCTTCTATTGGCCGGTATTTGACAGATTGTCGAACATCTCCGTATTACTTGGAAAATAAAAGTAAAAATAAATAGTTTAGAGCTATTTAATTCCACTCAAACTCGTTTTAAAAGGATAATAGCTAAATATGATTTCGGTTATCAAAGGAGTTTATAGCAATTTATTGTTAAATAATTCACTCAATTTTCAATTAAATAGGAGCGCTACCAACATTACGAACAAGAAAATATCTACGTTTTTGAAGACGTATACCCGGTATATCAAGACTGCTACCGAAAACGAAGCCGGGTGGTAGTTTTAGTCACTACAAACACAGTGCAACTAAAAATTTAAACTCCTTTATACCTTAGAGTCTATAAATAAAAGTGTATGCACTATTATTTTAGCAAAATCTATGGATTTATCACCCAAAAATTATGATACTTAAAAAATCATAAAAAAAATTGACACCATTGACAAATTTTTTGCTAAATTATTAGTTGCATTGTGTCTGAAGTCACTAAAACTACCAACCTACCACCCGGCTTCGTTTTCGGTAGCAGTCTATATACCCTGTATAATAAATACTAAGTTAATGAGCTGTTAAATACCTGTTTAGTGATTTTTGATGTCTATGAATAACGTTTTTGAGTCAGCTCATATTAACAGCATTTGAAAACTGCGTCAAGTCCTTATGTATAAGGGTATGTAAGTACCTACTATCGTTTTTAAGCACCCATAAGTCTTCATTTTACATATCATATACAAAGTGTAACTTGACACGTGTTATCGTCGATGTTTTAGTTCATCACGACTCGTCTAATAAGGCATAGGCAGGCACAAAAATATAATTGAGGTGAATATAGGGTATATCAAGACTGCTACCGAAAACGAAGCCGGGTGGTAGTTTTAGTGACTACAAACACAATGCAACTACAAAAACGTGATGAATTTTTTGTGATGTTTTAAATATTGTCGTGTTTGGGTGATAAGTATATTAATATAGTTAATTAATTGAATACGTAAATAATTTAATTTCTTTTATTTTTAATTTTATGATTGTAGATTTAATTATGTTTTTATTTTAGTTTGATTTTAGTATTACTTAGCAGTTATTTCTTATTCGATGCACGTTGTGTCGCCTGCAGGTGGTGTATTTAGCATGTTACAAAATAGTAAGTGTAATAAATATAAGAACAATGTAATTACCATTCGATTTTTTAAATAAATAACTTTAAAAAATCCTAGTCCAATATTCCGTCAGTAAAAATGAAATTAGTTACATATTCGGGTATTTTAGAATTATTAAGAACGTAGAAGTTATTAAGAGTTTGTATTGTAACTCTATTTGTATTACAATTTTGAACTCGGTTAATTTTTTTCAAATATTTTTAATTTTCCGGGTTTTTTAGTTGCATTGTGTCTGTAGTCGCTAAATCTACTATCTGGCTTCGTTTTCGGAGGCAGTCTAACGGTCAGTCTCTATATCCTATCTATCTTCAATAAGAGGTTATAATAGCTACCATTACTATGTCGATACAATTCTACGCATCGTTAAACAAAGATATACATACATATTTATCTTACCTAGTTATATATAAATATTTGCAACATATCTATACCTCTATATCATTGTTAAGTTAAACAAAAAAATCATCGAAATATCTAATGAAATCTCTCGTTAAAGACAGGGGCGTCACCAGCCGATGGCCCAGGGGGGGACAAATAACCTGGAGAATGAGAAAAGTATGAATTGTAGGTAAAGTCAAGAGCACATGAAACTTTTCACTTGTAGTACGAGCCTTACATCTACGGCGATATGCAAAAAAATACCGTATAGTAGGCAAGTCAAGTCAAAGATTTTGGTTGCTTTACATTGTTTAATCTCTAGGGGGGCATCTGCCTCTACCTGCCCCCCTCCCCCCCCCCCCCCCCTTGGCGACACCCTTTTAGATAGATTATAGAGAACAGCTGTAAATGGTGGGTGCAATGGTTTTTATCATCAAATAGGCCCAAGGTTGTAGGGAAAATGGGCGTATATATTTTGCATGGCAACTCAAATAAATAGCAATATATACATTAGCAATATTATGATTATGCCCTTGTTTAATTAAGTGACAGCATTATTTTTGGAACAAGTTGTGATCTAGTTATTGTTTACAATAGTTTTGCAAGTTCAACATTTGTGTATATAAATAAAATACAGGGAGAGTGCGTCATACAAAAACTACTAGACAGATTTTCATCTATGTTTTTTAAATAAATGATGACATCCAACAATCTTACAGGGTATATCAAGACTGCTACCGAAAAGCCGGGTGATAGTTTTAGTGACTTCAGACACAATACAACAAAAAAAAAAGTTTTTTTTTGTTATTTTTGTGCTCCGTACTTGTAGTTCTATGCAATTTATTTTTCTGTAATAAGTGCGTGGTGGCCTATTGGTAAACGGACCAAATTCGGCTGCCAATATGTTCACGGTGGTCGCGGGTTCAAATCCCAGGGCACACCTCTGACTTTTCCGAGTCATGTGTATATTGATAGTCAATCACTACGCACTAAAAACGGTAAAGGAAAACATCGTGAGGAAACCTGCATACCATAGCGGTTTATAAGAATTTCTATGGTATGTAAGTCCGCCAACCCGCACTAGGCCAGCGTGGTGGAATATATGGTCTAACCACTCTCAATCGTACTCTCGATTGTAGAGTAGGCCCGTGCCCTGCAGTGGAACGTATATGGGCTGATATAGATACAGATGGCGATTGGCTCGCTATCACATCGTGGGACGGATTACACAAGGCGAAACATGGGGTAGTACCTCTGCCTACCCCTTTTGGGATAAAGACGCGATGATTTATTTTATACGATATAGGCAGTCCGTAACTAAGTTTTTATTTAGCCAAGCTATAAATATTATTCAATGTCCTACGCATTAGATCGTTACGCGGCTGTATAAAACTTTTTCCTTTGCTTCAAGTAAAAAATTAACGACGTTGTCTATGCTCCTAATGGGACTTAGATTATCAGAATATTCTCCAGTCTAGGCCGCTTTTTAACATAATCAATTTGAGATAAAATAGACCTACATTTAAACTATAGAAAAAATTGAAAAAGGGATTTAGAAAACACTTTTTTTTTGTGATGAATTAAAAGGAAAATAAATTATTTTAGATCGATAAAATGTATTTTATTATATTTTCAAATACTACGCAGCTTTTTACCTAAAAATGTCTTTGTACCTAATAATTTCTTATGATAAATAAAAAATACAAACACAGCATTTTCAAAATAACTACCAATTTGTATTAAACGCAATGAAACTTACAGAAAAACGAACAATAATCGATTTTATTGATAATAAAATAGGTATCATAGCGTAAAAAAGCCCGGAAAGTCTGCGAATTGTCTAAAAATTCTTATCACCGATGATTTTTAAATAATTGCGTGGTCAAAGGAAACATTTTGTAAAGCCTATTTTAACAGCCTACTGCCACCCAACCAGCAATCAGTGTCGTAACAAACTTCGTGTAGTAAGGTTGTGTATTTTAAAAACCCTTAGTGACGTGTTACGACGAGAAAAATGTGGTGAGTGATTTTATTTATTGAAACAAAGGAAATACTGAAAATCCTTGCTAGTTGACAGATAACGTAAAACTAGTGGTTGGTGAGATTTAAAAAAAGAATGCGGCAAATAAAATAAGTGAAATTGAGAATTGATGACCCAATTTTAAATTTCGAACGGTGATATGACGTGCAAAATATAAATTGCAATTTTCGTCGTGTTGGTAATTTTTAAAAACCCAATATATAATTTAATATTAAACCTGTGAAGAATTTTTAGTGTTTCACATTTAAAAAAATTTACGGATTGTGTTCTAATTTAATTGTTTGTGCAAATAATTTAATTGTGTTCATGTGCGTGTTAAAAAAAGGAAATTGTGTAGAAATATGTCATTAACAAAGTGTTTTAAAAATAAAAATATACTCACAATTATTCCTGTCTCCAGCGAACAGCTTATGAAACCGCAGGAAATCTGGTCTCCCCGCCACAAAGTTCCCATTCTGGTTCAGAACCTCTCTAATCAAGGACAGATTGTTAACCACTAAACACTTAGCAGACCCCAGCTTTATACTGAAGATATCCCCATATTCCTTCGCCAATTCAGTGAACGATTGAAAAGGGGACTCATGTGTCCCCAAAAGGTGTAAACTGCCCACAACTGGAAAAGGAATAGGCCCGGGTGCTTCCTTTAAAACCTCAACCTCCTCTTTACCATATTTGTTCTGTCTCCGCCATAATATTTTCGTTTTAGAAAAATATTTATATACGGCGAAGGCCAGAACGGCGATCAAGAGGAGTACACTCATTCTTAAAAAGAATTTAGCGAGTGTATAGGTTGGAATGCGTCCGAGCACTGAAGCTTAGCCGCAATACTGCCCATATATAAGGCTTAAATTTGCATACAATACTGCATAATTAAGCGTACGGGTGGCGGAAAACGGAACTAATCATTTTCAAAGAGATTTTCGAAGGATAGAGCACACTGGCGCCACTGGTGAGCGCAAAAGTCATTTTGCAGGTTAATGTAAACAACAGCTTTGTATTCCTTGCAAGGGAATTTGAACTGTATTTTGAAATTTATATAGTTGACATTGGAAGTGATTGTTTATCTTCTTAAGGATCAGCGCAAGAGGGACTGTGCAGAATAGAATAATTAAGTTCTTTTTTCAAATAGATTTGAATTTAAATTCTTTTAGTTTTAAAGCGGCTGCGCGTTGCCAACTGATCATGTTAAGCTGTCTTGTGATTTAACTTTTTAACCCTAACAAATGAAAATGAATTTAATGGTGGTAGGTGGTAATTTACTGGTGGTAGGTCTCTCATATGTGAGAGGCCATCTGGGTGGGTACCACCGCAGTGTCTATTTCTCCCGTCAAACAGCAGTGTAAACGCACTGTTGTGTTTCGGGTTGAAGGGCATTGTAGCCAGAGTAACTACTGGACATATTGAGACTTAAAATCTTATGTCTCAGGATGGCGAGCTTAGTGGAATGCCAAGCATTGCTTTGTGGTTCAAGGTGTTGTTTGGTTTTGCTACTGTTCATGAGCGGTCGTATCGCTTACCATCAGGCGAACGGCATGCTCGTCTCGCCATTCATAGCAATAAAAAAAAATGTACCGTGAATTAATTGAGCAGGCTGACAATATTTTACACAATAAATACCGTCTTTCTAGTACCTTTGCCACGTCAGTTTCAAAATCAAATGTTTTAAGCAATATTAATCATTAAAATCGTTTAAAACCATCTTTCATACCATATACCGACGAGAATGCATGAAGACGTTGATGAAAGTGGATGAAGCGAAAGTAGTATGTCAGGATCGAGCAAAGTGGCGGTCTGTAGTCTCTGCCTACCACTATGGGATACAGGCGTGACGATTATGTATGTATGTATGTATGTCATACCATATCACTCTAGTAGTATAGTAGTTAAAACCTGTTGGACTATAAATGGGAGAAATTACACGATTCTCAAACTTTTTCAAACCATAGCTCCTTTTGGCACAAAAATATTCAATGACTTATATTTACTTTGGACTTATTTTTTTTTTTACTCTGTTGTGAAAAAACGCAAAAGTAATAGTCGTTTTCCAAGAAGTAAAATCATACTTTTTGCTATTATAATAATTTTAAGTCTTGCTTACTATTGCGGTTTTACTAAAAAGGGATTACATTAAATTTTTTCGAATACTATGTTTTAACTAAAATAATAGTGCATACCCTTTTATTTATAAAGACTCTAAGGTATAAAAGAGTTTAAATTATTATTTTACAAAAATTTTAGATTTACCACCCAAAAATGATGATATTTAAAAAATGACAAAACAATTGTCGCGTTTCTTTGCGAAATTTTTAGTTGCATTGTGTTTGTAGTCACTAAAACTACCACCCGGCTTCGTTTTCGGTAGCAGTCTTGATATACCCGGTATATATATTATAACAGTTTATAAATATCTGTAATCTGTATCAGCCTATACGAGTCCCACTGCAGGGCACGGGCCTCCTCTACAATCGAGAGTACGATTGAGAGCGGTTAGTACACTCCACCACGCTGGCCTAGTGCGGGTTGGCGGACTTTTAACAAAAAAAAATTCTAACAAAATAACAATTAAGTATCGTATGCGAATTTTTACTATGGGAAATAAACAATTAGTACCTAAAATTGTTGTTCTGATGTGTTCTGAAATCAAAAAGTTTCTGCACCCAGGTGTAACCAGGCCAAATACATCCATATTTCGACAGCCTCCGTGGCGCAGTTAGTTAGACGCCAGCAGAACGAAATGCGGGTTCGATCCCCGCTTGAAACAAATATTTGTGTGAACCACAGGTGTTTGTTTCGGGTCTGGGTGTTTGTGAGACCGACAAGTCTCTCGTATTTTCTGATCTTACAAGACTCAATCTTAGTGTGGGGTCAGGACTATGTATGTGACTGTTGGGTGTGTTATTAAATTCCCCGTTACTTGCTATAAATCTTGAAGAAAACCAGTGTAGTATATAATTCCTTAAAATAAATATTTCATGAAATAAAAAATAGTCTGACCAAAGCAATATGTTTACTGAGATTTGAATATATGAATTTATTTACACGTCACTCATACATAGCGTTTGGAAATGAAAAATAACTTCGAAATAGAACAACAAAGTCGAAAAATATGCACCCAAATATCACTATTGCTCCCGTCAAACAGCAGTGTAAATGTACTGACATTGTAGAGTGATTTTCTGGTGGTAGGTCTCTCATATGTGAGAGGCCAGGTAGGTACCACCGCAATGTCTATTTCTCCCGCCAAACAGCAGTGCATATGCACTGTTGTTATCCGGTTTGAAGGACTTGGTAGAGTAACTACTGACTACTTGACATAATGAGACTTAACATCTTATGTCTCAGGATGGCGAGCGCAGTAGAATGTCAAGCATTGCTTTGTAATTCAAGGTGTTGTTTGGTTTTGCTACTGTTCATGAGCGGTCGTATCGCTTACCATCAGGCGAATGGCATGCTCGTCTCGCCATTCATTACAATAAAAACACATACATGGCGAATCGTGGGTCTCTTAGTAGCACTTCTGCCTACCCCTTCTGGGAAAAAGGCGTGAGTTTATGTATATATTATGTACTGTTTTACCACCAAATATTTATTACTTTAGTACTGAACTTTGACAAACAATTTCTGTAATTACGTCACCGGATTTTCATTGATAGCTCCATCTCTTTCGCACACCGTATAACCACATCTCCCGTCTCTGTCTCGAAACTAGAACACGGCGGTTCTCAGTAAAATAAATAATACATGAATTTCTTCAAAAATATCGGGAAAAGTTTGAAGGAAATATTGTTCGAACCTTGAGTAGGTTTCATAGAAAAGAATAAATAACATTTCTATTCAAAATATTCAATGGAAATTTCTAGAAATATTGTACTGTATCAGCCCATATACGTCCCACTGCAGGGCACGGACCTCCTCTACAATCGAGAGAGATTGAGAGGGGTTAGTACAGTCCACCACGCTGGCCTAGTGCAGGCGGACTTTACATACCGTAGAAATTCTTTTATACTTATAGTCCAGTTTTCTCACGATGTTTTAGTTATAAGCTATAGTTACGTTTTACTCTCATTTAGCCCTGAGATATATAGTTCCCAGGAACGCGCCAAATGATAATGATCTTATTTCATAATATTTGTTCTTGGGTGGTTTAAGTGGTAAAAGTTGACTAAAACTCATTGTATTAACGACTGTCCCGCCCTCACACCCGCCACTGCAACTCCTGTGTCGCAGGATCAACAAGCACGCATTGTAATGACACCGAGCATTGAAGCCGTGTCTCCGGGAATGTCTAACTTGTCTTTAACCCGCAACGAAATTAATCAGAAAGTTAATTTAAGAAATATTTTTGTCCACTTCCCCCCGTAGCAAAGATCATTGTTTTATTAAAAAAAATATGAAATATTATTACTATTATGTAATTTATTTTCTTGACCCCAAACGATTTGTGTACAATTTACATTTATCTTCCCTCCAACTAAAACATCATTGAAGTGCCGAAGTGTCCCGAATATTGCCGATTGTTTCCGATTAACCTATTTCTGATTGTATCGATTCAAACTAGTGTTTCGTCACTGGAGAGAGTAAACAATGTTATTTCGAGAAACACCATGTGTGTCATGGCTTTTTTTGCCATGGTAATGATGAAAAAGTATGTCTGAACCATTGACGTCAATATATGGACAGGGGCCAGGGCGGAAAGCGCGCAAAAGTGTTCCGATGTAACTGGTGCGCACGCACCAGTACATCTATAGTGGAGCGTTACTGAAATTAGTCATCGCAAGGATTTTTAATATGTTTGCTTGTATTATGAAAATAAGATTCAGGCTGATTTCAGAGTCACGCTGACCGCGTGCTGACCGTCAGCGCTGACAATTGAAATGCGTGAGCTTCTAAGGAGCGTTTTAGAACGCGTAGTTGTCAGCGCTGACCCCGTCAGTAAGCTACGAGAGCTGTCAGCGCCGACAGTCATAATCAGTAGCAAAACAAAACAACGCCTTGAATTACAAAGCAATGCGATTCCACTGCGCTCGCCATCCTGAGACATAAGATGTTAAGTATCAATATGTCCAGTAGTTACTCTGGCTACAATGCCCTTCAAAGTAAAATACAAACGTGCAAACACTACTGTTTGGCGGGAGAAATAGACACTGCGGTGGTACCCACCCAGGCGGCCTCTCACATATGAGAGACCTACCACCAGTAAAAAATAAATTGCTCCTGGGACCACACCATAGCAAATTAATTATTGTCTTGGCAGTCCGACAATGATGTTTCCTCATTGCCAATATAAATCATCAAGTCAGTCTTTTTTTAATTCATTCAGAACTGGTGGTAGGTCTCTCATATGTGAGAGGCCATCTGGGTGGGTACCACCGCAGTGTCTATTTCTCCCGTCAAACAGTAGTGTAAACGCACTGTTGTGTTTCGGGTTGAAGGGCATTGTAGCCAGAGCAACTACTGGACATATTGAGACTTACCATCTTATGTCTCAGGATGGCGAGCGCAGTGGAATGCCAAGCATTGCTTTGTAATTCAAGGTGTTGTTTGGTTTTGCTACTGTTCATGGGCAGTCGTATCGCTTACCATCAGGCGGAACGGCATGTTCGTCTCGCCATTCATTGCAATAAAAAAAAAAAAAACACTGCGGTACATTATCATTGCGGTGGTACCTACCCAAGCAGCCTCTCTTTCATGAGAGACCATCAGGTGAATAGTGACTTTACAAACATAATATTAACTCCATTCTTAAACAAAGAACATTGTTATTCCTAGAAAATAGAACACTGTTTTAATATATCAAGCATTTGAACTACTTTGGAAACTATGGTTGCTTCTGAAGCAGTTTTTTAAGGCCTCATTCATAGATAGTTGTAAAACCTATTTTAGGTATCGTATCTTTGGTCTTTTTCGCACAAAGTGAATTTAAAAGGCGTTCGAAAGGGACAAAATATTCGATAACATAATACTTATTGACAACCTCCGTGGCGCAGTTGGCTAGACGCCGCCTGTGAAACGAGAGGTCGCGGGTTCGATCCCCGCATCGAGAGAAATGTGTGTGTGGCCCACAAATAATTCTTCCAGGTCTGGGTGTTTGTGAGACCGAAAAGTCTCTCGTAGTTCCTGATACACGACACAAGACTCGATCTTAGTGTGGGGTCAGGACTTTGTATGTGACTGTTGGGTGTTATTAATTTTATTATTTATTTTACTTTAAAAATAACTATTAAGAAGGTCCTATGTAAAACTGAAAAGTTTGAGCGCGCGAATGTGAGACCGTGCCTGGGTCATTTGAGATAACTTCCGAAGCAAAAAAAATTTGAGTGTCTGTTTGTAAAGTGTAAATAAAAAAAAATGTCCAACTACATATCGTTATATACACGATACCTATAACGAAAATGACGTTGGAATTTTTTTATCTGTCTGTCTGTCCATCTGTCTGTCTGTTTGTTCCGGTTAATCTCTGAAATGGCTGGACCGATTTTGACGGGACTTTTATTGTAGGTAGCTGATATAATAAGGAGTAACTTAGGCTACATTTATTTTAGAAAAACCTTTTGTTTCATAAAAATAAAGTTTTTATTAAATTCCACGCGGAATTTAATAAAAACTAATTTAGATATAAAATTTTCAAAACATAATGTCACTAAAATTTTGGACCCCTCCCGTCCCTTGTCACACAAAGTCACACTTAGTCGACTCCCTCCCTCCCGCATAACATGTGACAAAATGTATGAAAGGCCCCTTAGGAATTGCAAAAAATCACATTGCAATTTTTAGATTCAGGAACTAACTGACTCAGCAATACTAACTTTCTAGGTTACCTAGAAATTTCTAGGTCGTAGGGTAAATATTGTTTTTCGATAACAACTTTTAATTAAACGTCAGCTTAAAATTGGCCTAAACCTTGTAGTAATTCCGTAAGGTTATGCAACATTGCTTAGGCCGATATTTTTATAATTAAAATAAATAAACAACACCCAACAGTCACATACATAGTCCTGACCCCACACTAAGATCGAGTCTTGTGTCGTGTATCAGAAACTACGAGAGACTGCGGTCTCACAAACACCCAGACCCGGAAGAAATATTTGTGGGCCGCACAAACATTTCTCTCGGTGCACGGATCGAACCCGCGGCCTCTCGTTTCACAGGCGGTGTCTAACCAACTGCGCCACGGAGGTTGTCTAATTGTCTAATTTATTTATTTACTTTTCTATAACGGTGAAGGAAAACATCTCTCTCATCTTTTCAGACTCCAAACAGTAGTTTAAATGCACTGCTGTGTTTCGGTTTGGAGGTCATTGTAGACAGAGTAACTATTGGGCATATTGAGACTTAAAATCTTATGTCTCAGGATGGCGAGCGCAGTGGAATGCCAAGCATTGTTTTGTAATTCAAGGTGTTGTTTGGTTTTACTACTCTTCCTGAGCGGTCGTATCGCTTACCTAATAATGAGTAGAAATATTCATCACTTTGCCCATCCCGGGATTCGAACTCGAGACCTCAGCTTTGCAACCGTACAGTCGTACAGCTACGCCACTGAGGCGACTATTGCATAAAAAACTTGTTTATATAAGTTGGCAACCCTGTTACGTCCCAAAAACCATTGACAAACAAAAAGATAGGTCGGACACATGCTATCAGTATTTTTATTAGACGCACGACGATATCGCATGCTTGCTATACCGGGTAACCTTGTGTCTTTCTATTTTCCATTTCTTTGACAAACATGCAATTGTATTTTTTATTAAATAATACCTCCAAATACCACCCACATCACCTTGGAGGTTGGAAATCCACAGTACGTTTTTCCCGGCACTTTCTCTCGCGTACTACAAATCTGTGGAACCAGATGCCAGCGGCATCATTCCCGGACAGATAAGACCTGGCGTCCTTCAAAAAACGAGCGTATTCCCACCTTAAAGGCCGGCAACGCATCTCTATGCCCTTTGGTGTTGCAGATGTCCATGGGCAGCGGTGTTCACTTACCATCAGGTGAACCGCGTGCTCGTTTGCCCCCTATAACATAAAAAAAAAAATGGCGAGCATGCCTTTCATTCTGTCTGACCGACGCTGCAAAAATATCCAAATTGAAGTTTGGTTCCTTATTTAAAATACTAAATCTGACAGCCTCTGTGGTTGGTTGTTAGACGCCGGCTGTGAAACGAGAGGCCGTAGGTTCGATCCCCGGGCCGAGACAAATATTTGTCAGACAAGTATTTGTCTCGAGATGCCCTTTGAGATTGGAGGATTCTTTGATCCAAACCGAAGTTTGAATGTTCTGAAGTCGCACGTATAACTTTACGCATGCATAGGTAGTCCACAAATTGTTTCAATCTTCTATCCTTCGATCAAATATACACCAGATACACAGTTCCCTGTAAAAGTTCCGTTAAAAAGTGGCACCGATGCATGACATTTAAAAAAGTAAACAAAAAGATCCCATATTCCAAATATATTAACACAAATTCCACCTTATTCCTGGAGCTTAAAGTAGCTTTTCACATAACATTGTCTGTTTTGCGACGTTTTGGAAGCAACGGTCGGTGCGTGACTGAAGGCGAAAGACTGCTTAAAGCACTCTTTTTTGGTGCCATTTTCTAAGCGCTCATGTTGTATCTAGTGTATATTTGATTGAAGGTTCTATCGTACGTCCTAACCATAGACTAAGTTTATTTTTATTGCTGTGAATGGCGAGACCAGCATGCTATTCGCCTCATGGTGAGTGATACGACCGCTCATAAGCAGTAGCAAAACCAAACACTTAAAAAACAAAGCAATGCTAGGCATTCCACTACGTGCGCCATCCTGAGACATAATAAGTCTCAATATGTCCAGTAATTACTCTGGTTACAATGTCCTTCAAACCGGAACACAACAGTTCATTACACTGCTGTTTGGCGGGAGAAATAGACATTGCGGCGGTACCTACCCAGGCGGCCTCTCACATATGAGAGACCTACCACCAGTAATATACAATGGTGCACTGTGACGACAAACTGACTCGAGTAAGCCTGAAGGGGTGTATATATTAATTCTTTAGGGTATAATATAGAGGGAGCGCTGGTACTTCAAAAACGTAGATAAAAATGGTGGTGCCGGGCAACCTTTTTCTGCCCTCCTATTGGCTGACATTTGACAGGTTGTCCAACATACAGGAATTACTTGGAAAAGAAAAGTAAAAATAAATAGGTTAGGGCTATTTAATTCCACTCAAACTCGTTTTATAAGGATAATATCTAATAGTTTCGGTTACAGAATTTATAGTAATTATTTTTAATAATTAGCTTAATTTTCACTAATATTGGAGCGCTACCAACATTACGTACAAGAAAATATCTACGTTTTTGAAGACGCAAATGTATGACAGCGCTCCCTCTATATTTTATGTGTACTTTAAGCTTTCTTCCTTTTCCCTTTTTGACAGGCAACGCTTCGATTCAAGCATAATTTGTGATTGTTTGAAATCATTACTTACTCTCTTATTCATAGATAGATTTAAAACCCATTTTAGCTATTTTTTGTCCCTTTCGAGCGCCTTTTGAATTCATTTTGAGTGAAGAAAACAACACATCGATAACTAAATTAGGTTGTAAAAGTCGAAGAGTTTTGGTTTTTTAGATTCAAGTCTGTGAGCAGAAAATATACTGGGTATATCAAGACTGCTACCGAAAACGAAGCCGGGTGGTAGTTTTAGTTTTCAGACACTACGCAACTAAACATTTTACAAAAAAAAACGACTTTTTAATTTTTTCTGTTGGCGTATTTGTCTGGTAAAATTATAGTTCTAAAGTAATAGTGTACACCTTTTTATTTTTAAAGATGCTATGGTACGCAAGGGTTTGTATTATTATTTTAGCAAAGACTATGGATTTACCACCCAACTATTGATATTTAAAATACCAAAAAAAATTGACGCGTTTTTATGCCAAATTTTTAGTTGCATTGTTTTTCTTTTTTTTCTCTCTAGGATTAGTTCAGGGCTTTGAGTCGCTCTGCGGCTATGCCAGCCCTATTATTACAAGAAATATCTTTAATCAGCCTTAAAATGTAACTACAATTAGACTAAATACGAGTGCAATTAAATATTTTTGTTACAAATTAACTTACAGACAGTTTTGGATATATACAGTTGTTCAGAAAATATGCTTTGAAACAATCCTAAGTTGAAAGGGTTAACATTAGATATACATATGAAATGAATATTAGATATTATTATTTTAGTATAATTTTCTTGTTTTTTTTTCTTTCATTTCATTGTGCCATATGTAAGTTTAGTTTTGTCTTTTTTACGGCCGGTCTCTATATCCTATCTGTCTTTAACAAGAGTTTAAAATAGCTACCATTACTATGTCATTTCAATTATATGCTTCAATGAACAAAGATATACATATCCATTTATTTTGCCTAGCTATCTATAAATATATGCGCCATATCTGTATCTCGCTATTTTTTTTATCTGTAACATAAAATGCATCGAAATATCTAAAGATATCTCTACTTAAAGATAGATAGATTATAGAAACCGGTCATTAATGATCTCATCTTTTGTTTGTAATTAATGTGAGTTAAGTTTTATGTTTTATTCTTTGTTATAATAAGTAATTGATAGTGTATTGATGTTTAATAATCGTACTGTTACCAACAGGCCACCACGCACTTTACCTCTGACTTTTCCGAATCATGTGTGTATTGATAGTCAATCACCACGCACTAAAACGGTGAAGGAAAACATCGTGAGGAAACCTGCATACCATAGCGGTCTATAAGAATTTCAATGGTATGTGCTCAATCGTGCTCTCGATTGTAGAGTAGGCCCGTGCAGTGCAGTGCAGTGGAACGTATATGGGCTGATACAGAATCGTACTGTTCAAATAAACAACAAATTGTTCTGATTCATTAAGGATATTCTTAAGCGTTCATAATACATTTATTTATTTATTTAAATCTTTATTGTACACGAACTTAACAACAACATAACTATACAGAGATAATAATTAAAAAAGTACAAATGGCGGTCTTATCGCTCGACAGCAATATCTTACAGACAACCATGGGATGGATTTTAATGAAGAAGAGAGAGGGCAGTGTAACAAATAAAGATATACATTCTACTAGGAAGTGGTACAAATCCTCTAATGTTTGTAGTCACTATCGGCCGTTTTTTATATCCTATCTATCTTTAACTAGAGGTTAAACTGGCTACCATTATTATGTCGGTTCAATGTTACACTTTATTAAACATATATCTTGCCTAGCTATCTATAAACATATGCACCATATCTATATTTTTGTATATTTGTTAACTGAAGAGTAAAATGCATCGAAATGTCTAATGAAATCCCTAGTTAACGATAGATTGATTATTGAGAACGGCTGTTAAACTACCACCCGGCTTCGTTTTCGGTAGCAGTCTTGATATACCCTGTGTATTGGCATACGCAGGAAGCGACGATAACAATATCTGGAACCATCGAAATGAGACGTTCAGCTGCATAATGTGTTTTTTGCGTCCCGTTCGGATTTTGGGAAGGTCAAAATGTATTAACATATTTATATATTTATGTCCCCATTTCCGCATTGTAAAATTTTCGGGATCCGCAATATTTGGTGTTTGAGGTTCGTAAACTGATTTATTTTTAAATTAAATACACCCAACAGTCACATACACAGTCCTGACCCCACATAAGTCTTTATCAAAGGTTATTTACCACTTTAGTCCATTAATTTTATTTGTCACCCGTTTTGATACGGTCCCTCCGTACCGTATAGTGGACAAAAATATTTCCAATTCCTCCTATTATTTATTTCATGATTAAATGCGGGTTAAAGACAAATTATTTCTATTCTTTTTTTTCTATTTCTCCCGTCAAACAGCAGTGTAATGCACTGTTGCGTTTCGGATTTAAGGGTATTGTAGCCAGAGTAACTACTGGACATATTGAGACTTACATCTTATGTCTCAGGATGGCGAGCGCAGTGGAATACCAAGCATTGCTTTGTTATTCAAGGTATTGTTTGGTTTTGCTACTGTTCATGAGCGGCCGTATCGCTTACCATCAGGCGAACGGCATGCTCGTCTCGCTATTCATTGCAATAAAAAAAAAGTTATACATTCCCGGAGACTCGGTAAGCTTCAATGCTCGGTGTCATTACATTGCGTGCCACTGTTGATCCTGACTAACAAGAGTTATAGTGGTGGGAGTGAGGGCGGGACAGTCTCCTGACCCCACATTATGATCAATTAAGTCTCGTGTCGTAGGTATCAGGAACTACGAGAGATTTTTTGGTATCACAAACACCCAGACCCGAAAGAAATATTTGTGGGCCGCACAAACATTTCTCTCAGTGCGGGGATCGAACCCGCGGCCTCTCGTTTCACAGCCGGCGTCTATCCAATATATAGTAAATATAGCGAACAATCACATACATAGTCCTGACACATTGATATAAAAACTAAGGATACCTCATTCAGTACATTTGGAGTTTTAAAAAGATGATAGTTAAATTGCGCTAAAATTAATATTAAATTCACTTAATTTAATAGATTTCGTCTAAACAGTAATAAAAATATATTTCTTTTTATTAAACTTTCTGTCATAATACAAGTAAGCATTTTCAAAATCGTTGCGAGCGACGACTAATTTCAGTAACGCTCCACTAGAGATGTACTGGAGGGCGCGCACCACTTACGTCGGAACACTTTACGCGCTTTCCACCCTATCAATATAATATTTATGTCAATATCCTGACCCCACACTAAGTCTAGTCTTGTGTGGTATCACAAACTATACAGACTTTTTGTTCTCACAACATCCAGGCCAGTTACCAATGTTCCAACTCCGACGTCCGAAGTAAGACAAGTTTTCCACTTATATTTTTCTTCACTTTTTTCTTATAATCCTTACAAAACATAGCTTCCGTCTCTCTGCACTACCTTAAGGTTGACTGGTAGAATATGCCCTTAGGCATTAAGTCCGCCTGTACTATTAAATTGTTCAAAGTGTTTAAATAAAATAAATAAATAAAACATAAGGCAAGGTGTTTTGATTTTTCGGATGAGAAGCCGCGGGGATCGAACCCGCGGCCTCCCGTTTCACAGCCGGCGTCTAACACCACAAAGGCTGTCGAATTTGGTATTTTTAACAAGGAACCATACTACAATTTGGCTGTTTTTGCAGCGTCGTCGGTCAGACAGAATAAATTGGGTCACTACAGGTCATCCGAAAAACATGTACATATGTTATTTCAGAATATTTTTTTGTAACTGTTCATATGTTCATATGAAATGGCGACATATTTACCCTTATTTTCGTCTTATACTCTTTCAAATGTTTCTTGACGAGTGTCACAAACTTTTACAAAACTATATTTTTTCATACACTGACGCGCCTTCTACATATATTCCAAAATGCTACTATAGAGGGCGCTATACACAAATATTATATGAAATAATCGTTAAGTGTCGCCTACATTGTTTTTACTTTTATTATCACTACATAGTATAAAACAAAGTAGCTTTCCGCTGTCTGTCCCTATGTCCCTTTGTATGCTTAGATTTTTAAAACTACGCAACGGATTTTGATGCGGTTTTTTTAATAGATAGAGTGATTCAAGAGGAAGGTTTATGTGCATTATACGTACATATTAATGTAGAGAAATATATCTCCACCCGGGCGAAGCTGATGTTGATATTGTTATAAAACATACTCTTTACGAATTTTATAGCTGATTCCCCTAATCAGCTATTTTTACTCTATAAAAACGATACGAACTTCGAATTTTCGGACGCCGTATGTAAAACCTCACTAATGTGCCTAGATACTCCAACTTCAACTCAAAATGTTGGAATCCTCAATCGTACATTGTAATTATAGACTAAGTTCGAAGAAAATTATAAGTATAATAGAGAATAGTATTGATTTTTAGAAGTGGAATACTTATGTCTTACTCCGGACGTTAAACATCCGAATATTCGATGTTCGTATCGTTTTTATACAGTAACCCCCTAGGTTTAATTTTTGCATTGTTTAAGTTTCTGTAACGTCCGACTTTAGGTAACAGACTTTAGGTTAAAGATAAGCTGGTGTCCCTGAGAGACTCGCCGAGCTCCGGAGCTCGGTGTCAATTCTTTGTGTGCTGTTGATCCTGGCTGACAGGTGTTGCAGTGGCGGGTGTGAGGGCGGGAAAGTCTCTACCTTGTAGCTTTCGTGACTCCACTCCGTGACCATAAAGTAATCGAAACTTTGGGAAGTTATACAGGTCGTCGGCGAGCTTTTATCGCCGAAAGCGCTGTTCTGTAAAATAATAAAATAGTTTTCCTCTCTTTATTTTTTATTATATTGGATATGTTAGTATTGATAGTCAATCGCCACGTACTAAAACGGTGAAGGAAAACATCGTGAGGAAACCTGCATACCATAGCGGTTTATAAGAATTCCTATGGTATGTAAGTCCGCCAACCCGCACTAGGCCAGCGTGGTGGACTATATGGCCTAACCACTCTCAATCGTACTGTCGATTGTAGAGTAGGCCCGTGCCAAAAAGTGGGACGTATATGGGCTGATATACGAATACAAACGCTTGTTGTTTGTATTATGATAACGTATCCCAAATGATGTGTCAAACATATGTTAGAAATTAAGAATCAAACGCTGGTATATCTTGAAATTACTATATTTGTCATATTCATTTCTATAATCCAAATACAATTGAAAACAATGAGCGTATTTTGTCATAACTCTGGCGCGAAATGAGTCACTGAATGGCGGGCTTTTTGACATTTCGGTTTTTAATATTGAGGCTCTATGCAAAGGTGTTCTAGTCTTACGGCCTTATGCAAACACGTCCGTTAAATATTATGGTATTAACTAAAAATTATAACAATAAACAATTTACTTCTTTATTATATTAATCCAGTCCATCCAAAGGTTGCCTGAAAGAGATCGCAGCTAGCGATAAGGCCGCCAATTGTTACCATGTCTTTAGTTTTAAGTATTTAATCTGTTATTGTTCCTTTTTTATGGTGTACAATAAAGTATATATAAATAAATAAATTTAGATAATAATTTATAAGACATACAGTCACTAATTATGTCGTGATAATAATAAATATTTGCTAACACATATACAGGGTGATATACGGTTAATTTACTTATAATACTTAATTTACACCACATGTTCCTAACCCCCCTAAGTAATAATGTACCAAGTTCCTGAGCCGAACTGGAGTTCAGCTAAGCGATAACAATACTTCGGTATCTATACGAGATACCCAGAAATTGTGAAAGCTAAAATCACGATTTATGACAAAAATGTATTCATATTTTTTTCAAATGATCTACAATGTCATCTGGAGACATATATTAATATATTTTTCAGACAATGTCACCTGGGGACATAAGAAACATTTGGGTGAAATTAAGTACCATGTGTCAATATTACCCTATATTTTTAAATTTTATTTGTAGTTCCAAATTTGACTATCAATACACACATGACTCCGAAAAGTCAGAGGTGTGCCCTGGGATTCGAACCCGCGACCACCGTGAACATGTTGGCAGCCGCGTCTGGTCCGTTTACCAACAGGCCACCACGCACTTCTTTATTGATAGTCAATCACCACGCACTAAAACGGTGAAGGAAAACATCGTGAGGAAACCTGCATACCATAGCGGTGTATAAAAATTTCTATGGTATGTAAGTCCGCCAATCCGCACTAGGCCAGCGTGGTGGACTATATGGCCTAACCACTCTCAATCGTACTGTCGATTGTAGAGTAGGCCCGTGCCCTGCAGTGGGACGTATATGGGCTGATACATACACATACATACATTACATTACGAGCTTAGAATATTTATAATAAAGAGGGAGCGCTGTACATAGGCTGATACAGAGTTCCAAATTTAAAATAATAGAAAATATATGCTTATATGGCTGAGTGCAGGCGCCCTCACATTTAATAAAGCATATGGATTCCCTGACCGTTCTTGTGTAAATGTATTCTGAATTCAAATGATTGACGTATGAACGACATCCATAATGTATCCAGGCTTCACGCGTTTTCTGCGTTCGGATACACGTCTAAATATTTAGTCTTGAATTGTTACATTCTGTGAATGATTACTTAATCATTTGATTGTAAAGGTCATTAATAAACACTAAGATCGAATCTCGTGTCATGTGTCAGAAACTACGAAAGACTTTTCAATCTCACAAAAAACCATGCCTGAAACGAATAACTGTGGATCACACAAGGCATTTGCGTCGGTGCGGGGATCGAACTCGCGGCCTCTCGTTTCATAGCTTGCGTATAACCAACTGCGCCACAGAGGCTGTCAAAATGGTAACTAAAAAAATTATAACCAAATTCAAAAGTACCTACCACTACAAAGTACATAACGAATAATATTTTTTATTGTACTCATACACGTTGATTGATTGACTAGACTAGCCAACAAATCATACAAACATACATAAAAATCACGCCTTATTCCAAGAAGGGATAGGCAGAGGTGCGACCAGGATACCTACGTTACGCCTTGTACATTCGGTCCCACGATGTGATAGCAAACCTATCGCCATATCGGGCAGAAATACTATATAAATAATATGTACAAAATCCATTATTACTTTGCCTAACCCAAGATTTGAACCGAAGACATTAGCTTTGTAATCTTAAAGTAGTACCACTGCGCCACCAAGGCAGTCATGAATTATATTTCTGTATCTGTATCAGTCCATATACGTCCCACTGCTGGGCAGGAATCTCCTCTACAATCGAGAGTACAATTGAGAGTGGTTAGTACAGTCCACCACGCTGGCCTAGTGAAATGAAATGAAATGACATGTATTTATTGGTCACGTAGGCAATTTAAGAGCTCTTACGACAAGTCAATACACATAGCACTTAATCTCTATATACAATATATTTTCTATACTTAGTGTTACTTATTTTAATTTCTTGCTTCAATTTATCTATTTATTTGATTTTAAAATAATTTTATTTTTGTTTATAATTATAATTAGTTTTATTGATTTATTTAGTTTTTATTCATATTTTATTTAAAGTATTAGTTATTACTTTATGGTAATTTATTTTTCAAAGAAATACATAGTGCGGGTTGGCGGACTTAACATACCATAGAATTTCAAACAAATCGCTATAGTATGCAAGTCTGCTAACGATGTTTTCCTTCACCGTCAGCCGCGCCTTATTAATTTAGAAATATTTTTTTATTCAATAAAATAAATACAATAATTAAGTTCAAATAGTTCAAATAGAGCGTCAACTAATTTCTCAAGATATAATTTATCGATACAATGAATGTATCCGGATATACTCAGAACCCGAAACGGCATACGTGGATGATTATGGCGGCTCCTTAATCAATGTATACAATGGTTTAGATTGATATTTCTATAGGTAGGTAGTAGTAAAGGGGATTATTGCTATTTTAAATTAACATCACCACCTTGTTATTTTTGAAGCATTAGCATGCTCTATATTTCTGCTATTGCTAATTGCCTCCCTCAGAATTTGTAAACTATATAACTGACCATATATTATTACCATTTTTCACATCTAAAGTTGCACATACAAAATTGATTGTTCAGTTTCTTCATTAATAAGGTTAAAAACCCTCACTCCTTCATAGATTACACGAGATCGTATAAAAATATTAGCCGATCGGCTTTGTGGATCAAAATAGCAAATCGAAAAATTTCGCTTATTTATATAAACCATTTAAACCATTTATTTCTTCCACACACACAATACAACAAAATAAAAATACAAGTAAGTTAAGAATAAGATAACAGTTAACAGGCCCATTCTGATATTTGTTGTAATATGCGTGGAGAATGGATACCAGCTCAATATACGCTGTTTACAACAGCACTGATTTTCAGCTGGCTCCAAAGCCATCATAGTACAACAATTCTACTATATGTGGGGTCGAAGACAATAAAGCAACAAAAAGAAAAGAGAAAAGGAAAAAAAAAAGAAACAGATGACATCCAAAAACCACAGTAAAATTTTTTTTAAAAAATAAAAAAAAATATAACTTGTGAAAAGTTATTATCGGCTTCACTTGCTATTTGTGAATGCTATTGCTATTTATTCCAACAATAGTAGGTAGGATAGGTATTAAAGAAATTTTCGAACCGTTTTTTTATTTTGTGATTTAAAACAAACAAAGACTGCCTCGGTGGCGTAGTTGTACTAAGGTACGCATGCAAAGCTGAGGCCTCGGGTTCTAATCCCGAGTCGGGCAAAGTGATATTGGATTTTTCTATTCATTATCAGCCCGGAGTCAGGAATTTGTGCTCGATATGGCGATAGGCTCGCCACCTATCTCATCGTGGGACGGATCATACAAAGCGAAATGTGGGTGTCTAGGCACCTCTGCCTACCCCTTCTGGGAAAAAGGCGTGAGTTTATGAGTGTATGTATGTAAATAAACAAAGATTTTGATTTACTAACAATAAAAGAAAATTACAAGTATCTAAACATTTTCCGCTGTAGTACATAAGGCCATATTAATACTAAATTCGATTTTAGCACCCACATTATCAGTTTTTTTTGCCAAGCTATAAGCATAAGTGGACATTCACCCACATAAATATACACATATGTGCACATTACTACATATGTAAAACATTTAAATAACCTCAAAATATCCAAACGCAAACCATACGAAAATTTCAAAATGGCGCCCCGCTAACGGTTATTCCATTTGAATGCGATATTATTTATATATACGGGCTCGTGACGCATGGAAAGACGGATCGATCGCTGTTGCATATATATCATTCGGTTATTTTTAAATTTTATCTCAATATCAATAAGGGGCGCTATTTCGAGACCCTTTTTTTGTTTTTACTTAAACAGAGACCACTGAAATGGTTGACACATGCTGTTTATTATCTGTCGGATATTAAGGAAACGCCTCCGAAAAGAAAAACTGATTTGAGAAGGCTTAGAAAAAAAATATACCAGTAAAATAAACGTTGTTAGTTTTTTAGGATTGCTCAGCCTTCGACATGATATTATAGCATTTTTATATTTATTTACTCACACTTAATTAACGCACAAAAAATATATAATGAAAAATCACGTTAATAAATGTTTGATTGGCTGTCTTATCGTTCAAAGGCAATGTTTTACAGACAACCATATTATGATTGATATAAGAAATGGATAAACAGAGGACAGTTAAAACTTTAAAGAATGGTACTGATTACTATATGGCCTAACTACTCTCAATCGTACTCTCGATTGTAGAGTAGGCCCGTGCCCTGCAGTGGGACGTATGTGGGCTGTATATACAATACAATACAGATAACTAAAACGGTAGTTTAATAAATGAATAAATAAATACATCCAACAGTCACATACATAGTCCTGACCCCACACTAACATCGAGTCTTGTGTTGTATCAGAAACTACGAGAGACTTTTCGCTCTCACAAACACCCAGACCCGAAACAAATACCTGTGGATCACAATAATATTTGTCTCGGTATGGGATCGAACCCGCGACCTCTCGTTTCACAGCCGGCGTCTAACCTGCTGCGCCATTGGCTTTCCGAAATAAGAATACATACATACATACATAAACTCACGCTATTTTCCCAGAAGGGGTAGGCAGAGGTGCCTGGACACCCAAATATCGCTTTGTATGTTCCGTCCCACGATGTGATAGGTGGTGAGCCTATCGCCATATCGGGCACAAATTCCTGACTCCGGGATAATGAATAGAAAAATCCAATATCACGTTACCCGACTCGGGAGTTGAACCCGAGACTTCAGCTTTGCAAGCGTACCTTAGTACAACTACGCCATCGAGGCAGTCCGGAATAAAAATACAAATTGCTCCAAAAACAATAAAATATAAAGTTTAAAATGAGATTATATTTTAATGTATATTACTTCATGTCATCGACTTGACTGCCAGGGGCCCTACTATATTCATCAGAAACGAAGTTCGAAACTTCGGATGATCGAAGTTTATGTACGATACGAATGTACCTACATATACTTATGGTCGTTATTGACTTATGGTCGTAACTATTGACTTATGGTTATGATGTACGTTATACAAATTCGAACTTTTACAGAGTAGATACATTCGTATCGTATAAAAAACTTCGATCGTCCGAAGTTTCAACTTCGTTTCGGATGAATACAGTAGGGCCCCTGCGTGGCTTAGTTGTACTACGATACAATACAATGCTGTGGTCTTTGGTTTGAATTCCGGTTCGGGCATATTAGATTTTTCTATTCAATATCAGCCCGGAGTCAGAAAATGCATGATCGCTGGTCCGATAAACCCTGAATAATGCTGAACAATATCCAAATGACATCTAGTGTTGCATACTATACGGACCTCGTGGAAACTAGGAAGAATTTCCGTGCTTTCCAGCGCTTTTTCCATACCTATTATTGGAACCAAATTTAACAGCTCACCATGACCCCATGTAATTGTTTATCCCGTGGTGCTTAACATATGGCTTCTCCACTTGTATATCTTTATATCATAGGATAATACCTCTCAACTCAATATTTTATCACCCGCTTTGCTGCGGAGGGAAGTGGACAACTATTTGTTTCCAACTCCTAAAATTTTTCTTTCAGAATATTTATATTATATTAAAATTATAATATTATAATATTTATATTGTGTGTATTGATAGTCAATCACCACGCACTAAAACGGCGAAGGAAAACATCGTGAGGAAACCTGCATACCATAGCGATTTATAAAAAAATCTATAGTATGTAAGTCCGCCAACCCGCACTAGGCCAGCGCGGTGGACTATACGGCCTAACCACTCTCAATCGTACTGTCGATTGTAGAGTAGGCCCGTGCCCTGCAGTGGGACATATATGGGCTGATACAGATATTATATTATATTTGTATTATATTATAGTTGAATGGTATTAGTGACCTATAACCGTGTAATTTTACTTAAGCTGAAACAAAACATGTGAACGTGTTGCTATTAATCTAACAATCAATTTATTGTTGTACTTACATCTAGAGATATTTTGTTACTTAACAGTGGAGGATTGGATTGGCAAGTTGAAGTGGCAGTGGGCCGGGCACATAGCTCGTAGGACCGATGGCCGTTGGGGCCGAAAGGTTCTTGACTGGAGGCCACGTACAGGCAAGCGAAGTGTCGGACGCCCGCCTACAAGGTGGACGGACGATCTAACTAAGGTTGCAGGAAGTCGCTGGATGCAGGCCGACGACAACAGGTCATTGTGGAGATCCTTGGGGGAGGCCTATGTTCAGCAGTGGACTTCCTGTGGCTGATATGATGGTGATGATGATGATAACAGTGGAAACCTTTGTTTGGCTTTTTGTTACTTAAATCCCTGTGATTGTATTGTTAATAATGCTGTTGGTCTTCTTAAAATAAATAAAATAAAATAAATTTCGATACGAGTTAAAGACTAGCTAGTGTCCCTGAGAGACTCGCCGAGCTCCGGAGATCGGTGTCAATTCTTTGTGTGCCATTGATCCTGGCTGACAGGAGTTGCAGTGGGTGTGTGGGCGGGAAAGTCTCTAAAAAGTTTGAAAGACAAAAGACTCGCACCCTACATCGTGGAACGGAACATAAGGCGAAATGTAAGTGTCATTGTAGAGTGTTTCATAAATAGTGCATTACGGGGGACAATCTATACATATAAATAAAATTGAAGTGTCTGTTTGTAAAGTGAAAATAAAAAAAAAATACAACTACATATCGTTATATACACGATACCTTTAACGAAAATGACCTTAGATTTTTTTGTCTGTCGGTTTGTTCCGGCTAATCTCTGAAATGGCTGGACCGATTTTGACGGGACTTTTATTGTCAGGTAGCTGATATAATAAGGAGTAACATAGGCTTAATTTATTTTAGAAAATATCTTTTATTTTAGAAAAATAAAGTAATGTTGCAACTGTCCAGTACCGCGCGCAGCTCACGCGCATGCCACTACTGGGCCGTCATGTTGGGCGCCTCCCACCACTTCTCCTACCAACGAATCAAAAATTAAAATACAAAAACCAAAAAAAAACTAAATAAACTAATTAACTTTTTTGTTAAATTCCACACGGACGAAGTCGCGGGTACAGCTAGTTGTAAATAAATTAGGATTAAACAAATTAGATATAGGCTTGGTACAAAGTATTGGCTGTACCTGACTCTGAGCAGGCCAGAATGTTTTATAGATTAACTAGCGGCCCGGCCCAGCTTCGCCCGGGTACAAATAGATTTCTGTACAATAATATGTACATATTATACATATAAACCTTCCCCTTGAATCACTCTATCTATTAAAAAAACCGCATCAAAATCCGTTGCGTAGTTTTAAAGATTTAAGCATACAAAGGGACATAGGGACAGAGAAAGCTACTTTGTTTTATACTATGTAGTGATATTAGCTAAATAGGATTATATAATTATTTTAACTGAACATTATGTATTAGGGTACGATGGAACTGGCATGTCTATTGGACCAAAATTAGTTTTTGTTTTTTTTTTTTATTTTATTGCTATGAATGGCGAGACAAGCATGCCGTTCGCCTGATGGTAAGCGATACGACCGCTCATGAACAGTAGCAAAACCAAACATCACCTTGAATTACATTACAAAGCAATGCTTGGCATTCCACTGCGCACGCCATCCTGAGACATAAGATGTTAAGTCTCAATATGTCCAGTAGTTACTTTGGCTACAATGCCCTTCAACCCGAAACACAACAGTGCGTTTACACTGCTGTTTGACGGGAGAAATAGACACTGCGATGGTACCCACCCAGGTGGCCTCTCACATATGAGAGACCTACCAGTGAAAAGTTAGTAAATAAATATAGAAAAAAAAGTGTCATTGTAGCACTCTGCCTACCCATTCTGGGAAAAATGGTTTATGTATGTATGTATATGTACCTAAACCAACACAAAAATACGAAGGAGGAAAAAATATGTTATTGTTTTGTTTTTAACTTCATGAATAATTTAATTTGCTTATGAAACACTTTTTGTATACGATTTTTTTGTGTATAGAGAAATACATAATTCAAATGATAGATTAATTAGATTGTAGTGTACTGTATCAGCCCATATACGTTCCACTGCAGGGCACGGGCCTACTCTACAATCGAGAGTACGATTGAGAGTGGTTAGGCCATATAGTCCACCACGCTGGCCTAGTGCGGGTTGGTGGACTTACATACCATAGAAATTCTTATAAATCGCTATGGTATGCAGGTTTCTTTACAATGTTTTTCATCACCGTTATAGTGCGTGATGATTGGCATACTCGTCTCGCCATTGATTGCAAAAAGCCTACTGTGGAATACTTATAACAAAACAAATTTGTGTCAAAATCTCGACGAGTTTGAACCCGCGCTCTCTCGATTGCATGCATACCTAATTGATGTCATGACCTTGTAATTTTAATGAACAATAGAAAATGTACGTATAAATGTTACATACATACATACATAAACTCACGCCTTTTTCCCAGAAGGGGTAAACAGAGGTGCCAAGACACCCACATTTCGCCTAGTATATTCCGTCCCACGATGTGATAGGGGGCGAGCTTATCGCCATATCAGGCACAAATTCCTGACTCTGGGCTGATAATGAATAGAAAAATCCAACTTTGCCCAACCCGGGATTCGAACCCGAGACCTCAGCTTTGTAACCATGCCGTAGTACAACTACGCCACCGAGGCAGTATAAATGTTATTACTTTTAACTATTTTCCACTTCGATCAAATATACCCTATACTATAAATAACGGCCTAAAACACGGCAAGAGAAATAAGAGCACAAATAAGCGTGTGCTCTTATTTGATTTTAGTATGGTCCAAAATTTAGTAAATCTACATTTAAAGGAATAAGATTTATTGTTACCTGAAGTTGATTACAATTTAAGACTTTTTGCTACATCTCGTAGTTCGAAATTCAAATGTATAAGTATAAGCAACCTCGGCCACTTTTAGCGTGTGATTTTGTTCCGGACCCTGTATCTAGTATTGTATATTTGATTGAAGATTTTACAAATTAACATATTTTATGCATTTGGCTCCTAGACTAGACTACAAGTGGTCCGTCCAAGCTTCACCTGGGTGCTGATGTGTTTTGGTTGCGGGTTTGATTTCCGTTTCAGACATAAGATGATTCAAAAATCATTGAAATTGTTTTTAAAATAAAAATATGTATTCAACAACTACTTCCCTACATTAAATGTAATATTAGAGTTTGTAACAGCATTCTGTCTACCCCCTTATCAGAGGAAGCAAGATTGTTATACAAATTGGTAAATTACGTATTTATAAATAGAATTTAAGTTCATTTTTAGATTTACTTCGAAAGCATATCGCTTTGTGATTTGTGAAAACCCTGTCAAAAAAAAAATATGTATGTCTATTTACTAATTTTAAGATACTTCCCTACCACCGTATTTCGACATATGTATATTGGGTATATCAAGACTGCTACCGAAAACGAAGCCGGGTGGTAGTTTTAGTGACTACAAACACAATGCAACTAAACATTTTGCGAAGAAACGCGCCAGTTTTATTTTAACATTCTTTGAATATCGTCATTTTTGGATGGTAAATCCATAATTTTTGCTAAAATTATAATTTAAACTCTTTTATACCTAGAGTCTTTATAAATAAAAGGGTATGCACTATTATTTTAGGGAAAAAAATGTATTTACCACCCAAATACGACCATATAAAAAATAACAATAAAATTGACGCTTTTTTTCCCTACATTTTTTGTTGCATTGTGTCTGAAGTCGCTTAAACTACCACTCGGCTTCGTTTTCAGTAGCAGTCTTGAGATACCCGGTATGTATAATACTGTATACAAATCGTTTTACCCTATTGAATCACATTAAGTTTTGTTATTCATAATAGTTTTTCTACATATTTTAACTAACATTGCCCCTTCACAGGAAACACTGACTTCGTTCACTTGACATGGTCTGAGATCCGTCCTATGAATATGTCTCGATCTGTCATTTATTAGTGAAAAATAATAATAATAATTTACCTTTACATTCTTGGGATCGTGAAAAACGGCCAAGGCCGCTACTAATGCACCTAAAAATAAAAAAGTATTATTTTAAAAACATCAAAAAGTATCCGCTATCTACATTATAATTAGGCACATTTGTGTAAAACACAATTCATGTATTTATTGTAACGAAGTTCCTTATCGCGCGGTGTGAAAGGGGGCTAGACGGCAAAAATTCCAACGAACAATAGGCACGAAAAACATTTGACAATTGTTTTTTATTTCTTTATTTGAAAATGATATCATACATTTTATTTAACTCTAATAGAGGCAATAAAATATCCAAATAGATATTAATATGTTAAAGGCTAAAGTAAAAACTAAGAATACGCTGAAGCCCAAAATTAAGTGGGAAACGTTGCGACAATTTCTAATTTTCATCAAATGTCATAAATCAAATTGGTACAAATGAAACATAAATTGCATAAATATGGGAAAAAAAACATAATGATGGTGATACCCAAATGATTTTTTTGATGGTGACATATAATAAAATTACATAATAAAACCGTAATACATTGATTTTCGATCCTCCTTAATAAATTTCTTATTATTTACAATTTTAGTTTGTGATCCTGCTGTCAATCATCAACCCTTCATTTGACTATGTATCTTTGCCAATTATTACCAAAATTTAGCTTACTGATTAAGTTTATATAACATTATATTTGTTAATAATGAAAGGTATTATTTTTATAACTTTTATTATTTACAATTTTAGTTTGTTATCCTGCTGTCAATTATCAACCCTAGATTTCACTATGTATATTTACCAATTACTACTAAAATTGTCCCTACTGATTAAGTTTATATTACATTATAATTGTTAATAATAAAAACAATATATTGTTTTTATAACTTAAGAAATAAAATTTTATTACAATTCCTCCACTAATTAATCGAAAGGAACTTCGTTCAATCCGGGTGTCTGCTGACACCTCTCAAGTTTTTTTCATGTAAACTCGCAATATATGTAAAATACCACTATGTGCTCACAGACCAACCAAGCAGTTACTTTCTCTTAAATATAGTAAATAAACATAATAAATAAAAAATATATTTTCCACGCATTCAAATAAGTGATACATGTCGTCCTGTTAGTTTTACAAGTCGCAATTTTAAAAATAACTGTGGTTGGGCCAAGGGCGGATCCAGCTTTTACGCCAGGGGGGAGGTCATATAGTTCTTTTACGCTAGGGGGGGGGGGGTCATATAGTTCTTTTACGCCAGAGGGGGCGGGGGTCATATAGTACGATTTCAATACTCGAATTCATAATAATGCTTTTTAAAGTTTGTTACAGCCGTTATTTGTGAACACATACACACTTTTCTACTTTATTTATCGACATACAAAGAGTTAATTGTGATTATAAATTTTATCAACAATATAATAAATACATTATGTAAATCTGGAGCCAGCCCAGGGGGGGCATAACCCCCATGACCTCCCCCCTGGATCTGCCCCTATATTGTAAGAGGTGGATAATTTTACAATTTTAAGGAAGATATATGTATATTGACAATAAATCATACAGGCAGGAGCACATAGAAATTTTACATTTTACAAATCGCTATGGTATGCAAGTTTCCTCACGATGTTTTCCTTCACCGTTTCAGTGCGTGGTGATTGACTATCTATACACGCATGCCTGAAAAGTCAGAGAAATGCCCTGGAATTTGAACCCGCGACCACCGTGAACATGTTGGCAGCCGCGTCTAGTTCATTACCAACAGGCCACCACGCACTTCAGGAAACAGGAACTATGAGAGACTTTTCGCTCTCACTAACACCCAGATCCAAAATAAGTATTCGTGGGCCGCGCAAACATTTCTCTCGGTGCGGGGATCGAACCCGCGGCCTCTCGTTTCACAGTCGGCGTCTTACCAACTGCGCCACGGAGGCTAGCGGTATGATTTCGCTGTTTAGGCGTTAGCGCAAAAGTCAAGTTTTTTTTAACTTATCCATACATAAACTCACGCCTTTTGCCCAGAAAGGGTAGGCAGAGGACTAGCACACTGCATACCCACGATTCGCCTTGTGTGTTTCGTCCCATAATTTAATGATAGGAGAGGAGCGATTTTCGTGAATAGAAAAAATCACATATCACTTTGCCCAACCCGGGATTCGAACCCGAAATCTCATCTTGCATTACCTTATCACAATTGCTTCATCAATGCAATCAGTGTTTCTGGTACACAAGAATATATAGTACCTACAATAGAACAGCCTCCGTAGCGCAGTTGGTAAGACTCCGACTGTAAAACGAGAGGCCGCGGGTACGATCCCCGCACCGATACAAATATTTTCGAGGCCCTCAAGTATTTGTCTCGGGTCTGGGTGTTCGTGAGACCGAATAGTCTCTCGTAGTTTCTGATACCCACGACACAAGACTCTATTTTAATGTGGGGTTTGGACTATGTATGTGACTGTTTATTTTTCTTATTATTTATTTAGGAATTTTTTGTTCAGACAACAGTGTAAATGCACTGTTGTATTTCGGATTGAAGGGCATTGTAGCCAGAGTAACTACTGTAAATATTGAGACTTTACATCTTATATCTTAGAATGGCGAACAAGTGGAATGCCAAGCATTGCTTTGTAATTCAAGGTGTTTGGTTTTGCTACTGTTCATGAGCGGTCGTATCGCTTACCATCAGGCGAACGGCATGCTCGTCTCACGATTGATTGCGATAAAAAAAACTTTAATACATTCTGGCTTGCTAAGAGTCAGGTACTCCCAAAATAATTTGTACCTGCCTACATCTAATTTTATTTAATATTAATGTATTCACAACTAGCACTCCGGCCCAGCTTCGCCCGGGTGCAGATACTATTTTGACTCCACTTTACATATTTATTTATTTAATTCTTTTTTGCACTGTACAGAAATACTATGAAGATATTACACAATAAGAATAATAGTTCAAGTGGCCGCCTTATCACACTAGGTAATCTCTTACAGGCAACCATGGGATGGATACACTAACAGGAGATAGAAAGGGCAGTCTAAGGCGTAAACGAAATAATAATAATCTACAATTAATAACTAAAAATACATACATAGAAACTATTTCGCGTGAAAATTAATTTAAATTAGACTCAACGTTACTGCCTTGCTTTAAGCTGCCCATCCCATGCCTTTCCATTTGAAAGAGTCTGTCTGTATCAGCCCATACACGTCCCACTGCAGGGCACGGGCCTGCTCTACAATCGACAGTACGATTGAGAGCGGTTAGTACAGTCCACCACGCTGACCTAGTGCAGGCGGACTTAGGGGAAGGCCGGGTAAAGTGAATACCCCGGGCAAAGCGAATACTCCCCACTATTCCTAAATTATTATTTTTTCATTCAATACGCCACCACTGTTACATTTGGCCATCTTGGTTTAATACGCGGCCAACATAGAAGCGAGGGTCCGCGTCGCGTCCCATCCGTGGAGTGGAGATTTGTGTTTTCGTAAATAAAAGATTGATTTTACGCGGTAAGTACATTGATCAATTCTCCTTTATTACTAGTTTTTGATTTATAGGAATGTCTTAATTTGGCAGCATATCAAAGTAGTTTTTTATGGTATATTTAACAGAAAGGCAGAATTATTAGTTTCTGTATAAATAGTGGTAACCTCAAAACTTACCTAGTCGGGCAAAGTGAATAGGGCAAAGTGGATATGGTCCACTTTGCTCTATTTACTTTGACTGCCATTTCTCATTGGTGACTTATTATCTAAACATGTATTTTATTTGTTTCAGATGGTGAATAAATATACTAAAAAATCTTAGCAAGGGACTTGGGATGAAAATGCTATGCAAACGGCTATTGATTTGTGCAGAGTTGGAAAATCAATAAAAAGCACAGCTAAAAAGTATGGTTTGGCTTATGCGACCTTGTATAGGCAAACCTTGTGTCGGTTACGTATTTTTTTTTCAGTTTATCAAAGTTATTTTTATGTTATCAGAGATTGAATATGGGTATTCACTTTGCCCAAGTACTGTATCCGCTTTACCCGGTGTACCGGGCAAAGCGAATACTTTCGTACTTTTTTACATTTTAATTGTAGTTGATTATTGCTTAAATATTAATGGTAACTGATGTCCGTATTTGTACGAGCAATAAATAAAGACTGGTTTCTGATAATTATTTTGATATTGTATTGTATACCTTTTCTGCTATAACCTTAAAAACCTTAAGGTATCCACTTTGCCCGGCCTTCCCCTACATACCATAGAAATTCTTATAAACCGCTATGGTATGCAGGTTTCCTCACGATGTTTTCCTTCACTGTTTTAGTGGATTAAAACATACGCTATTTTTTTGTTCAAGGAATTTAAATACATTCGATAATCTTTCAGTAGTATCAATGTATTGATAATCAATCACCACGCACTATAACGGTTTATAAGAATTTCTATGGTATGTAAGTCCGCCAACCCGCACTAGGCCAGCATGGTGTACTATATGGCCTAACCGCTCTCAATCGTACTGTCGATTGTAGAGTAGGCCCGCGCCTTGCAGTGGGACGTATATGGGCTGATACAGATTTTTAATCCAGGGTATCACCTAGGTCCATGCCAAATTACATCATAATCCAGCGGTTTGAGCACGAAGAGGCACACATACACTTTTACATTTAAAATATCAGTAGAATTGCCTTCCGTAATGTATTCGATTCAGGAGACTGTCCCGCCCTCACCCACCACTGCAACTCCTGTGTCGCAGGATCAACAAGCACGCATTGCAATGACACCGAGCATTGAAGCTCGCCGAGTCTCCGGGAATGTCTAACTTGTCTTTAACCTGCAACGAAATTTATCAGAAAGTGTAATTAGGAGTTGGTTGAATGAATGTATTCGATTGTTGGGTTTATTTATTTATTTAAATTCTTTATTGTACACTAAATGAACTTCACAATAGAACATTATATTACATAGTAGTACAAAAAATCTCTTACCGACTGCCTTGGGATGGACAATAAGAGATGGAAAAGAGAGGGCAATCAATAGTGTACCAAGTAAGATAAAGCTTGACAAAAGAAAACAAAACATTATAATAAAAATATTAAATAAAATCATACATGCAAAATACTATTTATATTATATATCCTATAATATAATATAATATAATAATATAATATCCTATAAAATATTTATATCTTTTTGTTAATCGACACAGTGGGGACACTGAACCACTTCTTCCCTGAGGGTTTCAGGGCGAGTGGTCAGAGAAGCCGAGCAATTAGCTCGAGTCAGAGAAAACTCTGAAAGTAAATATTTTATATCCTAATCTGGGTTTAGATCTACTATGACAGAGTGTATTCGTCAAAAAAATATATCCAAAAAGGCCCCTTTTTATATACACATCGATTCACATTTGAAATTTAAAATGGTGACGCATATTTCAGAGAATAAAATCACATCGCGGGTGTTTGAATTGGCAGTCAGTGTGTAGTGGTCTTACGAGACAGATGGCTGTCGAAATAATAGGTAAGTCTTTTAAATAATATATACATATAAATAAAATTGAAGTGTCTGTTTGTAAAGTGAAAATAAAAAATAATGTCCAACTACATATCGTTATATATGACTATGCTAGCTATGACGAAAATGACCTTAGATTTTTTTTGTCTGTCTGTCTGTTTGTTCCGGCTAATCTCTGAAATGGCTAGACCAATTTTGACGGGACTTTTATTGTCAGATAGCTGATATAATAAGGAGTAACTTAGGCTACATTTATTTTAGAAAAAATCTTTTATTTTAGAAAAATAAAGTTTTTGTTAAACTCCACGCGGACGAAGTCACGGGTACAGCTAGTAATAAATAAATAAATACAACAGTCACATACATAGTCCTGACCCCACACTAAGATCGAGTATTGTGTCGTGTCAGAAACTACGAGAGACTTTTCAGTCTCACAAACACCCAGACCCGAATCCTGTGGTTCACAAAAATATTTGTCTCGGAGCGGGATCGAACCCGCGGCCTTTAGTTTCACAGCCGGCGTCCAACCAACTGCGCCACGGAGGCTGTCAAAATAAAACCCCAATAATTTGTAAATCGAGCACGTAAGTATAAATTACTTTTTGTTACATATTTTTACTAATAATACCACTACACAGAAAAAAAAATCATTAATTTGACAGTAATACCAAACGTCCAGCTGACAGACCACCATTTCTCTGCTTAACATTTGCTATAAGGGTCTCAGCCATTTTAAAATTAATAAGCTAAATCGCACTTTTAGAAGTAACTAGCGGCCGGCCCAGCTTCGCCCGGGCACAAATAGATTTCTGTACAATAATATGTACGTATTATACATATAAACCTTCCTCTTGAATCACTCTATCTATTAAAAAAAACGCATCAAAATCCGTTGCGTAGTTTTAAAGATTTAAGCATACAAAGGGACTTGGGGACAGAGAAAGCGACTTTGTTTTATACTATGTAGTGAAGAGACCTAACTAAAAATCTTACTTTGGAAAACGTTCTTTAAAGATTTGTAACGTAAGAAATTTTCTAGCTGTGGAAGATACATCGAGAAGACCGAAGTATATATCTTTCTGTCTTTCACGCGTCAATAGGTCCTTCTTTAAGGGTCGATGGAGATAGCCATTTTGAGCCAATATATTATTAAAAGTCAAAATGTATTTTTTTGGATTAGGTCAGTTTAATCCTAAGGCCAACCCGCACTAGGCCAGCGTGGTGGACTGTACTAACCACTCTCAATCGTACTGTCGATTGTAGAGTAGGCCCGTGCCCTGCAGTGGGACTTATATGGGCTGATACAGAATCCTAAGGTGCGAAAATTCTGATTGGTGATTTTTGGCGTCTATAAATAACGTTTTTGAGTCAGCTCATATTAAAGTCGTTTGAAAATTGCGTCAAGTCCTTATGAATGAAGGAATTATCATCGACATTTTTTCTTTATTGCTCTGAATGGCGAGACGAGCATGCCGTTCGTCTGATGGTAAGCGATACGACCGCTCATGGACAGTAGTGTAAGACTACACACCCTGGGCAGGGACCTATTTTATCGACTACAAATAATAAAACCCATTGGATTCAGCGATTGCCAGTACTTTTGTAAACATATTTTGATTAAAACCTAACAGTAGCAAAACCAAACAACACCTTGAATTACAAAGCAATTCTTGGCATTCCACTGCGCTCGCCATCCTGAGACATAAGATGTTAAGTCTCAATATGTCCAGTAGTTACTCTGGCTACAATGCCCTTCAAACGGAAACACAGCACTGCTGTTTGGCGGGAGAAATAGACATTGTGGTGGTACCTACCCAGGCGGCTAATCAATTATACTCTTAGAATTTGATAACTTGTGCTATCTGCAGTGGGACCTTCGATCAAATATACACTAGATTATAAGTAACGGCCTAAAAACAGCAAGAGAATAGCATAAATAAGCGTGTGCTCTTATTTGATTTTAGTGTGGTCCAAAACATAATAAATCTTAATCTAAAGGAATAAGGTTTATTGTTACCTGAAGTTGATTATAATTTAAGATTTTTTGCTACATCTCGTAGTTCGAAATTCAAATGTATAAGTATAAGCAACCTCGGCCACTTTTGGCGTGTGATTTTGTTCCGGACCCTGTATCTAGTATATATTTGATCGAAGAGTGGTACTGATACATATTGATACTATCTAACTACTATAAAAATCAAAGTAACAAAATTATCATTCGTTATAAAAAAACTTTGTTAAAAACGGATATCTACAATTTTACGACAATAACGCCATTACAATATTTTTACTGCATATAACATACTAGTGATAGTTTTAATGTGTAAGAGTCAAACAGCAGTGTAAATGCACTGTTGTATTTCGGATTGCCACAGGCCGCTTCCAACAGGTCATTGTGGAGATCCTTGGGGGACGCCTATGTTCAGCAGTGGACTTCCTGTGGCTGATATGATGATGATGATGATATCGGATTGAAGGACATTGTAGCCAGAGTGACTACTGGACATATTGAGACTTAACATCTTAAGTCTCAAGATGGCGAGTGCAGTGGAATGACAAGCATTGCTTTGTAATTCAAGGTTGTGTTTGGTTTTGCTAATATTACCTGTATATCGGGTAATGACATGCTCGTCCCTTCATTCAATTTAATTCATCAAAAAAATCATTAAAAAATAAAAATAAAAAAATGTTTTCAATTAATCAGTTTGATACGATGCGACCCGATGTAGTGAAAAAAATATGCTAATTACCCAAGGTATGTTTTATTAAAAAACTAGCTGTACCCGCGAGTTAATCCGCGTGGAATTTAACAAAAACTTTATTTTTCTAATATAAAAAAATTCTCTAAAATAAATGTAGCCAAGTTACTCCTTATTATATCAGCTACCTGACAATAAAAGTCCCGTCAAAATCGGTCCAGCCATTTCAGAGATTAGCCGGAACAAACAGACAGACAGACAGACAAAAAAAGTTAGAAGGTCATTTTCGTTATAGGTATCGTGTATATAACGATATGTAGTTGGACATTTTTTTTATTTTCACTTTACAAACAGACACTTCAATTTTATTTATATGTATAGTTGGCGCATTTTTTATAATCAACAGCCTTCGTGGCGTAGTTGGTAAGACGCCGCCTGTGAAACGAGAAGTCGCGGGTTCGATCCTCGCACCGAGAGAAATGTTTATCTGAACCACGAGCATTTGTTTCGCGTCTCGGTATTTGTGAGCCCGAAGTCTCTCGTAGTTTCTGAAACGACACAAGACTCGATGTTAGTGTGAGGTCAGGACTTTGTATGCGACTGTTGGGTGTTATCGATTTATAGAATTAATTTATGGAGATTCTAAAATGCAACTGCACTTGGTATTTTTCCACAAATTTTCTTTTTATAAAGTTTTTAATGTTGACTTCATTTTCAAAACAAATCTAAAAGATTTCACAACTCAATATTTCGATTGAAAAAATATTTCTGTAAACAATTTTGCACAAAGATATCTTTCGATTTAAATATCTGTATCTGTATCTGTATCTGTATCAGCCCATATACGTCCCACTGCAGGGCACGGGCCTACTCTACAATCGACAGTACGATTGAGAGTGGTTAGGCCATATAGTCCACCACGCTGGCCTAGTGCGGGTTGGCGGACTTACATACCATAGAGATTCTTCTAAACCGCTATGGTATGCAAGTTTCCTCACGATGTTTTCCTTCACCGTTTTAGTGCGTGGTGATTGACTATCAATACACACATGACTCCGAAAAGTCAGAGGTGTGCCCTGGGATTTGAACCCGCGACCACCGTGAACATGTTGGCGGCCGCGTCTGGTCCGTTTACCAACAGGCCACCACGCACTTTTCAATATAATAAATACGAATTATATCTGATTGTTTCCGGATATGCAGAATCGAAAACTCAAAAATAATAATAACCCGACCTGAGAATCGAACCCAAACCCAACGATTTCCCGATACATCGCCACTAAACTACTGACACACCTTTTAATCATTGTATTACGAAATAAGAAAATACATATTGATTTATTTAAAATTTAAGTTAATACAATTTCAATGTCTTCATATTGTATATGTTGCATATTTTTAATTTCATATGGAGTAAAAGTTTTAGGGGAGACTAGGGACGAATGCAGGTAGGACTGCTTCGGTGCTTACAAAGCTGAGGTCTCGGGTTCGAATCCCGGGTTGGGCAAAGTGATATTGGATTTTTCTATTCATTATCAGCCCAGAGTCAGGAATTTGTGGGTTTATTCCCAGTAGTTCCACTCACAGTTCCACTAGAATAATTAGTGGAACTACTGAGACTTTTCATTCCCAGTAGTTCCACTGGAATAATTATAGTGAATTTACACTGTTTCCTTACTTATTATTATTTATTGATTATTTTTGGCGACACATACGCGGACATCGGCTTCGCTTAAGAGGTAGGTAGAAGTGATACTAGTTCTACACAAAGTACCCCTAACTTTTATTTTGGCCCCGAATTTGTGATAGACGTTTACCTATCGCCATATCGGGGATAAATTACACTCACAGGCAATGCGTACCAGAATTTTCCAATCGAATACTCGCACATTATTTCATTTCTTCGACTTGATAAGCCAGTTCCTTTTGGCCTATATACGTTGCAACTATACCTATGAAGTGTCGTGTCATTTCTTTCTCTTTGTTTTCGCTCTCCTCAGCCACGGGAAGCCCATTGCTGGACACAGGTTTATTCTAAGGATTTTTAATTACTTTTTATTATGCATAAAGCAACTTTCCGCAACCTAATCTAGATCATAACATTTTCCAGGTATTATTGGCACGTTACCATTATCATTATCTAGGTAGAGACTTTTAACCAACTTCGGAAAGAGCGGAGGATCATAAATAGACCTAACTTCTTTCTCGTATGTTTCTGGCAGTTTATGCCGTTTTGATTAAAATATTTCACGATACAATAAAAAAATCCGTCATACATTACTTTTCCGTGCCAATAATCATGCATATACACATCTATGTTTATAACATTATTAAATATGGATATTTTAGACACAAAATGCGTTAATATTATTAAACGGGGTCGGGGTCAATTTTATAAACATCGGGATTACGATATTAGTTCCTCTTGCTGGCGATGTGCTAGTTATAAATTAGAAAAAAGCGAACGGTGTTACGGTTCCCGATATGGCGATAGGCTCGCCACCTATCACATCGTGGGACGGAACATACAAGGCGAAATGTGGGTGCCCTGGCACCTCTGCCTACTCCTTCTGGGAAAAAGGCGTGAGTTTATGTATGTAGGGACGAAGGTAACAAAAAAATTAGTGAATTAAAAAAAACACCCGACAGCGCGAATTCATTGAAGAACTGGGGCCCTACTATATTCATCCGAAACGAAATTCGAAACTTCGGATGATCCAAGTTTATATACGATACGAATGCACCTACATATACTTAAGGTTGTTATTGACTTATGGTCGTAACCATAGACTTATGATTACGATGTACGTTATACAAATTCGAACTTTTACAGGTAGATACATTCGTATCGTTAAAAAAACTTCGATCATCCGAAGTCTCAAACTTCGTTTCGGCTAAATATAGTAGGGCCCCAGCCCCCTTAGCTAACTTAAAAGCGCTTCCTATCTTTTATCTTTCTACAATCGTTAACGCCTTAAAAAAAGTCATTTACAATGGTGGTACTCTTAGTGGTAGGTCTCTCATATGTGAGAGGCCATCTGGGTACCAACGCAATGTCTATTTCTCCCGCTATATACAGCAGTGTAAATGCAGTGCTGTGTTTCGGTTTGAAGGACATTGTAGCCAGAGTAACTACTGGACATATTGAGACTCAACATCTTATGTCTCGGGATGGCGAGCGCAGTGGAATGCCAAGAATCGCTTTGTAATTCAAGGTATTGTTTGTTTTTACCACTGTTCAAGAGCGGAAAAAAATAATTAAATATTAAAGAAAAAAATATTTAAATGCCAAAATGTTGAATTACAGAACGACCTTGCGACAAAAATAAAATGCATTTAAAAAAATATAATTTTCATTGTAAGTACACGCGGAAATATAAAAAGGAATGTTAAATGAAATGTTAATGTAATTGAGATAATTATCTCTGTATTTAAATACTAGCGGTCGGGCCCGGCTCCGCCCGGGTGCATACACGTTTTAAAATGGCGATCAAAATGTTTAATTCTGACTATCAGTTTAGAATATCGACCAATCGGACCACGAAAAACGAACAAAATTTCCTCGTATTTACTAGAAATATCATTACTGCTTTCCTCCTATAGGTCATAGCGTGATGATATATAGCCTATAGCCTTTCTCGATAAATGGACTACCTAACACTGAAAGAATCATTCAAATCGGACCAGTAGTTCCAGAGATTAGCGCGTTCAAACAAACAAACAAACTCTGCAGCTTTATAATATTAGTATAGATTTATTTCTTATTTCATTTGAACAATGATAAATAATATTTGTGTGAACCACAGGTATTTGTTTCGGGTCTGGGTGTTTGTATCCCAAGTAACATTTTGAACTGTATAAAAGCTGTATTATAGACTATTTGTTTTCTACAGGCTGTTAAACGTTGCTGTATAAAGACTGTATAGCAAGCTATACAGCCCTTATAACTCTGAAATGGGCCCCAAAATTATACAGCTTTAAGTGTAGATTTTGCTGTATAACAGCTGCATAATAGCTGTACTATTTGGCTGGCTAAGATACTATTTAGATACTTTTATACAGCTTCCATTCTCTAATTTTCCTTTTTATTCTTTTATACAGAATCAGGCTTGTGAAAATCTTAATAGAAGAATAAATATATTATAATTGTGTTCGTTTCTCCATTTCCATTCTCCATTTTATTTCTTAATTTACTATGTGCCAAGGCAGAGACCATATGTGAAGTATGAGTGAAAAAAATATTTGATAACTAAGTGGTCTTTCCTGTTTATCGTTGTTATTATGCTTGCGACTGATATTTTTATGTGAATATGTATACTAATTAAAGCTCAAAACTATGCCCCTTCGAAATAAAGGATATACATACATTTTTTCTGTAACAACAAATATGTGGACGTATCTGAAAGCAGTTTTAAGAGTAACCCGGACTGTTCTATTGATAGTAAACGTAATTGTGTGTACTATACAGTTAAAATCCTTAGTAAATTTGAACTGAAATATCAAAAACAAACAAAAAAATATCTCGTAAAATTGGAAAGCAATTTATAGGTTATGATAAAATGGCGTCCTTAGTTTATACAGCTCTTGCTCTTCTAGTACCTCTTAATGCAGCTTTTTGCATAACAGAGTCGTTATTTAAGAACGCATCTCAGCCTAAAGAGTAACAAACTCTTCTACATGAGATAGAATTGTATTACACTATTATAAAGGGAATTGCTTGGTAAGTGTATCCTAGATTTCCGTTGTACAGCTATTATCAAGCTTAACTTGAAGGCTGAACAACAGAGTAATTTTACACCAATATTCAGGCTATAACAATATTTAATGCTCTTGTACAGAAGTAGGTTATACAAAAGTATAATTTGAGAGCAATATACAGTTATTGTCGTATAAAGTTGCTGAACGCAGTTTTTTACGCCGCGGTCTGTATTTTAGCGTTTTCCAATGCTATTTAAAAGCTAAAGGTAAAAATTTAGGCTCTATACAGCCGTTAATCAGCTATACTGTATACAGTTGTACAGTTATACTTTAGTCCAGTCCTAAACATATTTTTACACTCTTGTACAACATTTTTTAAGCTTATAGCTGGTAATGCGCTGGTAAATATAATATTTTTCCGCTTAAATGTTACTTGGGATCTGTATCAGCGCATATACGTCCCACTGCAGGGCACGGGCCTTCTCTACAATCAAGAATACGATTGAGAGGGGTTAGGCCATATAGTCCACCACGCTGGCCTAGTGCGGGTTGGCGGACTTTACGTACAATAGAGATCGCTATGGAATGCAGGTTTTCTTTACCGTTTTAGTGCGTGGTGATTGACTATCAATGCACACATGACTCCGAAAAGTCAGAGGTATGTCCTGGGATTCGAACCCGCGACCACCGTGAACATGTTGGCAGCCGCATCCGGTCCGTTTACCTACAGGCCACCACGCACTTACTGGGTGTTTGTGAGAGCTAAAAGTCTCTCGTAGTTTCTGATACACGACACAAGACTCGATCTTAGTGTGGGGTCAGGACTATGTATGTGACTGTTGGTGTATTTATCTATTTATTTACTTTTGCGCTCGGGACTAGTCTATAATTAACCCTGGGATTCAAACCCACGACCACCTTCTCGAAAGGTTCCCGAAAGGAATATTGAGACTTAACATCTTATGTCTCAAGATAGCGAACGCAGTGGAATGCCAAGCATTGTTTAGTAATTCATGGTGTTTGGGTTTGCTACCGTATATGAGCGGTCGTATCGCTTACCATCAGGCGAACGGCATGCTCGTCTCGCCATACATTGCAATAAAAAAATAAATTAAAAAACAATACCGTTTCATAATATTATGTTAATAAACATTATTAACGATATTTATTGGCTTATACATTACTCAAGTTGATAACATTGCAAATTTTGACCTAGTTCCGAAACTAAACTTTAGGTATATATAAAATCAAAATTTTCGTTTTTTTTATTACTGTTTTTGAAAGTTGTGAAGACCGGTCGAGTGAGTTATTTAAATCCATATTTCAAATATTTAACTTAAGGTAGGTCTTTCATATGTGAGAGGCCATCTGGGTGAGTACCACCGCAGTGTCATTTCTCCCGTCAAACAGCAGTGTAAATGCACTGTCGCGTTTCGGTTTGAAGAAAATAATAGCCAGCCAGCCAATGTCAAGCATTGCGTTGTAATTCAAGGTGTTGTTTGATTTTGCTACTGTTCATGAGCGGTCGTATCGCTTACCATCAGACGAACGGCACGCTCGTCTCGCCATTCCATGAAAAAAATAATTAAGTGACTGCCTCGGTGATCGTGTTGTACTACGATTACAACGCAGAGGTAACGGGTTCGAATTTCGGGTCGGGCAATGTGGTATTGAATTTTTCTATTTATTATCAGCCTAGAGTTATAAATTTGTGCCCGATATGGCTATAGGCTCGCCCCCTATCATATCACATCGGGATAGACAAGGCAAAACATGGGTATCCTGGTAAGACCTCTGCCTACCACTACTGCACAAAGGCGTGAGTTTATAAATGTTTTATATATCATATTCGTTTTCGCCCGAATAAAGCATAGGCCTCTACAATCGAGAGTACGATTGAGAGTGGTTAGTACAGTCCACCACGCTGGCCTAGTGCAGGCGGACTTTACATACCATAGAAAATCTTACAAATCGCTATGGTATGCAGGTTTCCTCACGATGTTTTCCTTCACTATAGTGCGTGGTGATTGCATGGTGTGGCACACGCCAAAAGTGCTTAGATAGTATCAGTATGTATCAATCCCACTCTTCGATCAAATATATACTAGATACAGTGTCCGGAACAAAATCACGCGCCAAAAGTGTCCGAGGTTGCTTATACTTATACATTTGAATTTCGAACTACGAGACGTAGCAAAAAGTCTTAAATTATAATCAACTTCAGGTAACGATTTAATTTACTGGTGGTAGGTCTCTCATATGTGAGAGGCCATCTGGGTGGGTACCACCGCAGTGTCTATTTCTCCCGTCAAACAGCAGTGTAAACGCACTGTTGTGTTTCGGGTTGAAGGGCATTGTAGCCAGAGTAACTACTGGACATATTGAGACTTAACATATTATGTCTCAGGATGGCGAGCGCAGTGGAGTGCCAAGCATTGCTTTGTAATTCAAGGTGTTGTTTGGTTTTGCTACTGTTCATGAGCGGTTGTATCGCTTACCATCAGGCGAACGGCATGCTCGTCTCGCCATTCACGGCAATAAAAAAAAAAAAACGATAAACCTTATTCCTTTAAGATTTTTTATATTTTGGACCGTACTAAAATCAAATAAGACTACACTCTTATTTGTGTTCTTATTTCTCTTACCGTTTTTTAGACCGTCACTTATAGACTACTTACTACTACTATAATACTTACCGAAGAGGCACCTTAGTAGGCCGGCATAATTGTTTATCGGCATTATTGATACTCTGCCTGGGCGGCATCTGCGCTTACCATCATGTGCAATGCCGTCACTATGCCGGGCCATAATAAAAAAAAATCTAGTGTATATTTGATGGAAGTTGACAATACACACATGTCGAAGACAGAGGTGTGTCCTGGGACCTGGCAACCGCGTTTAGTCCGGTTCAATAAGCCACGCCCTTGGCTGTAATTATTCATATATTTTGATGTTAATATGCGATAGGGGACGACTCTATCATTATAACCATAAATTATAGTTTATGTCAACATACATAATATACAATTCATACATATATAAACTCACGCCTTTTTCCCAGAAGGGGTAAGCAGAGGTACAACCAAGACACCCAAATTGTAACGGGCGAGCCTATCGCCATATCGGGCACAAATTCCTGTCTCCGGGCTGATAATGAATAGAAAAATCCAATATCATAGCCCGAACCGGGATTCAAACCCGAAACCACAGCTTTACAAACTTACCGTAGTACAATTACGCTACCGGGGCAGTCAAAAATATATTTCAATAATTTATTAATTATCTGATTTGGCAATAGACAATTTTCATTGACACATTTAAATTTCACCTCAAAATTATAGTAAGCAGTATACATAAACTAGCTTTCCGACCCGACTTCTTCCGAATTTTATCTTCAACCTATTCTATTGTCATAAATAAATACAGGGTATATCAAGACTGCTACCGAAAACGAAGCCGGGAGACAGTTTTAGTGACTACAGACACAATGCAGTTGAAAATTTCGCAAAATTTGTGTCAATTTTTTTTCATAGTGTTTTGATGGTAAATCCATTGTTTTTGATAAAATAATAATTAAAACCCTAGCATACCATAGTGTATTTAAAAATAAAAGGGTTATTATTATTTTGGAAAAACTATGCATTTACCATCCTAACACGACGAAAAGAAAAAAAAAAGTGGTCGCTTTATTTTTGCAAAATTTTTAGTTGCATTGTGTCTGATGTTTTTTTATTGCAATGAATAGCGAGACGAGCATGCCGTTCGCCTGATGGTAAGCGATACGACCGCTCATAAACGGAGGCAAAACCAAACACCTTGAATTACAAAGCAATGCTTGACATTCCACTGCGCTCGCCATCCTGAGACAAAGAAGTCTCAATATGTCCAGTAGTTACACAGTATTAGTGAAGTCACTAAAACTACCACCTGGCTTCGTTTCCGATCTCAATTTGGATATATCCCGTATGTCATTTTTCTCATATTAACCTATTTTTCTCTCCTTGTAGTTAGGCTCCCTAGCCTATGAGGCTAAGTGAGCCTAGAGCATCGTCGGGACTATGATATTTTGTAGTTTATTTCTTATTATTTTTGTTTACTAGATTTTCCATACAAAACTAATGGAACAGCTGACCTTTTTCGCAATTTTAGGTTTGCCATATAGTAAAAGTTGTTAAATATGACGGGTGTAGCCTACCCATTTCGGCTATATACTCCCTTCATGACTAATCCTGTTTAAGTACATACATACTTCTGCCTCGAAGGTTTCTGTAGGGCAAAGGCTTATTCTTACAATATTTATAATATAGAGGGAGCGCTGTCATACATTCGCGTCTTGAAAATTGTAGATATTTTCTTGTTCGTAATGTTGGTAGCGCTCCTATAGTGAAAATTGCATTAATTAATTATAAACAAATTGCTATAAATTCCTTGATAACCAAAATTATATTTAGCAATTATCCTTTTAAACCGAGCTTGAGTGGAATTAAATAGCCCCAAACAATTTTTTTTCTTTTCCAAATAATTTTTGTATTGGGCAACCTGTCAAATATCAGCCAATAGGAGGGCAGAAAAAGGTGTCCCGGCACCACCATTTTTATCTACGTTTTTGAAGTACCAGCGCTCCGTCTATATTATAAATTCTCTACTTCTCCATTCATCCCAGTTCAGGGCTCATCTTACCATAAATTAAAAATGGAAAGATATCAGAGGTTCTTTCATATTTATATCTAAATATCCCTGTAAAATTTATATGATATGTAAAGTCTGCCAACCCGCACTAAGCCAGCGTGGTGGACTATATGGCCTAACCACTCTCAATCGTACTGTCGATTGTAGAGGAGGCCCGTGCCCTGCAGTGGGACGTGTATGGGCTGATGCAGTACAAAAATCCCTCTCGACAAAACGTTTTTCTGGATATAGTTATACTTCTTGTGTGCCGCTTGGAAAAAAATTGTGTGGAATTGTTTGCCATCTCACGTGTTCCCTCCTTCCTACAATCCTGGGTCCTTCCGCCGTAGTGTGAAGAGGCACCTTAGCAGGCCGGCATAATTGTTTCCATTTGCATGGGACTGCCGTCCGATGCCAATGGATACTCTGCCTGGGCGGCATCTGCGCTTACCATCAGGTGCAATGCCGCAACTATGCCGGGCCATAATAAAAAATAAATATGAAAGTAATTTTTTAACGGTGTGCGCACGACCTCCTATTAAGCGTCATGATAAAGTTGTAAGTACTAGGAACGCATAAATATAGCGGAGATATGTTTTTATAGTTTTGACAACGTGATTTATAATAATCTTAAAGTATTTGTAAAATAGAGGGTGTGCTTCAAAAACGTAGATAAAAATGGTGGTGCCGGGCCATCTTGTTCTGCCCTCCTATTGGCTGAAATTTAACAGGTTGTAAAGAGAGAAAAAAATAATACTTAGAGCTATTTAATTACACACAAACTCGTTTTAAAACGATAATAGATAAATATAATTCGATTATTAGAGGAATTTATTACAATTTGTTGTTTAAATAATTAGTTTAATTTTCACTAATCAAGGAGCGCTACCAACATTACGAACAAGAAAATATCTACGTTTTTGATGACTCAAATATTGGACAACGCTCTTTCTATATAATAAACTAGCGACCCGCTCCGACTTCGCACGGGTGCAATGCTTATACTAAATACACTACAGAAAAACTATGAAAACCTTCCTCTTGAATCACTCTATCTATTTAAAAAAACCGCATCAAAATCCGTTGCGTAGTTTTAAAGATTTAAGCATACAAAGGGACATAGGGACAGAGAAAGCGACTTTGTTTTATACTATGTAGTGATACTCAAAGATAATAATATATTCAGTAAAAGCCTGGAACCGGAACAAACAAACGTAACAATTAAGATTTGTTACATTTTTCAAATTGCGTTCTTTGCAATATTTGGACGCACAAGGTCGCTATGCGTAGGTCATTCGACACCGAACACGTTTCAAATGGCTGACTTTTATATTAATCGATTGATTATTGTAGGTATTGGAAAATACATTTTTCAGAGGTCTTAGAGTATTTATAATAATAACTGACCCCTTATTCACCCATCAAAAACATCCTGTAAAAAAATTTCAAGTCTCGCAGCTCAGGTTTTCTACTGCAAAAAGTTGTGAGATCCATATATGTAATACCAAGTCGATTGATTTATTTAGTCCTTGCTTAAGGGACCTTCTGTATAAAGTTATTACGTAAGTTATTACCATATCAATATTAACAATTCTTTACGTTTTAAATGAATAGATCGACTTGGCCATCGCATGAAAACATAATGTATCGTACAACTTATACATAATGCTGCTGGCCAAGTCGATCTATTTATTTAAAACGCAAACTCATTCAAATGGATTTTAAAAGTCGAAAATCGAACACAATAACTCTTTAGTCTTTATTTGTCGAAAAACTAATATTTAAAACTAAATTCCTTCACTCGGTATAAAAAGACAGCGCCTACAATGATATTTTAATTCACCTTCATGGCGCTGTTGGTTAGACGTTCGCTGTGAAACCAGAGGTCACGGGTTTGAACCCATGCCGACACAAATGTTTATGATCCAAAAGTATTTGTTTCGGCTCTGGGTGTTTGTGAGAATTAAAAGACTGGTAGTTTCTTAACTACACAATATTTATTTGTAACATTGTATCAGGACTAAGTACTTTTGGATGTATTTACTTAATTTTCAAATTAATCTTAATTTATTTGTCTTGTTCCAGGCTCCATAACGAAGATTGTTCAACATAACTGACGTCATAGCTCTCAAAATGGCTACCTGTCATCATGACAAGTTTGTTCCAGTGACGTACGCACAATGCTATGACGCCATTTCAAATTCCGAATTCAAATACGAATTTTTATTTTTTTACGCCAATATTTTTTTCGGCGTTCTAAAATCGATTTTTGAATTTATCTATGGACACTATTTATTGATTTTGCTGGCTCTGGTTGTCTATGGGTTTGCGTATGTTTTATACAGATCTTTTTGGAACCACGTCCTTTATTCAAGGGTGAGTACTTTTTTTAATTATTGTAATGTAAGAGGCACCACTCATGAACAGTAACAAAATCGAGCAACACCTTTAATTACAAAACAATGCTTGGCATTCCACTGCGCTCGCCATCCTGAGACATAAGATGTTAAGTCTCAATATGTCCAGTAGTTACTCTTCTCTGGATTCCCTTTTCAGCTTAGTTAACCCGCCAACCGTTGTGCTTAACCCTGTAGACATTTTTAACATCTAGAGACTGTCCCGCCCTTTACACAAATGCAACTACTGTCAGCCAGGATCAACTATCACACATATATTTTTATTTTGTTTTATAAGTATAATACATTTCAGGAACTAACTGAAACAGGGTTCGACCATATACCCCCGGGTCCAGATCGGGATCGGCGGATCTCTCGCGCTCAGGCGGTGAGACGGATGGGGTCGAAGATACCCCCGCCGTACCCCAACGGATGGTTCGCTGTCGCTGAGAGCTTTGATCTTAAGGTTGGAGGGGTTATCTCCGTGGATGCGCTTGGTAAGTGAACATTTTGGTATAGCGCCATCTGTTGGTGCAATTATGTAACTAAAGGATGATATTAACTTGCATAAGAGTGACTGCATCAGATGGTAAATAAAATGCAACTTATAATTAATATTAACTCTACTGGCATATGGAGAAATTTAGAAGTACAAAATTTTAAAAATCTATAGTTAAAGCATAATTTGAGATATGTTTTCATAATATAAACAATAAGCATTTATACATAATAATATTATAAATGCTGTATGTGCATGTGAGTCTTGCCATCTAGCGTTCAGTAGCGTAACTAAAGTTTTGTAAGTTGAGTTTACATAATATGAGAGAACTACCAGTAGTATTTTAAAGTCTTTCGTAATTTCTGATGCACACAAGACTCGATCTTAGTGTGGATTCAAGACTATGTATGTGACTGTTGGGTGTATTTATTTATTATTTTGTTTTGTTTCCACAGGTCAGAACCTCTGCGTGTACCGAGGCGAGGACGGCATTGCTCGTTGCGTGGACGCGTACTGCCCACATTTGGGCGCCAACTTGGCCATCGGCGGTACAGTCTGCGGGTCCTGTATAGAGTGCCCGTTTCATAAGTGGAAGTTCAGCGCAGAGGGCGCTTGTGTGAGCGTGCCGGGAGTTGAGAACGGTGAGTAGTTTTTTTTTTTATTTTTGTATTATTATAATCTTCGATCAAATACACACTAGATACAACATGAGCGCTTAGAAAATGGCACCAAAAAAGAGTGCTTTAAGCACTCTTTCGCCTTCAGTCACGCACCGACCGTTGTTTCTAAAACGTCGCAGAACTGTAGACAATATTATGTGAAAAGCTACTTTAAGCTCCAGGAATAAGGTGGAATTAGTGTTAATATATTTGGAATATGTGATCTTTTTGGTTTACTTTTTTCATGTCATGTATCGGTGCCACTTTTTAACAGTACTTTTACAGGGAACTGTGTATCTAGTGTATATTTGATCGAAGATTATAATAATTCACAAAACTGATGTACAATCTAGCAAGGTACAAGAAAAGCGTTTGATAGTAAATCCGATTGTCATCTGCTAGATATGAATCCAAAATGCATTTAAGAAGACACTTCGCATTACGAAAATAAATTTCAGTATCTGTATCAGCCCATATACGTCCCACTGCAGGGCACGGGCCTCCTTTACAATCGACAGTACGATTGAGAGTGGTTAGGCCATATAGTCCACCACGCTGGCCTAGTGCGGGTTGGCGGACTTACATACCATAGAAATTCTTATAAACCGCTATGGTATGCAGGTTTCCTCACGATGTTTTCCTTCACCGTTTTAGTGCGTGGTGATTGACTATGAATACACACATGACTCCGAAATTGATTGGATATTGAAAATAAATTTACAGTCTCAATATTACACTAATGGGTTTTTTTTTTTTTTTTTTTTTTTATTATTTTTATACGTCACTCCCCTGAAACTTAACAGGGTCTTTTTTGCACTTTATATTTTTATCTCCTGGACAAGTCATCCGTCTGATATTATTATGAGGTTGCAGTTCTTTATTCCTATTTATTCCTATTTTTATTTCTTTTTTTTTTTTTGTTTATTATTAATGTTTCTTTTTTTTATCTTTTCTTTCTTTTTTTTTTTTATAATTTCGTTCATAATATCAGTTACAATTTTCGTGACTTATCCTTCGCCCTTTACATTAATTTTATAAGCTAACATTGTGTGTAATTGATAACTTAAAAATAATTTATAATAACTTATAATAACATTTAACATTTAACTTATAATAACATTTGATTTACAATTAGATACAAATTTGGTTAAGATTTCTACTCGTATATATTTAATTATTTAATTAGATTTAAATGAAATTTAATTTTAAATCCACTGATTCATATTACGTTTGGTGCAATTTTTCAGGTCATATTCATTTATACATTTTCACATTTAAATATCCCATTTTGCCGTGCTCCCATTTTCCCGGCATACTGTTTTCGTTACTTTTTTGCAGAAGACGATGAAAGCTTGTCTCGTGTCCGGGTTAGCCAGCAAACCCGGTAATGCAGACAGACTTAGGTCGCTGTCGGTCTCACACTCCAGCCGGTATCGCAGCGCGCAGAACCGTGGGCAGTCCAGGAGGACGTGGGCCACATCCTCCACAACTCCGGGCCCACAAGTACACCAAGGTGTTTCGCGAAGCCCGAACCTGTGGAGGTACTGCCCAAATCCCCCGTGCCCCGTCAGCGTTTGCGTCATGAGGGCCGATTGCTGAGTTTTCTTTGCGTATTCGTGTGCGGAGGTCGCATCAGGAAGGAAGTTTGCTATATGTTTGCTATTTGTGAGTGCTGCATACTCATGGCTCCACTTCGCGACGCTCTCCCTCCTGATTGCACCCTTCGCACATGATACCGATATTTGGTCATAGTCGGGGGCCGTCCTCCTTCCTAGCGCCGCTTTCTTGGCTAGCACATCGGCACGCTCGTTTCCGATCGTGCCGACATGGGCCCGGAGCCAGTGCAGGCGCACATCCACACCCACGGCAGCCAAATCTCGGATGTTCCGCTGTATCCTGAAAGCGACGGGGTTGGTGGTGTTTATTTGTTTTAGCAGGTCTAAAGAAGACCTGCTATCACTAAGGATGTTTATAGTCTGTTCATTTAGTACCCAGCCCAACTCCGTCGCCTTCAGGAGGGCGAACATTTCAGCCTGGAACACGGTGCAGAACGATTCCAGTTTGAAGGACTTTGTTCGGACCTCTGCACCGCCCCTCCAGACCGAAAGCGCGGCTCCAACTTTGCCTTCGATTTTACTACCGTCGGTGTAGATGCACGTTCCAGACGCCCCTAACTCGGCCACCTCGGCTCCAGCGCATCGATCCATGCTGGTGTATGAGACCGGCCGCCACTCAGCGGGGTGCGGCATCTCGGCAGGCGATACCCTGCCCTCCATACACCTACCCGGAAATTCAGCGATAGACCCACCAAGTTTCGCATCGCGCAGGGCTATGATCTCACGGACTCGGTAGTCTATCGGCAGCAGACCCGCGATCGCAATGGAGGCCACATGAGAGACCGTCCGGTATGCTCTAATTATTTTTTTTGCGAACCTACCTTGGGTTGCCCTCATGAGCCTTTCCACGTATCGCAACTCTACCGCCGATCCCCAGGCGCTCGCCGCGTACAACATTATGGGTTCGATGACTGCTCTGTAGATTGTGCGGACGATCTCCGGGTTCAGACCCCACGTGACCCTTGCCGTGCGTTCAAGTCTTTTGTAGATTTCCGCGGCTTTCCGACATGTCTCTTTCACGTGGGGTCCAAAGCCCAGGCGGTCGTCCAGCACAACCCCGAGCAGCCTGAACCTTTTGACCATCTCAATCTGATGCCCGGCCATGTGCACGACCGGGGCCCTTATCCTGAGTCTTTTAGTGACCATCATTGCGTTGGTTTTTTCCGCCGAGAATTTTAGTTTGTTTTTGAAGCCCCAGTCGTGCACATGGGCGAGCACCCGATTGGCGGTTTCCTGGGCCTTACCGACATCTTTATCGGATATGGCCAGGACTATGTCATCGGCGAACGCCTGGCAGTAGACCCCGAGTCCCCAGACCTCCCTTATCAGGGGGTCCAGCACTAGGTTCCACATAGTTGGGCCCGCTATTGAGCCTTGCACGCAACCTCTTGTGGTGGGTTTTTCGTAGATCGCCCCCGCATACAGGATTTCCACTGTCCTGTCCCGCAGGTAAGAGCGTACCAAGCCATACAAATTTCGCGGGCATCCCCTCCCAACCATGCTCAGCTTTATGGTTGGCCACCAGGCGTTATCGAAGGCGCCCTCTATGTCTAGGGATATTACGATTGTAATTTTCTTGTTGTTGTTTTCCTTTTTTAAGTGAGCTACAAGATCATAGAGAGCGTCCTCGGTCCCGCGCTGGGGCATAAAACCATATTGCATATGGTGCATGGTTGGCAGGAGATGCCAGCGGAGCCTGCCCACCAGCATCTTTTCCAATATTTTACCCAGGATTGATAGTAATCCTATTGGCCTGTAGGAGCGTGGGTGGGCAGCGTCCTTTTTGTTTGGCTTAGGTAAGACACAGACAGCGGCACGTTTCCATGGAGCGGGAAAACACGATAGGCGGAGTGCTGCGTTTGCGAGGGCTAGAAAGCAGCCCTCGTCTGCGCCGATTGCCTTTGCGCATACGTTGGCTGGAAGATGGTCCGGTCCCGGGGCTTTCTTTGGCGAGAAAGTAGATGCTGCCCAAGTCAGCTCGGCTGCCGTGAAGCTTGGGTCATCTGGTCCGCATCGTTCCAGAACATCCCTCGCCTCGACCGACGATCTGACCGCCGCTTGTTCCGGGGAGTCGTTTTGCGGATCGTCGTCCGGAAACAGTTGTTCCGCCAGCAGGCGAGCCGACTCGGCCGGCGTACATGTCTGGCCATCTCCAGCTCGCAAAAGGCAATCGGGTTTGCGTCTCTCTGTTGTACGCAGGACTCGGTAGACTCCGTCCCACATGCTCTCCCGCTCCGCAGTCGTGCAGAATTCCTTCCAGCTGGCGGTTTGGGCGGCCGCGGCCGCCAGTTTGTAGTCCTGTAATGCCGTCAGGTATTGTTGGACTACGTGTTGCCTGCGTCTCGGAGCCGCGCACCGGATTCGTCTCCTCTTGGTGTTTACGTCTTCCTTTTTGGCTTGTAGCTCTGCGTTCCACCAAGGGGGATCCGGCCGGGAACGCGGCGCCGAGAGCTTTGGCAATGTAGAATCGCAGGCCGCCGTCACCGCCTCTGTATAGGCCACCGCTGCGTCCTCTACGCCTCCCCGCGACTGGAGGGCGTCCATGAATTCCACGTTGAGGTTTCGCGATCTCAGCTCTCCAGATAGGGTGTCTTGGAAGGCTTCCCAATCGGCGTTTTTCGTGCGGTACTTTCGGGTTCTGGATCGCGGAGGAGCAGGCAGTGTCCGCGCCGAGAGGCGAGTGACGAGCGTTTTATGCTGTGCTGACGTTATTGAGGGGTCAATGAGCCAGTCCGTGACGCGCGGAAGCAGAGCCGAGCCGCATGCAGTCACGTCTACATGACTGCAGCACGCTCGGCCCCGTCTCCACGCCTCAAAGGTCGGCTCATTTCCCTCGTTTAATACTGTTAAATCATGTCGGTCGAAACAGTCCGGTAAACACTAATGGGTTTATACTGTGATCAAATTAATTAAAGATGGAGAACACAATAAAATATAAACTTAATTAATTAAAAGTCTGATTTTAGACTTAGTTGAGGCTATAGTTAGTTATATTTCATCGGACACAAATTCCTGATTCCGGGCTGGTATTGCCTAGAAAAATCTAATGTGTCTGCCCGACCCGGGATTCAAACCGTGAGGTCTCGCTTTGAAAAGATACCTACCGTAGTACAACTGAGCCACCGAGACATTACTTATTTTTCCCATCCCATATTCATAAAAAACCTTGTAGCAACCAAATATACTTAAATTATTTGAATCATGTTAAGAGGAGATAAAAAGTTCATTAAGTTTTGCTATTCATAATGGTTTCATCGACATATTTTAATTAATATTGCCATTAAATAGAAAGAAATATTTCATTCACTTGACAATAATATCAAACGTCCAAGTGACAGACATCCGCCATTTTTCTGCTTATAATTTGCCTGAACAAGGGTCACGGACATTTTATACTTAATAAGTTGTTTTTTTTTATTATATTCATTTATTTATTTGGGGCTTTTTATTTTAATAGTACATGCCAGCCCCATCGTATTTCTATCACTATGGCTAACTTTATACAATTATGCTCAATTAATAAGTTGTTAAATAGCTGATTAGTGATTTTTGACGTGATGAATAACGTTTTCGAGTCAGCTCATATTAACGACATTCTTTGTTTACATTTACTTAAAAACTTTTTAACTTTCAATTCCAGTTACAAATGTTGCAATGCTCTGCCCCTGGTCAATTTGTTTAATATGTTAAACGATTACGTAGAATTAACTATGACTTATACAAAGTAAACAGAACAACTTAAATGAAGCTAACATAGTTAGATTAATTACCAATACCACATTTTTCTCCATTGTAATAGCAAAATAAACCAGATCCAATATATGATAAGAAAAGAGCGTTAGGTTCTTATGAATTAATAAAGAAATTATGTTTATTGCAGCTCCCAAAGGCGTATCAATAAAAACATGGAACACAGTGGAAGCGGACGGCGCTGTTTGGATCTGGTATGACGCCGAGGGTCGCGCCCCCTTGTGGACGATGGCAGACTCGCCCGAGATGAAGACTTACGGGTACAGAGGGAGGAACGAGTTCATAGTCAGCGCTCACATACAGGTACAGCGCCATCTCTTGGTGGATAGCGGAACTAATTTTACTTCTATTATTTTTGGGGGTATTATTAACTTTGCTGTGATAATATAAATAATGTTATAATCAATACACCCAACAGCCACACAGATAGGCTTTGGTGGCTACTACGAGAAACGATTTTCGATATATTAAGCGGTTTTTTTTGTATTGAAATCTACTTGTAGTGGCGTGATATATTCTTTATGCAACAATTTTCGACACTAATTCGGCACTAGAAGTAGGTTCTAACACGTGGAATTTTAACTATATACCGAATATCGTTTTAGGAGTAGCTCTCCTGATACTACAATAAGATACAAGTTTCGTGTTTTAGATATCAGAAAGTAACAAAGACTTGTCGGTCCTTTAAATACAGTCATAAATAAATTCGTGCGGATCAGTCAAACATTTGATTACTTCGGGGATCGAACCCATAACCTGACGTTTGACAGTCAATGGTTCACCGTAATAATAAGTTTAATGAATCTTTCAGGAAATTCCAGAAAATGGAGCAGATGTGGCGCATTTGAATGCAGTCCATTCGCCGTCACTAATCTCAAGCTTGGGAGAAAGATATCCGATATTTTACAACCTAATAGGTATTAGTTTTATACTTTATATATTTTTTTATAATATACTGGGTATATCAAGACTGCTATCGAAAACGAAGTCGGATGGTAGATTTAGTGACTTCAGACACAATACAACAATTTTTTTGCGAAAAATCGCGATTTTATTTTTTCCTCTATTCGTGTTTGGGGGGTAAATACATCACTTTTTCTAAAATAATAGTGTATACCCTTTTATTTTTAAAGACGCTATGGTATGCAATAATTATTTTAGCAATAACTATGAATTTACCAACCGGTCATGACGATTTTTTTAAAATTACAAAAATAAGTTGACGCGTTTCTTTGAAAATGTTTAGTTGCATTGTGTTTGTAATCACTAAAACTACCACCCGGCTTCGTTTTCGGTAGCAGTCTTGAGATACCCGGTATATTTAATAATTCCTTAGATTTTCATCATGTGAATCATTGGTATATTAACATAAAGAGGAATTTTCGTACAATAATCTTTGTAATTTCTGAAAAATATTAATGCGTAAATGCCATACAAAATATGCTCCCCCCTCCCCTATCACATCGTGGGATGGAACATACAAGACGAAATGTGGGTGGTAGCATACCCCTTCTGGGAAAAAAGTAAGTAAAAAAAAAATTACTTAATTCAAAAGTCGTTCGGAAGGGACAAAATATCTAATAACTAAAGTACATTTTAAAACTGTTTTTGAATAAGGCAGTTACTAACTATAAGGCCAATAGAAATAATGGTATTATATTCATTTCCACAGGTCGTCACGTGTGGGAGGCTGAATGGAACAAAGGCGAAGATCACATTTCGATAATGAAACTCAAACACGATTACAAAGTTTTAAAATACGATTTAGCGCACACTGAAGTTAAAGTTGAACAGGTGAGCTTAAACAAATTAATAGCTAAAACTTAACTCTTAGATCTGAATATAATTCTTTCATCTAAATATAATAAATGATCCATTTTATGTCCATTCCAAGGTAGTAAGAGGTTGGCTCAAGCGATAAGACAGCCTTTTGTACTGCTATGTGGTATTATGTAGTTTATTTAGTGTACAAAAAAGCATATACTTAAAATAAATATTATTTTTTTCCAAATAAAATTTAAATTATACGGTATTTGCAAAGAATAGACCAAATCCCAATACATTCATTGAACACGTATTCAACTTAATGTGCAAAAAATATTCGCCATATTTTAGAGTCTGAAATATTTAAATCTATACTCAATTATAATATATCTTACATATTTTTTGTTTCAGGTTGGTCCTGGACAAGTAAAACTGCGCGTGAATTCTGCGATAGGTCCAATATACGTGGTACAATCAGTCACTCCATTGGGTCCGTTACTACAAAAAGTCGTTCACAGAATGTATTCACCGTTCTACAACGCTCCTCTTGCGTCTTTCTTCGTCTACTCTGAAGGAACTATGGTAAGATAACGTGTATCTGTATTACCTAATGCTGGCACTTCACATGGCTGTTTGTATTGGCTATTGGTTGTTTGTTGTATTTGGCAAAATAAATGACGTTAAAAGCAAACATGCAAATAGAGGCAAATATGACAATCTATACTTACGTATTTGTTATTGGCCTTGTTTGTCAAATAGGCAAATAAGTCCACACTTTCTCAATTAAACTGACTACACATGGTAATTGTTTGCCAAATATGCCAAATACACATTGACTTATATTCTACCGATAGACGCGACGCGTCATAGAAACTGTTTGTCCCATATTTCAATAAAGCTCAGTAGCGACATCTAGTACGTTTACTTGAATATTACAAATTATGATCAAAGATTATTAGACAGAAGAGACAGTTCAAATCAATAATAGCTTTTCCTAAGATACTGCCTAAGTATGAATGCCGTCATAGCAATTATATATTATGTAATATTTTTTTTATTTATGTGAATAATTCATGAAAGTTATCTAAATTAAACTAAAAACTCTTATAAGTGTACAAGTTTATCACAGTTTTACAATAAGATAATGAAACAACAGACAAATATTATAGAGATCTCCCTCTTTTGTAACGACGCGCAAGAATCTAAAATAATTTTAAGTGATATTAGTCTTTAATAACATTCAGTGGGTTCGAAATTTCAACGTAGTCCATTAGGTATTTCATATAAAGAAATAGGGTCTAAAAACTGTCCACTGTTTCAAAACATACATACAACACACATATTTTGTGTTATTAATTAACAACATAAAATTAAAATAAAATACTGAAATCAATTTTTACCTACATTCTTCCTACATATCTGTATTTGTAATGTATTCGAATAGTTTATGCCTAATTGGTCGTCTGATATGAATGTCCCATGAATAATCTATATCTAATATAGTTCGTCTCTCTCACTCGACGGGCAATTTTTATGCGCGGGAATGAGACATACGATTAAGAAGCTCACCTTGTATTTCTAAGTAGCTATACAAATATTTAATCGAATAATAAATAAAATATCTGTATTATCGGCATTATACTGCAATATTTTATCACTTAAGTTGTATGCTTTAATTATATTGTAATTTTAGAAAATTTCGCTATCGGTTTGACGGGGAAAAGACAAAATAAATTACTTATAAATATAATCAAAGAGGCGTACTGCTGCGTAGCCGTCACGCGGCAGACTGATTCGTGTGCGGTGCATGCACCGCACTTGGGTGGGACACGTTTTTTACAAAGAACGTCTTATCTAGTGTAACATTGATATCGATGCAAATACACAAATACAAATAGCCATGTGAAGTGCCAGCATTATATACGTCCCACTGTAGGGCATGGGCCTCCTCTACAATCGAGAGTGTGATTGAGAGGGGTAAGTACAGGGGGAATACTCTATGAAACGATATGAACTTCGAATCTTCGGATGTTCGACGTCCGGAACAAGATATAAATTTTCCAATTCTAAAAATGAATACTATTCTCTATTATACTTATCATTTTCTCCGAACTTAGACTATGGTTGCGACGTATGATTGGGGATTCCAACATTTTGTGGAGTATCAAGGCACATTAGTGTAGTTTTACGTACGACGTCCGAACACTCGAAGTTCGTATCGTTTCAAAGAATAACTTCCCAGTCCACCACGCTGGCCTAGTGCGGGTTTCCAGACTTTACATACCACAGGAAGTCTAATATATCGCTATAGTATGCAGTTTTCCTTCGCCGTTATAGTTAGTGGTGAATGAATCAATAATTCAAAATGTTAGCGGTTTCCCCTGGGATTAGAACGCGCGGCCACCAAGAAAATGTTGGCAACCACGTTTGAACCGTTGCTAACAGGGAGGCCTTATTTAATAACTAAGACGATATTATCACTAATTTTTTTGTCTATTTTCGTCTAGGAAACCCTATCAGACTTAGCAAATATTGTGTTCGAACTTCGAATCAATTGCTTATAAAATGACATCTATCGACGAGTAGCTAAACTAAATTTCTTTACAGTTCGAACGAGACGTCAAAATATGGAACAGCAAGAAATTCGTCAGCGCACCAGCTTATGTACGAACAGACAAAACTATCAGGCTATTTAGATCCTGGTTCTCACAGTTCTACAGCGAAAATAGCATTAGTTTTCGGGACGCAATACAAAATCCTCTGGATTGGTGATTACTGGTTTAGATAATAGATGGCGTTAGCACACATTTGTGATATTTGAAATAAATAGTACGTTATTTATTTGTAACTTTACTATGGTTTTACGGTTAAAAATAATGAGTATACGAATACTAAATTAAGAATAATGTTATTTAAGTGTTTTCCAGTTGTATTATGATGAGTTATTTGTATCTAGTGATATAATATTTAATTAATGTACATACTACAAATCTATATGGAATAAAGTATAAGCTATATATCCCCGATACAATTGTAGAGAACTTTAGGTACCACAACAAACATTTAAAACAATATTTGACGTGCTACGCTTAAAAATGTTGCTAATTAGTTGAAAAATCGTGGCTCAAAAGTTCCTTATTAATTTCAGCAGATGACAGCACAAACATTGTTATAATTACGCCTCTCAAGCAATTATAAGCTCAACATTTTTTTTTTATTTTTATATTTATTGTAATTTAATAAGACTGCAAGAATTCCATGTTGTGTTATTCTTAGTACGCACAAGTAAACTAAACTATTAGATAAAAACTTAAACTATTAGATAAATACTGATACAAATTCTATATTTTTGATAAAATGTTCATTTTTATAAAAATATTTTTATAAAAATTCGTAGTATCTTTCAGTCAATCAATAATCTTAGCGAAAGATTTTTTTTTAAATTGTATCATATTTGAATTGTGTTGTACAATTTTGTTGTTAATTTAAATAAAATACGATACGAAATACACTTTTTATTCTGAAGCAATAATATATTTTATTTTTTTGCATCTATTATTTCTTTTCTGTGTCGATTTAAATTCAGAATAAGTTAATTCCTTATATATGGTAGAAATAACAAAAACACGCTTTGACAAATAACATGTATTTAAACTTTTTTCGAAAATAATACAAAAGTTTGATCTTATACCTTATATTTACATTTTGAAAGATCTGGTTTTCATAATGGACACGAATGAGAATAAAAGATACTAATGCAATTTGACAAACACAACCTATCTATGAATAAGAATTTTTAAAATTAAAAAAATCCAAAAAAAACTAAAAAACATACTTCTGTAAAAAAAAAAACAACTAAAAAGTAATAAAGAAAATGTTAATGAGTTTTAATAACTGAAAATTAAGTCAGTTACATTATTTTTTTGTTAAACAAACAGTCTAGAGTGTTAGATGATCAAATTGATCCAAATTAGTGCTCTTAAATCAAGTTACAATTGTAATAAAAGCATGTTAAATAGCTTATATTAGTAAAATAAATAAATCAGAGACGAAAAGGAAAATATTGGTTACAATAAATATTGCAGATAAACCTTACAAAATTTAAAATGTATTTTTATTTAAATTAAGGAGAAACGGCTCTGAATTCCATATATTCTATAAATCCATCATTATTTTTGTCCGCTTGTTTCATGGTCTCATCTATAATCTGAACTAATTCTTCGTCTTTGTAGATACTTGAATGAACTGGGGATTTAACTTCATCTCCTGAAAAATTAAAACAGATATATTTAATTATACAATAGACCAATAGCAAACCTTTATCTATCATCGTGCAAAGAAATGTTTATCCACAGACGTGCCGTCTAATCACAGTGATTTAATTTATGATTGAAAAAAACGTATAAAATATAAAATAAACGAGCGCAGAATATATTTTTTCGTTTTGAGTCTATTTGCTGTTTTTTTCTTATGGTATTTGTCATCGGTAGTGTGCCCAAAATGTATGTCGGCATCAACATTTGCCATCCCTGCAGTAGCCCCTCGGTAATCCAGCCCTTGTCTAACCCAGAGTCTCTCGTAATCCATCATGCCTATAGCCCGTAAAGTCACTCGAAACTATACATTTTGTTTGGCCGTTATTTATATTTTAGAAAGAAGATTACTGGTAAGTCTGGACTCTGAGCTAGTGTAATATAACATATTATGTTGTTTTGTTACCTACTTCGTTTTCTGGTTGTTTAGTTTGAAGTACGCCACTTGGAACATGTATTAAACTGAGTTCCTACTGTACACCAGATACTAGCAGAATAACAAGCGCTTTGCTCCTTGGAGCTTTGCATTTGGCTGAGCTGGGGCCTGATTGCGGCTACAATATCCATCCATAATTATTACCTATATTGATATTATCGCTATAAAATTGTTATTCGTTTATTATAGCCAAAATAAACGTTTTTATCTATTTTTCTATACAACTTTGATATTTACTTTGTCAGATTACTAGGTGATCTATCTAAAAATACTCGACAAATTCGATAGTACGACACCGCCATTTATTACAAGACACATTTTCTACTGTCCTTCTATAATTGTAATAACTTAGAATTTAGATAATACACTTATCCTCAGACAGGCTCAGTCGGTATTAGGTAAGGCGCCGGCTGTGATTTTATTTATTTTACTAGCTGTGCCCGCGACTTCGTCTGCGTGGAATTTAACAAAAAAGTTCATTAGTTTATTTAGTTTTATTCTTGGTTTTTGCATATTTATTTTAATTATCAACCTTTGTAACGAAACCATACCGCGATGTAATTCTACGGTGGCGCCATCTCTTAGCGAGCGGCGGTAAACTCCCGTTACACATTTATTTCTTTATATATACAATATTTTGTAAATGTGATATTGATTCATTGGTGGGAGAAGTGGCGGGAGGCGCCCGACGTGACGGCCCAGTGGTGGCATGCGCGTGAGCTGCGCGCGGGCATTGCAACATTACTTTATTTGTCTAAAATAAAAGATTTTTTCTGAAATAAATGTAGCCTAAGTTACTCTCTGTTATATCGGCTACCTGACAAAAAAGTCCCGTCAAAATCGGTCCAGCCATTTCAGAGATTAGCCGGAACAAACAGACAGACAGACAGACGAAAAATTTTTAAAGATCATTTTCGGTACAGATATCGTGTATATAACGATATGTAGTAGGACATTTTTTTTTATTTTCACTCTTAAAACAGACACTTCAATTTTATTTATATGTATAGATAAAACATTTACATACAGATGAAATTGTTAAATTAAATTTAACAATTTTAATTGCTCTGCTTATCGCAGTTCTATTAACTATTTAATCAACATACCCAGGAATGTGAATGCATAGGGATGAGATTTAGTACATGAAAAATATTGAAAACAATTATTTCGATTCTAGCGCCACGCTTTTATGAGAACGGGTAGTGTGCCATTAAACCAAGAAATATGTTTTGTATGTTGATATTATAAACCCTTAAACTTAACAAATGTCTATTTGATATTGGTTAAAATTACAGGGGTTTATGAAAGGTACCTAGAATATACTTAAAGACATTTACTGGTGGTAGGTCTCTCATAATAAATGTGAGAGACCGCTTGGGTAGGCACTGATACTGCTGTTTGGTGGGAGAAATAGACATTGCGGTGGTATCTACCCAAGTGGCTTTCACATATGAGGGACCTACCACAAGTTATTCATAATAACATGTCTTTCATTTGGTACAGAAATAAAACACATAATAATTATAAAATTTAATACAAAAAAAAAACATGTTACATAACAATACATAATTAATAATTAATAATGAAAGTAAAAAAGTATGGTTGAAAAGTAATGTGCAAAATGTTTTTGAACTAAAAACTGCGATACCATACTTCCATTCGTCTGATAAGTTTATCTTTGTCACTCAATTTCATTTCATTTCATTTCATTTCACTCGTTCGCAGATACATTATGTTTTCTCCCACTCTGGTGTCCTGCATGGGTGGTTGATCGCGATTTGCAAAGGATAATGTCCATTCATAGTATCGGTAAAAAATATCGTTGAGCCCGATACCGATACTACTTAAAATTAATTATAGCATTTTTTATGGTTTGTCCTTAAAGGTTTTCCTGTTGTATCCTGTACGACAGATTTTTTATAAAAAAAAGTAATTACCATCCTATTTTACATTTTGTTCACAGAGCTAAAGATATATTTTTTGCTGGACTTCAAGTTAATTTATCCAAGGACTCTGGGATTAGGTCGGAATTATATTTATATTATTGAAAATATATTTTATCCCTACACAATAAAGTAGATTTTATCGAGGTACAAAAATCTTCACACCGATACTAAGTTTCATAGTAAAATGGCCATTCTCCTTTAAAATCTCAGTGCGTGATAATATAACTCAAATTCATTGAGGTATTATACTAGAGCAGACATCGGGAACAAAATCTCTGCGTATGGCGCGTGCACACGGGTACACAGTGAAGCAAGAGGGAAGATATTGTATTTTGAAGGCGTGACAGAGACAGAAATAGAATGTACCGTTCATTTTGTTACAAATATTTTGTTTGCAGTGTCCCAAATATTTAAAAATGGAATGAAAATGAAAAAAAGAAGTGAAATGGTGATTTATTTGGCAGTAGCATTTTTTGCTTTCTTAGCCTTAAAGTTGTTGATTCTGTATTCTAAATAGTCGATGTATCCGTCTTTGTTAAGGTCGGCATGGGTTAAAGCCAGCTCCAAAACTTTTTCTATCTGTTCATCTGTGTAACTTTTGTGGTTCTTGTCGACTTCACCTGAAAAAAATATTTGTTTATTTTTAATGTTAAAAACTTGTTAAGCCCACGAAATGTTGAATTTTTAATTTGATTGTTTCTCATTTATGTGAATCTATTTTCTTGTTGGTCTGTGGAATCTATGTATTATTTGGAGAAATAAATGAATCTCAAAACTCTTATTATCTATATTTTGTTTCAGTATGAATCTCTATCTAATTATTATTGGGTATCGGAAAGGACATTCTTCCTTATTAGTAACATTCCTAATACTTGACAAATTTCAAAAAAAGTATTTTGGGTGTAAAAGAGGTTCGAATTTTTTTAAATTATAATATTTAAATAACATCCTAGTGATTATGAATATGATATTTTTTTTTATTGAAAATATTTGTGTATGATGCTTAACATTGGCATACTACACTTATAAGGGGCGATATAATTTGATGAAAATGCATGCCTACTTTACATCGAGACGAAAGCCTCGATAAATATCGATTCAGTTACTTATTTCACGTCAATTTTGATCAAAAACAGAAAATAGTGCAACTATTTTCGATAAATATGAGACTGTAATGCCATCTATCGGGTAATAGCTAAGGTATTATGGGAACTCCCTTTATCATTAACCTAAGCAGTACAAAAAAATGCCAATAGATGGCGCTATAAAAAAAATTTCAACAATAGTTACTCCGCCAACTGTACTCTTTAATTTTATATGTAAAATATTGTATACTTTTTCATTTTTGTGTGCAGTAAAGAATGAATAAATAAATAAATAAAAAAAAAAATACTTACCAAAGAGTACAGTACCCCAGTTGCACGTAGGGATTTTCACAACACGAAACAGTAATTTTACCAACATTTTTGTATGTTTTTTTTTAATGCACTGTACAACGTTGCATTTAAAAATGACGAAAAACAAATCCGTGGCACTATTGTCGTAAATCGTGTCCTTTCGGATGGCAATCACCGCTTATGTAAGACAACCCAGCATAGTGATAAGTGGGCCCATGTGTACCAGGATCAGTCGATGTATATCCCGTATTTAGAATGTAGACATTATTATGTCGGCAGAAATAACAATCAGTAAGCAGTTAACATACAATACAAGAAAACAAAATTTTTGAATGTGTAAGCACTATAGCACATATGATTATGAAAAAATGAGATTGAATTAAAACATATTTCCACTCTTTTTCATTTTGATCGTGGCCACATGGCGGACATTTTGTGTTCAGTGTTCCCTCTAGTATTATATCACAATGATTCGTATATAACCCAACACCAGTATTTCCAATTATAATTTATACCATATACTTAAAGCTGAAGAATTTGTTTGTTTTTGCACACTAATAAATGTTTTTATTGCAATAAATGACGAGACGGGAATCTCGTTCACCTGATGGTAAGTGATACGACCGTTTATGAGGCATGAACAGTATCAAAACCAAACAACACCTTGAATTATAAAGCAATGCTAGGCAAATGGCATTCCACTGAGCTCACCATCCTAAGACATAAGATGTTAAGCCTCAATATATTCAGTTGCTACTCTGTTAATACAACAGTACATTTCCACAGCTGTTCAGCGGGAGAAATAGACATTGCGGTGGTACCAACCCGGGTGGTCTCTCACATATGAGAGACCTACCGAAACTATTGATAAATTATTGTAGTTTTGGATAGCCTTATTATTAAGAAAGACAATAGGATATTTATCATCACGCGATGACCAATATCTTAATAACTGCAGACGAAATTACGAGTCATTTATTGTCAAAATTAGCCATGCAAACAAAATTGCAACAGTATAAAATGCAATACAGACTCATTAGCGAAGAATATTTTCGCGGTATTTGAACTAGAGCTGTGGGTAGTTGTGTTTTTGCGACTGGTTTCAGGGTATATAAACCCGCGAGTTGTGTGACAATGTTCAGTCGTTATCGAGACTCCGACGACGCCGGTCGTCGTTGAGGCTCGTAGTGTCGGTTATTCGCGATTTTTGTGAGTGTGCGTGTTGTTGTTTAAACGAAATTTGATGTAAAATCGTTAAAATAAGTGAAAGTGTGAGTGATATAAAGTGTTACCTTCAGCCCGATGGGCAGCAACTCGGCTTTCAACGGGCAATCGGTAAGTAATTTATTTTTGTATAATTGATTTTCATGTACATGACTAATGAACCTAAATTGTGTGTCAAACTATACTTCTCCTGATTCTTCTAGATGCAATAATAACTGTATAAAGATCGTCTGCGTTCTTCTGTCGTCGAAAGTGCTGATGTGCAAAGTAAGAACAGTTCTTCTCTTTTCACATTTTTTATTACACTGGACGTGTTAACACAATTTAATTACTCCTATCCAACTAAACTAACAGGTACCGTTTGACGTTTCATATTTTTCAATTTCTAACACATTTGGACAGGCGTAACTCGCACAATTTAAATTTCGCTTGCCGTAAAGCCACAATTCCATGGTTTTAGACAGAATGTTATTGAAATTGTGTAAGTTACGCCTGTACAAAGTTGAAAAGTATGAAACGTCAAACGGTACCTATTGGTTTAGTTGGATTATAGTATCAATATTTGTTGTTCATATGTTTTTTATTTATATGATCCTTTCCAATTTCTGATTTCCATCCAAAGGTTGCCTGTAAGAGATTACGTAGTGCAATAAGGCCGCCCATTGTGCTTACTTTAAATATAACTAAAGAAAAACTAAAGGACAAAAAGACGCACATTTAAATAAATACTAATTAGTAATGTACGTTAAACATGTTTTCTTCTCATCTAGGTTTCATAAATCTACGCGAATTACAAGCGAATTTTCTTGTTCGAAATGATCTTGATCTTGTATTTCTGTCCTCTGTTATCACGATGTATCAATAGTTGTTAGATGACATAAGCAATGTCCTTCAAAGAACACAATAAAACATACACAATTTATAGAAGATTTTAATAAAATTATGATATTTCTTAACATTACTTTGAGAAGACATAAGAACTTAGTATAAAACATAGGCTTGAGCTTTATAATTATTATTTTTTTTTATTTGGGCAATATCATTTACCTAATGGTACGCGACAATATGTCATTTCTTCGCACGGTTTAATGAGATAGTATGCCCGCGAAATCCCATTCCTACTGTAGGAAAAGTTAACTACAGTGGCTCTTCCATATACTTACAAAAACGGTCTATATTTTATATCTATGGTAGATCAATCATAATATGATCCATAGACAACATATACACATAATTGGCACAGATTAAAAAAATAGTTTTGGCGGGAATATAGTACAAAATTGACATTTTGTGTATCTATTGCAGAATTTTAATTATATATTATATATATGAGTGTATGTTGCGATAATATGTGAGACGAAACATAAAATAGATTTCTATCTTTGCATTTTATTACATACCGTAAAAGTCGCCAACATTGCCCGATTTTTTGATAAAATCTGCTATAATTTCATATTTTTTCTATAACCACCTGTATATATTTTTTAATTTACATCAACTACATAACCATATGATACTATTAGCTATGTTATATTTAAAATGTTTTAATATTTTAAATTTATTTTTTATTATTTTAATGATGGGCAAAGTTATGTGGCGATCAGCTAACATTGCCCATGTTGATATCTACCAAAATATGACCTATATTATTACACAATTAAAAACGAAATAAGTATAAAAAACAATCTTGGCAGTGGTTTAGAAAAAAACTCTTAAAGTTAACAGATTCTCGTAACAAAACACTATGGGTAATTTTACCTAGCGATTCTTACTCTTTCCATACAAACTCTGATAAATGGTGAAAAACTCTTAGGGCTGTCACATTACAGTAAATTGATTTTACTTTATATAATTTCTCACATTTTTACTTTTCATCATATGAAATGATGGGAAGTGGTAATTAAATCAAGCTATAGAAATCTTTTATTTAAATAAATTAAAAATATGCTACAAACAAAATGTCAACTTAAGTTTTGATCTATTTGGCAATCAAAATAAAGTAAATACCTTCTTTTTTTAAGTCGATTAAAAATGCACCTTTCTGAATTCGATTGATCTTTAAAATAACAGGCGTCGAAACCTCTTTAGATTTTGTCAAATTAATTTATCGAGATATTGACAACCCTAGGTACTTTTTGATGATGGGCAATGTTGTCAAGCACAGGTCTGAAAAAGTCAGGGTAAAATTGCCCATCCCGAAATTTAATGACTTTTTAACGATTAGATAACTAAACTGTTATTAAAATACTTAATAATTCATATTCTATGGCATACATTAAAATAATTTATCTGCGGTCTCGTCATGACGCACAATCCACGAATATTTTTCAGACGAAATTGGCCCGCCAAAAGACATACCTTTTTTGACAAGCTCTCACAAGCTACTAAATAAACGCAAGAATAACTGCTATTCACAGTGCTATCACAAATATAATCAACTTTCCTACCAAATAATAAATGATGCCATAGACTTAAATATTTTTTTCATATTAACGGATTTGTTAAAAAAATGATTTTAGGGCAATGTTAACCTGTGTGGCAAAGTTGCCGACTTTTACGGTAAGACTATTACTGTCTCAAGCAATGCATTAAATAGATTTTTTAATTTCATTCTTGTAGAATATAGATTTTCTACAATCTTTTGGTGTCTGTATGCGTTGTCACGCTGTTGTCAAAATATTTTTCTGCTCCAATTCTATTATATTGGGCGTGATAATACTACAACTCGATGAGTTTTCTGAATTTACTAGCGGCCCGGCCCAGCTTCGCCCGGGTACAAATAGATTTCTATACAATAGTATGTACGTATTATACATATAAACCTTCCTCTTGAATCACTCTACTTATTAAAAAAACCGCATCAAAATCCGTTGCGTAGTTTTAAAGATTTAAGCATACAAAGGGACATAGGGACAGAGAAAGCGACTTTGTTTTATACTATGTAGTGATTAATCAAATTCTAATGAAATTGAAATAAAACTAAATAAAGGTCAGGGTTTTAAAAACACATTACAAATGTACAGAACAATTTTTGACACATTTTATATCGTTTTATTTGTACAATTATAATATACCACCAACGTTGGGGCCAATTTATTAGTTAAACTTAAAATAGAATTCGAGATTAGGAAGAAAGATCGAGAAAAAGATGAGATTTAATAACGAGAAACTAAAATACAAATAAATAGGACAGATTAAAACATGTGTATTCAATATTGTAAAATTTAAATCGTTATTTTCATACGCTTTGGTATAAAATATTATATATTTGCCTTGTTATACATCAAAGTTGAATTATGATATTTAACCGACTTCAGAAAAGAGGTGTAAAATTGATGGACAGGAAAGAAACTTTATGGATCGACTTTTTGTCCAACAGTGCATATTTTCAAGCGACATACTTAAATAAGTTTAAGATTTTAGAAGTCTTTTCACATAGACTTCGCAATGGTACCAACAATTTTCAACTGGGACCAAAAATGGCTCGAGTCTCAGAAATTAGTCTTGCAGTGTATAAAACGAATTAAATTTCACAATAAATGTTTTTAAATATATATTTTAAAACATTTACAACCTTTTTATATTAAAAACGACAAATCCTGTATCATACGTAACCGTGCTTTTTATGTCACAACCAAATCTAAAGATGTCTTTAAATGAAACGTTACAATTTCTTTCCTTTATGCCGGTAAATGCAAAAACATACTCACGCCGTTGTCCTAGAACGGGTAAGCAGAGATGCTTCCGGGACTAACACGTTCCGTCTTGTTTTCCGTTCTACGATGTGACAGGGAAAAAATGTATTGCCACATCGGGCACATATACCGAACTCCGGGTTTATAATAATTAGAAAAATCCAATATCACTTTTTCCGGCCCGGGATTCGAACTAGAGACCTCGGTTTGGTAATCTTACAATTGCACCACCGAAACGTTATTTTATTTTTTATTTTAGTTTATTTAATACATTATGTGGCGGTCTGCACAATACTCTATATTTTATGTACTTGAAAAAAATAAAATGACGGTCAAAATTTCTAAATTTAATATAAAGACATCTACATATTACCCTTTTACTGTACTACTCAACTCCAAAGGCTACATACGACACAGAAGATGTTCTTATAAACAATCTTAGATTCTATGTACAAAAATTACTTATTTTTATGTATATAGATGTCAATATTTAGTTATATCCATTTTGTATAAGTTTCGTGACAAATTGGCTATTACAATGTATGAAAATCCTTAGTAGCATCAATTTCGTATTACTATTTATAATTAATTTTCAGTTGAATGCAATAAACTTGTAATTTTTGTCAATAATAACTATATTGTGAACTTATTTTGGAAACGGCGACGCTAGAGTTCTTTGTCCGTTCTTCTTCTAGTGAAGACCGCTAAACCGCTTTTCGAACAGGGTGGTAGAATAGAAAATGAATGAATCGAAATATTTGTCATATTATGGGTTCAATAATATATATATTTTTTTCAAATTATTTCATTGATAGACTAGACTACCTAACATAAGAGATTAAAACTTTGTCTTTACACAAAATTGTCTCTACCGATGGAAACATATATAATTATTTAAGGATATATTTAAATATGAACATCTATAAAATTCATATATCTTAAGCAGTCAGGAATGTTATATCTGGGCGGTTTGGGACTAAACAATTCAGACGTTGCATTGGATGAATACAAGGCAAATCGTAAAAAGTATATAAAGTTTAAAAGGTGTGCTATATTGTTCACAATTAACAAAGTTTATTATGGGACCAATCCTGAATTTGCGAAAAGCATTAGCTGTTCCATTTTACAGATTAAAATTATTTATTTATGGAACAGATGATTCATTTTTTTGCAATTTCAGGGCTGTCTGTATAGTAAAAGTTGTTCATTATTATATAGATATCACCTTTTCAGCTTTATATACTTTTTATGGCTAACCTTGTATATTGAGTATTTATTTAAAACCAGTCCTATTATTGCAAATTAAGGGACTGAATGAATCTCGGATAAAATAACACTTATGTAGACCCACAGTAATCCGACAAATCTCTTTCAGGACATGACTATAACCACATACATTATAATTCAGTATATTTAAAAAATATATGGATATATCTGTAATGTAAACCAAATTTAAAATATTACAGGATCCAGGTATGAGCTATAGGCGTGTCGGAATACATGGGGTCTGCTGTTTTTAATCCCACTCTGAAATAATTTGGTCCCAACCGAAAACCACCCAATTTTATCCCTAGTTTCCTTGTTTCTGACTCTTTTGTTGCGCTCTAACGAATTCTGGGTAGTCTATAAACCCATCTTTGTTATGGTCGTCCATGTTTAATATAGGATCAATTAGATTTACTAGTTCATCGTCGGCGAATATTTTCTCTCCTACAGGAGGTGAGCCAGGCTGAGTCTGCTTGTGTCCTTGTTCTGATGGTCCCATCCCAAAATGAATCATGAAAAGACATTTACAAATGAATATTTGGTTGTAAGGGTGAATTGCTATGGTTTCTTAGTTACTGCACACATACAAACACACAAACATAGACACACAAACACATTCAAAAACCCACACAACAATGAAAACACACATACACACAATAACACAACAAAAAACAAGTTCATTACGTACGAATTAAGTATAAAAATACAATGTTTCAATGCTTCTTAAAATGTTACTTTTAATAAAAATGCATTCATTCAATTTAAATAAACAATGCTGTTAAAATATAAAGAAAATAATATAACACAATATTTTTTCAGAATACTATAGGAAATCGCATTCATAAAATTCAAATAAATAATGCTGTTATAATAAAAATTTATGCAAACATTCATATTATAGTTTCTTTAACTAAAGTTTTACCAGTGTCGCCTTTTATGAATGGCAGCATTACTTCTCCTAAAAATATACTTGAGTATATGTTTTATATATAAAAATATTTTACATCAAATACCCTAGTTAGTATCAGATTAGAATTGTCTGTATCTTTCCATGCACGTCCCACTGCAGGGCCCGGGCTTCCTTTACAATCGAGAGTACGATGGACCACGCTGGCCTATTGCGGTTTGGCGGACTTTACATACCGTAGAAATTATTACAAATCGCTATGGTATGCAGGTTTCGTCAGTTTTTTCCCTCGTTATAAAACGTGAGAGTGATGGTTCAATACATACCGTAGCATGGGATTCGAACCCGCGACCACCGTGTACATGTTGGCAGCCGCGTCTGGTTCGTTTACCAACAGGCTACCACGCACTTTGCTTCACTTCATCATGTAAATAATAAATCAGAGGTGCTCTGGGATTTTAACTTGGGACCAAGTTGAATATATTTAGAATTATTCATAGCCCTGAGATTTTAGTTTTGAACCAACGTGAATATATTTAGTATTATTAAATTAAATGGTAAACTCACCGTGCCAATGGATAAGTGACTTGATGAGTTCGCATCCGTCCAATTTATTGTTGTTATCGGCATCGTGCATTTTGAAATAGTGAAACTGCAATTCCTGTTCGGACATCTTCGACGTGTCAATTGGTACCTCCATATGTTCCTGAATGTGGCTGTGGAAAAATAATAAATTTTAAGTATTAGGCCACTAGGCCAGCGTAGTGAACTATATGGCCTGACCACTTCGGACCTAGAGAGTAGAAATCCTCAAATTGAGAAGAATTCCAATGGTTATTTTTTCATTACGTTTAGTATAATTTAATTTATTTTACTAACGGATATTCTTGTATCATAATATGTGAAATGGATCTCTTAATTAAGACACCATTAAACATAGAGATAGACATTAGGATTCCAATGGTTCTTTTTGCATTAGGTTTAGTATAATTTAATTTATTTTATTCAGGATATTTTTTGTATCATAAGTAAAATGAATCTTTTGATTAGGGCGTATTAACATAGGATTAGCTTATGATGAACGATGATTATAGTGAAACGTTAGACGCATGACTGGTATGGAACGTAGCTTGTGTGAAAGAGATGACGAATGAAAGTACTTAAGATGGAAAGAATTAGAAGATAAATGATTAAGATGGTGAAGTACGGAAGGACGGAATACGAGAGAACGGAGTGGAAGACGGACAACGAACTTAAGAATCTTTTCCTAAAGAAGGTTATGATTTAATATCTGAACAATCATTGTTTGTATAATATATTCCTATATTAATGATGCCCTGATTAAGCGTTTATCGATCGGACAGTTTTTTGTCACCTTGTATAATAAACAAATTTAATATGACACTTACTCTCTTTCTTGGGCAATGTTAGCGGGATTCAACAGTTGTGGATCTGAAACAATATAAAAAGATATGTAGATTATAATTAACCTTTAATTTATGCCAATTATTTTCAAATAATGTACCGATTTTACTCTATTTTCTAACCTTAAATTCATTATCATTTTTTTTTAATTTTTGTAGTTGTCTTTTATTCGAGAGTGTATTTTTTTTTTCATTTTTTTAGTTTATTTTTTACTGGTGGTAGGTGTCTCATATGTGAGAGGCCATCTGGGTGGGTACCACCGCAGTGTCTATTTCTCCCGTCAAACAGCAGTGTTAACGCACTGTTGTGTTTCGGGTTGAAGGGCATTGTAGCCAGAGTAACTACTGGACATATTGAGACTTAACATCTTATGTCTCAGGGTGGTGAGCGCAGTGGAATGCCAAGTATTGCTTTATAATTCAAGGTGTTGTTTGGTTTTGCTACTGTTCATGAGCGGTCGTATCGCTTACCATCAGGCGAACGGCATGCTCGTCTCGCCATTCATAGCAATAAAAAAAAAAAATCTATTATATATATCGGATTTCCGAGCTGACAGTTGCGTTCGTCCGCATCCATGGGTACGAGAAGCGGGTGTTGCGGCAAATTACACATAATTCACAATTTACAGAATTTACTTGATTGCTAAAACCAATCTACACAATTTCAAATCACAAGAGGAATGTAAAATTACAAAATTCCGATCAGCGTTACAAAAGATAAAAATGAATTAATTTTCAATTTTGACAAGTCATAGACACGCGCCGTCACGGCCGTCCTGCGCATATACACGTCCTCGTGTATGTCGTTATCTTAATCATCTGTGAAGAACAACATTTTAATAATTAATAGTCACATTAGTTCGGCCATTCTGGCTACTTTAGTAAAACCTCACATAAAACTATTCACTCGAATGGGTTACCTTAAATTATTCAGTCATACAAAAATTCAAATTAAATTTTCTCTATATGACAGGGTCTTATCTCTGAGATTTCATTTATAAAAGTGGTATTGAGAGTTTGTGCCCAGACTATTAGATGATGATGATGATCAGAGTCCTACAGGTTTTGCCAATAATACTGCTTTACTGTACATAATATTATTTACTACCAGTATTACAGAAAAATAACAACACTAATTATTTTAAATTTTAGGTATAGTCAGTTACATAGACTGGATGTAACATAGATTAGATGGGTTGTCACAAAGACTCGTTGTCACATAGACTGGTTGTCACATAGACTGGTTGTCACATAGACTGGTTGTCACATAGACTGGTTGTCACACAGACTGGTTGTCACACAGACTAGTTGTCACACAGACTGGTTGTCACACAGACCGGATGTCACGCAGACTGATTGTCACACAGACTAGTTGTCACCCAGACTAATTGTCACACAGACTGATTGTCACACAGACTCTTTATGATTGCTATGTATACTTACATATGCCGTCACGGCCATCCTGGCCGTGAAATATTTGGCGCCGACTAACCGCTGTATTTGATCGCCGATCAGAGATAAAGGATATTTGTTCGGAAAAGTATTGCTATTCAATTCGCGATAATCTACACAGAGTCGATCAGAGCCGTCTTTTTTTTAAGCAAGTAGTATTATTGGGCTAGCAAAGGGGGAACAACTCTCGCGAATGACACCTGCTTCAAGAAGTTCTTTTATTTTGTTACGTAACAATTCGCTTTCATTAGGGATCATTCGGTATGGGCGGTGTTGTACAGCTCGACTGGGATCTACAAGTTTAAATTCAAGGTGTCCAGAAGTAACTCTGCCTGTGGGAATTCCTTTAACATAAAAATTGGAATACGCTTCAAGTAATTGTTTGAGTTCGCTAAATGAATCTGATGGAATATCGTTATTTATGTCATTAAACTCCTTTATTTTTTCACCAAACTCACATTGCGCGATAACTTTGGTTTTATTGATAATTAAATTGTTTTGTGAAACCTCAACTAAAAACCTAAATTAATTAGGTCACGTCCTATCAATATGTCATGACTTAATGAAGCGTCAGGTACCACATGAAATATTAACTCCACTGAATAGCCTTGAACTAAAACTGTCGCTGTAATTTGAGTATTGCTATGCAAGCTCGATTTATCTATGCCTAAGAGTGTAACTGAACTGCAATTTCGTTTAACAGGAAAACATTGGGTTACTGTCTCTTTGATTAATTAACATTCCAACCCAGAATCAAAACAAAATGAAAACTTCTCACCCGGATTATAGAATTGATCCATTGCAGGCTGAATAAACCGTCATTCATTTTCTGGGGCCTTCACGATCTTCAGTTGATTACAAATTATAACATCGCTGTGGTGGTTCTAAACGTTGTCTTTTAATAGCTTCATTCGTTTGATTTATGCGGTCGGAAGTGGACAAGCTTCTTTTTCGGTACACAAATGGCATTAGCTCACATTTTCTGACCATGTTGCATCAGACTGACTATTACATGCTAACCACGTGGCTGCCGGACCTTTTAGAACCTTACTAAGAAGCATTATTAACCGGCTTCCGTTTGTAGGATTTTCTTTTAAACAAATGTCAACTATATTACACCATGCCTGAGCAGCCGACTCTTGGTCCTCGGGATTGAATTCCGGAAGAATAAGTTTATTTTCTTTTCTTTGCGGTTCGAGAAATGCTTTCATGAATTCCATCATGTTGCGATGTTGCAATTCCAAAAGATTGTTCCAATTTGTGCGATCTCGATTAGTACGTAGTATTGGATTTGCCTGTTCTTCGCCATGGTTCTCCGCTTCTGAGTCCATCCCACTTCTGATATCGGATTTCCGAGCTGACAGTTGCGTTCGTCCGCATCCATGGGTACGAGAAGCGGGTGTTGCGGCAAATTACACATAATTCACAATTTACAGAATTTACTTGATTGCTAAAACCAATCTACACAATTTCAAATCACAAGAGGAATGTAAAATTACAAAATTCCGATCAGCGTTACAAAAGATAAAAATGAATTAATTTTCAATTTTGACAAGTCATAGACACGCGCCGTCATATATTTATTTATTTGGTTTCTTTTACATGGTGTTGTAACGAGTTTGCAGAATGAATGATGATTTCATTTCATTTCATTTGAATGTCCAACTTACCTCCTGAATGCGCATGACCGCCCTGTTGTTGCTGTTGCATCTGTTGCATGTTGACCTGTTGCACGGGCTGTATCGGCACCTGTTGTTGCTGTTGTACCGGCACCTGCTGATACTGTTGTTGCACTGGCACCTGTTGGTACTGCTGGGGGGGCGGCGGCGGCTGGTACTGTTGTGGTGGTGGCTGGAATGGATGTACGGTGTTGGGTTACCGTTTAGTAATATTGTGTTGTTGTGTTGCCCAGTGGATGAATAGTACTGTAAAGATAGTAATATTATCGTGTTGTCCAGTGGATGGATTCGTAATACTGTAAAGGTAGTTATATTATGGTGTTGCCCAGTGGATGAATTCGTTACAGTTACTAATAATAATAATAATAAATAAATAAATAAAATAATAGTAAAAGTGGTAGCCAGTATGCAGGATTCCTCACGATGTTTTCCTTCATCGTTTAGTCATCAGTTTTTATCATTTTTAACAGCCGCTGCCAATAAACAATCCCAATCTTGTCGTTTTGCCGCCAAAATTTGCCGTTTGAGATTGATAGCTCAATCTTTTTTCTGATACTATATTGCCAGTAATCAATCTCAGTAGCGAAAAAACTATAGCAACATGGTAAAAGACCAATCGAAAAGTAAAAAACGATCCAGATTGACTTCAATCTAATTTTTTCGATTGAATATTGGCATCGGCCGTAATAGTACTTTATCTAGCTAAATCTAGTTTCAACGTGCTATGCGTTTGGCATGCAATTTCTTTGGCATTTTAAAAGAGATCCAAACTTAGTTGGGTACACAAGTATTTGTTTTAGATGAATGTTGTGAGACTGAAAACTTTCACATAGTCCCTGATACTTCCTATACAAGACTCGATATTAGTGTGGAGTCAGGAGTATGTATGCGACTGAATGCTTGGCATTCCATTGCGCTTGCCATCCTGAGACAGAAGATATTAAGTCTCATTAGGTCCAGTAGTTATTCTGGCTACGATGTCGTTCAAACCGGAATACAAGAGTGCATTTACACTGCTGTTTACGGCATAAATAGACATTGCGATGGTACACAATTGGCCTCACATATGAGAGACCTACTACCAGTATATTTGCGTTTTACAGAAAGTGAATTTGTCAACGAAAATTTTAGTGATGAAAATGATTTTGTTAGTCAAGAACATAGAGAAAGACCCCAAAACTCAAAGTTTACCTGATCTTGATACGTTTGGGGTGGCGAAGGTTGCTAGTAAAGAAAAAGAAAGAAAATAAGCTTGTTAATAAAAGGTATTACAAAGAAAAGATATAAATAGAAAGGTAAAAGAGATGAGCAAGAATAAGAAAAACACAATTGAACTATCTCTGAAACTCGGCAATTAAGACTACAAAATTTAAATTATGCAGACAGGCCTCTTTTATGTTGTAGTCATTAATAAAAAAGGACCCCTTTAAAAAGGACACGAAAATTAAATTCTCTAGTCCATGGATACTCAAACGGTGGTCCGCGGACCACTGGTGGTCTCTGGAAGCATTCCCAGTGGTACGCAGAGCCATCCTAAGGTCAAATTTAAAAAAAACAGCACGCTTTACTTATACATACGTAAAAAGATCCTTTATTTATTTGCATTTTGTTACTGTATTGACAAGCAACCATACCAGTCGATTATCTGGGTAATGGCTAGACAATAATTTTGTCAAATAGTCCGTAACTAAAAGATTAAGATACATTGCTCTAGTCTATCTAAAGGTTATCTAAGTCGAAGACAGCGCCATAACCGCCATTATAAATGTGCTTATTTTTCGCCTCCCATGTCCTTAATTGTTGTCATGTCAATGTCAATTTAATGTCAGCTTAATGTCATTTTGAATAAGGTAAATTTAAAAAAAATATACGAATGCCGCCCGGCGATAACTAGATATTTTAGGAAGTTTAAGTCTTTTTATTACTATATTATTAATAGTACACAGTGCAATCTAAAACAGTAATACAAATTAAGTAATAACCCATGGATTTCTAAAAGTGCAATATCTAATTTTACCTGTTGGTGTGGTGCAGGCGGTGGGGTATGCTAGTGCGGAAAACAAAGATACGTTAGTGAAAGATAAAGGATAGCGTAAGCATGATGCAGGATTCGTTATTTATTATGAAAATATTACTAATTTAGAAGTAGAAACAGCAAAGGAATAATAACTTAGAAAACTCAGGAATCTTAACACAAGAAATATAGCAAAAACGGACTACAAAATGGAAATTATAATAATTTGACAACAAGGCATTAGAATCTTTCAAAAGATTATGAACTACACACAATTAAAGTTCAAAAGTATTGTGAAAGTCCCATTCATGAAGTAGAAGGACAAAAGATAATAAACTAGTCATATTTATAAGCGAGAAATGTCAGGAAAATTAGATTAGTACAAAAAATATAGCACAAAAGACTACAAAATCGAAATGTCGCAATTTTGCAGGCAAGTCTTGTAAATTGTAGGCATTTGATGCTAAAGAAAGATTAAAACTCAATATTTTAATTAAGATATTTAATGAAATATCGAAAAATATTAGTCATAAATTGATTTACCTGTTGAGGAGGTGGGGGTAGCTAGTGCAAAAGAGAAAGATTTGTCAGTAAAAGATAAATGAGAAAGGGAAAATTAGGAACATATAAAATAAAAAACTTAAGTCACAATGAAGGTAACGTTATTAAAACTTAGTAGATGTTAGTCTTATTAGTTGTAGTCATATTATGATGTTAGAAAATGATTATGCGAAAATCCATGTAAACATCACACCTTTAGAATTAAAGAGACCTAATTAAAAAATCTAATTTCTTGGGAAACGTTCATTAAAAATTTGTAACATGAAATTTTATACTCATGGAAGATACATCGAGAAGACCGAAGTATACATCTTTCTGTCTTTAACACGTCAATAGGTGGTTCTTTAAGGGTCGATGGAGATAGTCATTTTAAGCCAATATATGATTAAAAGCCAAAATCAATTCTTTTTTTGCATTAGCTCACTTTAATTCTACATATTTTCTGGAGTGGATTTAATCTTAGTGTTATAAGATGTAGTCTATGAATGGTTCTATAAAAGTTTATATACATGTACGTAAAATAAGGGTTAAAATTTCTTGAAAAGCCCAGCATTCTAGAAATAATATACACGTAACCGGTGACATCCCAAAACACTATTTGAAAGTGAAATTACCTGCTGTTGAGTATTTTGGGGCGGTGGAGATTGCTAATGCAGGAAATAAATATTTGTTAGTAAAATATGCTAAGAAGAAAGTTTCAGTTCAGAAATAAAGCCTAAATACCGATCACGCAGAAACACTCGGGAACAAAAGCTACTAAATTACGATTTAGAAGATAAAATTCTTCCAAGTTGAAGCCATTATATAAATTTTACGAAAATTCACCAGAAATCAAGTCACACAAAACTTTTTATTACGGTCTTAAGTACAAGAGTTCGAAACAATTGAAGCCAAATCTTTTGAAATACCGAAATCCACGTCCAATGACAAACAAGTATTAAACAGATGTCCTATTTTCTAAATTACACACAAAAATCTGTAATATCTGAAAAACACTACTTAAAAGTGAATTTACCTGCTTTTGAGGTGGGCGCAGTGGTGACTGCTATTACAGAAAAGAAGTATTTTAGTGAAAGATATTGTTAAGAAGAAACTGCGATTATAATTAAGCCCAAACACACAATTATCAAACACTTGGCATCTTTAAAGAGGGGAAAAATTCTTAGCTAAGTCTTACAAGTTGTAGTCCTATATTCTAACAACATTTTATAAAAACCTCCATGGAAGTGAAATAAAACGTAAAAGCTTTAACTAGATTATTTGCTTTTATTTATTTATTTATTTATATTTTCAACACAAACTTAGTTTTACCAATGCGTTTGTGTTGTTAAAAACAAACATGTTAGCTTACGAAATACTTAAGGTAACAAGCAAAGTAAAACAAGACAAATAAATATTCTAATATAATTAAACAATCAAGTGAGGAAAAAAAATAATTAAAAAAACCATGAGTTAGACAATTTAAGCCAAATCTTATACGGCGTTAGAAATAGATTCCATATCCCAAATATACAGTTTATTGGTCAATTTACCTGCTTAGGCGGTGGGGATGGCGATTTCTAATGCAGAAAAGAAGTGTTTGTTAAATGCAGTGCGGTAAAGGCTACCAGAAAGACAATGAAGAAAGCAAGCCAAATACCAATTAATTATAGCGAAAACCCGCAGATAATAATAGTAATCCAAAAGACTATGCTATAAAGACTAACAAACTGAAATTGCCAAATGCCTTATAAGTTGCAGTCGTGATTGTTACAATAGGATTTTCCAAAATGAAATCTACAAGCTCACATAAAGGTTTAATGGCTTTAAAGACCTAATATTTTAAAGTTAGACACATTTTGCCCTAGAAATCCTAAAATAACATATATTACATTTACCTGTTGCTTAGGTTGTGGGGGCGGTGATTTCTAGTGCATAAGAGATTTGAATCAGTAAAAAACAAAGTGCAAAAAATGTCGAATAGGAATATGCGGAAGCAAGCAAAATACCCCCGAATTATTAAGAAAATTCAACCTTACTAAGGACTACAGTAACGAAGAAGTAGACAAGTTGTAGTCATAATTAATAAAGATTTTAATAATTTGTTCCTTTAAACTCACATACATGTTAAATGAATTTACGAAATAACTTGGAAATTAGATACATTAAGCCCTTGAAATCCCAAAGTATCATTTATTACATAATTTACCTTTTTCTGAGTTTGTGCGGGAAGTGGTGTGTGCTAATGTACAAACACGATTTTAGTAAGATATAATATAAAAGGAAAAGTAAGATAATAGAGAAAAAAAGCGTAATAACATTGAATTATCCCAAGAATATTGCAGGTCAAATGACTACAGATTTCAAAAGTCGAAAGACGCTTATAAGTTGTAGTCATAATTAAGAAAAAATGTACAAGCTCACATAATAGTTAAACGGATTTACAAAAGCCCTAATATTTTGAAGTTAGACACATTAAGCCTTTGTAATCCCAATTCTTAATTTACCTTTGGCTTTGGTTGTGTCGAAGGTGCCGATTTCTAGTGCAGAGAATAAAGAATTGTTAGTAAAAGATACCGTGCAAAAGATAGAAGGTAAAAGTGAAATACCAATATCTTATCGAGCAAAGTCAAAACCCTTATAAATTGTAGTCATTTTATGGAAAAATCCAACCGTAAAGTTGAATAAAAGTGCAATAGTGTTGCAAAATACCCAAGTTTTTTAAGTTAGACATTGATCCCGTGAGATCCCAAAATTGTCATCAAAAAATTACCTCTTGAGACAGGGGCTGTTGAAGTTGCTAAAGAAAAGAAAAGTATGTTAATAAAAGAATAGTTGAGAGATAGAAAAATAAAAATATGAAATGCTAGATAAGTCTTATAAAGTGTAGTAATATTTTAATTATTTCACAACAATCCAAAATTTAAAGTCGATTTTTTTTTCATAGTCCGTGACAAACCACAAGGTCGTAAAAATCTATTAATATATAAATTTACCTGTTACTGAGTAGGGGGTAATGGTAGCTACTAGAATAGAATAGAAATATTACTTGAGAAGAGAAAGAAAATAAAAGATAAAAATGCTAATAGTGCAAGAGCCCGTGGCCACTAGACTCGTAATTTTATAAAAGTTGAAAGTTTGTCTGCGCATGCCTCTAACATAGGCATCACACGATCAGCTATTATGAAGCTTCGATCTTGGTTGCTTTGGAAGTTATCAGCTTCAATGATGCTCCTTTTGATAGTTGCGTTAACAATATACAGGGTATATCAAGACTGCTACCGAAAACGAAGCCGTTTGGTAGTTTAAGCGACTTCAGACACCATGGAACAGAAAATGTTGGAAAAAAACGTCAATTTTTTTGTAACTTTTTTAATATGGTCGTATTTGGGTAGTAAATACATATTTTCGTAAAATAATAGTGTATACCCTTTAATTTATAAAGACTTTAAGGTATAAAAGAGTTTAAATTATTATTTTAGCAAAAACTATGGATTTACCACCCAAAAATGAAGATATTAAAAAATGATAAAAAAAAATTGTTGCGTTTCTTAGCAAAATTTTTAGTTGCATTGTGTTTGTAGTAAATAAAACTACCACCCGGCTTCGTTTTCGGTAGCAGTCTTGAGATACCCAGTATAAAATCCAGCTTTTTTAACTTTATAGGTACTTTTTTATCGAACTGCATAGTTCTCACTTCTCTCCTATTCCGTCCTTCCATACTTCAATATATTTACCATTAACTATCTAACTCTTTCACTCTTGAGTACTCCCATTCGTCGTCTCTTTCACACAATACGTTCCATATCAGTCATTTGTCTAACGTTTTATTTTAATCATTTTTTTGCATAAGATTCAAATCCTACGTTTATTTAGACTCATTTTATGTTTCGGTAAACAAAAATAGAGATATATAGACATGGTGCATATATCTATAGATAACTAGGTAAGAAAAATATACAGGGTGAAATAATATGGAGAATGAGAAAAGTATGAATTGCAAGTAAAGTCAAGAGCACATGAAGCTTTTCACTTGTAGTACGAGCCTTACATCTACGGCGATATGCAAGTCAAGTCAAATATTTTGGTTGCTTTACATTTGGCAATTTTTTTAACTCTAGGGGGAGGGGGGGGGGGGGGGCAACGGCTCCTACCTGCCCGCCCTTGGCGACGCCCTTGCACATATTACACCATTCGGTAATGTTGCTAATAAGGATAATGACATACGGAAAACGATATTTAGTAACATACCGAGTATAAATTATGAAAATGTTGAAAGAATTACTTATAAGAAATTATTACCTGCTGTTGAGGAGGGGGCTGCGGGGGCTGCTAGGAAAGAAAAGATAGATTTGTTAGTGAAAGATAAAAGATTAGAAAAGCGTGTAATTGTATGAAGCATAAATAAATAAAAAGCTAAGAAAAGATAAATAATGTATTTTAAATCTTTCAGTTAATTGATTTAATTTTGTTGTTCGTGTTACTTTGCGATATTTTACAGTTTTGGCTACTAGGGGCCGCCACGTTAAATTTATTAAACAATAATTATATTTTGAAATAATACAGAAAAGTAATAATTGTCAATATTGCGAGTGCTGTACGACCTGCCTTAACTGAATAGCATCATCTAGCGAGTCTAACTTGAAACTTCTATTAATGTAGTCGTAAAAATATTTTTATTTAGTGAAAATGATAATAATACAAAATATTTACCTGTTGTTGTTGCTGCGGAGGTTGCTAGAGGAAATATATATTTGTTAGTTAGAAATATTAGTTAAGCGTTAGAAGAAATTAAATAAGATATGTTATTTAGTCTTGAGAAGAGAAATAAAATTGTCTGATAACGAGTAGATATTTGTAACCAAAAATGAGATATATCTGTTGTTTTCTATGTATTAAGTTGCAGGATGCAAGCCACTTCTAATAGATAATGATCGAAAGCCTTGCTTTGAAAAGAGTATGTTAGTGTGAGGTCGGGACTATGTATGTGACTGATGCAATACTCAATATTTATTTATTTATTCTTAACTGCATCTAAAAAGGATAAACACTTAAATACATTACAAATGAACAAAAAGTACAGATGGCGGTCTTATCGCTCTAGGCGATTTCTTAGACATCCTTTGGATGGATAGAAAAAAAAGGAAAAGAAGAGAGGGCAGACTAGAAAAATATCTTTAGTGCACCCCACATATTATAAAGATATTGCATAATCATATATTTATATTATATTACAAAGATATTACAATATATATAGATATTATTATAAAGATATTACAATTTTATAGAAAGTTAAACGGCAATAATTTAGGAGAGAGGAGGAAAATACCGAGTCCTTATAATTTATTTTAAGTGTATATATGTGTATTTAATGTGCACATATATAAAAGCGTCATAATTTTAATGAAATTTCTTTAGAATTTTTATTTGGTAATAATTTGTTTTTGCTGTTATTTATGATTGTTATATCTAAGATGTTTATAAAGCATAGATGCGTTGTCCGAGCTTTATAATGGCAAGACGATTGAGAGGTAATTGCCTCACGTGCAATCAGTCACGCTTCAACCAGTGGCGCGGATACGCGTTTCTCTGACTATTTGTATTCTCAAAACCAAATGCGGAAAAATAAATTAGACTGATTTAAAATAACGTACAAATTATTCTGAAACTGTGAAACAAAATAAATATTTTATTTAGTGCGCAAGTACACACAAATTTATTTTTTTATGAAATAAAATTATTAAATTCGCTCTCATGGCGACGTTTGACAACTCTCGCCACGTCATCCCGTACTTGATGCTTGGTGCTACGTCACACGCGCTTTAGCCAATAACAGTGCGGCACTTATTGTTACGTAACTAGCGATGTCTATTCACCGCGTTTCATCGCATCGCGCCATTTTTTTGTGCCATTATGTTAGTGTATGACGTGTCTATTTGTAAAACGTCATTGTGTTATATGATGAGTTTTTTTTTATCTTTTTTATTGAAAAGAATGGCGAGACGAGCATGTCATTCGACTAATGATAAGCGATACCACAGCTCATAGACAGTACCAAACCAAACAACACCTTGAATTACAAAGCAATGTTATGCTTGGCAAATTCACTGCGCTCGCTAACCTGAGACATAAGATGTTAAGTCTCATTATGTCCAGTAGTTACTATGGCTACAATGTCCTTTAAACCGGAATACAGCAGTGCATTTATAGTGCTGTTTAGCGGGAGAAATTAAGTAGCCTATCCATATCATAGGAAAGTATCGTGAGGAAACCTGCATACCATAGCGATTTGTATGAATTTCTATGGTATGAAAAATCCGCTTACCCGCACTAGGCCAGCGTGGTGGACTGTACTAACCACTCTCAATCGTACTCTCGATTGCCCGATTGAGACCCGTGCCCTGCAGTGGGACGTATATAGGCTGATACAAATACAAATTATATGACGTGATTTTGCCATGACAACATCTAAACTAATATTATAAAGAGGAAAATTTGATTGTTTATTTATATCGAATAGGCTCTGAAACTACTGGTCCGATTTGAAAAAAATATTTCACCATTAGTATCCTACATTATACCTAATGAACACAGGCGATAAAATATTTTCAAAAGGGTGTATACCCAGGCGAACCCAGGCCGGGGCGCTAGTATTTATACAAAGTCATGTAACAGAGCTCTCACACTTTATTATCATTGCAAACATTGATTTAAAAACTAAGGATAGGCCCTTCAGTACATTGGGTACGTCAAAAAGATGGCTGTGAAAATCGCGCCATCTGTCAGATTTTTACGTGAATGGCGGCCATGAAATCGTTTTTCAATAATGCTAAAATAAATGTTATATTGACTTACAAGTAATATAATTTTTACTTAGCGGTGATAAGAAATATTATCTATTTTTGTTAACTTTCGGTCATCTTTATTGCACCCACGCACGATAAATTAGGCATTTGTCAACGACTTGCAAAGCGGTGCGCTGTGACGTCACAACCGCTGCACTGGTGCTGCGGACCACTTTAGTGACAACACTTTTCGTGCTTTTCGCCCCGTCCATATAGTTTACGTCAATGATTGCAAAATATATATTGGAAAGTGTCTTGACGACTCGTTCATTGAAGATGCGAGAACCAGTTTGCGAGTTATGCTAATCACGTACGTTGTGACAGAAATATCATTATTTGACCTTGAAATTGTACGCGTATAATTTTTCATTCGTTCTGCTTACGCGTTACCCCGGCTGTGTCTCCTCCATTTCACTTAATCTTCGGCATAGTAAGATCAGATTCAATAGTAAGATCATTGGCTCTCATATCTTCCTTAACGACATCCAATCTGACTTCTTAACCGACTTAAAAAAAAAAGAAGGATGTTCTCAATTCGACTGTAGGTTGCTTTTTTTTATTGTAATGAATGGCGAGACGAGCATGCCGTTCGCCTGATGGTAAGCGATAAGACCGCTCATAACAGTAGCAAAACCAAACACCTTGAATTACAAAACAATGCTGGCATTCCACTGCGCTCGCCATCCTGAGACATAAGACGTTAAGTCTCAATATGTCCACTTTTTTTTTTATCGTTCTGTTTGTTACTGACTGCTAATCTCGAGAAAGGCTGGGGCTATTTTGACACTACTAAGCATATTATTATGTATAGTAAGCAGAAATGTAACTCAAGGTCAAATGAGATTCCAACAATTTCATCGTACTAAACGCTGATACAATAATATTGTCATGTACTGCAATATATGCAAAATTATTCATTACTACCGGTCCGGCCCGGCTCCGCCTGGGTGCAGATTCACTTTTCCAAATGGTCTCTATATGTCCACTAGTTACTCTGCCCACAATGTCCTTCAAACCGAAACACAACAGTGCAATTATACTACTGCTTGGCGGGAGAAATAAATATTGCGGTGGTGCATACTCAGGCGGCCTCTAACATATGAGAGACCTACCACCAGTAAGTATCTTGAAAGCATAATTAATAAACAGCTGGTTAAAAAGTGGGTTAATTATACAAGACTGTCTCGGTAGCATTTGTACTACGGTACGGTCACAAAGCTGAGGATCTCGGGTTCGAATCCCGGGTCGGGCAAAGTGATATCTGACTTTTCTATTCATTATCATCCCGGAGTCATGAATTTGTGCTCAATTTGGCAATAGGCTCGTCCCAAATCACATCATGGGACGGAACACGCAAGGCGACACGTGGATGTCCTGGTTGCACCTCTGCCTACCCCTTCTGGGTAATAAGCGTGAGCTTATGTATGTATTTAAGTACACCAAAACCCATAGTTTACTATAGAAACCACACAAGTTACATAATAAAAATGAAAGTATTTTTGTGAGCAAACTTTCACTTTCCTAGTATTCTCAATTCATTCACATATTGAATTAGTTTAGTAGGAGCATGAACCTCTCAATTCGGTGATAGGTAGGTTATGGTAGTACGTTCGATTCCCAGGTCGGACAACAACATTTGAGAACATATAACAGATTTATTTTGGAAGTTTTTACTGGTATCTTATATGTGAGAGGCTGGCTGGGTCGGTAGCGCTGCAATATCTAGTTCTCACGCCAAACAGCAGTGTAAATTTACTGTTGTGTTCCGGTTTGAAGGACTTTGAGGCCAGAGTAACTACTGGACATATTGAGCCTTAACATTTTATGTCTCAGGAAAGCAAGAGCAATGCCAAGCATTGTTTTGTAAATCATGGTGTTGAGTTTTGTGACTGTCCATGAGCGATCGTTTCGCTTACCATCAGGCGAATAGCATGCTCGCCATTCATTGCAGTAAAAAAAAAATTGATTCAGGATCAAACCTGTTGCCTCTTGTTTCAGAGCTGGGGTCGACCCAAATATTCTACAGAGGCTTTCAAATACATTACATACAATATATTGTATCTGTATGTATCAGTCCATATACGTCCCACTGCAGGGCACGGGCCTCTTCTACAATCGAGAATACGATTAAGAGTGGTTAGGCCATATTGTCTACTACCCTGCAGACTTACATACCATAGAATTTCTTATAAATCGCTATGGTATGCAGGTTTCCTCACTATGTTCTCCTTCACCATTTTAGTGCGTGGTGATTGACTATCAATACACACATGACTCTGAAGTCAGAGGTGTGCTCTGGGATTCGAACCCATAACCACCGTGAACATGTTTGCAGCCGTGTCTAGTCCATTTACCAACAGGCCACTAATCTATTTACAAATGAAATATACAAAACTGTTATCAAATGAATGGATTAATATTTATTATTAAATGGGGAAAACACCAGTGAGTAACTAGTAATATTATTTACTTGATTAATAATATCAGTTGTTATTGATAAATTGTGGGGATTTTTTATATTTTAACTAGAAATACTTGTTGCTTTGCCCATGTAAAACAATTTTTCTGGTTAAGAGTCCTATTAACAGTCTTTGTGGCGTAATTGGTTAGATGCTGGCTGTGAAACGAGAAGCTGCAGGTTCAATCCCCACACTGAGACAAATGTTTATGTGGCCCACAAGTATTTGTTTTGGGTGGGTGTTTGTGATACCGCAAAATCTCTCATAGTTCCTGATACACACCTGATAAACACAAGACTCTATCTTAGTGTGGGGTCTAGACTATGTATGTGACTGTTGGGTGTATTTATTTATTTTATTTCCCTGGGATAGTAGTGCTTATAGCTTTACCAGTTGGATTCTTTTCTAGCTTAAACTCATATATTTTTTTATATTAAAAGTACCATAATATAAATTACAATACCTTGGCTTCCTAAATAAATGGACTATTGAACACTCCAATTATTTTTTATCCTGTCCATCACCTATACAGTCTAACCCTTATTGATCTTACTATTAATTCTAGAAGGGACACATTGCACCTTTAATATTAAACTGATTAAATCCAAAAAAAATAGACAAGATAGAATAGATCTTATGTTACAAATCTTTAAAGAATGTTTCCCAATAAATGTTTTTTTTTTAGTTAGGTCTCTTTAATACTAAGGGTGCGACATGCCTTGTAGTGGGACATATTGAGGATGATGCTTTATTAATTTTGAACTCGGTCAATTTAATCCTAAACATGCTTCATTTTCAAATATTGTGGGTAAAATAATTGATTTACTACATTTTTTACATCACAGAAAGTCCTCTGCTAAACATAAGCTTCTGCCAAGGATTTCTACAGCAACCTACAAGAATTGGCTTGCATTTAAACACTTACTGCAACTATTATCTAGTTCCACACTTTAATAATTCCTGAATCACGAGCACTAACGGCTTAATATGTATCATACAATGTGTACTTTCATAAAATATACATTTGCTGCAACAAATATAACCTGAAATCCCTCATTATCAGACAATTTGGAAGCACTGTTATGCAAATTTAAATTATTTATATACAAAGTATAGATAAAACATTCACACTAAGAAACAACACTAAAAAACACGATTTATGTTTGAAAAATAATTTTCATCAAATTATTGTTGATGACATCTGGTTCTTTTAGCTTGGTTTAATGTAAGAACAGTCAAAATACTTGTAAGATTATGTTGAAGTTATTTTCCGATGTGATAACTAAGTAAAATAAGGTTTTTAACTTACCTGATAGTTTTGCGGTGGCACTCCAGGAGCAACTTTCTGTTGATATTGTTGAGATATCGTGCATTGCAGGAAAGCAGCGAAAAACAATAATCGCAACATTTTGATTCTAAAAGAAAAAAACTGTCTATAACCTCCTGCCTTTTCGAACACGTACTGGATTTTATAACTTTTTAATTTTCTTCAAAACTATCCAAGATCACATCATAAGTTCTTATTTCAAAATCAAATTCATAACAGTGGCTACCGTGGAAAATTAATTTTACCTGTAGCGTAATACGTGGACGTGCGATAATAACCTTATCGAATCGTAGTTGTGTTGATAAAATAAAGAAATTAACGTATGCAAGATGTTTCGCAAACCTTTTCAAAATGAAATCTTCAAAGTATAAAACACGTCAGACGTGTGAAGTTATGACATTTGGCGTTTTGTTTTTGCTCTTTTATTATATGTGTGTGACACGTGTATACCGGAAAATTCATAGGAAAATTAATTTACTTTACCTTATATAAATAATTTATAATTTTAAGATATGTCTTTTCTTCCGGTGGAATCTTGATACGTAATTTATAAATTTAGAAAGAGTTTGACCTACTGGCCCCTAAATTCTTTCTTATCACAGACTTTTCTTCCTTACTCACCCAAACTTTTTTCACTTTCAAAAGGCTTTCCGTTCTCAACTCCTTTGCACAATCTTTCGAAAACAATGGCTTAATATGAGCGAATTTCGCGGGAATTTTAAATGTTGATCATTAGGTGAATAAAGATATTGGGGACCAATATTTTGATAGTATGCAGATATTGCCAACAAAATCTGTGCGTGCTGCATATATAGGTACGAAAAAGGACCGTAGAAGACTAGTACGCGAAGAGAGGAAGAGGAGGGAGAAGATAGTGTGACTGCCTAGGAGTGACAGAGATAGAAATAATAGTATCTTCCTTTTTATATCCCATTTTATTCCTAATGTCCCGTGTGTATTACAATACACGAATTCGTATTACTTGTGCTTAATTCGCTTTTACAAAGACCAAGGAATAAAAAAATAAAAAATCTTTTTATCAGACTAATCACATTTTAATTTGTCATACAAATTGTTTTCCTTGATACAAACTAGACCTTAATCTTAAATAATAGTGGCACCTTTTTAACTTTTAATTACTAACTTATGTCTAAGTAAAACATAACATTTCGATAAATCTGGGCATACAATACAAATATTAATTTCGTTTAAGCTATATTCATCGCATTTCTAACACAATCTTGACATAAAAAATGTTATTTTTACATAGGTTCATAAGGAAAAATAAAACGAAGTAAAGTAACTTATACACAGGGCCGGCTTAAGGCGTAGCCAATTTGGGATAATACCTATATCGAGGAAATCGTAAGATAATTTTCATAAAAATTACACAGCCATTTACTATAACATCTAATTTTAATTTAAATGATTATATTAGTATTTTGGCGAATGCATAATATCTGGTTATTTCTTTGATATCTACGACATAAACTTTGGATGTTATGCTGCAAGCGTCCAAAATTTTATTGAAATCTAAATTCCAAAAACGAGAGAAAAAAAATGAGAAACATAAACACAAACATTATTTTATAATATCTTAATCATTTTTTTACGTTCGTATAGTAATATGATATGTTATTAGTAATTATTCATAATTTTTAGCCATACGGAACCCAGATCTTGAAATTCATCTCCCATGAGAATATCTACACAAACATTTTGCAATAATTACCTTGTCTATAGGTAAAACGTTCATGTTTAACTACAATAATTCCGTTTCTTACATAAAAAAATCGAAATATGTCGGATAATGGGGTCCTGTATCAATTCCCTGGTAGAACAAATCCATTTTTGTGACTGTCAGTTAACTGACAGGGCGGTAAGGTCACTGAGTCAAGCTAGAAACATACTAATGAAGCGGCACGCGACCCGACCCAACGCGACGTGTATTCATTCAAATCAAATCATACTATTTTATATGACCAGAACTACAAGAGCTCGCCGAGGACAGGGTCAAAGGTGAGGCCTTTGCCCAGCAGTAGGACACATTATAGGCTACTAAAAGAAAAGAACCACACTATGAACACGCGGTGCTGCGTTGCGTGTTCTTATTTCTGATCATATAAAATGGTACAATTTGATTCGACTTGACTCGTATGGCGCTTCTGTAGTATGTTTCCTCCTTTAGCACGGCAATAAGCTCGATTTGTTAATGGCACTTGTGGTTAGTGGTATTTCTGTCTACCTCTTTAGAGATGCAGACTTATGTATGTATCAGCCCATTATCAGCCACTGCTGAGCACAGGCCTCTACAACGACGAGTTCCATTGAGAAGTGTTAGGCCAGTACGTTGACCTAATGCAATTTGAACTTCACACATAGAAATTCTTATAAAATATGTACAGTATGTTAGTTTGTTCATGATGTGTTCCTTCAACTTTTAATGTATGTATGTGTGATTCAGTTAAAACTTAAGTATATAACTGTTTCTGTATCAGCACTTATATATCCCACTGCAGGACACGGGCCTCCTCTACATTCGAGAGTACGATTGAGAGTGGTTAGTACAGTCCACCACGCTAGCCTAGTGCAGGTTGGTGGACTTTACATACCATAGAAATGCTTACAAATAAAAACTTAAGTCAATACATCAGTCAAATCCCAAACGAGGTGATATTTCGTTTAAAAGAAACCCTTACATTAAATTCAAATAGGTTAATAGCTATGTAGATTTGAAAGAGGTAGACATATCTCATTATACTATACATTGTACTTATAATCTAGAACAATCAGTTATATTGATGTTTCAATATAAAAAAATCTAAGGCACAAACTAACTTTGCCAATACCTTTGACCTTCAAAATGTCAATCCCATACATTAGCAAGGTCAAATACGTCTCAAATGTATGGCGATGACAGTTCCAAAGGCAAAGGTATTGGCAAACTTAGTTTGTGCAACTCAGCCTTAAATTTGAGAAATGGCAATGGAATGTAGATTAATAAACAAATGTATTTCTACACTAACATTAAAGTTTTGCGTGTATATTGCTGCATTTAAACGCTTGAAAAACTTTGACCACAAACAAACGTGTTAACAGGAGGATTACTCCGTGGTCACAAACGAATTTCGAATGTTCGACTTCAGACCCCTCGACAGTCAATTGTTTTTTGACAGAACAACTGTCATGTCCGTAAACTGTCGTAAGAGGCTTCAAGCAAAAAGCAACCTACTGTCATTGAAATAGGGTTTATTTTTATTTAAATAGGGTTTATTTATAAACAAAAACCGCATTACGGCTCTTGCCGGTTCGCGGCATCTTTTATATTTCTTTGAGGAGCCGTAATACGGCTCCTGTGCCAGTCCAGGGGTCAGAACTTATATATTTTTCACTTCTAAAAATCAATACTATTTTCTATGATAATTATCCTTCACTTCGAACTTAGCCTATGATTACGATGTACGATAAAGGATTCCATAATAAAGTGGAGTACCTAGGCACATTCGTAGATTTCCGTATGACGATAATCTACACATGTGCCTAGAGAGCGATAGAGTAACTCGCAGAGCTTGACTAAGCTTGCGTAAGCTAGCCGGTTTTTTAAATTTGAATACAAAGCAAAGAAGGTCGGGAGCTAGCGTTTGCGTAGCATTTAAGGTGAAATCATACTATCGTACGTACGTCTTACGCTTAGAGCAAAGAAGCGGCCATCGATACTAGAAATGGTTAACTTGCCAATCAGGACAATAGAACCACAGAATACTAACAGAAGTCAAGCTTGTGTATGTACTTCACTTTTGTTGCTACACTCACACTACGCTCGGCGTTTGCGCTAGGGCTGTTAACTTTGGCTTATGCGAAAACAAGTAGCGTCGTAATAGCACTCGTATCGTTTGATTGATTGTTAAAATACAACATAAAAAACAATAACAAAATTAATAAAATGTAATTTAATTTATATAGTCGTTGAGAATGTGTATGTCATAATCAAAGATTATTTATTTATCGTTTTTGTATAATATTGCGTATTTTATTAAAGAAATTTATATTCAATTATTATAATCTGAAGTTTTATATACAAGTGTAATAACTTTTATTCATTCGCTCCATCTTTGCACAAAAAATATCATTAGAAGCGTGTCCGAAGCGAGTGACACCCGCGCTCGCAGTGGTTTCGACTGGTCTCAAATATCGTGTCGGTGAACGCTGTGTATGTGTGCGTTGGTTTCGCGCACTTTGTATGGAGCTTGACTTCTGTGTGTATTCTGTGATAGAACATACAAGGTCACGACTTAAGCGTACAACTGATAATGTGCACACAACAAAAGAATCCACTGTTCAGATCGGTCTAAGACGCGTTTCTTTAGTATTTATGGCCGCTTCTTGACTCTATGCGTAAGACGGAATACTATAGTATGATTTCACCCTTACATTATAGTACATGTGTGTCACAAGTGTTGCCGTACCTCAGAAATTGTGTAAATGGAAAATTATAAACGAGAGACTGCTTTCACGACAACTAAAACAAATAATTGTCGAAAACCACTCATGTGGTTGTATCGTAGTGGCCTCTCAATCCAACCAAGCCACCACGAAGGCTGCCTTGATTTTTTATTTGGTGCTGTTACAGTATATAAATGTTCTAATAACTACAAGTCTCAACTATGACATTATGACAACTCTATAAAAATAATTTCAGATGCGTAATCAGGGTTTTGTTTTGTGGGCCATGCCTCCCTGATGAGTAAAAATCTTATAATTAGCGTTTTACTTTAGAGATACTAATCATTGACGTAAAATATATGGACGGGGCGGAGGGCAAGAAAAGTGTTGTCACGAAAGTGGTCCCCAACACCAGTGCAGCGGTTGTGACGTCACAGCGCACCGGTCTGTAAGTCGTCTACAAATGTCTAATTATATTGTGCGTAGGTGCAATAAAGTTGATTGAAAGTTCCGAAAAAAAAGATAACATTTTTTATCACCGCTAAGTGAAAATTATATTACTTTAAGTCGATATAACATGTATTGTAGCATTATTGAAAACGATTTCATGGCCGCCATTGACGTAAAATTCTGACAGATGGCGCCATTTTCACAGGTATCTTTTTGACGTACCCAATGTACTGAAGGGCCTATCCTTAGTTTTTAAATCAATGATACTAATATAATACATATTTTGACAACTTAGGAACTTACATTTCCAAATATGCTACCAATACACTAATGACTTGTTTGACTTACAAAAATCCTTAAAGATTAATTTTCGAATTCAAATTACGTGGTAGCTTAGGCTTAATGATTAAAGTGTGAAATTCGGTGAGACATAATGTGTATATAAAATTTAAAAAACACAACTTAACACTATTTTTTGTGAAATAATTAAAATTTACGTATACTAACAAAAAACATACCGCTTGCAGTAGAAAGAAGTAGAAGTAGAAATTAGAATACTGAGATAGGATGCATCAGGCAAGTAATATATTATGCTTTCCTCACGTTTTGAGAGGTTTCGCAAAATATTAAAAAAAAATCCTGTCCGTATTTTTTCTTATATTATTATTAAGTATATTGAATAAAAGGTAACATATTGAACAAAGTAAAAAATAACAAACTCTTAAGTGGTCATGGTTTTATGAGACTAAAAAACAACAAATCGTCAAACATACACAGTAAACTTTTTACAAAACTAACGCAATGTAAAGCACATAAATCAGCTGAGCTCACGCCACTAGCGTGAAATGAATGCAAGAAGCTTATACCCAAATGGAGATTGCATTCCGTATAAAACACTGAAGCACAAAAAATTGACCTTGAATGAATTTGCTGTTGCCTGCTATCCTTTTCTTTAGAGTGACAATGAATGAACAAAAAATCATGTTCATTCAAGGTCAAATTTTTGTGCTTCACTTTTATATACGGAATGCAATCTCCATTTGGATATAAGCTTCTTGAATGAATGCCAAGAAATGTAGTACGCTTTACATTGCCGTTTAAAACAATATCACATTATTAAAACAATATAAAAAGGCTTTTCGCTTATTTTAAAGTTTATTAGTACCTTTCAGGTAACAAGAGCATATCTACTTCACCTAATGTAAATAAAAAGTGGTTAAGACCGGATAACATCCCCAATAAAATTTACAAAATATTTTGTATCGTAGCAATGCCTCTCAAAGGAGGAGGGGAGAGGGAAGGACAGAGTACGGAGCAGATTTGTATTGGGCTTATGACAATCTTCTTGAACGAATCACCACAGGAAAGCCGTCGTTATGTAGATTTTTGGTAAAAAAAAAAAGAATTTACACCTAATCTGACATTACTTTGACACCCGTGTACTCAAATGCCATATAAATATTAGATTGCACTTGAATACGCAGGTTCCTCTTAAACTGTACATTTAAGAAGAGCTTACTTAGTTAAGTTCAACTCAATATTCAAATCGCGTTTGAGTATTCGGTCGTTATTGATATCTTATTTTTATAATATAGCTTATAAATCTTAGTCCTTAAGCTTTCTTTATAATACTGACCTTCCTGCCACTTCCCTTCCCCTCATCATTAACAACTATATTAGCAAAATCTTTAGCCAAGTCTTTAATGCATTCAACTTCATCACACGTCAGTCCAGATGGCAAATCGAACTTCGTATGTTCATCTTTGTCAGCCAAATCTTCAAACATGGCTTTAACGTCATTCTTAAATTCAGGATCTACAGAATACTCTTTAGTTTCTTTAACTTCAGTATCAAAAACTTTCTTCCACATATCACTCTCATCTTTATGAGATTTCTTGGTTCTAACATCTAGATCAGATAAAACTTTGCCTATATCTTTATTTTTAGGTTCTAATTTCAATGCTTTCTTATAATATTTGATTGCGTCTTCGTATTTGCCTAGTAATTCGTACGCCCTACCATAGTAAAACAGCGCTTTGCAATGAGTTTCAATGTCTATAACTTTGTCAATATTTTCACACATCATTATAACATATTTCGGTTTCTTTAACTTGTAATAACAGACGGCTAAATTAACATACATATTAACTTTGTCTTTTTTTACTGCTGTTATTTCTTCTTCCGTTTCCGGACGGGATACTGACAAAACGGAAATGGCCTGCTGGTAGTTTTTTACGGCTTTCGAATATTTTTTGTTTTGGAAGAACTCTTTGGCGTCCATGCGTAGTGCTTTTACTGTCTTCTTTGTGGTTTCGAATTTTGCTTGTTCTTCTGAAGGCAGATCGTTGAATCTATGGAGGTTAAATTACGTGATGAATTGAAATTAGTTTACCCATCATCTGTATCTGTATCAGCCCATATACGTCCCACTGCAGGGCACGGGCCTACTCTACAATCGACAGTACGATTGAGAGTGGTTAGGCCATATGGTCCACCACGCTGGCCTAGTGAGGGTTGGCGGACTTACATACCATAGAAATTCTTCTAAACCGCTATGGTATGCAGGTTTCCTCACGATGTTTTCCTTCACCGTTTTAGTGCGTGGTGATTGACTATCAATACACACGACTCCGAAAAGTCATAGGTGTGCCCTGGGATTCGAACCCGTGACCACCGTGAACATGTTGGCAGCCGCGTCTGGTCCGTTTACCAACAGGCCACCACGCACTTTATACCATTTTTACCCATCATATAAGCAATTAAATTATGCCAAGTTGATCTCTGTTTATCTAAAGTCGAGAGTACGATAGAGAGTTAGGCCATATAGTCGACCACGCTGGCCTAGGCCGGATATCGGACTTATCATACTACAGAAATTCTTACTAATCGCTACGGTTTTCTCATGCTGTTTGCCTTCACCACACACACATGACTGCGAAAATTCAGATGTATGCCCTGGGATTTGAACCCGCGACCACCATGAACTTGGTGGCAACCACGTCTAGTCTATTTACCAACAGGCCACCACGCACTTCCACGCATGCACTCGTCAATTTAATACAATAATAGAAAGTTCCCATATATAAAAATTACATATTTAGAATGTACATAATTTAAAAATATGAATAAGAGTATATCCATCCCATGGTTGCTTGTAAGAAATTACCTAGTGTGATAAGACCGCCACTTGTACTATTATTCTTATTGTATAATATCTTCATAGTATGTCTGTACAGTGCAAAAAAGTATTAAATAAATACATTAATAAAATACTTACCGTATAGCGGCCTGATTGTCCTTAACATCGTACAGCACAATAACGAACAGGGCCGGCTCCGGGCGGATGCGGGGGGGCACGCCCCTCGCGCCCCACGCCGCCGCCGGCCGCACCAGCAGGTTGAACCGGGCGGTCGGGCCCCGCACCGTGGTCAGACCTATCTCTAGACCTAGGATGAAACGACCTGTGCCTAGGCGGATGCGCTGGAAAAAATGTTTTTACGCGTAAAGTCGATAGCGTCTAGATGCAGCCCATCAATAGGTTTTTATAGGAAACTTAGAGAGGCTTTTATCAAGTGAGGCAGCAGTTAACTTTTTAGGTGAAGGAGATGAAGGGAGAAAAGGAGGAGAAACTTGGTAGGACGCCAGCTGTGTAACGTGAGGCCGCGGATTCGGGACAAATATTTGTGTCATCCACAGGTATTTGTTTGTTGTCTGGGTGTTTGAGACCGAAAAATAGTTTCGACACAAGACTTGATCTTAGTGTGGGGTCAGGACTATGAAACATACACATACATAAACTCGCGCCTTTTTCCCAGAAGGAGTAGGCAGAGGTGCCAGGACATCCACATTTCGCCCATTATGTCTCGTCCCACGATGTGATAGGTGGCGATCCTACCGCCATATCGGGCACAATTCCTGACTCCGGGCTGATAATTAATAGAAATATTGCTTCGCCCAACAGGGATTCGAACCCGAGACCTCAGCTTTGTAACCGTATCGTAGTACAACTACACCGAGACAATGATATATTAAAATAGGGTATATTACCTTAGGCATGCCTTGGTTCATGGTTAATGTCGTGTCAAACGGTATCTTCGCCTTCTCCCAGTAGGCAGCGTAGTGTATCGTCACTTCAGCATCTACTGGTACTAAGGGACCGTCACCTAATAAAATGAGACAATGTGTTAAAGTTTACTGGTGGTAGGTATCTGATATGTTTTTTTTTATTGCAATGAATGGCGAGACGAGCTAGCCGAACGCCTAATGTTAAGCGATACGACCGCTCATAACAGTGGCAAAACCATACAACACCTTGAACTACAGAGCAATGCTTGGCATTCCACTGCGCTCGCCAATCTGAGACGTAAGATTTTAAGTCTCAATATATGTAGTAGTTACTCTGGCTACAATGTAATTCAATCCGGAATACAATGGTGTTTGGCGGGAGAAAGAGACATAGCGGATCATGATGTCTCGACATGTTAGAGGCCGTCTGGGTCTGGGCCACCGCAATGTCTATTTCTCCCGCCAAACAGCAGTGTAAATGCACTGTTGTGTTTCAGTTTAAAGGACAGGTTAATAGGTTGGCAACGCATTTGTGATACCAGGGTTTTAATTACCCAGCATCAGGCGATCCGTTTGTTCGTTTATCAGATCCATGCACCTTATTTTTCGGTCAATAATTTTATGTCGTTTAATGTATCTAGTGTCTACTAAATTTGAAATTACCTACCATGGATTTATGAAATGCTAGTAGATATTATAAAGTACATTTTGCTGTCGTATTGTTGCTGTTGTAAACTCTCGTTAGCTCAAATGAAAACCTCTGGTTTGTTAGCAACTATATTGTAAATTATGTATTTCTGTTTAAAATAATATTAATAACAAAAATTACAGATAGTCTCTCATATGTAGATAACTACACAATTTGAGTAACTACTGGACATATTGAGACTTAACATCTTATGTCTCAGGACTGCACGTGCAATGGAGTGCCAAGCACTGCTTTGTAATTCATGGTGTTTGGTATTGCTACTCTTCACGAGCAGTCGTATAACTTACCATCAGGTGAATGGCATGCTCGTCTCGCCATTCATAGCAATATTTGTTTAAAAATAATTACCTTCTTCAATGATGAGTATTTTGACGTCACCATTGCCAGTACAGTCTACCATGTTAGCAGATAGCTTCTCAAACGAATGGTATTCTGGAGATGCGAGCATCATCTTCTCTGTAGATTCTTCTATCATTTTCAATACGTCTTCCGAGTCACTACAAAGAATAAATTAATCTGTGTCGTAAAATATTTTAAGTCCAACCTGCACTAGGACAGGTGGACTAACCCAGAGGTGTTAGGCTATAATAGTCCTTACAGCCTACTATTACTACTAGGGCTATTTAGAGAAATAGTCCTCTCGATTGTAGAGGAGGCCTGTGCATTGCAGTGGGACGTATATAGGCTGATACAGATCCTAAAACTAATAATATACTGGTGGTATTCGCCTAGATAACGACTGTATACAGCGTTTAAGGATCCGTCATAAGGGACCAAATAAGTGTCACGTTTTGAGTTCATGTGTACATCCGGATAAAATCAAGAATAAATGAGTCAATTGTAAAGATAGCTGTATCGTTTAGCAGTCAATATGAGTGAAAAAGAAAACACAGGCTTTAACGCGGAATCCCACCATATCATGTTATATAATAACCCCCCTGGATCGAACATAGAGGAGGTCGAAAATGAAAATAATATTTTAAATCGATTAAAATATTCAACATCATTTAGATTGTCATTTTTTGATCTATCACCCCGTTTGGAATGCAATATTCACTAGAGAAGAACGGGTAAGAAACTCTAGTATTGCTTTTTGCAAAACCTGCTTCCGAAACGAATTTCGGATGTTGAAACGTTCAACGATCGAAGTAACTTTTAACTTATCCACTTGTAAAAATCAATACTATTGTATATTATACTTATCATCAACTCCCAACATAGAAATACGACGTACGATAGACGATATTAACATTTTGTGGAGTATATGTATAGACACATTCATACAGTACGTACGACTTCCGAACATTCTAACTTCGTTTCGAACCATATAGTAACCCTCAATACTATAGCTAGACGGAAATATACGAATATTCTATCTGAAAAACTGAGAATAAAGATAAAAGATAAAGATGGTTTATTAGTACGAACATGAGTCTACATACACACAAATATGCAAGGTGTTAACATAACAAAATAGTTAGTCATGTCCAGCCACACAAGCGTACTAATATAAACAAGTTAACAATATAGCTATATTATTAAAAGTTCTATATGCTATAGTAGTATGGATACCTGTCTTCGTCCCCCATATCGGGGAATATGGCTTCGTCAGCGTTAATCATAGGGTAGCTTGTCCTATTATTAAAGTTTAAATCGATCTGGAATTCATTTCCTGACGCCAGTTCACTGGAACAAAAATTATCAATTAGGACATGTTTTATATCTATACTTAATATATAAAGCTGAAGAGTTCGTTTGTTTATTTTTACCTCTAATCGCAGGAACTACTGGTTTGAATTGAAAAAAAAAAATGTGTTGGATAGGTCATTTATCGAGGAATGTTATAGGCTATAAATCATCTCGCTATGACCTATAGGAGGGAAGATCTAGCAAATACGAGGAAGTTTTATTCGTTTTTCGTGGTCCGATTGGTCTCAAAAGACATATCTGAGGGATAGAGGGGGTGAGAGCGGGAAGAAAATAGGTTGGGAAGAGAAATGGGGTATTGGGAATCCGACAATCTCACTCCCTGACCGACACGTGACAGCATAACTGACTTCACGTTAATCTCGTTTTTGACAGTGGTACCGCCCAAGACAAGCCTGCTCATTCATACTGAGTCATGACAGACAACAGCGTGGCTACTTATTTGAATACTAGGTATATATTTGCATTTTCAAGCTACAGTGGAAAAACCCGTAATTATAAAAAGGGAACATGTAGACCGCTATTTTTTCAGTTCAACAGTGCCACACGATGGCCCTTTATGTTGAAAGCATGTATTAGCTCTTCTGGTAGAAATAATAGTTCACTTGTTTCCACAATTACTTTTATTAGTTGCTTCACAATATTTGTAGTAAGTAATTGGTTGTTTACGGTATCAGACTTCCACCACTAAGGTGCGTGTTCGCATCCTCCAGGTTCTCTGGCGGGAATTGTCGGGAACGAACGAATGATTGAATGTCAGAGTGAAGAGCGAGTATGAATAATCACTAGAGAGAATGACAGATGGATCAATACCACACTTAGATACCACATCTGATATGCGAACACGCACATTATGAGTTATAAAAGGATATTCTAGGTACATTTTCTTATACGAGTAAAACTAGGACAAAATAAATACAATTAATTATAAAAGCTAACACATGTGAATTTTCGCTGAGATGGACGAAATCACGAACTTTGCACGCGTAGGTTTAATACGATACATTATTTATCAATTCTCAGTATTCGCCAGGATGCAGACGGTAAAAAAGTTTATAGAAGCGACAATGCTTCGGTATACTTATTCGAATTTATATTGTTTGCATTCACAATAAAATACACGCAAATACACCCAACAGTCACATACATAGTTCCATTAAGATCAATTAAGTCTTGTGTCGTGGGTAATAGAAACTACGAGAGAATTTTTGATCTCACAAACACCCAGATCCGAGACAAATATTTCTGTTCCGTACAAACATTTGTCTCGGTGTGGGGATCGAACCCGCAGCCTCTCATTTCACAGCCGGTGTCTAACCAACTACGTTATGGAGGCTGTTACAATTCGGATGGCTTGTCGCTACAATCCATCCAAAGCATTAAGTATTGAGCGGAACCCTAAGCGGAACCGATATAATTATGTTAATACCCGGTACCTGCGCTTTATACAAGCAGTATTATTGACAAGGCGTAAAACACCTACACACGATATTAATCCTTCAATGATTCCTTGGATTCAATCGTAGCGAATAACTCTATCGAAAAGGTACATTCTGAATATAGTGGAGACCATACAATATTTTTTATCTCGTATACCGTTGTTACTTAGAGTATATATATATAGAGGGACCGCTGGTACTTCAAAAACGTAGATAAAAATGGTGGTGCCGGGACCACCTTTTTCTTCCCTACATCCAGTATGAATTGTGACAGCGTGGAATATGCATGGATTTCGTGAAAAAGAAAAATCAAAAAATGTGGTTTAGCGTTATCGAATACCATCCAAATTTACTATAGGGGTTAATTATTAACTGTGTATTTATTTATCATCGACAATAAATCCAATTTCTTATTAATTAACAAGAAATAATTTAAATAATTTTACAGAAAAACATTCATATTTTTGAATTTTCGAACGCCTTTTTATTCAATGTTGCAAGTAATTAAATTGTTGAAATTCCGAAAAAGTTCCGGAATAATTTTTGGTTAAAAATATAAAATATTTGAATTTGGAGCGAAATAAATTATAATAAGCCAAGGGTGAGTTTTATTTTTCATTTATTATTAATATTTTGTATTATGATAGCTAAAAACAATGTAACGTGAATATGTTAATTTCCGTTTATTTATTTATTTATATATTTTTCGTGGAAAAGTCATTTATCGGTAACATTAATATAGCAGTGCTACCAACATTACGAACAAGAAAATATCTACGTTTTTGAAGTTCTGTGTTTTTGAAGTTGCAAATGTATGACAGCGCTCCCTCTATATATGAATACTCTAAGCGTTGTTAATACGTCCCTGTAATTTTATTTTATTTTTATACAACTTTACTTTTGCTGCTAATAAAACGCACTAATGTAATGCTTAAAATATTAAAAAACATAAACCAGACCGGCTCTTTGGAACATATTTGTATAATCATCAATGCAAGACAATATCGATTTTGTGTCCTATACTTACAGTTTATATTCCCACAACACAAATTGATGTACAGTAAACCGCGAAAACATGGTTGACAATTTGCTTACCCAAGATTAATTCCTTTTGATAAATGAACACGATCTTCAAAAACTTCCTCCATTGTAACGGTAACAATATCGTACTGTAATTTAGAATACAAAAATATTACTGCGGCTAAAGGAATATGGAAGTAATAAAACAAGTTTCAAGAACACCAATCACAAAACTGTTTGGAATAGGAATGAACTAGTGAAGTGTAACAGTATTAGAATCGTAAAGTCCGGTTAATAAATCGCATCGTAATCGATTCATGATCCAAGCATAGTGGACAAGAAGCTTATACCCAAATGGAGATTGCATTCCTTATAAAACACTGAAGCTCAAAAATATGACCTTGTATGACGTTGCTTTTGCCTTCTATCCTTTTCTTTAGAGTGACAATGAATGAACATGACTTTTTGTTCATTCATTTACAAACAGATCAGAAAACACTTGGATGAATGTATAGTGCAACCTTAATTTAACGAACGACAATATAACGAATTCCTTAATTTAACTAGTTTTTCTACATCCCCTGTAACTACCCATAATAGCTAATGCAAAATATACCTTTACATAACGATTTATCATCTTATACATAACGAATTTAATAAATAATACCACAAAAACATGTCTCGACAGGTTCCCACGTTAAAAAGGTACTAATTCAGTGATTGTTTTTTGGTACTAAGTAAAATAAAAACTACATACAGTAAAATAAAAATTGACCGCGATACAAAAAACCGGTAAAATTTGAGACATACGATATCGATACTTGCGTATAAACCGTTAATTGTTTTCACCATCACTGCACTAATGTCGGTGTTTTTCACATTTCATCAATTTCTGTGATCAATTTGTGGATCAATTTCATAAAATTGACCTCAACATTGAATAATAATAAGATTTAATGTTGTAAATGTTATAGTTGTAATATTTAAATGGATTTGTATTAGTGGATATCTAACACATTTAGAAAATACTCAGTTACCATAACATTGACTAAAGTAAGTTTTGATTTTTATATTAACGTACCTACCTACATATTATGTATCAAATTTTAATTTATATTGCTGTTTTTGGCGAATGTATATACTAGAACGGTAACTGCAAAGGTGCTTTACAGAACGCGTTAAAATGTGTTTGTAATTCTCCCATTTTACGCAATTTCTCGTTCAAAAATTAGGTTGTTGTAATTTGAAAATACCAGATCGTAACGACAAAATATCCTTTTTCTTTGTGTTATTTGTTGAGTATGATGTATAAATGTACTGCATAGACCTTTGTGAAGGTAAGTCAAGCCGAAAACCTACCCAAAATAATACCAGTAACCTTTATCGCAATTTTAAGCGAACCGGTTTTTCAAAACGAAGGTAACCAATTCGAGCACACCATATTTCTTATCATATCTCTTTACAAGTGTATTTTTGATTAATTTTCGCCTAACTGTGAACGAAAACACAGTGAGGACACCTGTATGAAAGAGTTCATGATATTTACTGGTAGGTCTCTCATATGTGAGAGAGCAACTGGGTAGGTTCCACGGGAATTTCTATTTATCTCGCCAAACAGCAGTGTAAATGCACTGTTGGGTTCTGGTGTGAAGGACATTATGTCCAGAGTAACTATTGAACATATTGAGACTTAGTATCTTATGTCTCAGGATCGCTATGAATTTCATAGTGTTTATAACTCTCGGTTGTAGACGAGCACTATTCTCAGTATGTCCGATAATTGGAAGATATAGTATAGTACATAACTTCACATATTTTTTAATTATTTTTTTTGTAATGAGTGGCCAGAAGTGCATGCCATTCGCTTGATGGTAAGCAATACAACTGCTCATGGATGGTAGCAAAACCAAACACCACCATTATTTACAAAAATTTCATTGCACTCGCCATTTTGAGACATAACAGGTTAACTGGTGGTAGGTCTCCCATATGTGAGAGGCTGCCTGGGTAGGTACCACTACAATTATTATTTTTCCTGCCAAATGGCAGCTGTCCTTGTCCCTCACATTGTTGCCAGAGTAATTACTGGACATTTTGACATCTTAGGATAGCAAGTGCAATGAAATGCCGAGCATTGCTTTGTTATTCATTGTGTTGCTTGTTTTTGCTACTGTTAATGAGCAGTTGTATCGCTTACCATTAAGCCAACGGCATGCTTGTCTCGACATTCTTTGCAATAAAAATAACTTAATACATCCAGTTGTTATTCTGGCTTCAACATACTTAAATATTTTTTTTGTTTCAGTTCAAAATGGCAGCTCCCAAGCCCAACCAGATGATGACATGTCCGTACAACATGGCGCATCAAGTAGAACACTACCGGATGCATGTTCATCTACAGAAGTGTCGTAAACAGTATCCGAACTGCAACAAAGTTCCGTGCCCGTTTGATGCTACCCATATTGTTAATGATGTTGAGTTGGATGTAAGTTTTTATTGTATACTAGTTGTAACAAAAACTTTATTTTTCTAAAATAAATGTAGCCTAAGTTACTCCTTATTATATCAGCTACCTGACAATAAAAGCTCTGTCAAAATCGGTCCAGCCATTTCAGAGAATAGCCAGTACAAACAAACAGAAAAAAATATTCTAAGGTCATTTTCATTATAGATATCATGTATATAACAATATGTAGTTGGTCATTTTCTTTATTTTCACTTTACAAACATACACTTTGATTTTATTTGTATGTATAGATTTTATTTTATTTAATAAACATACCCACTACATTATGCATACAATAACTTAGACTATGTAATTAAAAAAATGACACATTACTCAGCATAATGTATTTTATAGGCATGCATAACATTATAATGTTTTATAACAGAACCATATCTTGATTATTTTGGATTAGACAAGTTGCACTGGCCTATATTTGTTTATTAATTATTTTTTACTACCACAATACATTTTAAATAACGACTTTTCCAAATGTATGTATCATATGGCGGAATTAATGGTATGAAAAATCTATCAACCCGCACTAGGCCAGCGTGGTGGACAGTACTAACCACTCTCAATCGTGCTCTCGATTGTAGAGGAGCCCGTGCCCTGCAGTGGGCATGTTAGCAGCCCACGTTTGATCCGTTACCAACAACTAGTTCGAGAATGATAAACACAATCTCTCTGATTAGAACTCCTCACATCCACTTTAGAATGCTCCCGACTCACATCTGTCAAGTCAAGGCATCCTTTGCTTGCCTGCCCTGGCGTTCTGACGGAAAAACGTTTGCGGTCAACATTATTTGTACGGCGGATTGCAGATTGATTGTCTATGGAATAGATAGGATTTTAAGGGTACTATTTGAGTAGAAACATGTTGGCCACCATGCACTTACATTAATCCCTATTCTGTATGAGCCCATTTACGTCCCACTGCCGGGCACGGGCTTACTATACAATCGACAGTACGATTGAGAGTGGTTAGGCCATATAGTCCACCACGCTGGCCTAGTGCGGGTTGGCGGACTTACATACCATAGAAATTCTTATAAACCGCTATGGTATGCAGATTTCCTCACGATGTTTTCCTTCACCGTTTCAGTGCGTGGTGATTGACTATCAATGCACACATGACTCTGAAAAGTCTGAGGTGTGCCCTGGGATTTGAACCGGCGACCACCGTGAACATGTTGGCAGCCGCGTCTGGTCCGCTTACCAACAGGCCACCCCGCACTTTTTTAATCCCTATTACCCATATATAACTATACCTTTTGTCCACAGTTTCACGTGACGGTATGCCCGAAGCGTATAATGCTGGACTCACAGATGTACATCACGGACGATGAATACAGACCTCCTGTAGAAGTCACCAGCCCTCCTCCGGTCATCCCTACATCGGAGAATTGGGATAATGTAAGTTTTTTTAAATTATATTACATGTTGCATACCATAGCGGTTTATAAGAATTTCTATGGTATGTAAGTCCGCCAACCCGCACTAGGCCAGCGTGGTGGACTATATGGCCTAACCACTCTCAATAGTACTCTCGATTGTAGAGTAGGCTCATGCCCTGCAGTGGGACGTATATGGGCTGATACAGATACAGATGAATTTGGAATGGTTCAAAATTACTTAATCATAAAAAAGTTTTGAGCTAGCATGCCTCTCGCCTTTCCTGGACTAGTACAGAATAGGTCAATGTCAAGATTTGGTGATTTACCACAAATATTGTCTCATTTCAGGACATGACGACAGCCTACATACCAGACCCGAGTAAAAAAGGTCCTCATATAATTACTAAAGTGAAAGGTGCGACCAGATCCGAAAGAAGGAAAGCTAGAATGGAAGGAGTTAAGACATACAGACCTCCAGAACCACAGGATTAAGAAAATAAGAATTGTTGTGTTATAAAAGGTATATCAAGATTGCTACCGAAAACAAAGTGGTAGTTTAAGTGATTTCAGACATTTTTCCAAAAGCATTTTTGCTAAAAGTTTTGCAAAAAGAAGCGACGGTTTTTTTTTTGTTATTTTTTCCTATCATAATATTTGGGTGGTCAATACATAGCTTTTTTGTGTATATTCTTTTATTTTTAAAGATGGAAAAACTATGGATTTACCACCCAAACAATGATTAAAAAAACACAAGAAAATTTGTCGCGTGTCTGCGAAATTTAGTTGCATTGTGTTTGTAGTCACTTGATCTACCACCCGGCTTCGTTTTCGGTAGCTGTCTTGATATACCCTGTAGTTAGACCCATCTACATTAAATGAATAAAAAGTAGACAGTAAAAAATCGCTCTAGGGTAAATTATACCCTGTATGTACATTGAAAGAATCTGTGCAGGGTGTAACAAAAACATACAAAAAGGTATAATCATTGTTCTATTTGTTTTTAATAGGCTTATTCATACATAAAACATATTTAAGTTATCAAATGTTTTGACTTCGATCAAAGTGAATTCAAAAGTCGTTTAAAGCGAACAAAATATTAAAAAAACTAAAATATGTTTTAAAACTATATAAGGTTGTTAATATTCACTCAACATATTAAGTTAAAGCAGTGAGATTTAATTGCATTATTTCCAAAAACTTTGTTATAATAGACATAGATAATGTTCTGCTTATTACTAAATATCTAAAAATATAAAATGCAAGAATTTATTAAGGAGACAAAGTGAGTTTTTGACCAGTCTACTGTGGGGGTACTTTATCTGTAAAGAAACTCGAATATTCAGACATTGCGGGATCGAACCCACGGCCTCACGTTTCAGAGCCGGCAGTATGTAATGATCAATAACTTTGTTTCTTTATGGTGATTTTTTGCGCAGTCCATTTCTGTCTATGACTTTTACACGTTAACTGCCAACGCGCTCAATGTTTTGCGATGCCTAACTCTAACTATCCTAACAAGCCAACGAAAAATAACCTATTCTTTTAAATTATCATTGATTGTTTTTTTTATTATTTAGTTAGATTATACTCACAAATAATGGGTTTTATTAATGCGGAATAATTTCTGACTCTGCATCAAGAATTATTAATCATCAAACAACATTGTCCCCCATGGCCCGAATGGAAAAGTATACTCTTTTTATTGGCAGTTAATGTATTAAACCATTTATGACTTTTGAACTAGAATGTTTTGTGTTTGCAGTTTCAAAGATACTAAATTGAGTATAAAGTTTTTATTTTCTGATTTGAAAAGAGGGAACACAAAATTGAAAATTCTAGATTATAGAACAAAATCAGGGTAAAAAATATTGGGTAATGTTTTCAATTTATATTATCAGAGGATGTTTAATTATAACAACTTAATCATTAGATTAAGTTGGTAATTAAAGCATTAAATTGGGAACATTTTCAACAACCTTTTACCATTTTGAAAGCATTATTTTACACCTTGTGGGCTTTATGAATATGAGCAAGGGATTAACTAATCCAAGGTAATTAAATTCACCATTGGAATCTTATTATTTTTGATGTATAAATAGCTTGTCAATAAAGAGTCTGTTTTTAATGAGGGCGTTAAGATCAAATTTAGTATTAACATGGCAACCCGATACTCTACTAAGGAAAATGTTAAGATACTTGTTATTTTTATATCTTACTAGCGGCCCGGCCCAGCTTCGCCCGGGTACAAATAGATTTCTGTACAATAATATGTACGTATTATACATATAAACCTTCCTCTTGAATCACTCTATCTATTAAAAAAACCGCAACAAAATCCGTTGCGTAGTTTTAAAGATTTAAGCATACAAAGGGACATAGGGACAGAGAAAGCGACATTGTTTTATACTATGTAGTGATTGTTAATAGTCTCTGTTATTTTAAATCACAAAACAAAAAGAACCGTATGAAAATGTATAGAAATACCTGTGTATAAAGATATACAACGAACACAATGACATTTTTAATAGTGTTGCCATAATTATTTTTCTTTAATGCCAGATGTCACCGCATCGTACACTTTTTGGCCAAGTTATTTGTAGATAACACCCATAGTCCTGACCCCACACTAAGATCGAGTCTTGTGTCGTGTATCAGGAACTACGAGAGACTATTCCCTCTCACAGACACCCAGACCCGGAAGAAATATTCGTGGGCCGCACAAACATTTCTCTCGGTGCGGGGATGGAACCCGCGGCCTCTCGTTTCACAGGTTGTCTAACCTACTGCGCCACGGAGGCATAATATATGATAGAATATATATGTAGATGGTAGAATATATTCAAAATAAATTAAGATGTAAGTGCCCTCATAATTCCATTCTTTTTTTGCTAACATGTACATAAATGTTTGACCGTCTTATACCTTTTTAGTTCCTTTCAAATACCATGTAAAGATTTTTTTGTTTTTTATTTCTGTGAAAAATTGACATTTTTGTTTTAAGTTGATGTGATGGCTGTTCTGCCGTCCTCAAGCTAAAATGCTGTTAAGTACAAAAACCGCTTTTTGAGTTATGCACAAAAAAGCAATATTACAGTTCTAAATTAAAAGTTTCGCTATTTGAAAGTGCTTCCTGCGATCTATTATTCAGTACTCCAAGGTCTTAAAGATGACCACTTGTTATTAACTAGCACATTTTAAAAAAACCATCGCTTTTTGTGCATAACTTAAAAAGTGGTTTTACTACTTAACGGCATTTTAGCTTGAGAACGCCAGTGTTGTAAAGAATACAATTTGTTTGGCAAAACTATTGGCAATTGTGATGCTGGCACTTCACATGGCTATTTGTATTTGTGTATTTGGCACATATTAGCATGTGTGGTCAGTTTAATTGAGAAAGTGTGGCCTTATTTGCCTATTTGACAAGCAAGGCCAATAACAAATACGTAAGTATAGATTGTCATATTTGCCTCTATTTGCATGTTTGCTTTTAACGTCATTTATTTTGCCAAATACGACAAATACCCAATAGCAAATACAAACAGCCATGTGAAGTGCCACTATAAAAGCTGTATATGACATGTTTTGCCATTTTCAAATGTTAAAATCGCTCTACCAACTAATGTTAAGTTGTAAATTGTAATTAAAGATTTTTGTATATTTTTGTTCTTATTAATACCCACAATAACATAGAATGACTGGAATAGAAAAATATTTGTGTTCAATAAAGTACACATACACAGATACAAAAATAAAAAAAATATACCTACATCAGACAAAATAAGACAAAATATCTATACTTCTATACTAATATATGTATAAAGCTGAAGTGTATGTTTGTTACCATATATATATATATATATATATATATATATATATATATATATATAGCGATTTTTAAGAATTTTTATGGTGTCAAAAGTCCGCCAACCCGCACTAAGGCAGTTGTCCCACCAACGACGAGAAAACGACTAACTATTGGCTATTTTCTCGCTCAAGAAACGTACAATAGATATACTTTCCGTGTGAACAAAAGAGATGCATATACAAACAGTTGATCGCTGACTGTTCACACTGCCGGCGAGCACTCGCTTCACTAGTTTGTCGCTGAGCGACAAGAGCTATGAAAGATAACACTCGCTCGGCGATACTCGCCAAGCGATTAGAACTCACGCCGAGAGAGCAACCAGTCGTTATTTTTCTAGTATTATTCTGTAGTATTATCATTTCTACGTGTAATCGCCCGCCTCAGTCGCACACTCGCTTATAGCCGAGCTACACAAATATCGGAACTACGCACTCGCTCCCCGCGTCTCGCTCACTCGTTTCTAGTTCTAGCTCTACTCGTTACTCGTTAATCGTTGCCGGTGAGACAAGTGCCTAAGCCAGCGTGCTGGACTGTAATAACCACTCTCAATTGTACTCTCGATTATAAAGGCCCATGTCCCTGCATTGGTACTTATATGGGCTGATACAAATTTTCACTTGCTTCTTGGTACTTATAGGAAACAGCTTCCGAGACTATGGTCGCGGGTTCGAATCCCAGGGTAAAACATTGGCAGTCGTGTGTATTGGTAGTCAATCACCACGCACTATGCCAGAAAAGTGGATTATGTCTAACCGTTTTCATTGGAACTTGTATGTTGTGGAAGTGTCTCGTGTGCAGTTTTTTTTTTTAAATTGCCGTTAATGGCGAGACGAGCATGCCGTTCGCCTGATTGTAAGCGATACCTCATACCATTGCTCATGAAGAGTGGCAAAACCAAGCGCCTTGAATTACAAAGCAGTGCGTTCGCCATCCTGAGACATAAGATGTTAAGTCTCACTATGCCCATACAATGTCCTTCACACCGAAACACAACAGTGCATTTACATTTCTATTTGGCGGAAGAAATAGACATTGCGGTGGTACCTACTCAGACGGCCTCCCACATATGAGAGACCTGCCACCAGTAAAATGCGCCATAATTATTCTTTCCGAAAATAATTCGTACTTCATTGATGAGTTTTGTTTTTTACAACGCGTAGAAGAAAAGCCTAACCCTTTGATATGTCGACAAAGTCGCCACTTAATCGAATAGCTCTATTGACATGCAGAGTTCCTCGCGGCGAGAATCTTATACCATACTCACATGACAGGTAATTAATTGACGAATGGTAGACCCAGTAGAATATGTCTTCAAAGGGGCGTCATCTTTACCAATACTTTCTTCAGCCTTCTGTTGGACCATTTTACGTGCTCTTAGCCCTGTCCATATATTTATGTCAATGTACCTAAGTCACTTTGTGATACAAGACTCGATATTAGTCCATCTATACATCAGCAAAAGCCACTGCTGAACATAGGCCTCCATCAATCATTCCAACAGTGACCTGTTGGAGGCAGCCTGCACCCAGCGACGTCCCGCGACCTTTACCAGGTCGTCTGACCATCTTGTGGGTGGAAGTCCTACGCTGCATTTTATATTCTAAAATATTAGTGTTTTTTTATTGCAATGAATGTCGAAACGAGCATGACATTCGCCTGATGGTAAGCGATACGATCGCTCATGAGCAATAGCAAAACCAAACAACGCTTTAAATTACAAAGCAATTCTTGGCATTCCACTGCGCTCGTCGTCCTGAGACATGAGATATTACGTCTCTATATGTCGAGTAGTTATTCTGGCTACAGTGTCCTTCAATCCAAAACACAAAAGTTTACACTGCTATTTGGCGGGAGAAATAGACATTGCAGTGGTACCTACCTAGGTGATCTGTCACAAATGAGAGACCTACGACCCTACGACTAGTAAAAGTGTGGGCTCAAAACAGTGCATGTGACTGTTCGGTGTATTTATTTCGTTTCGGGTTTCGGCTTTGTGATTTGGCGGGCTGGTGAAGAAGCAACGAAAATTGCAACTCAACATCGCAATAGCAAGGGGAGCATTCAATTAAATAAATTGAATATTTCCGGCCCTGAGTTAGTCGAGTGAGTTATTTGACCGCTTGAACCATCTGCCGATCGAATTGAGTAAATTATTTAGCACAGCGTCCTTTGTCACAGGGTCACATTGTACGTACGTATCTGTGGTACGTATATAAAAAGGGTCAAGGACAAACATTATTTCCATGTTGAACATTATATCGGTTGAGAGGATATCGAAAGAAATAAATAAGGACATTGTAGCCAGAGTAACTACTAGACATATTGAGATTTAACACCTTATGTCTCAGGATGGCCAGTGCAGTGGAATGCCAAGCATTGCTTTGTAATATTTCGTTTTGCTACTGTTTATGAGCGGTTGTATCGCTTACCATCAGGCGAACGGCATGTTCGTCTCGCCATTCAATGCAAGAACAAAAAAAAACTCGGCTCCTTGGGCTCGCTTAAAAGGATTGCATATGGAATATTTAACAAAATACGAAAAATTAAGTTCTTTCATAGCGGTCTGTTGGCAAATACCTTGATTCTATCATTGGAAAGCACTGTAAGGGTAATCAAAGGCCAAAATCATTGAAATAAATATATGGACAGGGCGGAAAGCGCGTAAGCTTTCCATTGTAAGAGGTGCGCGCCCTCCAGTACATCTCTAGTGGAGCGTCATTGAAATTAGTCATCGTTAGCAAGGATTTTGAAAATGTTTGCTTGTATTACGGCCACACGGAAGACCAGCGCTGATAACATCAGCACATTCTGAGTGTGGCCCGTTTTTGTAACGAGCACTATTTTGTCATTACTTATACTATAACATTTTGTTTGTTTTTGTTACTGCTACTTGTTACAAATAAATAATTTTCTTTCTTTCTTTCTTTTCTTTCTTATTATGACAGAAAGATTAATAAAAATAAAAACATCAATTAGTTTAGACGAAATCTATAAAGTTAATTTAACATTTAGACTCTTTAGCGTGATTTTCACAGTCATCTTTTTGTACCTGTAGGGCCTATCCTTAATACATAGGCAGAAATATTGTATTGAATTACATAGGTATCTGTTTGTCAGACTATTGATTATTTCAAAATAGATTCTGATAATAAGTACCAATTGTACATGATATTGGTGCAAGGTTATTAAATATTTAATGATGACACTTCATGCATAAAGCCTTTAAACTAAAATGTACATACATACATATACATAAACATCACACCTTTTTCTCAGGAGTAGGCAGAGGTGCTACCGGACACCCACATTTTGCTTTCTATGTTTCATCCCATGTGATAGAGGGCGAGCCCATAGAGAAACTAATCACTACCCATATACAATGTATATCACAACTGCTACCAAAAACAAACCCGGATGGTAGGATTAGTGACTTCAAAATCATATAGGAAACCCTATTGACTAACAGATTTTGATTAAAGTTCATATTTTATTATACTATGTGTCCCTGAGAGACTCGCCGAGCTCCGGAGCTCCGTGTCAAATCTTTGTGTGCCACTGTTGATCTTGGCTGATAGGAGTTGCAGTGGCGGGTGTGAGGGCGGGAAAGGTCAATATATACTTTGAAGATAAAAAATAAAATTTGCAATGTGAAAGTATTTTTATTTTTAAATTGCCATCCTGCAACAATTATATTATCTTACAATATATTATATTATACACTATATTAAATATGCTTTAAAAAATCATCATCCATTTTTTGGAATTTCTCTTTCAGTTCCTCTGGTACTTCAACGGACATTAAATTCTCAGCTCCGACCTCGTCTTCGTTCTGAATAAGTATATCAACTACGTTCTCACAAACGAGTAACGCTTTAGGATCTTTTTCCCATTTATGTAATTCTCTTAAAACGTAATATACACCGCTGTCCCGTAACTTTTCCCTGCCTTGCTTTGTTGCACATAGTTTGACCAGTGTCTCTAGTACCATAATTCGTACATCTATATCCGGATCCCTTCGTTTCTCTTTTGGTAAGTACTGTAATGAAATCGGTAACTTGTCCATCTCATCATCAGGGTAATCTTCATTACCCATTAGAGGGTATAGTATGTATGATAGTAAGTCCAAGTCATCGCTTAGTAGAAAACTGTGGCAGTCTGTGTCAAATGATAAATTTCTGATTGTTCCGATCGCTCCACCTCTGCGTTCACTTGACGGTGCGTAATTACAGAATGGTAGTAATTTGATTACCGGTACGTGTGGATTTTCTTCTATAAGCCACCGTCGTATTCTAAAACTGCACGACAAGTTACTGAACATAGGAGCTAGGTAGTTCAAATTGGAACCTTTTTTGTTAAAATCTACGTTTGCAAATGCGTTCAAAATGTCGTTTAAATGCGGAATAAATGTGTTCAGACATACTTCCAGCTCGTCTTCAAGTCGCGTGATGTTGGAAAGTATCATACAAGCGGCATCAGCGTCCTTCTTCTGAGGATTTAGAACGTAACTGATCAACAATTCTATAATATTTTTCTGCGCACTATTTTTGTATTTTAATAACTCTGTCGCCCCACGCGTGTAGACTGTCACGTTTATAAGGATTAACAAAGCACTTTTAGCGATTTCTTCAACCCTATCGTCGGTTAATTCGATAATAGCTTTAATAATATCTTCGTTGTTCAAAAGCGAATTAACGCCAACTTCACTGCCTGATAATCCGATCAAGTGATCCACAGCCACATGTTTTAAGTCTATCCGCGATTCTGGTTTCAAAAAGTTTATCAGTTCGTCCAACGGGTCTTTGGCCATCGTAATTTAGATTTTATTTTTCTTGCGTTTTGCACGTTTCGGCTGAATGCGTATGTGACATTTGACATTACGTTTGAGTTTGACAATTGACATGACAGTGGAGACAGATAAGAATAACAGATAGCAGATAACGTGCTATAAATAGCAACGTGGTGTTTATTTTTATGTTATTCTTAATGGATGCAAAGAAGATTATTTTTAAACTCTTTTATTTGAATTCCTTTAATTAAAATGTAGAGAAAGTCTTGTACTTATTTAAATAACGCTACCTAGCAAGTCCTTATGACGAAATTTCACGTTTACAAATTATTCGCTTTGCATATGTTATTTTTTTTTATATATATCGTGTAGGAAATACCGAAAATGTATCTCAATAAAAATTAACTATCTTTTCTCGATCAATAATCTTAGTTTTTAGCTTATTTTGTTTCACAGAAAATCTAAAGTAATGTCTTTCAGTCATATATCTTCTGGCGACTGAAATTTTCAGATTCTCGTGAACTTTAAATTTATATATATAACACCTTCTCTTAATATTTTTTTCAATTCTTTGCTGTACTTTTGATCTCATGAAATAATTTCTAATTTGCATCATACAATAAATAAATAACACATTAAGATCGCGTCTCATGTCGTGGGTATAAGGAACTATGAGAGACTTTGCGGTCTCACAAACACCCAGACCCCGAAGCAAATACTTGCGGTTCACACAAATATATTTTGTTTCGGTGCGGGGATCGAACCCGCCGCTGCGCCACGAAGGCTGTCATAAAACACATCATTATGTGTAACGATTTATTTATTTATTTATTCTTAACTGCACAAAAAAGGATAAATTCTTAAATATATTACAAATACGATCTTATCCCTATTTCTCTACATATCTTCTGTAGGGCTAAATAGTAAATTTACTACTTAGTCTGCGATAGTAAATTATGATGACCCTTGACTACATTGGTGTATTTACATTCGGAAGCTTTTATGGATTAGATGTGTTCAAGATTCAGATAATTATTGAGTGCACTGGTGCATAGACCGCATCAGACTGAGAAGTAGAAAAATCACCTGAATTGACCATCATTTCAGCCACCGATAAATAAAACAATAATTTTCTTAATGCCTTTTAATCAAACAAACTTAATTTAAATCTAAAAACATCTGGAAATCTATAACTATTTGTTATAAGCTTCGATTGGAAAATACTAAGTAAATAAGAAATACTTTATCAGCGATTTTATCGCTTATGTATTAATTATATTTATATTGTGATATATCAATGGACGGACTATATTAATACTACAAAATTTGAAAGCACTAGATATTAATTTAATTTAATTTTTATTACATTTAAGATAGCATTATTTTGAGTAAGGCATTTTATTAGGTCTTAGAGTATTAAGAAAAATATATTAATTTAATATATAGCCGTTTTGAATTACTTGTAAGAATAAACTGTATTGGAAATTGTTTTATTGACAACGGGCTTTAAGTTATTTTAAATGTCTTATTTCTTCAAATCGTATTTAAAGAATTCTCCATTTTAAGATAAATCACATTCCCGTGTCTGAAATAATCATTACAAGTAAAAGACTTAAAAGGATAAAAAATGATAGCTGAATAAACAAAACTAGACATTTCAAATTTATTTTAATCAAATAAACCATTTCAACTTGAAGTCGAGGAAAATACGTGATTTTGACCACTAAAGGGCCATGTAATTCAAGAATAATGAATTAATTTTATCACGCACATGACCCCGTGTTATTTATGTGGTACCCAGCAAGCTTTATTCAACCTTTTGATTTTTAGGCAGCTTTGTGCGTCCTTGACTTCAGTTGCGTGCTACAAGGCTTGTGGCTAACTGGGTCCAATAAAAACCTTTATAATCACACCCAAATATACTTTATACGAAATATAAAGGTTATTTAGACTATGATTAATGGTTTAAAATAATAAAATCCTGGAGTCACACCAACAAAATTGATGTACATTATTTTTTTAAGTTTGTGTATTGTATTAGAAACTATGAGACACTTTTCAGTAATTCTGAAATAACTAAAACAAATGTTTAACGATCAACACATGTTTATCTCAACGAACATTGGGCCCGTAGTTTTTTATTTTATCTGTATTGAGATACTGAACCCTAAAAATACTTTATAGATTACCAGCTTTTGTTAAAATACTAAAGTAAATTTAAAGGTTATTATAGCTCCATGCTTAAACCATGCTTTTATAAATCTATTACTGGAATTAATCTGATTAAAATAAATCTTAATAAAGTTATAGACAAGTAAAAATTTCGATAAAATAACAAATAGTTTCAATTATTTACAATTATTCTTATTAGACTATTTGTGTTACAAAGTGGAATCAAAACTATACAATATATTTAAAAACGTGATGTGCTATTTTTTTCTAGCATATTTCTATGTTCAGTGCTCTTTCCAGTACGTTTCCTTTGCTCATTACTCATTTTAAAACTCTAAGTACCTACATCAATCTTATTATAGCGTAGCTTAAACTATCTTTAAGTCACACTTAGATGGTCGCTGCAAATACATAATTTTGATTCATTGTTCCTTCTTACTCCCTTTGAAGACTCCAATTATTCTTGATTTCATAAGTAGGTATCTTACTTTCTTTTACCGTCATGTGAACTTAACACTAAATATCTTAAAAGTGCTATCTGCTATAATAGCCGTTATTGTTACGTTATATGAAAACTATTTTATTATCTACATTTGACTTTTTAATTTTTGTAATGATAAATACGTTTCGTTCCATGCAAAAGTTTTTATGAGAACAATAATTTTGATGAAATTAACTCATACTGAACAATTAATGATTAAATTATGTTTTTTATTTCAATCAAAGTAAGTTTTGTAATAAGAACTACTGATTAAGTATCGGTAAAATGAAGATGTTTAGTGTGCAAGCATTTTTCGTATGCATGTTACAGTGATAATAGCGAACAGGGATGTCTTCAAAATGTCTCCGTCTGAAACAAAATACAGTTAAATCAATACAAGGTAAAAGGAAATAAAGAAAAGAACAAGTAAAGAATAGTACTGATTATGACAATAAAAATACATTAATCAGTCTCCAATTTTACAGCCAATTGCGCCACAAAGCTGTAAATCTTCAAAGTAATATAAGAAGCAAGTAATTACGTGGAACCAGTTGTCAGCGACAGCATTTCCGGACAAATACGACCTAGCGACCTTCAAAAACGAACGTGTTCCCACCTTAAAGGCAATGCCTCGCCACACCTTACGGCTTTGCAGATGTTCATGAACATCAGGTGATCAAAACTTAGAGTATTTATAAAGAGGGAGTGCTGTCATACATCTGCGGCTTCAAAAACGTTGTAATGTTCATAATGTTAGTAGTGCTCCTATATTCGTGAAAATTGAACCAATTATTTAACAACCAATTGTAATAAATTACTTTGATAACCGAACGTATATGTAATTATTATCCTTATAAATAATTTTAGTGGAATTAAATAACCATAAACTATTTTTTTTTTCGTTTTCCAAATAATTCGTACATGTTGGACAACCTGTCAAATATCAGCCAATAGGAGCCAGAAAAAGGTGGCCCGGCACCACCATTTTTACTTACGTTTTTGATGTACTAGTTGTATCAGCCCATATACGTCCCACTGCAGGGCACGGGCCTACTCTACAATCTAGAGTACGATTGAGGGTGGTTAGGTCATAAAGTCCACCACGCTGGCCTAGTGCGGGTTGGCGGACTTACATACCATAGAAATTGTTATAAATCGCTATTGTATGCAGGTTTCCTCACAATATTTTCCTTCACCGTTTTTAGTGCGTGGTGATTGACTTTTTATACACACATGACTCCGAAAAGTCAGAGGTGTGCCCTGGGATTTGAACCCGCGACCACTGTTAACATGTTGGCAGCCGCGTCTGGTCTGTTTACCAACAGGCCACCACGTCATAATAAAAATACTCTAAGCATAAAAAAGTATTACACCTTACCGTTGCAAGTATGATCCTTCTCTTTAAACCCGTTCTCGGTGTCACACAAGCAGATCTTGTCCTGGGGGCTGTGGACTCGAATGTGGGGCGGCGCGGACACGGTAATATTGGGGGTGACGCACACCAGTCCATCATTACACTCTTCGGAGTTGGCGCAGACGTGGTACAGAGCTGGAATAAAAGTTATCATAATTAATAAATAAACCCAACAGTCACATACACACTGGTGGTACATTTTACTGGTGGTAGGTCTCTCATATGTGAGAGGCCATCTGGGTGGGTACCACCGCAGTGTCTATTTCTCCCGTCAAACAGCAGTGTAAACGCACTGTTGTGTTTCGGGTTGAAGGGCATTGTAGCCAGAGTAACTACTGGACATATTGAGACTTAACATCTTGTGTCTCAGGATGGCGAGCGCAATGGAATGCCAAGCATTGCTTTGTAATTCAAGGTGTTGTTTGGTTTTGCTACTGTTCATGAGCGGTCGTATCGCTTACCATCAGGCGAACGGCATGCTCGTCTCGCCATTCATAGCAAAAAAAAAACTCAGTCTATATATAATAATATACTCTGTGCATAGTCCTGACCCCACATTAGTATCAATTGAGTCTTGTGTCGTGGATTTCAGAAGTTACGAGAGACTTTTCAGTCTCACATAAACCCAAACCCGTAATAAATACTCGTGGGTCAAACAGAAGTAAACAATTACTACACCCAAGATTGAAATGTAGCAATATTTCCCATTACTAGTACTAAGTAAATATTGTATATTATGCTCGAAGTGGAAATAGCGTGCGGTCCTTCCGTGAGCCCGAGCATCTATTAAAATCTTTATGTTATAGAAAAAGTATCGTGCTTGCCACTCATTAAAGATATACATCAACAAAACCAGTTTATAATTTGATAAAATTAAAGCCTCTTACTCCGTTAATTTGTGTTGGAAAACTATTTATGTGAGCTTTTGCGGCCTTGGTCGTTTGCGTTGTTTTAAAAGTTTACAAGGCTGTATGGTCTTGGTTCCTTTGACTGTTTTTAAAAGTTGCACGCATTCGAAATTGATAGGGATTTCATCTGTTTATCTGTTACCTTTTATTGAGATGGAGCTTTGTCACTAAAAATAAGGGAATCGTACAGTTATTCCTGTTTCCATATTTCTCACTCTTACGCAGTCCCACTATCCTATTCTCTCGGTCACTGGTTTCCCGGATGGCTGCTATACAGATGATTATTATGTTTTTGTGCTGGCAACATATCACTCCTGTGGTTCTGGCTTAATTTCCTACAGAAATTAGACTATTTTATGCGCCCTACTTTAAGCCCTTATACTCATTGCATTTTACACAATTATCGTAAATATATATAAAAACTTTCATCGTGTATATATTTGTCAGAATACGATTATCTACTGGTGGTAGGTCTCTCATATGTGAGAGGCCGCCTGGGTAGGTACCACCGCAATTTCTATTTCTCCCGTCAAACAGCAGTGTATATGCACTGTTGTGTTTCGGTTTGAAGGAAATTGTAGCCAGAGTAACTATTTACTTAACATCATATGTCTTAGGATGGCGAGCGCAGCGGTATTTTTTTTTTGCCATGTAGGCAGACGAGCTAGCGGCCCGCCTGATGGTAAGTGGCTACCGCTGCTCATGGACCTCTGCAGTGCCAGGGGACCTGTGCCTTAAGCCTCGTTTGAAGGACAGATCATAGCGCTGAGGAAACACCGAAGCAGGGAGATCATTCCAGAGCTTGCACGTGCGTGGTAGGAAAGAACGCTACTTTTGTTTATTGCAATTAATGGCGAGACATTCTTGCATGGTATTGTTCAGCACTGAGTGTCGTTACCTCCCTTCTTTATCACTGGTGATAGGCCTATCATATGTGAGAGGCCACCTGGGTAGGTACGACCGCATTGTCGATTTCTCCCGCCAAAAGGCAGTGTAAATTAGGGATGAAACGGATAGTGATTTGGCCGGATACCGGATACCGGATATTCGGCTAGCTAGGAGGCCGGAGTGCCGGATATCCGGTTACCAGATATTCGGCCGCTTACGGCGTTATAATTTGATTTGAATATGCACGCGCTATTAAAATCGGAAATATTTTTCATATATGCTTTGTGTAAAATAATCCATTACTTATATTATAAACTAGCTGTACCCGCGACTTCGTCCGCGTGGAATTTAACAATAACTTTATTTTTCTAAAATCAAAGAATTTTTCTAAAATAAATGTAGCCTAAGTTACTCCTTATTATATCAGCTACCTGACAATAAAAGACCCGTCAAAATCAGTGCAGCCATTCAGAGATTAGCCGGAACAAACAGACAGACAGACAGACAAAAAAAAAACTAAGGTCATTTTCGTTATAGGTATCGTGTATATATAACGATATGTAGTTGGACATTTTTTATTATTTTAACTTTACAAACAGACACTTCAATTTTATTTATATGTATGTATAGATGCGAAAGTAACTCTGTCAGTCTGCTACGCTTTCACGCCTTAACTAATGAACCGATTTTGATTAAATTTGATACAGAGATAGATTAGACAACGAGAAAGGATATAGGTATAAAGAAAAATTTGTATTCCCACGGAAAAGCGCGATATAGACGAGTTTAGAACGTAAAGAATTCAACATCTAGTAATATATACTATCCGGTATCCGGCCGGATAGTGCGCTACTATCCGGTATCCGGCCGGATAGTGAAAATAGGCCGGATAGGCCGGATACCGGATAGTTACCGGATATCCGTTTCATCTCTAGTGTAAATGCACTGTTGTGTTTCAGTTTGAAGGACATTGCAGCCAGAGTAACTACTGGACAAATTGGGACTTAACATCTTATGTCTAAGGATGGCGATCGCAGTGAAATGCCAAGCATTGTTTTGTACTGTTTATGAGCGGTCGTATCGCTTGCCATCAGAAGAACGGAATGCTCGTCTCGCCATATCATACCTTCTCGCAAACTTGTTTTCTCAATATGGTTCTGTCTCTGGTGGTGTGAAGAGCGCTGTGAATATGTATTGTGCTGCAGTAACTAACCTGATAACCCGACAAGATATTTAACATCCGCGGGGCGGCTACCAGTGGCCGTCAAGGGTGGATCCAGGGGGGAGGTCATGGGGGTCATGACCCCCTGGGCTGGCTCCAGATTGACATAATGTATTTATTATATTGCTGATAAAATTTTTAATCACAATTAATTCTTTGTATGTCGATAAATAAAGTATACAAATAACAGTTTTAAAACACCTTTACGAATTCGAGTATTGAAATCGTACTATATGACTCCTCCCCCCCCCCCCCCTGGCGTAAAAGAACTATATGACCCCCTCCCCCCGGCGTAAAAGCTGGATCCGCTCTTGGTGGCCGTGAGAACCTAAATACAGGACATTGGAACGCTTATCTTCCCACCACGCTTATCTTCCCAGGAAAACCCTTTATGATCAGTTACGAAGAGGATGAGTATGATTTAATAATTATTAACACTAAAATATAAAATTTTCGATACTTAAATACGTCTTTAGCGTTCTTTTTTACCACGCACGTGCTAGCTCTGAAATGAAATGCCTGCTTCGATTTTTCCCGCGCAATGACCTGTCCTTCTTCAAACGAGGCATAATGACAATCCCTACTCCTTATTGCATACACCAGGCAGCGATTTTGTTGTGCTAGACCTCTGAATTTACGAAAGTCTATGAATGGCGGTGACCGCTTACTATCAGGCGAGCCGCAAATTTGTCTGCCTGCCAGACAATAAAAAAATAAACAAAGGCTTTGCCACGCATAAATCTGTCACCAAGTCACAATTTTTGAGCTAACTTACTAAATAAATAGGTCGTATAATTACTGACCTCTAAACTTAATCTTTAACAAGGTTTAACTTGCGTGCACAACGTTAAATTATAACATGAACATAATTTGCTTTGATTGAAATCAGTCTACCAACAACGTCGTTATTTGAATTGACCAATCACGGCGCAGTTTTAGACGTCGCCTGATTGAAGTGCTCCATTTTTAAATTTGGTGTAAGATCATAAACATTAATAAATTTATTACTTGGGAAAAAGAGTACGATGCGGTGACATCTGGCATTAAAGAAAAATAATTATGGCAACGCTATTAAAAATGTCTTTGTGTTCGTTGAATAATTTTATACGTTGGTATTTTCATAAATTTTCATACAGATTTCGTTTGTTTTGTGATTTAAAATAAACAAAGATACTTTTAAAATCAATAAACAAAAATAACAAGTACCTAAACTTTTTCCGTCTTTATATATCGGGTTGCCATATTAATATTAAATTCGATCTTAGCGTCCTCAGTGAAAACAGATTCTTTTTTACCAAGCTATGTAACTCTTTTGTTTTATGGAAAATCATTGGCGGCAGACCACTGGCCACCCCAAATCAATGGCGGATCCAGGGGTGAGATTAGGCGGGTCATGACCCCCACCCCCCGTCTGGCTCCAGATTGACAGAATTAACTTTTTTTTTTTTTTTCTGTTTTGCTTTTGAGCTGCAATCAGTCGCCAGACTTTTATCAACTGAGTTAAGGGAAATATGGTTTTAAGAGCAGCAAGCCATTGCTTTGCTGACACCTCAAAGTATGTGGTTCCTTTTTAGTCTTTTAACCACATTGACATTGTCGAGTAAGCTTGAAGCAAGTGGGTTGGGATGATTTTTGAGACGTTCAATGTGCTGTTTCATATGACGCTCTATTTCTGATGCCACTGTTGGTATGTTTAAATATTCGTGTATTTCGTCATTCCTTATAAACCACGGAGCTTTCACTATATTTTTTAAAATGTTGTTTTGCACCCTTTGTAAACACATGATGTTACTCTTGCTGGCCACTCCCCATATTTGAATCCCATATGTCCAAATGGGTTTCAATATAGCGTTATAAATCATGAGTTTGTTATCCAAGGAAAGCACCGAGTTTCTGCCCAACATCCAATATAAGCTTCGAAATTTGTGATTTACATGATCTCTCTTGGCTTTGATATGATATTTCCACGTTAAGCGTTTATCCAGGTGGAAGCCCAGATACTTCACACAGTCAGTACGAGGTAAAACGTTGTTTTTTAGACGCACTGGGGGACATTCTCCTTTTCTTAGTGTGAAGCAAATGTGGATGGACTTCTGCGCGCTCGCTTGGATGCGCCACCTCTGAAGCCATTTCGATGTGTCGTCTAGAAGTTTTTGAAGCTTTTCACTAGCTTTTACAGGGTTTCTATCCACAGCAAGAAACGCAATATCATCGGCATAGGTCGCGACAGTAACATCATCTGAGATCTTAACTTGAAAAACTCTATCGGAGAGATATGACTCAAGGATAAAAAATACGGAGTGTGGCAGTTTTTTCTTGATCTTAGATAGCAATCCTTTATGCCAGACTCGGTCAAATGCTTGCTGTACATCTAGAAATGCAGCAGAGCAATATTTCTTGGTCTCGAAGCATTGCCTGACGCAGTGGTATACACGATGTACCTGCTCGATGGTGGAGTGCGCTTTACGGAACCCAAACTGATGCTCTGGTGTATTTTTATTTTCATTCATTACTTCAACCAGTCTTTTGAGGAAAATCCTTTCCCATAGCTTTGACAAGACTGGAGTAAGACTTATGGGTCGATATGAGGAACAGTCTTGTGGTGGCTTACCGTCTTTATGGATCATGACTATCTCTGAGACCTTCCATAATTTAGGAAAATAGGATAGCCTAAAAGTGGCGTTAAACAAGCAAGTCAAGTATGTGATACATTTCTTTGGAAGCTCCTTGAGGATTCTTGGGGTGTTTAGGTCGAAGCCTGGCGCCTTATTAGGATTTAAAAATCTAATTTCTCTCGCAACTTCTTTTGGTGATGTTGGTTTGATAGGTAAACACAATTGGATATCTTGTTTGAGTATGTCATCCAAGTCATCTTTGTCTCTTCCTTCATTTGGTTTAAATACCTCACTTAAATGTGCAGCAAAAGCCTCCGATTTTTCAAGGTCTGTGCGTGCCCAGGTTGACTGCCAATTTATAGGATAAAATGATAACTGCGGCCTATTTAGGTATTTAGAAGCTTTCCATAAAGAATACTCTCCGTGCGCAGTTGGTGATAACGACTCTAGAGTTTTCTTTAGGCTAGTATTTTTGTTTTCTTCTAGAATTACTTTTAAGTCTTTTATAGCTCTATTTAGTTGGCTTTTGTCTGATCGATTACGCGATGTCTGCCATTTCCGTCGGAGACGCCGTTTTTCGGCTATTTTCTTTTTGACTTCCAGTGGGTGAGTAGAAGTCAAATTTATGTTTAGCGATGGCGTATTTTCCGAAGCTGCGACCTGAATAATATTTGTGATATCTTTGCAAGCATCTTCGACGTCTTCACATGTTTTCAGTGGAATTTTCAGGTTAATGTGGTCAACCAGGTATGAACGGAAGCACTCCCAGTCAGTCTTTTTGTTGTGTAAAGATAAAGGAGTTAGCTCGCATTCCACCATAGTTGAGGACAAAGTTAATATCACTGGAGTATGGTCTGATGACCCATCTAAGCAAGATTCCACAGTTGTGAATAGAGAGTTTATGCCTTTAGTCACGAAGAAATCCAGCAGGTCAGGCATTTTCTTTGGGTCGGTTGGCCAGTATGTAGGCTCTTCAGTTGATAGAGGATGGATATAATGTTGGTCAATGCAATTCTTTAGATATCTACCCCTTGTGACAGTCAACCTAGAGCCCCAGAAAGTATGTTTAGCATTCCAGTCGCCACCAGAAATAAATCTATTACCTAGAGTTTTGAAGTAATCGAAAAACATTCTCTCTGTTACGCTTTGTTTAGGCGGACAGTATATTGCTGAGAGAGTAATTGGTTCTGCACTTTCTTCCAGTCGTACGCTGGTAGCCTGTAGGTGGTCAGTTGAGTAGGCTTCAAGAAGGTAATGTTTAAGGCTTGATTTGATCACCAGCGCAGACCCAGCATGTGCACCACCATCTGGGTGTGGTGAGTGGTAAATTTGGAAGCCTTTAAGACGAAGACTGCTCCTACTGGTAGTGTGTGACTCGGATATGAGAACCACATCCAGTTTGTTGGCAACTATTAGGGCTTCAAGTTCATTTATACTAGACGACAGGCCATTTATGTTCCACGTTGCAGTCCTAAGTGACGCCATTTCTTATTTACTTTTAGTAAGCTTTGGAATTATAGAGGTAAGGAGGTTAAGTAGTGTGCTGATCTGTTGTAGGAGCAAATCTATCTTTTCAGATTGTTTGAGCAGAATCTGTTCTACTGTAGGAGTTTGTTGGCTGTGATTGTTATCACTTGGTATATTTGGTTGACTGGGACTGTTATTATCACTCAAATTATTTTGATCTTTTTGATTAATAATGGTTTTGGTTGTTTCCGCATAAGTTTGATTAGCTGATGTGTCCGGTGATTTTTTTCTTAAGGATGCATTATGGCCTTCAGTGTAGGTGTTAGTTGGCTGATTTGGTTTTGAATTAGACCCACTCTGCTTATTTTTTCTGGCTAAGATTTCTTTATATACCTGGCACCCTTTATAATTGGCTGGATGATCACTAGCACACAGTGCACATCTAGCTGGGGTGTTTCGGTCTTTTTTAGGACAGTCAGAAGTTTTATGCCCTTCCCCGCATTTAACGCATCGATACGGTCTCATGCAATTATTTTTGGAGTGCCCGTATTGCTGGCATCGCTGGCATTGAACTATGGATTTTGATTTTCGAGGGTCCTCAATTTTTACTCGCTGGTGGAAGATGTATTGGATATCTTTGATGGCTTTGTTATTAAGATTAGGCTCTAAATTAACAAAAAATGTATTTAAAGGTTTTTTATCTGCTCCGAAACGTGCATTAATTATCTCTCCACGGACTTGGTTACCTGTCTTTTCTATTTCTGCGATTATTGCTTCATGCGGTGTAGTGTGGTGCAAATTTTTAATAACAACTCTAAATGCTTTTGTTTCTTTTCTGGTAAAAGTGTGCCCTATTAATCCCTTTTGTCTGATTAGTGTTATAACTTTTTTATAATGGTCCGTCGAGTTTACCATAAGGCGTAAAAGATTTTTATTAACGATCTTGAATTTAAATTCGGTAATCGGAATTGTTGATGCAATCAGTTTTGAGAGTTCGTTAACATCCTCAATTCCATACAGCACAATTGGTGGCGGTTTATTTATATGATTATAACTTGGACCGGAGTCATCCTTAGGGTCAAGTTGTAGACTAGTATATCTATTCGCTGTCTGCGTGGGTGAAGGTGAAGGTGGGGAGCCTTCCCGTGTTTTGCGATTTTTTGATTTCGGAACACGTTGCCATTCTGGAGGTAACTGTTCCTGTTGAGGTTCTTCATTTGTTGTGAGGGGAGGAGTAGTTGCTTGTGGTCTCATTAAATCTATTCTCTCATGTTCTATACTTCCACTAAAAGAGGCGGATCTTGGTCGGTGTTCAAGAATTCCTTTGTGAAAAACTTGCTGTATATAGGTTTTTTGGTTTTTATTTGGGTTTACTGAATCACACATTAGATTCCCACGAGTAAGGACGATAGGGTGGTCGCTCACAGGGTGACGCCTTTCCTGTGAGAAGGCTATATACAGTGATGATTCGCCAGGTTCATCAAGGTTGGCGCAGTTGGCGCAGTTGACAGAATTAACTTGTTGATAAAATTTATAAGTACAGATAAATGTCGATAAATAAAATAAAAAGTATATGTGTGTGTGTTCACAAATCATTATTACGAATTCGAGTATTGATATCGTACCCAGTGTTCTGACAAGACCAATATGACCTCCCCCCCCCCTGGCTTCGAAGCTGGATCCGCCCTTGCCCCAAATAACGTAAGCCTCCAACACTTCAAATTTCTGGAGTCAAGCGGTTACGCCGATAAGGACAGAAGATAAAAGACTGCATCTCTTTTTGACATGAAGGTTTTGTATAAATCTCTTTCGTTTTTGTGTAAAAGAGATAGAACGTGTGACTCCGTCTATTGGTTTCTCCGTCTACATGCTTAAATCTTAGTTCAGTTCAGTGTTTAGTTTTTGGCCTTTGCGTTATTACCACCCTGCAATTCTGCCGGTGTCAAGTTATTTAAAAAGCAAATTAAAATGAAAATTGTGGAGTCTATTTTCCCATCGACATAAATCTGCAACACATAGAGACAAACAGATTTCTAACTATGGATAAAACTGATAGATACATAGACATTGCTTATATGTCTGTCTTAAAGTATTTTTTATTATGGATGGAGCGCTTTCAAACTATGAAGTTTTCTTGTTCCTAATGTTGGCAGCACAGTTACATTAATGAAAATTGAACAAATGTTAGACAATAAAATAAAGTGTATTTCAGTCCGCCCCCTGACCACAAAAGCTGTAAAGTAATTGAAACGTCGGAAAGTTAACAAAAAGTAAAAATTAACAGTTATTAAAATCTGTAGATAATAGTTTTATTTCAATGAACGAATTATTTACCAACATGTTGCTATATATTATAATATTGAATTCGCAACCGTGATTTGTGAACACACAGTTTTTACTTTATTTATCGACATTTATCTGTATTCATAAATGTTATCAATAAGATAATAAATAAATTCTGTCAATCTGGAGCCAGCCCAGGGGGAGAGGGGGTCATGACCCCCCATGACCTCCCCCCTAGATCCGCCGTTACTATCACCAGTTTGAGTGGAATTCAATTTCCCTAAACTATATATTTTTTAATAATTCTTGCATTTTGAACAACCTATCAAATATCAGCCAATAGAGGACAGTATAATATTTCAAAGATACATTTTTGAATAAAGAATCATATTTGAAAATAGAATAAAATTTGAAAAAAGAACGACTCACATTTAGCCTGCGCTTCGCACTGTCCGTTCAGCGGTGGAGAGTTGTCGCCACAGAGACACCGCGTGGTTTCGTCGTAGTGTGTTCGCACGCAGGAGCTGCTGGTGATACCCGCGCACTCCGCCTGTCGCGAACACTGCCTTGCTGGAAAACGAGTTGTGCACGCTATAGCATTACCAGTTATAGTTGATACGCAAGATTATAGAATAATAGAAGATCAGAGAGGTCTTGTTATAATAGATAGTGGTGCGACACTGCCTTGCTGGAAAACGAGTTGTGCACGCTGTAGTATTACTAGTTATAGTTGATACGTAAAATTGTAGCCAAATAGAAGAATAGAGAGGTCTAGTTATAATGGATAGTTGGCGCTAACACTGCCTTGCTGCAAAACGAGATGTGCACGCTATAGTAATACCAGTTATGGTTGATACGCAAAATTGTAGCCTAATAGTAGACAGAGAGGTCTAGTTATAATGGATATTTGGCGTGGACACTGTCTTGCTGGAAAACGAGTTGTGCAGGCTTTATGATCACCAGTTATGGTTGATACTCAAAATTGTAGTCTGATAGAAGAACAGAGAGGTCTTGTTAAAATGGGTTTCTGGGGTGTACAATTTAGAGTTTATTACTTCTTCACGCTCAAACTGTAAGAACAATTTCGATGAAATTTATATATGAAGGAAGCTGATACCTTGGATTAAGACATAGGTTACTTTTTATTCGAGAAAAATCTAGTATTCCCGTGGTATTATCGAGCAGACTTCTCAGTCAAACGGGTGGATCATATCTTAAAATTGAATATAGAGTTTGCTGAAACCCTGTATCAATGCATTGACAATTTTAATCCGAAAACATGAAGTGTCCCCATGGGATCATCATGAAATCATTCAAATATGGGTATTTGGTACTCTTTCAAACTCAGAGCAAATGCAATGGACTTTCAGAGGATAGCATTGCATGCCTTGAATTACACAGGGACAGGACGAAATGCAACGGAGCCCCAGTATAAAGGAAGGCAGTCACGTTGAGTTTAATTATAAAAAAAAAACGCGAAATAATATGTATCTTATGTGGACTGGACTCAAAAAGTGTTTGAACCCAGGCAAAGCCGAGCCGAGCCAATATATACATATGTAATGATCCAGCACCAATAGATGTTATTACAGGGCAAGGGACTCATCTACAATCAAAATCAGAATTGGGAAGGACTAGGGTTTCTGCTCGAGAATTCTGGCCTCGGAAATTCTCGGAAAATTTGTCTTTGGCCGAGGCGAGATAGAAAAGCTCAATACCTCGAGAACTCGAGAAATAAATTCCGCCCGGAATTAAGATTTCGATTTTTTTAGATAATTAAAACTGTCGCACAAATCACGTGGCGTGATTTGAATTCCACATCGTTGTCATGGTTGGTCCATCTTTAATTTCTTTGTTATTTTTAAGTTTACTGATTTATTTTACTTAGGATACGTTTTTTTTTCATAGGTCCGACAAACAAGCAAACAGGGTCATCTGATGGTAAGTGATCACTGCACATGAACATCCACAACGCGCGGATCATGAGTTGCCGACCCATTCAATCGGATGGGAGTGGGAAGAAAAGATGGGAGGAGGAAAGGGATATTCGGGGTCCGCCATCTCACTTATCGAAATGGCAAAGCTGTCGCTTTACGTTGATCTCCTGTGAGAAGTATCGTGCTTTTCGGCATTTTTGTCATACCTACTACTGGAATCAAGTATAACAGCTCACATAATAGGTCCCATTTAAATGTAATAATGATTTGATCCGTGGTGCTTTACAGCTGGTTTCTCCGGTTGTAAAAGTCTTTTTGCGAGGTTATTTACTTCTTTTGTTCATTGTTTTGTAATCCAATTTGCACGGAGGGAAGTGGACAATAATTTATTTTCAACTCCTGCTATTAATTTAACTTTCTGATTGATTTCGTTGCGGGTTAAAGACAAGTTAGACATTCCCGGAGACTCGTTGAGCTTCAATGCTCGGTGTCATTACAATGCGTGCTTGTTGATCCTGCAACACAGGAGTTGCAGTGGCGGGTGACAGGGCGGGAGAGTCTCCATGATCTATGAGACAGTGGTGCCACCCAGAAGAGCCTGCACATTCATGCTAAGTCATTGACAAAAGCGTGACTACCACTTCCTATATTTGGTCAAACATAAAACTAATAGTACTGTATCAGCCCATATACGTCCCACTGCAGGGCACGGGCCTACTCTACAATCGACAGTACGATTGAGAGTTTAATAATTTAATAGTATATAGAAATAGAAGAAATTAAGTAGTATTAAGGTAAGTGAACACCGCTGCCCATGGACATCTGCAACACCAAAGGGCATGGAGATGCGTTGCCGGCCTTTGAGGTGGGAATACGCTCGTTTTTTGAAGAACGCCAGGTCGCCATATTACTGAAAATAATGAATGTCGTTTGAGATGATAATATGGTTACATACTAAGTAAACCACAGGAGTATGTCGGCAATGTGTGTCTGAGCCTCAAAATTCCCTCTCACCTTGGATCTCAACCGAGGGGTAGATCAAAGAAGAAGGCTAGATGCCATCAAGGAAGATATGCGGGTCAATGTTCTTACTATTGAGGATGCCGAAGATGGGGCGAAATGGAGGATAATAGGCTGGAAGGTGGACCTTGGCACCGGGTGAAATAACACCAGGTAGAAGAAGAAGACGAAGAGTACTGTCAATGACTGGTGGTAGGTCTCTCATATGTGAGAGGCCGTCTGGGTGGGTACCACCGCAGTGTCTATTTCTCCCGTCAAACAGCAGTGTAAATGCACAGTTGTGTTTCGGATTGAAGGGCATTGTAGCCAGAGTAACTACTGGACATATTGAGACTTAACATCTTGTGTCTCAGGATGGCGAGCGCAGTGGAATGCCAAGCATTGCTTTCTTATTCAAGGTGTTGTTTGGTGAGCGAAAGAAGGCGAACGGCAAGTTCAACGCGCTGTTCATTACAATAACAAAAAAAAAAAATGGCTTCTGTTTAAATTCATGTTTTTTATATGCGATACTTTATAGTTTTTAATATTTTTATGTTGTTTTGGCTGCATAAATGTTTTATTTTTGTTTCCATACTGTTAAACGAAATTGTTAATTTAATTTCGTTTAACATTATGGTTAATTGTTAAGTTAATTGTTTCTTCTTTTCACAATTTATACGCTTTTTTACATAATTCGTTCTTTCCAATACTTGACATTGGCGGAATTGTCGTATCTGCACCCTGCGACAGAGACAGAAAATTTTACTTCTCAGTCTGTGATAGTTTTTAGGAACCATTTCATACCGCTCTAAATCAATTCTTGGACACAACTCTAAAGCAACCAAAATCTTTGACTTGACTTGCCTACTATACGGTAAATTATTTGCATATCGCCGTAGATGTAAGGCTCGTACTACAAGTGAAAAGCTTCATGTGCTCTCGACTTTACCTACAATTCATACTTTTCTCATTCTGCAACCTTCTATTTAACTTATTGCGTTTAACGTAGGGTGAAAAACAAAAGTTTTAGTAACATGAATATCTACATAGTAGGCATACCTATGTTAACCTTTTCAAGTGAAAGAGGCCGCGTTATGTTACTACCAATTTGCATTTCTAGTCACGAAAGCCGACTTGGCAATGAAACACAAGTTAATACTATTTATGTTGTAACTAAAACGATTTTCGGGAATTGATTCTAACATTGTACTATCCAACTAAATTATCAGGTACCGTTTGACGTTTCATACTTTTCAACTTTGTACAGGCGTAACTTACGCAATTTCAATAACATTTCGCCTAAAACTATGGAATTGTGGCTTTACGGCAAGCGAAATTAAAATTGTGTGAGTTACGCTTGTCTAAATATGTTTAAAATTGAAAAATATGAAACGTCAAACGGTACCTATTAGTTTAGTTGGATAGTAAATGTTAGCTATCGAATTAGAAGTATTTTTAGAATTTCGTGATTAATAAAACGTTTTACGATGGTAGGTCTCTCATATGTGAGAGGCCGCCTGGGTTAGAATCAACGCAATGTCTATTTATCCCGCCAAACAGCAGAGTTGCACTGTTTCGGTTTGAAGGACATTGTAGCCAGAGTAACTACTGGACATATTGACTTAACATCTTATGTCTTATGATGGCGAGCGCAGTGAATGCCAAACATTTGTATTATCCATAAGCAGTCATATCATGCGAATGGCATGCTGGTCTCACTATTCATAGCGATAAAAAAGGGTTTTTTACTGGTAAAATGGCGGCATTGTACGAAATGGTACGCCAATAAGAGCAAAGATAGAGTATTAATAGGGACAGCTACTAACTTTTTGACATTATGACTTTAAAATTCATTATTTCTTAACAAAAAGTAGGTCTATTGGTCTGATTGAATCGTAGGGTTTTATATTTGATTCCTAGGCTGATAAATCCACATTTATTGTGTTATTTGGTTTCTATAATGCATACACGTTTTAAAATGGCGGTCAAAATGTTTAATTCTATCAGTTTAGAATATCGACCAATCGGACCACGAAAACCGAACAAAATTTCCTCGTATTTGCTAGAAATATCACTACTGCTTTCCTCGTATAGGTCATAGCGTGATGATATATAGCCTATAGCCTTCCTCAATAAATGGACTACCCAACACTGAAAGAATCATTCAAATCGGACCAGTAGTTTCAGAGATTAGCGCGTTCAAACAAACAAACAAACTCTGCAGCTTTATAATATTAGTATAGATTCCCAGGTTGATAAATCCACATTTATTGTGTTATTTGGTTTCTATAAATCTTATATGAGTTGTCTGGGACTGAAAACTGCGTCCATGCTGACTCTTTTACATCTCAGCCATAAATATATGGACAGGGCGGAAAGCACGTAAAGTGTTCCTATGTAAGTGGTGCGCGCGCACCAGTACATCTCTAGTGGAGCGTTATTGAAATTAGTTGTCGCTCGCAACGATTTTGCTTGCTTGCTTGCTTGTCTTATGACAGAAAGTTTCCAAAAATGAAGATATGTACATTTTTTATCGCCGTTTAGACGAAATCTAGTAAATTAAGTAAATTTAATATTTGTTTTAGCGCGATTTTCACTGGCATCTTTTTTAAATTCCAAATTCCCTGAAGGGCTTATCCTACGTTTTTAAATCAATGGTTTTAGGGCAGCTTATGTTAATGGCATTGCTGTCAAACATTTAGGGGATAAACCATAGACTATTAGTTTCTTAGTCTATGGGATAAACATTCCAGATTCCAATATTTTGAGATTTTTTAGTTGTAAAAAAAATTAAGACTTCTTCAGGAATTCCAATAGCGACCATAAAACACTAATTATTAATTAACTCGGCATCGCGTAATCCTTAACCCACTTTCTCCCCCCGGCCAACAGATGGCGCTGTCAGATAACTTTCGGAAGCGGTTTAGATTTACACCCGGCAATTACCACTCTATCTTGATCCCCGCCCGCGAGTATTTATTATGAAGCAAGCTGGTGTAAGGTCACGACAGGGGTCAGGTTAAAATGGACGATCTATTTGCTTCCGTAAAATGACCTCCGTAGGTTGTGGTGGCCAAGAATTATTGTTTTGTTGGAAATTGTTTTGTGTTCATATGGGCGATAGATTCGTTAGATAGTCATCTATCATTTATTGATGTGTGTCGAAAGGAAAATGTCTATTATTAGTATTGGTAAAAAATATCGTTGAGCCCGATACCGATACTGCTTAAAGTTAATTATGGATTTTTTTATGGTTTGTCCTTAAACGTTTTCCCTTTTATCCCGGGCGACAGATTTTTATAAAATAATGTAATTAGCATCACATTTTGTTCACAAAGCCGAAGAAAAAAATATTTTTATTGGACTTCAACTTTATTTTTCCAAGAATTCCAAAAAAATATCTAAATAATGCATTGTTTGAGATATGTTTTGATATTATAAACTATTTATAATTAAATAAAGCAATTACCCTTGTAATTTAATAGTATTAACATGTCCAATTTAATAAAAATTTAAGACGGAATATATTTTTATTATTTTGACAACAGGGCTTTCGGAGTCATAAGATCGTATGTACTATCCCATTCTTAGAATATCTATACTAATATTATAAAGCTGCAGAGTTTTTTTGTTTGTTTGTTTGAACGCGCTAATCTCGGGAACTACTGGTCCGATTTGAATGATTCTTTCATTGTTGGGTAGTCCATTTATCGAGGGAGGCTATAGGCTATATATCATCACGCTATGACCTATAGGAGGAAAGCAGTAGTGATATTTCTAGCAAATACGAGGAAATTTTGTTCGTTTTTCGTGGTCCGATTGGTCGATATTCTAAACTGATAGTCAGAATTAAACATTTTGACCGCCATTTTAAAACGTGTATGCGTCCGGACGGAGCCGTAGTATAAAATATAGAGGGAGCGCTGGTACTTCAAAAACGTAGATAAAAACGGTGGTGCCAGGTCACCTTTTTCTACCCTCGTATTGGCTGACAGCTTGTTCAACATGTGAAAATTGAAACAGAAAAATAAAAAAAATGGTTAAGGGCAATTAAATTCCATTTATACTCGTTTTAAACGGATAATAACGAAATGTACTTTCTGTTATCAACGGAGTTAATAACAGTTTGTTGTTAAATAATTAGTTCATTTTTCACCAATATGAAAAGGCTATAGGACTGCCTCGGTGACGTAGTTGTACTACGGTACGGTTACAAAGCTGAGCTCTCGGGTTCGAATCCCGGGTCGGGTAAAATTATATTGGATTGTTCTATTCAGTATCAGTTCGGAGTCAAGAATTGCCCGATATGGCGATAGGCTCGCCCCCTATCACATCGTGGGACGGAACATATTGGCGAAATGTGGATGTCCTCGCACCTCTGCCTACCCCTTCCGGGAAAAGGCGTGAGTTTGTGTGTGTGTGTGAAAGGGCTACCAGCAATGAGAACAGAAAATATCTATGTTTTTGAAAGCTTCAATGTATGACAGCGTTCTATCTTTATAAAGATACTCTAAGGCCTCTAAGACAAACTTAGGCCATATTCTATATGTTCTAGTATAGCCAAACAAACGATAAAACCCTGAATAACAGAAAAGGGCAGTTAAACTACACTTTTGCAATTCAAATACGCGGCAATGATATAATTATGTTAAAATTATGCATTCGCCCACCCCGTCATTTTCTGTGGTCGCCATTTTGTTTTATATTTTTTTACGCTCCGCATTTTCCTATCTACGTTGGCAATCTTTCAATTGATAAAAAATATTAAGGTTGAATAAAAAAGTTATTATTTTTATACTAAGCTATGTTGGTGACTTCGCTTGGGCTCTTAATGTATGTTTTTAATGCATAGGTCTGGCAAATGAACAAACAGGTGACCTGATGGTAAGTGATCACTGCACATGAGCATCCACAACGCGCGGACCATGGATGTGTTGCCGGACCAGCAGATCGGGAAGGATAAAAGCTTAGAATATTTAAAATATAGAGGGAGTGCTGTCATACATTTGCGTCCACAGAGTACATTTTACATTTTTTGCGTCTTCAAAAACGTAGATATTTTCTTATTTGTAAAGTTGGTAGCACTCCTATATAAGCGAAAATTGAACAACTTATAACAATAAATTACAAATTCTGTTGATAACAGAAAGTAAATTTAGTTTTTATCCTTCTGAAACAAACTTGAGTGGAATTCAATAGTTGTGAACTATTTTTTTAAATTTTTGTTTTTCAAATAATTCTTGTAGTATGAATTGTAGGTAAAGTCAAGAGCACATGAAGCTTTTCACTTGTAGTACGAGCCTTACGTCTACGGCGATATGTAAAAAAAAATATCGTATAGTAGGCAAGTCAAGTTAAAGATTTTGGTTGCTTTACATTTCGCAATGTTTTTAATCTCTAGGAGGGGGCAGCTGCCCCTACCTGTCTCCCCTTGGCGACGCCCTTGGCTCTAAAAAGTATATTTTATGCAATAAGATCATGTATCCTTTAGACAAACATGATACAATATACCAATAATGAGGGTAGTGGGGATAGAGCATCAACTAAGATAATAATAAATTGATCTCTCGGAGTCATGTGTGTATTGATAGTCAATCACCACGCACTAAAACGGTGAAGGAAAACATCGTGAGGAAACCTGCATACCATAGCGGTTCATAAGAATTACTATGGTATGTAAGTCCGCCAACCCGCACTAGGCCAGCGTGGTGGACTATATGGCCTAACCACTCTCAATCGTACAGTCGATTGTAGAGTAGGCCCGTGCCCTGCAGTGGGACGTATATGGGCTGATACAGAATCTCTCGACACAACGATGCCGACGATTGTATCCGGATATACAGAACCCGAAACGGCACACGTTACTGGTGGTAGGTCTCTCATATGTGACAGGCCGTCTGGGTAGGCACAGACAGCGACCAAAATTCATGCACACGTGAAACACAGAGGTGGGTAACCAGTGTTGGCCACAAAAATTCATGAGCACCATAAGGTTACAAAACTTTTTGAACAACAAATATTAAACTTTAAGCTACTTTACTAGCATTCAACCAAGTTAAAATTGGCCTCTTTTAATAAACTATTTTCAAACTTAATTTAATGATGGAATATTAAGTCTGTTTCGATTTTTTTTAATTCAGAGCAGAAGACATTTATTTTTAAGTAAATTCATGTAGGTATGTTGTTTAATTTCATATATTTGTATCCTTTTATCTATCAAGCTAAATATTTTAATTATTTCCTATTTTTTTTTTATAATAGGGAATATGCGCGATACTCCAAAATAAGTCAAATATATTTTTTTTTGTAATCTTTATTGATATAGAAATATACCTAAAATATATTTTTTAAATTTATCAACTCTAAATCGGTAAAATAAATACTTAAAAAATTACATTTCTTTGCCGCGCAATTTTTCCGAAACGCTTGAAAGGAAAGTGACGACAGAGTACACTATCTTATGAAGTTTTAGCTTGTTGGGTGTATTGTTTTACGTTTGTTTAAGAGTTATTTTGTGTTTTGTTTATATTATTTAAAAAAATTGATTATTTTGTGATGAAATACAGTTCTGTAGCAATTAATGAAAGAAACTTAATCCAAACACTACGTTGCTGACATAGTGTACTCTGACGTCACAGCGAGTTCGCGCCAAAATGGCGTTTAAATGCTTCGAAACTGATAGCAGTTTTGATTATTTTTTTGTACTTTTTTGATTGATATTTTTAAAGTCTTATATTTTTTTCTGGTAATGTAATAACATACACAATTGATTAAAAATATAAAAAAATTACATGCATATTCCCTATTCAAGCAATATTCTAAAAGTACACTTTTCTGCCCTATCTTCATTTTCCTTCAGTTGTGTCCATCCCATGGTAGTCGGTAAGATATTGACTTGAGCGATACGACTGCCATTTGTACTTTTTATGTTAAATATAAGTTTTAGTTTAAGTATTATTTGGTGTACAAAAAAAAAAGAATAAATAAATAAAATAAATAGAAGACCATACATTCGATAACTGAAATATGATTTATAACTATGTATGTAGAAGGCTACTAAAGGCTTCGATCAAATATAGTATACTAGATACAGGGACCGGATCAAAATCACGCACCAAAAGTGGCCGAGGTTGCTTATACTTATACATTTGAATTTCGAACTACGAGATGTAGCAAAACGTCTTAAATTATAATCAACTTCAGGTAACAATAAACCTATTCCTTTAAATTAAGATTTATTATGTTTTTGACCATACTAAAATCAAATAAGACCACACGCTTATTTGTGCTGTTATTTCTCTCGCTGTTTTTAGGCCGTTACTTATAATCTAGTTTATCATTGATTGAAGGCTAAAGGTTAAAGTAATTTGCAATCGAATGCTCCTATACGGCATTGATTTAGTTGTCGATTGGTACGGAGAGACACTGGAATATATAATTTACGACCCTTGCATGTCAAACCTTGTCCTTGGGGTGGCTTTTAAGATCACCGATAGTGGTATTGTTATCAAAGGCTTTCTTATCTTGGGGTCTTAAATTAGGAAAGACATTCCACTGCGCCTTGCCATCCGGAGTCATAAAATGTAAGGTCTCAATATGTCCAGTACAATGTCCTTCACACCGATACACAACAGTGCATTTACATATTGTTATATCCCAAAATGTGTCACTAAAAACTATTTAAGGAACCTTGTGGAGGAACACTGTCACCCAAAATACAAGCTAAGCCTAGTTTGGGTGCCAGGGGATCAAAACCTTTGTTGTTCAAATTCGTTTGGGAATTAAATAAATAAATAAAAAAACACTGCTGTTTGGCGGGAGAAATATACATTGCGATGATACCCAGGCGGCCTCTCACTTATAAGAGACCTACCACCAGTAAATTTTTCCATTTTTTTAGTTTCCCAACGTTTCGATTACTTTGTAGCTTTGGTCACGGGGTCTCTGTAAATAATAGTTTTATTTCAATACACTATTTGCGTTTGAAAACATTACAATATTCAATGTATCAACTATCAAGCAGTTTGGAAGCTACAGAAATCAATAGAAGCGAGGCCTACTCTTTATTGTTGTGTTAAATCGGTTTATGTAAATGTGTTGCGTGGTTACAGTACGAATGTACTTGCTATTTTACATACATACATACATAAACTCACGCCTTTTTCCCAGAAGGGGTAGGCAGAGGTGCCAGGGCACCCACATTTCGCCAGTATTTTCCGTCCCACGATGTGATAGGTGGCGAGCCTGTCGCCATATCGGGCACAAATTCCTGACTCCGGGCTGATAATGAATAGAAAAATCCAATATCACTTTGCCCAACCCGGGATTCGAACCCGAGACCTCAGCTTTGTAAGCGTACCGTACAACTACGCCACCGAGGCAGTCACTTGCTATTTTGTTTAAATAAATATACCCGACAGTCAAATACATAGTTCTGACCACACACTAACTTGTATCGTATCAGAAACATGGGTTTTCGATCTAAAAAGACCCGAAAAATACCCGTGGTTTCTTAGATTTACCTACGCGAATGTTACAAATTGAAATAAAACTATTATTTACGAATTTTATCGCAGGTTTGGTTAATTTTTCTATGAAATCAGTGATAATAGTTTTGTTTCAGAATACCTGTGGATTACAAATATTTGTATACGGCAATTTTATCAACGTTTTTGAATTAGCAGCGCTCCCTCATTGATATAAATTATTGTTATTATAACTAAGTAATGCCTATATATCACAAGTAATAAATTATTATTTTCTGTCCTGAATTGGACGAAAAGAATATTTGTAATGTCTGGGCGAAGGTATTGTAAGCTGAATTGGTAGCTGGTAGAAAAAAAATCTAACATTAATGACGACGGGTGACTTTTTTCAGACAATAAGGCGAAAGAAACTTAGTATCGGTGTGAAAATTGTTGTGTCTCGATGAAAACTACTTTTTTGTATACGCAAAAATATATATTTTCAGTAAATATAAACTTAGTTGCGACTCAAGCCCGGAGTTCGTGGAGAAATGAACTTAAATTCCCATAAAAAATATGTTTTTGCCTTCGCCTCTGTGAACAAAATGTTAACAAACATATCTGAATTCCTTCCTCATCCCATGGGAACACTATATTTTTCGGGTTAAAAGTATCCTAAGTGTTAATCCAGGGTGTCAGCTACCTCCACACCAAATTTCATCGAAATCCGTTAAGCCGTTTCTGAGTTCATCGCGCACAAACGCACAGACAAACTGACAAAAATTCTAAAAATAATTGTTTTGGGTTCTATTCAAGGGCGGATCCAGGGGGGAGATCATGGGTGTCATGACCTCCCCCTGGGCTGGTTCCAGATTGACAATATATTTATTATATTGTTGATAAAATTTATAATCATAATTGATTCTTTATATTATGTCGATAAATAAAGTAGAAAAGTGTGTGTGTGTTCACAAATAACGGCTGTAACAAACTTTAAAAATCATTATTACCAATTCGAGTATTGAAATCGTACTATATGACCCCCCCGGCGTAAAATAACTATATTACCCCCCTGGCGTAAAAGCACTATATGACCCCCCCTGGCGTAAAAGCTGGATCCGCCCTTGGTTCTATTACAATAACACAGTCTCCCCATGTCAGTTTTTCCCATTTATTTTCCATGTACAGCCATCGATCGGTTACAATCATATTATATGTATATATTTAATGAAAATAAGGCAGTTATAATAAAATCATAAATGCCAATCAATCAACTTCCGTGACGAGATATAATAGTTTATTACACATCGCTCAATTTGACAACATAATGGCTACCAACTTTGGACTTGTATGAAGATTGATAGAGTGCCTGTCATTACAGAACATCTAAAATTTATTGATGTGCGCCGAAATCTATCCTTATATACACGATACCTATAACGAAAATGACCTTAGATTTTTTTTGTCTGTCTGTTCCGGCTAATCTCTGAAATGGCTGGACCGATTTTGACGGGACTTTTATTGTCAGGTAGCTGATATAATAAGGAGTAACTTAGGCTACATTTATTTTAGAAAAAATATTTTGTTTTAGAAAAAAAAAGTTTTTGTTAAATTCCACGCGGATGAAGTTGCGGTTGAAGTGCGTGGTGGCCTGTTGGTAAACGGACCAGTCGCGGCTGCCAACATGTTCACGGTGGTCGCGGGTTCAAATCGCAGGGCACACCTCTGACTTTTCGGAGTCATGTGTGTATTGATAGTCAATCACCACGCACTATAACGGTGAAGGAAAACATCGTGAGGAAACCTGCATACCATAGCGATTTATAAGAATTTCTATGGTATGTAAGTCCGCCAACCCGCACTAGGCCAGCGTGGTGGACTATATGGCCTAACCACTCTCAATCGTACTGTCGATTGTAGAGTAGGCCCGTGCCCTGCAGTGGGACGTATATGGGCTGACACAGAAGTTGCGGGTGCAGCTAGTTGTAACTATAAGTTAAGGAAATGCGCATTTTACTATGAAACTTAGTATCGGTGCGAAGACAGTTGTGCCTTGATGAAAACTACTTTTTTGTGTAGGGAAAAATATATATTTTCAATAAATATAAACATAGTTTCGACCCAAAGGGACTCCTCTATAAAAACTATACGAACATCGCATGAAATATAATAAAATGTGAAGAGAAAAAAACTTTTCTTATTATTATTATTTTATTTCAATGAATAGCGAGATGAGCATACCATTCACCAGATGGTAAGCGATACGACCGCTCATGAACAGTAGCAAAACCAAACAACACCATGAATTACAAAGCAATCCTTGGCATTCCACTGCGCTCGCCATGCTGAGACATACGGTGGTATCAATATGTCCAGTAGTTACTCTGGCTTCAATGTCCTTCAAACCGGAACACAACAGTGCATTTACTGCTGTTTGACGGGTGAAATAGATATTGCGGTGGTACCTACCCAGGCGGCCTGTCACATATGAGAGACCTACTAGTAAAATTATTACCACCAGTATTTTGACAACAGCTCTTTTGGCGGCGGAAAATCGTAGACGATACCCTATCATTGAAGTATATATACTATGCGCATTGCATATAGTTTAATACATAAATACACCCAACAGTCACATACATAGTCCTGACCCCACACTAAGATCGAGTATTGTGTCGTATCAGAAACTATGAGAGACTTTTCGCTCTCACAAACACCCAGACCCGATACAAAACTATGGATCAGCTAACCCTTGTTAGGTGCGAGCATTGAACCCGAAGCTTCACGTTTCATAGTTCCGGGAATAAACAACCACCCATGCAGTTAATAAAATTATTTCCTATCGCGATAGCGGAATATTTGAGTAAAACATTACCAGAATCTTCCATCTAACCTATTCTGAAAAGCGACATCTATCGGTGAAAAATTATTTCTGTTTTTCTTCACACCTTTTATTGTTTCTTAAATATTTCTTATGTATCTCACATAAATGTAAAACACTAATATGATAAAGAGAACAGATTTGATTGTGTCTTTGCATTGCATAGACTCTGAAACTACTGGGCCGAATTCAAAAATTCTTCCACCATTAGAATTAGAATCCTACATAAACCCTGATGAACACAGGCGATACAATATTTTCAAAAAGTGTTCTGCACCCGGGCGGAGTCGGACCGGGCCGCTCGCGCTAGTCCAAAATAAATGTAATTGTTTAAAGATTAAAAAAAATGTTTACTTTTCAATCTATTATATATTAACAGATTGTTGTATTATGTATTAAATTAATAATTTAACTTATTGTAGATATTAAATATAATGAGTGTAGCATTCTTAAAGATTAATTACGTATTTACCGAATGCACATTAATATTATGATAAAAATATTATTTACAAGTATATAAAATAGAAAAAGTGATACTTACACTATCCGTTTCAGGTATACTAAAACTTAAATATTATATACATAATAAAACATTTTAAAGTAAAGGAATAATATTCATAATCTATGCATTTAGTGAATTTAAGCATAGTGTGCGTGCTTATATTTTTTATATTATTTTTTTATCTATGCTTTTGAAGACATAATTCCTTATGCAGACAATTAAATTTGTAAATTATTTTCTTCTTACTAGGATAACAGTACTGTATCAGCCCATATACGTCCCACTGCAGGGCACAGGCCTCCTCTACAATCGAAAGTACGATTGAGAGGGGTTAGTACAGTCCACCACGCTGGTCTAGTGCAGGCGGACTTTACATACCATAGAAAATCTTACAAATTCGCTATAGTATGCAGGTTTCCTCACGATGTTTTTCTTCACCGCTATAGTGCGTGGTGATTGACTATCAATACACACATGACTCCGAAAGTCAGAGGTGTGTCCTGGCATTTGAACCCGCGACCACCACGAACAAATTGGCAGCCGCGGTAACTAGAAAATATTATTTAAACTATTTATTTAGAAGTAGTATTCAAATATATAAAGTTACATAGGTATTGACTCGATGAGGATATAAGTTTTGTATCATTGAATCAGAAACTACGAGAGACTTCGATCTTCCTACAATCAATATACCGGGAATCGAATCCACAGTCCTTTGTTTCATTACCGATTCTCAACTAACTGCGCCACATATTAAGTCAATATATGTTACCATTATAAAAGTGGTATTATGGCACGACTTTCTAAAACATCTGATAAGGAATCATGTTATCAAAAACATATTTTTAATTTACAATTAAATTATAAAGCCTTATTTTATGTACCGACTAACCTAATTCATACTTAAATATTTTAAAATAATTAACATAATCGATCGATTAAAAATCATAATCGGTCGATTAAAAATCACAATCGATCGATTCAACGCAAAGCTGGAGTACCTGGAGGCGCTGTAGGCACTGCTTTCGGGCGATCAGTAATGGTCTTCCCGAAGGTAGTAAGAGCTTCTGTGTCCACTAGACATGCAGTAAGTAGAAGTAGCACAGCCGACTGACGTGTACACCACATCTCAACACGACAGTCAAATCGCATCTTAACAATCGATGGTTTTTATCGATTATCGATTTTGTGTCACTGTTTTTTTTGTTGTAAAATCTGTTGTAATTTTCGTCATGATTTTAAATTGTGGATAAGAAATATGTGATGGCATTGTGTTGTGAGGTTTTGAAAATGTCGGTGTCAAAAATTTGGAAAAAGTGTGACAATTTTGTTGTTTATAATAACCGTGTTAATAAATTGTTGTGTGATAAAGAAAAATCTTAGCCAATTCGCCATCGTATTTGTTTAAAAATAAACGTGCCAATATTTTTTTAAATTGTAGAGAGCAGTTGAAGCGTCAAATTTTGGCGGGAAATCTATTAAAATCAACCGAAATTTTAACCTGAATCAATTCAGTTTATTGTGGTTCATCTGTATCTGTATCAGCCTATATACGCCCCACTGCAGGGCACGGGCCTTCTCTACAATCGAGAGTGCGATTGAGAGTGGTTAGGCCATGTAGTCAATCATGCTGGGCTAATCCGGGTTGGTGGACTTACATAACATAGGAATTCTTATGAATCGCCATGGTATGCACGATTCCTCACGATGTTTTCCTTAACTGTTATAGTGCGTGGTGATTGACAATCAATACACACATGACTCCGAAAAGTCAGAGGTGTGCTCTGGGATTCGAACCCGCGACCAACGTGAACATATTGGCGGCCGCGTCTGGTCCCTTTACCAACAGGCCATCACGCACTTATTGTGGTTCATAATAATTGTGAAATTCAGTAATAATCAGCGGTAATAATCATTTTACAGAACAAATTAAACCATTTGAGGAATAGGTTCCTATTCTATAATAATATTATAAATTGCCCCGTATTTTGTACTGCTTCACAGGAAACAATTTCAACGATAATTTTCACAAGTATTAGCGAATAAATACTGTATTTAAAAAGTTGGTATATGTAAAAAGGAAAAAAAAATGTATGTACCGTAAATGATAGAGTAAGTCTTATCTGTTTATAATTTTTCCAATAAAACAATCAGTAATGTTTAGAAAGTATTCTAGCCAAAAGAGTATTCTTGCCAAAAGAGAGAATGGCAGTATCCATTTTTATTCCGTTTTATGCCAATTATACCGTGTTAAGATGTGGCGTTGCCATTTATTTCAAAGCAACAACATTTATTTTGCATTTACATTTATTTATTTTTAAAAGCCACTCCAACAAAAGCACCTATTTTACAATTTTAAACACTATCTGTCTAATCGCTACGATTTTCGGCGCTGTTTTTTGTTATTTACAAAGCTTCTACATTTTTATCCTTGAGGTGTTACTTTTTATTTTTGTTCTTTATGTCGTGAAAAGGCTACTAATTGTTTTTACATTTTTTTAACGTGTGCTATGGATTTAGTTTACGTACAAGCACAATTTCTTTGTAAACGTTTAAAATATACGTATCAGTTGGCATTTTTTATTTATGCTTTTTATTACAACAGCTTTTAAACATAAAAAATCGACGTAAGTTTATATATATTTTTTTAGACTAAACATTTCTGGAATAATAGTAAACAATATGTAAAATTACATAAAAAATAATTAATTGTCAAGATATAATTTAATAGATGGTGCTTGATTCTGTTTTGTTAAGCCGAATTCTTTATTCAAATTTGACTGCCAATTTATTCAAACTGGCCATCAAATTGTCCCTTTTTAAAAGCATTTCTACACAACCTGTTACATGTTACTGCCAGCCAGTAAAATTTGTCAACCAAATTACGTGTGGATGTTATAAGTTTATCCAACTATTTTAATTCACGAAAAACAAAGAAATTACGCCTGTACGCATTTCTATTGTATTTATTCTTACCAGGAGCCATAGTAGTGGTAACAGTTTTAGGCGGTTCAGTATACGCTTTCCCGAATGAAGATATTCCAAAGCCTTCAGTGCATTGGATTTTCAGCCATCCATTTATAAGAACCAGTAGGAATATGGCTCTTTTTCGGTTATAGCACATTTCCATGGTTTTTTTTACTTCGGAAGTTTAACCTAAAGCATTGACGTGTTATCATAGAGCAGTTATTAAAAAAAATAACAACTTTCTTTTGTTAAGGAGCTTATTTTAAAACCAATAGATCAATTTTTCTCCTACTTTTGCACGTGGAATTATTGTGTTTCATACTAAAATGTCGGGATATGATCATAATTTGAAGAAAATTATGTTCTTTATTGCTCTACGAATAATACATCAACAGCCTAAAGTAAGCTATTGTCATGGTTTTGCCGCCAACTATGAAAAAGCAATGTCTGATTGTCCATGGTATGTTAAGTAATAGACAATGATTCGACAGTTTTTATGACGTGTAAGCGGTGGCTACAGCCTTTATGTATTTTTATTTCAATGATTTTTATGTATGAAATGGTATTTTTTTAAACTTAAGTTGATGAAAAATTTACATTATTCCATATTTTCTGTTTTAAAATATTTGATGCTTTTTAAAGCGCCTTTAAATTTTTGTTACCAATGGAGTTGAATTATTTGAATGTACAGCACAATTTTAGAAGATTGTGTTTAGAGGCAACTATTTTGTTTTTATTTAAATGCCATTAAAATATATATTTAAATATCTAATTACCAACATCATATTTAGGGCAGCCAATTTTATGTTAAAATCTAAATAAATATCCAATCTTTTTAATCTAACTAAAAACATTTGGCTTTTAATATCACAATATAGACACTTACCGAAAAATCCGTTTGCAAATTGAAACATGACACAAAAGCACATTTACAAAGCTAAAATCACACTTTGACACTTTTTTACAAAAACTTTTTTGTCCCATTATATCAAGTCTTACCGGAAGAAGCGGTAGGAGACGGCGATACAGACGTATCCGCTTTAATTATGCCAAATGCTGGACTAAAAGCGGCCAAATTTATCCCGAAATGGCAGATAGCCAGAAGAATAACGGTTTTGAGCCGCATTTTAAGGTTATGTCGAGTCTGAAAATTTAAGTTTAGGTGATTTCAAAAAAAGAAAACTGACGTTTATGTCTTCGATTTTCAAATTGGTTTTTCAAGGGGATTCAGAAGTGAAAGATATTACTGTAATCAAAAATGTTTAATATCTTTTGGGCTGATTATTTGTTCATCATTAATTTATATTTTATAATAGAAAAATATTTGCTCTCGAAGACTATCAGTCAGCTTGTGTAACTGTTCAGTCAGCTTCTGTAACTTAAAGATTTTCCAAATGCTATTATATATCTTTGTTTTATTTTTTTATGATGTTCCTCTTTGGTTTTATATTTGAAATAATACCAAATCATTGATTTTTTAATTATCATTGATTTTAATTAATTAAGAAGATATATTATATTAACACTTCTAATCGAATATGAATTCAGGAATAAAGAAATGGAAATCTATTTCATGGAATAAAATGTGGATATTTACACTTCTGAAGTTTTTGAATGATTAAAAAAATGATAATTAATGGGTTATGTTATGTACAATGAAAAATAGTTGCCTATCTCCTAATCTACGTCACTTATAAGTAGTGTTACCTACACCTCAATGATTTACCACCTGTGGTATTAATTATTACTAAATTGTGTTTAATTGGATTAGTAAGATAATTTATTGTTATTGCCTATTATTGTTCAATTAATGTTAATTCAATATTATATATAACTTAAACATAATAATATCATTTTAAACTTACGATATATTTTAAAGAAATCAATTTTAAAATACAATCAACTTCACTTGTTAGGAAATCATTAAATTGTATACAATTATATCAACTCATAAATTGTTCTTTACACTACAGGGCACGGGCCTCCTCTGCAATTAACAGTACGATTGAGAGTGGTTAGGCCATATAATCCACCACGCTGGCCACTATTTAAATAAATTGTTCTAATAACGGAATAAAAGTCTTTATAACGATTGTTAACATACAGATCCTTTTAAGATATTTACTAGAAAATTGAATATTTACATGTTAAAAGAATTAAAAAATATATTAGCTTGGCATTATATTCTTAAAACTAAAAAAGAAACAAATTATAGACAAACGAAGTTGAGTGAAAAATAGTTACTGATAATGATTTAAATGGAGTGAATTAATATGTTTTTAATTAGGTAAGCATTATTCATATAATGGGACAAGGCGTTTATAAAAGTTTATTTAAAAATATGCTTTTAAATTCGAGACTGGGTGATGGAGTCTTCTGAAATAAAATGGCGAAAATTATTTTATTTTTATTTTTATTGAACGCTGGTAACTTTACAAATTTTACAAAACTTCACAAAATCTATAGTGATAAAAACCCACAAAATTATCAAGACTAACAAATAAATCATATATTACTCGGTAATCGTGTTTTAATGTAAACAGTTTGGCTCAACTATCAACAAATTGGATCCGACAAGTTGGCGGTAAAAGGTTTAGGTGGCATATAAAGAAGTGGTAAGACGATCTGAATATTTTCATTCGTAATTTAAGGATTGGTAAAATAAAGGAGCGAGTAATGTTTTTTGTACTTCTAGCTAAAAACTTTAATTTAATACATTTTATGATTCAGCAAATTAATTAATTCCACGGCCACCTTTTCGATATACAAACTTTATAAACTTTTAAAATCAATTCATAAAAAAAATCTACCTTCAAGTACAAAAAAAGACTCATTATTTTGTAATTTTTTTTTTGCAAATATTCCAGAAGACTCCTTTCCCCAGTATTCTAAGTGCTTCACACAGTGTCAAGTGATAAGTGAACAGTGCATAGTGTCCCATTATACAAAAAACGCTTACCCGGTGGTGTAGTCGGCTTGGCAACCGGCGGTTTGGTGTTTGATACCCCGAAAGTACTTAGCGCCTCTGAAGAGTCCCTCGTTAGAGACAATAGAAGGAGGAGGAGAATCCCCAACGCGGCCTCTCGTCGTTGCATCTCGATTAATAGAAACATTTTTCACTCAAACTCGAGGTTCAAAATGGCGGTTCAAGATGGCGGATTGACTTTTTTCAGTTTTGGTATCTAATTTTGTGGTATTTGATTCTGTGTTGGTATTGCGTTATGAACTAAAATGAGTATTTTTTATAATGGTATTATATAAATAATTTGTTTGTATTTTTGTTCATAACGCAAGAGCAATTTTAAAGGAAACTTGCGAATTGTATAATTGTAATTTTGGTGAAAATCTTTATTTTAAAAACTGTAAAAATGCAGATAAAAATCGAAAAAAGTCAATATTAAATTGAATTGGTGATATCGAAATGGTGGTTATGAAAAAACTGTTTTTAACAATCATAATCTCAACTATTAGTCCGAAAATATCTGTATTATCAATTTTTAATCAACAGATAAAAGCTGGAATGTGGACCCTAGACCGGGACAACGCCTAGAAAAAGTGACGAAGGGAGATACAATAGATAAAAGTGACACAGAGTCAGTTGCAGGTTTGAACCCCGTGTTGGTAAATCTACTTTGGCAGTATCTTAGTTTAAAAATGTTAAAAATTAAATATCTCATCTTTTACTGCTTATTTAACTTTCATTCTCGCCAAATATATAATAATTTTAAATGTGTTTAGTCAAAACTATAATCGCGAATAAAATTAAGGTATTGGAAGATTTGAAAGCCTTCGGCCGTATACACTATTAATGTGTAGTTCTAGAAAACTTCAAATATTTATTATGGAAGGTAGAGTGATTGATTGTGCCTTCAAATTAACTTTAGAAACTAAAAAAAGTATATTTAACGATCATTCGTTTATCATTTAACGTTTTTTTGTTTTGTTTTTTTTTTATTATTTTTATCCTGACTCACTAACATAAGTTCTGCGCTGCACAAATAAAATATCCATAGGTACAATAATTGTCTATTGCCATTTGTCTCAAATATCGACCTATTTAATTACATATTTTTTCAAGCCGCGGCGGAATGACCTAGGAATTGTTATTAATATGTTTAATATTATCTAACCATTGATGGGTTACGTAATAGATAAAACCAATGACATTATATTTTATGATAGTTACGAATTATATCGACTGAGCTGTATATTTTGTTTCCTTTGCTTATTCCTAACAGTACAACATTGAAAATCGAAAAAAGATATATAAACAGAGCTATGAACAATAGAGATTAGAACTATCATTTTTGTGGTTTTATGTTAAAACGACCGTCCAAAAACAGTACATTTATATGTCATTAAGGTTTGAGGTAAAACGGTTAATTTTAGAGGTAGAGCCAAATTTTACACTTCCAGTTGGAAATCTTTTCCAATATTCCATTTTTTACCTAATAATATTTCGAAAAATGTCACTCAATAAGAATCAGTACCTTTGCCACGGGCTATTTTGTATCTGTTTCAGTCCATATACGTCCCAATGCACGGGCCTCCTCTACAATCGAGAGTACGATTGAGAGAGGTAAGTACAGTCTACTACCGTTTTTAAGCGGGCAGTTTTCCGATGAATTCTTATATTATGCTACATCTTTTCTGTATTATTCATAGCTCTATCTATGAAAATGTGAAAAATGAAACAAAGCATGGTTTCTTATCATTAATAGTGAAGGAAGCGGGCAGCGTGTTATAAAAATAAAAATATGTCAATATTTATTGGGTTGTTGTTTTAATATTTACTAAAACACTTACTTATAACCGCCTTTAATAATAACAAATATGTAATGTTTAGTTTAGGAGAAAAAATCTATGTTTTAAAAAATCCGGGATCACACAAATATTTTGATTAGTATAAAAAAAACATTTTGGTAGAATCTTAAATTATTTTCTTTTGTAAAAATAATGAAAAACAATAGAACCTTCTATCGAATTAAAGTGGGATTTATATGACTAATAAATGTGTTGAATCAAATATTTCGATAGACAATCATTTGTCGCGGTGCGGGATCGAACCCGTCACCTTTTGTTTTACAGCCAGTATTCTGCCTACGGCGAAACACAGGCTAAAACACAAATTAAAAAATATATATTTAAAAGTAATAACTTACCATTGGTGATGGTCGTGACTTGTAAATAATATTTCTGTTCAAATTGTTTACAACACATGAATTTAAAAAAAATCTAATTGAGTGCTTGATAATCATTATTTAAGAAAAAAAAGCTTACCATTATGTAATGTATAATGTTAATGTATGTACACTATTGGTATATATTTTTTTTATTTGAAACAAAGGGACTCAAATTTAGTCTTATTTAAATTTGGAATTTCTAGCACTTAAAAAATACTTTGGATTTACGTACATCAATTCCTTTGCCAATTATATAATAAAAAAATATGATGATTGCCTATTTTACGCGGAATTATGCTCAAGTAACTTTATCGTATATTTGAAATCCTGAGAATATTTATGGCGTTAAATTTTTAGTAACAACATTAATTCTCCCGTAAAATAACATTAATAATTTCATTATTTTATAATAACCTCAAAATTCAAACATTCAAAATTCGAATCACAAACAACAGCCCAATAAAATAGAGAAATTAAAAAAGTAAGCGTGCGAAAGCGTGTATTTTTAATTCCGATTTTAATATGATGGTATAACTTTCTTTATTTTTTAATTTTAACTGTTTAACACTGTTTGTGGTTCAAGATGGTTATTTACGGTTGCTGGTGGCACAACGGCGAGTTGGCGCGAACTGACTACCACCTTAGCGACTTCTAAGGCTGTACGCGACCGCCTTAGCGTATATAGGGTGTTTGTGAATTTATAATTCGAACGTTCCTAATGTCATATTTTTTTTTTCGCGGTCGTTTCGTTTACTATCAAGCGAATGACATTCATGCAAAAAAAACATGCAATACATTTACTTCTTCAAACAATACATTGGATAAGGCTTTGATTTTAAAAATGATAGAGCCGCAGTATAGTTCTCTAATTAAACTGGCGTAATAGCTTAGTTAGTGCGTGGTGGCCTGTTGGTAAACGGACCAGACGCGGCTGCCAACATGTTCACGGTGGTCGCGGGTTCAAATCCCAGGGCACACCTCTGACTTTTCGGAGTCATGTGTGTATTGATAGTCAATCACCACGCACTAAATCGGTGAAGGAAAACATCGTGAGGAAACCAGCGTACCATAGCGGTTCATAAGAATTTATATGGTATGTAATTCCGCCAACCCGCACTAGGCCAGCGTGGTGGACTATATGGCCTAACCACTCTCAATCGTACTTTCGATTGTAGAGTAGGCTCGTGCCCTGCAGTGGGACGTATATGGGCTGATACAGAATAGCTTAGTTGTCGTATTTTGTTCGGTGAGTGAGATTGCTGGCCATTCTATTATTATCCTATTTTGCACTCCCGTCTTATTTCATGACCTTGTCCCTCCAGTTTTAAGAACCTGACAAAGTCTCTGTGATCCGTTGTTGTAGATGTTTATGTTCTTATTCACTTACCCAACAAAAGAATAATATTTAATCAACATAAAGTTATAGTCAAGAGGGGACACTTCATAGATTAGTATTACATACAGAGAGGACACTTAAAACAAAAATGTTTGTAACAAAAATGAAAGGTACCCTACCGCTCCTTCTGTTTCTATCTCTTGATGTTTTCCTTCGCCGTTTTAGTGCGTGGTGATTGACTATCAATACACACATAATTCCGAAAAGACAGAGGTGTGCCCTGGGATTCGAACCCGCGACTACCGTGAGCATATGGGCAGTCGCATCATTACCAACAGGCCACCACGCACTTGACAAAAAAAATTGACAACTTTACATATCATAAATTTATTCTTCGTCGAAAAAAATATTTTAATAAAACTAATAACACCCTGTATACAGTAGTTAAAATTAGGGGTAGGTGCGCCCCCACCCGCAATATATTATAACGTAGCGGCCAAGGAAAAAATCTTTATACTGCCTTGAGGTCACAATGTTTCTGTTTTGAGGGCAAAAAGGGTAGGTTGGTAACACTGTTTTATTCATTTATTTATTTATTACGCTTCTTAAACATAGATAGTATAAAGGAGGATTTAGCCCGACTTGATACATCCGGAATATCAATCTAAATTCATATTATTAATTATTAGAAAGCCCGAAATACCATACAATATTAATAAACCACTTTTACTGGTGGTAGGTCTCTCATATGTGAGAGGCCGCCTGGGTAGGTACCACCGCAATGTCTATTTCTCCCGTCAAACAGCAGTAAATGCACTGTTGTGTTTCGTTTTGAAGGACATTGTAGCCAGAGTAACTACTGGACATTTTGAGACTTAATATTTTATGTTTCAGGATGGCGAGCGCAGTGGAAACCAAGCATTACTTTGTAACTCAACGCGTTGTTTGGTTTTGCTACTGTTCATGAGCGGTCGTATCGCTTACCATCAGGCGAACGGCATGTCTGTCTCGCCATTCATTGCAATAAATAAAAACCACATAAGTACATTCAATTTTTTTTCAGATTAATCTGCACGGGCGGATCTAGCTTTTACGCCAGGGGGGGTCATATAATACGATTTCAGTACTCGAATTCGTAATAATGATTTTTTAAAGTTTGTTACAGCCGTTATTTGTGAACACACGCACTTTTACTTTATTTATCGACGTACAAAGAATTAATTGTGATTATAAATTTTATCAACACTATAATAAATACATTATGTCATTCTGGAGCCAGCCCAGGGGGGGGGGGTTCATTGTTGATCTGTAAGAATGATACTAACGAGCGTCCTGATTTCTGGATATGAATGAATTCATATTGTAAGTCCCAGTGTCACAGCGATGCGGCGCGCAAACTCCTACATATTTTTTTGTTATTTTTTTTTCATGTTAATCCATATTTTGTGCGTTCTATTGTTTTGACCATTAAATTTCATTTTCTTACTTTCTTTCATATATTCAGATATCTATTCTGGATGTGTGAGGCCGGGCTAAATACCTGAGGCATTCTCTGCCAGTCAACCTTTCGGAAGTGCAGAAATAAAACATGGTAGGCGCATGAAAAAAATACTTAGTGTAATCATGAATATATAATTAAATATTTTTATTCATAACTTTTCACAACATAGTATGAGAAAGTCGCTTTCTCTGTCCCTATGTCCCTTTGTATGCTTAAATCTTTAAAACCACGCAACGGATTTTGATACGGTTTTTTTAATAGATAGAGTGATTCAAGAGGAAGGTTTATATGTATAATACGTACATATTATTGTACAGAAATCTATTTGTACCCGGGCGAAGCTGGGCCGGGCCGCTAGTAAATATTAAAAATAAAATGAATGATAAAGATATATAAAATAAAAAAATCCCTCCCTATCACATCGTGGGAACACACAAGGCGAAATATGGGAGTCCTGGCACCTCCGCTTACCCCTTCTGGGAAGAAGGTGAAGGAAGGAGGTGAGTTTATGTATGTATATATATCATATAGTCACGTTTATGTCAATGAAGTCTTTTGTCGTGTATTTCACGCTGACTTGGACCACACAAACATCTGTCTGTGTCTCAGTCATGTCTCAGGGCGGGGTTCGAACCCGCGACATCTCGTTTCACAGCCGGCGTCTACATGACCAGCCACGGAAGCTGTCATACTAGCAGTATTTATTTCGACAGCCTCTTTACAATAGTGTGGGGATAATTTTCGCAACTTTAAGGGAGCGGCTCAGGAATATTTAAAAAATGAAACAGCAACGACTACGGTTCAAAGTGTAATGAATTTAAAAAATGACAGTTGCACGGTGGGCTACTTAGAATGAAGCGCCTGCAGGAATTGTCATAACATGTGCTTATTTTGTTAATTGATATTAAAATTATAGTAATGTAACTTTTATAAATATAAAACTTAAACTATAAAAAATTGGAAGAGATGCCGCAACAGCCTCCGTAGCGCAGTTGGTTCGATCCCGGCACCGAGACAAAGGAGAATAACCATTCATAGTATCGCATTGAGATAATATACTAGAGGGGACACTGCAAACAAAATGTTTGTATCATAATGAACGGTACATTCTATTTCTGTCTCTGTCACGCCTACGAAGTAACACATCTTCCCTCTCGCTTCACGGTGTACCCTTGTGCACGCACCATACGCAGAGATTTTGTTATGTCCGCTCTAGTATAATACTTCAATGTAATATCAGTAAAAAATATCGTTGATCCCGATACCGATACTGCTTAAAATTAATTATGGCATTTTTTGTAGTTTCTCCTTAAACGTTTTGCTGTTTTATCCCGTTTGTTTTATCATATTTTACAATTTGTTCACAGAGTCAAGGCATTTTTTTTTATTGCACTTCAAGTTCATTACTCCAAGAACTCTAGGCTTGGGTCGCAATTATATAAAAGCTTTATATACACAGTATAAAGGCGGACTTAATGCCTAAGGCATTCTCTCCCAGTCAACCTTTGGGTGGTGCAGAGAAAAGTAGGCGCATCACTAAATAATAATAAAATAAAAATTCTGGTGTAAACTAATAAATATCAGAAGAATATATTATATATACATAAATGTAAATGAATTGCAATTATGTTTATATTTATTGATAATATACACTTTTCCCTACACAAAAAAAGTAGGTTTTCATCGAGGGACAAAAATTTTCGCACCGACATTAAGTTACATAGTAAATTGGGCATTCTCCTTTATGTATCATCCACAGGTATTTGTTTCGGGTCTGGGTGTTTGTGAGAGCGAAAAGTCTCTCGTAGTTTCTGATACTCGACACAAGACTCGATCTTAGTGTGGGGTCAGGACTATGTATGTGACTATTGGGTGTATAAATTTATTAATGGGTAAGATTATTAGTTAATGGTTTGTTAGACTTACGCGAATGTTACACATTGAAATTAAACTATTATTTACCGACATAGCCCAAAGCATTAGCAGTTATTGGATCGAGTGTGACCACGAAAACAGTTCAAGAAGTAAAAAAATTAAACCAAATACGAGATAAAATCCGTAAATAATAATTTTATTTCAAGGATTATAAGTTATTAACAAATATGTCTATTTTGAGCTGTATTAGGTTCAAGAAAGAGGAGACCAGTAAGAGAACAAAGGTTACCGACATACAGCCGTTCTCAATAATCTATCTGTCTTTAACTAGGGATTTCATTAGATATTTCGATGCATTTTACGTTTCAGTTAACAAAGATACAAAAATATAGATATGGTACATATGTTTATAGATAGCTAGGCATAATAAATATATATGTCTATCTTTGTTTAATAAAGTGTAGCATTGAACCGACATAATAATGGCAGCCAGTTTAACCTCTAATTACAGATAGATAGGATATAGAAAACGGCCGATAGCCTATAGGATTAGCAAGTTGAAGTGGCAGTAGGCCAGACACATAGCGCGTAGAACTGATGGTCGTCAGGGCCGTAAGGTTCTGGGAGGTTACTCTGTATTTCGACTATACGACGAATATTCGAATATCGCACGTAAAACTGTACGAATATGCGTAAATACTTTTTAAAATATTTGAATTTTGTGTACGTCGTAATCATAGACTAAGTTCGAAGTGAATGATGAGTTTCATAGAGAATAGAATTGATTTTTAGAAGTGGTAATCTTTTATCTTATACAGGGTATAAGATAAAAGACTGACTGACGAAAACGAAGCCGGGTGCTAGTTTTAATGACTACAAACACAATGCAATATAAAATTTCGCAAATTAAAGCGACAACTTTTTCTTATGATTCTTTAAAACCATCATTTTCAGGTGTTTAATCCGTAGTTTTTGTGAAAATTTATAATTTAAATTCTTTTATGCCTTAGAGTGTTTATAAATAAAAGGGTGTACACTATTATTTCAGGAAAAAAATGTATTTACCACCCAAATATGACAATAAAAAAAAAAAACAAAAATCGTCGATTTTTTGCAACTTTTCCTATTGAATTGTGTCTGAAGTCGCTTAAACTACCACCCGGCTTCGTTTTCGGTAGCAGTCTTGATATACTCTGTATATTGATGTTTATTGTCCGAACATTCTTTGTGTCGAAGAGTGCCTTGGAGTGGAGGCCACGTACAGGCAAGCGAAGTGTCAGACACCTGCTTACAAAATAGGCCTGGGTAAGGTAGGAAGACGGTGCTTGCTTTCAACAGGTCGATGTGGAGATCCTTGGAGTAGGACTATGTTTTTTAATTGCCATGAACGGCGATACTAGCATTCCGTTCGCCTGATGGTAAGCGATACGACCGCTTATAGACAGTAGCAAAACCAAACACCTTGAATTACAAAGCAACGCTTGACATTCCATTGCGCTCGCCAAACTGAGACATAAGATGTAAAGTCTCAATATGTCATATAATTATTCTGGCTACAATGTCCTTCATACCGAAACACAACAGTGCATTTAAACTGCTGTTTGTCGGGATAAATAGACATTGCGGTGGTAGTCAGGCGGCCTCTCACATATGAGAGACCTACCACCAGTAAAAAGGCCTATGTTCACCAGTGGACTTGACGTGAAGAGAAGAAGTAGATTTTTTGTTGAGTATTTGTAATATCATGTAGGTCATTGTTTAGTTGTACGTATAGTTTATGGTGTAAATAAACTGAAAGGAAAGAGCGATAGTTGAAGGTCATACGGAGTTGGACGTGTTGCTGACGAGAACAGAAGTTTTGAAAAAGGTCTAGATGTTTTTTCTTTTAAATATTTATTTATTGAATTCCTCATACTGACTGCCTCGATGGCGTAGTTGTACTAAGGTACGCTTGCAAAGCTGAGCTCTCGGGTTTGAGTTCCGAGTCGGGCAAAGGGATATTGGATTTTTCTATTCATTATCAGCCCAGAGTCAGGAATTTGTGCCCGATATGGCGATAGGCTCGCCACCTATCACATTGTGGGACGGAACATACAAGGCGAAATGTGGGTGCCATGGCACCTCCGCCTACCCCGTCTGGGAAAAAGGCGTGAGTTTGTGTATCTATTTATTTAAAAATCCCTCATACATTTATATAGATCGTTGGTTCCTAAACTAGGATATATTCTGTGTCTTAGGAAACCAGTAACTTCATATACAATATTTCCAAGGATTTTATGGAGCCTTCACAATTGTTAAAACAATAAGGAATTTATGTTTGCGTATCACTTAAATAAAAATAAAAAAACTTAAAATATAAAGTGAATGATTAAACTTATGCAAGCAAAATATACACGAATGAAATGAAATCAACATTTTATTAAAATTGAAATTAAAATATGCGTAGGTATAAGAGTGCTATTCTCTGTTTGTGTTTGTGTGTGTGTATGTGGGTGGATGTGTTGTGTGTGTGCATAATTTAAGAGTAAATCCATACTAATTATGATCCATAAATTTTATGACTTCTCGTTGAAATTTGAAATTCTAAATGGTCTTGGCAAAGCAAAATACTATTTATCTGTTACGCAAAACTGCATGATGCCATTTCAGATTTTTCAGAACACCTATTAAGCTTTAAACTTTAGTAACGTCAAACTTTTTTTAATGCATAGGATGAGTAAACGAGTATACAGGACACCTAATGGTAAGTGATCACTGCACATGAACATACACAACGCGCGGATCATAGATGTGTTGCCGGACCAGCAAACCAGAAAGGGAGCTGAAAGTCAAAAGCATGAGGAAAGGGATATTGGGAATCCGGTAATATCTCGGAAGAAACACGACAAAAAAGATGTTGCTTCACGTCGGTCTCTTATGAGACAGTGGTACCCCAAAAACCTGCCCATTCAATATTCAATATCTTTATTGCCAATCACTTGATATAAAGATGTTAAAATTATAATAAGGTATGTACAATGTGGTATGTGTGTGGTCAGAGGTACACAATGTGTACCTCTGACTTTTCGGAGTCATGTGTGTATTGATAGTCAATCACCACGCACTAAAACGGTGAAGGAAAACATCGTGAGGAAACCTGCATACCATAGCGGTTTATAAGAATTTCTATGGTATGTAAGTCCGCCAACCCGCACTAGGCCAGCGTGGTGGACTATATGGCCTAACCACTCTCAATCGTACTCTCGATTGTAGAGTAGGCCCGTGCCCTGCAGTGGGACGTATATGGGCTGATACAGAATGTACAATGTGGACCCTATTGGGCATGGCGACAATTTAGGATTTTTCGTATACTTAACCATAATTGACAGCGTGGCTCTACCACTTCCAAAAACTCACAGATTATGAAGCAATTAGCCCTTTCACAGCCTTCCCAACCTCACACATTCCCGCAACACCACTTATTACTCGTATTGCTATAAATAACACTAACATAATATATTATACGGAGGGTGGTGAGCTAAAATTTAATAGGTTTAGAAGGGTATGGCTCCAGTGAGAGCGGGGGTGTACACACGCAAAGGTATTGATTAGCTAGCACGAATTAAAATATTAATTACTAGTTGTTCAGTCAACACTTTTCAAAATGGCGGCTATAATGTTCAAATCCGACTATCAATAAAATATTAATTACTAGTTGCCCAGTCCGGCTCCGCCCGGATGCAGATACACTTTTCAAAATGGCGGCTATAATGTTCTAATCCGACTATCAATTTAGATTATCGATCAATCGGACCAGGGAAAATAAATAAAATTTACTCGTATTTGTTAGATTTTTCACTACTGCTTCCCTCCTATAGGTTATAGCGTGATAGATTTATTTATTTATACATGGTATATTCAAGACTACAACCGTAAACGAAGCTGCGTGGCCTCACACCACCAGGCGAACGGCATGGTCGTTTTGCCATTCATTGCAATAAAAAAATACTTTTTATAGACTGTATTATTGTAATACGGACCAAACGCGGCTGCCAACATGTTCACGGTGGTCGCGGGTTCAAATCCCAGGGCACACCTCTGACTTTTCGGAGCCATGTGTGTATTGATAGTCAATTACCACGCGCTAAAACGGTGAAGGAAAACATCGTGAGGAAACCTGCATACCATAACGATTTATAAGAATTTCTATGGTATGGAAGTCCGCCAACACGCACTAGGCCAGCGTGGTGGACTATATGGCCTAACCACTCTCAATCGTACTGTCGATTGTAGAGTAGGCCCGTGCCCTGCAGTGGGACGTATATGGGCTGATACATACATTATTGTAATATTGAATATATTCCCCGCTGTAAGTGTAGCTGCACCCTTCTATTCAGTATAGTATAGTGAGTTATTAGAGGCATGCGACGTGCTAATACTACCTACGCAACTGTGACGTCATTGATCAGTAAATAATGAGGGGGATATTAGCACATTGATTACTAACTAGAGGGAATATTAGCTAGAGTTTATTTCACTGAAAATTAGAACGAGAGGGAAGATAGTGTATGCTTAGGAGTGATTGAGACAGAAATATACCGGGTATATCAAGGCTGCTACCGAAAACGGAGCCGGGTGGTAGTTTTAGTGACTACAAACACAATGCAACTAAACATTTTGCAAAGAAATCCGTGTTTTTTTAACCGACTTCAAAAAAAGGAGTAGGTTCTCAATTCGACTGTATGTTGCTTTTTTTATGTTTGTTACCTCATTTCTCTGTACTGTGTGATTTCGACCATTCTTTCTTTGATTGAAAACTGGTGCTTGTCATTTGGTCCCATACAAATATGTTGAAGATTTGATGAATATCTTCGAACCTGGAGAGACAGAGAGAGGGGAACTCCTTAAAATGAAGTAGGATTCCCATGGTTCTTTTTGAATTATGTTCTTCATGTGGCTGAGATGATGATGATGATGCCAAAACCAGTTTACAATTTAGTGATTTGTACAAAAATACAAGTGGTTTAAATCAGAGCAGTTCATTAACAATTAATTTGTTAAATTATAACATATTAAATACGAATATGTCTATATTTAATATGGCTGCAGGCTGAGTGAAGCGAAGTCGCACGAACGAAGAATCAGTATACTCTGCTTTGCCAACGCAATGAATAATTGTGAAAGCCTAAAGTTATCAATCATTATTTACAAATTACAATGTAAGCAAATCGGGCAGACAAGTCTACGCAAGCAGCACCCGTTCACGAGTATGACGCATGTGCCAGCCATCGGCCTCGTCAAACGTTACAGGGAAGTGATAAAGACGGCGACTACGCGTGCTGGCTTGCGAAGCCCTAGCTTGACGGTCCAAACCAACCCGGCACGAGCCAAACGGTTCTCAAATTCTTTTTTGTGCCGCACCGTCAGCCTGTGGAATTGTCTCACGTGATCCCTTCTTCCTATAATCCTGAGTCCTTCCGCCGTAGTGTGAAAAGGCATCTTAGCAGGCCGGCATAATTGTATCTATTGGCATGGGACTGCCGTCTGATGCCAATGGATACTCCGCCTGGGCGGCATTTGCGCTCACCATCAGGTGCAATGTAGCCACTATGCCGAGCCAGAATAAAAAAATAATAATAATAAAGATAGTACATTTGAAGTTTAAAAAGACGGTTACATTCTCACACTCCACATTCTTTTCATATGCTGGTGGTAGTTCTCTCTCATGTGAGAGGTCGCCTGGCTGGTTGTGCACTGTTGATTTTCGGTTTAAAGGACATTGCAGCCAGAGTAACTACTTTTTTTGTTGTTTTCAAGAGGAAAAGCTATTAAGCTCTCCTTTCGGTACCCCGGGGGAGGCCGAAAGGGGTATGTCAGTGTCTCTGGCCTTCTAGCCCGGTACAAACGCGGATATTGTAGCCGAGCTGGGTCCCTAGCAATACCTACGCCAGTATACTGACTTAAAACCTCTCGATAGCCCTCACACGCATTGTGGGCAGCACCGGACATTCCAGGGCGAAGAGCGCCCCGATTTATGAAGGCCCAGATTACCTCCTGTTATGGGCGTCCATGACGGAGACGAGGCTCCGTCATACGTACGTCTCGGGGTCGTTATACGCGAGGGCGCACGGCCCCCGCCGTGTGCCCAGTGACTCCGATGACCCCTTTAGGTCGACTCTTACGACGGGCAGAGGATACCGTGGCGGAATTCTTGTACCCCCAAACCACAGGGTAAAGCCAGAGTAACTACTGGACATATTGAGACCACCGTATGTCTCAGCATGGCGGGCGCAACGGAATGCCAAGCGTTGCTTCTGTTTAGGAGCGGTCTTTTCGTTTGCCATCAGATGAATGGCATGCTCGCCTCGCTATACATATCACATATCAATACGTATGTATTATTCAAGTTTATATATATACACTTCAAATGGATACCACAATCGTCTGTTAGCCAAACACATTAATATGATTGAAAAGCCTCGTAGTTCCGGACGCCAGAATGTGACGATGACTTTTTATATTATTCTAATACATTTATTAATACCATTCTGATTTTTCGGAGTCATGTGTGCATTGCTAGTCTATCACCACGCTCTATTTTTAGGGTTCCGTAACTAAAAGGTAAAAACGGGAGCCTATTACTAAGCTTCAGCGGTCTGTCTGTCACCAGGCTGTATCTCATAGACCGTGATAGCTAGAAAGCTGAAATTTTCACAAATGATGTATCTCTGTTGCCGCTATAACAACAAAAACTAAAAATAAAAAAATGTCAGTATTAAAGAGGTTTCCCATACAATACACGTGTTTTTTTGCGTATTTTTGAAAAGGGGTATTGGACATACATAGAAACATAAACTCACGCCTTTTTCCCAGAAGGGGTAGGTAGATGTGCCATCAGGACACCCACGTTTCGCCTTGTATTTTCCGTCCCACGATGTGATGGGGGCGAGCCTATCGCAATCGGTATTGGACATTCGGCAATGAATGGAGGAAAACATAGGAAGCAACTTTTATAACCGAAAAATATTTGCACGAATCCTCTTTCAATCTAAATGTTGTAGAATTATATTGGTAGTAATTTGCAAATATTTGCTTGTTTAATCGACTAATAAAAAAATGTCAGAAGCCATCTGGGTAAGTACCGCCGCAATGTCTATTTTTTATGCCAAATAGCACTGTAAATGTGTTCCGATTTGAAGGGCATTGTAGCCAGAGTAACTACTGGACATATTGAGACTTAACATCATATGTCTCAGGATGGCGAGCGCAGTGGGATGCCAGGCTTTGCTTTGTAATTCATGATCTTTGGTTTTGCTACCGTCCATGAGCGGTCGTATCGCTTACCATCAGGTGAACGGCATGCTCGTCTAGCTATTCAAAGCAATTTTATTTTGTAGAAATGATAACAAAAACATTTGTCACCTAAGAGAAATTAAAGGTTATATTTTTTACAAGCTTCATTTTCCATTGAGTCAAATCCATCCATCTTATAAATAAAATTCGCTTATCTATACAATAATCGGAGCACTTGACCGCTACGACCGACTATGACGTAGATAGGCCAGTTGTGACGTCACTGAGTGCTGACGTCAGAACTCAGAAGTATGATACAGTACCGTTTAAATAGATGGGTAGTGGTATATTTTTATTCGAAAAGCGACCGCAAATAGCACAGGGGTAGCCAGTGAGTAACCTAGTTTGAGATAGAGATATATTGTGATAGTGTTGCCAGATAAACACGTTTTCCTAAGATATCGGGGATTTACTAGTGGTAGGTCTCTCATATGTGAGAGGCCATCTGGGTAGGTACCACCGCAATGTCTATTTCTCCCGTCAAACAGCAGTGTGAACTGTTGTGTTTCGGATTCCATTGTAGCCAGAGTAACTACTGGACATATTGAGACTTAACATCTTATGTCTCAGTATGGCGAGCGCAGTGGAATGCCAAGCAATGCTTTGTAATTCAAGGTGTTGTTTGGTTACTGTTTATGAGCGGTCATATCGCTTAACATCAGGCGAACGGCATGCTCGTTTCGCCATCTATTGCAATAAAAAAAACTTTGATCACTCTTTAAAAATGTAATTGCTATAAAAGACATTGCTCTAAATATCTATAAAAGAAATAAATAAATAAATAACACCCAACAGTCACATACATAGTCCTGACCCCACACTAAGATCGTGTCTTGTGTCGTGGGTATCAGGAGCTACGAGAGACTTTTCGGTCTCACAAACACCCAGACCCGGAAGAAATATTTGTGGGCCGCACAAACATTTCTCTCGGTGCGGGGATCGAACTCGCGGCCTCTCGTTTCACAGGCGGCGTCTAACCAACTGCGCCACGGAGGCCGTCTAAATATCTATGTAGTAACTTTGAGTGGAATTGCAATGCTATGTGCATTGCACTGTGAATTGCAATGCACATACATACCTGGGTCGCCAGAACTTTAGTAATGAATTTAGGTTAGTCACTATACACTAATACAAACACGTCAGAAACGTCATATTTATACGTAGAAGGTTTATACCTATTTCAGTTATCAAATATTTTGTCTCTTTCGAACGTCTTTTGAATTCAGTTAGCGTGAAAGAGACAGAACATTCGATAAGTGAAATAAGTTTAAAATTTGATATTAATAAGTCTAATAGAGTCATGTGAAGTTATCTTTTAGGCCGTTTGAAGTTGGCAAGGGCTTCGCCAGGGGGAGCAGGTAGGGGCAGCTCCCCCCCGGTGGAGATGAAAAAAATTGCCAAATGTAATGCAACCAAAATCTTTGACTTGACTTGCCTACTATACGGTATTTTTTTGCATATCGCCGTAGATGTAAGGCTCGTACTACAAGTGAAAAGCTTCATGTGCTCTTGACTTTAACTACAATTCATACTTTTCTCATTCTCCAAATTATTTTTTTTGTATTTTTTTTATATGGTCGTATTTGGGTGGTAAATACATTTTTTCGTGCAATAATAGTGTATACACTTTTATTTATAAAGACTCTAAGGTATAAAAGAGTTTAAATTATTATTTTAGCAAAAACTATGGATTTACCACCCAAAAATGAGTATTTTTAAAAAATCATTAAAAAAATTGTCACGTTTTTTTGGAAAATTTTTAGTTGCATTATGTTTGTAGTCACTAAAACTACCACCCGGCTTCGTTTTCGGTAGCAGTCTTGATATACCCGGTATGTCTATCTTTGTTTAATGAAGCGTAGGATTGTACTGACATAGTAATGTTAGCTATTTTAACCTCTTGTTAGAGATAGATAGGATATTAAGAACGGCCATAAGTGAAAAGCAAGATAGTGATATTAACGGCCGGTCTCTATATTCCAGCTATCTTTAACAAGAGATTAAAACAGCTACCATTACTATTTTGATATAATTTTATGCTTCATTAAACAAAGATAGACGTATTATACATTAATGTTGTTTAAGTATCTATAAATATATGCACCATGTCTACTCTATCTTTTTTTAACTAAAACATAAAATGCATCGAAATATCTCATGAAATCTCTAGTTAAAGATAGATAGAGTATAGAAAACGGCCATTAGTGTGAATGACAGAGACAGCATTGGAAATAGCTGTATCGATTTGTTACAAAACATTTTGGGCACGATGTTCGCTCAATAATTTGAATTAAGAATACCACAGTAATTTGAATAAAGAATACTTTGAATTCTAGAACGTATTCAACAAATGTGAAAACAAAGTATCACACACGAAGAACAAAATTGTTTCCAATAAATACAACACAAAGGGCGGCTTCAGCCGTGTTTAACTATTTGACCTTTGGCATAACACGTTAGTTCCTTCGCCATGCTTTTGTTTAAAAAACACTTATATCCCAATTTTATTTTCAACCTTATACACAATAGTTTAGCGTATAAATTTAAATGACAATTAAATGTTGTCTAGAAAGTAAATTAGCCATACGAAATAGAACTTTGTCTTATGGGGTAAAAAGTACAATTTTATTTCCCATGAAATACTAACACATTTTTCTCCTATTTTAAAAACTATTACAGCAAACTTATTATGAACCCTATTTCGATGACTTTAAGTTTGAATATAGAATAGGAGTGATTGTAAAGATATATTCCTTATTTTTTAATCGGCCTTGTTACGTGCGTGTTCGCCCTTTCTGTTAATTTGAATTTGGAATTTCGGTGCTGACGCCAATCAGCCAGTGCTCTTTTACAAAATAGAAAGCTGTATGACCTATGAACCTTTGGTTCCGCGTTCTTTAAAAAAATAATTAAAAGAATTTGTGTCACTGACAGAACTTCGACTGGGCAATAAATTCACAAAAATAATTATTCAGAGATTTATTTAAGCATGCGACGGTTTATTGCGTGTAAAAATGATATTTATATACATTTTTCTGATAATCCTTATAAAACATAAACTTGCAAGGTGTTTCGATTTATCTGATGAGAAAGCTGAAGGAAGTCTGAACCTATACTTAAAAATATTTACAGTATGGAGTATATCCAACCCGCACTAGGCCAGCGTGGTGGACTATATGGCCTAACCCCTCTCAATCGTACTCTCGATTGTAGAGGAGGCCCGTGCCCTGCATTGGGACGTATACGGACTGATACAGACGGAATATATTATACTCAAAGATTTTTCGTTTTTTTTTAATTTGGTTACCTTCGGCTTCGTTCGTATCGTTTCATAGAGTAACCCCCCTGGTACGAGATTCGATTCTTTGGGCACGAGCAAGAACGCACGAGAAAAGTTTTCATATTGCTCTTTATATACATTTTTGTGCTCTACTAAACCAATATTGAAAGGGTTACCCAAAAAAGCAGAGCAAAAATTTTGATTCCGGCCAGGATCGAACTGGCGGCCTTCTGCGTGTAAAGCAGATGTGATAACCACTACACCACGGAACCGAGTGGTAAACAGTTCGAAATTATATAAAACATTATATTTTTCAAAACTCTTTGCAAAAAAAACAATAATCACAATTTTTAAATAACATCAACTTTTTTAGAAAATTTCATGTAAATATATTTCTATGAATTTCAGGAAACTGATGGTAAAAAAAAACGAAATGGAAAAATAATGAAACAGTTCAATTTGTAAGCTTTATTGGAGTTTGTAAATCGTTAAATTTTATTCTACTTTTTTATATTCTTGATTAATTTGCTAATAAAGTATACATCTATACTGCAAAGTTCATATTCACAATGGGCTTCAAATTTCATGGCTGGTTTTGTACTAAAAGCGTCTAAAATCATTATTTATCCTTAATTATCCTTTGCTGTTTGATGTCACTGTGGCGCAAACGGTTAGACGCCACCCGTGAAACGTGAAGCTGCGGGTTCGATCCCCGCGCCGAGAGAAATGTTTGTACGGCCCATAAATTTTTTTTTGTGTTTGTGAGACTGAAAAGTGTCTCGTAGTTCCTGATACCCATGACAATACATGACTGATGACATGACTGACAATGACTCGATAGCAATTAGGGGTCAGGACTATGCATATGATGAACTGTTGGGTGTTATTTATTTATTTAATCCTGACAAAAGTTAATCAAATTGATTGTTAAACAAGACGTCCAGTTTATTTCTATTTGTCCCTGAGTTTCGATTCACCCCATTGCAGTAAAATTTCAAAATTTGATTTTCGAATAGAAAATATCGGAAAATATTCGGAAAAATTTCCTGACCCAACATCATTCATAATACTTATGTGAAAACTATAGTTTCGAAGTATTAAAAAACACAAATTGAAGAATTTCAGAATATTAGACTAGGCTGTATGGCTCAAACCTTTGCCTTTCCGATGGGATATATTAAAAAAACAACATAGTCAAACAACAAGGTCACAATTATCGTTTTTTTCCTCTATAAACTCCAAAACATACAGAACCTAAAACAATTAATATTAACCACGAATATAATGGAGACCTATTTTTTTAATTACTTGGACGCACGTACGCGTATGGTACGATCACGCCATAATATTTAGTGTTCTACAAAGTACAACAACCTTTGATTATAATCAAATAATATCTAGCTTGGAATTTTTGTCTGTTAAACATCGCCTTTGAGCGAAAAGACCGCCAACTTTACTATATATTTTAACTAGCGGCCCAGCCCAGCTTCGCCCGGGTAAAATAGATTTCTGTACAATAATATGTACGTATTATACATATACACTTTCCTCTTGAATCACTCTATCTATTTAAAAAAACCGCATCAAAATCCGTTGCGTAGTTTTAAAGATTTAAGCATACAAAGGGACATAGGGACAGAGAAAGCGACTTTGTTTTATACTATGTAGTGATAATTGAATGATACTACGTCAATATAAATCGTTAATTACACTACTACGAGTACGAGTATAATACATACATACAGACATACATACATAAACTCACGCCTTTTTCCCAGAAGGGGTAGGCAGAGGTGCCTGGACACCCACATTTCGCCTTGTATAATACATCCTAATTTAGGATGTATTAAACAAAAGAAAAAGGCGTGAGTTTATGTTTATGAAAATTAGGATTCCTAATAATAATAAAAAATATATAATATATGAGCAACTTGATGAAAATTAGAATTTCAGTGACATATGGTAGGTAGACACTAGTCGCTCATATGTGACAGGCTGCCTGGGTAGGTAGCACCGCAATGTCTATTTCTCCCGCTAAACAGCTGCAGCAGTGTTAATGCACTGTTGTGTTTCGGATTGAAGGACATTGTAGCTAGAATAACTACTGGACATACTGAGATTTACCATCTTATGTCTCAGGAAATGCCAAGCATTGCTTTGTTACTCATAGTGTGGCTTGATTTTGCTACTGTACATGGGCGGTCGTATCGGTTACCATCAGGCGAATGGCATACCCGTCTCGCCATTTATGGCAATAAAAAAATATAAGAAACATGGTGCCCTGGTAGCACCTCTGCTTACCCCTTCTGGGTAAAAGGCGAGAGTTTATGTGTGTATTCTAGTCTTTCTCAAAGCGTAATCGAGAAAGATATACGAAATGTATACTACATACTTCTGTTTTCAAAGTTAATTAGACGTGGCCAAAGGTAAAGCAGGTCATCAAAAAACTATTAGCTGAATTAATTTAAATAATTTTAAGCTTTAAGATTAATACTAGTTGTGTCCTGTGGTTTTTTCTTAAATTATAACTTCTAAAAGTGCATGGTGGCCTTTTGGTAACGGACCAGACGCGGCTGCCAACATGTTCACGGTGGTCGCGGGTTCGAATCCCAGGGCACACCTCTGACTTGGAGTCACGTGTGTATTGATAGTCAATCACCACGCACTAAAACGGTGAAAAACATCGTGAGGAAACCTGCATAACATACGTCTCAGCAAGATTTTCTATTGTCTGTGAAGGCTAGCTTGGTAAGTGGCCTAAGCCTTCTTAATCGTACTCTAGATTGAAAATAAGTATTTATGCGGTAAATCCGTAGTTTTTTGCTATAATAATAACTTTAACCCTTGTGTACCATACGCGTCTTTAAAAATAAACGGGTGTACACTTTAATTATTGTAGACAAAACTTTGTATTTATAACCCAAATACGAGGAACAAAGTAACAAAAGCATCGTGTCATTTTTCGGTAGCAGTATTGATATACCACGTATAAAACCCACAGAGGAAAAGTCAATTCATGAAAAGGATTTACACATTCTTACGGATAACTCATAGATAGTTTAAAACTAATAGGGTTGTGTCCAAGATTTGATTTCGAGCAGTATGTTATGGTTCTTTAACGGTGTCGCTCATAAAAAACATGAATTTGAAAACAGCATCAAAATTGGATGTAAAATGACTGAGGTATTAAAAATTTTAATAGTGCGGGGGGGACACTCGCTGTCTCTTTCGCTCGCGGGCAACTTATGGAAGATGACGTCACGCCGTGCATGTTGCATCCTTTTCTATTACTCCTACCACCAACTTTTATATATTTGTAACTTGCTTATTACTAAACGGATTTTATTAATTATTTCTGATTATGATTATGCATAACGTAACCTTTCGATATAGACAATAATAAAAATGTGTGATACTAGCCTATTTTAACTATTGAGTGTCTTGTCTTCTTTCCATCCATTAGCAAGTCCACTGCTGAACATGGGCCTCCACCAATAATTTCCACAGTGACCTGTTGGAGGCAGCCTGCATCCAGCGACGTCCCGCAACCTTTACCAGGTCGTTTGACCATCTTGTGGGTGGACGTCCTACGCTGCACTTTCCGCTACGTGGCCTCCATTGGAGAACTTTTTGGCTCCATCGGTCATCAGTTCTCCGCGCTATTTGCCTCGCCCATTGCCACTTCAACTTACTAATCCGCTGGGCTATGTTACTTTAATTCTCCTTCAGATATCCTCATTCCTGATTCGATCTTGTCTTCTATACCCAAACGGAACTCAAAAGTCTTTCTAGGAAAAAATATTCGATAACTAAATTAGTGTTTTAAAAAATTCAATAATTAGGCTGTTACTGTCTAATGATTTTGTCACCCTATGCACAAAATATATAATAATATATAATTTATTATCTATTTATAGGGTATATATTTTTTTGAGAGTGCGTGGTGGCCTGTTGGTAAACGGACCAGACGCGGCTGCCAACATGTTCATGGTGGTCGCGGGTTCAAATCCCAGGGCACACCTCTGACTTTTCGGAGTCATGTGTGTATTGATAGTCAATCACCACGCACTATAACGGTGAAGGAAAACATCGTGAGGAAACCTGCATACCATAGCGGTTTATAAGAATTACTATGGTATGTAAGTCCGCCAACCCGCACTAGGCCAGCGTGGTGGACTATATGGCCTAACCACTCTTAATCGTACTCTCGATTGTAGAGTAGGCCCGTGCCCTGCAGTGGGACGTATATGGGCTGATACAGATTTTTTTTTAAACATACCAGCTGATTATTTACTCCTTAGACTACCCTCTCATTCTCCTATTATTATATCCATCCCAAGGTTACTTGGAAGAGATTGCCCAGCGCGATAAGGCCGCCTTTCGTACTTTTTTAATTTTTATTATGTTATTTCTTTAATGTAACTAGTTCTATCTATGGTGCAAAAAATGATAAATAAATAAATAAAAACTTCACCTGAGATCAAACCCACAATACTTTTTTACAGTAACATACAATTCAACCACTAAGCAATAAAACCTTATTGTTTTAAACTCCTTTAATGTATATTTAAATACAGCTTTTAAAAAAGTAAATTATGAATCAATTTTGCGATGCTAATATACTGATTGTACGGCAATTTACCACAATTAATATTAATCAAACGCTTTCCATGAATATATTATGCGAAATAAACAATTTGTAATTTGCAAAATTTAAACACATATAACTTACTGGTGGTAGGTCTCTCATATGTGAGAGGCCGCCTGGGTAGGTACCATCACAGTGTATATTTCTCCCGCCAAACAGTAGTGTAAATTACACTGTTGTGTTTCGGTTTGTAGCCAGAGTAACTACTGAACATATTGAGACTTAACATCTTATGTCTCAGGATGGCGAGCGCAGTGGAATGCCAAGTATTGAAATGAAATGAAATGAAATGAAATGAAATGAAATGAAATGAAATGAAATGAAATGAAATGAAATGAAATGAAATGAAATGAAATGAAATGAAATGAAATGAAATGAAATGAAATGAAATGAAATGAAATGAAATGAAATTAAATGAAATGAAATGAAATGAAATGAAAATTTATTTGCAAGAATGTGGTTACATAAAGATAACATTTTTATTCCATTGAGTCTCACAATCTGTCATAGTTGACGTGCAAATATTTTAAATATATAATTGGTTTACATTAATGTTAGCATTATACGTAACAAATAGAAAAAAAAAATGAGCAAATGAAACTTTGTATGTAATCAAATAAATGTTAAAAGATGTCAATATAATTTTAATAATCATAATTTAGATTTTATTAGCTGTTTAAACGAAAAACGAATAATATTATGTCAATGTTAATTTATATTAATATTTCTATCATTAAAATAATCATTTATGTTGTAATATAACTTATGTAGTAGTATTTGTGTCAATTTATTTTTAAATCCATTTAATTCGCTTTGTTTTATATAGTCAGGTAAGTGATTGTAAATTTTTATGCCCATACAATAAGCATTTTTTATAAAAACATTGCGCCTTTGTAATGGTATATACAATTTATCTTTTAATCTCTTGCTCTTACATCCCATATCCGCCATTGTGGGGAATAAGGAGGGGTATTTATGTACTAGAAGTGATATTTCTAAGATATAGAGACATGGAAGGGGCAATATTTTTAATATTTTAAATAATGGTTTACAACTTTCCATATTATTAGCGTTACAAAGAGCTCTTACGCATTTTTTCTGTACTATGAAATTCTTTGTATGTCTACCGAGTTACCCCATAATGGTAGACCGTATCTTAGTGATGAAACTACATATCCGTGATATGACAATATAGCAGCTTCTTTAGAGACGATGTTTCTTAGTCTGTGCAACGCATATACAAATCTGTTCAGTTTATTACACAGGCGTTCCACATGTGCCCTCCAATTCAGATATTTATCAATTTTTAATCCCAAGAATATGGTTTCATTAGTTTGTTCTACTATTTTATTTTCAAATTGTATATTAATGTCAATTGTTTTACTATTGTAATTTTTGAAGTGAATAATTTTCGTTTTATCTATATTTATATTTAAATTATTATGTCTAAGCCAATCAATGATATTTTTAAGAGATCTGCTCACTTTATCTTCAATTTCGCTTTTATCTTTGGCTTTGATAATTAATGTCGTGTCGTCAGCAAACAAAATACAGTCATCTTGAGTTGCATTTGGAAGATCATTTATGTATAATAAGAATAGAAGGGGTCCAAGTACACTACCTTGGGGTACTCCATGATAAATTCGCTTATATTCTGATCTATATGTTTTTATATGCTTATTTGCTAGTCTGGTTATTTCTACGCATTGTTTACGGTCACATAAATAGCTTTTAAGCCAATCTAATATTTTTCCTCTTAGTCCATAATTATATAATTTGTTTAATAATATATCGTGTGAAACAAAGTCAAATGCTTTGCTCATATCCAAGAAAACTGCTGCAACATGATATATTGATATATATAATATTGCTTTATAATTCAAGGTGCTGTTTGGTTTTGCTACTGTTCATGAGCAGTCGTATCGGTTACCATCAAGCGAACGGCATGCTGGTATTGCCATTCAATGAAATAAAAAATATATGAAAATATGGTATTTTTGTTCTTCTTTTTAAGACTTTTTTTTTAAATTTGTTATTGATCTTGCTTAAAATTTCCTTAAGCTTCTCGACCATTTTATAATTAATAATCTGTTAAATAACTAATTAGTGATTTTTGACGTCTATGAATAACGTTTTTGAGTCAGCTCATATTAACAGCTTTTGAAGACTGCGTTCAGTCCTTATGAATGTGTGAATAGTAAGTGGTCGAATCCAACGAAGATGGTCTTACTAATTTTCAATATATTTCCATCTTTTTTAAAATATGTCTTTACCGCAAACGTTTTCCGTCCTTCCTCGTCTTCCAGACTCTATCTCTATTCCATCCTTCCGTACTTCAACATCTTAATCATTCATCCTCTAACTCTTTCCATCTTAAGTACTTTTATTCGTCATCTCTTTCACACAAACCACGTTCCATACCAGTCATTCGTCTAACGTTTCATTTTACCCTATTTATAATATAGAGGGAGCGCTGTCATACATTCGCGTCTTGAAAAACGTAAATATTTTCTTGTTCGTAATGTTGGTAGCGCTCCTATATTAGTAAAAATTGAATTAATTAGTTAGCAATAAATTGCTATAAATTCCTTTGATAACCGCAATTATATTCAGCTATTTTAAAACGAGTTTGAGTGGAATTAAATATCCCTAAACTAATATTTTGTACAACCTGTTATGTTGGACAACCTGTCAAATATCAACCAATAGGAGGGCAGAATGAGGTGGCCCGGCACCACCATTTTTATTTTATTATCTACGTTTTTGAAGTACCAGCGCTCCCTCTATATTATAAATACTCTGAGCATTCTACTTATCTGTCTATATAACATTGAAATTCTATATGAATAATGGTGTTCGTTTTTAAATCAATGAATAAAACAAAATATACAATTAAACTAATTTATCACAATATTATCACATTTATAATGAGTATAAATATATTAATGCTGCCAATAGAAGGGTCATGTTGGCTAAAACGGACGTCGAAGATGACACTGAAACAAAAAAACATACATTAAATAACAAAATAGGACAGTTTAATAGCTTCGATCAAATATATACTAGATACAGGGTCCGGAACAAAATCACGCGCCAAAAGTGGCCGAGGTTGCTTATACTTATACATTTGAATTTCGAACTACGAGATGTAGCAAAAAGTCTTCAATTATAATCAACTTCAGGTAACAATAAACCTTATTCCTTTAAATTAAGATTTATTATGTTTTGGACCACACTAAAATCAAATAACACGCTTATTTGTGCTTTTATTTCTCTTGCCGTTTTTTAAACCGTTACTTGTAATCTAGTGTATATTTGAGCGAAATTTATCAGTAAATATTTTACTGGTCTGCCGTCTGAGTACATACAATGTCTATTCTTCCCGCCAAACAATGTAAATGCACTGTTGGTTGGTTTCAAGGACGTTGTAGCCAGAGTAACTACTGGAGATATTGAGACTTAACTTATATCTCAGGATGGCGAGCGCATAATACCAAGCATTGTTTTATAATTCATGGTGTTTGGTTTAGCTACTGTCCATGAGTGATCGTATCGCTTACCATCAGGCGAACGGCATGCTCGTCTCGCCAATCATTGTTATATAAAATTGGAGATGTTTAAATCTAGGAACATTTATTAAATTTAAATTTATTTTTTACACATTCAATACAGTATTTTAAAACCCAATATAATATATTGAGAACCTAATTGTTCGTAATAAATTAAATAGAAATATTTTAAAATGTTTTATTCATTGCCCAATATCACGTGACTGCAAACAGCGATGGAGCGCGATGACGTCACAGAACGGGCGGCAAGATGATAAACTTAGTTCATTTTCATAGAATACCAGACTGATAACGATCGCTGACGTAGATTGTAGTCACGTGACAGGTAAGAGCGTTTAGCGGGAATATTATATATATCTTATAAAAAAAATGTTCTATATTTTACATTGAGGTATTATACTAGAGCGGACATCGGGAACAAAATCTCTGCGTATGGCGCGTGCACACGGGTACACAGTGAAGCGAGAGGGAAGATAATGTTATTTCGTAGGTGTGACAGAGGCAGAAATAGAATGTACCGTTCAATTTGTTACAAATATTTTGTTTGCAGTGTCCCCTCTAACTCAATGAAAAAAATAAAATTATTCTTTTCATGTTTCATCAACTGGCAATCCCATTCATTTGCGTTTGAAAGAGTATCGAATCTATTTATCACTCAATATCACTACATTTTGTTGGGATAAAAGGTAGCCTATGTTAATCCAGACTATCAGCTATCTTCATGCCAAATTTCATCAAAATTGGTCCAGCGGTTTGAGCGTGAAGAGGTTACAAACACATCAACTTTTGCATTTATATATTTATCTTTAGCTATTTCATATATATAGGAAAGCAATTTTGTCGTATGTCTAAAAATGCGAATATGAGCTTTAAACTTTTAAACATCATTCAATTCGGAGAAAAATACCGCATTGAATGACCTTGTGAAAATGGAAGGTTTAATTTTAAAAAGTTATGATAAAAAATGGTATTCCTAAGTCTTCTAGTTGAGAAGTTATTAGATTTTTAAATAGTTTTTTTGGCTCTGGTGTAAAGTCGTATTTTTCGAGATAACACAAGATTGCTTTCTGCTTCGATATTTTTACGGTTATTGTGGAGTGATATGAAACAGTGAGGAAACCTGCATACCATAGCGATTCATAAGAATTTCTATGGTATGTAAGTCCGCCAACCCGCACTAGGCCAGCGTGGTGGGCTATATGGCCTAACCACTCTCAATCGTACTCTCGATTGTCGAGTAGGCCCGTGCCCTGTGGGACGTATATGGGCTGATACAGATGAAACAGTACAGAAATACTTACGGCAAGTATGCAGCTCTTCCGAGTATGGATAGTGGAATTCGCACTGACATAAGCTATTTCTACAAGTAACTCGTTCAGACATCCCTGATAGGTAGCATTCGCTTTGACGAGAACAACCTTCGAAGAGACCTGGAATTACAGCATATTATCAGCCAATGTATATTTATCCAGCCAAATAGCAGTGTAAATGGTGTGTTTCGGTTTGAAGGAGATTGTAGGTAGAGTAACTACTGGACATATTGAGACTTAACATCTTATGTCTCAGGATGGCGAGTGCAGTGTAATGCCATTGCTTTGTAATTCATGGTGTTTCGTTTTGCTGCTGTTTATGAGCGGCCGTGTTGCTTACCATCAGGCAAACGACATGTCGTCTCGATATTTTAAAAATTTAAAAAAGAAATTACATCATTCTGCGTAGTTTATTTTTTTCTTTAATTTAACTGAAATGGGGTTTGCACATCAGTGAATTTTTTTTTTTTTTTTTGGCGCGAACTCGCTGTGACGCCAGAGGTCACGATATGAACAACGTAGTGTTTGGATTAAGTTTGTTTCATTAATTGCTACAGAATTGTATTTCGTGACAAAATAATCAATTTTTTTATAATATAAAGAAAACACAAAATAACTCATAAAAAAACGTAAAACAAAACACTCAACAAGCTAAAACTTCATAAGATCGTGACCAATGTCGTCACTTGCCTTTCAAGCATTTCGATAAAATTGCGCGGCAAATATGAAATGTCATTTTTTAAGTATTTATTATACCGATTTAGAGTTGATGAATTCAAAAACATATCTTTCAGGTATATTTCTATATCAGTAAAGATTACAAAAAAAATATATATTTAAACTTATTTTGGAGTCTCGTGCATATTCCCTATTTCCGTAATCCAACAGTAGTTAAAACTCTTACCTATCATTGGCCAGCACCCTCCGTCTCTATGGTGGTAGTCGCTGACACATCTGCAAGTATGGTTGAAGCATTCGCTACCAGCACCCAGCGACTCCGTGCATTGTAGGGACACGTTGCACTGTGAACCGAAACCTGACACCACTGTAACAAAACAATTTATTAATTATCTTTCTTAATTTTGTATTTTTTGATGAATTCTTTGAGGCAAATGAATAAAACAGTCCGCCCCGTGACCATGAAAGCTGTAATGTAATCGAAATGTCGGAAAGTAAAAAATATATTTAGAAATTAAACCAAATCCGCGATAAAATCCGTAAATAATATTATAGGTTTATTAAATGTGTAACATTTTCGTAAATATAAGAAACCATCATTGAGGTAAAATGGAGCGAACAGCGTGAACTAAGTCAATGCGCGACGTGTATGTACCATCTAGCATCGTAGAATTCAGTAAAAAGAGGAGGTATCATGATTGTTTAAGAGTGACAGAGACATACATAGACAGCGGTACCTTTCTCAACTGTTAGATACTAACATGTTTTTCGCGCCTTTTTCTCTAGTAAGAAAGAAAGAAAGAAAAATGCTTTATTATCGCGCAAATAAGCCGCATACAACACAGTACAATAATTATAAAAAAGTAACAATACAGTAAATTTAACAAAAAGAGACTAAATATAAAAAATAAGGAGAAAAAAAATAACAGGTATGTATGTTGCGCAGCTCACTCGCGATAACAGGTCAACATCTCAGCATGATGCTGTGTGATAACAGAAGCAACCACACAGCGCTGGTTTTCAGATGTAACCTTAGGCGATGCGACGTACAGACGCTAAGCTAGCCCATCAACAATTACAATATTAACAAAGACATCGTAAATAGGAAGAAATAAATAGTGTAGGCAATAGTAGTTAATAAACAATCACAATAAACTATCACAAGTACTTATAATTAAAAAATAAAATAAAACAAATTACCCAATACTATACAATCAACAAAATACAATAAAATAAATATATAATTAACAAACAAATAAGATAAAAGTTCCATCTCGCCCTCACACGCCATACCGACTAGTTTGCACAATGCGCATGCGTATAACCAATTGTCGCGGCGCGTTACGCCTGAGTTTCTAGTTGGTCTGTGCGCCTGAGCGAGCATTTGCATTGCGCAATAAATGTTACGTTCAAATTAAAAGGCACTATGCAGTCGTCCGACGGCAGGAACGTGAGAGGACGCTTCTCAGATAATTAACATTATGCTACATTAAGCCCAAAGAGTGCGGCTAGGCTTCGCAAATATTTATTGTTTACTACTTGCAGCATGGCAGTACCGTAAAATAAAACAAACGTCTCGGGTAAGTGCAAATTGCTTATTTTACATATATATGACTTAAGTTAATATATATATATATATATTTTAAAAGTGAAAGTATCTTCTGGAAAACGTTTGTAAAGTGATAAAATAAAATAAAATACAAACAACAATGTTCCTAAAGCAGGATTCTAAAATTTATAGGTGAAATCAACATGGAAGAGGAGACAATTCCAATAACTTAACTATTGGTATATAGTATTATATTTTCAATTCAAAATTGGAATGTTTTGCTTGTCTATTAACAAATGTGCCAACTTCACCTCTTTAGTACATCCTAATTCAAAATTAGAACGTTTTTGTATTGCATTTTCATAAACAGGTAAGACCAAGGTACCACAGAGAGGTACCAAAGAGTAAAATTTAAATTCAAAATTGGAATGTTTTTATTTTTTAATTAATTACTTACCCGGCCAGCATTCATCAAGGTCTTCTACATAGTCCGTTCCGCACTGACAGGTTGGACCGTTGGTGCTGTTCACACACACGGAGTTCTGGATCAGGCAGTCGGAGTCCAATGCGCAGGTACCTCCGAGCACTGGAAATGTTAATCAAATCAAATTATTTGTAACGAATTGATCTTGGGGATTAAAGGAGAATGTCCATTTTACTATGAAACTTAATATCGGTGAGAAGATTTCTGTGCGTCGATGAAACCTATTTTTTGGTGAAGGGAAAATAAAAATCTTTTAAAAACTGCCCAGGATAAAAAATGACAAATCATAAAAATGCAATAATTAAGCAGGTTCGGTATCGGAATCCAAGATATTTTTTACTGATACTATGAATGGGAATTCTTTAGGACTGGATTTGTCAAGACTTTTAAATAAAACGGCTTAATTGTAAAACGTGTAATTGACCATGCGTGAGGTGCAAAAGGTAGAGTTGCTATATAAAAACTATAATATGGCAATATTTTGTAATGCAACAATATTCATGATGTTTTGTTGGTAGAGTAGGTATTAGAATGGCTACCGTATATAGCAGAAAGTTAAAAACAGGGATCTCCAGATACTGATTGATTTGATTGATTAAAATGGCAGTAAATATTTTAAAATCTATGTATTTGGATTATGAATTTCAAGCATTGCTTTGTAATTCATTATATTCGATTTGCTACTGTTCTTAAGCGGTCGTATCGCTAACCATCAGGCGAACGGCATGCTCGTCTCGCCATTCATTGCAATAAAATTTATCTTTTCCGGTTCTTCGAGTAAATCACATCGTTAAACAACTGCAAGTCTTACCTGGTGCACAATAGTCTTCGACCTGCTGGTATCCACTGTCACAGGAGCATCTTCCTTCAGAGCATATTGTGTTGGTAGACCCAGTACATTCACTTGTGGCTTGACACTCATCGCCCAGGACTGGAAAGAATCAACACAGATTAAAATGGTAGTAATGCGGAATATCATTTAAAGAACTATAACTATCACGTCATTTATCATATTCATATTTTGTTTATTTATACGCCTACTTTGTTTTCGCTCTCCATCCAAAGGTAGACTGGCAGAGAATGCCTCGGGCATTAAGTCCGCCTGTATACAATACTAGCGGTCGTGCCCGGCTCCGCCCGGGTGCATACACGTTTTAAAATGACGGTCAAAATGTTTAATTCTGACTATCAGTTAGAATATCGACCAATCGGATCACGAAAAACGAACAAAATTTCCTCGTATTTGCTAGAAATATCACTACTGCTTTCTTCCTATAGGTCATAGCGATGATATATAGCCTATAGCCTTCCTCAATAAATGGACTACCCAACACTGGAAGAATCATTCAAATCGGACCAGTAGTTCCAGAGATTATCGCGTTCAAACAAACAAACAAACAAACTCTGCAGCTTTATAATATTAATATAGATTGTATATTATGAAGTAAATAAATAAATATCAACAACGGAATTTTAGAAGTGAAATAGGTGTTGTTTCATTACAGTTTTACCTTTTATTGATTAAAAACTAGAGCTTTGATCAAAATTAGAACTCTATTGTAGTGTGTCACACTCGCAAAAATTAAAAACAAGAATTCAAAAGCTAAAACCTTACCTAAACCAGTAGTGAGACAGAGTCCATCCACGGCAGTCAGTCCTTCAGGACACGTGCATATTCCTTCACCGTTCTGGTTCCTCACACATTTGATCTCCAACTCTCCGGCCAGACAATCGCTGTCCTCCTCGCACGTCTCACCGATACCTGTGGAGGGAAAGAGACGGCTGTAGTTCATTCAGCTTCATTTTAAAGATCAGTGGTACGTGTTGATGGCAGTAGATGGCGCTGTTTTGTTTTTCGTGATGTACTTTAATCGACCACTTACATTGGAACACATTACCCGATTTCCTGTGTGTTCATATTGTCCATATAATATATAGGCAGCCTCCGTGGCGCAGTTGGTTAGACGCCGGCTGTGAAACGAGAGGCCGCGGGTTCGATCCCCGCACAGAAACTTATATTTGTATGAACCACAGGTATTTATTACCTGTCTGGGTGTTTGTGAGACCGAAAAGCCTCTCGTAGTTCCTGATACCCACGACACAAGACTCGATCTTAGTGTGGGGTCAGGACTATGTATGTGACTGTGGAAAAAAACGTAAGTTTTCTGTCCTTGAGTTGACTGTTCCGTTTGTTATCTGCCCATTACCTAATGGCTAATACCTACCCACCTGTGTAATGACTCGTCTAGCCAACAGGTGGGTGATAACTGATAACTAATCTAATAACAGATAAACATGTGACTTAATATTATTGAGCTTGCACAATGATTCATAAAAGCATAATAATATCGGAAACGCTTGTGAAAAGGAAGACAGGTGATCGTACTGACAGGCTAAAAAAAATCCTGGTACCTACCAAAAACATATTTTTTTATATCTTATTGCCATAAATAAAACTCCCTATCTTTATGAAGATTTTCCCTACTTTAAAGTACTTGTTTTCAATTTCCAGGGTGATTTAACTTTTCATAATCATCATCTCAGTCACAGGAAGTCTACTGCTGAACATAGGCCTCCCCCAAGGATCTCCACATCGACCTGTTGGAAGCGGCCTGCATCCAGCTACTTCCTGCAACTTTAGCCAGATCGTGCGTCCATATTATAGGCGGGCGTCCGACATTTTGTGTGTTGTACGTGGCCTCCACTCTAGAACTTTTCAGCCCCAACGACCATTAGTTCTACGAGCTATGTGTCCAGCCCACTGCCTCTTTAACTTGCCAATCCTATGGGCTCTGTTAGTAACCTTTGTTCTCGTACGGATCTCCTCATTTCTCATTCGATCTCGTAGGAAAATACCGAGCATAGCCCTCTCCATAGCGCGATATATCTTTTATTTCGGGAGAAATTTCAAGGATAATACACCATTACCATTTATCAGGGTGAAGGGTACCCAATCCCACGGAGTTTTGTTATTTTTAAATCTATTTTTAGATAGTTTTATTGGCGAAATATCATTAAAAGTCAACAGTCTACTAAAATAATCTTACAAAATTCAACACAAGTCTACGGCTTGGCGAAAAAATGTTTTTGTTCTTTATTTTTAAAACTTCACTGCCTCGGTGGCGTAGTTGTACTACGGTACGGTCACAAAGCTCAGGTCTCGGGTTCGAATCCCGGGTTGGGCAGTGATATTGGATTTTTCTATTCATTATCAGCCCAGAGTCAGGAATTAAGCCCGATATGGCGATAGGCTCGCCACCTATCACATCGTGGGACGGAACATACAAGGCGAAGTGTGGGTGTCCTGGCACCTCTGCCTACCCCTTCTGGGAAAAAGGCGTGACTTTATGTATGTATGTAATAAATAAATGACCGAAGGACTGAATGAATGAATGAATGAATAAATAAATATATTGATCGTAGGGTTCTCTCCTCTGTTTCCAAAACTTACCAGCAAACAGCCGGCACATGTTCCTCCCGGCGTCCCACACGGCCAGCTCCGGGACGCACTCGCAGCTCCTGAGGGACCACTGCTGCGGCGCGCCGCAGCGGGACGCCGCGCCGAATGTAAAGCAATTTGAATCTGTTACGCACGAGTCTGTGATGCGACGGGATGCTGGAAACGACATATAACCTTTAGAATTATAGAGACCTACTGGTCTACTGGCGGTAGGTCTCTCATATGTGAGAGGCCATCTGGGTAGGTACCACCGCAGTGTCTATTTCTCCCGTCAAACAGCAGTGTAAATATACTATTGTGTTTCAGATTGAAGGGCATTGTGGCTAGAGTAACTACTGGACATATTGAGACTTAACATCGTATGTCTCACGATGGCAAGCGCAGTGGAATTCTTTGTAATTCAAGGTGTTTGGTTTTGCTACTGTTCATTAGCGGTCTATCGCTTACCATCAGGCGAACGACATGCTCGTCTCGCCATTTATTGCAATAAAAAAAAGACCTAACTAAAAATCTTATTTTTTTTTTGGAAAACGTTCATTAAAAAATTGTAACATAAGAAATTTTAGTTATGGAAGATACATCGAGGAGGCCGAAGTATACATCTTTCTGTCTTTCACGCGTCAATAAGGGTCGATGGAGATATTCATTTTCATTTTTTTTTTTTGGATTACGTCATTTCAATTATAAATATACAATATAAATTGAAATAAAACTATTATTTACGGATTTTATTATCGCTTGCCATAAGGCGAATGGCATGCTCGCATCGCCATTCACAACAATAAAAAAGGTATTTTTTAGACCCAACTCGATAGTAAAGAACATCGCAATACCTTTGACACAATCTCTCATGTTCTCTTCGAAGAAGAAGTTGACTGGACAGGTGCAGATGCCATCCCGCACTTCTGCTAAGAGGCCTACACATTGCTCTGGTGTAGACGGTGATCCTAGCTCTGAAATAGAAGAAGAAAGGGGGCAAACGAGCACGCGGTTCACCTGATGGTAAGTGAACACCGCTGCCCATGGACATCTGCAACACCAAAGGGCATAGAGATGCGTTGCCGGCCTGGGAATACGCTCGTTTTTTTTCGTTTGTTACAGCATTCATTGTATCAACCCATAAATAAAAATTCTTAGGGTTTTTAATGAGTGGGGATTAATGGACTATTAATGTAACTATTGTGTGTTATTTATTTATTTGTTTTAACTTCTGTATCTGTATCAACCCATATACGTCCCACTGCAGGGCACGGGCCTACTCTACAATCGAGAGTACGATTGAGAGTAGTTAGGCCATATAGTCCACCACGCTGGCCTAGTGCGGGTTGGCGGACTTGTTTTAACTTATCAACTATATAATATATTTTTTTAATAACCTATTCTGCCCACTGCTGGGCAAAGGTCTCCACTTATTCCTATCAATTGCTGATGCCATCCAGGAGCTGCTAAATTGGTCGAGGTCGTCACGCCACCTTTTCCGAGGCCTGCCTCGTCGCCTCTTACCATCCTTAGGCAACCATTGAGTGGCGATCTTTGCCCACCTTTTTGGGTGCATCCGGGCGGCGTGGCCCGCCCAATCCCACTTTAGTTCGGTCGATTTTTGTGCAACATAAAATATAAAATATTTGCACATAAAATTAAATTAGTTAAGTCATTATTCTGTATGTATCAGTCCGAATCTAAGAGGACATAATGCAATAATTATGTTTCGCTGTTTATAATGTTTTTTCAACATTTTTAAACTAATATTGCCACTTCACATAGAAAAAGTAAAATAAATAAATAACTTACCAGCCAAACAACTGCTCCCATCGGTACTAGCGTAATATCCCACAGGACATATACAAATCCCGTTTGAACACTGGAACGGCGAGGGACAGGGATAGTCAGCTGAACAGACGACCCCATGTTGTCTCGTCTTTGTTGGCAATATTGTTCTTTGTACCGGCTCTTCGTATTGTGTTGTGTATTGGACTGAAAGAAGAAGTATATTTAGGTTTATCATTTTGGAGAACGCTTATGTTCTTTTTTTTTTTTATTGCAATGAATGGCGAGACGAGCGTGCCGTTCGCCTGATGGTAAGCGATACGACCGCTCATAAACAGTAGCAAAACCAAACACCTTGGATTACAAAGCAATTATTGGCAATCCACTGCGCTCGCCATCCTGAGACATAAGATGTTAAGTCTCAATATGTCCAGTAGTTACTCTGGCTACAATGCCCTTCAATCCGAAACACAACAGTATATTTAGGTATATTTCATTTTACGGGATACCTAGTATCAATTGTCAGTCAGTTATGTTGCCTATTACCAATCACCAATTTTAAGTAGTTATTTAAAATGGTGACTGAAATTATTCAACACATTAGTGTGAACAAATCGCATTATCAGACTTTTTTTTTTTGTGGTCTTGAGCCCACTCTGCCCCCCTTGACTAGTAAGTCAGTCTTTTTTCTATTTAAATATTAATTGTATACTAAAGATTTCTAGATGTCGCTGGTGGTTCTGAGTGAACATCATTTTTATCGATATCTTACACTAGGATAAGAGTGTTTGGGTTTAACATTTTTTTCATTGCAGGACATGTCTGTATTTTAAATTCTTCTTTAATTTCTGTGTTTTAAACTAAAATAGTTAGGTAATAGACCAGTGCCAATAATTTTTTAAATAAAAAAGGATTAAACCCATTGAAAAAGAAAGGAAAGAGGGGAATAAAAAAGGAAGGAAAATAATTTACGGGTCAGCTGAGGTCGGGAAGTGGAACGGGGGAGTTTTAAGGGTAAAAAACAGTTTAATTGATTTCTGCCAAAACTACAAGACCTAAGGAAAAAAGTTAAATGGCGAGAGTGTAGGTAAAAAAAATATCTAATAATTTTGTAGTTAAAAATTTTTCACATAATTCGTGCAGGATAATCTTCGATCAAATATACACTAGATTATAAGTAACGGCCTAAAAAGGGCAAGAGAAATAACAGCACAAATAAGCGTGTGCTCTTATTTGATTTTAGTATGGTTCAAAACATAATAAATCTTTATAAGGTAAGCTAAGGTTTATTGTCACCTGAAGTTGATTATAATTTAAGACTTTTTGCTACATCTCGTAGTTCGAAATTCAAATGTATGTAAGTATAAGCAACCTCGGCCACTTTTGGCGCGTGATTTTGTTCCGGACCCTGTGTCTAGTATATATTTGATCGAAGAGAATAATATTAAGATGTTACTTACACGCAGTTCTGTCTATACATCTCAATGATGTGATATTGCAAGCTGCATTAGGAAATTGACAGTCTTGGTCCAACACGCAGCCATCTCCGACAGCTGAAAATAACAACATATACATTAAGTTCGCTTCTTTTATTAATAATAACTAAGTTTCCTTTTATTATTACTAAGGCTCAGTTGCACAAACTAACTTTGCCAATACCTTTGATCTTGAAAATGTAAATCCCATACATTGGCAATGTCAAATACGTCTCAAATGTATTTTTATTATACAATTACATGATTACTATTCCCCATTAATAAGTATATAAGGCTATGCTCGGTGTTTCCCTGAAGGATAGAATCAGGAATGAGGTTATCCGACAAAGAACCAAGGTGACCGACATAGCCCAGCGGATCAGCAAGTTGAAGTGGCAGTGGGCTGGTCACATTTGTCGGAGAACCGACAACCGTTGGGGTAGACGTGTTCTCGAGTGGAGACCGCGCCTCGGCAAGCGTAGTGTAGGACGCCCTCCAACGAGGTGGAGTGATGATATCCGAAGGATGGCTGGTAGCGGTTGGAGACGTTGGGCTGAAGATCGAGCCCAGTGGCGTGCCATAGGAGAGACCTATGTCCAGCAGCGGACGCGAATAGGCTGATGATGATGATGATGATGATGAAGTATATTAACTACTTTTTAACCTAACAGAAAAATTAAATGGTTTTATCAGTTTGTGTACAATGACTTTGTCAGTTAGCTGTTATTGGCACTTCGCCGTCAATACATGATTTTTAATTGCAGGATGAACTTACCCTGTCCAATTTTCCTGCACTCTCCCCTCTGCCTCAGATAGTACCCGGGCGCGCAGTCGCAAGTCCCATTGCAGACCAGGCTGTAAGGGTTTCTCAGGACGCTCATACATTCCTCATCTCTTGAACAAGGCTCTCCATAGTCCACGGAGTTCCAGCAGCGACCCAGGAAGTAGTGGAACCCTGGCTGGCAGAAGCATTGGCCGGCTGGAAGAAGAAGTAGATTAATTATTATTTATTAAAACGAAATGAAATAAATAATAAATAACACCCAACAGTCACATACATAGTCCTGACCCCACACTAAGATCGAGTCTTGTGTCGTGTATCAGGAACAACGAGAGACTTTTCGGTCAAACAAACACCCAGACCCGGAAGAAATATTTGTGGGCCGCACAAACATTTCTCTCGGTGCGGAGATCGAACCCGCGACCTCTCGTTTCACAGCCGGCATCTAACCAACTGCGCCACGGACGCTGACAAAATAATAATGGATGGATGGAAAGAACACAAAACCACAGAATACAAACAGAAGTCAAGCTCCATACAAAGCGCGCTAAACCAACGCACACATACACAGCGTTCACCGACACGATATTTGAGACCAGTCGAAACCACTGCGAGCGCGGGTTTCACTCGCTTTGGACACGCATCTTGTGATATTTTTGTGCAAAGATGAAGCAAATGAATAAAAGTTATTACACTTGTATATAAAACTTCAGATTATAATCATTGAATACAAATTTCTTCGAAAAAAGAACAATATTATACCAAAACTATAAAAAAAATATGATTATTATATTAGATTATGACATACACATTCTCAACGACTGTATTACAATTTATTCATTTTGTCATTATTTTTTTTGTATTGTATTTTAACAATCAATCAAACGATGCGAGTGCTATTACCACGATCCTTGTTTTTGTATAAGCCAGAGTTAACAGCCCTGGCGCGAACGCCGCGCGTAGTGTGAGTGTGGCAACAAAAGTGAAGTACATACACAAGCTTGACTTCTGTTAGTATTCTGTGACAAAACATTCAATTCAATTGTTAAAATTGGTTTCAAAACTATCTATGAATTATCCGTAAGAATTTGTAAATTCTTTTCATGAATGTACTTTTCTTCTGTAGGGTTTATATTAGACTTGCAACGAATATTCGGTTACTATTCGGTATTCCGTCTATTCGGCTGCTTTTATTATATTCGGCCGAATACCGATTATCTACATATTATTCGGCCGAATAACGAACTTAAGTAATATATTTTGTCATAGAGAAATAATTGGTAAGTAGTCATTAGTGCATAACATAGGTACATAATCATCTTCTGAATTGGAAAAATTGAGGATTCTATGTATTTGAATTATTGTGGTAATCAAAATTTGGAAGGCTAAGGTTCTTATTTATTTTATAATCAGTTATTGAGTAGTCATTGGTACATAATTTAATCATTTTTTGTATTAAACAAGTTAAGAATTTTTCTATGCATTTGAATTATTTTCATAATCAACATTTAGAAGGGGAAGGTTATGGTGCAGAAAGACTAACTTTTTATTTGTTAAATTTCACACTATCACACTTACAAACAGATCAAAACTAAGAGAGCACAATAAACTGTATATAACGTAATACGATATCCACGAAATGAACTTGTCGAAAATGCAATGCGTTAGCAATATACTGCGCAGAGCAACAGCGGGCGCGCGGGCGATGAGTACATCAGAACAAAACAAAGGAGCGCGAAACAATCACGTATGTACAAGTTTTTGGCGCTAAAATCCAGCCGAATACTTTTGCCTAATATTCGGCTATTCGGTCAGGGGTCTCGCCGAATATTCGGTATTCGGTATACTGCCGAATATACTATTCGTTGCAAGTCTAGTTTATATAATCTGGTAGAGTTTTAGCAAGTTTCGGTTTAAAAAAGTATAATGTTAAATAAAGATGTTGACTTAATTGAGGTATAACGACCTTATCGGCCTTACCGGTATGCTTAAAGGCCAGCGCAAACCGGGACGGAATGGCAAAGGATCTAATTTTTTACCAAAGGGTATTAAAACTTATCTTGTGGGTAAACGACGAAACGAAACATGTGAGTGTAAAACGACATTCCGTTGTTTTATGTCTTCTGATACCATGGCATACATTCCTTTGCTTTGCCGTGCCCGTTTGGTCTAGCACTAAATCTTAACACTATATGAAAGAAATGTTGAATTGTCTCAAGCAAAATCTAGTAAAATAGGATATTTACCTTCAGTACTATTCCTTCTGCATTGAAACGAAGTCACTAGTCTTGAACACTGATGATCCTCGAAACAGGGTGATGTGTGGTACGGCGCCACTGAAAAATACAATTTAAAATGTTATTTCATACTACCAAGTAACCCAAAGTTGTAAAAAATATTGGTTTATTTTTAAGCAAGGGGACATCTATTGATTTAAAAGCGAAGGATAGGACCTTCAGTACATTTGGAGTTGTGAAGAGATGGCCGTGAAAATGGCGTTAAAATGAACATTAAATTAAGATAACACACCTTTAAAATTAAAGTAACCTAATCCAAAAAAATAGATTTTAGCTTTTAATCATATATTGGCTCAAAATGACTACTTCCATTGACCCTTAGAGAAGGACCTATTGACGCGTGAAAGACAGAAAGATATACTTCGTTCTTCTCGATGTATCTTGCATAAGTACAAAATTTCTTATGTTACAAATCTTTAAAGAACGTTTACTAAATATATAATAAGATTTCTTAGATAGGTCTCTCTATTCTGAAAGTGCGATAAATACATTTCGTCTAAACGGTAATAAAATTGTTATATAACTCCATTGCTCCATTAGAGAAAATATCTACATTTTTATAGACGCCAAAGTATGACAGCGCTCCCTCTAGGTCTTCGATCAAATATTCACTAGATACACAGTTCCCTGTAAAAGTTCTGTTAAAAAGTGGCACCGATGCATGACATTAAAAAGAGTAAACAAAAAGATCACATATTCCAAATATATTAACACAAATTCCACCTTATTTCTGAAGCTTAAAGTAGCTTTTCACATAATATTGTCTAAAGTTATGCGACGTTTTAGAAGCAACGGTCGGTGCGTGACTGAAGGCGAAAGAGTGCTTAAAGCACTCTTTTTTGGTGCCCTTTTCTAAGCGCTCATGTTGTATCTAGTGTATATTTGATCGAAGCTCTAGGTAAATACCTTAGGTATATACACAACACATAGATTTCTCTCGGTATTTTTACCTATTAAAATTTTTCAATGGGTACAATCTTTATCTGTTAATGACTGTGATTAACATTGGATAATTTTGTAAAATATGCCAAATCTTATCACCCAGGTGGTGGATTACAATTGATAAGGGGTCATCGAGTTGATACCAACACTTAAAAAATAAACGTTCGGACAATGTCAAAACGAAAATAATATATATGGAATGCCAAACATTGCTTTGTAATTCAAGATGTTGTTTGGTTTTGCTACTGTTTATGAGCGGTCGTATCGCTTACCATCAGGCGAACGGCATGCTCGTCTCGCCATTCATATCGCATTCCATGATTCTAAGTGCGTGGTGGCCTGTTGGTAAACGGACCAGACGCGGCTACCAATATGTTCACGGTGGTCATGGGTTGAAATCCCAGGGCACACCTCTAACTTTTCGGAGTCATGTGTGTATTGATAGTCAATCACCACGCACTATAACGGTGAACGAAAACATCGTGAGGAAACCTGCATACCATAGCGGTTTATAAGAATTTCTATGGTATGTAAGTCCGCCAAGCCGCACTAGGCCAGCGTGGTGGACTATATGGCCTAAACACTCTCAATCGTGCTGTCGATTGTAGAGTAGGCCCATGCCCTGCAGTGGGACGTATATGGGCTGAGACAGAAACAGACAGATTCCAATTTCCTGTATTAGCCCATACATCCACTGCAGGACACAGGCCTCCTCGACAGTCGAAATACCATTGATTATTAGAACTTACCATCAGCACAAAGTGTTCCTCCCAGTACAGATTGCTGTCCAGGTCTGCAAACGCAGTTGCCATCACTGCAGAAGCTACCAGCGAGGCTGGAGCAGTCAGTATCTTGAGAACACGACCATAATCCTAATGCTGTGTGAGATAGAAGGATACAGCCTGAAACATAAAATATATTTACTGGTGTTAGGTCTGACATGTGAGAGGCCGCCTGGGTAGGTACCACCGCAATGTCTATTTCTCCCGCCAAACACCAGTGTAAAGGTACTGTTGTGGTTCGGATTGAAGGACATTGTAGCAACAGTAACTACTACTGACTGTTAATAAATAGAAAATCCGACCCGGGATTCGAACCCGAGACCTCAGACATCAAACCTATACTTAAAACAAAGATATTTAATTAATTATAACAAAATTTAAAGTTAGTTACTATTCAAATAAGTTTTTTTACTCCGAACAAAATTAACTTGAAAATAAAACTGGTTCTACGAGTAATGAATAAAGTAGCAATATTTAAATTTTAAGACAATTAATTTCAATTGTTTCGACTCTGCTTTAGTTCAAATATTATACCAGGTATATCAAGACAAGTAGTTTAAGTGACTACAAACACAATGCAACAGAAAATGTTTTTGTTGCGATTTTTTTTGTCGTATTTGGGTGGTAAATACATTTTTTCCTAAAATAATAGTGTATACCCTTTTATTTATAAAGACTCTAAGGTATACAAGAGTTTAAATTATTAGTTTAGCAAAAACTATGGATTTACCACCCAAAAATGACGATATTTAAAAAACGATAAAAAAAATTGTTGCGTTTATTAGCAAAATTTTTAGTAGCATTGTGTCTGAAGTCGCTTAAACTACCACCCGGCTTCGTTTTCGGTAGCAGTCTTGATATACCCTGTATTATTTCAAATTGCAAGAATTTAAACACTATTTTGCAATATATATGACTTTGTATAGTTATGTCTCGGTGGCGTAGTTGTACTACGCTACAATTTGACGCTGAATTCTCGGGTTCGAATCCCAGGTCGGGAATAGTGATATTGGATTTTTTAATTTATTACAGCGGAGTCAGAAATTTGTGCCTGATAAGTTTGCCACCTATCACATCGTGGGACGGAACACACAATAAAAAATGTGATATTAAATGAAATGTATTTATTGGTCAAATAGGCAATTGAAGAGCTCTTATGACCAGTCAATACACATTACAGTACATTTGCACTGCTGTTCGGAGGGAGAAATAGACATTGCGACTAACTTTGGGTATAGTTGTCAACTTTGCCTAACCATGGATATAATGGGCATAAACATATACAGGGTATATCAAGACTGCTACCGAAAACGAAGCCGGGTGGTAGTTTAAGCAAGGTCAGACACAATGCAACAGAAAATGTTGGAAAAAAAGCGTCAATTTTTATTTCGTTACTTTTTTTCTATGTTCATATTTGGGTGGTAAATCTTTTTTTTTTTCCCTAAAATAATAGTGTATACCCTTTTATTTATAAAAACTCTAGATTAAAAAGAGTTTAAATTATTATTTTAACAAAAACTATGGATTTACCACCCAAAAATGATGATATTTAAAAAATCATAAAAAAACATTTACTGGTGGTAGGTCTCTCATATGTGAGAGGCCACCTGGGTGGGTACCACCGCAGTGTCTATTTCTCCCGTCAAACAGCAGTCTAAACGCAATGTTGTGTTTCGGGTTGAAGGGCATTGTAGCCAGAGTAACTACTGGACATATTGAGACTTAACATCTTATGTCTCAGGATGGCGAGCGCAGTGGAATGCCAAGCATTGCTTTGTAATTTGAGGTGTTGTTTGGTTTTGCTACAGTTCATGAGCGGTCGTATCGCTTACCATCAGGCGAAGGGCATGCTCATCTCGCCATTCATAGCAATAAAATAAAAAAAAATTGGGCCGTTTGCGTAGCATTCTTGATATACCCGGTATGTAACAGCTAATGATTAATTATAGATTTTCCGTGCCCTAGCAATAATTATTATCTATTCGTCAAAGCAATGAAAATTGCTATTAAAAGTCACACGAGGAAAACATTCTTGTCGATATAAAAACATATTACGTATTTTGACAGCCTCCGTGGCGCAGTTGGTTAGACGCTGCCTGTGAAACGAGAGGCCGCGGGTTCGATCCCCGCACCGAGAGAAATGTTTGTGTGGCCCACAAATATTTCTTCCGGGTCTGGGTGTTTGTGAGACCGAAAAGTCTCTCGTAGTTCCTGATACCCACGACACAAGACTCGATCTTAGTGTGGGGTCAGGACTATGTATGTGACTGTTGGGTGTTATTTATTATTTTTTATTTATTACGTATTTTGTATCTGTATCAGTCTATATACGTCCCACTGCAGGGCACGGGCCTACTCTACAATGGAGAGTACGGTTGAGAGTGGTTAGTACAGTCCACCACTGGTGGTAGGTCTCTCATATGTGAGAATAAACATTTTTCTCCGTCCGGGGATCGAACCCACGGCTTCTCGCTTCACAGGCGGCGTCTAACTGCGCGATAACAACTGTCTATTGACTCGGAAAAGTCAAGTACGTGCACTGGGATATGAACCCCAGACTCGGCAATTGTGAGGTCCGCTACCAACAAGCTATCATCAATAAATAAACACACCATATATTAGTATTATATACTTCGATCAAATATATACTAGATACAGGGCCCGGAACAAAATCACGCGCCAAAAGTGGCCGAGGTTGCTTATACTTATACATTTGAATTTCGAACTACGAGATGTAGCAAAACGTCTCAAATTATAATCAACTTCAGGTAACAATAAAACTTTTTCCTATAAATTAAGATTTCTTATGTTTTGGACCATACTAAAATCAAATAAGAGCACACGCTTATTTGTGCTCTTATTTCTCTTGCCGTTTTTTAGGCCGTTACTTATAATCTAGTGTATATTTGATCGGTAGGGGTCGACCTCACCGAACATACACCATCCAAATCGGTGATACCCTCAACAAGGGTCAGGTCAAAAGTACCCTGAACCGACAAGAATGCATGAAGACGTTGATGAAAGTGGATGAAGCGAAAGTAGTATGTCAGGAACAAAGTGGCGGTCTATAGTCTCTGCCTACCCCTATGGGATATAGGCGTGAAAATTATGTATGTATATATGTATTTGATCGAAGGCTCTCCTCGGTAAATAAATACACCCAACAGTCACACACACTAAGATCGAGTCTTGTATGTGATAAACACTTCAAGGAAATATTTACGTAGTGCTAATTTACTATGTATACAAGTATACCGGGTATCTCAAGACTGCTACCGAAAACGAAGCCGGGTGGTAGTTTTAGTGACTACAAACACAATGTAACAAAAAATTTCGCAAAGAAACGCGACAATTATTTTTTATGATTTTTTAAATATCGTCATTTTTGGGTGGTAAATCCATAGTTTTTGCAAAAATAATAATTTAAACACTTTTATACCCTAGATTATTTATAAATAAAAGGGTAAACACTATTATTTTAGGAAAAAATGTATTCACCACCCAAATATGGTCATAGGAAAAAAATAACAAAAAAAAAAATGTCACTTTTTTTTGCAACTTTTTCTATTGCATTGTGTCTGAAGTCGCTTAAACTACCACCCGGCTTCGTTTTCGGTAGCAGTCTTGATATACCCTGTATGTATAACAATTTGTTTACCGTCGCAATTTTCACTATATCATTATGACAAACAGGATATGATTCTGTTAAAAATTACTCAATAATATGCTGCCCAGCACTTTAAAAGTTGAGTTACAAATTCAGTATACTTTGACCGTGTAATTGTACTACGGTAACAGAGCTGAGGTCTCGGGTTCGAATCCCGGGTCGGGCAGTGATATTAGGATATATACAGAGTCAGGAATTAGTGCCAGATATGACGATAGGCTTGCCTCTATCGTATGACGGAACATACAAGGCGAAATGTGCGTAGCATTTCTGCCTACCCAATCTAGTAAAATGGCGTGAGTGTGTATGTAAATTGACGGAAATGTACGTAAACTATATACAATTAAATTATAATGCACTTACCTAATATAATAATATTTGGAATCATGATACGTCCGGCAGTCCGACACTCAACACAAAAAGAAACGAAAAACACATTATCACAGTGATTATTTTAAATAATGATAATGCCTAAATTATTTACCATAGATATCATAAATTATTAGATTTGTCAATTGTTACACCTCTTTTGACAATTGCTACGATTCGATAAACGATATGAGACGAGAAGTCGATACGATGCAAAGAAACGAATGTTTTGAGCTGTTTCGAGTCTTGTCGCTCTCTGAGTCATCAAGGCTATTCGCACAGGCGTCAAAAAGCGTCGGCTTTGACGATTTTTTTACCGTTCCCAAAAGGAGAAATGTCCATTTTACTATGTTGCCGTCCTCAAGCTAAAATGCCGTTAAGTACTAAAACCACTTTTTGAGTTACGCACGAAAAAGCGATTTTTTTTTTAAATGTGCTACTTAATAACAAGAGGTCTTTAAGACCTTGGAGTACTGAATAATAGATCGCAGGAGACACTTTCAAATAGCGAAACTTACAATTTAGAACTGTAATATCGCTTTTTTGTGCATAACTCAAAAACTGGTTTTATTTATTTATTTGTTTTAGAACTTAACGGCATTTTAGCTTTAGGACGGCAGTGTTAAACTTAGTATCGGTGCGAAGATTGTTGTGCTATGATGAAACCTACTTTTTTGTGTAGGTAAAAATATATATTTTCAATAAATATAAACATGATTAAGACTCAGGCCCGGAGTTCTTGGAAAAACGAACGTGAAGTCTAATAAAAAAATTGTATGGGCTCTGTGACCCAAATGTAAAATTTGATGATAATTACTTTATTTTATCAAAATCTGTCGTCCGGAATAAAAAAGTTTAAGGACAAACCATAAATTGTTATAATTAAAGCAATATCAGTTTTTTTTTTATATAATGGCCCGGCATAATGGCGGCATTGCACTTGATGGTAAGCGCAGATGCCGCCCAGGCAGAGTATCCATTGGCATCGGACGGCAGTTCCATGCCAATGGAAACAATTATGCCGGCCTGCTAAGGTGCCTCTTCACACTACGGCGGAAGGACCCAGGATTGTAGGAAGGAGGGAACACGTGAGATGGCAAACAATTCCACAGACTGACGGTGCGGCACAAAAAAAAATTGTAGAACCGTTTGGTTCGCGCCGGGATGGTTTGGACCGACAATCTATGGCTTCGCAAGCCAGCCCGCGTGATGATCAGTATCGGGATCACTTACATTTTTTACCGATACTATGAATGGGCGTTCTCCTTTATGTTCATATGAATTGAAAGTTTAATTTCCATCGCTCAATGTCGAAAATCCGACAGAGTTCGATAAAAAAGCGTCGCGTTTTAAAATCGCCTTCGTGTGAAGTATTTTTTTTATTACTATGAATAGCGAGGCGAGCATCGCACTAGGCCAGCGTGGTGGACTATATGGCCTAACCACTCTCAATTGTACTGTCGATTGTAGAGTAGGCCCGTGCCCTGCAGTGGGACATATATGGGCTGATACAGAACAGAGGCGAGCATGCCATTCGCCTGATGGTAAGCGATACGACTACTCATGAACAGTAGCAAAACCAAAGCACACCTTGAATTACAAAATAATGCTTGGCACTCCACTGCGCTCGCCATCCTGAGACATAAGATGTTAAGTCTCAATATGTCCAATAATTACTCTGGCTACAATTTCCTTCAATCCGAAACACATAAGTGCATTAACTATGCTGTTTGGCGGTAGAAATAGACATTGCGGTGTTACCTACTCAGATGGCTTCTCACATAAGATAGACTCACCACCAGTAAATAATCAACTAATAGATTTACATTTGATCCATTGCAACGTTTTTTTTAACGCGCGTAGAAATAGCACCCGTGCGAATGACGCCTTAATGTCAATTAATTCATTACTTAAAGATCGAATACGGTTTTTGGCGCGAATGCGTGATTTTCATGATATTATCAAAATATTATTAATTTTCTCTTTTCACAAGTTATTATCTGTATCAGCCCATATACGTCCCACTGCAGGGCACGGGCCTACTCTACAATCGAGAGTACGATTGAGAGTGGTTAGGCCATATAGACCACCACGCTGGCCTAGTGCGGGTTGGCGGACTTACGTACCAAAGAAATTATAATACAAGTTATTATATTGGACATTATTACATTATCTAATACATAAACTTACGCCTTTTTCCCAGAAGGGGTAGGCAGAGGTGCCTGGACACCCACATTTCGCCTCGTAGTTTCCATCCCACGATGTGATAGGTGGGGAGCCTATCGCCATATCGGGAACAAATTCCTGACTCCGGACTGATAATGAATAGAAAAACCCAATATCACTGCCCGACTCGGGATTCAAACCCGAGACCTCAGCTTTGCAAGCGTACTGTAGTACAACTACGCCACCGAGGCAGTATTGGACATTATTAATGGCAATTATTGCTATTTCAAATTAATATCCACTTTGTTATTTATGAAGCCTTAGCATCACTACATAGTATAAAACAAAGTAGCTTTCTCTGTCCCTATGTCCCTTTGTATGCTTAAATGTTTCAAACTACGCAACGGATTTTGATGCGGTTTTTTTAATAGATAGAGTGAGTCAAGAGGAAGGTTTATATGTATAATACGCACATATTATTGTACAGAAATCAATTTGTACCCGGGCGAAGCTGGGCCGGGCTGTTAGTGCTCTATATTTCTGCTATTGCTAATTGCCATAGAATTTGTAAACAAAAAACTAACCATGTATTATGACCATAGTCACATCTAAAATAACACACAAAATTGTGCAGTTTCATCTTCGATCAAATATACACTAGATACACAGTTCCCTGTAAAAGTTCTGTTAAAAAGTGGCACCGATGCATGACATGAAAAAGAGTAAACAAAAAGATCACATATTCTAAATATATTAACACAAATTCCACCTTATTCCTGGAGCTTAAAGTAGCTTTTCAAATAATATTGTCTAAAGTTTTACGACGTTTTAGATGCAACGGTCGGTGCGTGACTGAAGGCGAAAGAGTGCTTAAGCACTCTTTTTTGGTGCCATTTTCTAAGCGCTCATGTTGTATCTAGTGTATATTTGATCGAAGAGTTTCATCTTTAAATAGGTTCGTAAAAAAACTCACTCCTTCATAGATTACACGAGATCGTATAAAAATATATATTAGCCGATCGGCTTTGTAAATCACAATCGCAAATCGCAAAATTTAGCTTATTTATATAACTTGTGAAATGTTATCGTCGACTTTAGTTGCTATTTGCGATTGCTATTGCTAATTATTGCAACACTATTGGGAATTTAAATACTATTAGATGACGAGTATAAATGCTTGCGTTTATTACAAAATATACATTGTATATCAAGACTGCTACCGAAAACGAAGCCGGGTGGTAATTTTAATTTAAACTCTTTTATACCTTCGAGTCTTTATAAATAAAAGAGTATACACTATTATTTAAGGAAAAAAATGTATTTACCACCCAAATAGCATAGGAAAGAAATAACAAAATAAAAAATCTTCGCTTTTATTGCAACATTTTCTGTTGCATTGTGTCTGAAGTCGCTTAAACTATCACCCGGCTTCGTTTTCGGTAGCAGTCTTGATATACCCGGTATACTCAGCGTTATAAAGTAAGTAATATATAAGAAATTCTGAATCAGACCATATACATACGTCCCACTGCAGGGCACGGGCCTCCTCTACAATCGAGTATACGATTGAGAGTAGTTAGGCCATATAGTCCACCACGCTGGCCTAATGCGGGTTGGCGGACTTTACATACCATAGAAATCGCTAAGGAATGCAGGTTTCCTCACTATGTTTTCCTTCACTGTTATATATGTGAGTAAATGCATGCTAAAAAAAGATAAAAATTACGACCCATTTGCGTCATAATGACAAAGTTTTCCACTGTGGCTATGTGAGCGTATTTGGCGTCGGATATGTTAATAAAGCTATGGCTGTATGGGAATTTGGATTTCTTTTCGGATTAACAGATTGTTTCAGTGGCAGATAGATGGTCCGGCAAAACCATGGTCCGCGCGTTGTGGATGTTCATGTGCAGTGATCACTTACCATCAGGTGACAAGTTTGCTCGTTCGCAAGACCACCCACTAGCACTAGGCCAGCGTGGTGGACATGGCCTAACCACTCTCAATCGTACTGTCGATTGTAGCGTAGGCCCGTGCCCTGCAGTACGACGTATATGGGCTGATACAGAAAGACCTATTGGGAAACTAACCTCTTTTGTGTATTTTTTTTTTAACTTTCTTAGTTCTGTCTTTTATTAAAGCGTGTATTTTATGTTTTTTAAAATATTATTTAATAGTTTTGACTAAAAACATTTATCTACGGCTATCTTATCAAAGGAACATAGCTGCGCATAAATTACCCAATTATAATTATGTACAAAAAAAAACCTGATGGTTCTGGATAAAGTAATGTCACAGACTTTTTAAATTATTGTATTGTCATCGGTCCTCGACAAATCTACAAAGTTTGAATGAAAGACCGTTTAAAATGGGTCAAAATCGTGCCCAAAGGAGTCGATTACAAACATACAAACATACAAGTTAATATAACGTGGTAATTAAAGTGGGTCAAAATCGCGTCTTAAGGAGTCGGTTACAAACATACAAACAAACATACAAACTAACATACAAACAAACATACAAGTGAAGCTAATATAAAACGTGTAAAAATCCACAACTTTGCGATATTCGTAAAGATAAGATCAGCAGTATAATTTTTCCACATCGTATGCATGTTTATTAAATCCAAGCACCTGTTTTTGTCAATCAGGTTTTTAAATCTTATCTTTTTTATTTCATCCATATTTATATTAAAAATATAGTAAAGTTTGTTTTTTCTTTTATGTACCTATCTATTACTGTTTTCTAGTTCTCTCATTTCATTTCTATTTCTAGTTCTCTCATGTGTGAGTGCCTCTCTATTTCTTCCGCCAAACAGCAGTGTATATGCACAATGTTCCGGTTTGAAGGATATTGTAGCCAGAGTAACTACTGGACATATTGAGACTTAACATCTTACGTCTCAGGATGGCGAGCGCCGTGGAATGCCAAGCATTCTTTGTAAATCATAGTGTTTGGTTTTGCTACTGTTCATGAGCGGTCGTATCGCTTACCATCAGGCGAACGGCATGCTCGTCTCGCCATGAATTAATAAAAGTTTGATTTATCTTTAATATCTTAATTTTGCCTAGAATTGGATTATTGAAAACTCACTTCTTTTTACCCCAAGTCGGTTAATTAGCCATTTCTAAACGTTAATAGTTCTATACTATATAGTGATAATATGCAGGTGTTCCGATTAGAGGCGATTTGTTGATAAGCTATCATATAGTTTCATAGCATCGCTATTCTCACGATGTTATGCGTAATAATTCGCTTAGAAACCATTGATTTAGAAACTAAAGATATTAGAGTATCACTACATAGTATAAAACAAAGTCGCTTTCTCTATCCCTATGTGCCTTTGTATGCTTAAATCTTTAAAACTACGCAACGGATTTAGATGCCGTTTCTTTTTGATTCAAGAGGAAGGTTTATATGTATAATACGTACATATTATTGTACAGAAATCTATTTGTACCCGGGCGAAGCTGGGAAGGGCCGCTTGTTTATAATATAGAGGGAGCGCTGTCATACATTCGCGTCTTAAAAAACGTAGATAATTTCTTGTTCGTAATGTTGGAAATTATCTCTATAATCTGTACTTGTATCAGCCCAGTTACGTCCCACTGCAGGGCACGGGCCTCCTCTACAATCGAGAGTACGATTGAGAGTGGTTAGTACAGTCCACCACGCTGGCCTAGTGCAGGCGGACTTTACATACCATAGAAATTTTACAAACTTCCTCACGATGTTTTCCTTCATGGTTATAGTGCGTGGTGGTTGACTAAATGACTCCAAAAAGTCAGTGCCTGGTGATTAACTATATACAGACATGACTCCGAAAAATCACAAATATGCCCTGGGATTCGAACCAAAGACCGCAATCTCGCCATCACCAATTTAAAAAAGTTCAAAATGTATAATTTTTGGAATGTGTCCACGAATATAATATAGTTATACAAAAAAATAAAATTAACAGTAAATATATTTATTTTGCTAATGATTCACAACACGAGAATAGCAAAAACTAATTTTGCATTTACAACCGGTTTTAAGCAGTGTTGCTAGTTTAATTTAGTACGTAAATAATATTTTACTTATTATTTCATTTTCCGGGAATTATTATAATCAACAATAATAATAATATCGCACCTTTACAATTAAACTGACCTTATCCAAAAAATAGAATTTGGCTTTTAATCATATATTGGCTCAAAATGACTATCTCCATCGACCCTTAAAGAAGGACCTATTGACGCGTGAAAGACAGAAAGATATACTTCGTTCTTCTCGATGTATCTTGCATAAGTACAAAATTTCTTATATTACAATAACAAATCTTTAAAGAACATTTTCCAAAAAATAAGATTTTTTAGTTAGGTCTCTTTAAAGGCAATATTAAGATTCAAAATTAATAAAATAAAATGCTTGGTGGCCTGTTGGTAACGGAGATGCAAATGCTGACATGTTCACAGTAGTCGCGGGTTCAAATCCCAGGACGCACTTCTGAAATGTTAGTAGTCGTGTGTATATTATTTATTAGTGTTATAAAACGCACTGTAACGGTGAAGGAAAACATCGTGAGGGACCATGCATATTATGTAGAACTTTACAAGATTTTTTATAAAATGTGAAGTCCGCTAGCACTAGGCCAGCGTATTGGACCATATGGCCTAACCCCTCTCAATCGTACTCCTGATTGTAGAAGAGGCCCGTGCCCTGCAGTGGGACGTATATGGGCTGATACAGATACAGAGAATTCACAAAATGATTTCACAATAATGATTCCTGACAACATTTTAAAATTAATTTTGTATGCACTAAGGCTACTATATCGTGTAAAACGAGTTTACGAATCCTGATTACGTCATCCGTGCAGCCATATAAACAAACAAACTGAGACACCGCTCTTTAATAACTCGTAATTCCAGTTTTGTAAAACGTGACTGCTACCTGATTTATGTAGGTATAAATTGAATTTAACACTAATTTCAACTATAAAATGTCTATTGATTGACATTACGCCCAGAGAAACAAAAAACAACTCTTTCGTGTAGTACATAACATTTATATACTCGTAGTAGAAGTATATAGTCATAAATCATAATTCAATACGAAGTTTTCTGAATCTGAAAATATCATATTTTTGTTGTATAACGCCATCTAGCGGAATTTAGAGGGACTATGACAATAAAATGCAAGCTTGCTGTCAAAGTACCATTTTAATTGTATCATTTTTCAATAGATGTCGCGTTAAAACTATCGAATTATTGCATAAATCCATTGTTGAATTTACAACATATTGATCAAGGTATTTATAATTATTCTTTGGTCCTTTTTTGTCTGAAATATAAATATTAAGGATGTCAAAAGGAAATTAACAATCTTTCTCATTTTAACGACTAGTAGCGCCATCTATTTTTTATGTGAAAACCACAACAACAGTCAGTTGACAATGAGACGAAATAGTACATCACTGTGGCAATAGATGTCGTAGTGTGCAAAATTAATTAAATTTATATTTTGGTATAAAAATATTTTAATTTTTTTTACCCATGAGAAATTAACAGGAAACATTTTCCTCTTTAAAAAATTCCTCCATTAGTTTACTAAATTTACTTTTTATACCTTTCAAATTACCTATTGTTCCTGATTTTTAATGTCCAACAAAGAAATATATATATTTTTTTCTAAAAGGATAATTATGTATAATGAAATAAATTCAAATTAATTTATTTGATTAACAATTTCGACCTCTCACTCACCCGGTTCCGTGGTGTAGTGGTTATCACATCTGCTTTACACGCAGAAGGCCGCCAGTTCGATCCTGGCCGGAATCACACTTTTGCTATGCTTTTTTTGGTCAATCTTTGAATATTTGTTTAGTAGAGCACAAACATGTATATTTATTGAAATATTTATTTATTTAATTAATTTAAGCCCATTGAGACACTAAAGAAGACACAGCAAACAAAATGTAACAAAAAAACTTGATTATTAACGTTGAGCATGTTTGATATTTTGGAATGGTTAGGGAATAATTTTGCACCAATTGCTTTATCAGTATAAAAGTACTATCATTTATGTGGTAGAATACAATAGTCATTTATTGCGCTATCGTACACAAACATGACAATTTATATTACATTAAAAATTTAATAAATATAATAATTAAATAAATCATCATTACCAGAACTATCATCGCCAATCTCTAAAACTGATACGATAGGTTTATGGTAGCTGAAGTAAGAAACGAACAGTTTTGATTCGAACCTATTTAAATGTCTAATAAAGACCGCATCAATAGTAGTTTTGTATTTCGTTGTGCTAAGATTGGGATCATTCGACATAGTTAAACCAAATTCATTATTTAAAAATTCAATTAATAGTTGATTTTTATCGTCTGCGAAGTTTATGTTGAAATCTTCACTCAAAATCATTGGCAATTACGTACGTTTTGAAGGGAAACCAGAGATCATTGGCAATTCATCAAAGCTTTATAAACTGACAGCTAACTGACAGCTGTCTACTCTCCATCCGTCTTACGCTTTTTCGATCAGGTCACGTGTCCTGACGCGAGTTTAAGATTTTATACCCATTACAGAAAAGTGCTCAACGCCGCTTTTCACTTCAATAAATGGTACCGTACCGCTCCTTCTATTTCTGTCTCTGTCACGCCTACGCAGTAACATAATCAGCAGTGCGATTCACGTAACTTTTTGACGCGCCGATCAAGTTGCGGTGCGGTTACAATTAAGTTTACGCTTTGGTACAAAATGGTATTCTTGTAAGTGTTTAGCTGCGCGTGAACTGCGCGTGAGCTGCGCGTCAACTGTACGTCAGATGTATGAAATTTGTTTGAGATTGACATATACGCGCAGCAGTAGAATACGCTAAAACGTTTGCGTGACGCGAACTTGACGCGAGCGTATTTGACAGCGGTTGTCAAAATTACGTGAATACGAAAAGGGCTGTTTTGATCGAAACTTAACCGCAACTGCACTGCAGCTGAACTTATTTTAATACGTGAATCGCCCTACTTCTCTCTCGCTCCACTGCATTCCTGTACCAACACAATGCGCAGAGATTTTGTTCCCGATGTCCGCTCTAGTATAATACCATTTATTTTTTTTCTGGATGTTTGTTAGGCAAAATTATTTTACTGGTGGTAGGTCTCTCATTTGTGAGAGGCCACCTGGGTGGGTACCACCGCAGTGTCTATTTCTCCCGTCAAACAGCAGTGTAAATGCACTGTTGTGTTTCGGATTGAAGGGCATTGTAGCCAGAGTAACTACTGGACATATTGAGACTTAACATCTAATGTCTCAGGATGGCGGGCGCAGTGGAATGCCAAACATTGCTTTGTAATTCAAGGCGTTGTTTGGTTTTGCTACTGTTTATGAGCGGTCGTATCGCTTACCATCAGGCGAACGGCATGTTCGCCTTGCCATTCACTGCAATAAAAAAAAAATAGTCCATCGTAGAGACTTTTCTGTGGCGTCAAAACTGTGACTTATAAGATTCATCGAGGAACAATAATTTTCGCACCGATACTAACACCCATATTCTAAGACGTTCCTCGAAAATGTCTCGACTCCACTCGGCCTTACTGGAGGAAATCTGTATTCATAGTTGAAAAAAGTCTCCTCCACTCAACGTCACTCAATACTTTTCCTTTCTCGAGGAAAGGTACGTCGCGACCTACGGAACCTTAAGGAATACTTGAGGAAATATTTTCACCATGAAAACAGTGTTTATTATACATGACACATTTTGACTGTCACTTTTCAAGTGAGCACATAGTGAGCATAATATTGAAATGTCAAATACATTTTGTTAAATCTGTACCTTATTGACACATCAATGACGTATTCGATGACGTATTTCCTCGACTCAACCTCACTCGAGGATCCTCGAGGAAAGGTATATTTTTAACTAAGCATACCATTTTCGAGGATTCCTCGAATTCATTTTAAACGTCACCTCGACAGAGTTGAGGTTGAGGAAGATTCGAGGAAACGTCTTAGAATACAGGTGTTAGTTTCATAGTAAAATGAACATTGTCCTTCGTCAAATGATTTCTCATGTTTTTTTTTAAGAATCACTATTATTTATTAAGAATCACTAGTCTAGACTCCCACTCTTAACATTTAACATTTAAAAACATATTTCTAAACATTATTTATGTTTAAAATGTCATTGTGTCCGAAGAATAATTTTATATCTATATTTCTATACATTTTCCTACGGTTTTTGTTTGTTTTGTGATTTAAAATAAACAAAGAGATTATTAATAATCATTAATAAAAATAAAAATAACATGTATTTAAACATTTTCTGTCGTAGTATATCGGGTTGCCATATTAATCATTTATTAGTATTATCTACAGATATAGATGCGCAACTCTACTTTTTTTTATTTTTCGACGTGATTTTGTCATCAGAGGGCGCGTTAGGCAAACACGCGAGTTTTTGCAATTTGTTATGTTAATATTTCAAAATGTATCTTTCGTAATCTCTTGTAAGTTGAAATTGTTTTTAATATCAAGATAGTTAAAAATATCAACATACAAAACATATTTCTTGGTCGGTAGTTGTACTACGGTACGCTTACAAAGCTGAGGTCTCGGGTTCAAATCCCGGGTTGGGCAAAGTGATATTGGATTTTCTATTCATTATCAGCCCGGAGTCAGGATTTTGTGCCCGATATGGCGATAGGCTCGCCACCTATCACATTGTGGGACGGAACATACAAGTCGAAATGTGGGTGTACTGGCACCTCTGCCTACCCTTTCGGGGAAAAAGGCGTGAGTTTATGTATGTATGTATGTACAATCCTAAGGTAACAAATACCGTAATTACAAATGTTGCGTGTATTTTATTAATATTCTCTTTTTAATAACCTTTTTCACTCACTGTCCTAAATCATAATTGATGATTTGTTAAACATTGAAAACTTGTTTCAAAAACAAAAAAAAAACGACAATACCTACCTTTTTTATTATAAACCTGATTTTATATTAATATCTCATCCTTTCTGCTAAATGTTTAACATTACCTACCAGATTTGGAGTTATTTTTCACTAGAGGTCGGGCCCGGCTTCGCCCGGGTGCAGAAAGTTTTTGAGGTCAGTCCAACAACATTAAAATATTATTTCGCGTACTGTTTTATATTTAAATAGGTGCAGTAGCTACTCTGGCTACAATGTCAATGAACACAACAGTGCATTTACATTGCTGTTTGGCGGGAGAAATAGACATTGCGGTGGTAACTACCCAGGCGGCCTCTCACATATGAGAGACCTACCAGTAACAATTAACATACATAATTTTTTATTTTTTTTTTATTACCATGAGTAGCTAGACGAGCATGCCGTTCGTCTGATGATAATACGACCGCTTATAAACAGTAGCAAAACCAAACAACACCTTGAATTACAAAGCAATGCATGGCATTCCACTGCGCTCGCCATCCTGACACATAAGATGTTAAGTCTCAATATGTCCAGATACTTTCGTAATTTAAGGAAGGATTAAAGGAGAACGCCCATTTTGCTATGAAACTTTGTATCGGTGCTAGGATTGTTGTGCCGAGCCGATATCACGGCTGTAACAAACTTAACAAAATTAGAAATCGGACCCAGTGTTTCGACAATAACTATTTGACCCCCCCTGGCGTAAAAAGCTGGATGCGCCCTTACTCTGTCTACTCCTAATGCGAAAAATAGCGTGAGTTTGTGTATGTATGTAGAAAAAAATACAGTAAAGAAATCACATAATTGTACAAGAGACGGCTTTGTCGCACTAGGCAATTTCTTCCAGGCAATCTTTGAATAGATAATAAAGTGTATAATTTAATGTCATACATTGATTTCTTCAAAAAACGTAAATGTTTTCTTGTTCGTAATTTTGGTAGCGCTCCTATATTAGCGAAAATTTAACTAATTATTTAACAATAAGTGTCATGTGTGTATTGATAGACAATCACCACGCACTATAACGGTGATGGAAAACATCGTGAGGAAACCCGCATACCATAGCGATTTCTATGGTATGTAAAGTCCGCCAACTGCCTCGGTGGCGTAGTTGTACTAAGGTACGCTTGCAAAGCTGAGGTCTCGGGTTCGAATCCCGAGTCGGGCAAAGTGATATTGGATTTTTCTATTCATTGTCAGCCCGGAGTCAGGAATTTGTGCCCGATATGGAGATAGGCTCGCCACCTATCACATCATGGGACGGAACATACAAGGCGAAATCTGGCTGTCCTGGCACCTATGCCTACCCCTTCTGGGAAAAAGGCGTGAGTTTGTGTATGTATTTTTTTTTTTTTGCCTTGAATGGCGAGACGAGCATGCCGTTCGCCTGATGGTAAGCGATACGACCGCTCATGAACAGTAGCAAAACCAAACAACACCTTGAATTACAAAGCAATGCTTGGCATTCCACTGCGCTCGCCATCCTGAGACATAAGATGTTAAGTCTCAATATGTCCAGTAGTTACTCTGGCTACAATGCCCTTCAACCCGAAACACAACAGTGCGTTTACACTGCTGTTTGACGGGAGAAATAGACACTGCGGTGGTACCCACCCAGATGGCCTCTCACATATGAGAGACCTACCACCAGTATGTATGTAAAGTCCGCCAACCCGCATTAGGCCAGCGTGGTGGACTATATGGCCTAAGCACTCTCGATTGTAGAACAGGCCCGTGCACTGCAGTGGGACGTATATGGGCTGATACAGATACAGATTTAACAATAATAATATTGGTGACCGAAATTAAAGTTATTATCCTTCTCAAACGAGTTTTAGTGGAATTCAATGGCCATATTTTTTTTATTTTCATTTTCCATGTAATTTGTGCTTGTTGGACAATCTGTCAAATGTCAGATAGGAGGGCAGAAAAAGGAGGCCCGGCACCACTGTTTTAGTCAACGTTTTTGAAGTACCAGCGCTCCCTCTATACCGGGTATATCAAGACTGCTACCGAAAACGAAGCCGGGTGGTAGTTTTAGTGACTTCAGACACATTGCAACAGAAAATGTTGCAAAAAAAGAAAAATTTTTTTTCTTATGGTCGTATTTGAATGGTAAATTCATTTTTTCCTAAAATAATAGTGTATACCCTTTTATTTATGAGGACTCTAAGGTATAAAAGAGTTTTAATTATTATTTTAGCAAAATCTATCTAATCTAGGATTTACCACCCAAAAATTACGATATTTAAAAAATGACAAAAAAATTGTCGCGTTTCTTAGCAAAATGTTTAGTTGCATTGTGTTTGTAGTCACTACAACTACCACCCGGCTTCGTTTTCGGTAGCAGTCTTGATATACCCGGTATAATAATATGCTCTAAGACCTAAGGGATGGATAAGTACATAGGAAAATGAAAAAGCAGTCTCTGGTTTTTATAAATATATCTGTCTGTATCAGCCCATATACGTCCCACTGCAGGGTACGGGCCTCCTCTACAATCGAGAGTACGATTGAGAGTGGTTAGGCCATAAAGTCCACCACGCTGGCCTAATGCGGGTTGGCAGATTTACATACCATAGAAATATTTAAAAATATAGAAATCTTTTATAAATGTATATTAAATATGAATGGGACTTGTAGAAGTCTTTATTTGGCAGTTAACTTTCAATAGACAGCCTCCGTGGCGCAGTTGGTTAGACGCCGTTTGTGAATGAGGCCGCGGGTTCGATCCCCGCACCGAGAGAAATGTTTGTGCGGCCCACTTATATTTCTTTCGGGTCTGGGTGTTTGTGAGAGCGAAAAGTCTCTCGTAGTTTCTGATACACGACACAAGACACGACCTAAGTATGAAGAATCCCAGGTGATTTATATTTAAAAAAAATTATGATTAAAAATATTCGTTTAATAATCCAACAGCCAACCCGCACTAGGCCAGCGTGGTGGACTATATGGCCTAACCACTTTCAATCGGACTGTCGATTGTAGAGTAGGCCCGTGCCCTGCAATGGGACGTATATGGGCTGATACAGAATCAAACATTTTACTGGTAGGTCTCTCATATGTGAGAGGCCATCTGGGTGGGTACCACCGCAGTGTCTTTTTGTCCCGTCAAACAGCAGTGTAAACGCACTCTTGTGTTTCGGGTTGGCGGGCATTGTAGCCAGAGTAACTACTGGACATATTGAGACTTAACACCTTATGTCTCAGGATGGCGAGCGCAGTGGAATGCCAAGCATTGCTTTGTAATTCAAGGTGTTGTTTGGTTTTGCTACTGTTAATGAGTGGTCGTATCGCTTACCATCAGGGGAACGGAATGCTCGTCTCGCCATTCATAGCAATAAAAAAATATCAGTTAGTATTGTTCTCAAAGTAAGAACTCTAATATATCATGTATTGTAATATGATACAATAACATTAAAAACATGATTTAATTTTCCGCGTACTGCGTATTATTAGTGCAAAAACTGGTATTAAATAGAGACGAGACGCGATTGAAAGTATCGATTATAAACGATTGGAAATCGATAATCGATTGTGAATCGATAATCGAATTTAAGTATACTGCTCCATAGTAAAACATGCATATAATAGACATCTTTAATCATAATAATAAATAAATAATAATAATTTACAACACACACTAACTCATTTTTCGCATTTGGTGCTTCGTCCCACGATGTGATAGGCGAGCCTACCATATCAGGCACAAATTCCTGACTCCAGGCTGGAAATTAATAGAAAAATCCAAATCCACTTTCACTTCGCCCGACATGGGATTCGAATCCGAGACCTTAGCTTTATAATCCATCATAGTAAAATTACGTCACCGAGACAGTAAACAGGGCATTACAAAAAAAACATTCGCATCACGGAATGAAAAAATCAAATTGGAGTAATAGTTTTGCTTTGCGAATGAGCACAAAAGACTCAAAAGTTGATAGACATACCCGTTTCTAACCGAAAAGCGAGCCTACACGATAGTTACATAGGGGGCGTCCATTGATCACGTGAGGCTTGAAGGGGGGGAGGGGTATGACAAAAATCACGAAATATCCCAAGAGGGGAGGGGGGGTCTAATTTTTTTTTTCGACTCATTATTTTTCGATTTGTTTATTATTACTTGTATACCAAACGAAAACTACTGCAACCTTTCTGTCTAGACAATTCTATCATGGTCCTAAATTTCAAAATAAAATATATAAATTATACTTTATACCGGTATTTAAATATAATATTCGAAAATCTTTAACATTCTTTGTAGGTACTAAAAATACACGTAATTTTGGAATGGGGGGGAGGAGGGGCAGTCTTAAATCTCACCATTTATCACTAAAGGGGAAGGGAGGTTCAAAATAGCTAAATAAAAGATCACGTGATTATTGGACGGCTCCATAGTAGTACATCGATCAAAGTGCAATTGATTTTACAATCGAATAATTTATTCGATTATTACCTCGATTATAATTCGCATCTCAAAGAGTTCGGATCTCTTAACGAGTGTACGTGCCCTGTGTTCGGTCTTGCAACACGTTTGCAATGATATTTTAATAATTTCAAGTTAATTTACTCTGGTAAGTACGTTTTTTATATTATAAAAACGTATAGCAATGCAACCTTTTTGGCGAAATTTGAAGCTATGATCTGTAAAATTTAAAAAGGAATATTTAAATTTAGAATATTGAGTGTTCTTTTTTTAAATACTTTTAATAATGATTCTGTATTCAAATATGTGAATCATGTATACTTATGGCTGTGTTTTTGAATGTGCTATACAAAACAGAAGAATTTCAATATTATGTGGAATAACTTGATTGCGATGTCGCGTCGTTAATGTTTTTATCGTGCTATTCAACTGTATTGGTTTTATTAATTTTTGAATAGTTTCCGTAGCATACAAACCTCTTTGGTCACCTTAATACCTAAGTGCAAGGTTTTATAAAAAGAAATCAATTTTTCAAAAACGGAATCCTGATCGTAAATGTAGGCGGGAAATAGTTTATTTTTGTTTTAATCCTGAATTCATTTGTTCAAATGTTAAAATCTTTCTTCGGTTCATTTAAAAGATTTATCAAAATTGATTGTTCAAATATAATATTTGCAAAATAAAATCACTACAAGCCACTAGACGGTACGTACACGTACATAAATCGTATTCCTTTTCACTTTAAAGTTCTTTCTTTTCTTTGTATCGTATTTCCTTAAACTGCGAGCACCCATTTCTTTATGCTTCCGTTAATTCCAATCTATCTTAAGGTTGTCTGAAAAACTCGACGACTGCGATAAGACCGCCGTTAGTTAGACATATTTAAGCTCTTTGTGTTACTATTTCTGTTTAATACTCAATACTGGTGGTAGGTCTCTCATATGTGAGAGGCCATCTGGGTGGGTACCACCGCAGTGTCTATTTCTCCCGTCAAACAGCAGTGTAAACGCACTGTTGTGTTTCGGGTTGAAGGGCATTGTAGCCAAAGTAACTACTGGACATATTGAGACTTAACATCTTATGTCTCAGGATGGCGAGCGCAGTGGAATGCCAAACATTGCTTTGTAATTCAAGGTGTTGTTTGGTTTTGCTACTGTTCATGAGCGGTCGTATCGCTTACCATCAGGCGATCGGCATGCTCGTCTCGCCATTCATAGCAATAAAAAAAATATCTTTATTCCACACCACATTTTATATCTTTACAATTTTCTATAAAACTACAACGTGGACCATGTTCATTTGTATTGTGTAAAATAAAGTATTTATAAATAAATAAATAAATTGCGTTGTGGCCTGTTGGTAAACGGACCAGACACGGCTGCCAACCTGTTCACGGTGGTCGCGGGTTCGAATCCCATGGCACACCTCTGACTTTTCAGTCATGTGTGTATTAATGGTTAATCACCATGCACTATAACGGTGAAGGAAACACCGTGAGGAAACCTGCATACCATAGCGATTTCTATGGTATGTAAAGTCCGCCAACCTGCACTAGGCCAGCGTGGTGGACTATATGGCCTAACCACTCTCAATCGAATTCACGATTGTAGAGTAGGCCCGTGCCCTGCAGTGGGACGTATATGGGCTGATACAGAAATAAATAAATAAAATAAATATCTATCCAAGCTTAAGAATATACCAGTAAATTGCTTACCCAGCAATTTCTCTCGTCGAACCACGGCATCGAAGTCACTGTACCTTATTAATTAGTGAGACAGTCTACCGCAATACCATATATATTACATACACCCAACAGTCACATACATAGTCCTGACCCCACACTAACATCGAGTCTTGTCATAGAAGAAACTGCGAGCTTCGATCAAATATACACTAGATACAACATGAGCGCTTAGAAAATGGCACCAAAAAAGAGTGCTTTAAGCCTCAGAGCTTTTAAGCACTCTTTCGCCTTCAGTCACGCACCGACCGTTGCTTCTAAAACGTCGCATAACTTTAGACAATATTATGTGAAAAACTACTTTAAGCTCCAGGAATAAGGTGGAATTTGTGTTAATATATTTGGAATATGTGATCTTTTTGTTTACTCTTTTTAATGTCATGCATCGGTGCCACTTTTTAACAGAACTTTTAGAGGGAACTGTACATATATATCTAGTGTATATTTGATCGAAGACTGCGAGAGACTTTTCTGTCTTAACACCCAGCCTGTCAAATACCTATGAGTCATACAAGTATGAGTTTTGGCACTGGGATCGAACCCGTTACTTCTCTTTTGACAGTCAACTAACCAACCTACCACAGAGGCTGTCAAAAAGTTCAAAATTATAATTGTTTTTTTATTGCAATTAATGGTGGGACGAGCATGCCAATCGCCTGATGGTAAACGATACGATCGCTCATGAACAGTAGCAAAACCAAACACCATGAATTACAAAGCAATTGGCATTCCACTGCGCTCGCCATTGAGACATAAGATGTTAAGTCTCAATATGTCCAGCAGTTACTCTGGCTACAATGCCCTTCAATCCGAAACACAACAGTGCATTTAGTATTTGGCGGGAGAAATAGACATTGCGGTGGTACCTACCCAGACGGCCTCTCACATATGAGAGACCTACCACCAGTAAACTGACTTTAAAATCATTCGAGATAGTTAAAAGTGATTGTTGTATAATAATTGTAAAACTTATGCAATAATATGAAAGTTGTGAGTAATTTTCTTCCAATTTACCGCATTTACGTGTAAGCGGAATTTTATAGAAATAAATGGACTTTGCCTCGACAGTTTTCCGGGAAAATTTTCGTTGTATTTATTTATCTTTATTGTACAGTGCGTGGTGGCCTGTTGGTAAACGGACCAGACGCGGCTGCCAACATGTTCACGGTGGTCGCGGGTTAAAATCCCAGGGCACACCTCTGACTTTTCGAAGTCATGTGTGTATTGATAATCAATCACCACGCACTAAAACGGTGAAGGAAAACATCGTGAGGAAACCTGCATACCATAGCGGTTTAAAAGAATTTCTATGATATGTAAGTCCGCCAACCCTAAATAAAATAATCTGAAGTATTTAAGCATAAGTTATAATTATTAGATTAGGACATAAGCTTGGGAATGCAATCTAGTTTTTAACAATTATGATAAAATGCTTGTATTTGTGTCTGATTGTATTCTGTTTTATGTCTTATATAAATAAATAAATAAATAACCCGCACTAGGCCAGCGTGGTGGACTATATGGCCTAACCACTCTCAATCGTACTGTCGATTGAAGAGTAGGCCCGTGCCCTGCAGTGGGACGTATATGGGCTAATACAGCATAATACAGTACACTGATTTATTATAAAAACACAAAAGGATACTCTAAAATACAAAAGTACAAAAGGCGGTCTTATCGCTCTGAGCGATCTCTGCCAGACAACCTTTGGATATAAGGGAAGGAGAAAGAGAGGGCAGTTGTATGTTCCGCATATATAAATACCCTACAGCATTACGATAAACAGCAGTGTTAATGCACTGTTATGTTTCGGTTAGAAGGACATTGTAGCATAGACATATTGAGACCTAACATCTTATGTCTCAGGATGGCGAGCGCAGTGGAATGCCAGACATTGCTTTGTAATTCAAGGTGTTTGGTTTTGCTACTGTTCATGAGCGGTCGTATTGCTTACCATCAGGCGAATAGCATGCTCGTCTCGCCATTAATAGCAACAAAAACAACAACCTTTAGGCTCTATCAGTTTTCACATAGTTAAAAGCCTTTTCCAATCTGTTTTAAGAAGTAAATGTATTATCTTGTCATTCATTGCAATAATAAAAAAAATACTCACGGCAAAAACTTAATTGATCTTAGCTTTAATCAAATATACGTATATAACATACAGTGTATATCAAGACTGCGACAGACAAACACGATGCAACTAAAAATGTTGCATAGAAACTCGTCCATTATTTTAAACATCGTCATTTTTGGGTGGTAAATACATAATTTTTGCTAAAATAATAATTTAAACTCTTTTAGACCTTAGAGTCTTTATAAATAAAAGGGTATACAGTATTATTTTAGGAAAAAAAATGTATTTACCACCCAAATACGAAAATATAAAAAAAAAATCTCTTTCTTTACAACATTTTCTGTTGCATTGTGTCTGAATGCACTAAAACTACCACCCGGCTTCGTTTTCGGTAGCAGTCTTGAGATACCCGGTATGTATATTTGATCGAAGGATCTTAGTATGGGTACTTATGTATGTGTTTTGTGTTTTTATTTATTTAAACAGGAACTTCAGAGGTTATCTTACTTAACAATAACAAAAACTCAAATTAGTTTTATACAGATCTTTCCTGTTCATTACTGGTTTTGGAAAAAGTCTTTGAACTTGAATTGTGGTATTTTTGATACAAAACTCAATGCTTGGGGGCCTTTTGGTTACGGACAGGGTTACTCAATAAAATCGATACGAACTACGAATGTTCGGATGTTTGACGTCCGGAGTAAGATATAAGTTTGCCACTTCTAAAAATCAATACTATTCTCTGTTATACTTATCTAGAGCCGTAACTAGAGTCGAATTTGACGTAGGACAGCATTGGATACAGGTAGGGCGGAAGTAAAAGAATATTATAATTGATCTGCTCTCGAAGCAAGGGCTTCTAAATCAATCACCACGTATACTGACATAGATGGTTGAACTTCCAGATTTGGATGTAGAGATCCATGTAGGAGTGTGAGTTAGGTAATAATTAATTGTTGGTTGGGTTAATTTATTAAAGAAAGCTATAGCAATGCCCTCCCCTAGCTGCGGCCATGTATCATTTTCTCCGAACTTAGTCTATAGTTACGACCTTCGATCAAATATACACTAGATACACAGTTCCCTGTAAAAGTTCTGTTAAAAAGTGGCACCGATGCATGACATTAAAAAGAGTAAACAAAAAGATCACATATTCCAAATATATTAACACAAATTCCACCTTATTCCTAGAGCTTAAAGTAGCTTTTCACATAATATTGTCTAAAGTTCTGCGACGTTTTGGAAGCAACGGTCGGTGCGTGACTAAAGGCGAAAGAGTGCTTAAAGCACTGTTTTTTGGTGCCATTTTCTAAGCGCTCATGTTGTATTTAGTGTATATTTGATCGAAGGTTACGACCTACGATAGAGGATTCCAACATTTTGTGGAGTATCAAGGCACATTAGTGAATTGTTACTTACGGCGTCCGAACATTCGTAGTTCGTATTGTTTATAGAGACCTCAGACGCGGATGTCAATACAGTCAATACTTCATATACCATGAAGACTGCTACCGAAAACGAACCCGGGTGGTAGTTTTAGTGACTTCAGACATATTACAAAAAAAAATGCAAAAAAAAAGCGACATATACCGGGTATCTCAAGACTGCTACCGAAAACGAAACCGGGTGGTAGTTTTAGTGTCTACAAACACAATGCAACTAAAATTTTTGCAAAGAAACGCGACAATTTTCTTTATCATTTTTTAAACATCGACATTTTTGGTTGGTAAATCCATAATGATCTCCACAATGACCTGTTGGAAGCGGTCATTGTGGAGATCATTGGGGGAGGCCTATGTTCAGCAGTGGACTTCCTGTGGCTGATATGATGATGATGATGATGAAATCCATAGCTTTTGCTAAAATAATAATTTAAACTCTTTTATATCTCAGAGTCTTTATAAATAAAAGGGTATACAGTATTATTTTACGAAAAAAAAATGTATTAACCACCCAAAACCGATCAAATAAAAAGTAGCTTTTTTCCCAACATTTTCTGTTGCATTGTGTCTGAAGTCGCTTAAACTACCACCCGGCTTCGTTTTCGGTAGCAGTCTTGAGATACCCGGTATAACTGTCTGTAAATAAAGCCAGCAGTATTAAGAAAACATTAATTTAGAATAATTTTCTTTGTTACAGATAATCGTAATGAAATAAGTGAAAATGTATTACGTTTCGTCAATATTGATCGTGCTTGCCCTTGTATCAAACGCTCAATGTCAATCGAAGGGTAAGTTTTTTAAATCAAGTTACGCAATTGGCTTTGGTGGAAATTAATTTAAATTTTAAAATAATACATTAAATGGAAATTAAATATCGCATGAAATACGTTCAGATGTTGTTATAATAATTTTAAAGAGTTAACAAGGCTGTCCGCTATAACATCGTGTACCGTTTCATTCAGAAAAAAAAGTATGAAACATCACTGAAATTGTCATTCACGATATCACTACATAGTATAAAACAAAGTCGCTTTCTCTGTCTCTATGTCCCTTTGTATGCTTAAATCTTTAAAACTACGCAACGGATTTTGATGCGGTTTTTTTAATAGATAGAGTGATTCAAGAGGAAGGTTTATGTGTATAATACGTACATATTATTGTACAGAAATCTATATGTACCCGGGCGAAGCTGGGCCGGGCCGCTTGTAGCATATAGTACTATTTCATTCTCGAATTCGTAAAATGATTTTTTAAAGTTTGTTACAGCCGTTATTTGTGAACACACACACACACTTTTTAGTTTATTTATCGACATACAAAGAATTAATTGTGATTATTAATTTTACCAACAAGATATTAAATATATTATGTCAATCTGTAGCCAGCCCAGGGGGGGTCATGACCCCCATGACCTCCCCCCTGGATCCGCCCTTGACTCCAGTTCTGTATTAATTATTCCAGTCCCGTATTTATTTCAGTCCCTTATTTATTTCAGTCGGGGATCAATGCGTGGACGAGTATACCAGTGCTACTGGAACCTGTGCTCTTGTGCAGGACTGCGAATCAGCGATGCGGGCTATTGAGTAAGTACCACTTGACAGATTTATTTAAACCGGTTTTTAGTTGTATACAGGGTATATCAAGACTGCTACCGAAAACGAAGCCGGGTGGTAGTTTAAGCGACTATAAACACAATGCAACAGAAAATATAGAAAAAAGGCGACAATTTTTTTTATTTTTTATATGGTCGTATTTGGGAAGTAATTTCATTTTATTCTTAAAATAATAGTTTATACCCTTTTATTTATAAAGACTCTAAGGTATAAAAGAGTTTCAATTATTATTTTAGCCAAAACTATGGATTTACCACCCTAAAATGACGATATTTCAAAAACGTTAAAAAATTTTAATTGCATTGTGTTTGTAGTCACTACACCCGTCTTCGTTTTCGGTAGCAGTCTTGATATACCCGGTATGTGGGATTAGTTCCTTCTCGGGTCAAATCAAACAAAGATCGTCGTAGTAATGTCATCGCAATGTCTATTTCTCCCGTCAAACAGCAGGGTAAATGCTGTTGTGTTTCCGATTGAAGGGCATTGTAGCCAGAGTAACTACTGGACATATTGAGACTTAACATCTTATGTCTCAGGACGGCGAGCGCAGTGGAATGCCATGCATTGCTTTGTAATTCAAGGTGTTGTTTGGTTTTGCTACTGTTCATGAGCGGTCGTATCGCTTACCATCAGGCGACGGCGTACTCGTTTAGTCATTCAATGAAATAAAAAGTAGTATAAAAAACGCATGAAGACGTTGATGAAAGTGGATGAAGCGAAAGTAGTATGTCAGGATCGAGCAAAGTGGCGGTCTATAGTGTCTGCCTACCCCTATGGGATACAGGCGTGACGATTATGTATGTGTGTACAAATAGAGATCTTATCGCTGTACAGTAATGTCATACAGACAATCATTAACATAATACATAAAAACTAATTGAATAAATAATATGATATGCTCATCTCACGATTCAACGAAATAAAAAAAGTAAGAAAAAACTCGTCTGCGACCTTATGGCGTCTGAATGCATTGTTGTTAAAAGATTAGGATCAGTTTTTTTTTTGTCTTTTCATATTTTATTATACTGTACATGTTAATACTATTATGCTGCCTTTACAACCTTCTTTTCTTTTTCTCGCGGGGAAAATCCCTTTACGGACCATCCCACCCCCGAAGGGGCGAGGGTGTGTCGGACTCACCGGTGCGCCTTCCGGCCCAGCGAGACGTGGAGCTGGGTCGGGTTCCTATCGTAGTCTGCGCACCGAAATACCGACTAAAAACCCCGCGTTGGCCACCATCGGTGCACTTTGGAGACGGCCCCGGGATACCGCTCAACGGACGCGCCAGGACCGCCTCCTTGTGCACTGCCGCTTAAAGCGACGCGGCTTTTAACGCGTTTGGCGTTACGTCTCGGGGGCCGCCACGATAGGGACGGCGACCCCATGTGGCCTCTGCGGCGCCGGGTTAGTTGTTGTCCCGGCGCCTCCTACGTCTCCTGTGGCGACGAGCGGGATCGGTCTGCTCCCGATCCCGCTCGGCGCTCTCCTTCTGCAACATGACGCGTTCGCAGAAAGAGAGCATAGCTCGCCACGAACTCCGGCTGCTGACCATGGCGGCGACCACGGCCGGCAGCGAAAGGTCGCTTCCAACGACCGCAATGAGAGCGCTGCGCTCCTCGTCCCAGGCTGGGCACTCCTCCAGCGTGTGCTGGGCCGTGTCCTCACGGCAGTTGCCACAATGGTGGCACACGGCGGACTCCTCCGCTCCGGCTATGCGACACAGGTACGCACCGAAGCAGCCGTGCCCGGTGAGCACCTGCGTCAGCCGGTATGTCGGCGCACCGTGGCGCCTGTCCACCCACTGTTCGAGGACAGGTCGCACCGCCGCGACGGTCCTCGTACCAGCACTAGGGTTCTCCAGCCTGGAACGCCACTCCTCCACAGCAGACCTGCGGAGGGAGGCCAGCATGGCCTCGACCTCTCGGGGGACCAACCTCTGCCCACGCCCGGACGCCTCCTCTCGCCGGAAGAAAGCCGACGAAAGGGTTTTAGCGTCCAGCACCCAGGGCAGAGTTCCCGCCAAAACGCAGGCCGCCTCGTGCGAGACCGTGCGGTAGCCCCTGATTATCCGCTGCGCCACCATGCGTTGCGGACGATGCAGCAGGCGGACGCAACGATCGCCCAGGGACTCGGCCCAAACGGGACACCCGTAGAGGGCCATGGACCGCACGACTCTAGCATATAGATTTCGGCAAGGGATGCCAGGACCATCAGTGTTGGGCAGCAGGCGCCCCAGTGCGCCCGCCGTCCTCACCAGCTTCGGCGTGCATTTACACCCTTGGCCAACCTCAGCCAGCCTCCACCAACGCCAGCATGTAAACGGGGTGTTTGGCTCGGCTGACTTTAAGTTTTTCATAGTAGCTTGGAGTTGTTAGACGATAGCCCAGCCTCAGCCAACATGTAAATCCATCATTAGATTACAAGTTTTTATAATGAAAACATATCTACTGGTGGTAGGTCTCTCATATGTGAGAGGCCATCTGGGTGGGTACCACCGCAGTGTCTATTTCTCCCGTCAAACAGCAGTGTAAACGCACTGTTGTGTTTCGGGTTGAAGGGCATTGTAGCCAGAGTAACTACTGGACATATTGAGACTTAACATCTTATGTCTCAGGATGGCGAGCGCAGTGGAATGCCAAGCATTGCTTTGTGGTTCAAGGTGTTGTATGGTTTTGCTACTGTTCATGAGCGGCCGTATCGCTTACCATCAGGCGAACGGCATGCTCGTCTCGCCATTCATAGCAATAAAAAAAAAAACTCAAAAGATGTGTTAAATAAATATATTTTTACATTTTATTGTTAGTTCCAAATTTTGCCACCGACCAATCAAAATTACACAAAGGTTCAATTGACACATCGAACGAATAACGACTGCAAAGCCGTCGCGTAGTAAAACAAATATATGAAATAAAACGGTTTATTTGAAAATTAATGTGTACAACCAAGAAGTCAGACTTAAATTAAAAAGAAAACAGTAAGGCCTAAAGTGAAAATGAAAATAATTTATTGAATCCATTAAAATGTTCAACATCATTTAGATTCAGTATTTTTTTTATCTACCACCCGGTTCGGAAAGCGGTTTTCACTAGAGAAGAACGGGCAAGAAACTCTAGTGTTGCTCTTTTCAAAATCAGTTTACAATGTAGTGAATTATTACAAAAGTAAACAATACATTGTAAATTAAGGTAATATTTAAAAAAGCTGAGAGTCTTATGAGTGTACTATCGACTATAACATTAGCTGAGAAGGAGTCTTAGCGCTGTACACACCGACCAACTTTGCTATCCAACTAAACTAATAGGTACCGTTTGACGTTTCATACTTTTCAACTTTGTACAGGCGTAACTTACACAATTTCAATAACATTCCGCCTAAAACCACGGAATTGTTGCTTTACGGCAAGCGAAATCAAAATTGTGTGAGTCACGCCTGTCCAAATATGTTTAAAATTGCAAAATATGAAACGTCAAACGGTACCTGTTAGTTTAGTTGGAGTATAGTCGAAGACGCTGTCATTTTATTCTTTCAATAAAGCTAATAAAGTTTCAGTATTAAATTATCTGGTAGTTTACGAAGCCCATACATTGAACCGGTAGTGGTATCCAAAGCCCATGGGATTGTAGAACCTTACAGTCACAAAATGATTCCCGATACCTCCAGAGACGATGTTGGTAGATGCTCCCTGTAATTCCTCCACTTCAGAGACTTGTATAGCCCAGATCCTCGCTGCTGACCTGGTGCGGAAAGTTATGTATCTTGATTGATAACTGCCAACCCTCGGAGGCTGCCACTCGATGGCACTGGAACAAAAATGATTCAAACAATATTATGGATGTTCAATTCATAATACACCGAACAATAACAGACGTAGACCCCACTCTAAGATCGATTCTCGTGTCGTGTATGAGAAACTAGGAGAGACTTTTCGGTCCTAACACCCAGACCCGAATCAAATACAACTGGATGAATGGGTTCTCATACCATTCGACACAACAGCCTACTAAGCTGCTTCTTTACGCTACGGACAAACCCAGAATTATAAGGTGGGAATAAACTAGAATTTACAAAACCTTTAGATTCGGACCAAGATGGTTTGGAATGCTATTCGTGGTTCTGTTAATCCTTATCCTTATAATAAATATAAATTATATTACCAAGTGCAATTATGGGTGTATTGTTGACAATTACGTGAGCCCTTCCACTAATTGTTAAGTAAAGTTTGTCCTTCTCTAAGTGAATCCTGAGAGGTTAGACAAATGTCACTTTTTTGTTGGCGTGAACGCCGGCGGAGAGGTCAAATGTGTTGAAATGAGAGAAGTCACGTAACTGCCAAATGTCATTTCCATACATTTGACCTTTCCGCAGGCATTCACGCCAACAGAAAAGTGACATTTGTCTAGGGGCGCTTTATTTCCAACTCCTCCTATTAATTTCACTTTATGATTAATTTCGTTGCGGGTTAAAGACAAGTGAGACAGTCCCGGAGACTGCCGAGCTTCAATGCTCGGTGTCATTACATTGCGTGCCACTGTTGATCCTGGCTTACAGGAGTTACAGTGATGGGTATGAGGGCGGGACAGTCTCTTAGGGGCACTGATATCAGCAAAATTGAAATGATGATCTTACTCGTGAACGAGTGTGTGTCCAGTGGAATCGCCAATGCTGAAGCCAGATCTGGCGACAGATTGTTCTTCAACGGCGTGAGCGCCGATCACCGCCAGAACCAAGAGGACGATGGTCTTCATCTGAAATCAAAACAAGATCGTGACTAAAGGAATTTTGCTTCGGCTTCACAAGATATGCATGCACTGGGTATTTAAAGGTTCTCCGTGGTGTTTTCGTGAGATCTCGGAGTCCCTTATTTGTGCTGAAGGTCGTGGGGTTTTAGCCGGTAGAAATTTGGCATACCCTGTCTACCAACTGTACTAGTGGTAGGTCTCTCATATGTGAGAGGCCATCTAGGTGGGTACCACCGCAGTATTTATTTCTCCCGTCAAACAGCAGTGTAAATGCACTATTGTGTTTCGGATTAAAAGGCATTGTAGCCAGAGTAACTACTGGACATATTGAGACTTAACATCTTCCGTCTCAGGATGGTGAGCGCAATGAATTGCCAAACATTGCTTTGTAATTCAAGGTGTTACTTGGTTTTGCTACTGTTTATGAGCGGTCGTATCGCTTACCACCAGGTGAACGGCATGCTCGTCTTGCTATTCATAGCAATAAAAAAAAACATACCATATAAATTCTTGCGAATCGCTATGGTATGCAGGTTTCCTCACGATCTTTACCTTCACCGTTTTAGTGCGTGGAGATTATCAAAACACACATAACTTCGAAAGTAATAGTAATTTAAATAAATATTATGATATTATTTCACACACTCGGTACTATTGTAAAACTTATAATTCGTTATAGAAAAACAAAATTTACCTTTGCAATCGTCTTTTCCGTGGAGTGGTCAGATAAATATTGATTTATAATCTGTCAGCTTGCAGTTATTATATAGCCACTTGAATTATATCGATCGATAACGCTGATAATAACCAAAAGCCATCAATACCATAGATGATTATTTATCTCAATTCTCAGATCCCGTCCTACATGACGAAGCTAAGATAAGTTTATCTTCAGTATATTGATGGCTGGGGGTTTCCTATTCTTGAACATGCTGAGACATATTTTTGTAGTTTGTCATATGTAAAGTGTAAACTGCGTGGTGGCCTGTTGGTAAACGGACCAGACGCGGCTGCCAACATGTTCACGGTGGTCGCGGGTTCGAATCCCAGGGCACACCTCTGACTTTTTGGAGTCATGTGTGTATTGATAGTCAATCACCACGCACTAAAACGGTGATGGAAAACATCGTGAGGAAATCTGCATGCCATAGCGGTTTATAAGAATTTCTATGGTATGTAAGTCCGCCAACCCGCACTAGGCCAGCGTGGTGGACTATATGGCCTAATCACTCTCAATCGTATTGTCGATTGTAGAGTAGGCCCGTGCCCTGCAGTGGGACGTATGTGATACAGATGTCATATGTAAAACAACCTCCAGTGGGAACGCAATGTCTATTTCTCCTGCCAAACAGCAGTGTAAATGCACTGTTGCGTTCCAGTTTGAAGTACATTATAGCTATATTAAAGTGTTCCTTCTTTTATTGAACATTCATGATTCAACAACAGTCACAGAAGATGAAGTTATAATGTCTGCTCTTCGGTTTAACTTTGTTAGTGGAACATAAATGTTGAAACCTTTGTAAATGACTGAATCTAAATGATATTTTATGTTATGGGTGCGATCAATTTTATTCATTTCCATTCCTAACGGCTTCGATCAAATATACACTAGATACAACATGAGCGCTTAGAAAATGGCACCAAAAAAGAGTGCTTTAAGCACTCTTTCGCCTTCAGTCACGCACCGACCGTTGCTTCCAAAACATTGCAGAACTTTAGACAATATTATGTGAAAAGCTACTTTAAGCTCCAGGAATAAGGTGGAATTTGTGTTAATATATTTGGAATATGTGATCTTTTTGTTTACTTTTTTCACGTCATGCATCGGTGCCACTTTTTAACAGAACTTTTACAGGGAACTGTGTATCTAGTGTATATTTGATCGAAGACTAACGGAATTTAACAAACGGGACGAGGAAAGGGTTAGGAACTACCCTAAGCTCATCGTAATACGACAGCAAAGTAACAAAACAAACAGGTTTATGAAAAAAACAGTTTATTTGAAATATTTTCATTACAATCAGGATGACTTTGATTTAAAACTAAACAAACAGTAAGAATTAAAATAAACAACATTTTACAAATTCAGGTGATATTTAAAGAAGCTAAGAGTCTTATGAGTGTTCTATCAACTATTAAATTAGCTGAGAAGGAGTCTTAGCGCTGTGCACACAGAGCAACTTCAGTTGAAGACGCTGTCATTTTACCAGTTTTCGATAAAATTTGCCAGTTGCAGCTATAACTTTCAGATTCCTCGACTGAAAACGTAGAATTTGACACTCTCTTCAACTAAAATTGCTATTAAACATTCAATGTTAAATTATCTGGTAGTTTACGAAGCCCAGACATTGAACCGGTAGTGGTATCCAAGCCCCAAGGGGTTGAGGAACCTGATAGTCACAAAGTTAAATCCGATACCGCCATTGGCGATGCTGGCAGATGCCCCCTGTAAGGCCTCCACCTCAGAGACTTGTACAGCCCAGATCCTCGCCCCTGACCTGGTGCGGAAAGTCACATATCTGGATTGATAAGTGCCGACCCTTGGAGCCAACCATTCAACGGAACTGGAACAAAAAAAAAGCAATTAAATAAAAGATGATATGGATACCACATACGTGGACCACACTCTAAGATCGAGTCTTATCTACAAAGAGCATCGAATGGCATCGGAGAATACTGAAATCAGCAAAATTGAAAGCCTGAATCCAGCGACGTCTCGCGAATTTCACAAGTTCGTCTGATCACCTTGTGGGTGGACGTCCTACCCTACGCTTTCCGCTACGTGGCATCCATTCGAGAACTTTTTGTCCCCATCATCCGCGCTATGTGCCCCACCCATTGCCACTTCAACTTACTAATACGCTAGGAGATGTCAGTTACTTATTTATTTATTTTTATTTATTTATTTAGATTCACCATCGACAGTTACACATAATTATACAATAAAATATAGTTGACTAAGTACATTGGACATTGCGTACTATCATTAAAGGTGAATACAACATTCTTGAAAGTATTGTGGAAACAGATTATTATAATAGTTTAGCATGCAGTATTAATTTTTAAATTATAATGACAATTTAAAACTAACATTAAATAATAGGTATGGTATGAAAACATAAAAATAAATGTCAATACGAAAAATAATAATTTAAATAAGTCAACAAAAAAAAAAATATTGAAAAAATTATTGAAAGTGCAATACAATAGAAAAATAACATTAAAAATAAAAAAAAAAACTTTTGTAAAAATTACATTAGTTCTCCTACGAATCTCCTCATTCTTGATTCGATCTCGTAGAGAAACAGAGTCCTCTCCATAGCTCGTTGAGTGACGTTGAGCACTTTTTTTGGTTTCAAGCCAGCAAAATTAAAATGATAATCTTACTTGTGGACGAGTGTGTGTCCGGTGGAATCCCCAACGCTGAAGCCAGATCTGGCGACAGATTGTTCTTCAATGGCGTGAACGCCGATCACCGCCAGAACCAAGAGGATGATGGTCTTCATCTGAAATCAGAACAAGATCAGATTATAAATAATTCGTCTATTATTATTTTATTGGAGCTTGTATCCTTTTTTTTTTCTAGACCCTCTCATCTTTTCCTTTTTCTTTCTATCCATCCAAAGGTTGTCTGTAAGAAATCGCCTAGAGCGATAAGACCACCATCTGTACTTTTTTTTTTCATTTGTAATATATTTAAGTGTTTATCCTTTTTTGTGCAATTAAGAATAAATAAATAAGATCCTGACTAAAGGAACTTTACATACCGTAGAAATTCTTACAATTCGCTATGGTATGCAGGTTTCTTCACAATGTTTTGTTTCACCGTTATAGAGCGTGGTGAGTATCAAAACACCCATTACTCCGAAAGTAATTATAATATAAATAAATATTAATGAATTATTTCACATACTCCATACAATTGTAAAATTATTAATGTCTTAGAGAAAAACAAAGTATTTACCTTTGCAATCGTCTTTGCCGTGGTGAAGTGATAAAAGTATTAATTAAAAATCTCTCAGCTTCGAGTTATTATATAGCCAATCGCAATCTATCATTCGATAAAGCCGATAACAACCAATAGCCACCAGTAGCTTACATGATTATCTCAATTCTCAGATCCTATCCTACATCACGAAGCTTATCATATTTTGTAAATTAAAATATCTGATAAATTTATCTTCACTATAGTATTGATGGCTGGGGCTTTCTTCTCTTATTGAACATTGCGAGACATTTTGTTTGTCTCTCATATGCGGACCAACGCAATGTCTATTTCTCACGCCAAACAGCAGAGTAAATGCACTGTTGTGTTCCAGTTTGAAGGACATTGGAGCCGTATTACGGTAACATTTGAGATATTTAATATTATACTAACGGTCGGGCCCGGCTTTAGACAGGTTGTAGCGGGACGGGATGGGGTAAAGCAGTATAGAAGACGGCAGTCACGTTAAATTCAAATATAAAACAATTCGTACGCATTATATGTCTGATGTGGACTTGACTTAAAAACCTTTTTGTAACCGAGCGAAGCCGGATTGGTCGGAGAATATATGGAATAATTCCTTTCGAGTCAAATGAAACGAATATAGATTAGATTTTGAATGGAAACCGTCTTTATTTCCTTCTTACATCGTGCGTCGTTTTCATCTTCCACCGTCCCCCATGCAGTTTTATTTATTACAATCATTATAATTGAGATTATCTATCTCTTTTTCTCTTTACTACTTTCATTCGTCATCTCTTTCACACGCACGTTCCATATTAGTAATTCGTGTCACGTTTCGTTCCACTCATATTTCTTTGTATTCCAATTCTACACTCATAAAGAAAATAGACTTTCTTTGAAAGTACAGCTGAACCCTAAAAATATGTTCCATACATTTTCAATATACTTGTTATCTAAAGATATTAATTAAATAGTACCCAAATTAGAATGATATTGATTAGAAAATCTTTGTCACCGCATGATTTACAATAATCTAAGTGCTGAATATGCTTCTGTTATTGATAATTTTTTGGAAGTAATTATCAGCTGTAAGAAAAATACACTTCCAGGAAAGTACAATTTTATAAACAATAAGTTTCTCGGTAATATTGCACATGTAAATAAACCGGATTATATGCAACGTATTCTCGAGGCTCCTGACACTCTTTAAGATAATTTAAAGATATTAATGTAATGACCGTACATAACAATATATTGTTGAACATTTTACGTGTATAGCCAGAGTAACTGCTAGTCATATTGAGACTTAACATTAACAAAAATACTAGGAAGAAGAATAATCTAGCTAATTATAAGACCAGACTCCATAGAATTAGCAAATATTTTAAGGGTTACTGTATATATTTTATAAATATGCTGAAACCTTACTACAACATTTCCGAATAATTGAAAATTATTATGACTTGGGTATAAAATAAAATAATAATGAAATGTTCCGTAACAACTGAGTTTGAATGCTATATATGTCTAAGAAACACAAACGCAGTGAAATGCCAAGCATTGCTTTGTAATTCAAGGTGTCGTTTGATTTACTACTGTTGATGAGCGGTCGTATCGCTTACCATCAGGCGAACAGCAAGCTCGCCTCGCCATCAATAGCAACAACGGAAAAGATTTTAGAACTGTGAATGAATGAGGCCGTAAAATAATCTCAACATATTTCATTTTCGCTTTGTTAGCAATTTGTGTACCTATGTCATGCTCGTTCAAAAGTATGTGCTTGCGGCGGCGTGGTGTACCGGGTCGGTCACTTCCCTGTAACATGGTTCTGGAAGCCGATGGCTGACAAATGCGTCATGCTCGTGAACGAGTGCTGCTTGTGTGGACTGGTCTTACCGATTACAATGTAACGGATTCATTACGTAAGGATTTCGCAATTATTTGCTGGTGTACCGAAACGTATTGTACTGATCCTCCATTCTATATATACGTAAATTACGTATGCATTTTTGGGTGACAAATAAATCGTGTTTATCTGTTGAATTTCCCCAGAAGATTACACCGTATCTTAAACTAGATTCTACGTGTCCGTGATATGTTATAAGTACAGTATCCTGTTCCGCCAACCTAGACAGTTTGTATAATGCATTGGAGAAATGTTTTTTTTATACATTGTTTGAATCTGTTGTATCCATATCAATTTACTATCAATATATAGTTTCGAGTGGCGTTGAGTGATATAGTTATGTCGGATTACAAGACGCACCGGATTAGACAGGGGCCTGATTACCGGGGTCTCCAGAACTACAAATTTTATCCGACTGCCTCGGTGGCTGAGTTGTACCACGGTATGATTACACAGCTGAGGTCTCGGGTTCGAATCCTGGATCGGGCAAAGTGATATTGGATATTTCCATGTTATTGATTATGCTCCCCACCGCATTGTAGTACTGAACAATTTCTGGGAGAAAGGCGAGGGTTTATGTATGTATGTAGGTATTTGAGTTTTATATATTCGATAATATCGGACGTGTACCACAGAAAATGAAGTTATATTGTCTGCTCGTCGGTTTAACTGTATTTAGTGGGTCAAACATATCGAAACTTTTGTAAATAACTAACTGAATTTAAATGATATTTTATCTTATGGGTTAATTATTTTTTTCATTTGCATTCCCAAAAGACTTAGAACAAACGGAAGGAGGAAAGAGTTAGGTTTAGGTTAAGCTTATTAAACGTAATACGACAGCAAAGCCGTATGGTTACTAAAAAACAAACAGGTTTATAAAAAAATCAATTTATTTAGAAAATATAGTATGTACAATCAGGATGATTTTCATTTAAAACTAAACTAACAGTAAGACTTAAAATTAACAATACATTACAAATGAAGGTAATATTTTAAGAAATTGAGAGTCCTATGAGTATTCTATCGACTATAACATTAGCTGAGAAGCAGTCTTGGCGCTGTGCACACAGAGCACAGACACAGAGCAACTTCAGTTCATATCAAGACGGTGTCATTTTAGTAGTTTTCGATAAAAATTGCCAGTTACAGCTATAACTTTCAGATGCCGCGATTGTAAAATAGAATTTGACACTCTCTTCAACTATTAAAAACTATTAAAGCTATTAAACTTTTAATGTTAAATTATCTGGTAGTTTACGAAGCCCAGACATTGAACCGGTAGTGGTATCCAAGCCCCAAGGGGTTGAGGAACCTGATAGTCACAAAGTTAAATCCGATACCGCCATTGGCGATGCTGGCAGATGCCCCTTGTAAGGCCTCCACCTCAGAGACTTGTACAGCCCAGATCCTCGCTCCTGACCTGGTGCGGAAAGTCACATATCTGGATTGATAGGTGCCGACCCTCGGAGCCAGCCACTCAACGGAACTGGAACAAAAAAAAACAATGAAATAATAGATGATATGGATGCCACATACGTGGACCACACTCTAAGATCGAGTCTTATCCGAAAAGAACATCGAATGGCATCGGAGAATACTGATATCAACAAAATTGAAAGCCTGCATCCAGAGACATCTCGCGAATTGCACCAGGTCGTCTGACCACTTTGTGGGTGGGCATCCTACGCTGCGCTTTCCGCTACGTGGCCTCCATTCGAGAACTTTTTGCCCCATCGGCCATCAGTTCTCCGCGCTATATGCCCCACCCATTGCCACTTCAACTCACTAATTCGCTGGGCTATGTTAGTTACATTAGTTCTCCTACGGATCTCCTCATTCCTGATTCCATCTCGTAGGGAAACCCCGAGCATCGCCCTCTCCATAGCTCGTTGAGTGACGTTAAGCACTTTTTTTGGTTTCAAGGCAGCAAAATTAAAATGATGATCTTACTTGTGGACGAGTGTGTGTCCGGTGGAATCCCCAACGCTGAAGCCAGATCTGGCGACAGATTGTTCTTCAACGGCGTGAACGCCAATTACCGCCAGAACCAAGAGGATGATGGTTTTCATCTGAAATCAGAACAAGATCCTCACTAAAGGAACTTTACATACCATAGAAATTCTTACAAATCGCTATGGTATGCAAGTTTTCTCACGATGTTTTGTTTCACCGTTATAGAGCGTGGTGAGTACCAAAACACCCATAACTTCGAAAGTAATCATAATTTAAATAAATATTAATGAATTATTTCACATGCTCCATACAATTGTAAAATTATTAATTTCTTAGAGAAAAACAAAGTATTTACCTTTGCAATCGTGTTTGCCGTGGTGAAGTGTGAAAAATATTAATTAAAAATCCGTCAGCTTCGAGTTATTATATAGCCAATTGCAATCTATCATTCGATAAAGCTGATAACAACCAATAGCCATCAATAGCTTACATGATTGTCTCAATTCTCAGATCCTAGTCTACATGACGAAGCATATCATTTTTAATCTGTTTATCTTCAGTATATTGATAGCTGGGGGTTTCTCCTATTATTACCATTCTGAGAAATTTTGTAGATGGCAGGTTTCTCAGATGTGAACCACCGCAATGTCTATTTCTCCCGCCAAACAACAGAGGAAATGCACTGTTGAAAACTACCACCGCAATGACTAATTCTCGCACTAAACAGCAGAGTAAATTCACTGTTGTGTTCCAGTTTGAAGGATATTTCCACATTCATTCGTGTCACGTTTCATTCTGCTCATCTTTCATCATATTCTAATCCTTCAGTCATGACGAAAATAGACATTCATTAAAAGTACAACGGAACCCTAACAATATGTTCCATACATTTTCAATATACTCGTATTTGTTATCTAAAGATATTAATTAAATAGTACCCAAATTAGCATGCTATTGATTAGAAAATCTTTGTCACCGCATGATTTACAATAATCTAAGCGCTGAATACGCGTCTATCGTTGATTATTTTTTGCAAGTAATTATCAGCTGTAAGAAAATACGTTTCGAGTTATGTAAAATTTTATAAACAATGTGTTTCTCGGGAATATTGTAAGTATAACTAGACCGGATTATATGCAACGTATTCACGAGGCTCCAGACACTCTTTAAGATAATTCAAAGATATTAGTGTAATGGCAGTAGCATCACAACCAAGAAGCTTATACCCAAATGGAGATTGCATTCCGTATATAAAAGTGAAGCACAAAAATTTGACCTTGAATGACGTTGCTGTTGCCTGCTATCCTTTTCTTCAGAGTGACAATGAATGAACATGATATTTTGTTTGTATTATTTATTATTCCGGAAGAAATTTGTTTCTGTGCTCTATAAAATGCTAACGGTAAGTAAGTCTTAAACAGTTCGATTACATATTTTAGTTTTGAATGTGTTGTCTTCTTTACTCAAACTAGATTTAAACGTCTTTCAAAAGAGCCAAAAAAATTCGATAACTAAAATAGATTTTCAAACTAGGTATGAATAAGGCCGTAAAGGTAACTCAATATATTTCATTTTTGTTTTGTAAACAATTTCGGTACCTATGTCATGCTCGTTCAAGAGTTTGTGCTTGCGGCGGCATAGTCTGCCGGGTCGGTCACTTCCCTGTAACATAGTTGAAAAGGCCGATGGATTGCACATGCGTCATACTCGTGAACGAGTGCTGCTTGTGTGGATTGGTCTGTCCGATTACAATGTAACTGATTGAATGCTTAAGGATTTCGCAATAAGTGATAAAGAATTGTTTTAAATTTCTTTTTAATATATAATGATATCTTCAAAGTTTCTAATTTCTAGTATGATTCTATTATATACAGCTGATCCCATTCGATACATGCTATTCCGTAGGAGCGCTGTTTTACTCTAACCTATTATATCACTACATAGTATAAAACAAAGTCGCTTTCTCTGTCCCTATGTCCCTTTGTATGCTTAAATCTTAACTACGCAACGGATTTTGATGCCCTTTTTTTTAATAGATAGTGATTCAAGAGGAAGGTTTATATGTATAATACGTACATATTATTATACAGAAATCTATTTGTACCCGGGCGAAGCTGGGCCGGGCCGCTAGTATTCAATATATTTGACACTCGTTCGAAACCTTAGGTCAGCTGGGGATTTTGGTTTAAAATAGGTGGGGATGGGTTTTTACAAACACAGCCATTTTGTGTGTGCACAATTACTCATTACGTCTTTCATTTTAAATTTCTTTATGTTTGTAACTGTTTTCTTTTGTTTGTTCCGTTTATTCTCCTTTGGTACTTGTACTGTATGTTATGTGTGTACTAATATTAGCTCAACGGTTGTAATTGTCAATAAAATTATTTTTTTCTTTCTTTCTAGCTCCAGATTTTTAAATTGGGGTTTAAAGCTATCTCTAGGTTTTAAGTTGCGTATACACACATATATTACGTATGCATTGTTTTTGTGTGACAAATACATTGTGTTTATCTGTTGAATTTCCCCAGAAGATTACACCGTATCTTAAACTAGATTCAACGTATCCGTGATATGTTATAAGTAACATTATTTACAACGTATTTTAACAACCTATACAGTTTGTAAACTTATAGGAGAAACGATTAATTTCTTTACATTCTGTTTGAATCTGTTGTATACATGTCAATTTGCTATCAATTATTAAGCCTAAAAATTTCTCAATTATTTAATTGTGCATAACTCTGACTTTGATTGAATTGCATTAAAAGAATTTTTCCTAAAAAAGAATTCGTAGTATCGGTAAAAATATTATTGATCCCGATACTGATCGTGCTTAAAATTCATTATAGCAGTTTTTGTGGTTTGTTCTTTGTTCCTTGTTTAACGTTTTCCTGTTTTATTCCGGGCGACAATTTTTGATAAAATAAAGTAATTAACTACGAGAGAATTATCTGTCTCACAAACACCCAGACTCGGAAGAAATATTTGTGGGACGCACAAACATTTCTCTCGGTGCGGGGATCGAACCCGCGGCCTCTCGTTTCACAGGCGGCAATCGGTATATCTTCGATAATATTGGACGTGTACCGCAGATGAAGTTATATTTTCCCCTTTTCGAATTAACTTTGAGTGTGGAACACACATGTCAAAATCTTTGTAAATGATGATTCTAAATGATATTTTATCTTATGGGTTCGATCAATTATTTTCGTTCGCATTACTAAAGGACTTAGAACAAACGGGACGAGGAAAGTGTTAAGGCCGAGGGTAAGCTCAACGAAATACGACTGCAAAGCCGTCGCTTCAGGTCACTAACAAAACAAACAGGTATATGAAAAAATCAATTTATTTGAAAAATTATATTTAGTACAATCAGGGTGACTTTCGTTTAAAACTAAACAAACAGTAAGACTTAAATAAACAATACATTACAAACTAAGGTAATATTTAAAGAAGCTGAGAGTCTTATGAGTGTTCTATCGACTATTACATTAGTTGAGAAGGAGTCTTAGCGATGTGCACACAGAGCAACTTTAGTTGAAGACGCTGTCATTTTACTAGTTTTCGATAACAATTGCCAGTTGCAGCAATAAATTTCAGATGCCTCGATTGAAAAGATAGAATTTGACACTCTCTTCAACTATTAAAGACTATTAAAGCTATTAAACATTTAATGTTAAATTATCTGGTAGTTTACGAAGCCCAGACATTGAACCGGTAGTGGTATCCAAGCCCCAAGGGGTTGAGGAACCTGATAGTCACAAAGTTAAATCCGATACCGCCATTGGCGATGCTGGCAGACGCCCCCTGTAAGGCCTCCACCTCAGAGACTTGTACAGCCCAGATCCTCGCTCCTGACCTGGTGCGGAAAGTCACATATCTGGATTGATAAGTGCCGACCCTTGGAGCCAGCCATTCAACGGAACTGGAACAAAAAAAACAATTAAATAAAAGATGATATGGATGCCACATACGTGGACCTCACTCTAAGATCGAATCTTATCCAAAAAGAGCATCGAATGGCATCGGAAAATTGATATCAGCAAAATTGAAAGCCTGCATCCAGCGACTTCTCGCGAATTTCACCAGGTCGTCTGACCACCTTGTGGGTGGACGTCCTACGCTACACTTTCCGCTACGTGGCCTCCATTCGAGAACTTTTTGGCCCCATGACCCATCAGTTCTCCGCGCTATATGCCCCGCCCATTGCCACTTCAACTTACTAATTCGCTGAGTTATGTCGGTTACATTAGTTCTCCTACGTATCTCCTCATTCCTAATTCGATCTCGTCGAACCCCGAGCATAGCTCTCTCCATAGCTCGTTCAGTGACTTTGAGCACTTTTTTAGTTTCAAGGCAGCAAAATTAAAATGATGAGCTTACTTGTGGACGAGTGTGTGTCCGGTGGAATCCCCAACGCTGAAGCCAGATCTGGCGACAGATTGTTCTTCAACGGCGTGAATGCCAATCACCGCCAGAACCAAGAGGATGATGGTTTTCATCTGAAATCAGAATACGATCCTGACTAAAGGAACTTTACAAACCTTAGACATTCTTACAAATCGCTATGGTATGCAGGTTTCCCCGTTATAGAGCGTGGTGAGTATCAAAGCACCCATGACTCCGAAAGTAATTATAATATTAATAAATATTAATGAATTATTTCACATACTCCATACAATTGTAAAATTATTAATGTCTTAGAGAAAAACAAAGTATTTACCTTTGCAATCGTCTTTGCCGCGGTGAAGTGAGAAAAATATTAATTAAAAATCTGTCAGTTTCTAGTTATTATATAGCCAATTGCAATCTATCATTCGATAAAGCCGATAACAACCAATAGCCATCAATAGCTTACAGATTATCTCAATTCTCAGATCCTAGTCTACATGACGCAGCTTATCATATTTTGTAAATTAAAATATCTGATAAATTTATCTTCACTGTATTATTGATAGCTTTCTTCTATTATTGTACATTGTGAGACATTTTGTTTGTCTTTCATATGCGAACCAACGCAATGTCTATTTCTCACGCCAAACAGCAGAGTAAATGCACTGTTGTGTTACAGTTTGAAGGACATTGTAGTCGTATTAAGGTAACATTTTGAGATATTTGATATTGTACTAACGGTCGGGCCCGGCTTCGGGTGGGATGTAGCGGGACGGGATGGGTAAAGCAGTATAGAGGACGGCAGTCACGTTAAATTCAAATATAAAACAGTTTGTACGCGTTATATGTCTGATGTGGACTTTACTCAAAAACTTTTTGTAACCTAGTGAAGTTAGATTGGGGCGAGAATATCTTGAAAAATTTCCTTTCGGGTCAAATGAAACGAAAAAAGGTTAAAATTTCTTCGCTGGAAACCATCTTTATTTCCTTCTTACATCGTGCGTCGTTTTCATCTTCTACCATCTTCCAGTTTTGTATTAAAAATCATTAAGATTATCTATCTCTTTTTGTCTTTAGTACTTTCATTCGTCATCGCTTTCACACCCACGATCCACATTCATTCGTGTTACGTTTCATTCTACTCATCTTTCATCATATTCTAATCCTTCGGTCATTACGAAAATAGACTTTCTTTAACAGTACAGAACCGTAACAACATGTTCCATACATTTTCAATATATTTGTTATCTAAAGATAATTTAAGTAGTACCAAAATTAGAATGCTATTGATTAGAAATTCTTTGTCACCGCATGATTTACAATAATCTAAGCGCTGAATACGCGTTTTTTATTGATAATTTTTTGCAAGTAATTATCAGCTGTAAGAAAAATACGTTTCGAGGAATGTACAATTTTATAAACAATAAGTGTCTGTGTAGTATTGCACGTATAAATAGACCGGATTATATGCAACGTATTCGCGAGGCTCCAGACATTCTTTGAGATAGTTTAAAGAAATAAATATATGATTATATTTACAATGTATTGTACATAGAGTTGTACCATGGTATGATTACACAGCTAAGATCTCGGGTTCGGATCCTGGATCGGGCAAAGTGATATTGGATTTTTCCATGTTATTGATTATGCTCCTCATCGCATTGTTGTACTGAACAATTTCTGGGAGAAAGGCGAGGGTTTATGTATGTATGTAGGTATTTGAGTTTTATATATGCGATAATATCGGACGTGTACCACAGAAAATGAAGTTATATTGTCTGCTCGTCGGCTTAACAGTTTTTAGTGATACAAACATATCGAAACGTTTGTAAATGACTGAATTTAAATGATATTTTATCTTATTGGTTCAATTATTTTTTTTCATTTGCATTCCTAAAATACTTAGAACAAACGGAAGGAGGAAAGGGTTAGGTTTAGGTTAACCTTATCAAACGTAATACGACAGCAAAGCCGTCGCTTCAGGTCATTAACAAAACAAACAGGTATATGAAAAAATCAATTTATTTGAAAAATTATATTTTGTGAAATCAGGGTAACTTTCGTTTAAAAATAAACAAACAGTAAGACTTAAAATTAACAATACATTACAAATTAAGGTAATATTTTAAGAAATTGAGAGTCCTATGAGTATTCTATCGACTATAACATTATCTGAGAAGGAGTCTTAGCGCTGTGCACACAGAGCAACTTCAGTTCAAGACGCTGTCATTTTACTAGTTTTCGATAAAAATTGCCAGTTGCAGCAATAACTTTCAGATGCCGCGATTGTGAATATAGAATTTGACAGTCTATTCAACTAAAATTGCATTTAAACCTTTAATGTTAAATTATCTGGTAGTTTACGAAGCCCAGACATTGAACCGGTAGTGGTATCCAAGCCCCAAGGGGTTGAGGAACCTGATAGTCACAAAGTTAAATCCGATACCGCCATTGGCGATGCTGGCAGATGCCCCCTGTAAGGCCTCCACCTCAGAGACTTGTACAGCCCAGATCCTCGCTCCTGACCTGGTGCGGAAAGTCACATATCTGGATTGATAAGTGCCGACCCTCGGAGCTAGCCATTCAACGGTACTGGAACAAAAAAAAACAATTAAATAAAAGATGATATGGATGCCACATACGTGGACCACACTCTAAAATCAAGTCTTATCCAAAAAGAGCATCGAATGGCATCGGAGAATACTGATATCAACAAAATTGAAATCATCTCGCGAATTGCACCAGGTCGTCTGACCACCTTGTGGGTGGGCACCCTACGCTGCGCTTTCCGCTACGTGGCCTCCATTCGAGAACTTTTTGGCCCCATGGCCCATCAGTTCTCCGCGCTATATGCCCCGCCCATTGCCACTTCAACTTACTAATTCGCTGAGTTATGTCGGTTACATTAGTTCTCCTACGTATCTCCTCATTCCTGATTCGATCTCGTAGAGAAACCCCGAGCATAGCCCTCTCCATAGCTCGTTGCGTGACTTTGAGCACTTTTTTTGGTTTCAAGGCAGCAAAATAAAAATGACGATCTTACTTGTGGACGAGTGTGTGTCCGGTGGAATCTCCAACGCTGAAGCCAGATCTGGCGACAGATTGTTCTTCAATGGCGTGAACGCCGATCACCGCCAGAACCAAGAGGATGATGGTTTTCATCTGAAATCAGAATACGATCCTGACTAAAGGAACTTTACATACCATAGAAATTCTTACAAATCGCTATGGTATGCAGGTTTCTTCACAATGTTTTGTTTCACCGTTATAGAGCGTGGTGATTGACTATCAAAACACTCATGACTCCGAAAGTAATTATAATATAAATAAATATTAATGAATTATTTCACATACTCCATACAATTGTAAAACTATTAATTTCTTAGAGAAAAACAAAGTATTTACCTTTGCAATCGTCTTTGCCGTGGTGTAGTGAGAAAAATATTAATTAAAAATCTGTCAGCTTCGAGTTATTATATAGCCAATTGCAATCTATCATTCGATAACGCTGATAACAACCAATAGCCACCAGTAGCTTACAGATTATCTCAATTCTCAGATCCTATCCTACATGACGAAGCTTATCATTTGTAAATTAAAATATCTGATAAGTTTATCTACAGTATATTATTGATTGATTATCCGGTGTTTCTCCTATTAATAAACATTTTAAGACATTTAGTAAGTGGTAGATCTCCCATATGTGAACCAATTCCTCTCGTCAAACATCAGCGTAAATTCTTTGCAACCGAACGAAGCCGGATTGGACAGAGGATATGTGGGAATAATATCTTTCAGTCAAATGCAACGAAAATAGATTAGAAGTTCTTCGCTGGAAACCGTCTTTATTTCCATCTTGCATCGTGCCGTCGTTTTCATCTTCTACCATCTTCCAGTTTTGTATTAAAAATCATTAAGATTATCTATCTCTTTTTGTCTTTAGTACTTTCATTCGTCATCTCTTTCACACCCACGTTCCACATTCATTCGTGTCAAGTCGATTCTACTCATCTTTCATCATATTCTAATCCTTCAGTCATAACGGAATAGGCTTTCGTTAAAAGTACAGCTGAACCCTAACAATATGTTCCATACATTTTCAATATACTTGTTATCTAAAGATATTAATTAAATAGTACCCAAATTAGCATGCTATTGATTAGAAAATCTTTGTCACCGCATGATTTACAATAATCTGAGCGCTGAATACGCGTCTGTTATTGATTATTTTTTGCATGTAATTATCAGCTGTAAGAAAAATACGTTTCGAGGAATGTACAATTTTGTAAACAATATGTTTCTCGGTAATATTGTAAGTATAACCACATGAGTATGTGGTATAACTAGACCGGATTATATGCATCGTACGCGCGAGGCTCCAGACACTCTTTGAGAGATTTAATAGAAATTAATATAATGGCCGTAGCGTAGCATCACAATACGTTTTTGAGAATGTAATGTATGTCCATAAGAACAGAAAATATATTTTTCGAAACGTAAGCGATATTAACAACGGGCATAAGAATATTCTAGGTACTTATAAGAACAGACTCCACAGAATTAACAAACCTTTTAAGGGTTTCTGTCAAGGGCCAATCAAGCTCTTAAGCCAGGGAGGCCATATAGCTCTTGTCAGAACACTGGGTCCAATATTAATACTCGAATTCGTAATAATGATTTCTTAAAGTTTATTACAGTCGTGATTTGTGTACACATGCTCATCCTTTTTACTTTATTTATCGACGTACAAAAATTAATTGTTGTTATAAACTTTTTCAAAAAGATAATATAATATTCTGTCAATCTGGAGCCAGCTTAGGAGGGTCCTGACCCCCATGACCTCCCCCCTGGATCCGCCCTTGGTTCCTGTGTACATTTTTATAACAAGGTTCCCACTCATATTAAAAGCTTAAATAATAATAACGTTGTCCAGAAGAGATTTGTTTCTATGCTCTATAAAATACTACCGGTCTTACTCATAGAAAGTTAAAACCTATTTTATTTACCGAATGTTTTGTCTTCTCCACTCGAACTGATTTCAAAAATTGTTCGAAAGGGACAAAAATTCGATAGCTAAAACATGTTTTATACCTGTCTATAACCTGTCTATTTTATACCTGTCTATAAGATCGTAAGTAACTTAATATATTTCATTTTGGCTTTGTAAACAATTTTGGTATCTATGTCATACTCATTCAAAAGTCTGGCCTTGCGGCGGCATAATGTGCCGGGTCGGTCACTTCCCTGTAACACAGTTGAGGAGGCCGATAGCTGGTTCAAGCGTCATACTCGTGAACGATTGCTGCTTGTGTGGACTGGTCTTACCGATTACAATGTAACGGATTCATTACTTAAGGATTTCGCAATTATTTGCTGGTGTACCGAAACGTATTGTGAAACGTAAACGTGATCCTCTATTCTATACATACATAAATTACGTATGCATTTTTGTGTGACAAATACATTGTGTTTATCTCTCGAATTTCCCCAGAAGATTACACCGTATCTTAAACTAGATTCTACGTATCCGTGATATGTTATAAGTACAGTATCCTGTTCCGCCAACCTAGATAGTTTGTATAATGCATAGGAGAAATGATTAATTCTTTTACACACTGTTTGAATCTGTTGTTTTCATGTCACTTTGCTTTCAATTATTAACCCTCAAATTGCGTTTCATATGTTTCAATTACTGGTGTTTAATTATAGTTAATACTTTATTGATGCATCTCGCCTAAGATTAAATTGCCTAAAGAGATTTTCCTAAAGTAAAAATATCATCAAGACATGTAGCACTCGTGGCAGTTATTCTAGTTGGTTTAAATTATAGTTCAGAAAAATAAAATTTCTGATGATTCTGGATAAGATAATGTCATATATTTTATAAAGCTACTTCCATAACTCGTTGAACATTCATAGTTTTTAGTGGAAAACACATGTCGACACCTTTGTAAAAGACTGTTTTTATTGAAATGAGTGGTGAGACGAGCATGCCGTTCGCCTGATGGTAAGCGATACGACCATTCTTGAATAGTGGCAAAACCAAACAACACCTTGAATTACAAAGCAATACTTGGCATTCCACTGTGCTCGCCATCTTGAGACATAAGATGTTAAGTCTTAATATGACTAGTAGTTACTCTGGTTATTATACAGCATATCTAAATGATATTTAATTTTTTGGGTTCGATCAATTATTTTCATTTTCATTACTAAACGACTTGAAAACACGAGTTGAGGAAAGGATAAGGTTAGGTGAGGGTTAGGGCCCCCGCCCAGTGGTCAAGGGGCGCCAGAATTCCACCACGGTATCCCCTGCCTGTCGTAAGAGGCGACTAAAAGGGGTCATCGGGGTCGCTAAGCACACAGCGGGGGCTGTGTACTCATGTCGGGAGTGACCCCGAGATGGGCGGCAGAACGTGTGGCCTCGTGTCTGTCGCGGACGCCCATCTCACCATGGGCGTCCGAAGTAGGGAAAGTGGGGGCATCTGCGCTCTCCCAACATGTGGGGAGCCATATTTGGCAGTGCGCCGGGTGACACGGCGAGTTAAATGGGCGCCATTCGCCTATCCACATAACGTGTCACCCATAACGCGCGTGATGGCCACCGAGAGGTTTTAGACGGTATGCCGGCAAAAGATCTTTTTAGATCTCGGTAGGGACCCAGCCTGATAACAGGCTGGAAGGCCGGAGACCCCGACATGCCCCTTCCGATCTCCCCCGAGTGTCGGAAGGAAGGCTAAAGGAAAAGCTTTACTCCCGTTAAAAAAAAAAGGGTTAGGGCCTACGGTAAGCTCATCAAACGAAATACAACAGCAAAGCCGTCGCTTCTAGTACTAATAAAATAAAAATGTATATGAAAAAATCAATTTATTTGAAAAATTTATGTTATGTACAATCACGATGATTTTCATTTAAAAAATAAACAAATAGTAAGACTTAAAATAAACAATACATTACAAACTAAGGTAATATTTAAAGAAGCTGAGAGTCTTATGAGTGTTCTATCGACTATAACATTAGCTGAGAAGGAGTCTTAGCGCTGTGCACACAGAGCAATTTCAGTTGAAGACGCTGTCATTTTACTAGTTTTCAATAAAATTTGCCAATTGCAGCAATAACTTTCAGATGCCGCGATTGTGTATATAGAATTTGACAGTCTATTCAACTAAAATTGCTATTAAACATCCAATGATAAACTATCTGGTAGTTTACGAAGCCCAGACATTGAACCGGTAGTGGTATCCAAGCCCCAAGGGGTTGAGGAACCTGATAGTCACAAAGTTAAATCCGATACCGCCATTGGCGATGCTGGCAGATGCCCCCTGTAAGGCCTCCACCTCAGAGACTTGTACAGCCCAGATCCTCGCTCCTGACCTGGTGCGGAAAGTCACATATCTGGATTGATAAGTGCCGACCCTCGGAGCCAGCCATTCAACGGTACTGGAACAAAAAAAAACAATTAAATAAAAGATGATATGGATGCCACATACGTGGACCACACTCTAAAATCAAGTCTTATCCAAAAAGCGCATCGAATGGCATCGGAGAATACTGATATCAACAAAATTGTAATCATCTCGCGAATTGCACCAGGTCGTCTGACCACCTTGTGGGTGGGCACCCTACGCTGCGCTTTCCGCTACGTGGCCTCCATTCGAGAACTTTTTGACCCTATCGGCCATCAATTCTCCGCACTATATCCCCCACCCATTGTCACTTCAACTTACTAATACGCTAGGAGATGTCAGTTACATTAGTACTCATACGCATCTCCTCATTCCTGATTCGATCTCATAGAGAAACCCCGAGCATAGCCCTCTCCATAGCTCGTTGAGTGACTTTGAGCACATTTTTTGGTTTCAAGGCAGCAAAATTAAAATGATGATCTTACTTGTGGACGAGTGTGTGTCCGGTGGAATCTCCAACGCTGAAGCCAGATCTGGCGACAGATTGTTCTTCAACGGCGTGAACGCTGATCACCGCCAGAACCAAGAGGATGATGGTTTTCATCTGAAATCAGAACAAGATCCTGACTAAAGGAGCTTTACAAACCATAGAAATTCTTACAAATCGCTATCGTATGCAGGTTTTCTCACGATGTTTCCTTCACCGTTTTAGTTCGTGGCGATTATCAAAACACTTCGAAAGTAATCATAATTTAAATAAATATTAATGAATTATTTCACATACTCCATACTATTGTAAAATTATTAATTTATTAGAGAAAAACAAAGTATTTACCTTTGCAATCGTCTTTGCCGTGGTGGAGTGAGAAAAATATTAATTAAAAGTCTGTCAGCTTGGAGTTATTATATAGCCAATTGTAATCTATCATTCGATAAAGCTGATAACAACCAATAACCATCAATAGCTTACATGATTGTCTCAATTCTCAGATCCTAGTCTACATGACGAAGCATATCATTTTTAATCTGTTTATCTTCAGTATATTGATAGCTGGGGGTTTCTCCTATTATTTAACATTCTGAGACATTTTGTAGGCGGCAGGTTTCTCAAATGTGAACCCCCGCAATGTCTATGTCTCCCGCCTAACATCAGAGGGAATGCACTGTTGAAAAGTACCACCGCAACGACTATTTCTCGCAACAAACAGCAGAGTAAATTCACTGTTGTGTTCCAGTTTGAAGGATATTTCCCCATTCATTCGTGTCACGTTTCGTTCTACTCATATTTCATCTTATTCTAATCCTTCGGTCATTACGAAAATAGACTTTCATTAAAAGAACAACTGAACCCTTACAATATGTGCCATACATTTTCAATATACTTGTTATCTAAAGATATTAATTAAATAGCACCCAAATTAGAGTGCTATTGATTAGAAAATCTCTGTCACCGCATGATTTACAATAATCTAAGCGGTGAATACGCGTCTATCGTTGATTATTTTTTGCAAGTAATTATCAGCTGTAAGAAAAATACGTAGATATACACAATAAAAATACCAGGTACAAGAATGATCTAGCTACTTATAAGACCAGGCTACAGAGAATCAGAACAAAGATAAGGGTTATAGTGTACATTTTTAAAATAAAAGTTCCCACTCAAGTTAAAGTCTTAGCTATTGAAAAACTCAAAGCCACCATTTGGCAACAAAATGTTATATTATGGAGCTCTGAAAGTTAATGAGGCTTGGGAATGAAATAAAACAATAATGAAGTGTGTATGTGGCTGTCAGGTATTATTTATTTATTCCGGAAGAAATTTGTTTCTGTGCTCTATAAAATACTAACAGTAAGTAAGTCATAAACGGTTCGATTACATATTTTAGTTTCGAATGTGTTGTCTTATTTACTCAAACTAGATTAAAAAGTTTTTTAAAAGAGACAAAAAATTCGATAACTACAATTTCATTTCATTTCATCATTTTTGCATTGTAAACAACTTTGGTATCTATGTCATGCTCGTTCAAGAGTCTGTGCTTGCGACGGTATGGTGTGCCGGGACGGTCACTTCCCTGTAACATGGTTGAGGAGGCCGATGGATTGCACATGCGTCATACTCGTGAACGAGTGCTGCTTGTGTGGACTGGTCTGTCCGATTACAATGTAACTGATTGAATGCTTAAGTATTTCGCAATAATAATTGATAAGGAATTGTTTTAAATTTCTTTTGAATGTATTGATATCTTCAGAGATTCTAATTGCTTTTATGATTCTATTATATACAGCTGATCGATAAAAGCTTTTCCGTAGGAGCGCTGTATTACTCCAACCTATTATATATTCAACTAGCGGTCAGGCCCGGCTCCGCCCGGGTGCATACACGTTTTAAAATGGCGGTCAAAATGTTTAATTCTGACTATCGATCTATTGATATATCGACTGTTTAGAATATCGACCAATCAGACGACGAAAAACGAACAAAATTTCCTCGTATTTGCTAGAAATATCACTACTGCTTTCCTCCTATAGGTCATAGCGATATAGATGATGATAGCCTATAGCCTTCCTCGATAAATGGACTACCCAACACTGAAAGAATTATTCAAATCGGACCAGTAGTTCCAGAGATTAGCGCGTTCAAACAAACAAACAAACTCTGCAGTTTTATAATATTAGTATAGATATATTTGACTCTCGTTCGTAATCCTGGGTCAGCTGGGGGTTTCGTTTCAAATATTTGGGGATGGGATTCACAAATACAGCTAGTTTGTGTATGCATAATGATGGGAATGTGAGTAGTGAAGGCACCCCATTGACACGTTTGTGAATGATTGCACAATTACTCATTACGTCTTTCATTTTAAATTTCTTTATGTTTGTAACTGTTTCCTTTTGTTTATTCCTTTTATTCTCCTTTGGTACTTGTACTGTATGTGGTGTGTTATAATACGTACTAATATTAGCTCAATGGTTGTAATTGTCAATAAAAATATTTATTTCTTTCTTTCTAATTCCAGATTTTTAAAGAGGGGTTTACAGCTATCTCTAGGTTTTAAGCTGCGTATACACACATATATTACGTATGCATTGTTTTCGTGTGACAAATACATCGTGTTTATCTGTTGAATTTCCCCAGATTACACCGTATCTTAAACTAGATTCTACGTATCCGTGATATGCTATAAGTACAGTATCCTGTTCCACCAACCTAGATAGTTTGTATAATGTATAGGAGAAACGATTAATTGTTTTTACACACTGTTTGAATCTGCCTAGACTGCCTCGGTGGCGTAGTTGTACTACGGTACGGTTACAAAGCTGAGGTCCCGGGTTCGAATCCCGGGTTGGGCAGTGATATTGGATTTTTCTATTCATTATCAGCCCAGAGTCAGGAATTTGTGCCGGATATGGCGATAGGCTCACCACATATCACATTGTGGGACGGAACATACTGGCGAAATGTGGGTGCCCTGGCACCTCTGCCTACCCCTTCTGGGAAAAAGGCGTGAGTTTATGTATGTTTGAATCTGTTGTTTAAATGTCAATTTACTATCAATTATTAACATCAATATTTGCTTCATATGTCTCAATTATTGGTGTTTTCATACTTTATTGATGCATCTCGCCTCAGATCAAATTGCATAAAGAGAGTTTTTCCTTAAGTAAAAATATCATCAAAACATGTAGCACTCGTGGCAGTTATTATAGTTGGTTTAAATTATAGTTCAGAAATATGAAATTTCTGAAGATTTTGGATAAGATAATGTCATATATTTTATAAAGCTACTTCCATATCTCGTTGAACATTCATAGTTTTAAGTGGAAAACACATGTCGAAACCTTTGTAAAAGACTATTTTTTTATTGCAATGAGTGGTGAGACGAGCATGCGGTTCGCCTGATGGTAAGCGATACGACCATTCATGAATAGTGGCAAAACTAAACAACTCCTTGAATTACAAAGCAATTGGCATTCCACTGCGCTCGCCATCTTGAGACATAAGATGTTAAGTCTCAATATGTCAAGTAGTTACTCTGATTAAAATGTCCTTCAAACCGAACACACAACAGTGCATTTACACGTCATATCTAAATGATATTTTATTTTTTCGGTTCGATCAATTATTTTCATTTTCATTACTAAACGACTTGAAAAAACGAGTCGAGGAAAGGGTAAGGTTAGGTGAGGGTTCGGGCCTACGGTAAGCTCATCGAACGAAATACAACAGCAAAGCCGTCGTTTCATGTACTAATAAAATAAAAAAATATATGAAAAAATCAATTTATTTGAAAAATTATGTTGTATACAATCAGGATGATTTTCATTAAAAAAAATAATAAACAGTTAGACTTAAAATTAACAATACATTGCAAATTAAGGTAATATTTTAAGAAGTTGAGAGTCTTATGGGTGTTTTAGTGAGTGTTGAAATTATCTGGTAATTTACGAAGCCCAGACATTGAAGCGGTAGTGGTATCCAAGCCCCAAGGGGTTGAGGAACCTGATTGTCACAAAGTTAAATCCGATACCGCCATTGGCGATGCTGGCAGATGCCCCCTGTGAGGCCTCCACCTCAGAGACTTGTACAGCCCAGATCCTCGCTCCTGACCTGGTGCGGAAAGTCACATATCTGGATTGATAAGTACCGACCCTCGGAGCCAGCCATTCAACGGAACTGGAACAAAAAAAAACAATTAAATAAAAGATGATATGGATGTCACGTACGTGGACCTCATTCTAAGATCGAGTCTTATCCAAAAAGAGCATCGAATTGGCATTCTATACAAAAGCCTACTAAGTCTTCACGCTACGATGAAACCCAGGATTTTAGGAAGAAGAGAACATGGCAAACCATTCCACAGCTTTAAAATTAAAGAGAATTAGAAAAACCTTTTGTTTTGACCATGTGGCTTCGCACGCCCAATGTGGTTCTGTTAAAGAATGGAGGGGAGATGAGGAGTTTAGTAATACTTTCTTGATTATATTTGTACGTGTAATTTTGAGTGTACTGTTGAGAATTAAGAGAGCCCTCCGACTAACTGTTGAGGGAAGTTTGTCCGTCCTAAGTAAATCCTGATATCAGCAAAATTGAAATGATGATCTTACTTGTGGACGAGAGTGTGTCCGGTGGAATCCCCAATGCTGAAGCCAGATCTGGCGACAGACTTTTCTTCAACGGCGTGAACGCCAATCACCGCCAGAACCAAGAGGATGATAGTTTTCATCTGAAATCAGAACGCAATTTAAAGGAATTTTGCTTCAGCTGACTCGCAAGATATGCATGCATTTGGTATTTAAAGGTTCTCTTTGAAATGAAATGAAATGTAAATATTCGTTGAATCCATAAAAAAATATACATTATTTAGATTCATTCACTTTTTTCCACTACCACTTTTCGCCATAGAAAAACAGACAAGAAACTCTAGCATTGCTCTTTTCAAAACAAGTTTACAATACAGGAGTTGCAATTCAGCAAAATCTAGAACAGTTCATAAAATATTTGCAATAATAATTGAATAATTATTATATTGTTTAAGTTATTATTTGCAGCTGAGTTAAGTTCGCCCAGACCGCGGAATCGGTAAACACAAAAGCAATGAAAGGCAAAAAAACCGAGTAATTAAATATTATCATTATAAGCAAATTGAGCAGACCAGTCTACACAAGCAGCACCCGTTCATGAGTATGACGCATGTGCCAGCCATCGGCCTCCTCAATCATGTTACAGGGAAGTGACCGACCGGGCACACGATACCGAACGATAACGAATAAATATTAATGAAGTATTACATTATTTCGCACACCCCATACTATTGCAAAATTAATAACTTCTTAAAGAAAACCAAAGTATTTACCTTTGCAATCGTCTTTACCGTGGTGAAGTGAGAAAAATATTAATTAAAAATCTCTCAGCTTGGAGTTATATAGCCAATTGAAATCTATCATTCGATAAAGAACAATTAACAGCCATCAATGGATTAAATGATTAAATAAGGTAATACATGTCGAAATTAATCATTTACAAATTAAATTCCTGATAAATGCTTTATCAATCAACATCTATACATATTTTATAACTGATCGGTTTCTGTACATGCAAGACTAATATTATAAAGAGAAAAGATTTGTTTATTTGGTTCTGTAACTACAGGACCGATTTGAAAAAAAATCACCAATACAATCCTACATTATCCCTGATGATCATAGGCGAAGTCGAGAAGGGCTACTAGTTGAAGATATTCTGCCGTTCTCAAGCTAAAATGCCGTTAAGTACAAAAACCGCTTTTTGAGTTATGCACAAAAAAAGCGATATTACAGTTCTAAATTGAAAGTTTCGCTATTTGAAAGTACCTCCTGCGATGTATTATTCAGTACTCCAAGGTCTTAAAGATGACCACTTGTTATTAAGTAGCACATTTAAAAAAAACGCTTTTTGTTCATAACTAAAAAAGTGACAAATAATACTTAACGGCATTTTAGCTTGAGGACGGCAGTATTCTAGAAAAACTATTTAATAATATTATTAAACACATTATATATACATGACAGATACATCTGTATTATTAATGATATCTTCTTTTACTTTTAAGACTTGTCTACCCCCGTTATCCTGCTTCCATTTATTCAAATCCATCAAAAGGTTGTCTGGAAGATATCGCCGACTGCGATAAGACCGCCCATTGTACTGTAAATATAGGTTAAGATTTTTGTTCTGTATTTTTTATTTTATTTTGTGTAGTACAATAAAGTGTAAGAATAAAATAAATAAATAAAATAAACACTCAACGGTCTCATAAATAGTTCTGACCCCATATTAACATAAATGAAGTCTTTTTTTGTGGATATTCGAATTCATGAGAGACTTGTGGGCCACACAAACCTTTGTCTCGGCGCGAGGATTGAACCCGCGGCCGTAAGTTTCACATTAAATCTCTAACCAACCGCGCCACGGAGGCTGTAGAACTATGAAATTATGTATTATATTTAATTAAATTATTTACATGATTTGCAAACATTTATTAAATCCATAATATTCAGTCATGGGAGTCGTAGCTTAGTTGTATTCAGACCAGTTCATACAAAAATTTATGATAATATTTTTTTTTTTGTTTTTTAATAGCAATGCTTGGCATTCCACTGCGCTCGCCATCCTGAGAAATAAGATGTAAAGTCTCGATATTTCCAGTAGTTATTCTGCCTTCAATCCGAAACACAACAGTGCATTTAAACTGCTGTTTGCCGGGAGAAATAAACATTGCGGTGGTGCCCTCCCAGGCGGCCTCTCACATAAGAGAGACCTACCAGCCCACCACCAATTTAATTTGTTAATGAATTTGTACAGCTGAGTGAAGTCACCCAGAACTCGGAACCGGTATACACTGTTCTGCCAAAGCAATGAATACTAATAAAAGTTATCAGAGTCATTAAAAGTTCTCATTAAGCATAAGCATTATAAGCAAATTGAGCAGATGAGTCTACACAAGCAGCACCTGTTCACGAGTATGACGCATGTGCCAGCCATCGACCTCCTCAAGCGTGTTACAGGGGAGTGACCGACCCGGCACACAACGCTGCACAAATGCCAGCCCCCATAGCCAAGTTACAACTTATAAGCGCTTCCAATTTAGTCTCGTTTAATTCATGGATGGATTTACTATATATTTATTATCACTGCTTGTCGTGCTTTGCACGGAGGGAAGTGGACAATATTTTATTTCCAACTCCTCCTATTAATTACACTTTCTGATTAATTTCGTTGCGGGTTAAAGACAAGTTAGTCATTCCTAGGAGACTCGGCGAGCTTCAATGCTCGGTGTCATTATATTGCGTGCTTGTTGATCCTGCGACACAGGAGTTGCAGGGGTGGGTGTGAGGGCGAGACAGTCTCCTGCCTATATATTTTTTGTCATATTTAGGATATAGATACCTCTTGTGAAAATTCAATAAAAAATTGAGTTAAATGCCTTGATACCATCAAGCTAGTCGCACCGAAGTTCTGACAAAAGATATAACATTCATGTATACATAAACTCACGCCTTTTTCCCAGAAGGGGTAGGCAGAGGTGCCAGGACACCCACATTTCGCTTTGTATTTTCCGTCCAACGATAGGGGGCGAGCCTATCGCACTATCGGGCACTTTCTGACTCTAGGCTGATAATGAATAGAGATATTCAATATCACTTTACCCGACCCGGGATTACAACTACGTCACCGAGACAGCCCAAAGAAAATTAGCAGAAAAATAAAATCGGCTTGGATTACAAGCTCTGCTGAACCACAACAATTTTTTCATACTAATTTTCAATTGGGTATTAAGATTAAGATATGAATTTAATATTAAATTGGCATTCGAATGATAAGAAAAATTCATTCATTCTTACAATGCATGATTTACATTAATTTGAGGGCTTAACGTATCGGAATAGAGGATTTAATGATTTATTATAGTTTCACAGTAATTATTAGTTGTTTATTATTTTCGAGATAAAATTGATGTTGTTATTTTATTAAATTGGGCCGGAAACGAGCAAACAAATCACCTGATGGTAAGTGGAACAGCCGTAAAATAGCAGTGTAATTGCACTGTTATATCCCGGTTTGAAGGGTTGTAGCCTGAGTAATTGGAGATATTGAGACTTAACATCTCATGTCTCAGGATAGCGAGCGCAGTGGAATGCCAAGTATTTCTTTGGAATTAACGGTGTATTTACTAGTAGGTCTCTCATACGTGAGAGGCCGTGTGGGTAGGTACCACGGCAATGTCTATTTCTCCCGCCAAACAACAGTGTATATACACTATTGCGTTTCCGTTTGAAGGACATTGTAGCCAGAGTAACTACTGGACATATTGAGACTTAACATCTTATGTCTCAGGATGGCGAGCACAGTGAAATACCAAGCATTGCTACTGTCCATGAGCAGTCGTATCGCTTACCATCAGGTGAACGGCATGCTCGTCTCACCATTCATTGCAATAAAAATAAGTAATTGATATATCCTTTCTGCTTCCCGTTCCCCTTCCGATTCAAATCAAATCAAAATATTCTTTATTCAAATAGTCTTTCACAAGATGTTTTGAATCGTTCATTTCTGCTACCACCGCTTCGGAACGTGTTGTGGCTGTGAAGAAGAAGCGGCGCAAGAAACTCCCTCAGCAACACGAACTGTATTCTTTTTTTCTTTTTTTATCTGTCTGTCTGTATCTGTATCAGCCCATATACATCCCACTGCAGGACACGGGCCTACTTTAAAATCGACAGTACGATTGAGAGTGGTTAGGCCATATAGTCCATTCAGCAGGGCATTGTAGCCAGAGTAACTACTGGGGATATTGAGACTTAACATCTTATGTCTCAGGATGGGGAGCGCAGTGGAATGTCAAGCATTGCTTTGTTATTAAAGGTGTTGTTTGGTTTTGCTTGTGTTCATGAGCGGTCGTATCGCTTACCATCAGGTGAGCGGCATGTTCGTCTCGCTATTCATAGCAATAAAAACAAATGCCCAGTAATTACTCTGGCTGTCCAGTATGTCCTTCAATCCGAAACACAACAGTGCATTTACACAGCTATTATACGGGAGAAATAGACATTGCGGTGGTACCCACCCAGATGGCCTCTCACATATGAGAGACCTACCACCAGTATTAAGACCAGTGAGACCGAAAAGTCTCTCGTAGTTTCTGACACAACACAAGACTCGATCTTAGTGTGGGGTCAGGACTATGTATGTGACTGTATTTGATGGGTATTTTCTGTTTTCCAGGGGCAACGGTATTCAGCCGACCTTCTGCGCATACACGGCTTTCAATCCCACACTGGTGTGCTGTTTGGACCAGAGATCAATCCTGAACGCGCCACCTGAGTAAGTTGAAAAAACATTTAAAATCTAGCTATTTAAACATTAATTATTTCCAAGACACAAGACGCAGTGAGCTCTTTCTGCGTAGATCGGAACGCAAACACAGATTAACTATTTAAATTACTTAAACTCACGCCTTTTTCCCAGAAGGGGTAGGCAGAGGTGCCAGGACACCCACATTTCGCCTTGTATGTTCCGTCCCACAATGTGATAGGTGGCGAGCCTATCGCCATATCAGGCACAAATTCCTGACTCTGGTCTGATAATTAATAGAAAAATCCAATATCACTTTGCCCAACCCGGGATTCGAACCCGAGACCTCAGCTTTGTAACCGTACCGTAGTACAACTACGCCACCGAGGCAGGCAACTATTTAAATTAGGTTTTTTAATTTAATAATTTCAAAATAATGGTTAAAAAAATAATTAAAATTGTAACAGTCACTGAGCGGATGACTAATACCTCAGTCCGCCCCGTGACCATGAAAGCTGTAAAGTGATCGAAACGTCGGGAAATTAAAAAATGTAAAAATTAAACCAAATCCGCGATAAAATCCGTTAATAATCGTTTTATATCAACTAATTACATCGGTATCAGCCCATATATGTCCCACTGCAAGGCACGGGCCTAATCTACAATCGAGAATACGATTGAGAGTGGTTAGGCCATATAGTCCACCATGCTGGCCTAGTGCGGGTTGGCGGACTTACATACCATAGAAATTCTTATAAATCGCTATGGTGTGCAGGTTTCCTCACGATGTTTTGCCTCGCCGTTTTAGTGCGTGGTGATTGACTGTTAATACACACATGACTCCGAAAAGTCAGAGGTGCGCCCTGGGATTTGCACCCGCGACCACCGTGAACATGTTGGCAGCCGCGTTTGGTCTGTTTACCAACAGGCCACCACGCAATTATTTCTTTATAAAGATACATAAACTCACGCCTTCTTATCAGAAGGGGTTCACATCGCCTGTTGTCCGTAACGTGATGAGAGATTTTAGTCGATATGATGGCTAAAGGTCTTCTTAGGTCTCAGTAGGGACCCCTGGGTGCAAATTCTGCGTAATGCTGATCTGATAAATAAATAAATAAATAAAATATATTCATCAACTAAATTTTGTTACAATTTCTTAAAAGCTAATTAAATAACATTGTTCCTAAACTAAATAACATTGCCTGGGGCTCCCAAACTAGGCCTAGCCTGTCTTCTTGGGAAGCCATATAATAATTGTAATAGCTTAGTTATCTATACTGGTGGTAGGTCTCTCATATGTGAGAGGCCATCTGGGTGGGTACCACCACAGTGTCTTGTCCCGTCAAACAACAGTGTAAACGCACTGTTGTGTTTCGGGTTGGAGGGCATTATAGCCAGAGTAACTACTGGACATATTGAGACTTAACACCTTATGTCTCAGGATGGCGAGCGCAGTGGAATGCCAAGCATTGCATTGTAATTCAAGGTGTTGTTTGGTTTTGCTACTGTTCATGAGTGGTCGTATCGCTTACCATCAGGCGAACCGCATGCTCGTCTCGCCATTCATAGCAATAAAAACAAAAAAAAATCGTATAAATAAAATTGAAGTGTCTGTTTGTAAAGTGACAATAAAAAAAATGACCAACTACATATCGTTATATACACGATACTGCGCCACGGAGGCTGTCAATATTTTAGAGATAAGCTGGTACAGAACTTATTATTTACTAGCTGTACCCGCGACTTCATCCGCGTGGAATTTAACAAAAACTTTATTTATCTAAAATAAAAGATTTTTCTAAAATAAATATAGCCTAAGTTACTCCTTATTATATCAGCTACCTGACAATAAAAGTCCCGTCAAAATCGGTCCTGCCATTTCAGAGATTAGCCGGAACAGACAGACAGGCAGACAGACAAAAAAAAATCTAAGGTCATTTTCGTTATAGGTATCGTGTATATAACGATATGTACTTGGACATTTTTTTTCACAATTCAATTTTATTTATATGTGTAGAAGATAAACTAATATAAATTGTTTTATCTTTCAGACGCCCTCCAATTTGGAGCGATGGCCCCGTCGATACCACGAAGAGAGTCAGCGAGAGAAGTAAGAAATTCCTTTTATACCGGGTATCTCAAGACTGCTACCGAAAACGAAGCCGGGTGGTAGTTTTAGTGACTACAAACACAATGCAACTAAAATGTAGCAAAGAAACGCGACAATTTTTTTTATTATTTTTTAAATATCATAGTTTTTGGGTGGTAAATCCATAGTTCTGGCTAAAATAATAATTTAAACTCTTTTATACCTTAGTCTTTATAAATAAAAGGGTATACACTATTATTTTACGAAAACAATGTATTTACCACCCAAATACGACCATAAAAAAATAACGAAAACAAAATTGTCGCTTTTTTCCAACATTTTCTATTGCATTGTGTCTGAAGTCGCTTAAACTACCACCCGGCTTCGTTTTCAGTAGCAGTCTTGATATACACTGTATATTTTTTTATATCTTGCAATGAATAGCGAAATGAGCATGCCGTTCACCTGATGATAAGCGACTCGGCCGCTCATAAACAATATCAAAATAAAACAACACCTTGAATTACAAAGCAATGCTTGGCATTCCACTGCGCTCGCCATCCTGAGACATATGAGACTCAATATGTCCGTAGTTACTCTGGCTACAATGTCCTTCAATCCGAAATACAACAGTGCATTAACACTGCCGTTTGGCGGTACCAAAGGTAAAAGGTTTGGTAATACCTTTTTAAGTGCCTTGCCTAAGTACATTTGTAAAGTGCGTGGTGGCCTGTTGGTAAACGGACCAGACGCGATTGCCAATATGTTCACAGTGGTCGCTGGTTCAAATCCCAGAGCACACCACTGACTTTTCGGAATCATGTGTGTATTGATAGTCAATCACCACGCACTATAACGGTGGAGGAAAACATCGTGAAGAAACCTGCATACCATAGCGGTTTATAAGAATTTCTATGGTTTGTAAGTCCGCCAACCCGCACTAGGCCAGCGTGGTGGACTGTACTAACCACTCTCAATCGTATTGTCGATTATAGAGGAGGCCCGTGCCCTGCAGTGGGACGTGTATAGGCTGATACAGTACCCTTAGCTTGGACATTGAAGCCAGAGTACCTACTGGACATATTGAGACTTAGCATGTTATGTCTCAGGATGGCAAACGCAGTGGAATGCCAAGCATTGCTTTGTAATTCAAGGTGTTGTTTGGTTTTGCTACTGTTCATGAGCGGTCGTATCGCTTACCATCAGGCGAATAGCGTGCTCGTCCGGCCATTCTTGCAATAAAAAGAAAAGCTTTTAAATAAATGGCTTATATCTTTTGTATCTTTTATATAGAGCCAGTGGCGTGCCATAGGAGAGGCCTTTGTCCAGCAGTGGACGCGAATAGGCTGATGATGATGATGATGATGATGATGATATCTTTTGTATTTCAGAATGTGACGAATACAGTCGTAACGTGGTGCATAGGGTCAGCTATGTACCGCTGGCGAGACCAGACGCCAACGTGATAACCTCAGCTAAATGCGACTATACAGGAACCGAACTCATTATTGGAGGGGAGAAGGCCAACTTGGGGGAATTTCCGCACATGGTAATGAGTGTCTTATTACTATTAATTTATATGCTTCGATCAAATATACACTAGATACACAGTTCCCTGTAAAAGTTCTGTTAAAAAGTGGCACCGATGCATGACATTAAAAAAAGTAAACAAAAAGATCACATATTCCAAATATATTAACACAAATTCCACCTTATTCCTGGCGCTTAAAGTAGCTTTTCACATAATATTGTCTAAAGTTATGCGACGTTTTGGAAGCAAGGGTCGGTGCGTGACTGAAGGCGAAAGAGTGCTTAAAGCACTCTTTTTTGGTGCCATTTTCTAAGCGCTCATGTTGTATCTAGTGTATATTTGATCGAAGTCTATAAGTACTAATATCCAACAAAACTAATAGGTACCGTTTGACGTTTCATACTTTTCAACTTTGTACAGGCGTAACTTACACAATTTCAATAACATTTCGCCTAAAACCATGGAATTGTGGCTTTACGGCAAGCGAACTTAAAATTGTGTGAGTTACGCCTGTCTAAATATGTTTAAAATTGAAAAATATGAAACGTCAAACGGTACCTGTTAGTTTAGTTGGATAGTAATATACCGGGTATATCACGACTGCTACCGAAAACGAAGCCGGGTGGTAGTTTAAGCGACTTCAGACACAATGCAACCCAAATGTTGAAAAAAAAAAACGATTTTTTTGTTATTTTTTTCCTCTGGTCGTATTTCGATGGTAAATACATTTTTTTCTTAAAATAATAGTGTATACTCTTTTATTTATAAAGACTGTAAGGTATAAAAGAGTTTAAATTATTATTTTAGCAAAAACTATGGATTTACCAACCAAAACTGATGATTTTTAAAAAGCTTTAAAAAATTGTCGCGTTTATTTGCAAAATGTTTAGTTGCATTGTGTTTGTAGTCACTAAAACTACCACCCGGCTTCGTTTTCGGTACCAGTCTTGTATACTCTGTATAAAGATGAAGAGTTTGTTTGTTACCTCTAATCTCAGGAGCTACCGTTTCGAAATGAAAATTTTTTTTTTTTTATATAAAATCTTATAAATGCACCCAACAGTCACATACATAGTCCTGACCCCACACTAAGATCGAGTCTTGTGTCGTGTATCAGAAACTACGGGGTATATTGTCTCTTAAATGTTATTCCTTTTTACACGCTTTATATTAGCTTCACTTGTATGTTTGTTTGTATGTTTGTTTGTATGTTTGTAACCGACTCCTTAAGACGCGATTTTGACCCACTTTAAACGGACAGATTTCATTCAAATTTTGCACACCTGTCAAAGACCGATGACAATACAATAATTCGATTAAAATATATGATTATCCTGATTAGATTCGCCAGGATTCATTAATTTCGTTCCGGATCCTTTACATGAGAGCAAGAGAGAGGGCTAGTGCGCGAACTACGCATGCGCGTAGGGACTCTTATGGTAATTGCGTCTTGTTTCGTATACATACATAGATGTCGGCCTAAAACCTACCATCGACAGTTGATAAGACAGACATTTGAAAATAAGAAAAACACTCTTATAAATAAACCAAACTAAAAAGTAGAAAATAAATAATAGTTTAAAAAAACTAAAAAACACGCTTTATATGGAAAACCCAACTATAAAAACTAAAAAAAAGCGTGGGGTGCTTTTTAAGATATTATCAAAATGATAATCCTTCTACTTATATCTGTAGATAAAATAATTATATCTATTGAAAACATGCACCCCACGCTTTTTTTACAATAAAACATATTTTTTTCTTATTAATTTTTTACACTATCCTTAATTCAGTATTATTAAAATTTATTTTCTATTTTTTAGTTGGGTTTTCTATATAAAGCGTGTTTTTTATTACTGTGTACAATGAAGAATTAAATAAATAAATACATACACTTTTATCAAAATCATCTACCTCGACTGCCTCGGTGGCGTAGTTGTACTACGGTACGCTTACAAAGCTGAGGTCTCGGGTTCGAATCCCGGGTCGGGCAAAGTGATATTGGGTTTTCTATTCATTATCAGCCCAGAGTCAGGAATTTGTGCCCGATATGGCGATAGGCTCGCCACCTATCACATTGTGGGACGGAACATACAAGGCGACATGTGGGTGTCCTGGCACCTCTGCCTACCCCTTCTGGGAAAAAGGCGTGAGTTTATGTATGTATATTAATCAGAGATAATGTATTCTAATAGTGTCACAATTTTTCAAATTGATCCAGTATTTTCGTCTTCTTCCAGGTGGGAGTGGGCTGGGCTATTCCCGAAGGATACACGTTTCCTTGCGGCGGCTCCCTCATAAGTCCCAGGTTCATATTGACTGCGGGACACTGCACATCCTACAGGAACGCCACTCCTGTAGTCATCAGGTTGGGAGACCAGAACATAGACCCAGCTGTGTTTGATGGCGCAGATCCTATCGATGTGAGTTTTTAAACTATTATATTTTGAGTTCTGAGATCTTCGATAAGTATACAGGGTATATCAAGACTGCTTCCGAAAACGAAGCCGGGTGGTAGTTTCTGCGACTTCAGACACAATGCAACAAAAAATGTTGAAAAAAAGAGCGTCAATTTTTTTTTTCATTTTTTTTCCTATGGTCATATTTGGGTGGTAAATACATTTTTTTCCTAAAATAATAGAGTATACCCTTTGATTTATGAGGTAAGGTATAAAAGAGTTTAAATTATTATTTTAACAAAAACTATGGATTTACCAACCAAAAGTGACAATTTTTAAAAAGCCATAAAAAAAATTGTCGCATTTATTAAAAAAATGTTTAGTTGCATTGTGTTTGTAGTCACTAAAACTACCACCCGGTTTCGTTTTCGGTAGCAGTCTTGATATATCCAGTATACAGTATACTGGGCTATTTTCAGTTCTGAGAGCTTCGATAAGTATATACTAGATACAGGGTCCGGAACAAAATCACACGCCAAAAGTGGCCGAGGTTGCTTATACTTATAGGGTGAGTGGGGGCAAGATTGAACGGTTTTTTTTATGAGATGAATAGTGTTTGATTGAAACCCAGTAGAACAATAATGTGTAGTAATTTGATTATATGACACAACCACATACTTTAAGCGCCCAAAGTTGATTGAGGTGTGAGACCTAACAGAATAGCGGTCTTAACAATGGTGTAAGCGATTCAAAATATAATACTGGTGTTATAGATAACGTGACCATACGTCCCGATTTAGGCGGGACAGTCCCGCTTTCAGGAAGTCTGTCCCGGTGTCCCCAGCAAGGCCTACATAGTCCCACTTTTGCAAACAGACTAAACGATGATCAAAAAGTATTTCCCGCTCGAAATGCTTTATCGCACAATTCCTGAAAACGGTTGGGTCAAATTATTCAGCACTTTCGTAAAAAAACAATCTTGATGTAAAAATCTTTTCCACAATTATTGAGTACGTTATTTGTCTGCCTGGAAGTCACGCCACTACTAGGGCTTAGAAATTGTGCCTAACTATTTTGTGTTTAGTGCTATGATTATTTTTTGTAATTCAATCTTCTTTATTAAAAACTTGTAAAACACCAAAAACTTTTTATTATTATTTAATTCCACAGATGTCCCGCTCTGGCACAAAAAATAAATTGTCACGTTAGTTATAGACCAATTTGTGTGTTACCCCGTTTTCAATGTTGCCCCCTCTCACCCTATAATAAACAATGATGACACTAGTCTATTATTTATCTTTCAGGTACCAATAAGAAACATCATCAAACATCCCGAGTACAAACCTCCGAAAGTGTACAATGATATTGCACTAATGGAAATGGCGACTGACGTTAAATTCCGTGCAGCAATCAGACCTGCTTGTCTATGGACTGACAGTGGCTTTGGGGGGCATACCAAAGCCCTGGCTATTGGTTGGGGGGTCATTGACGATCGTAAGTATCTTTTTTTTTTTTTCAATGAATGGCAAAAGGAAAAATATCCTCGTATTTGCTAGATCACTACCACTTCCCTCCTATACCGGGTATATCAAGACTGCTACCGAAAACGAAGCCGGGTGGTAGTTTTATTGACTACAAACACAATGCAACTAAAAATTTCGCAAAGAAACGCGACAATTTTTTTTTTCATCATTTTTACATATCGTCATTTTTGGGTGGTAAATCCATAGTTTTTGCTAAAATAATAATTTAAACTCTTTTATACCTTAGAGTCTTTATAAATAAAAGGGTATACACTATTATTTTAGGAAAACAATGGATTTACCTCCCAAAAGTTACGATATTTAAAAATTGATTAAATAAAATTGTCGCGTTATTTGATAAAATTTTAGTTAGATCTAGATACTAGTATTTTTACGGCTTAGCTAAACTTCAATCTGTTCGGGAACTTACATGAGCCGTAAAATGACTCGGTATCTATAGGGGTTGATCAAAAGCCTTGATACCTAACTACTTGCACATCCACCTGTCAATGTAAAATTTCAATTTTTAAAATATACCCTATTTCTATTTACATTAGGCTGTCAAATTGACTTTGACAAATGTCATCTGTCAAAATTGGGGGTCGGGACGTTTTAGTACCTAAAGTCGCGATTTTTGACAAAACTATCAGGAAGTTTTTGTTCAAACTTGGTACAATGTTACCTGGGATGGCTAGGAACATGTAGTTTAAATTAAATCAGGGGCGTCGCCAGCCGATGGCCCATGGGCTAATAATGGAGAATGAGAAAAGTATGAATTGTAGGTAAAGTCAAGAGCACATGAAGCTTTTTACTTGTAGTACGAGCCTTACATCTACGGCGATATGCAAAAAAAATTACCGTATAGTAGGCAAGTCAAGTGAAAAATTTTGGTGGCTTTACATTTGGCAATTTTTTTAATCTCTATGGGGGGGGGGGGCAGCTGCCCCTACCTGCCCCCCCTTGGCGACGCCCTTATATTAAATACCTTATGTCAATATCATGTGTTATAACAATTATTATCCCTTTTAGGAACCAGTGAGACCTCAAACGAACTTCTAAAGGTATCATTGTCTTTACTCGAAAACAGTCAGTGCGCCCCCCTTCTGAGAAACTATCATAGTCAGAGGAAATGGACTGGGTTTTCGGACAGTCAGATTTGCGCTGGAGAACTTCGTGGAGGGAAAGATACCTGTCAGGTATAAGGTTTATATATTTATTTCATTATTTTACGCAGTTACAACGGATAAAGGTGAAATCACACCATAGTATTCCGTCTTACGCATAGCGTAAAGAAGCGACCATGAATAGAAAGAAATACATTTATTGAAGGCGCAAACATACATAGGTAATAAAATAACAAACAATACATAAAATAAAAACATGACTAAAAATACTATTATGCAACAAAATTACGTGACTAAACTGTTGTACCGACAAAGGGCCTCCCATTCAGCTTTATGCTGCAGAATGGGAAAAGCAAACTGCAGCGCTGATTTTCAACGGGGTGCCCTGAAATACTAGAGAAAAACGTCTTAGACCAATGAAAATGACAGTTTGTTCATTCATTGTCACTCGAAAGAAAAGGATAGCAGGCAACAGCGACTGCATTCAAGGTCAAATTTTTGTGCTTCAGTGTTTTATACGGAATGCAATCTTCATTTGTGTATAAGCTTCTTGTCTTAGACTGATCTGAACAATGGATTCTTTTGTTGTGTGCAAAGGTCACGACTTAAGCGTACGACTGATAGTACGCTTAAGTCGTGACCTTGTATGTTCCATTGTCCTGATTGGCAAGTTAGCCGCATCTAGTATCTATGGCCGCTTATTTGCTCTATGCGTAAGACGTACGTACGATAGTACATGGGATAGTATGATTTCACCTTAACAGTTTTAAAGTCAAATGGCGGTCTTATTGCTCTAAGGCAATTTCTGCGAGACAACCATGGGATGGATATATGAGTCGATATATTATTTTTATTTATTTTTATTGCACTGAATGGCGAGACGAGCATGCCGTTCTTCTGATGGTAAGTGATACGACCGCTCATGAACAGCAGCAAAACCAAATAACACCTTGAATTACAAAGCAATGCTTGACACACTGCGCTCGCCATCCTGAGACATAAGATATTAAGTCTCAACATGTCCAGTAGTTACTCTAACTACAATGTCCTTCAGTCCGAAACACAACAGTGCATTTACAATGATGTTTGACAGCGAAATAGACACTGCGGTGGTACCTGCCCAGATGGCCTCTCATATATGAGAGACCTGGCTGTGACTGGACCATCAAAACGCGAGGAGATGTGGAAGGAAAAAAGGACGGGAAGGAATTACAGGGGTATATACAGGGTATATCAAGACTGCTACCGAAAATGAAGCCGGGTGGTAGTTTAAGCAACTTAAGACACAATGCAACAGAAAATGTTGCAAAAAAAGCAACTTTTTTGTTATTTTTTTCATATGGTCGTATTTGGGTGGTAAATACATTTTTTTCAATAATATTGTATACCCTTTTATTTATAAAGACTCTAAGGTATAAAATAGTTTAAATTATTATTTTAGCAAAAACTATGGATATACCACTCAAAAATTACGATATTTAAAAAAAATGTCGCGTTTCCTTGCGAAATTTTTAGTTGCATTGTGTTTGTAGTCACTAAAACTACCACCCTGCTTCGTTTTCGGTAGCAGCCTTGAGATACCCGATATAAGAGTAAAATTACGATGCGCGCTTACCGACAGCCAAATAACGACATCACATTGCAGTTGAAATACCAGGAACGCATAAATTAAGAGATATTTTGTATATAATTTCTTTCAGGGTGATTCAGGGTCTCCGCTTCAAGTGGTATCAGCTGAAAATCAGTGCATATTTTATGTGATGGGAGTGGTATCATTCGGAAGGTATTGTGCTGTGACGAATCATCCAGGAGTCTACACCAGGGTGTCCAGTTACTTGGACTGGATTGAGAAGACTGTATGGCCTGGGGAGTAGACAGGAGAATAAAATATTCTTTACGAGAGATAGTTTTATTTTTTACTGTACTGTATTAGCCCATATACGTCCCATTGCAGGGCACGGGCCTACTCTATAATCGAGAGTACGATTGAGAGTGGTTAGGCCATATAGTCCACCACGCTGGCCTAGTGCGGTTTGGCGGACTTACATACCATAGAAATTCTTATAAACCGCTATGGTATGCAGGTTTCCTCACGATGTTTTCCTTCACCGTTTTAGTGCGTGGTGATTGACTATCAATACACACATGACTCCGAAAAGTCAGAGCCGTGGGATTTAAACCCGCGACCACCGTGAACATGTTGGCAGCCGCGTCTGGTCCGTTTAACAACAGGCCACCACGCACTTAACTTTTTACTTCTGAATTACTTGTGTTAGGTTTCTCATATGTGTACAAAGAGAATTCATACATACATAGGTAAACTCACGCCCTTCTCCTAGAAGGGATGGGCAGAGTTTCATCTTGTATGTTCCGTCCCACGATGTGATAAAGAGCGAGCCTCTTTTACGTCTCGGGGTGGCAAATAACATGGAGAATGGGAAAAGTATGAATTGTAGTTAAAAGTCAAGAGCACATAAAGCTTTTCACTTGTAATAAGAGCCTTATATCTACGGCGATATGCAAAAAAAATACCGTATAGTAGGCAAGTCAAGTCGAAGATTTTGGTTGCTTTAAATTTAGCATTTTTTTTAATCTCTAGGGGGGGCAGCTGCCCCTACCTGCCCTGCCTAAGATAAATATCTTAATTTTCACTGCACTAGTTGCTACATATTTAAAACTAGCTAGAGTTCTAGTTCCCACGTGTTTAGTAGGTACCCGCACAAATATTGTTAGCGTCTATATATGAATGAACACAAACAGATTTGCTTTCGTATCCGACTAGTATGCGTATAAAAGGATCGTCATTGCATCTGAATATTTATGTAAAAAACCGGTATAGTACCGGTTTGCAGTGTTGGGACAATGTTGGATGAAATTCCGATTAATCGATTGTAGAATCGATTATAAAATTTATCGATAACGTTGTTGACACACGAATCAAATCAATTTAAATCAAAATATTCTTTATTCAAATAGTAGTTCACCAATTGTTTCGAATCGTTGATTTCTGCTACTACCGCTTCGGAACGTGTTATAATTTTGTAGAAAAAACGGTTCAAGAAACTTCCACAGGTTATCACAGGTGAACTATCATATATTTTTATTAATTTCATTTCGTATCTTTTAAAAAACTTTTCTAGTGTCTTGATTATTATTTAAAATTCATATATTTCTACTATGTCACCGAAAAAAGTAGGTATCTGTGAACTAAGTCCTGAAATTAAACTCACACAGAATATTGACTCAATTATTTGTTGTTTATATACAAAGTCCAACTAAGGAGCTTTGTTTTAAGTGTAAATCACTCAAAATTAAGCGACTTAGAAACTAACCGAAATTAATCAAATAATACATAATTCTAATATTGTAAGTGGTAGAGCTATTGAAAGGTTCAAGAGTGGAAATAACATGCCAACAAGTGGACCTACCTGTGAGACTACGTTAAAATGAGATCTATAAGTTAGGCGTCTTTATACAACGACAGCCTCCGTGGCGCAGTTGGTTAGACGCTGGCTATGAAACGAGAGGTCACGGGTTCGATCCCCACACCAAGAGAAATGTTCGTGCGGCCCACAAATATTTCTTTCGGGTCTGGGTGTTTGTGAGAACGAAAAGTCTCTCGTAGTTCCTGATACACACGATACAAGACTCGATTTTAATGTGGGGTTAGGATTATGTATGTGCTATGTGTGTGACTGTTGGGTGTTATTTATACAGCTGCAGGAATTATCTGGCCGCTAGAGACCTCTTTTTAAATCTTTTGGCAAGGCTTATGTTTTACATGATAATGATGATGTGCATATCATGTGTGTACTTAAACTTGTGTAGTACTTAATGTAGCATTAAGTACTATATATACATATTATCATCATCAGCCCAACCGCGTCCACTGCTGGACATAGCCCTCTCCGAGAAGTGTGACACTACCACATAAACTTGCTAATCCGTTGTGCTAACTGCTATCAGCCGCTGCCAATAAACAATCCCAATCCAAAATTTTCCGTTTGAGATTGACAGCTCAATTTTTTTTTCTGATACTATATTGCCAATAATCAATCTCAGTAGTGAAAAAACTATGGCAACATGGTAAATGACTAATCGACAAGTAGAAAACAATCCAGATTGACTTCAATATATTTTTTTTCGATTGATTATTGGCATCGGCTGTATGTCGATTACCTTACCTTACTATCATGACTTAGGGAGGCTAAACGTGAAAAAGAATATATGAATCCCAATTATTAACCAAATCAGCTACCTCGGTGACGCAGTTGTATTACAGTACGATAACAACGTTGAGGTCTCGGGTTCGAATCCATAAAGCACAGTGATATTGGATTTTTCCCAGAGTCAGGAACTTATGCCAAACATGGCGATAGACTCGCTCCTAACACGTTGTAACGGACCACATAAGGCGAAACGTGGTTGTCCTAGTAACACGTCTGCTTACCCCTTCTACCAGAGAGGCGTGATGTTAATGTATGTAATTATAAATCACATCAAAATAACGGTAAAATCAACCGCGATGGATAAAATCGATACCAACTCGATGGATAGAATCGATGCCAACTTGATTTCAAATCGATTATGAATCATGCGAAATGTTTTCCTCAACCTTGTTGTCACTTTAGTAGTGACCAATTGTTTGTGTGGGAAGTACGTTCGTCGTGTTGTTTTTTATTCGCGATACCAAGGATGAAACTTTAGTGAGTCTTGCTAAATATTATTATAAATAATTTGATGTTTTAGTGAAAGTCGACAAGTGTATATATTGTGCTTATTTTTGTATTTATAGTAAAGTTATCGAACATATAGAAAGAAAGAGAGAGATTGTCGCGTTTTTTTGCGAAAATTGTATTTGCATTGTGTTTGTAGTAACTAAAACTACCACTCAGCTTCGTTTTCGGTAGCAGTCTTGAGATACCCGGTATATCTGGGGGCACGGCAGTGCCCCCTCCAAGTCGAGCTAAAAAGCGGCACAGTTGTACCATCATTTTCAACCCCCCATAACATCGTTGTGGTTAAAGCAAGAAGCCTGAATTTTCAGTTACTGAGCAGGCATTGTCTAAACACGGTATATTTAAAATTTCATTTAATTTGAACCAGTAGTTTAAGAATTGTAACTCGTTAAACTTTCTTAATTTTGTCATTCCCTGACTAACTGACTAATCATCAAAAGTCTAAGGCACTTCTAGCAGACATAAAACCTTCAAATTCAGAATATAATTAGTGTTTAGTGTCTAAATTAAGGGGAAATTTAAACATTTCATAATTTCTGTCTAGTTTTCTAGATACACCAACTGCATGAATAACTTTATAATCCCGTATAAATGTATAGGATTACATTTGCAGTTAATGTATCATTGTACCCATTTGTAATGGAATAATAGTTGTAGATATGTATCAATATATATGAGACATAACAGGAGGGTAGTACAGAGAGGGAAATGGTGTATTCAGCCCATGAAACCATACAACATTCCTCTAGAAAAACATGACGAGGAAAAACTTGCAAATAAATAGACTAAATAGCTCGAAATTATCAATTACCATGAAAGAAATAACACTAATAATTAAATCCGCTATATTTGTGATAAATTGATACCTGCAAAAATAAGAAAAAACCATAAGACAGAGGCTTTAAAAAAATCGAAGTAAAAAGTACCAAAAAGGAAAAAAGGAGGACTCTACAAAAAGACGTGAGATCCCATCAAAAACATCCTGTAAGAAATTCCAAGTCTCGCAGCTCGGTTTTTCTACCGCAAAAAGTTATGAGATCCATATTAAGTCGATTCAGATCAATTAAGTCGATCTATTTATTTAAAACGTAAAGAATGTTTAATATTGATACGATAATAACTTACGCAATAACTTTATACAGAAGGTCCCTTAAGCAAGGACTAAATAAATTAATCGACTTGATATTATATGGATCTCACAACTTGAACTTGAAAAACTGAGCTGCGATACTTGGAATTTTTTACAGGATAGCTTTTTCTAAAATAATAATGTACACAATTTTATTTTTCAAGATGCTATATGGTTGTCAAGGTATTAAATTTTTATTTTAGCGAAGGCTATGAATTTACCCCCCAAACACAAAGATGTTAAAAATCAATACATATAAATAAAATTGAAGTGTCTGTTTGTAACGTGAAAATAAAAGAAAATGTCCAACTACATATTGTTATATACACGATACCTATAACGAAAATTACCTTAGATTTTTTTTGTCTGTCTGTCTGTTTGTTCTGGCTAATCTCTGAAAAGGCTGGACCGATTTTGACGGGACTTTTACTGTCAGGTAGCTGATATAATAAGGAGTAACTTAGGCTACATTTATTTTAGAAATATAAAGTTTTTGTTAAATTCCACGCGGACGAAGTCGCGGGTAAAATAAAAATAGTCGCGTTTCCTTGCGACATTTTTAGTCTTTCTGTTTTTTGTCACTAAAACTACCACCCGGCTTCATTTTCGATAGCAATCTTGATATACCCTGTATGTAGACATTGATTTATTCTTGTCAGGTTTTTTCACTCCTCTTTGGATCGTTTTGTGTTTTTTTTTTTGTTATTGCAATGAATAGCGAGACGAGCATGCCGTTCGCCTGATGGTAAGCGATACGACCGCTCATGAACAGTAGCAAAACCAAACAACACCTTGAATTACAAGGCAATGCTTGGCATTCCACTGCGCTCGCCATCCTGAGATATAAGATGTTAAGTCTCAATATATCCAGTAGTTACTCTGACTACAATGCCCTTCAATCTGAAACACAACAGTGCATTTACATTGCTGTTTGACGGGAGAAATAGACATTGCGGTACCCACCCAGATGGCCTCTCACATATGAGAGACCTACCACCAGTAAATTATAAATTATTTTTAGTTAGGTAATTATTTTATTTTGGTCGAGGTCTATGTTCAGCAGTGGACTTCCTGTGGCTGAGATGATGACTACATCAAATTTTCCACAGATTTTATTTAAGTTCTTCATCATCATCATCATCATATCAGCCACAGGAAGTCCACTGCTGAACATAGGCCTCCCCCAAGGATCTCCACATCGACCTGTTGTTGTCGGCCTGCATCCAGCAACTTCCTGCAACCTTAGCCAGCTCGTCCGTCCACCTTGTAGGCGGGCGTCCGACATTTCGCTTGCCTGTACGTGGCCTCCACTCAAGAACCTTATTTAAGTTTTTGCTTGCTCGCAATAGGTAATTATTTTGTCTGTAATTGGAGGAGGCTATTGGGACTTGGATACAAGGGCGGATCCAGCTTTTACGCCAGGGGGGGTCATATAGTTCTTTTACGCCAGGGGGGGGGGGGGGTCATATAGTACGATATCAATACTCGAATTCGTAATAATGTTTTTTTAAAGTTAGTTACAGACGTTATTTGTGAACACACTTTTACTTTATTTATCGACATACAAAGAATTAATTGTGATTATAAATTTTATCAACAATATAATAAATATATTATGTCAATCTGGAGCCAGCCCAGGGAGGGGTCATGACCCCCATTACCTCCCCCCTGGATCCGCCCTTGCTTCGATAGCAGTATTGCACCTGATTAATATACGTTAGATTTTAAACGAAATTATACTCAACATACATACATACATACATACATACATACATACATACATACATACATACATACATACATACATACATACATACATAAACTCACGCCTTTTTCCCCTTTGCCTACCAGAGGTGCCAGGACACTCACATTTCGCCTTGTATGTTCCGTCCCAAGATGTGATAGGTGGCGAGCCTATCGCCATATCGGGCACAAATTCCTGACTCCGGGCTGATAATGAATAGAAAGATCCAATATCACGTTGCCTGACTCGGGATTCGAACCCGAGACCTCAGCTTTGCAAGCGTACCTTAGTACAACTACGCCACCGAGGCAGTCATATACTCAACATATTTATGTCAATATCACACAACTATTTATTTCGTTGCCAAGACCGAACCCGCGACCTCTCGTTCCACAGCCAGCGTCTAACCGATATGCTGTCATGATCGTTTATCTTTTCTTGTTAATCTATTTACTGAGAAACCAAAACATATTTTCCTGTACCAAGTCAATGCGCTCAGAAATTCTAAGAATAAAATTAAACAAGTTTTTAGTATTTTGGTCGGTTTTTTAATATTATTTTTACATTCGGGCATTGACCAAGTGCGTGGTGGCCTGTTGGTAAACGGACCGGATGCGGCTGCCAACATGTTCACGGTGGTCGCGGGTTCGAATCCCAGGGCACACCTCTGACTTTTCGGAGTCATGTGTGTATTGATAGTCAATCACCACGCACTAAAACGGCGAAGGAAAACATCGTGAGGAAACCTGCATACCATAGCGATTTCTATAGTATGTAAAGTCCGCCAACCCGCACTAGGCCAGCGTGGTGGACTATATGGCCTAACCACTCTCAATCTTTCTGTCGATTGTAGAGTAGGCCCGTGCCCTGCAGTGGGACGTATATGGGCTGATACAGTATTGTCATAACACTTGTAAGTTGTACTCGTACCAATACAAGGCCAGGACTATATGTGTCATATTTATTGATATATAAAGCTAACCTTATTTGACCTATTTATCTTATTTACTTATTGGTCGCATCAATACCTCATAGATTTATTATTAATCTTTAATAAATAAATAACACCCAACAGTCACATACATAGTCCTGACCTCACACTAAGATCGAGTCTTGTGTCGTGTATCAGAAACTACGAGAGGCTTTTCGGTCTCACAAACACCCAGACCCGAAAGAAATATTTGTGGGCCGCACAAACATTTCTCTCGGTGCGGGGATCGAACCCGCGGCCTCTCATTTCATAGGCGGCGCCTAACCAACTGCGCCACGCAGGCTGTCTACACCTATCTATACTTGTTCACATAATCAAAGAATAAATTAGATTCATTCGAATATCTATTTATTCCGGCCTTCTTCATAAAAAAATTAAAAACCTATTTTAAATATCGATCCTCTTATTCATCTATACTAATATTATAAAGCTGCAGACTTTGTTTGTTTGTTTGTTTGAACGCGCTAATCTCTGGAACTACTGGTCCGATTTGAATGATTCTTTCAGTGCTGGGTAGTCCATTTATCGAGGAAGGGTATAGGCTATATATCATCACGCTATGACCTATAGGAGAAAAGCAGTAGTGATATTTCTAGCAAATACGAGGAAATTTTGTTCGTTTTTCGTGGTCCGATTGGTCGATATTCTAAACTGATAGTCAGAATTAAACATTTTGACCGCCATTTTAAAACGTGTATGCACCCGGGCGGAGCCGGGCCCGACCGCTAGTAAGAAATAGCTGATCAACCATTTAAAGGTAAATTAGTTAAATCATCTTAAGAGGAGATAAAATGCCCATTAAGTTAGTGACTGGTGGTAGGTCTCTCATATGTGAGAGGCTGCCTGGGTGGGTACCACCGCAATGTTTATTTCTTCCGTCAAACAGCAGTTTAAATGCACTGTTATGTTTCGGATTGAAGGACATTATAGCCAGAGTAACTACTGGAAATATTGAGACTTAACATCTTACGTCTCATGATGGCGAGCGCAGTGGAATACCAAGCATTGTGTTTGGTTTTGCTACTGTTCATGAGCAGTCGTATCGCTTACCATCAGGAGAACGGCATGCTCGTCTCGCCATTTAATGCAATAAAAAATATTTGCGTAAATGTGGACGCCTACCTATAGAATGTTATTAAAATATGTGTTTTGTTCCAGATATTTAATGACCCAAAGAAAAATTATGTCAAACAATTACGTTTTATTGTTCCTCACGGGTCTCGTCTTAAATGCAGAATGTCAAAGGAATGGTATGTTTTATTTTATTATATTTCTGTATCTGTATCAGCCCATATACGTCCCACTGCAGGGCACGGGCCTACTCTACAATCGACAGTACGATTGAGAGTGGTTAGGCCATATAGTCCAATACGCTGGCCTAGTGCGGGTTGGCGGACTTACATACCATAGAAATTCTTATAAACCGCTATGTTATGCAGGTTTCCTCACGGTGTTTTCCTTCACCGTTATAGTGCGTGGTGATTGACTATCAATACACACATGACTCCGAATTTTAACTATTATCAAATAACAAATAAATTTTATGTACATTGTGCATTCGAACTTTGTATGCATTTATGTATACTATTTAAAATATTTTAACATACAATGACACATTTATCCTTTATCCTTGTATCAAATATACACTAGATACACAGTTCCCTGTAAAAGTTCTGTTAAAAAGTGGCACCGATGCATGACATTAAAAAGAGTAAACAAAAAGATCACATCGACGCTTGAAAGGCAAACGTAACTAAGCGACATTGTGATAACTTTACAGGAGAGTCCTTCAAAGTTAAAATACTTAGAAAAAAAATAATTTTATCGAAACTAACCGTCAGATTGAAATAATTTTAACAGACGAAGAAATAGTTATTTTTTGCCTATCAAAATTATTTAAAATGATTACCTATCACTTTTATATGAAGCAGTTTATGTCGCTTCGATAAAATTTACTTCATTTAATATACTGGTAAAATTATCTGATCTATGACTGAAAGTTTTTCAGTTACATGTAAAATTATCTAAACTATCTCTAAAACGGTTTCAGCAACAGGTAAAATTATCTAAGCTATCACTTAATGATTTGGAGTAGCTTGTAAAATTATCTAGGCCACCACGGAAAGGTTTGAAGTAACATGTAAAATTAGATAAATTTACAGAGTTTACACTTCAGATACGAGTAGATTTGTCTAATGATATCTATTGAATCATAACAAACAAGTAAGTTTATCTAAATATTGTTCCATTATTTTCGTTGTCGTGTTAATTGCTTGAAAATTAAAATAAATTAAAGAAAAGTAAATGAAAATCTTTATTGAAAATAAAAAAAGTCTTTGCGACATTCATAATAAACAGAAGTAACAATCAAAACGAGATCAATCCGTATATTTAGTAACAAAATCATCAGCATTATATTTTGTTTACAATGGCAGGAAAGTAAACAATTAAGCAAGTATTTACTACATATTACATTCGAATTAACAAATATAACTATCGTAATCTAGTCACTACTTATCAGTCGTTCAACTCTATAAAAATAATAGTTTAAAAAAACTAAAAAACACGCTTTATATAGAAAACCCAACTAAAAAATTGAAAATAATTTTTTAAAAATTTGAATTAAGAATATTGTATATAAGAAAAAAATATTTTTTCTTGTAAAAAAGCGTGCGTGTATTTTCTACTTTTTAGTAACATAACGCCATCTGTTGGTCAGTAGTAACATTTGACACTTGAAGAATACAATGTTAACGCCATCTAGCGATGAAAAGTGCAAACATTCATTATTGACGTTATCACGCCATCTAGTGGTCAGTGGCAATGGTCATCAATTATAAAAATAATTAATCCTGGCGAATCTAATCAGGATAATCATATATTTTAATCGAATTATTGTATTGTCATCGGTCTTTGACAGGTGTGCAAAATTTGAATGAAATCTGTCCGTTTAAAGTGGGTCAAAATCGCGTCTTAAGGAGTCGGTTACAAACATACAAACAAACATACAAACAAACATACAAGTGAAGCTAATATAAAGCGTGTAAAAAATAATAAAACCTTGTAGTCGCTCAAGTGCCCTCCATGAAAAATTTATAATAAAGTTTCCTGCTGCTGAACATAAATAAATATTTCAACAAACAAACAAAAAAAAACAAGTCAAAATATCTAGGGATAAAAACGGGTATTATATTAAACAAGTAAAACGATCTAAGTTTAAATATTATTAAATTTTATTTCAGGTTAAAATTCATAAATAATATGGTTACAAAATATGTTGTCAAGTCAAAATCTATAACCATACAAATTAAAGTAACTTTATATGGGTATAATGTACTAAGTGGCTATAAAGATAAATTCCAAAACAAGTAAAACTATCTAAATGCAAGCAAATGAAAAAGTAAATTCATGGAAAACTGACTAAGTAATTACATGCAATTACTAAAATTTCCCAACGTCCGATTGTCCTTGAAACACCCTTTTTTTTGTCGGTTAGTGAGAAAAAACTTCGCGTTTATACGGAAATCACACATTATCTAAGCGACATTAAACTTATCGTAGAACGCTGAAAAGTAAACTAAACGACGCAGAAAAATCTGACGATTCCAATGATAGTTAAAACTCAATTTACGTATTTTTGTCGCTTAGTTATGTTTGCCTTTCAAGCGTCGACATGTTCCAAATATATTAACACAAATTCCACCTTATTCCTGGAGCTTAAAGTAGCTTTTCACATAATATTGTCGAAAGTTATGCGACGTTTTGGAAGCAACGGTCGGTGCGTGACTGAAGGCGAAAGAGTGCTAAAGCACTCTTTTTTGGTGCCATTTTCTAAGCGCTCATGTTGTATCTAGTGTATATTTGATCGAAGTCTATAAGTACTAATATCCAACTAAACTAATAGGTACCGTTTCACGTTTCATACTTTTCAACTTTGTACATGCGTAACTTACAAAATTTCAATCACATTTCGCCTAAAACCATGGAATTGTGGCTTTACGGCAAGCGAAATTAAAATTGTGTGAGCTACGCTTGTCTAAATATGTTTAAAATTGAAAAATATGAAACGTCAAACGGTACCTGTTAGTTTAGTTGGATAGTAATATACCGGGTATATCAAGACGGCTACCTTCGATCAAATATACACTAGATACAACATGAGCGCATAGAAAATAGCACCAAAAAAGAGTGCTTTAAGCATTCTTTCGCCTTCAGTCACGCACCGACCGTTGCTTCCAAAACGTCGCAGAACTTTACACAATATTATGTGAAAAGCTACTTTAAGCTCCAGGAATAAGGTGGAATTTGTGTTAATATATTTGGAATATGTGATCTTTTTTGTTTACTTTTTTTCATGTCATGCATCGGTGCCACTTTTTGGCCGACTTCAAAAGAGGAGGTAATCAATTCGACTGAATTTTTTTTTTTTTGTATGTTTGTTACGCGGTTTCGCCGGCAATTGGGAACCGATTTTGAAAATTTCTTTTTTGTCGGAAAGCATGATATACAGGGTTGGTCCCATAAAAAATTGGTGGAGACCTGATGAATATCTTCGGATCTGCTGACCAGAACTCCTTAAAATTGAACAGTTCAGCATTAATTCCTTTTGCTTTTCATTAAATATAAGTATATTACTACAAAGAGTTGATGAAAATGGAAAAATGGTGGGGATGGGGGGTAGAAAATAGGTAAAATTGTAAATACTCAATATCTCCGGCAGTGCTTAATCGATTCAAAAAATAACTTTTTTGTCAAAGAGTATTATATGTAAGGTTGGACTAAAAAATATATTGTGAAGACCTGATGAATATCTTTGGACCTGAAGGGCAGAACTCCTCAAAATTGAAAAGTATAGCAATAATTCTTTTTACATTAGGTTTAGTATAAGCGTATTACTACAAAGAGGGGGATGAAAAGGGGAAAGTAGAAAAGGGCATGGTAGGGGAAGAATATATAAATATACATACATAATATACAAATATACATACTTCACATGTCCAACATTACATAACTGATTAAAAATAGCTTTGCTTCGGAACGAATGATATGTAATGTTGGTGACATAAAATATGGTGAAGATCTGGTGAATAAGTATACATATATATCTGGAGAGCAGAACTTCTCAAAATTTTGCAGCAACTCAATGATTTTTCTGCTATCAGGTTCAGTGTATGTGATTTATTTAAAAAAAGGAAGTGAAGAAGGCGTAGAGAGGGAGGGGATGAATGCTTACCACACATAGGTGTACTCAATATCTCTGGCGGGTTGAGCTGATTTTAGTGATGTTTTTATCATAAAAACGAAAACAGAGTGGCTACATAAAAACTGTATCAGCCCATATACGTCCCACTGCAGGGCACGGGCCTACTCTACAATCGACAGTACGATTGAGAGTGGTTAGGCCATATAGACATATAACATTACATAAAAACTAAAAAGTAATAAATAAAATAATATTAATTAAAAATTAAAAGACCGACTTCAAAGTGCACTACAAAGTAATAAATAATATAAATTTCATTGTGCTAGTATACATTGATTAATTTTATTATTGACTTGACTAGCCAACAAATCTTAAATACGTAATATTTTGAAGGCGGGTCGCCAAGTGACGAACACAATGACTTACACTGAAATTTAATTTGTGTAAAACATCCTGGTCACAGATGGCAAAAGGTCACTGTGTAAATCATTGGGGGAGGCCTATGTTCAGCAGTGGACTTCCTTTGGCTGATGAATGGATGGATAGAAAACATCCTGGCGAAAAATACGCAATATTCGCGCAATCGTCGCAATCAGGACACCCTCTTTACGCCTTGTGTGTTATGTCCCATGGTGTGACAGGGCGCGAGTCTATCGCCATATCTGGCACAAATTCCAGACTCCGTCCTGATAATTAATAGAAAAATTTAATATTACTTTGCAAGTCTTAATCAATATATCAACTTAATAATATATCAACACTGTTGAGCATCGGACCCTTCCCTTTCTTATACTCGTACTTTCCTCACTATGATTTCTATCACTGTTAAAGTGCTTAGTAATTGAATATAAATATACAAGTGACTCCAATAAGTCAAAGGTGTACCCTGGAATTAATACCCTTGACCACTGTTATCGTATCCAATTCATTATAATTAGTCCACACATATAACACATAGTAATTCTATTAAAATTTCAACATATTTACACGTAAGATCAATATGTTAAATTAATTTGTTTGTAATTTACATATGGACCTTACTGAGCGCCCAACAATACAAGATCTATAAATAGATAATAATTAATTGTAATACATTTACTTAAATTGGTTCTAGTTTGGCGCTTGGCGACCCGCCTTCAAAATATTACGTATTTAAGATTTGTTGGCTAGTCAAGTCAATAATAAAATTAATCAATGTGTACTAGCACAATGAAATTTATATTATTTATTACTTTGTAGTGCACTTTGAAGTCGGTCTTTTAATTTTTAATTAATATTATTTTTTAACAGAACTTTTACAGGGAACTGTGTATCTAGTGTATATTTGATCGAAGCTGATTACTATTAATCTATAGGTACTAATATCCAACTAAACTAATAAGTACCGTTTGACGTTTCATACTTTTCAACTTTGTACAGGCGTAACTTACACAATTTCAATAACATATAACATACTGGTGGTAGGTCTCTCATATGTGAGAGGCCATCTGGGTGGGTACCACCGCAGTGTCTATTTCTCCCGTCAAACAGCACTGTAAACGCACTGTTGTGTTTCGGGTTGAAGGGCATTGTAGCCAGAGTAACTACTGGACATATTGAGACTTAACATCTTATGTCTCAGGATGGCGAGCGCAGTGGAATGCCAAGCATTGCTTCGTAATTCAAGGTGTTGTTTGGTTTTTCTACTGTTCATGAGCGGTCGTATCAGGTAAAAATCGTGTCGTACCAGGCAAAAGGCATGCTCGTCTCGCCATTCATAGCAATAAAAAAAACTATTCGCCTAAAACCATGGAATTGTGGCTTTACGGCAAGCGAAATTAAAATTGTGTGAGTTACGCTTGTCTAAATATGTTTAAAATTGAAAAATATGAAACGTCAAACGGTACCTGTTAGTTTAGTTGGATAGTAATATACCGGGTATATCAAGACAGCTACCGAAAACAAAGCCGGGTGGTAGTTTAAGCGACTTCAGAGACAATGCAACCCAAATATTGAAAAAAGCGATGTTTTTTTTTTGTTATTTTTTTGGAGATGGTAAATTCATTTTTCTTTCCTAAAATAATAGTGCATACCCTTTTATTTACAAAGACTCTAAGGTATAAGAGTTTAAATTATTATTTTAACAAAAACTATGGATTTACCATCCAAAAATGACGATATTTAAAAAATTATAAAAAATTCGCGTTTATTAGCAAAATTTTTAGTTGCATTGTATTTGTAGTCACTAAAACTACCACCCGGCTTCGTTTTCGGTAGCTGTCTTGATATACCCGGTATAAAGATAAAGAGTTTGTTTGTTACCTCTAATCTCAGGAGCTAAAATTTCGAATTGAAAAATTATTTTTGTGTTTGATATAAAATCATATTAATACACCCAACAGTCACATACATAGTCCTGGGGCCCTACTATATCCATCCGAACGAACGAACGAACGAACGAACGAAGTTCGAAACTTCGGACGATCGAAGTTTATATACCATACGAATGTATCTACTCTGTAAAAGTTCGAAGTTGTATAACGTACATCGTAACCATAAGTCAATTACGACCATAAGTATATGTAGGTACATTCGTATCGTATATAAACTGCGATTATCCGAAGTTACGAACTTCGTTCATTCGTTCGTTCGGATGAATATAGTAGGGCCCCAGACCCCATACTAAGATCGAGTTATTGTGTCGTATCACAAACTACGGGGTATATTGTCTCTTAACTGTTATTCCTCTTTACTGTGTACAATAAATAATTAAATAAATTAATACATACACTTTTATCAAAATTATCTACCTCGACTGCCTCGGTGGCGTAGTTGTACTACGGTACGCTTACAAAGCTGAGGTCTCGGGTTCGAATCCCGGGTTGGGCAAAGTGATATTCCATTTCTATTAATTATCAGCCCAGAGTCAGGAATTTGCGCCCGATATGGCGATAGGCTCGCCACCTATAACATTGTGGGACGGAACATACAAGGCGAAATGTTGGTGCCCCGGCACCTCTGCCTACCCCTTCTGGGAAAAAGGCTTGGATTTATGTATGTATATTAATCAGGGATTATGTATGATTCTAATAGTGTCACAATTTTTCAAATTGATCCAGTAGTTTCGTCTTCTTCCAGGTGGGAGTGGGCTGGGCTATTCCCGAAGGATACACGTTTCCTTGCGGTGGCTCCCTCATAAGTCCCAGGTTCATATTGACTGCGGGACACTGTACATCCTACAGGAACGCCACTCCAGTCGTCATCAGGTTGGGAGACCAGAACATAGATCCAGCTGTGTTTGACGGCGCAGATCCTATCGATGTGAGTTACTATATACTAGCTGTACCTGCAACTTCGTCCGCGCGGAATTTAACAAAATGGTATTTTTTAGTATTTTTTGTTTTGGTTTTTGAATTTTTATTTTAATTATTGATTCGTTGGTGGGAAGCGCCCGACGTGACGGCCCAGTGGTGGCATGCGCGTGAGCTGCGCGCGGTACTGGACAGTACTCGGGCATTGCAACATTACTTTATTTTTCTAAAATAAAAGTATTTTTCTAATATAAATGTAGCCTAAGTTACTTCTTATTATATCAGCTACCTGAAAATAAAAGTCCCGTCAAATTCGGTCCAGCCGTTTCAGAGATTAGCCCGAACAAACAGAGAGACAGACAGAAAAAAATTCTAAGGTAATTTTCGTTATAGGTATCGTGTATATAACGATATGTAGTTGGACATGTTTTTTTTATTTTCACTTTACAAACAGACACTTCAATTTTATTTATATGTATAGATTTATTTTGAGTTCTGAGAGCTTCGATAAGTATATACTAGATACAAGGTCCGGTGCGTGGTGGCCTGTCGGTAAAACGGACCAGATGCGGCCGCCAACATGTTCGATGGTCACGGGTTCAAATCCCAAGGCAAACCTCCGACTTTTCGGAGTCATGTGTGTATTGATAGTCAATCACCACGCACTATAACGGTGAGGGAAAACATCGTGAGGAAACCTGCATAGCGATTTGTAAGAATTTCTTTGGAATGTAAGTCCGCCTACCCGCACTAGGCCAGCGTGGTGGACTATATGGCTTAACCGCTCTCAATCGTACTCTCGATTGTAGAGTAGGCCCGTGCCCTGCAGTGGGACGCATGTGGGCTGATACAGAAACAGAACAAGGTCCGGAATAAAATCACACGCCAAAAGTGGCCGACGTTGCTTATACTTATAGGGTGAGTGGGGGCAAGATTGAATGGTTTTTTGATGAGATGAATAGTAAATGAAATAGATGAATAGTTGTAATAGTAGTGTTTGATTTGAAACCCAGTAGAACAATAATATGTAGTAATTTGATTATATAACACAACCACATACTTTAAGCGCCCAAAGTTGATTGAGGTGTGAGACCTAACAGAATAGCGGTCTTAACAATGGTGTCAGCGATTCAAAATATGCATTAAGACTGGTGTTATCGACCAATTTTTGTGTTACCCCTTTTTCAATCTTACCCCCACTCACCCTATAATAAACAATGATACTAGCCTATTAATTGTCTTTCAGGTACCAATAAGAAACATCATCAAACATCCCGAGTACAAACCTCCGAAAGTGTACAATGATATTGCACTGATGGAAATGGCGACTGACGTTAAATTCCGTGCAGCGATCAGACCTGCTTGTCTATGGACTGACAGCGGCTTTGGGGGGCATACTAAAGCCCTGGCTATTGGCTGGGGGGTCATTGACGATCGTAAGTATCTTCTAAGTTTTTTTTTTTAATGAATTGCGAAAGGAAATATGTCCTCGTATTTGCTAGATCACTACCACTTCCCTCCTATACCGGGTATATCAAGACTGCAACCGAAAACGAAGCCGGGTGGTAGTTTTAGTGACTACAAACACAATGCAACTAAAAATTTTGCAATGAAACGCTACAATTTTTTTTATCGTTTTTTAAATATCGTCATTTTTGGGTGGTAAATCCATAGTTTTTGCTGAAATAATAATTTAAAATCTTTTATACCTTAGAGTCTTTATAAATAAAAGGGTATACACTAGTATTTTAGGAAAAAAATGGATTTACCTCCCAAAAATTATGATATTTAAAAATTGATTAAATAAAATTGTCGCGTTGTTTACAAAAAATTTAGTTAGATCTAGATACTAGTATTTTTACGGCTTAGCTGAACTTCAATCTGTTCGGGAACTTACATGAGCCGTAAAAAGACTCGGTATCTATAGGGGTTGATCAAAAGCCTTGAAACCTAAAATCGCGATATTTGACAGAACTATCAAGCAGTTTTCGTTCAAACTTGGTACAATGTTACCTGGGATGGCTAGGAACATATCGCTGCTTTAATTTGATAGTGGCATATAACTAAATGTAATTTTTATGATAATGTTACCATTTAACACAAATTAATCTAAAATATCATGTGAATAAAACTGATATTTTTGATTGATTAATACGTTGATTTAAGCACCTTTCAAAGAGTTGTCAATATTAAAATAATATATATAAATAATTACTTCTTTTGCTTTATTTAAACTGCTCCCCTGAAAAAAGTTCATTTTTGAGATATGTCGTTATCAAATTAAAGCAGCGATATAGTTTATATTAAATCAGGGGCGTCGCCAGCCGATGGCCCATGGGCTAATAATATGGAGAATGAGAAAAGTATGAATTGTAGGTAAAGTCAAGAGCACATGAAGCTTTTCACTTGTAGTACGAACCTTACATCTACGGCGATATGCAAAAAAAATTACCGTATAGTAGGCAAGTCAAGTCAAAAATTTTGGTTGCTTTACATTTGGCAATTTTTTTAATCTATAGGGGGGCGCAGCTGCCCCTACCTGCCCCCCCTTGGCGACGCCCTTATATTAAATACCTTATGTCAATATAATAATATTTATTTATTCTCTCATACAGAAAAAAAGGTACAAACATATTAAAATTACATATTGGATGTGAAACTGGTGTCTGATATAGGCAAGGCCTGTAATATCTGTAATAATATCATGTATTATAACAATTAATATCCCTTTTAGGAACCAGTGAGACCTCAAACGAACTTCTAAAGGTATCATTGTCTTTACTCGAAAACAGTCAGTGCGCCCCCCTTCTGAGAAACTACCATAGTCAGAGGAAATGGACTGGGTTTTCGGACAGTCAGATTTGCGCTGGAGAACTTCGTGGAGGGAAAGATACCTGTCAGGTATAAGGTTTATATATTTATTTCATTATTTTACGCAGTTACAATGAAATGAAATGAAATGTATTTATTGGTCACGTAGGCAATTTAAGAGCTCTTATGACAAGTCAATACACATAGAACTTAATCTCTATATACAATATATTTTCTATACTTAGTATTAATTTTTTAATTTCTTGCTTTTGTTTATTTATTTTGGAATTAATTTTATTTTTATTTATAATTAGTTTTATTTATTTATTTAGTTTTTATTCATATTTTATTTAAAGTATTAGTTATTAATTTATGATAATTTATTTTTCAAAGAAATACAATGAATAGAGGTACTATACTATAGTATTCTGTCTTACGCATAGAGTAAAGAAGCGACCATAAATAGGAAGAAATACATTTATTGAAGGCGCAAACATACATAGGTAATAAAATAACAAAATATACATAAAATAAAAACATGAGAAAATATACTATTATGTAACAAAATTACGAGACTAAACTGTTGCGCCGACAAAGGGCCTCCCATTCAGCTTTATGCTGCAGAATGGGAAAAGCAAACTGCAGCGCTGATTTTCAACGGGGTACCCTGAAATACTAGAGAAAAACGTCTTAGACCGATCTGAGCAATGGATTCTTTTGTTGCGTGCACACTATCAGTCGTACGCTTAAGTCGTGACCTTGTATGTTCCGTTGTCCTGATTGGCCAGTTAGCCGCTTCTAGTATCTATGGCCGCTTCTTTGCTCTATACGTAAGACGTACGTACGATAGTGTGATTTCACCTTAACAGTTTTAAAGTAAATATGTTATGGGCCAAGTGATTAATCGAGCATTATTCATAATGCCCGGGCATTATGAATAATGCAAAGTGCCTATTGGGCAGAGTGATTTAAAGCAAATTAAAATCAAAACAATGAGCCGAAGTGGTAGAATTTAGAATAGAGCAGCACGAGGGGATGGGTTGGGAGGAGTGGAGGGGGAGAGGGAGTGTCGCGCCTCCCCTGGAAACACTCCCATGAAAAGGTAACGCACCATTCCTGAGAAATATCTATTATAGCAACCTAACCCTTGAAACACTTGTTGTCAATACAAATTAGCTTATGCGTCGTCTCCGGCGCTACGGGAAGTTCAGCCCCTTCGCTCTTGCGTAACAAAAGATAGGCACCCATGCTCACCTCCGCAGCTTCGGCTTTCTGGTCGCCTCTGGCGACCAGCCTCAGCCGCTACGGCTCGCACGGTTGCCTATCCTTCGTTACAGCGGGCGGGGGCTGCTCTCCCTTCGCGCCTCCGGCATTTTATATACACTCTAGGGTCGGTAACCAAAAGACTACGTGAAGTCGGGGTGTTCCGAGTCGGTTTTAGGGCACAGTCGACCTAACTGATCCATAAAGTGGATACACTAATTTTCTTCTGAAGATAATGTTTCGGACGTTAAAAAACAACTAAACATAAGCAGATCAACCTTTCTAATTTATAGATCTATCGCAGATGCGACAATGCGGCACCGCACCACGTAAAAAATCACCTATTAATCACATTGCCCGATCATCATGTAGCCATATTCATAATGCCCGGGCATTATGAATACTGCCCGCATTAATCACTTGGCCCATAACAAATATAAAACAAAAAAGGAAAATGGCGGTCTTATTGCTCTAAGGCAATTTCTGCAAGACAACCATGGGATGGATATATGAGTCGATATATTTTTTATTTATTTTTATGGCACTGAATGACGAGACGAGCATGCCGTTCGCCTGATGGTAAGCGATACGACCGCTCATGAAGGCAAAACCAAACAACACCTTGGATTACAAAGCAATGCTTGGCACACTGCGCTCGCCATCCTGAGTCATAAGATGTTAAGTCTCAATATGTCCAGTAGTTACTCTAACTACAATGTCCTTCAATCCGAAACACAACAGTGCATTTACAATGATGTTTGACAGCGAAATAGACACTGCGGTGGTACCTACCCAGATGGCCTCTCATATATGAGAGACCTGGCTGTGACTGGACCATCAAAACGCGAGGAGATATGGAAGGAAAAAAGGACGGGAAGGAATTACAGGGGTATATACTGGGTATATCAAGACTGCTACCGAAAACGAAGCCGGGCGGTAGTTTAAGCAACTTCAGACACAAAGCAACAGAAAATTTTGCAAAAAAAAAGCAATTTTTTTTGTTTTTTTTTTTCATATGGTCGTATTTGGGTTGTAAATACATTTTTTTCCTACAATAGTATTGTATACCCTTTTATTTATAAAGACTCTAAGGTATAAAATAGTTTAAATTATTATTTTAGCAAAAACTATGGATTTACCACCCAAAAACTACGATATTTAAAAAAAATTACGCGTTTCTTTGCGAAATTTTTAGTTGCATTGTGTTTGTAGTCACTAAAACTACCACCCGGCTTCGTTTTCGGTAGCAGTCTTGAGATACCCAGTATAAGAATAAAATTACGATGCGCGCTTACCGACAGCCAAAAATCGACATCACATTGCAGTTGAAATACCAGGAACGCATAAATTAAGAGATATTTTGTATATAATTTCTTTCAGGGTGATTCAGGGTCTCCGCTTCAAGTGGTATCAGCTGAAAATCAGTGCATATTTTATGTGATGGGAGTGGTATCATTCGGAAGGTATTGTGCTGTGACGAATCATCCAGGAGTCTACACCAGGGTGTCCAGTTATTTGGACTGGATTGAGAAGACTGTATGGCCTGGGGAGTAGACAGGAGAATAAAATATTCTTTATGAGGGTTAGTTTTATTTTTTACTGCACTGTATCAGCCCATATACGTCCCATTGCAGGGCACGGGCCTACTCTATAATCGAGAGTACGATTGAGAGTGGTTAGGCCATATAGTCCACCACGCTGGCCTACCATAGAAATTCTTATGAACCACTATGGTATGCAAGTTTCCTCACGATGTATTCCTTCACCGTTTTAGTGCGTGGTGATTGACTATCAATACACACATGACTCCGAAAAGTCAGAGGAGTGCCCTGGGATTTGAACCCGCGACCACCGTGAACATGTTGGCAGCCGCGTCTGGTCCGTTTAACAACAGGCCACCACGCACTTAACTTTTTACTTCTGAATTACTTGTGTTAGGTTTCTCATATGTGTACAAAGAGAATTCATACATACATAGGTAAACTCACGCCCTTCTCCTAGAAGGGATGGGCAGAGTTTCATCTTGTATGTTCCGTCCCACGATGTGATAAAGAGCGAGCCTCTTTTACGTCTCGGGGTGGCAAATAACATGGAGAATGGGAAAAGTATGAATTGTAGTTAAAAGTCAAGAGCACATGAAGCTTTTCACTTGTAGTACGAGCCTTACATCTACGGCGATATGCAAAAAAAATACCGTATAGTAGGCAAGTCAAGTCAAAGATTTTGGTTGCTTTACATTTAGCATTTTTTTTAATCTCTAGGGGGGGCAGCTGCCCCTACCTGCCCTGCCTAAGATAAATATCTTAATTTTCACTGCACTAGTTGCTACATATTTAAAACTAGCTAGAGTTCTAGTTCCCACGTGTTTGGAACCCGCACAAATATTGTTAGCGTCTTTAAATGAATGAACACAACAGATTCGCTTTCGTATCCGCCTGGTATGCGTAGAAAAGGATCGTCATTACATCTGAATATTTATGTAAAAAACCGGTATGGTACCGGTTTGCAGTGTTGGGACAATGTTGGATAAAATTCCGATTAATCGATTGTAGAATCGATTATGAAATATTGATCATCGATAAAATTGTTGACACACGAATCAAATCAATTTAAATCAAAATATTCTTTATTCAAATAGTAGTTCACCAATTGTTTCGAATCGTTGATTTCTGCTACCACCGCTTCGGATTATGTTGTAGTTTTGTAGAAGAAACGGCGAAAGAAACTTCCACAGATTATCACAGGTGAACTATCATATATTTTTGTTGTTTTAATTTCGTATCTTTTAAAAAACTTTTCTAGTATCTTGATTATTATTTACGTAAATTCATATATTTCGACTATGTCACCGAATAAAGTATCTGTGAACTAAGTTCTGAAATAAAACCTGAATTCAACCCACACAGAATATTGACTCAATTATTTGTTTTTATATACAAAGTCCAACTAAGAAGCTTTGTTTTAAATGTAAATCACTCAAAATTAAGCGACTTACGCCCAAATACTGGAAAGCAACTTAAATATAAATAACGCTTAACTACGTTAATCCCGCTTAAATGTACTGGGTAAGTGGGCCGTGCGCTATTAAGAGCAAGTTATTAATTGAATGGCGTTCCAGTATTCGGGCGTTAGAAACTAACCGAAGTTAATCAAATAATAATTCTAATATTGGAAGTGGTAGAGCCATTGAAAGGTTCAAGAGTGGAAATAACATGCCAACAAGTGGACCTACCTGTGAGACTACGTTAAAATGAGATCTATAAGTTAGGCGTCTTTATACAACGACAGCCTCCGTGGCGCAGTAGGTTAGACGCCGGCTGTGAAACGAGAGGTCGCGAGTTCGATCCCCGCACCGAGAGAAATGTTTGTGCGGCCCACAAATATTTCATCCGGGTATGGGTGTTTGTGAGACCGAAAAGTCTCTCGTAGTTCCTGATACACGACACAAGGCTCGATCTCAGTGTGGAGTCAGGACTATGTATGTGACTGTTGGGTGTTATTTATACAGCTGCAGGAATTATCTGGCCGCTACAGACCTCTTTTTAAATCATTGGGCAAGGCTTATGTTTTAAATGATGATAATGATACGCATATAATGTGTGTACTTAAACTTGTGTAGTACTTAATGTAGCATTAAGTAATATATATACATATTATCATTATCAGCCCATCCGCGTCCACTGCTGGACATATCCCTCTGGCCTCTCCGGCAACTGTGACATTGCCACTTCAACTTCCTGATCCATTGTGCTAACTGCTAGGTCGATTACCTTACCTTAGTCCTTACTGTCATTGACTTAGGTAGGCTAAACATGAAAAAGTATATATATATAAAGAAAGAAAGAAGGAAAGAAAAACTATTTATTGATCACAGACGCAACACCTAACAATAAACATAAAAACATACAGTAATACAAAACATAATACTAAAAAATGGCTGACCGCGACTGTGAACGGTAGGTGTCCACTCAGCTTATGCTATGATGTGGTGCAAACCACAACATAACGCTGATTTTCAGTGGCCACCTTAAGTGACGTATGGAAGTCAAACCAACTACTCAAAAACAATTATAAAAAAATAAAACAAATAATAGAATAAATAATAAAATGTACAAAATTTTAAAATAACAACATCTACAATATTAATATTTTAAAATAACCAAATCAGCTGCCTCGATGGCGCAGTTGTATTACAGTACGATAACAACGTTGAGGTCTCGGGTTCGAATCCCAGGTAATGCACATTGATATTGGATTTTTCCCAGATTCAGGAACTTATGCCAGACATGGCGATAGACCACATAAGGCGAAACGTGGTTGTCCTAGTAATACCTCTGCTTACCCCTTCTACCAGAGAGGCGTGATGTTAATGTATGTAATTATAAATCACATCAAAATAACGGTAAAATCAACCCGATGGATAAAATCGATGCCAACTCGATGGATAAAATCGATGCCGACTCGATTTTAAATCGATTATGAATTATGCGAAATGTTTTCCTCAACCTTGTTGTCACTTTAGTAGTGACCAATTGTTTGTGTGGGACGTACGTACGTCAGTTTTATTTTTTATTTGCGATACCAAGGATGAAACTTTAGTGAGTCTTGCTAAATATTACCACTACATTGTATAAAACAAAGTCGCTTTCTCTGTCCCTATGTCCCTTTGTATGTTTGTATATCTTTAAAACTACGCAACGGATTTTGATGCGGTTTTTTTTAATAGATAGAGTGATTCAAGAGGAAGGTTTATATGTATAATACATACATATTATTGTACAGAAATCTATTTGTACCCGGGCGAAGCTGGGCCGGGCCGCTAGTTGTAAATAATTTAATGTTTTAGTGAAACTCAACAAGTATATAAATTCTGCTTATTTTCGTATTTATAGTAAAATCAAACAAATTTGAATTAAAAGAGGGACTAAGAGATAAAATAATTGTAAGTGTTGTGCTTATTTTCGTATTTATAGTAAAGTTATCGAATATATAAAAAGAAAGAGAGACTTGGAGTTATAAAAATCACCAAATAATGCAAATAAGAGTTAATTTAAAGGACTTTTAATAAAGTTATTTATGTACTTAGATGTACTTTTAGATTTATATTTGTCAGCTTTTTTCACAAAAATGTCGCGTTTTTTGGTGAAAATTTTAGTTGCATTGTGTTTGTAGTAACTAAAACTACCACCCGGCTTTGTTTTCGGTAGCAGTCTTGATATACACGGTATAGTTTTTTCTAAAATAATAATGTACACAATTTTATTTTTCAAGACGCTATGGTAGTCAAGGGTTCAAATTCTTAGTTTAGCAAAAGCTATGAATCCCCAAACACGAAGATGTTAAAAATCTATACATATAAATAAAATTGAAGTGCCTGTTTGTTAAGTGAAAATTTAAAAAATATCCAACTACATATCGTTATATACACGATACCTATAACGAAAATGACCTTAGATTTTTTTATCTGTCTATCTTTCGGTCTGTCTGTTTGTTCCGGCTAATCTCTGAAATGGCTGGACCGATTTTGATGGGACTTTTATTGTCAATAATGTAATAGCGAGCATGCCGTTCGCCTGATGTTAAGCGATACGACAGCTCATAAACAGTAGCAAAACCAAACAACACCTTGAATTACAAAGGGATGCTTGACATTCCACTGCGCTCGCCATCTTGATACATAAGATGTTAAGTCTCAATATGTCCAGTAATTACTCTGGCTACAATGCCCTTCAATCTGAAACACAACAGTGCATTTACATTGCTGTTTGACGGGAGAAATAGACATTGCGGTGGTACCCACCCAGATGGCCTCTCACATATGAGAGACCTACCACCAGTACATATGAGAGACCTGCCATCAGTAAATTATAAATTATTTTTTAGTTAGGTAATTATTTTATTTTGGTCGAGGTCTATGTTCAGCAGTGGACTTCCTGTGGCTGCTATGATATTGACTACATCAAATTTTTCACAGATTTTATTTAAGTTCTTGCTTGCTCGCAATAGGTAATTATTTTATCTGTAGTTGGAGGAGGCTATTGGGACTTGGATACAAGGGCGGATCCAGCTTTTACGCCACGGGGAGTCATATAGTTCTTTTACGCCAGGGGGGGGGGGGGGGGGGCATATAATACGATTTCAATTCTCGAATTCGTAATAATGATTTTTTAAAGTTTGTTGCAGCCGTTATTTGTGAACACACTTTTACTTTATTTATTGACATACAAAGAATTGTGATTACAAATTTTATCAACAATATAATAAATACATTATGTCAATCTGGAGCCAGCCCAGGGGGAGCATGACTCCCATTACCTCCCCCCTGAATCCGCCCTTGCTAGGATTGCATCTGATTAATTTACATTAGATTTTAAACGAAATTATACTCAACATACATACATACATACATAAACTCAAGCCTTTTTCCCCTCTGCCTACCAGAGGTGCCAGGACACTCACATTTCGCCTTGTATGTTCCGTCCCAAGATGTGATAGGTTGCGAGCCTATCGCCATATTAGGCACAAATTCCTGACTCCGGGCTGATAATGAACAGAAAGATCCAATATCACTTTGCCCGATTCGGGATTCGAACCCAAAACCTCAGCTTTGCAAGCGTACCTTATTACAACTACGCCACCGAGGCAGTCATATACTCAACATATTTATGTCAATATCACACAACTATTTATTTCGTTGCCAAGACCGAACCCGCGACCTCTCGTTCCACAGCCAGCGTCTAACCGATATGCTGTCATGATCCTTTATCTTTTCTTGTTAATCTGTTTACTGAGAAACCAAAACATATTTTCCTGTACCAAGTCAATGCGCTCAGAAATTCTAAGAATAAAATTAAACAAGTTTTTAGTATTTTGGTCGGTTTTTTAATATTATTTTTACATTCGGGCATTGACCAAGTGCGTGGTGGCCTGTTGGTAAACGGACCGGATGCGGCTGCCAACATGTTCACGGTGGTCGCGGTTTCGAATCCCAGGGCACACCTCTGACTTTTCGGAGTCATGTGTGTATTGATAGTCAATCACCACGCACTAATGGTGAAGGAAAACATCGTAAGGAAACCTGCATACCACAGCGATTTATAAGAATTTCTATGGTATGTAAGTCCGCCAACCCGCACTAGGCCAGCGTGGTGGACTATATGGCCTAACCACTCTCAATCTTACTGTCGATTGTAGAGTAGGCCCGTGCCCTGCAGTGGGACGTATATGGGCTGATACAGTATTGTCATAACACTTGTAAGTTGTACTCATATCAATACAAGGCCAGGACTATATGTGTCATATTTATTTATATAAAATCGAAGCTAACCTTATTTGACCTATTTATCTTATTTACTTATTGGTCGCATTAATACATAAATTAATTATTAATCTTCATTAAATAAATAACACCCCACAGTCACATACATAGTCCTGACCCCACACTAAGATCGAGTCTTGTGTCGTGGGTATCTACGAGAGACTTTTCGCTCTCACAAACACTCAGACCCGGAAGAAATATTTGTGGGCCGCACAAACATTTCTCTCGGTGCGGGGATCGAATTCGCAGCCTCTCGTTTCATAGGCGGCGTCTAACCAACTGCGCCACGGAGGCTGTCTATACCTTTCTATACTTGTTAACCTGACCAAAGAATAAATTAGATTCATTCGAATATATATTTATTCCGGCCTCCTTTATAAAAAAATTAAAAACCTATTTTAAATATCGATCCTCTTATTCATCTATACTAATATTATAAAGCTGCAGAGTTTGTTTGTTTGTTTGAACGCGCTAATCTCTAGAACTACTGATCCGATTTGAATGATTCTTTCAGTGTTGGGTAGTCCATTTATCGAGGAAGGGTATAGGCTATATATCATCACGCTATGACCTATAGGAGAAAAGCAGTAGTGATATTTCTAGCAAATACGAGGAAATTTTGTTCGTTTTTCGTGGTCCGATTGGTCGATATTCTAAACTGATAGTCAGAATTAAACATTTTGACCGCCATTTTAAAACGTGTATGCACCCGGGCGGAGCCGGGCCCGACCGCTAGTAAGAAATAACTAATCAACCATTTAAAGGTAAATTAGTTAAATCATCTTAAGAGGAGATAAAATGCCCATTAAGTTAGTTACTGGTGGTAGGTCTCTCATATGTGAGAGGCTGCCTGGGTGGGTACCACCGCAATGTCTATTTCTTCCGTCGAACAGCAGTTTAAATGCACTGTTGTGTTTCGAATTGAAGGACATTCTAGACAGAGTAACTAATGGACATATTGAGACTTAACATCTTATGTCTCAGCATGGCGAGCGCAGTGGAATACCAAGCATTGTAATCCAAGGTGTTTGGTTTTGCTACTGTTCATGAGGTGTCGTATCGCTTACCATCAGGCGAACGGCATGCTCGTCTCGCCATTTAATGCAATAAAAAATATTTGCGTAAATGTGGACCCCTACCTATAAAGGTTATTAAAATATGTTTATTTGTTCCAGATATTTATTGACCCAAAGGAATAATTATGTCAAACAATTACGTTTTGTTCCTCCTCACGGGTTTCTTCTTAAACGCAGAATGTCAAAGGAATGGTATGTTTTATTTTATTATGTTTCTGTATCTGTATCAGCCCATATACGTCCGCTCTTAAAAATAGATTATAAATATAAACCACAATCCAACAATTTTTCCCCACAAAGTTAATACATATCAGACGAAAGTGTACGGGAATATTACAATTATGACTAAGTACAAGACTAAAAAATATATAATTCTTCATCACTACTTAGTATAAAACAAAGTCGCTTTCTCTGTCCCTATGTCCCTTTGTATGCTTAAATCTTTAAAACTACGCAACGGATTTTGATGCGGTTTTTTTTAATAGATAGAGTGATTCAAGAGGAACGTTTATGTGAATTTAAATACATACCATGGCAGAGAAATCTATCTGCACCCGGGCGAAGCTGAGTCGGGTCGCTAGTTATATATAATTCATGGAAAAGAACATCGGCCATAATGGACCTTGAAGGGACCAGTTATGAATGGTACATCAAAAAATAGTACGATTTATTAGAATAAAAATGCATATTTCCATATATTTTTAAATAGCCGGATAAAAAAGAGAATCTTGAAGTGTTTTAATAATATTGAACGCGTATGAGCGCGTTCCATCACTCATACTTTGTTTCAAAATAAGGTTTTATCTACAGCGTTGAAGGTAGTCAGTGCTGAATTAAAAATGCACATATTATGACTTCTGAGCGCTGTCATTTGCTTTATTATGATTTCCAATTTGCGCCTACTGTTATTTCTCTGTTATATTTATGACTTGGCTTTGATATTTGATAACGGGCTCCGATAGACCCTTGCATTTCTGAAGACCTTGTACGATTGACCATTGGATAATGATATGGCTTTGTGATTTCGTTAAAAGTGCGAAGTATTCTCATATTTCCAACATGAACCTGGAGCGTCAGTCTATCCTTCAAAGTGTTTTTCGCATTCATATAATTCAGCATAGTGTTTCAAAATTATGTTCTTTTTTTATGTTGTTGTTTTTGACAGTGACATTATAATGTGCTATTTTTTATACGTGTAATCCTAACCTAAAAAGTTACAAATATATGAAATATTTTAATAAATCCGGCTTTTCTAAAACCTTCATCTAACTGGACATAATTCCTCAAGCACTATGCAACAAAATAAACTATATCTCAGCTGTGTACAATATATTTTTTTGCCAGGTCCCAATATGTATGGACGTGACCGATGTTCTTTTAACAATTATCAAATAACAAATAAATTTTATGTAGGTACAAGCATTCGAACTTTGTATGCATTTATGTATATTGTATACTATTTAAAATATTTTAACATACAATGACACATTTATCCTTTATCCTTGCATACACAATGCACAACTTTTGCGGTTTTCCTTAAACAATTGTGTTCTCAATTACTTATGCATAAATATGAAAGTTATTAATTTTACCCCAAGGGCGATTACGTAAGTCACGTTTTCATTCTTTGCAGAATATCCCTTTATTAATAACTAGCGGCCCGGCCCAGCTTCGTCTGGGTGCATATATTTTTTGATTCTACTCCACACCAAATACATGTTATTTTTCGTATAAACTCTTGTATACCTAAACTTGACGTAGCTGTCCTACTGTCCGGCTCAATCCCGTCTCATCCGTCTGTTCAGTCTCTTCCCAATCCATCCCGTCCTTTCTCTTTATTATCCATCCCGTCTTATAACGTGCATTTATATTTCGTCCTATCAAATCTGTCAGCTATCCCAGCCTTCTCCCGTACCTTCCACTCTATTATATCCCGTCTCTCCGTATACATGTACATATAAAGATTGCCTTATGAAATTTTTGTGCAGCAGAAATCGTAATATTTTAATTTCACCACAACTTCAAAACCAAACGTCCAATTTTAATCATTCAAAGACCAAATATTATCAACATAAACTGTACTTATTGATGAAATAATTTATTTTGATAAGGATTAATAGCATGAGTAAAATAAACGCGTTTAAATGTAGTCCAAAAAAAATTCAAGATTTTTAAATAAAAATGTGGTTGTTGTGCCTCACTCGACATAGATAGGTATAGTGTGTCGCGGACTTTTTTGTAGATATTTTAAGATCTACAACATTATAACATTTTATGGTTCTATCTTTTGTAGTTTAGGCAGCGTACGCAAAATAAGTAACTTCTTTGGTTGATTTTTTTCAGTTTGTGTCCGAAAAATCCAAATATCTTACGGAACCCTATTCTTTTCCAAAATAAACTATAGTCTATGTTACTTGTGGATAATGTAGCTTTCGAATGGTGAAAGAATTTTTAAAATCGGTCTAGTAGTTTTTGAGCCTATTCATTACAACCAAACAAACAAACAAAGTTTTCCTCTTTATAATATTAGTGTAGAAAAGAAACTGCTGATCAACCACTTAAACACCAATGGGGTATTTTACTATAAGAGAGAAAAAAAACTAAAAACAATAAATCTATCTTATTGCTGTACATAAGCAATGAGTTTAAGTTAATTTCAGTTTATAACTCTAAAGAATAAATGTTATTATTCGTTTTGAAAAATTTAATTTTTTTTATCTGCCCCAAAAAGATGCGAAACGGCAGCCGCCATGATGGATAGTCATTGCGTCACTCCGCGGGTAGAATACCCAGACAACAGTTGTAAACATTTTAACCTATTAAGTAAACAGAGAAGTTGTAACAGTATTATTCCCTACGATATTTTTTTTAACATATTATAATGAACGACGGTTTCGTTAAAGGAGAGTTTAATTAGACTTACTCATGTCTATTGAAAATAAAGAAAGTTTGTTTGCTCGTGGAGTGACGTATCATTTTATGAAACATGGCGACTAGCGTTTTCATGCATTTGCGCGCATAAATTTAAAATATAAATTTCAAATGGATTTTTATGGGTCTTGTCGATCGAATAAAAAATTGATAATTTTTGAAATAGTTTTTTGTTACTTTAGGAACAACTTAAAACACTTTTCAAAAATGAGTGGAGTACCCCATAAGTTTAATTATGTTAACGAGAGACAAAACGTGCATTCAGTTTTGCTATTCATAATGACTTTTCCTCATATTATTTAAAATTGCCACTTCACAGAAAAGTGCTTTCTTTCACTTGATAATATCAAACATCCAGCTGACAGACATCCGCCATATTTCTGCTTTAAAGTCTAAATAATGGTGTCGGCCATTTTAAAGTTAATGAGCTGTTATTAAATTAAAATTAAATTAAATAACACCCAACAGTCACACACATAGTCCTGACCCCACACTAAGATCGAGTCTTGTGTCGTGGGTATCAGGAACTACGAGAGACTTTTCGGTCTCACAAACACCCAGACCCGAAAGAAATATTTGTGGGCCGCACAAACATTTCTCTCGGTGCGGGGATCGAACCTGCGGCCTTGCGTTCTACAGGCGGCGTCCAACCGACTGCGCCACGGAGGCTGTGTTGTTATATAACTGACTAGCTGTGCCCGCGACTTCGTCCGCGTGGAATTTAACAAAACCTTTATATTTCTAAAATAAAAGATTTTTTCTAACATAAATGCTACCTGACATTTTTAGACCAAATAAATCAAAGAAACATAATGAACTCAGCCACCTGTGTGTCTTAATACCATATTTAAAATTTTAGGGTTTTTATTTTTTTGTGCGGAACCCTAATTTGTTTTCAAAATTAAAGTAGCCTAAGTTACTCCCGCATAAAATTAGCTATCTTTCAGAGAAAGTCCCGTCAAAATCGGTCCAGTCGTTTAAGAGATTAGCCGGAACAAACAGACAGACAGACAGACAAAACATTTTTAAAGATCATTTTCGGCACAGGTATCGTGTATATAACGATATGTAGTTGGATTTTTTTTTTATTTTCACTCTTAAAACAGACACTTCAATTTTATTTATATGTATAGATTAGTGATTTTTGACGCGTATAAAAAACGTTTTGGAGTCAGCTCATATTAACGGCATTTGAAAACTGCGTTAAGTCTTTATGAAAAAGGGGGTAAAACTTTAAAGTCAATTAATTAAAACTACCACCCGGCTTCGTTTTCGGTAGCAGTCTTGATATACCTGGTATGAAAGACCTACCACCAGTCTGTGTTGGGTGCAGGTATTTTTATGTAATTTCGTTGTTTTAGTTGGTGATTATTGCGCTGACCGTCAAACCAACACGGCTGGAGTATGCAGACCTGTCGAAGAATGCCATTCTGCAAGGATAGCAGCACAGTAAGAATACACCTAGTTAATAATCCAGCTGTTGTGAGCTTCGATCAAATATACACTAGATACACAGTTCCCTGTAAAAGTACTGTTAAAAAGTGGCACCGATGCATGACATTAAAAAGAGTAAACAAAAAGATCACATATTCCAAATATAATAACACAAATTCCACCTTATTCCTGGAGCTTAAAATAGCTTTTCACATAATATTGTCTAAAGTTATGCGACGTTTTAGAAGCAACGGTCGGTGCGTGACTGAAGGCGAAAGAGTGCTTAAAACACTCTTTTTTGGTGCCATTTTCTAAGCGTTCATGTTGTATCTAGTGTATATTTGATCGAAGGTTGTGAGTCATGACTCAGCATGAATGTGCAGGCTCGTCCGGGCTGGTACACTGTCTCAGGGGATCCACGTGAAGCGACAGCTTTGGTGTTGCGTTTCGTTCGTTGATTTAGATTGCCGGATGCCCTATAAACTGTTTGTTATCGTTAACCTCGAAATCGGTTGGAAGGATTCTGACGCATCTTTCATAAATAACACATTTTTGCAGTAGTTTCTTTTTATTGCAATGAATGGCGAGACGAACATACTGACTGTTCATAAACAATAGCAAAACCAAACAACACTTAGAATCACAAAGCTATGCTTGGCATTCCACTGCGCTCGCCATCCTGAGACATAAGATGTTAAATCTCAATATGTCCAGTAATTACTCTGGCTGCAATGTCCTTCATACCGGAACACAATATTGCATTTTTTCACTGGTGTTTGGCGTAATAGACATTGCAGTGATACTTACCCAGGGGGCCTCACACATTTGGTACGCACGTACACGCACGCACTGGTGGTAGGTCTCTCATATGTGAGAGGCCATCTGGGTGGGTACCACCGCAGTGTCTATTTCGCCCGTCAAACAGCAGTGTAAATGCACTGTTGTGTTTCGGATTGAAGAGAATTGTAGCCAGAGTAACTACTGGACATATTGAGGCTTAACATCTTATGTCTCAGCATGGCGAGCGCAGTGGAATGCCAAACATTTCTTTGCAATTCAAGGTGTTGTTTCGTTTTGCTACTGTTCATGAGCGGTCGTATCGCTTACCATCAGGCGAACGGCATGCTCGTCTCGCTATTCATAGCAATAAAAAAACATATGAGAGACCTACCACCAGTTATTTATTTTTGTTTTCAGACGCAATGGCATCCAGCCTACATTCTGCGCTTACAATGCGTTCGGCAGCACTCTGGTCTGCTGCTTGGATGACAGCTCAATATTAAACAGAGCTGCACCGGAACGAGAGTAAGATCCTATTATTTATTTTATTTATTTAAAAGCTTTATATACAAAGTATAAAGGCGGACTTAATGCCTAAGACATTCTCTCCCAGTCAACCTTTGGGTGGTGCAGAGAAATCAAAGTAGGCGCATCACTAAATATTAATAAAATAAAAGTTCAGGTGTAAACTAATAAATATCTGAAGAATACATTATATATACATAAATGTATATAATTATAGGCTGTATATTATATAGATAAATATAAATACATATATAAATATACAAAATTACATATATTTTATACTTATACATACATATACTACATAAAACATACTGAGATTCCTATTACTTTTACATATTGAAATACAACATTGAAATTCGATAGCCTCCGTGGCGCAGTTGGTCAGACGCCGCCTGTGAAACGAGAGGCCGCGGGTTCGATCCCCGCACCGAGAGAATAGGGAATATGCACGAGACTCCAAAATAAGTCAAATATTTTTTGTTGTAATCTTTATTGATATAGAAATATATCAATAAGATATTTTTTTAAATTCATCAACTCTAAATCGGTAAAAAAATACTTAAAAAATGACATTTCAAAATTGCCGCGCAATTTTTTCGAAACGTTTGGAACGGAAAGTGACGACAGAGTACACTATCTTATGAAGTTTTAGCTTGTTGGGTGTATTGTTTTACGTTTGTTTAAGAGTTATTTTGTGTTTTTGTTGTATTATAAAACAAAATGGATTATTTTGTGACGAAATACAGTTATGTAGCAATTAATAAAAGAAGCTTATTCCAAATACTACGTTGCTGACATAGTAGACTCTGACGTCACAGCGAGGTCGCGCCATAATGGCGTTTAAATGCTTCGAAACTGATAGCAGTTTTTATTATTTTTTTGTACTTTTTTGATTGATATTTATAAAGCCCTATATTTCTTTCGGGTAATGTAATAACATACAGAATCGATTAAAAATATAAAAAAATGGCATGCATATTCCCTATTGTTTGTGCGGCCTACAAATATTGCTTTCGGGTCTGGGTGTTTGTGGGACCGAAAAGTCTCTCGTAGTTCCTGATACACGACACAAGACTCGATCTTAGAGTGGGGTCAGGACTATGTATGTGACTGTTGGGTGTTATTTATTTTATATTTAAATAAAACTATTATTTACGGATTTTATCGCGGATTTGGTTACATTTTTACTTTTTTCGACTTCCTGACGTTTTGATTACTTTACAGCTTTTTTGATCACGGATCGGAAGTCCGCGATAAAATCCGTAAATATAACAGTTTTATTTCAATGTATAACATTCTAAGAAACCATTACCTACTTTTACATTTCGTTCGACGGTCTCTTTCGTCGAATGAATGGCGAGAGAAGCATGCCATTCACCTGATGGTAAAAAAACAACTGCTCATGAATATTAAAGCAGACAGTAGCAAAACCAAACAATATTGAATTACAAAGCGCCCGCCTTTTTGAAATATCCAATAGTAACTCTGGCTACAATTTTCTTCAAACCGGAACGCAATATTGCATTTACATTGCTATTTGGCCGGAGACACACTCCTCGGTAATCTTCTCATGCGGGCTCTCAAATATGAGACCTACCACCAGTAAAGTAATTTCCATTTATTTCAGCCAACCTCCCGTTTGGAGCAATGGCGGGTCAAAAAGAATAAGTGAACGAAGTAAGTACATTATTAGCATGGGCGATACGAATGTACCTACATAGACTTATGGTCGTAACTATAGTCTTACAGCCGATGCCAATAATCAATCGAAAAAATTCGATTGAAGTCAATCTGGATTGTTTTCTACTTTTCGATTTGTCATTTACCATGTTGCCATAGTTCATTCACTACTGAGATTGATTATTGGCAATATAGTATCAGAAAAAAGATTGAGCTGTCAATCTCAAACGGCAAATTTTGGATTGGGATTGTTTATTGGGAGCGGCTGATATAGGTTACGATGTACGTTATACCAATCCGAACATTTACAGAATAGGTACATTCGTATCGTCATAAACTTCGATCGTCCGATGATTCGAACTTGGTTTCGGATTTCCAGAGTAGCGCCCCAGAGTGGAGGGCTTCCCGACCCTGGCACTGACCTGTAAGGTACCTAACCAAACCTAAAATAAATTATCTAGGTAAAGTACCATCTATAGGTGGATAAAAAGTAAAAACCTCTAAATTGACTGATTATCAAATTGGCATACACCCAGCGCCCGAATGGTGGAAGTTAGAGACACATTTTTGAAGGTAGGAGAAATAAGAAAGACTCAAAATACTCGACACAAGATTCGATCTTAGTGTGGGGTCAGGACTATGTATGTGACTGTTAGGTGTTATTTCACAATAAAAAATTAAATAAATTAATATTATTCTATATCAGCCCATATACGTCCCACTGCAGGGCACGGGCCTACTCTACAATCGAGAATATGATTGAGAGTGGTTAGTACAGTCCACCACGCTGGCTTAGTGCAGGTTGGCGGACTTTACATACCATAGAAATCGCTATGGTATGCAGGTTTCCTCACGATGTTTCCCTTCACCGTTAATATTATTGATGATAGGATAATAATCTCTTCATCAGAATGCGAGGAGTACAGTCGAGGGGTAGTGGAGAGGGTGGACTACATACCCTTAGTGCCAGATCCTGAGGCTTTCTCCATATCAGCAGCTAAATGTGACTACGCTGGGGTAGAATTGATTGTCGGTGGTGAAAACGCTGTGCAAGGAGAATTTCCTCATATGGTATGTATATTACATTTCACACCTTTAAAATTAAACTGACCTAATCCAAAAAAATAGGTTTTGTCTTTTAGTCATATGGCTCAAAATTACTATCTCCATCGACCCTTAAATAGCCGGAGAGCTGGCACCTTCGCTCAAATATACACTAGATACACAGTTCCCTGTAAAAGTTCTGTTAAAAAGTGGCACCGATGCATGACATTAAAAAAAGTAAACCAAAAAGATCACATATTCCAAAAATATTAACACAAATTCCACCTTATTCCTGGAGCTTAAAGTAATTTTTCACAAAATATTGTCTAAAGTTCTGCGACGTTTTGGAAGCAACGATCGGTGTGTGATTGAAGGCGAAAGAGTGCTTAAAGCACTCTTTTTTGGTGCCATTTTCTAAGCGCTCATGTTGTATCTAGTATAGATTTGATCGAAGGCTGGCACAGATTTTTAGGTAAGTATTTGAGGCAAGCTGAAAACTTGTTCCACACCTCTCGTATTCGGAGGTGCAGACCTGGCTGATGTATTGGGGCTAAATTTTTAGGGGAATTATGATAGTTCTGCCAATCTGTCGAGGAACAGTTTTGAACAGATTTTGAAAGCTAAACGTGTCGCACATAGGGGTGCGACTTCGTACATGAAAAGTATTGAAAACGATTATTTCGATCCTAGCGCCACGCTCCGGTGAGAACGAGAAATTATCGTGTAAGTAGTTTAAATGGAATTGTTAAATGGCGGTAATGTGCCACTAAACCAAGAAATATGTTTTGCATGTTGATATTATAAGCTATCTTGATATTAAAAACAATTTCAACTTGATATTGGTTAAAATTATATTAAGCTTACGAAAGATACACATTTTGAAATATTTACATAACAAATATGAAATTTTACGCGTTTGCCTAGTGCGCCCTCTGATGGCGAAATCAAATTGAAAAATAAAAAAAACAAAGTTGCGCATCTATCTCTGTATAAAATATTAATCTATGGTGTCGCGGATGTCCTAATCTTGAGAGGGAGCGAATTCCAAAGTAGGATAGATTCACATTAATAGATTAACTATAACCAAAAACCACAACCACTGCCTCGGTGGCGTAGTTGTACTACGGTACGCTTACAAAGCTGAGGTCTCGGGTTCGAATCCCGGGTTGGGTAAAGTGATATTGAATTTTTCTATGCATTATCAGCCCAGAGTCAGGAATTTATGCCCGATATAGCGATAGGCTCGCCACCTATCACATTGTGGGACGGAATATACAAGGCGAAATGTGGGTGCCCTGGCACCTCTGCCTACCCCTTTCTGGGAAAAAGGCGTGAGTTTATGTATGTATGTAAAAACCACAACCATACCAGAAGATTTATACCCAGTAATAACCTAATTTTTCCTCAGGCAGCGATAGGCTGGACAAACTTCGACGGAGGCTATTCCTTCCCGTGCGGAGGCAGTCTCATCAGCCCCCGCTATGTGCTCACAGCTGGCCACTGCATCAAGAACCCGAGGGCGAAGAACCCGGATCCGGTGGTAGTGCGGCTCGGAGACCAGAACATTGACCCTGGGGTTGATGATGGGGCCGATCCTATTGATGTGAGTATTGATTTTTACTACATTTTTTATCTAATATTGCCACTTCTTATTATTATAATATCAGACAGACATCCGCCATTTTTCTGCTTATTTATTTGTTTATACAAGGGGCTCGGCCATTTTAAAGTTAATTAGCTGTTAAATAGCTGATTAGTGATTTCTGACGTCTATGAATAACGTTTTTGAGTCAGCTCATATTAACAGTATTTGAAAACTGCGTACTTATGAATAAGGCGATTGTGATTTATAAATGATATTTCATTCCCAGGTGCCAATAAGAAAAATAATAAAACATCCAGACTACAAACCTCCTAAGGTTTACAACGACATAGCTCTATTAGAATTAGCGACTGACGTTGAATTCCGCGCGGCCATCCGGCCCGCTTGTCTATGGTCGAAAAGCGACTTCGGAGGTCATACTAAAGCCTTGGCTACAGGCTGGGGTGTTACTGACACTCGTAAGTATTATTATATACATTACGATATATACTAATATACAAGGTATATCAAGACTGCTACCGAAAAAGAAGCCAGGTGGCAGTTTTAGCGACTTCAGTCATAATGCAACACAAAAATGCTATTAGCAATAGCACAAATATAGAGCATGCTAAGGCTTCAAAAATAACAATGTGGTGATGTTAATTTGAAATAGCAATAACTCCCATTGCTATTGTACTGTATCACCCTATATACGTTCCACTGCAGGGCACGGGGTCCTCTACAATCGAGAGTACGCACCATAGCTGGCGAACTTAATAAAATATACAAATCGCTATGGCATGCAGGTTTCCTCACGATGTTTTCCTTCACCGTTATAGTGCGTGGTGATTGACTATCAATACACACATGACTCCGAAAAGTCAGAGGTGTACCCTGTATTCGAACCCGCGACCACCGTGAATGTGTTGGCACTTGGCAGCCGTGGACAGTAGACTTTTGGAAAACCTTAATTATACATTGAAATAAATTAAAACTGCCTTATATTTCAGGCACACAAGAAACATCGAAAGAACTGCAAAAAGTATCTTTATCGCTTTTAGAAAATCGACGCTGCGACCGTTTTCTAGAAATATTCAAGAATAGGAGATGGAACGGTTTTGTCCCCAGTCAGATGTGTGCTGGAGAACTTAGAGGGGGGAAAGATACTTGTCAGGTAAGGGATGAGAGAAAACAGTATAGGATAGATAATAAGACCGCTCTTGGAAATGAAATTACTGGAGGTCTTTCATATGTGAGAGGCCGCCTGGGTGGGTCAAATAGCAGTTTAAATGCACTGTTGTGTTTCGAATTGAAGGACATTGAAGCCAGAGTAACTACTGGACATATTGATACTTTACATCGTACGTCTCAGGATGGCGCAGTGGAATGCCAAGCATTACTTTGTGATTCAAGGTGTTGTTTGGTTTTGCTACTGTTCATGAGCGGTCCTAGCTCTTACCATCAGGTGAACGGCATGCTCGTCTCGCCATTCATAGAAATAAAAAAATATAGATTTTTTTTACATACTTCATATTATGTCAACTTGTATGTTACGACACAAGACTCGATCTTAGTGTGAGGTCAGGACTATGTATGTGACTGTTGGGTGTTATTTATTATTATTATTATTACATGTTTGTTTATATGTTTGTAACCGACTCCTTTGGGCACGATTTTGACCCACTTTAAACGGTCAGATTTCATTCAAACTTTGTAGATTTGTCGAGGACCGATGACAATACAATAATTTAAAGAGTATATGACATTACCTTCTTCTTCTTCTACCTGGCGTTATCCCGGCCGGTGCCAGGGTCCGCCTTCCGTCAAATTCTCCTCCATTTCGCCCGATCTTCGGCATCCTCAATAGTAAGGCCATTGACCCTCATATCTTCCTTGACGACATGGAGCCAGCGCTTCTTGGGTCTACCTCGCGGTCGAGGTCCGGGAATATTGAGGCTCAGGCACACATTACCGACGTACTCCTGCGTATGACATTACCTTATCTACTCTAGTATATGACATTACCTTATCCAGAATTAAAATATATGAATAGTTAATTTACTCGCAGATATCTTCCTTTGATAAGATAGCCGTAGATAGGTGTTTTTCAGCATCCGTGGTGCAGTCGGTTAGACGCCGCATGTGAAACGAGGGGTCGCAGGTTCGATCCCCGCACCGAGAGAAATGTTTGTGCGGCCCACAAATATTTCTTCCGGGTCTGGGTGTTTGTGAGAGCGAAAAGTCTCTCGTAGTTCCTGATACGACACAAGACTCGATCTTAGTGTGGGGTCAGGACTATGTATGTGACTGTTGGGTGTTATTTATTTATTTAAATATTTCTTTTTCAGGGCGATTCCGGGTCTCCCCTCCAAGTGGTATCCACGGACAACCAATGCGTTTTCTATATTATAGGCGTGACTTCATTTGGCAGGAATTGTGCCGAACCAGGGCATCCCGCTGTGTATACTAGGGTGTCTAGCTATCTAGACTGGATTGAGAGTATTGTGTGGCCGGGGGAATAAAGATATTAGATTATTATTGTGTTTTATAAGAATAAGAATAATTTATTTGTATCCAAAATATGAATTATATACATTATGTCTTATTTCTATTGGTCCCAAACTAGGCGTGCCTGTATCTTGGGAACCAAGCTATATAATATTAACATCAATGAGATGACTACACATTTAACAGGGTCGTGTGGAGTTAATTGTCATGGAAAAACATTCGAATGACTTATTTACTGAACTTTACTTATTTTTTAAAAAGTTGAGAAAGAATAGCATACAAAAACATAATAAAATAGCGACTTAATACAAAAACATAACGACGTTTTAAATCATTTAGTTTCTAACTTATTTTATCTGCATACGCTTTTCTAATTACCAAGTGTCTTTACAAGGTATATCAAGACTGCTAGCGAAAACGAAATCTTGTGCTATTTTTCATCATCATTATCAGCCTATTCGCGTTCACTGCTGGACATAGGCCTCTCCTATGGCACGCCACTGGGCTCGATCTTCAGCCCAACGTCTCCAACCGGTACCAGCCATTTTTCGGATATCATCACTCCACCTCGTTGGAGGGTGTCCTACACTACGCTTGCCGTGCTATTTTTAGACTCTGCAAACACATTGCAACTAAAAACCTAACCATTTTTTATTGTGATTTTAAATTTCATCGTATTTGGGTGGTAAATCCATAGATTTTGTTAAAATAATTATTTAAGTCATTGCCTCCCATAGCATCTTAAAAATAAAAGTATGTAAAGGTGTACATAATACATGATTATTTTAGGAAAACTAATACACACGCAAATACCACGATTTGAAAAAAATACAAAATAAATTCGTTGCTATTTGTTGCATAATTTATAGTTGCATTGTGTCTGAATTGAGTAGTCTAACGAAACGAAGCCAGGTGGCAGTTTTAGTGACTACAAACACAATGCAACTAATTTCGCAAAAAATCATTATTTTTTATTATGTGGGAATTTGGCATTGTAGTCGGTCTTTAGGAGTGTCTAGGGTGATTTAAATAGTAAATAACAAAAAAAACACGTTTTATAAAAATATAATTTTAATTATTAACAAATATAACATTTTTGTCTTATTTCTATGGCATTGTGGTATTTCTATGGCAACTGGTGGTAGGTATGTCATATGTGAGAGGCCATCTGGGTGGGTACTACCGCAATTTCTATATTTGCCGTCAAACAGCTGTGTAAATGCACTATTGTGTTTCGGATTGAAGGGCATTGTAGCCAGTGTAATTACCGGACATATTGAGACTTAACATCTTATGTCTCAGGATGGCGAGCGCAGTGTGCCAAGCATTGTTTTGTAATGGTGCATGGTGTCGATTGGTTTTGATACTGTTCATGAGCGGTCATACCCCTACCCCGACGGCCTCTCACATATGTGAGACCTAGAACCAGACGACTAAAAAATGAATTACTTCTCATAGAGTAAAAAAATGTTAAAGCAGGATATTTTTTACCAAGAATTACTTTAAAAGCAATTTTACATATCAGGGAATATTTGCATTGCACACTTTTTTTTTATATTGGCCTGGCATAATAACTACACTGCGCCTGATGGTAAGCGCAAATGCCGTCCAGGGAGAGTATCGAATGGCATCAGACGGCAGTCCCATGCCATTCGATACAATTATGCCGGCCTGCTAAGATGCCTCTTCACACTAAGGCGGAAGGACCCGGGATCATAGGAATCATACATAAACTCAAGCCTTTTTTCCTAGCAGAAGTTAGCAGAAGTGATACCAGGACACCTAAGTTTCGCCTTGTATGTTTCGTCTTCAGGTGGCGAGCCTATCGCCATATAGGGCACTTTCTGACATAATTACATACATAACTGGTAGAAAATGCCGACGGCATTAAGTCCGCCTGTACATATTGTATAAAGTTTAAACAAATAAATAAATAATCGTAACGCCTGTATTCCACAGGATAGGCAGAGACTATAGATCGCCACTTTGCTTGATCCTGACATATTACTTTCACTTCATCCACTTTCATCAACGTCTTCATGCATTCTCGTTGGTTCAGGGTATGTTTGACCTGACCCCTACAGAGGGTATCACCGATTTGGATGGCGTAGGTTCTGTGATTTCGACCCCTACTGAAGCTTCTATCCACCCTCACCTTGTAAATTAAATTAGTAAATATGAATTACATTAATGTATCAAAAAAATATTTCCAATCTGGTCACACAATAATTTTCTCATTAACAACAATATTCTTATAAAAGCTATGCTTAGTATAACTATATATGTTGGCTAGAACATGTGGGCATATACCCAACAGTGTTAAATACATAAATCGGTTCAACGGTGGTGTAGAACCTATCGGTGGAAACCATAAACCCCTTCTATTACCGTCCCTAATGTGATGGGACAATGAAGCTGTTAATAACATGAACGATATTATGTATATATTTAGTTTTTTCTTTAGATAGCTGTATGTTGATAGGAGTAGGACGATGACGATCCAAAATGATGTTGAGTGGAATACCCCACGGTGTTTTGTATTTGTTAATTCCTGAAACAAAATAGTTAGTTATTAGAAAATTGATGGTCAATCACCACATACTATAACGGTGAAGGAAAACATTGTGAGCAAACCTGCATATCATAGCAATTTGTATGAAATGTCACAAAATTAAGGGTCTTTCTAGCTGTCTATAAATAACATATGCAAAAATTATTTTCATGATGGCCAACTAACACTAGATAGTAGGATAAAGTGATGGTTCTTAACTGGTGGTCCTTAATCTTAGGATGGCTACAGACCACTTGGGATGGTTCATGAGACCATCAGTGGTCTATAGACCACCGGTTAAGAACCATCTCTCTATCTATCTAGTGTTAGTGGTTCTCATAACATCTTTTTTTTTAAATCTTTTACTTTAAAAAATTACTCTTGGCAAAAATATATGAAAAAGTCTTACCTTCCATTGCAAGGACCTTGCAACAATAACATGATCGATGTCGATCAACGAGGACACCATCGTGCAAAATATAATGTTACTTAAACACGCTTGAGCAGACAATTCATGGTCATAACTGAAAAACACTATAGAAGATATACATCCTATAATTCCATGCACAGAAGTATCCGTAAACGCGCGGAACGCTTGAGAACTTGAGTACTTCGATTTAAACACAACGTAATCTCCGAATAAAGCTGTACAGACTAATATTGTAGTGAGTGTTGATTTAATAAACTTCATTTTGTTACATCTTGTTTCGTTATCCAAAGTTGTAGAATAAATACATTTTTGTGAGGTTTAAATGGATTTGATCGGCGTGAATAGGTTAAATGTGGTCTTTCACGGTTGTAACATGGTTTAATTTGTTTAATTATTGTCCTGGAAACTTGGTTTTAAACTTGATGATTTTATTTTGTAATTTGACAGAGAAATGTTTTGATTGTGGATTGCGTTCGGAAATTACGTATGTACTATGTAACATGTGGCAAAATTGAAAATTGTATTCAAAATGTTAACTTGTGCTTTAATTACTTGCAATATTACAAACAATGCCTATTTCATTAAAGCGAGATTACATAATAGACTTGAAAATGTATATTAAAAATATTTATATCCCATTCATTTGGACGAGAATTTTGAAGTATTTATCCGAATTGAGCTTCTGAGCGCATCTCAGTGTCGCAGATAATGTCCATCACAGACGACTAAAAATACAGACGGCCAACTCCATACAAATGTTTTAACACGTTATGCAAACTCACACAACTACATGTGTTTATACATTCTACATATAGAATTCCATAGAATTCATTCAAATGTTCATCGGACCTTTCTTTCTTTTCATTCATAATTTTACCACTGACCAATAGTATTAAAGATTATTGTTCCGCGTATTTGAGCCATCTTTTTCGCGCGTTATACGTATATATATTTCGACGCGTTTCGAACCAGAGCTGGAAATCGGTACTTTACCGAAATTGCCGATTTTTCAATATTTAGGGATGAACTAGATATTTTAGGCAATCCGATTTTTATTACCGAAAATTTACCGGTTTTATATTTGGGTATCATTCATATGTATGTTAAAATTACTCAATTTCATACGAAAATAAAAAAATAAAACCAAGTTATAATTCAAAACCTTTACTCAACAACATTATAAATGTATTTTATTTCATATTTTTACATTATTTTTAACATTTTTATCATAATTTAATATTACAACCTAAAATACTTTTTATACATTTTCAAATTGATTTAAACATTTTCAATTTGTAAATATTAATTCTGTTAATTTTAGGACTATTAAAACAATGCCAAATCAAAGAATATGATCACTGCACTAACAAATAAAAGTATAAATGGAAACATTCAGTGCACAATATATTTTCCAATACTAACGGCACAATATTGCTATATTTGTAAAGTGTAAATTAAATATAAGAAGCCATTCGTGTAAATTAATAATAAAATACACGCCATTTAACAAACATTTAAAACAGAGCAAAATTAAAAACATATGCTTACATTGCTTATCTGAAGTATATAATAACAAATTATTATTTAAGTAGGACGTAATGAAAAATATAATTGGGAAAGTCATAATATCATATTTACAATAAGAAAATATACACAAAAATGTATATCAAGTGATATGATATTATGATACATTTAAAAATAGGCAATAATGTTGTGTGTAAAGTGTAATGAAAAATAATGATAGTAAATTGTTTACATTGACATATTGAAGAATAAGCAATATTATTAAATTAATACAACAAACGTGTTGGCTTCAAATCATAGAACATATTAAATGCATAATACCAACATACTAAAACATTTGAGATTAACTATTATATAACAACATATTAAAGAAATAGGCAAAAAATATGTTTATAGTAAGGTAATTTTGAAGAATGCTTTTATGCTATTACAGTACATAATATAGGTTGGTAGGCATTCCTGTTTTATGCATACTGTATTCAATATTATTAATTTCATTCTTAACTTCAATACACTACTGCATTGCATTTTATTTTAATAACATATGACCAAAAAGCTTTAACAAATGCCTTTTCTGAACATCTTAATTATATCAAATAGTATCAATATTATTAACAAATTATGAATGAACATAATTACTTATGCTGTGAATTAACCTTTGTAAATATTAACATATAAACCTACAGAGTAGAGATCCTTCAGACACAGAGGTGAAACTTTCTTTATGCTTCCAACGATGAACACATTTGCCTGCTAAATACTTGGACTGCAAATTTAACCCGAGTCTTGCCTGGAATTTATAAAACAATTAATTAATAACAAAATGAATATGAAAAAGACACAATCAGTTGTTTCCACTGCTTGCCTGACGTTAAATAATAATTATAAAACATTAAATAATTATTAAATTAAGCTGTGATGAACTTGCGGGTACCTATACCAATAAAATAAAAATAAAATAAAATAAAAAGCTCTAATATTGAATTGTACTGTACTAGATCGGTCTTTATTGTCCCAACTGCAGAGCACGAGCATCCTCTACAACCGAGAGTATCAATGAAAGGTGTATGGCTACATAATTCGTCACGATGGACTCATACAAAAAGCTAACCTTTTCACATGAGATCCAAAACATCTGTATTTTATAATGTATTTGAACGTATTGTTATTTCTTATATTCCGGCAACAATTTAAAACTAGGAATAGTATCACAACATGGTCACAGCGGAATAAAATATTATATTTACCTTGTTTCTGTCATATGAGGTTAGAATTATGTTTTTCACTAATTTGGTGCTCCATGCTCCGCCAACATAGCTCTGTCCATTTAGTACATTGTTTTTATACGTTGTTTGGGAAGGACACACAACACTTTCTTAAATACTTTATTTGATTTGTGGTAAATTCACTCGGGAACAAAACACGTGACCAACATTAATAATTATCATGAAAATCACAAGTTTATTGATACCATTTGCACAAAACAAACTATATAACGTTCGCACTGCTAAAAATTTACGTTACTGATTACAAAATAGATGAAATAACATAAAAAATATAAATAAAATCAGCCGAACCAAACTAACAAACAGCGATTGACTGTTGACAAAAATGGCGGCAAGTGCCAAGTGCACACGCACACATTTACAAAAATAGCGTAAGTGAAAAAGATGGGGCGAAAACGGCATATGAGAAAGCGAGATAAAAAAATGGGTCACTTTTTAGGCCCAAGTTAAACGGGCCTGATGTCCATCCATACTATAGTCACAGACCACAGGTCACAGACCAACAAGAACTATATTTTATTGCTATTCTTTAATTACGTGTACAATTTTGATTAGCTCTATTTGATTAAGGAAGTCAACTGAGGTAACTTTGATCCAGTACATATCAAATATCTCAAGGAAAGCTATTTATTTTGCATGTTTTCATATTTCAGTCAATTATTTAACCAGAAATCTATATATTTTCCTCAATAATTTTATAATGACAATATGCAGAATTATTGACTTGCATGAGAAATTACTCCGCCCATAAAAGAGTATGATGCAGCCGTCCATGGATGCAGCCTTTACTCCTGTATAGGTGTAAAAACCATCGTGAACCTAAACTGATTCTCAGGCTCAGGATTTCTAAAGGCCAGAATGTGACTGATTTTCTTTAGCAAGGAAGATCCGTTCTTAACGTGAATATAAACCTAGAAACCCCTTCATGAAAGAGGGTTTATGCAGTTTATGGTTTTTCTGCTACGAGCCCCACGCGAAGTCAATAATGAACGCGATAAATACTAAATAGACATAGAATAAAGAATTATTTTGATCATGTTCATGCAATAGTAGTTACTCGTTTATTTCCACCATGATTTCCACTTTCCAGAGAATATTATAACTTTCATGTACACAGATCTGTGACTACGTATTATAGAAACTCCTTGCAAGCGATAAAAGTACTTAAAAACAGATTTCGCTTTGTAATACAGATTAATAGTCCAACGACCACACCTTTACTATTTAGAGATTAGATACAGCATAACTCTGTTGATATGCGATAAGGTTATACCGTATACTACTATGATTTGTTTTTGTGTAGCAATTAATTAAGGAATGGCTCGATAAATTCAAGTAGGCTCAGGATTACATTTTATTTCCAGGAAGTGTACTTCTGAACATAGTCAGCCTCCGAGGATTTTATAAAAGGTTGTTAGAAGCTGCCTGCATCCAGTATTTTGTATTAAGAAGTTAGATTTACAAAATATCAATATTCAATATCAATATTACTCTAAGTAAAACGAAAGAATTTCGCAGGTTTTATTTATATTTTTTTGTACTTTGACTTGGAATAATAGAGGGCAGCGCTGTAATAGCAATTATGTGGCGGCATCCTAGTAATTTAATAATCTCGCCCACGTAATAATTAATTAACTTGCCCTCCAAAGAGCTGTTCATTTAACAGATTTAAAAATTATGCTATAGAAATAAAAACGTACGATTTTTGTCATGATGTTTGCCTTTACTAAAGAAAGTTATAATTTACGATGAAAACACAGTAACTTCGAAGACAGTGAAGTATATCCTAAGGATACAATATTCTCATTTTATATTGTGCATTCATAGATCTTGTAATTTGTAAAGGCGTAACCCTTCTTAAATAGTAGAGGAGGCCCGTTTACGTGCTCAACAGTACGTATACGAGCTATTATATTTCATTTAACAACGTACAAGGTTGTATCAACCTTCGTTGAGGTCGTAATAATTTAAAACAGCGTGAAATCATTACCAACTAAAGTCGCACTTGAACTAGTACAAGCGTCTACTACTAGATGTCGCTGTTCCAAGGCCAAAAACACGTACTCTATAGAACTGATTCAAATAGGAAAGATGGGGTGACCGGATCACACGCAAATTTCTTAATAAAACTTGTAATTGTGTTGTTCATAATGATACATATCTCGTAAATGATAAATAGTTTACACGACAGTATGTTATTGATATAAGTTATAAGTGCATCGATCATTTCTAAATACGGACAATCGAAAAATTGTGCTTTATCGTTATCACTGCAGTATCAACTTAACCAGAAAGGAGATAAGGACGTGATAAGGCTTCGTTACATCACCACAAATTCAAATAATTCATATTTTGTGAAAAGAGGTTATTTGTGTGAATTATAACCTCTTTACTGCAAAAAGTGCGTATTACGGTTTGAGACTTGAGTTACAACCTGTTTTGTGAAAATGAGGGAGATAGTTCATGTACAAGCTGGCCAATGTGGAAACCAGATCGGTTCTAAGGTATGTTGATAATTTCATTTTATCTATGAATCATCAGAAATCATGTGAAACCCGGCCGGCTGCAGATAATTAACTTTCACCCATTTTATTAATGAATTTTAATAAATTACATACTTTCTCAAACTACCCGGCTTTGTAAGTCAATTGCTTTATCATTTTGATTTCAAGAAATTTTGGTAATGGAACCGAGGTGTAAACAGCTTAATTTCTTGCTATATTTGGTGTTTATATTGCATACTATTTCTTATAATACCTAATCGTCAGAAGAAACAAAATGCAAATAGCCATTCGTCACCTTTTCACACTTTTATTTAAGAAGGCCGATACATGACCTTCCACAATTTAAATGTAGTTTATACGTCAATTCTATTTTTTTAAACCTTCATGGTTCCTAATTCCGCTAACAATTGACTGATATTTGCGTTTACTGCAAAATTGCTTTATTTTACATTCTCACACCGTATTATTTTAAGTTTTAATGGCTATAGCACAAGATTACGGTTTTCAATGTAAGATTTCGTCATAATGTGTTTACAGAATTAAAAACCTACAAATAGATATTTAAATCATACTAATCGCCACGGTTTATCGAGAAACTTTATCGCTAGCGTTACTAATTCAAACTGATAAGTGTGATTTTTAAAATATGTAAATAGATATATTTAGGTACAGTCGACCCCCGGTAATTCGGCCCTTGCCTAACCCGAGGCCTCTTAAATTCCGACATGCCTATAGCCCGTAACGTCACTCGAAACTATACATAATGTTTTGCCCTTATGTATATTTCAGATAATAATAATTATAATTCTTTACTTCAAGCACATAGACTTACACATTATTAGGAGGGCTTACACTAAGTTAAAAGTGACTTAGATTTCGCCTATTTTCTATTAGAAAAACAATTTACAACGTTGATATGTAGTAACTTTGTAGTCGGAATACAAGATGTTCTATTTATAAATTGTCCGGCCTATAGGTCGATATAATCTGACAAATTCGATAGTCCTACATCGCCCTACAAAAGCTTTGTCAGTTGTCTGAGGACCCACTGTATTTCGCAAGGTAAAAATTAGACCAAAGCGTAAAAAAAGAAAATTCTGTGTGTATGTAATTTAATACAAAATTAGGTTTTTTACAGTATAGAATAAGATCTAGGATTGATTAATTGTGAAGTTATTTTTATAAATTTTTCACTACCTACATATTTTTCGAGAGTGTCAAATCATATGCGTAATTTATCTGCATTATGCTACCACACGCAAATCTAAGATAAAACCTATTCAAAATGTATCATTTTGTGTAGTAATTTGTACATTTATATGTTAATCTATATATTATGCTAGATCAGGAGATCAACTTGATCAGATGTGCTGATTTCTTAAAAATCCTTACTAAATGACGATACGAGCATGCCGTTCGCCTGATGGTAAGCGATACGACCACTCATGAACAGTAGCAAAACCAAACAACACCTTATATTACAAACCAATGCTCTGCATTCCACTGCGCCCCCCATCCTGAGACATAAGACTTTAAGTCTCGATATGTCCAGTAGTTACTCTGGCCACAATGCCCTTCAATCCGAGACGCAACAGTGCATTTAGTATTTGGCGGGAGAAATAGACATTGCGGTGGTACCTATCCAGACGGCCTCTCACATATGAGAGACCTACCACCAGTAAACTACTGACAGCTACTGTCGTCAAATCAGCCTTAACTCGAAGTCAAAGGCGCGCATTTTTTTAAATTACTGATCAGGCATGCGGTATGCTTGTCTCGCGATTAAATACAATAAAAAAAAACGGCGACACAAAATGTATAGTTTTGAGTGAAGTTATGGGCTATAGACATGTCGGATTACAAGGGGTGCCGGATTTCCGAGGGTGCATTGTATTTGTTTCGGGTCTGGGTGTTTGTAAGGGCGAAAAATCTCTCGTAGTTTCTGATACGACACAAAACTTGATCTTAGTGTGGGGTCAGGACTATGTGTGTGACTGTTGGGTATAATTATTTCTTATTATTATTCACATGATGTCGACGCAACATGATTTTAACAATGTCCTTTGAGTATTTATAATGTAGAGGGAGCGCTGTCATACATTTGCGTCTTCAAAAACGTAGATATTTTGTTTGTAATGTTGGTAGTACGTACTACATACATATTTATTTAAATAATAAAGTGCTATAAAATCCGTTCGGTATGAAATTTAATTAAATTACAATTTCATCTAAAACGAGTTTTAGTCTAATTGAATAACCTTGAACTATATTTATTTTTTTCTTTTTGAAATAATTACTTAACCTTCTTTTTGAAAGGCCCGGCACCACCATTTTTATCTACATTTTTAAAGTACCAGTGCTCCCTCTATCTTAGAAGTACTCAAAGCTTTATGGTTATAATTCATACTTAATATTATTGTAGAGAAATCTATATGCACCCGGGCGTAGCTGGGCTGGACAGCTAGTAGATAATCCTACTAATATTATGAATCGGTATCTATAAATCGGTGGCGTAGTTGTACTAAGATACGCTTGCAAAGCTGAGGTCTCGGGTTCGAATCCCGAGTCGGGCAACGTGATATTGGATTTTTCTATTCATTATCAGCCCGGAGTCAGGAATTTGTGCCCATATGGCGATAGGCTCGCCACCTATCACATCGTGGGACGGAACATACTGGCGAAATGTGGGTGTCCAGGCACCTCTGCCTACCCCTTCTGGGAAAACGGCGCGAGTTTATGTATGTGTTTAATATTATAAATGGGAAAATTTGTGTGTCACCCCTTCACAATCTAATCGCTGGACCAATTCATTCGTCATTTATTGCAATAAAAAAATTAAAAAATCTGACCATCAAATTTTGCATGGAGCTAGCTGACACCCTGGATAAACACATAAGCTACTTTTTATCCCGACAAAATGTAATGTCCCCGTGGGATGTGCAAGGAATTAAAATATATTTGTTACTCTTTCAACTCAAACGAATAGGATGGAGAAGTGCGACAGTAACGTTGATTTTAAATATGGGGCCCTACTATATTCACTCACTACTACTTATACTCTCACTACTTATACACTGTGGGCCTCATTAAAAGGCTCAAAGTCACTCAACGAGCCATGGAGAGGGCTATGCTCGGTGTTTCCCTACGAGATCGAATCGAGTCGGACGCCCGCCTACAAGGTGGACGGACGATCTGACTAAGGTTGCAGGAAGTCGCTGGATGCAGGCCGCTTGCAACAGGTCATTGTGCAGATCCTTGGGGGAGGCCTATGTTCAGCAGTGGACTTCCTGTGATGATGATGATGATGACTATATTCATCCGAAACGAAGTTCGAAACTTCGGATAATCGAAGTTTATATACGATACGAATGTACCTACATATACTTATAGTCGTCATTGACTTATGGTCGTAACTATAGACTTATGGTTACGATGTACGTTATACAAATTCGAACTTTTACAGAGATACATTCGTATCGTATAAGAAACTTCGATCGTCCGAAGTTTCGAACTTCGTTTCGGATGAATATAGTAGGGCTTGTTATTTAATTAAGCCGGGCCGGACCGCTAGCGTATTAAATATTAATATATTGACAATGTATTCGTATAAATCATCGGTGACATTAATCTACACGACCACTCGACGTCGGTTAGGTGTCGATTTCGTTCGCAGTATTTCCGGTTCGACACGACATAAATATCTCAGAGAAAACAAACCGTTCATGCGGTAAAGGTCGCCAGATCGATTTCAATATAAATAACCACAAATGTATGTCAAATGAACATTTATTTCTTGTCTATCATGTATTGACGTGTGACGAAATTTTGAACTAATAATTAAATAAAAAGTTAGTTTAAAAAAAAACACGTTTTTGTAAACGATCCAAGTAAAAAGCAAAAAATAATTAATAATGAGTTTAGGATTACAAAATGGAGTAAAACACATACATTTTATTGTTACAAACCGTTGGGTGCTTACAACCTTTACTTTTTAGTTGGATCATTTATAAAAGCGTGTTTTTTTTCTAAAAACATCTATATAGGGCTGTAGAAATTATTATTTTTTAATTTAAATAACTGAATATTCGGGATAAAATAAAGTCACTCTTTTATTATTGTATTGTCATCGGACCTGGATAAGAATGCAAAATTTCGAGTCAATCTGACGTTTTGAAGGCGGTCAAAATCATGTTCAAAGATTTCGTTACTTACTAACATACGTCTGAAGCTAAGAAAAGCGTATTAAAAAAAATATTTAATGCATTGTTTGATATGTTCACATATTCATACATTTTGATATGTTCACATCTGTTTATTTTTTTATAACTCTCAATCTCTCTTCTTTTACTTTTAAGACTTGTCTACCCCCGATTTCCTACTTCCGTTCACTCCAGTCCATCCAAAGGTTGTCTGGAAGATATCGCCGATTGCGATAAGACCGCCAATTGTACTGTGAATATACGCTAATTTTTTTTTTTTGTTGTGTATTTTTTTCATTTTGTGTTGTAAATTAAGTGTAATAAATAAATAAATTAAACAACAAGCATAATAGTCAATCACCACGTACTAAAATGGTGAAGGAATACATCGTGACGAAACCTGCATACCATAGCGATTTGTATGAATTTCTATGGTGTGTAAAGTCCGCCTGCACTAGCCTCCTAGCGCCCAAGTGCCTTTAAAATACCTAAAATCGAGTTCATCATAAACGCCCAAAAGTTTTCGGGCCACGGCTTTGATTACCGTCAAAGACTTTTTAAAGAGATATTCAAAAAGTATCAAGTACTGTTTGATATTTGATTGAAAAGATAGGGTAAATAATTTTAATTGTAAAAGCATCTATGAACTATCACAACATAGCACAGCAGTGTAAACGCACTGTTGTGTTTCGGATTGAAGGGCATTGTAGCAAGAGTAAGTACTGGACAAATTGAGACTTAACATCTTATGTCTCAGGATGGCGAGCGCAGTGGAATACCAAGCATTTCTTTGTAATTCAAGGTGTTTGGTTTTGTTACTGTTCATGAGCGGTCGTATCGCTTACCATCAGGCGAATGGCATGCTCGTCTCGCCATTCATAGCAATAAAAAAAAAGAAGAAAGTCTCACTTCAAATGGATAAAACTAAAGTGGAAATATCAACTTAGGCTGTACCGGATTTTATAATTATGTTCTTCAAAAAGGACCTTAGAGCCATAATCACTACGAGCTCCAAAAATCTCTGGGCGCAAGGAGGTTCAGTCAGCATGGTGGACTATATTCCCTCTCAATCGTACTCTCGATTGTAGAGGAGGCCCGTACCCAATTAGACGTATATGAACTGATACAATTAATGACTATTACAAATTCATAGTACTTAATTTGATTAGCGTTACAAAAATAACGAGATTAACGTAAAGTAGATTTGGACATTCATTCGCTTGGACGAAAACGTCGAATGCAGGCCAAGGTTAAGGATTAGCTCCAATTTTATTATAACACCGGTTAAAGGTGCCTCTAAACACACAGTTAGATATTGTGAGCAATATTTACACAAGTTATTAAGTAAGTTTACTGGTGGTAGGTCTCTCATATGTGAAAAGCCGCCTGGGTAGATACCAACTCAATGTCTATTTCTACCGCCAAACAGCAGAAGTAAGTTCCGGTTTGAAGTACATTGTAGCTAGAAGCAGAGTAACTACTGGACATATTGAGATTTAACACTAAGATCGAGTCTTCTGACGTGGGTATCAGGAACTATGAGAAACTTTTCGGTCTCACAAATACCCAAGGCCTTATTATTTATTTATTTAAATCTTTATTGTACACATAAAAAAAATACAACATACAGAAACTAAACAAAAAAATAAAAAGTGCAAATGGCGGTCTTATCGCTTAAAGCAATGTCTTACAGACAACCATGGGATGGATTTAAAAGAAGGAGAAAGAAAGGGCAGTGTAAAATAAATAAATAAAAGACAGAAAACTAGATAATACTCATACTTACTAAACATAAAAATACACCAAAATAACATACATAATAAAAAGCATAAATACATACATATATAATACTACATACATAATTAATTAATAAACTCGGATTAGCGAGAGATTAACATTAGTCCAAGGCTTTAGAAAAGACGCGATTATTTTGAATAGCGAGGTATTCCCGTATTAATAAACATGGATGTACTGCGACCATAATGACTGCACTGCACCTGATGGTAAGCGCAAATGTCGTAAAGACCATTCAATGGCATCAGACAGCAGTCCCATGCCATTAGATACAATTATGCCGGTCTGCTAAGATGCCTCTTCACACTACGGCGGGAGGACCCAGGATTATAGAAAGGAGGGAACACGCGTGACGGCAAACAATTTCACAGCTTGACGGTGCGGCACAAAAGAATTTGCGAATCTTTTGGTTCGTGCTGAGATGGTGTGGACCATCGAGCTATGGCTTCGCAAGCCAGCACGCGTGGATTTTTATTTTTATCTCAGTGCGGGGATCGAACCCGCAGCCTCTCGTTTTTCCCACACACGTCGTTCACAGCCGGCGTTGAATCAACTGCTCCAAGAAATTAAATGAAATTAAATGTATTTATTGGTCAAGTAGACAATTAAAAAGTAAAGAGCTCTTAAGACAAGTCAATACACATAGCACATTAATCTCTATATACAAAATATTTTCTATGCTTATTTATTATTTATTTAATTAAGGTTCTCCAACAGTATATACATTATTACAATTAAAAGTAATGTATACAATTTGCTTTCTCATGTAAATACCCATTACAGGAGAGAACAATAATTACAAAAAAAAAATACACACGCAAATAAAACCAACAAAAAAATCATTTAACTTAAAAAAAAAACAACTAATTAAGGAATTAAAACAGACTTATACATATTATTAAAAAAGAAGCTTAATCTAATGAAATTAAAAGTAAATCAGTGAACTATATACTGACTGTAGAGAAAGAATTATACAGGGTATATCAAGACTGCTACCGAAAACGAAGCCGGGTGGTAGTTTAAGCGACTTCAGACACAATGCAACAGAAAAAGTTACAAAAAAAAGTGACCATTTTTTTTTTGTTATTTTTTTCCTATGACCATATTTGGGTGGTAAATACATTTTTTCCTAAAATAATAGTGTTTACCCTTTTATTTATAAATAATCTAGGGTAAAAGTGTTTAAATTATTATTTTAGCAAAAACTATGGATTTACCACTCAAAAATGACAATATTTATATAAATAAAAAATCATAAAAAATAATTGTCGCGTTTCTTTGCGAAATTTTTAGTTACATTGTGTTTGTAGTCACTAAAACTACCACCCGGCTTCGTTTTCGGTAGCAGTCTTGAGATACCCGGTATATAATAATAAAAAAATTTGTACATATGGAAGATACATCGAGAAGACCGAAGTATACATCTTTCTGTCTTTCACGCGTCAATAGGTTCTTCTTTAAGGGTCTATGGAAATAGTCCTTTTGAGCCAATACATGATTAAAGGCCAAAATCTTTTATTTTTAGATTAGGTCAATTTAATTGTAAAGGTGCGTTATGTTCTTAATGAATCCATTTTGTTCCAGTTCTGGGAGATAATATCAGACGAGCATGGGATAGACACACAGGGAGTGTATAGGGGAGAGAGCGACCTACAATTCGAGCGGCTCAATGTGTACTACAATGAAGCGAGCAGCGGTATGTTATAGATATTTTCATATATATCTTATGTCATAGGGCCGATGAGCAAGCAAATAGGTAAGCTGATGGTAAGTGATCACTACACATGAACATACACAACGCGCGGATCATGGATGTAAATAAATGAATAGCACCCAACAGTCACATATATACCCTATTCCTGACAACATATATAGATGACGAGTATAATTTTTTTTTAAAATCCTTTTACATGTTACATTTTTTTCCAATAGTGTTCCAAATATATATATCAAGACTGCTACCGAAAACGAAGCCGGGTGGTAGTTTAAGCGACTTGAGACACAATGCAACAGAAAATGTTGGAAAAAAAGCGACGATTTTTTGTTATTTTTTTCATATTGTCGTATTTGGGTGGTAAATACATTTTCTTTCCTAACATAATAGTGTATACCCTTTAAATATTCTAATGTATAAAAGAGTTTAAATTATTCTGTATCTGTATCAGCCCATATACGTCCCACTGCAAGGCACGGGCCTACTCTACAATCGAAAGTACGATTGAGAGTGGTTAGGCCATATAGTCTACCACGCTGGCCTAGTGCGGGTTGGCGGACTTACATACCATAGAAATTCTTATGAACCGCTATGGTATGCAGGTTTCCTCACTATGTTTTCCTTCACCGTTTTAGTGCGTGGTGATTGACTATCAATACACACATGACTCCGAAAAGTCAGAGGTGTGCCCTGGGATTTGAACCCGCGACCACGCGTTAAATTATTATTTTAGCAAAAACTATGGCTTAACCACCCAAACACGACGATATTTAAAATATCACAAAAATTTACGATGTGTTTTTTTTGCGAAATTTTTAGTTGCATTGTGTTTGTAGTCTCTAAAACTAGCACCCGGCTTAGTTCGGTAGCAGTCTTGATATACCCTGTATAATTATTTAATTTATCCATTACAAATCTCCTTTTTTATTTGGCAGGTAAGTTCGTCCCGCGCGCTGTGTTGGTGGACTTGGAGCCAGGCACCATGGATTCCGTCCGCTCAGGGAAGTACGGACAGCTATTCCGTCCAGACAACTTCGTCTTTGGGCAGAGTGGTGCAGGTAATGTAAATTTTAATACGCTTTTATTAGCTTCAGACGTATGTTAACGGAATCTTTGAACATGGTTTGGACACCCCTTCAAAACTTCGGATTGGCTCGTTTTGCATACTTATCCATACATTTTATTGTTACAAAGCGTGGGGTGCTTACAACCTTTACTTATCTTCCAGTACCCCACGCTTATTTTACTCCATTTTCTAATTTATTTTTTTATTTATTTATTTTATTTTGAACAACAAACAGTCATATACATCAATAAAACAAAGATTATATATTTACAAATCTAAAATCGAATCTTAAACTCATTATCTATTATTCTTTGTAGATGGATCGTTTATAAAAACGTGCTTTTTTAGTTTTTTAAAACTATAGTTTATTTTGTTATACTTGCATACTACAAGTATAACGAAATTGTAAGAATTTCTATAGTATGTAAAGTCCGTCTGCACTAGGCCAGCGTGGTGGACTGTACTAACCCCTCTCAATCGTACTCTCGATTGTAGAGTAGGCCCGTGCCCTGCAGTGGGACGTGTATGGGCTGATACAGTTTATTATGCTAGCGTCTGCTTTATTAACTGTGTTTGCAATATGTTTTATATACTTAAAATTGATATATACTCCCCTAAATAAGAAGTTTCACCCCCATTTTCAATATAAGAAAAATCGCGAATGACGTCATTATTTATTTGTGATTATTCCGATGGCTATAATGTTTATAGCCTATTACCTACTTTATCGACCGCCATTTTCTCCCCTCACTTCAAAACATACTAACCAAAATCCTTATAAATCGTCATTATTTATTTAAGATAATTAATTACCATTTTTATTAGCTAAGTCCCTACCTTGGAGCATTTATAGTATAGAAGGAGCGCTGGTACTTCAAAAACGTAGATAAAAATGGTGGTGCCAGGCCACCTTTTTCTGCCCTCCTAATCAAATCAAATATTTTTATTGTGGACATAGGTTTACATAAGATGTTATTATGTTTTATCCGTAAAAATATGGCCAGCCAAATTGACATATAATAAAATGAACATTGTGGGTATCTACAATAATAGCTACAAAACTGGGTAACGTTGAGAAAAAAATGATTATTATTTACTCCGTGGCGCAGTTGGTTAGACGCCGCCTGTGAAACGAGAGGCCGCGGGTTCGATCCTCGCACCGAGAGAAATGTTTGTGTGGCCCACAAATATTTCTCTCGGGTCTGGGTGTTTGTGAGACCGAAAAGTCTCTCGTAGTTCCTGATACCCACGACACAAGACTCGATCTTAGTGTGGGGTCAGGACTATGTATGTGACTGTTGGGTGTTATTTATTTATTTATTTAACAAATAATAAAAGTCTAAACATAAAAACAAACAATAGGTTGTTAACTCAACATTATACTACAGTATGTTTGACTGTATGTATTTATTTATTTGAAGGTAACAACTGGGCCAAAGGTCACTACACTGAAGGCGCAGAGCTGGTGGATTCAGTAATGGATGTCATCAGGAAAGAGGCTGAGACTTGCGACTGTCTGCAAGGTAACATACATATTACAATGCTTAACTATATACATAAAATCACGCCTTTTTTCAAAAAGGGATAGGCAGAGGTGCCAGGACACCCACATTTCGCCTCGAATGTTCAGGTCCCACGATGTGATAGGTGGCGAGCCTATAAATATCGGGCACAAATTGCTTATTCTGGGCTGATAATGAATAGAAAAATCCAATATCACTTTGCCCAAACCGGGATTCAAACCCGAGACCTCAGCTTTGTAACCGTACCATAGTACAACTACGCCACCGAGGCAGTCACTACTACTAGTGTCATAATAAATAGCAATAGCAATCGCAAATAGCAAGTGAAGTCGATAACAACATTTCACAGTTATATAAAGTGTGCGTTGGTAAACTAGACGCGGCTACCAACATGTTCACGGTGGTCGCGGGTTCGAATCCCAGGGCACACCTCCGACTTTTCGGAGTCATGTGTGTATTGATAGTCAATCACCACGCACTATAATGAAGGAAAACATCGTGAGGAAACCTGCATACCATAGCGATTTATAACAATGTATATGGTATGTAAGTCCACCAACCCGCACTAGGCCAGCGTGGTGGACTATACTAACCACTCTCAAATACTCTCAATTGTAGAGAGCACTACAATTGGACGTATATGGGCTGATACTTTTATTATTTACTGTTTACACTGCTGTTTAACGGGAGGAATAGACACTGCGGTGGTACCTACCCAGACGGCCTTTCACATATGAGAGACCTACTTTCAGTGATACAGATATTTAGCAAAACTCTTTCTGCTCAGGTTTCCAGCTAGCCCACTCGCTGGGCGGTGGTACAGGCTCTGGGCTGGGGACGCTGCTCCTCAGCAAGATCCGCGAGGAGTTTCCCGACAGGATCATGAATACTTTCAGCGTTGTGCCTTCCCCTAAGGTCAGTGTTACTGTTCCATCTAGTCTAGACTAAAATATAAAGTTGAACAGTTTTTTTGTTTGTTGCCTTTAAACTCAGGAACTACTGGTTCGAATTGAAAAAATATTTTTGTTTTGGATAATTTATTTATCGAGGAATGCTATCATCACGCTATGATCTATATGAGGGAAGCAGTAGTGAAAAATCTAGCAAATAAGAGAAAGTTTTATTCGTTTTTCGTGCTTCGATTGGTCAATATTTTAAATTGATAGTCGGAATTGAACATTTTGGCCGCTATTTAGAATCCGAAACACAACAGCGTATTTACACTGTTGTTTGTCGGCAGAAATATACATTGCGGTGGTCCCTACTCAGGCGTCCTCTCACATATGAGAGACCTACCACCAGTCAGAAGTAATTGTTTTTATTCATTTGATATAATATTGTAAATGAGCTTTTCAAAGTAAATAATAATAAAAACAGCATTTCATTATTTTTGTACAATATTAGCGACCCGGTCCTGCTCTCCGGACCAAATTTACAATACCCACTATCAATTCAGATTATCGACCACAATGTCGGACAACGAAAACCTTATAAAATCTCCTTGTATTTGCTAGATTTTTCATTACTCGTCTCGGTTTGTTTTTGTGTTTTTTTTTTTGGGCAAATAATTGTACATAGTATTATATCTATATCTACAGTATGCTATAGCTAAATGTACAATCCACAGCGTTTCCACATATTCTTTATTTTATTTTATTCATTAGATCAGTCAATAATTGTTTCCACCAATACAATTTTATAAGAATATCAAGTTTTAACAGAAGATGTAAGTGCAACAATTACCTACAGGCTAATACCACAAGGGCAATATGATTGGGCTAAGATTTATATAAAATAACAGAAATAACCTTAAAATAAAAATATGTATTTACATTTACATTAAATACCTAATTGTGTTATATTATACGACTTTATATTTATTTATTTATTTATATTTAATACATGGAAGACTTACAGCTAAATACAATTGAATAGTTATTAAGTAAAAGTAACAGAAAGCCAATAACAAGTCTTCGCTTATAGAAGTAATGTAAAAACGAAAATGTGAACACGTAAAAAGAGAGAACAAATAAAAATTATAGTGATTAAAAAAACAAAATACTATTTCTAACGTAACCATTAAATTACACTCTCAACATCTTGTTTGAAAAAAAATCAAGACTCAAACATCTCCTCGCCGAAGCCACAGTGGTCATAAATGGGTCTATATCATGCTGCTTGCAAAGCATATAATGATTTATTTTAAAAACATAAAGGAAAAATTATTGAATAACCATTTAAATATTAATACCCTTTTAAATCTCCCCAGGTGAGCGAAGTAGTCCTAGAGCCATACAACGCGACGTTGTCGGTACATCAGCTGGTCGAGAACACTGACATGTCGTTCTGCATCGACAACGAAGCTCTGTACAACATCTGCTTCAGGACTTTACGGCTCAGCAGCCCTAGTTATGGAGACCTGAACCATTTGATATCTGTGAGTATGCTTCAAACTTATTCAGTAGTCATTGATTTAAAAACTAAGGATAGACCCTTCAGTCGTCATTGCCTTCAGTACATTGGGTACGTCAAAAAGATGCCTGTGAAATTCGCGTCATCTGTCAGATTTTTACGTCAACGGCGGCCATGAAATCGTTTTTCAATAATGCTAAAATAAATGTTATATTTACTTAAAGTAATATAATTTTTACTTAGCGGTGATAAGAAATATTATCATTTTTTGTTAACTTTCGGTCATCTATATTGCACCCACGCACGATAAACTAGGCATTTGTCAACGACTTACAAACCGGTGCGCTGTGACGTCACAACCGCTGCACTGGTGCTGCGGACCACTTTCGTGACAACACTTCGTGCTTTCCGCCCCGTCCATATATTTTACGTCAATGTAAGTAGTGTTGAGTAGGATATGACTTGAAAAAGAGTTTGTAAGAGTAGCTTCATTTTTGTACTAAGCCTACTGACACATTGTACTCAATGACTCTTTGACTCAATGTGAAGTGAGGCGTACTGACGTTTGCCAATACGTCAGATAGTATTGTTAGCAAGTGCGTCACTCCCTCTCGCTCTCATCCTGTAGTTAATTACGTAGAGTAACGAGTACCGGGACACCAAATATGAAGTAGTACACTTTAAAAATTTGAGCCGCTCTTACATTTTGACGTCATGTACGGGACAAATGTACTGCATCTTGTATGTCCTACTCAACACTATTCATAAGGACTTAACGAAGTTTTCAAGAATAAATAAATAAATTAAAGTAAGAAATTAATATAAATAATACTAAGTATAGAAAATATTGTATATAGAGATTAAGTGCTATGTGTATTGACTTGTCATAAGAGCTCTTTAATTGCCTATTTGACCAATAAATACATTTTATTTAATTTCAATTCAAATGCCGTTAATATGAGCTGACTCAAAAACGTTATTTATAGATGTCAAAAATCACTAATCAGCTACTTAACAGCTCATTAATTTTAAAATAGCTGAGATCCTTGTATAAGCAAATTTAAGCAGAATAAATCTCCTTTTTTGAAGTCGATTAAAAATGGCGGTTGTCGGTCAGCTGGACGTTTTATATTACTGTAAACTGAATGAAATCGCTTTTCATCAATGAAGTAGCAATATTAGTAAATTAATTCATTTATATAAATTAACCATCATAAAACCATTATGAATAACAAAACTTAATTAACGTTTTATCTCCTCTTATTTCACAAGATGATTTAACTAATTTGCGTTTATGTGGTTTATTACGGCCGCACTCAAAGACATTTAATGACAATTAAATCATTACTTAGTGTAGATTTTGCGAACATTTTTTTTTACTAAGGAACCATTTAATTAACATTAAATGCTTTAACTGCACACCGACAGTTATTCTTGTTATTCCTGTCCATCCAAAAGTTGCCGGGTAGAAATCGCTATTAGTGATAAGGCCGCCCATTGTACATAATAGGGAATATGCATGTATTTTTTTTATATTTTTAATCGATTGTGTATGTTATTTTATTACCAGAAAAAAATAATAGGCTTTAAAAATATCAATAAGAAAAGTACAAAAAAATAATCAAAACTGCTATCAGTTTCGAAGCATTTAAACGCCATTTTAGCGCGAACTCGCTGTGACGTCAGAGTACACTAAGTCAGCAACGTAGTGTTTGGATTAAGTTTCTTTCATTAATTGCCACAGAACTGTATTTCGTGACAAAATAATCCATTTTTTTTATAATATAAAGAAAACACAAAATAACTCTTAAACAAACGTAAAACAATACACCCAACAAACTAAAACTTCATAACATAGTGTACTTTGTCGTCACTTTCCTTTTCAAGCGTTTCGAAAAAAATGCGCGGCAAATTTGAAATGTCATTTTTTAAGTATTTATTTTACCGATTTAGAGTTGATGAATTTAAAAAATATATTTAAGGTATATTTCTATATCAATAAAGATTACAAAAAAAAATATTTGACTTATTTTGGAGTCTCGTGCATATTCCCTATTATGTAAGATTATCCTGTAAATCGTGTGTTATCTTGGTGTACAATAAAGCATATTTTTTTTTTTTAAATTTAATTTTAAACGTCTCTGTGTGTGGCCGTTAAATTATTTTTATGAAAAATTCGTTTTACATTACCAATCAATTTTAAACCTTCATTAAATAAGCTCAGTAAAACCTAGTTTCATTTGAACTCCTGTTAATGTTATGTAATTTGTGTATTTATTATGTTATTATGTATATGTATTATTAATTTTTTTTATATCTATTGGAGCTTTTCTTATATTTGTTTTTACACTGCCCTTTCTTCTTTTAAATCCATCCCATGGCTGTAAGACATTGCTTTAAGCGATAAGACCCCCATTTGTATTTATTTATTATTTTTGCTTCTGTATATTGTATTTCTTTGTGTACCTTAAAGACTTCAATAATATAATGAGCTTAGTTGGAGGTAGTTTCATCTGAATTCCTGTAATAATGTTAATGAGCTCAGTAAAACCTAGTTTCATTTGAACTCCTGTTAATGTTATGTTGTTAATATTATGTACTGGACTGCCTCGGTGGCGTAGTTGCACTAGGGTACGGTTATGAAGCTAAGGTCTCGGGTTCGGATCCCAGGTCGGGCAGTGATATTGGATTTTTCTATAAAATTTCAGCCCAGAGAAGGAATTTGTGCCCGATATGGCGATAGGCTCACCACCTATCACATAATGGGAGGAGACATACAAGGCGAAATGTGGGTGTCCAGCCACCTCTGCCTACCCTTTCTGGGAAAAAGGGGTGAGTTTATGTATGTATGAATTTAATATTATGTAATAATGTTTCAGTTGACCATGTCTGGAGTGACGACGTGCCTTCGTTTCCCCGGACAACTCAACGCGGATTTAAGAAAGTTGGCTGTCAATATGGTGCCATTCCCTCGTCTGCACTTCTTCATGCCAGGTTAGTAAACATACATAAACTCACGCCTCTTTCCAGGAAGGGGTAGGCAGAAGTGCTTTTAATGACAATACAATAATATTACTTGGTTCCTAAAATACAGGCTCGCCTAGTTTGGGGCCAACTGATTAACGAATAACTTGCGGTCCGTCCCGGCTCCGCCCGGGTTTTCAATTCCGACTACCAATTTAGAATATCGATCAATTGGACCAAGACAAAACGAATAAAATTTCCTCGTATTTGCTAGATTTTTCACTACTGCTTCCCTCCTATAGGTCATAATGTGATATCATCACGCTTGTTTTTCTGCCGGATGGGTCATTTATATATATATATATATATATATATATATATATATAGAGGTAACAAACAAACAAACTCTTCAGCTTTATATATAAGTACAGATTTAGATTGTATGTGACAGCCTCCGTGGCGCAGTTGGTTAGACGCCGCCTGTGAAACGAGAGGCCGCGGGTTCGATCCCCGCACCGAGAGAAATATTTGTGCGGCCCACAAATATTTCTTCCGGGTCTGGGTGTTTGTGAGAGCTAAAAGTCTCTCGTAGTTTCTGATACACGACACAAGACTCGATCTTAGTGTGGGGTCAGTACTATGTTTGTGACTGTTGGGTGTTATTTATTTATTTATTTATGTATAGTATACTATATATACAATCTTAAGTACAGTTTTATGTACGACGTTCAAACATTTGCCTACCCGTCGGAGTATAGAGTATAACATAATATTTAATTTAATTAAATTAATTAATTTATTGAACATAATATTTTGTTTTCAGGTTTCGCGCCACTCACTGCCAAAAACTCAGTCAATTACAGACCACAAACTGTATCCGAATTAATGAGCCAGGTAAGTTTAGAACGTATTATATACAGGGTATCTCAAGACTGCTACCGAAAACGAAGCCGGGTGGTAGTTTAAGCGACTTCAGACACAATGCAACAGAAAATGTCGCAAAAAAGCGTCATTTTTGTTCCAGTGGTCGTATTTGGACGGCAAATTCATTTTTTCCTAAAATATTAGTGTATACTCTTTTATTTATAAAGACTCTAAGGTATAAAAGAGTTTAAATTATTATTTTAGCAAAAACTATGGATTAACCACCCAAAAAATATGATATTTGAAAAATCATAAAAAAATGTCGCGTTTCTTTTCCTAAATGAAAACTACCACCTAGCTTCGTTCTCGATCGCAATCTGCACACAACCTGTATAACCACCCATGTTCCCCACATCTACACACCCTGTATATTGAAGCTACGCCCTGTATCAGATGTTCAACGCGGGCAACATGATGACGGCAGCAGATCCTCGGCACGGAAGGTACCTCACCGTCGCCACCATGTTCCGAGGACGCATGTCCATGAGGGAGGTGGACGATCAGATCCTGGCGATACAGAATAAAAACTCCAGGTAAGAATTGAGGAGTTAAACAAGTTATATTTATTTTTTAATATTTTATTGTACAACTTTCAGAATAATGGCCTTATTCATAATCAGTTTGTTTATTTCTCCCGTCAAACAGCAGTGTAAATGCACTATTGTGTTTCGGATTGAAGGGCATTGTAGCCAGAGTAACTACTGGTCATATTGAGACTTAACATCTTATGTCTTAAGATGGCGAGCGCGGTGAAATTTTAAGCATTGCTTTGTTATTCAAGGTGTTGTTTGGTTTTGCTACTGTTCATGAGCGGTCGTATCGCTTACCATCAGGCGAACGGCCTGCTCGTCTCGCCATTCATAGCAATAAAAAAAATCCTAATAATTTGAAATTCTGTTACATCCACAGCTACTTCGTAGAATGGATCCCGAACAATCTAAAAGTGGCTGTATGTGACGTCCCACCCAGAGGACTCAAGATGTCGGCCACCTTCATTGGAAACTCCACCGCTGTACAGGAAATATTCAAACGCATCTCCGAACAGTTCACGGCTATGTTCCGCAGACGGGTAAGTTAACCGACTTGGATAAGAGGGTTATGTGTTTAAACGACTTGAATAAGAGAATTATGTTTTTGACCGACTTGGATAAGAGGGTTATGTGTTTAAACGACTTGAATAAGAGAATTATGTTTTTAACCGACTTGAATAAGAGGGTTATGTGTTTAACCGACTTGAATAAGAGAATTATGTTTTTAACCGACTTGAATAAAAGGGTTATGTGTTGGATCTTATTTGTAGACCGTTTAAAAACGTATTTTAGTTATCGAAAGTTATTTATTATTATTATTTACTAGCTGTGCCCGCGACTTCGTCCGCGTGGAATTTAACAAAAACTCTATTTTTCTAAAATAAAAGAATATTTCTATAATAAATGTAGCCTAAGGTATTCCTTATTATATCAGCTACCTGACAATAAAAGTCCCGTCAAAATCGGTCCAGCCATTTCAGAGATCAGCCGGAACAAACAGACAGACAGATAGACAGACAAAAAAAGAATTCTAAGGTCATTTTCTATAACGTCAGGTGTATATAACGATATGTAGTTGGACTTTTTTTTTATTTTCACTTTACAAACAGACACTTCAATTTTATTTATATGCGCATTATTATTGAGTTCCCCAGCTAATTTATATATACAGATGCACCGGCGTCATAACTATCAAGAACTGTGTCAATTACCTATTAATTAATTAAGTAACCGACTTGAATAAGAGGGTTATGTGTTTAACTGACTTGAATGAGAGGGTTATGTGTTCCTTATACATAGACAGTTTAAAAAGCTATTTTAGTTATCGAATGTTATTGTTGTTATTTATTATTATTATTTATATATTTTACTGTACACTAAGGGCCAGTCCACCAGTTCTTGATAGACTCCTAGATAGCTATCTGGCACTCATCTGTCAGATAAAATACTAAATTCAACCCTATTGCAACCGAGATTTATATATCTGACACATGACTTGTGTGAACCATGCAAAAAAAAACCTTTTTTTTATTGCATAAACATTTTTTATGTATATATTTTTTATTGCAATGAATGGCGAGACGAGGCGTTATTATTTATGTATAGTAATATCCCTACTGTCCTATTCCAGGCTTTCCTGCACTGGTACACAGGCGAGGGTATGGATGAGATGGAGTTTACGGAAGCTGCAAGCAACATGACGGACCTCATCTCTGAATATCAACAGTATCAGGTGAGATATACATACATAAATTAAATAATAAATAAATAACACCCAACAGTCACATACATAGTCCTGACACCACACTAAGATCGAGTCTTGTGTCGTATCAAAAATTACGAGAGACTTCGCTCTCACAAACACCCAGACCTGGAAGAAATATTTGGGTAGCACAAACATTTGTCTCGATGCGGGAATCGAACCCGCGACCTCTCGTATCACGGGCATTTAACTGTCTGCGCCACGAAGGCTGTGATAAATACCTTTGGTTTCGGTAAAGTTCACACTCCATATTTCTAAAGAAATTGGCAATGTTTACGGCAGGTTTACATAGGTGTGACGTCATGCGTCGTGACTAGCATTTTTGTCAAAATGGCCGATTGCTATATTTTGTACTTTTATTTTATTGAAAATCTTGTTAATCTCCAATTCTGGATTAAAACTAAAACATCTTTTTAAACCCTTCTAATATGTATTTCCCCCTAACATCATAAAATATTTGATATTTTGATACTGTCGTCTCGCCTATTGTAGTTTTTAAATCAATGTTTAATTTATGTTCTCAGGAAGCCGTGGTGGACGACGATGAAGCAGTATTTGATGAAGAGGAAGAACTAGCTCAAGAGGAGACCACTACCGGCATCATGATTTAATTATAAATCATTTTGATAACCAAAGTGGTATTTTACAAAAATATTTCAGCCATTAACTTACTACTACTTAACTTACTTTATACTTTTTAACTTACTTTATACTTTATAGGTATAACTTGGCAAAAAATAGTACGATGCGGTGACAACTGGCATTAAAGAAAAACAATTATGGCAACACTATTAAAAATGTCATGTCTTTGTTGCTTCGATCGAATATACACTAGATACACAGTTCCCTGTAAAAGTTCTGTTAAAAAGTGGCACCGATGAATGACATGAAAAAAAGTAAACAAAAAGATCACATATTCCAAATATATTAACACAAATTCCACCTTATTCCTGGAGCTTAAAGTAGCTTTTCACATAATATTGTCTAGAGTTATGCGACGTTTTGGAAGCAACGGTCGGTGCGTGACTGAAGGCGAAAGAGTGCTTAAGCACTCTTTTTTGGTGCCATTTTCTAAGCGCTCATGTTGTATCTAGTGTATATTTGATCGAAGCTTTGTTGAATAATTTTATACGCAAGCATTTCTATACATTTTCGTACAAATTTTGTTTCTTTTGTGATTTAAATTTAACAATAATACTATTAACAACAATAAATAAAAATAATAAGTATCTAAACATTTTCCGTCGTAGTATATCGGGTTGCCATGTTAATATTAAATTCGATCTTAGCGCTCTCATTAAGACAGACTTTTTTGCCAAGCTATATTATACTAGAGCGGACATCGGGAACAAAATCTCTGCGCATTGTGGTGGTACAGGAACCCAGTGGAGCGAGAGAGAAGATCATGTTACTGCGCAGGCGTGACAGAGACAGAAATAGGAGTGGTACCGTTCAGTTTTGTTACATTTTGTTTGCAGTGTCTCCTCTAGAATAATATCTCAATTTTAAAATATATTTTTTTACACATTCAATAAGAAATATAAAGAATTAAATAAAATAGAAATTGCAAATTTTATATGACTTTTTTTTAGTCGTTTGTAATTCAGAGTACGATTGATAAGGGTTAGGCCGTATAATCCACCACACCGTGCGTGTTGGCGGACTTTACATACCATAGAAATTCTTAAAAAGCTATGGTATGCAGGTTTCCTCACGATGTTTTCCTTCACCGTTATAGTGTGTGGTGATTTTCAAAAAACCGGAATATATTTTGTTTTAATTCCACTTTGGTTTTCAAAATATAGATTTTAAGTAAATATTGTACTGTGTTTTTGTATTCACATAAGTGGGTATTATTTTAACTTTTTTTATTATTAATTTTAATTGAAAAAAATATATTTCGAAAAGTAATTTAATTTTTGTATTTAATTTGGGGTATTATTTGAAATGTTTGTCCGTTGTTAAGTAAAAGACAGGTTTATTGAAGACAATTTTTATTATTGTTTAATTTGTGTATCGATTTGAATTTATGAAGCAAGGAAGAATTTGTTACAGTTGATGGGTCTTAGACCAAAATTGTATTTTAAAAGATTATTAAATAAATACGAATTCATTAAAATCAATTCGATATTTAGTAAAAATAAAAAAAAAAAAACAAAAACATATCCTGTATTTTAATTGTGAAAATATCGAAAATAAAAAATAATTTTTCAATACGATTTTGTTCTTAAGCCCAAAGGTTGGTTAAATAAAGAAATATAATGTGTTTATTTAGTATTCTTAATTTTTGTCCATTGCCTTAGTGCTTAAAATCAGACTGTTTAGGTCGTCAACGAATTTGTCGCCGAAAATCTGTTATAAAAATAAGAATAGTTTTTTCTCTTTTCACATTTTATTACACTGGACATATTATAAGAAAACGAGTATAAATGCTTGTTTATTATGAAAACATAACTCAAACAATGCGTTAACAGATATTTCTTAAATTTCTATAATCCATCTAAACTAATAGGTACCGTTTGACGTTTCATATTTTTCAACTTTGTACAGGCGTAACTTACACAATTTCAATAACATTTTGCCTAAAACCATGGAATTGTGGCTTTACGGCAAGCGAAATTAAAATTGTGTGAGTTACGCTTGTCTAAATATGTTTAAAATTGAAAAATATGAAACGTCAAACTGTACCTGTTAGTTTAGTTGGATAGTAGTTCCGTATTTTTTCGCACGCCAATATATGTTAGATAATCTGTAACAATATTTCAGTATGGGTTCTAAAGAATTCAGCATAATTGTACCGTCCGTTGTTTAATATTTCATTATAAATTAAATGTTAAATTGTTAATTATTGTTTGCTGTTAAATTTTGCCGCATCCAACAAAATACAAAGACGTTTTGTTAATGCACTATATTTTCTTAAATATGTTCTAGTTTGCATTAATATTAAACATTTATTTCTTAAATATTACTGTTTGCACAATAATATACAGGATAATATTGAAATATGTTATTTATTATAAAACGCATGTCCCTAACCACCCCAGGTAACATTGTACCAAGTTTGAAAAAAAAAACCCGCCTTTTAGTTTTGTCAAAAATCATGATTTTCCAAGGCTTTTGATCAATCTGTATAGGTATGAGTCTTATGACTACTAAGCGGTTAAAAAACTAAGTATTTATACAGGTGGCCAAAAATCGTGAAAATTAAAATTACTATATCGGACAAAAAATATTTTCGTTTTTTTTCTTTTGATATTTTGTGCAACGTCACCTGAGATGGAAACATGAAAATATGTGGTAATAAAATAACATTATTTAATATCGCCTTGTATGATAGCATAAACAATATTGCTAATAAAATTACGTTCTTATTTTTACCTCAAATATTGCACAACACAATATGTTTCACCCGATTGTCGAAGAAGGTTAATGTTTTCCTTAATTTTCCGTAGTTGTTAAATCATGAGGCATTTCATATAATAATTATATATTTATTTTTTTATGATTACATTGGTATAAAAATATTGTGTTTCATTTCATACCTTAACTAGCAGCCCGGCCCAGCTTCGCCCGGGTACAAATAGATTTCTGTATAATAATATGTACGTATTATACATAAACCTTCCTCTTGAATCACTCTATCTATTAAAAAAACCGCATCAAAATCCGTTGCGTAGTTTTAAAGATTTAAGCATACAAAGGGACATAGGGACAGAGAAAGCGACTTTGTTTTATACTATGTAGTGATAACATTGTCATATCTGTCCTCTCTAAGCGTGTTCTACCGTCTGTTCACGGTGAATGCTCTGAAGAATTGTTTAATTTAATCTCCACCTCTCCATTCCTAAACAGAACCACGCGTGCTGGCTTGCGAAGCCATAGCTTGATGGTCCAAACTATCTCAGCACGAACCAAAAGGTTCGCAAATTCTGTAGTCAGTCATGAGTCAGCATGAATGTGCAGGCTCGTCCGGGACGGTACCACTGTCTCACAGGAGATCCACGTGAATCGACAGCTTATCTGTTGGGATTTGTTCGATGAATGTGATTGCCAGAAACCCAATACCTCTTACCATCCTTTATCCTTCCAACTCTCCTCCTGATGTAATGGTCCGGCAACACATCCATGATCCGCGCGTTGTGGATGTTCATGTGCAGTGATCACTTACCATCAGGTCACCTGTTTTTTCGGATATATGCTGAACTACGAAGGGTTCCGTACCATTGTCTATACAAGAAACCCAAAAAATATACATTTTAAAAAATACATTTACTGGTGGTAGGTCTCTCATATGTGAGAGGCCATCTGGGTGGGTACCACCGCAGTGTCTATTTCTCCCGTCAAACAGCAGTGTAAACGCACTGTTGTATTTCGGGTTGAAGGGCATTGTAGCCAGAGTAACTACTGGACATATTGAGACTTAACATCTTATGTCTCAGGATGGCGAGCGCAGTGGAATGCCAAACATTGCTTTGTAATTCAAGGTGTTGTTTGGTTTTGCTACTGTTCATGAGCGGTCGTATCGCTTACCATCAGGCGAACGGCATGCTCATCTCGCCATTCATAGCAATAAAAAAAAATACATAAAAATACGTTTATTGTAGGTCCCCATACAATATCCATTATATTTTCATTCTTTTTATTTTTAGAATTTGTTATAGCAGCAAAGGAAATAAACTAAAACGCACTAAAACGGTGAAGGAAAACATCGTGAGGAAACCTGCATACCATAGCGGTTTATAACAGTTTCTATGGTATGTAAGCCCGCCAACCCGCACTAGGCCAGCGTGGTGGACTGTATGGCCTCACCACTCCCAATCGTACTGTCGATTGTAGAGTAAGCCCGTGCCCTGCAGTGGGACGTATATGGGCTGATATATATAGATAGTAAAGGAAATACATAATTTGTGAAAATTTCAGTCTTCTAGCTATCACGGTTTATGAGATACAGCCTGGTGACAGACAGACAGCAGAGACTTAGTAATAGGGTCCCGTTTTTACCTTTTAGGTACGGAACTCTAAAAAACATCACTCACTCAAAATGCAATGGCAAAGTTACTTCGTTTTTATAATTGATTAAAATTCAACATAAAACGATTTGTTATTAGTTAATTACTACTTGTATTACTAAAACACGCCGTGAAATTACGAATAAGTAATTGATTTAAACTTTATTATTTTATAATAGTCGTGAAATTAACAATCGACTGTCGTGTTATTTCATAGTTTGGCTATTTTGCATAATTTCCATTTTTTTTATTTCACTCACCAGTTACTATTAAAATGAAACCGAAATATGTTATTTGTGAGTAATTTAATTTATTCTTACTTGTTGTGGGTCACTCATAAGTGATGTGATTAAAACGGATCACTTATACTTTTTGTAAGACTAATATAAATAAAATAAATAAATAACACTCAACAGTCACATACATAGTCCTGACCCCACACTAAGATCGAGTCTTGTATCGTGGGTATCAGGAACTACGAGAGACTTTTCGTTCTCACAAACACCCAGACCCGGAAGAAATATTTGTGGGCCGCACAAACATTTCTCTCGGTGCGGGGATCGAACCCGCGGCCTCTCGTTTCACAGGCGGCGTCTAACCAACTGCGCCACGGAGGCTGTCAAAATATAGCAACATGACACACAATACATAGCAACGGACAAGTACAATAACAGAAAAAGAATATTGTCAAGTAACGTTCTAACATAGACAATACTAACTAAACAAGTATCTATTAATGTTGTTAGAACTATGGTTTACAGCTCTAATTTATTTCAACAATATGTGAAAGGCCGCCTGGGTAGATACCGCCCTAAAGTCTATGTGTCCCGTCAAACAGCAGTGTAAATACACTGTTGTCTTTCATGTTGAAGAATCTTGTAGCCAGAGTAAATACTGGGCTTCATAAGACTTAACATCTTACGTCTCAGGACAAAGCAATGCTTGGCTTTGTAATTCATGATGTTGTTTGGCTGTGCTACTGTTCATAAGCGTTCGTATAGCTTACCATCAGACGAATGGCAAGCTCCTCTCGCCATTCATCGCAATAAAAAAATATTTATAAAATTAAGAATATACCTACTTAATCCATTGACAGCCTCCGTGGCGCAGTTGATTAGACACCGGCAATGAGACGAGATGTCGCGGGTTCGATCCCCCACCGAGACAAATGTATGTGGCCCACAAATATTTGTCTCAGGTCTGGGTGTTTGTGAGACCGAATAGTCTCTCGTAGTTTCTAATACATGTCACAAGACATAATTGTTTAATGTGGGGTCAGAACTATGTATGTGACTGTTGAGTGTATGTATTTAGGTATCTCTACTTATATACCTACTTAATTAATTATTACAGATATGCTTCCATTCCTTATTTTAACTATAAATTCACATAGAAGACCATGGGCAAGTCGTGAAGGAACAATAGAATTTCATCCCCCAATAGAAAAGCAACAATTCCCTGACGAAACTACGCTGGTAAAAAACAAACTATTGTCCATGGTGGGACAGTCTAGAGGCGCCATAGACAAGAAAATGGAAAGCATAGAGACAGTCCATGATTTTTACAAGAACAATACAGTTTATAAAATCGGTTATGTAGTTAGTTTTATAAACAAAACGCATGATTCTTTGAAGGAAATGTATAGATATTTGGAGGACAATAGAAAAGGATGGAATGTATTGAAGATGCTGACTTCTTACGAACAAGTAAATCTAACTAGATTTTTTTATCTGTATCAGCCCATTCACTAAAACGGTGAAGGAAAACATCGTGAGGAAACCTGCATACCATAGCGGTTCATAAGAATTTCTATGGTATGTAAGTCCGCCCACCCGCACTAGGCCAGCGTGGTGGACTATATGGCCTAACCACTCTCAATCGTACTGTCGATTGTAGAGTAGGCCCGTGCCCTGCAGTGGGACGCAATGACGTTTTACAAATAGACACGTCATACACTAACATAATGGCACAAAAAAATGGCGCCAGGCGCGATGCGATGAAACGCGACGAATAGACATCGCTAGTTACGTAACAATAAGTGCCGCACTGTTATTGGCTAAAGCGCGTGTGACGTAGCACCAAGCATCAAGTACGGGATGACGTGGCGAGAGTTGTCAAACGTCGCCATGAGAGCGAATTTAATAATTTTATTTCATAAAAAAATTAAATTTGTGTGTACTTGCGCACTAAATAAAATATTTATTTTGTTTCACAGTTTTAGAATAATTTGTACGTTATTTTAAATCAGTCTAATCTATTTTTCCGCAATTGGTTTTGAGAATACAAATAGTCAGAGAAACGCGTATCCGCGCCACTGGTTGAAGCGTGACTGATTGCACGTGAGGCAATTACCTTCCAAAGGTCTTGCCATTATAAAGCTCGGACAACGCATCTATGCTTTATAAACATCTTAGGTGGGACGTATATGGGCTGATACAGAATACAGAATCAGCCCATATACGTCCCACTGCAGGAAACGGGTCTCCTTTACAATCGAAAAATCTATTTTATTATCTCATTTAGTAATCATAGTGTGAAAGAGTGGGTGCCGTAGTGTGAAGAGAGATTTTAGCAGGCATAATTGTATCGAATGGCATGGGACTGACGTCTGATGCCATTCGATACTCTGCCTAGATGGCATTTGCGCTTACTATCAGGCGCAGTGTAGTAATCATGCCGGGGCAGTATAAAAAATCCAAATCACGCGTTTTCCCAGAAGGGGTGGGCAGAAGTGCTACCAAGACACCCACATTTTCGTTTCCGATATGAATTCCAAAAACTCGGAGGTGTCTCGAGATTTGAACCCGTGACCACCGTAAACAAAGGAGAATGCCCATCGGCATCGGTAAAAAATATATTTGATTCCGATACCGTTAGGTACTCCTTAAAATTTATTACAGATTTTTTTTATGGTTTGTCCTTAAAGGTTTTCCTGTTCTATCCCGGGCGATGGATTTTTATAGAATACAGTAATTATCATCACATTTTAGATTTTGTTCACATAGGCAAAAACAAAAGAATATATTAGACTTCAAGTTCATTTTCCCAAGAACTCTGGGCCTGGGTCGCAATTATGTTTATATTTATTGGAAAAATATATTTTTCCCTACACAAAAAAAGTTTCATCGAGGCACAAAAATCTTCGCACCGATACTAAGTTTCAAAGTAAAATGGACATTCTCCTTTCTAACTCCGCGTGATAAAAATCCAATATATCTCTTTGCCAGACCCAGGATTCGATCCCAAGACCGCAGTGTTACAATCATAATACAACTGCGCCATGGCAATGTCGATATCTTTTTGAAGTGAAACTTTTTGATCGGCGTTGGAAAAAAATTACCGTCACATTATTCCGTTACGCGCCATCTTTTTCTTGCCCCTACCACGGTCGATCCGAACGAAGAGTACTTTTTCCAGCGAAGTAGGGATAGCACGTTGTTTAAGCGGACTTACTCCCAACACCAGATTTGCCGGTTTTTGTTGAACGCTTATTTATTTACTATGTGTTTCAGGTGGTCAAAGCCAATGAATTCCTATCTGACATGATAAAAATGTTGAACAATATGGTGATGCGACAGAGCGACTACAAGCCTTCAAACAAAATTGAAAAACATGACAAAAATTTCGCCTGGTCTTATTATGACGATGAAAAACAGACGTGAAATATTCAAATATATAACAAATAGAATAAGAATTATTATATGAAAATCTAATCATAATATAATAGGTTTTAATAAGGTATATCAAGACTGCTACCGAAAACGAAGCCGGGTGGTAGTTTTAGTGACTTCAGTCACAATGGCACTAAAAATGTAGCAAACAAAAGTATCATTTTTTGTGTTATTTTTTCTATTGTCGTATTTGGGTCGTAAAAACATAGTTTTTTCTTAAATAATCACCCTTCTTTTTTTAAAGCCGCTGTGGTACGCAAGAGTATAATTATTATACCACCCAAAAACGATGATAATTTAAAAAATCAAAGAAAAAATCGTGTTTCTTTGCAAAATTTTTAGTTCCACTGTGTTTGTAGTCACTAAAACTACCACCCGGCTTCGTTTTCTGTAGCAGTCTTGATATACCCGGTATATCCAAAAATTAAGAATTATTTATTTATGCAAACATAATTGGGATATTAAAGACAGTTTGATTCTAAATTATACTAATAAAACACAAAATTCACTAATATTCTTTTATTCAAATACAATTTATCTTTTTATTAGCGTATATAAATAAATAAATTGAGTTATAAAAAATCTTTTATTTCTACAATCAAGCAGCTAACTTGACGATACGTGGTTGACAATTGATGGTGTGTGGTTGTCACTTGATAAATGGTTGCCATGTTTTGACATTGGGTTGACAATTGACAAAAATCTGATACTTGATAGGTCATTATTCAGACTTGCAGATAAATGGTGGACATTTGCATAAACTGGTTGACAGCTAACACATGGCAATTTGATATAATCTGATGACAAGTGGTTGACCTTATGGCAAATGGTTGCCGCTTTACTTAAATGGTTGTCATTTAAGGCAGTTGATTGCCACCTAATGACAGATGGTTGCCAATCTTGTGATAATTGGTTGAAAATCCATCGCTGAACATAAGTCTCCAAGGATATCCAGATCAACTTGTAAGCATTCATTTAGCGAATCTCTTAACGGCCGATGCCAACAATCAATCGAAAAAATTAGATTGAAGTCAATCTGGATTGTTTTCTACTTTTCGATTTGTCATTTACCATGTTGCCATAGTTTTTTTACTACTGAGATTGATTATTGGCAATATAGTATCAGGAAAAAGATGGATGTCAATCTCAAACGGCAAATTTTGGATTGGGATTGTTTATTGGCAGCGGCTGTAAATATTTTTGGTGGTATCGCTATATTTTCAACGTGTAGTACATTGGTTTGTCTTCTATCATGTTCATTTCTGACATTTTTGGATCGCAAGGCGGCCATATTGGTTGCACTGGGTCCATTTCGGTTCCAGTGGGGGCTTGTGGTGCCATGCCCTGAAAACAAGGGTTTAAGCATAAATCAAATTAAATATTTTTATTGTGAACATAAACCTACGTTCACAATAAAAATATAAATATATTTAACGAAATAAGACGGCAGAAAGCAATCTTGTGATATCACGAAATATGCAACTTTACACCAGAGCCAAAAAAATCTATTGAAAAAATTTATAACTACTAAACATTTTAAAATAATACCTTCCATTTACACGACGCCATTCAATGCAGTATTTATTTCTGAATTAAATGATGCATAAAAGTCATATTCGCATTTATTTATTACTAGCGGTCGGGCCCGGCTCCGCCCGGGTGCATACACGTTTTAAAATGGCGGTCAAAATGTTTAATTATCAGTTTAGAATATCGACCAATCGGACCACGAAAAACGAACAAAATTTCCTCGTATTTGCTAGAAATATCACTACTGCTTTCCTCATATAGGTCATAGCGTGATTATATAAAGCCTATAGCCTTCCTCAATAAATGGACTACCTAACACTGAAAGAATCATTCAAATCGGAGCAGTAGTTCCAGAGATTAGCGCGTTCAAACAAACAAACTCTGCAGCTTTATAATATTAGTATATGTAGATCTGGCACTCAACTGTCAGATAAAATACGAAATTCGCAGTACTTTTGAAACCGAATTTCGGTGCAGATAGCTATAAGGGACATCCAGATGTTGGGTTAGTTATTTATTACCTGTCGACTATCACTCCGTCGTTTCCCTCTAGTTCTCTTCGGCCATGGCTTCTTCAAATGCACATATGTGATGTGAGCTCGTTTCTCACTCGCATGCTTGAACCCTTTTCCACACATCTCACATTTGAATGGCTTCAGTCCTGTATGAATCTGAAAGGAACAATATTATTATTAATATTATTTACACTTTAGACAGCCTCCGTGGAGCATTTGGTTGTGAAATGAGAGGCCGCGGATTCGATACCCGCATCGAGACAAATTTTAGTGTGTGTTTGTGAGACCGAAAAGTGTCTCGTAGTTTTTGATACGACACAAGACTCGATATTAGTGTGGGGTCAGGACTATGTATGTGACTGTTGGGTGTATTAATTTATAGCATACAATTATGATTATGAAGATAATTATTATATAAAAAACTACAGTAAATATTTACTTAGAGATGCTGAAAATAAGCATGCGAATGATAAAAAAAGTATGGCGCATTTCTTGGTGGGAAATTATTTTTCGTTAAAAATTATTATGATTTTATTTTGATTTTGATGATTTTTTCCATCGCCCTTTTTTTGCCACCTTTGTCCACCATTTTTTTTTAGTTGTACTAAAAATATGTTTTTTAAACTCTGTCTATATTTCTTTTTGTATTTTTTTTTTGTTTACAATTTTTTTTTAATATTACCCACAAATATGTGTTTTCAATTCACCGTATATTTTTAACAAAAATATTTTTGATCTAATTTTTTTGTTTTGTGGATTTTTTTTTGAATATTGTTATTTTCACGAGTCGGCAGTTTTTAATATTACCAAAATCTATGTGTTTTTAAATCTCCGTTTATTTTTAACAAATAATTATTTTTCTTTTTTTTGCATTTTTTTTGTTTTTTTTTTTGTACTCACAAACATATGTCTCTGCCTGTTACTCTGCGTGGAGAAGCTCTTCCCGCACAGTGTACACGCGTAGGACACCTTCATCTGGCTGTGCACCCTGCGGTGCGTCACCAGCCGCTGCTTCATACGGAACGACTTGTCGCACGAGTCACACTTGAACGGTCGCTCGCCTGTGTGGACCCAGCGGTGGTCTTTTAGGAGGGCGTAGCTCTACAAAACAAAAAAATGAAAAAAAAGCCGGGCCGCCACTTTATAATATAGAGGGAGCGCTGTCATTACATTTAGGAAAGTGAGAGGTTGTCTTATTGTCTAAACAGGTTTTTATTGCTATGAATGGCGAGACGAGCATGCCCTTCGCCTAGGGTTGCCAGATAGTAACTTATCAAATCCGGGACAATTCTAGGACAACAATGTCGGGTCGTGGCCATAGTAGAAAATATACATACATACATAAACTCACGCCTGTTTCCCAAAAGGGGTAGGCAGAGGTGTCTTGCCGTATATATTCCGTCCCACAATAGGTGGCGAGCCTATTGCCATATCGGGCACAAATTCCTGACTCCGGGCTGATAATGAATAGAAAAAACCAATTTCACTTTGCCCAACCCGGGACTCGATCCCGAGACCTTAACTTAGGAAAACGAAATTTCGTGTATTTTTTTATTTTCAATGGATTCATATTTGTATTAGAAAAGAAAAGACCCATTTATTTTCAAATACATACTTTTATTAGATACTGTATGTGTTTAGAAGTCAGTAGGTAATTAACGCAAGTTAAAATTTTAAGATAAAACATACTACATTTATCTTCAAAAATTAGTCGAATTATCGTTAAAAAAACTGGTGTTACGTAAATAAAACAGTAAACAAATTATTTTTTTAAATATTTTTCACTCGATTTAGCCATTTCAATTAATTTTTTTCCGTGTTCTCCGTCAGAGCTTTGCATAATTGTTAAAATTTCTGCGCAAGACACGTCAAAATTCACACGTCAAAATTCGCGCGGGCGGGCGAGCGATCGCACTCGGCACTGGCAGTCGGCACTCTCCTCCCGCGCGCCTCCCGCGACCCGCATTCGCTCACCGGCAGCCTAGTCGGCGGGTTAGCTTAGCCGTAAGCCGTTGCTATGTCATTCGTCCCTATTTTATTTTGTTAATAAATACCGTACTGGTCGAGCTAAATAAAACCGTTTAAAAATATAGTATTTTTTTAGAACCCGGGACAATAAGCTCTAATTACTGGACACGGGACAAGAGGCAAATTTCCGGGACAATCCCGGAAATCCCGGCCGTCTGGCAAGCCTACCTTCGCCTGATGGTAAGCGATACGACCGCTCATGAACAGTAGCAAAACCAAACAACACCTTGAATTACAAAGCAATGCTTGCCATTCCACTGCACTCGCCAAAAAACACTTATCAGGTATTTAACATCCCATTAACTTTAAATTGGCCGAGACCCTTGTTTATAAGCAAATTCTATGGAAAAAATGGCGAATATCTGTCACCTGGATTTTTGATATTACTGTACTGGAACATTTCTTGTATGATGTGGCAATATAAATTAAATATGTTACAAAAACCATTATGAATAGCAAAACTTAATAAACGTTTTACCTCCTCTTAACATGATTTTGTTGTACTATAATTAAGCAATATTTTTTTCATTAAATATTTAATTTATAAGGGAATTTAACGTAAAATTTGAAAGCAGTAAAAAATATATTTTTGATCCGTTTTTATTCTATCTATCGTTTTTTCCTTGTCTATCATATTATGTCTTCTAATCTAATAGCATAATAACCAGTTATAAGATTATTTTTACCTGGAACATCCTGCCGCAAACCTCGCACATGCAAGGGCTCTTCATGGACGGGTACTTGGTTCGGTTCTTGTCGGGGTGCATTCTCCTGAAGTGACCGTGGTATGCCCGTGAGTCTTCTAATTGCAGCCCACACTGGGAATACACAATTTTATTTTATTTTGACAACTGCGCTAAGTTGGTTAGACGCCGCCTGTGAAACGAGAGGCCGCGGGTTCGATCCCCGCACCGAGAGAAATGTTTGTGCGGCCCACAAATATTATAACACCCAAAGGTGTTTGTGAGACCGAAAAGTCTCTCGTAGTTCCTGATACCCACGACACAAGACTCGATCTTAGTGTGGGGTCAGGACTATGTATGTGACTGTTGGTTGTTAGTTATTTATTTAGTTATTTATTCTTTAAGGATCGATAGATAGTCATTTTGAGCCAATATATGATTTTTTTATTGGGTCACTTCAATAGACATGACGAATTATTTTCAAAACATGTTCTATAATATGGAGAAACACTTATTATATACGAAATAATCTATATTTCAAGAATTAACAAAGGTTTAACACAGTTTTAAGCCATTTTTCTAATCATCTTTCAATAGTGCACAGAAAAAGCTAGTAGGTGTCATGGCGTCCGTTATAACGTCACTCCTAGGTAAACATGTCATTGTGTCTATGCACAGCGAAGAAAGTTAACGAAACAAAACATATTTCGTTTGATAAAAATGAATTCTAAAGTTTATAAGTGGTTCTGGTAAAGTTCACATTCCACATTTCTAAAGAAATTGGCAATGTTTACGGCAGGTTTACATAGGTGTGACGTCATGCGTCGTGACTAGCGTTTTTGTCAAAATGGCCGATTGCTGTATTTTGTACTTTTAGTTTCAGTGAAAATCTTGTTAATCTCCAATTCTGGATTAAAACTAAAACATCGTTTTAAACCCTTCTAATATGTATTTCCCCCTAACATAAAATATTTGATATTTTGATATTGATACACCTATTCTAAAGGTGCGATATCGTCGGTGATATTCTGAAACCGCGGAACTAACAGTGTTTAAAACCGCGTATTTACAAAACTAGCAAAATCGAGATTTCGAGGGCTTAGTCGATTTACTAATTAATTAATACATATTTAACATAACTAATGCCTACAATACCAAGAAGAATATTATAATTTGACAATTTAAAAGTTTAAACAATAGAAAGTCATGTGGTTTTAGTAAATATTACTGGTGGTAGGTCTCTCATATGTGAGAGGCCATCTGGGTGGGTACCACCGCAGTGTCTATTTCTCCCTTCAAACAGCAGTGTAAGCGCACTGTTGTGTTTCGGGTTGAAGGGCATTGTAGCCAGAGTAACTACTGGACATATTGAGACTTAACATCTTATGTCTCAGGATGGCGAGCGCAGTGGAATGCTAAGCATTGCTTTGTAATTCAAGGTGTTGTTTGGTTTTGCTACTGTTCATGAGCGGTCGTATCGCTTACCATCAGGCGAACGGCATGCTCGTCTCGCCATTCATAGCAATAAAAAAAAAAATATTATGTTTTTCCTCGTTCCAGTAAAATTCACTGCACCTACCTTACGCGGTTTTAAACACTTAGTTCCGCGGTTTCAGAATATCACCGACGATATGTTAATTTTATGATTCAGAGGATTAGCTGTGCCTATAGGGAGTAAGAGTAATTCTGACCTGTTCGCAGGGTATGGGTCCCTCCGCCTTCCTCATTTGACTAGGATACACTTTTCTCTTCTCCTCCGATTCCCTCTTATCTTCCGAATCTCTCTTCTCGCGAGATCTCATATCTCCTTCTTTATTATCTTTAGATTTACGTCCTTGTTTTGGTCTGTTGGACTCTCTACCTTCTTTATCTGTAATACGAACATATCGCACGCTTAGTATTAAAGAGACCTAACTAAAAGAAAACATTTTTTGGGAAACATTCTTTATAGATTTGTAACATAAGATCTATTTTATCTTATCTATTTTTTTTGGATTCGGTCAGTTTAATATTAAAGGTGCGATCTTATATTTTCTCCCGTCAAATAGCAGTGCAAATGCACTGTTGTGTTTCGGATTGAAGGGCATTGTAGCCAGAGTAACTACTGGACATATTGAGACAACATCTTATGTCTCAGGATGGCGAGTGCAGGGGAATGCCAAGCATTGTATGTAATTCAAGGTGTTTGGTTTTGCTACTGTTCATGAGCGGTCGTATCGCTTACCATTAGGCGAACGGCATGTTATAAAAAAAAAATTCTATACAAAGTATAACTTGGCAAAAATTAGTACGATGCTGTGATATCCACGACACAAGACTCGATCTTAGTGTGGGGTCAGGACTATGTGTGTGACTTTTGGGTGTTATTTATTTATTAATACCAAAAAATAGTCAACATCCCTATTCTAGAAGATTCTAGAATATGTTTCTAAATTGTTTACTCACCAGCATGTCTTCCGGATACATACAGATGTCTTTTATGAGCCTCAATTGAGACGAATCTTACGTTACACAGCTCACAATATGGACCGTCTTCTGGTATCTAAATGAGAAATAACAAAAATCTTGTAAATAACAATCTACACTACTATCCAACTAAACTAATAGGTACCGTTTGACGTTTCATATTTTTCAATTTTAAACATATTTAGACAGGCGTAACTCACACAATTTTAATTTCGCTTGCCGTAAAGCCACAATTCCATGGTTTTAGGCGAAATGTTATTGAAATTGTGTAAGTTACGCCTGTACAAAGTTGAAAAGTATGAAACGACAAACGGTACCTATTAGTTTAGTTGGATAGTAATACAAAAGCCTTAGAATATACAGGGTATATCAAGACTGCTACCGAAAACGAAGCCGGGTGGTAGTTGAAGCGACTTCAGACACAATGCAACAGAAAATATTGGAAAAAGAGCGACAATTGTTTTTTGTTATTTTTTTTAAATGGTCGTATTTGGGTGGTAAATACATTTTTTCGTAAAATAATAGTGTATACCTTTTTATTTATAAAGTCTCTAAGATATAAAAGAGTTTAAATTATTTTTTAGCAAAAACTATGGATTTACCACCCAAAAATGACGATATTTAAAAAATGATAAAAAAAAACACGTTTCTTTGCGAAATTTTTAGTTGCATTGTGTTTGTAGTCACTAAAACTACCACCCGGCTTCGTTTTCGGTAGCAGTCTTGATATACCCGGTATACAGGGTGATATTGACACATAGTTCTTAATTTAACTCACATGCTTCTCATTACCCCAGATGACATAGTACTTAATTTGAAAAAATATGAGATTTTTTAAGGTATTTTTACCGGTTAACTGAACTTCGGTTCGGGCACTTAAATGAGCCTTAAAAAACTCTGTATCTGCCACCATTTTTTCCCCTCCTATAGGCTGATAGTTTACAGGTTTGCCAACATGGACGAATTAATTCAAAAAGAAAAACATAAATAAATAATTTACAGCTATTTAATTCCACTCAAACTCATTTAAGAAGGATAATAAGTAAATTTAATTTCAGTCACATCAGTTCATAACAATTTATTGTAAAATAATTTGTTTAAATTTCGCTAATATAGGAGCCCTACCAGCATTATGAACAAGAAAATATCTACGTTTTTGAAGACGCAAATATGTGACAGCGCTCCAAAGCGCTCAGAGTATATAAATAACTACTAGAACCTCGTTCAAATGTATAACGGCCGGTCTCTATATCCTATCTGTCTTTAACAAGAGGTTAGAATGGCTATGTCTATGTCTATACAATTCTATGCTTCAATAAACAAAGATAGACATATACATTTATCTTGCAAAACTAAATGTATCCACCATGTCTATAACTCTCTATCTTTGTTAACTGAAACATAAAATGCATCGTAATATCTCATGAAATCTCTAGTTAAAGATAGATAAATTATTGAAACCGGTCGTAAATCATCAAGTAAACAGAATATAATATTAATATTTAATATAATACAATATTTATTTATTTATTCTCTCATACAGAAAAAAGGGTACAAACATGTTAAAATTACATATTGGATGTGAGACTGGTGTCTGATATAGGCAGGGCCTGTGTTTCAGATCACCAGGATCTTCACGCCATGTGGTTACATTTTGCTTGCAGCTCGTTAAATACATTACAAGTGGATAAATAAATCTGTGTATGCGACTGTTTATAATGGTCCACTAAGTTACATATTAAATTAGTCCTTTTATTATAAACTAACATAATCAATAACAAGTAGGAAACAATGCAAATGAGATTTTTTAAGAACTAACATGAATGTGACAATAAAATAACACTCTATCTAAAACAATGTTAACAAATTATAATTTAAAAGGACACACTAACCTGTCCGTCTTCTAGTCTATGCTTTAACTTCTTGTGCAACTCAATGCCTTTCATACTGACAAAGGAATAGCCACATAACTCGCAGACAAAGTCTGATGGGTGCTTGATCCGTATATGGCCCATGTATGTCGTGAATTTACTGAAAAAATATACAAGGACATTTCGAAAATATATTCGATACTCGTTTCTTAGCCCCTTACTGCATGAATTATGAAGGATGTTAGTAAAAAAAAAACTAAAATAATTTTGACAAAAATTGCTTAATAAAGCAAATAAAATACGCGTCGTCTTACGAAAAACACTTCATATGATAACACTTATTTAACTTTAATTTAATGATTAGTTAGTTCTTCGATCAAATATACACTAGATACAACATGAGCGCTTAAAAAATGGCACCAAAAAAGAGTGCTTTAAGCACTCTTTCGCCTTCATTCACGCACCGACCGTTGCTTCTAAAACGTCGCATAACTTTAGACAATATTATGTGAAAAGCTACTTTAAGCTCCAGGAATAAGGTGGAATTTGTGTTAATATATTTGGAATATGTGATCTTTTCGTTTACTTTTTTTAATGTCATGCATCGGTGCCACTTTTTAACCGAACTTTTACAGGGAACTGTGTATCTAGTGTATATTTGATCGAAGGTTATATCACAGAATACTAACAGAAGTCAAGCTCCATACAAAGCGCGCTAAACCAACGCACACATACACAGCGTTCACCGACACGATATTTGAGACCAGTCGAAACCACTGCGAGCGCGAGTGTCACTCGCTTTGGACGCGCATCTGGTGATTTTTTTGTGTAAAAATGGAGCGAATGAATAAAAGTTATTACACTTGTATATAAAACTTCAGATTATAATAAATGAATATAAACTTCTTTAATAAAATACGCAATATACATATATTATACAAAAACGATAAAAAAATAATCTTAGATTATGACATACACATTCTCAACGACTATATAAATTAAATTACAATTTATTCATTTTGTTATATTTGTTTTTTATATTGTATTTTAATAATTAATCAAACGATGCGAGTGCTATTACCACGATACTTGTTTTCGCATAAGCCAGAGTTAACAGCCCTGGCTCGAACGCCGAGCGTAGTGTGAGTGTGGCAACAAAAGTGAAGTACATACACAAGCTTGACTTTTGTTAGTATTCTGTGGTTATATATGGTAAGACCGCCTCCGTGGCGCAGTTGGTTAGACGCCGGCTGTGAAACGAGAGGCCGCGGGTTCGATCCCCGCACGGAAACAAATTTGTGTGAACCATAGGTCTGGGTGTTTGCTAGACCGAAAAGTCTCAGGTGCAGTGGTTTCGAATTGTCTCAAATATCGTGTCGGTGAACGCTGTGTATGTGTGCGTTAGTTTAGCGCGCTTTGTATGGAGCTTGACTTCTGTTAGTATTCTGTGCTTTTGTATTATGATGGGTTTAGCCACATTTGAAATGTAACGACTTTCATCTTATAAAGCATAGATGCGTTGTCCGAGCTTTATAATGGCAAGACGTTTGGAAGGTAATTGCCTCACGTGCAATCAGTCACGCTTCAACCAGTGGCGCGGATACACGTTTCTCTGACTATTTGTATTCTCAAAACCATATGCGGAAAAATAGATTAGACTGATTTAAAATAACGTACAAATTATTCTGAAACTGTGAAACAAAATAAATATTTATTTAGTGCGCAAGTACACACAAATTTATTTTTTTATGAAATAAAATTATTAAATTCGCTCTCATGGCGACGTTTGACAACTCTCGCCACGTCATCCCGTACTTGATGCTTGGTGCTACGTCACACGCGCTTTGGCCAATAACAGTGCGGCACTTATTGTTACGTAACTAGCGATGTCTATTCATCTTCTTCTAACTTATGTATCTTGCTTTTGCACTCATTCTTCGAACCAATTTGAAATTACTAAGGAAATTACAATACGCATCGCGCCATTTTTTTGTGCCAATATGTTAGTGCATGACGTGTCTATTTGTAAAACGTCATTGACTCAAATGTCCCATGTCAGTGATACTCACACAAAGTCGTCCTGGCAGTGCGGACACCGATACCTAAAGAAAGAAAGAAAAATATTTATTATAGCATGGGCAACATAACAACAAAACAGTTATTTACAAGTTATTAACTAATAATGCTGCAGCGCTGATTTTCAATGGAAACAAACTTGGTGACAAAAACAAAAAACTAATATTATATATAGCGTGCTTAAAAATAATAGGGTCTACAGTTTTATATTAAAAAAAACTGCATATCTACCAACTAAATACAAGAAAGAAAAAAAAAAGGAAAACAAGTCGTCGCTTTGTTTTTGCATTTTTTTTGTTGCATTTTGTCTTAAGCCACTTAACCTACCACTCGGCTTCGTTTTCGCTAGCAGTCTTGATATACCCTGTATATATATATAAATAAAGACATACCTGGTCCCGTTGTGCCATCGGTGGTGCCGCCAGCAGTGTTCGAAGTGCAGCTTGCATATCTCGCACGGATACTCGACGTATTGCTTCCTTATATATAGTGTTATTTTGTTTTGCTAATGTTTATAAACCGTCATATCTTACCATCAGACGAACGGCATGCTAAATCGCTATAAATATCACAAAAAAAAAACGTTCATATTGCGGGTATCTCAAGACTGCTACCGAAAACGAAACCGGGTGGTAGTTTTAGTAGCTACAAACAAGATACAACTAAAATTTTTGCTAAGAAACGTGTCATTTTTTAATCATTTTTAATTATAATATTTTATATTTTTTTAAATATAATAATTTGGGTGGTAAATCCATAGTTTTTGCTAAAATAATAATTTAAACTCTTTTATAGCTTAGAGGTTTTACAAATAAAATACGACTGTATAAAAAAAATAACAAAAAAAAGACATTTTTTTCAACATTTTCTGTTGCATTGTGTCTGAAGTCGCTTATACTACCAATCGGCTTCGTTTTCGGCAGCAGTCTTGATATACCCTGTATATAAATAAAGACTAAAGACATACCTGGTCCCATTGTGCCATCGGTGGTGCAGCCAGCAGTGTTTGAAGTGCAGCTTGCATATCTGACACGGATACTCGCCGCATTGCTCCGTTACACACGATGTTGTTTGCTATTGCTACTGTTTATAAACTGTCATATCTTGCCATCAGGCGAACGGAATGCAATTTTCGCTATAAACTACAAAAAAAAAATTAAAAGAACTTACCTGGTGCCGTTATGCCAGCGGTGGTGAAGTCTCGCGGTCTGTCTGTGTCTGAAGCTTGCATATCTCGCACTGATACTCGCTGCATTGCTCCGTTACACATGCTGTTGTTTTTACCACTATCTTACCATCAGGAAAAGAACACGCTGGTTTAGCTAAATTGCAAAAAAAAGAAAAAAAAAAGAAAAAAAGAAAAAAAAAACAAAAAACAAGAAAAAAAGAAAAAAATATATACAAAATCTCACCTGGTGCCGTTGTGCCAGCGGTGGTGCAGGCGCGCGGTCTGGCGATGCGTGGTGACGTACACGCAGCGGCGGCAGCTGAACCGCTGCGTGTGGTGCGCCGTCACGTGCTTGCGCAGCGCGTGCGAGTGCCGGAAGCGCAGCTTGCATATCTCGCACGGGTACTCGCCGCATTGCTGGCAGGGAGGAGGGGAAGAATTGTGTTGTTTTGGCATTCACAAAAACTGCCTTAGAACTACTGTTTTTTATTACACATACAGAGTATATCAAGACTGCTATCGAAAACGAAGCCGGGTAGTTTAAGCGACTTCAGACACAATGCAACAGAAAATGCGAGAATAGATTTTTGTAATTTTTTTAATATGGTCGTATTTGGGCGGTAAATACTTTTTTTTCCTAAAACAATGGTGTATACTCTTTATTTATAAAAACTGTAAAGTATAAAAGAGTTTAAATTATAATTTTAACAAAAACTATAGATTTACCACCCAAAAATGACGATATTTAAAAAATTATAAAAAAAATAATCACGTTTATTTGCGATGTTTTTAGTGGCACCATGTTTTTCGAACTAAAACTACCACCCGGCTTCGTTTTCGGTAGCAGTCTTGATATACCCGGTATATGGAGGAAAAGAAAATTGTGACTTTTTAAAAATATTTCCAACTCCCACTACTATTTACTTCATGATTAATTTCGTTGCGGGTTAAAGACAAGTTAGACATTCCCGAAGACTCGCCGAGCTTCAACGCTCTCTTCCAGGCAACCTACCATAGAATGGTTACGACAGAACAATAAGACTTTTCAGTCTCACAAACATCAAGATTAACTTGTTGAACCGTGAATACTAAAAACGCGTATAACGGACCGCACTCAACTATACCATGTATAAGGAACCGCGTATAATGAACCGCGTATAACGAAACCGCATATAACAAAACCCGCCGAAATTCACTTACCGAGCTATGCCTCGTCATATGCGTATTATAAGCGTCCTCATCCAAAAATCCCTTATAACACTCGGTACACTTGAAAATAGCGTTTTTATAATTAGCACTCTCTTGTCTCTTCTCGATCTCTGCTACTTGTTCTTCGAAGGTAAGGTCTGTTGCAGTAATTATTGTGTCGTTAAGTATATTTACATTCGAGTGACCAACGCTCAAAACGCTTTTATGGTTGTTGAACCGTGAATACTAAAAACGCGTATCAGGAACCGCACACGATTATACCATGTATAAGGAACCGCGTATAACGAAACCGCGTATAACGAAATCCGCCGAAATTCACTTACCGAGCTATGCCTCGTCATATGCGTATTATAAGCGTCCTCATCCAAAAATCCCTTATAACACTCGGTACACTTGAAAATAGCGTTTTTATAATTAGCACTCTCTTGTCTCTTCTCGATCTCTGCTACTTGTTCTTCAAAAGTAAGGTCTGTTACTGTAAATAACGTTTCATTTAGATCGTCGTTGAGGAACGGTTTTCTGCGACGGTCGATCTTTGGCTCCGTGGGGTCTTGTTTTATCTGAAAACAAAAAAAATAACATACATACATAAACTCACACCTTTTTCCCAGAAGGGGTTTTTCTATTTTTTTTTTATTTCTATGAATAGCGAGACGAGCATGCCGTTCGCCTGATGGTAAGCGATACGACCGCTCATGAACAATAGCAAAACCAAACACCTTGAATTACAAAGAAATGTTTGGCATTCCACTGCGCTCGCCATCCTGAGACATAAGATGTTAAGTCTCAATATGTCCAGTATATACTCTGGCTACAATGCCCTTCAACCCGAAATACAACAGTGCGTTTACACTGCTGTTTGACGGGAGAAATATACACTGCGGTGGTACCCACCCAGATGGCCTCTCACATATGTGAGACCTACCACCAGTAAGTAGAAGGGGTAGGCAGAGGTGCCAGGACACCCACATTTCGCCAGTATGTTCCGTCCCACGATGAGATAGGTGGCCTGTCGCCATATCGGGCAAAAATTCCTGACTCTGGGCTGATAATGAATAGAAAAATCCAATATCACTTTGCCCAACCCGATTCAAACCCGAGACCTCAGCTTTGTGACCGTACCGTAGTAACAAACAAATAAAGAAACTAAAAATAATTGAGAATGTGTTTAAGATGGAAAATTGAGTGAAATACATACACAACTATTGAAATTGTTCGGACTAAAAACTTGTCAGCGGTCCTCGACAGATCTACAAAGTTTGAATGAATAATATTTCTGTACTTATCATAATTTTTTTCTCGTTAAGATTGTATTAAAAAAAAATCTCTCCCCATCTTTTTTTCTCTCGTTAATATTGTATTTAATAAAATATTTCTCTCCCTATCTTAATTTTGATTTTTAATTTTATTTCGATAGTTATTCCTGTTGTTAAGTTAGTTTATACGGCCGATGCCAATAATTAATCAATCGAAAAATTAGATTGAAGTCAATCTGGATTGTTTTCTACTTTTCGATTGGTCTCTTACCATGTTGCCATAGCTTGTTCACTACTGAGATTTATTATTGGCAATATAGTATCAGAAAAAAGATTGAGTTGTCAATCTCAAACGGCAACTTTTGGATTGGAATTGTTTATTGGCAGCGGCTGATAGTTAACATGTTGTGATACTTAAAGAAACAAAATGTTTTAAATGCAAGAGTACATTATTTAAGCTTGTAAAGTGTATTCTTTGTTGGAGATCCTAATAAATCACTACATAGTATAAAACAAAGTCGCTTTCTCTGTCCCTATGTCCTTTGTATGCTTAAATCTTTAAAACTACGCAACGGATTTTGATGCGGTTTTTTTAATAGATAGAGTGATTCAAGAGGAATGTTTATATGTATAATACGTACATATTATTGCACAGAAATCTATTTGTACCCGGGCGAAGCTGGGCCGGGCCGCTAGTAAAAAATAAAACAGAAATAAAATGAACCGATGTACCGACGCAAAATTATCAAGACAAAAAAATTAATTACTTAAAAAAATATAATCATTTGTAATTTTATTGTCAGTCATTAAAATGCCGTAATAAATGAAAATATGAATATAAAAAGAACAGAAAAATTTACAAAAAGTACTCTCCGGCGGGGAATCGAACCCCGGTCTCCCGCGTGACAGGCGGGGATACTGACCACTATACTACCGAAGACTCGCAGACTAATGACGAAATTATTAATCTAGTGAATTCAGTTATATTAATTGAACACAAGCAATACTAGTTATAACCATGACAAATGCAATTAAATTTTTAAATTATGTCCGACACCATATCGAATAATTTATTCGATGTGATAATATTAAATGCAAAATTTACCTTGAATTTAAATAATTTCCAAATTACATGTATTACTTTCGCCATACAATTTATATTTCTATCCAATATTTGGTTATTTTCCTAAAACTAGTTATTTGGCAAATATATCATCAGGGCATATAATATTTTTTTCCTTGTGAAAATAATATTTTCTATTAACAACAAAATCTATGAGCATTGTGAGAGATTATTTTCTGAGGCTGGCATTATTTATGATGTAAAGCGTAATCGTTTATTGCCAAAAAATGCAGAAAAGCTTTTTATACATCACAATTTACATCTAATTAATTTTAATTATTAATGTGTTATAATTTGGAAATAAAACAATTATTTTGAGTAATATAACTTGTCTTTTTTAACATGATTTGGTATTCGAATAATGCATACTATTCGGCCGAATACCGAATAGCAAAAACAGTAGCCGAATAGGCCGAATACCGAATAGTTCCCGAATATTCGTGGCATCTCTAGTATTTATCAATAGACACATGATTCCGATCCTAAGTTGATCTTTATTTTATAAATCAATCTTCATACCTGTTTCTTTCTGACGTGAACGACTTCCTTCTCTTCAATTTTGCGTTTCTTCGTTTTCTTAGTCTTCTCCAACGGTAGGCTGTCGTCACTCGAGTAATTATTTTCCGATACATTTTCTGCTATGAAGTCAATTTGCACCTGAAATTTGTATTCATTTATTATTTAACGGGTTCGTTCTTTAAACAATTTTTATTTAACTAGCTGTACCCGCGACTTCGTCCGCGTGGAATTTAACAAAAACTTTATTTTTCAAAAAAGAAAGATTTTTTCTAAAATAAAAGTTACTCCTTATTATATTTACTGGTGGTAGGTCTCTCATATGTAAGAGGCCATCTGGGTGGGTACCACCGTAGTGTATATTTCTCCCGTCAAACTGCAGTGTAAATGCACTGTTGTGTTTCGGATTGAAGGGCATTGTAGCCAGAGTAACTACTGGACATATTGAGACTTAACATCTTATGTCTCAGGATGGCGAGCGCAGTGGAATGCCAAGAAATTAACTTTTATCGTGAATTTTTACAATGACTCATGATTGTTGATTCGACATCCCACATGTCGGTAAACTCGTGTGCCAGATTTAAATATTTAGACATTTTATATAATAGACAGCCTCCATGATACAGTTGGTTGATGCCGGCTGCGAAACGAGAGGCCGCGGGTTCGATCCCCGCACCGAGACAAATGTTTGTGCGACCCACAAATATTTCTTCCGGGTTTGGATGTTTGTGAGACCGAAAAGTCTCTCGTAGTTCCTGATACACGACACAAGACTCGATATTAGTGTGGGGTCAGGACTATGTATTACTGTTGGGTGTTATCTATACATATAAATAAAATTGAAGTGTCTGTTTGTAAAGAGAAAATAAAAAAAAATCCAACTACATATCGTTATATACACGATGCCTATAACGAAAATGACCTTAGATTTTTTTTGTCTGTCTGTTTGTTCCGGCTAATCTCTGAAATGGCTGGACCGATTTTGACGGGACTTTTATTGTCAGGTAGCTGATATAATAAAGAGTAACTTAGGCTACATTTATTTTAGAAAAAAATCTTTTATTTTAGAAAAATATATTTTTTTTAAATTTCACGCGGACGGAGTCGCGGGTACAGCTAGTTTATAAATAGTTTTATTGTTATTATTTACCTCATTATCTACCGGTGGTATATCCTCATCTTCGGCAATAAATATTTCATTATCTTCTCTTTTGATCTCCTTTACTTCTTCTTCTTCTATTTTGGACTGTTCGTAGTCAATATGTCGATCGTAGTGGTCAACTTGGTAGAATTTCGGGATAAGCGGGGATGACAACTGATTGTTCTCTCTGTTTATCGTTTTTATGTTTTGTAGGGTTAGCTGCGAATTATATTTATTTTATTTTATTAAAGTGACTATGAAAGTGTAAAACTTTTGAAATGTTAGTTTTACAAATCAATATAGATAATATAATTTGTCAGAATGGGAAATTGTGGCCGCCATATTGAACTTTTTTAGCTATCGGTCCAATTGCTCTCAAATTGTATATCTGAGGGACCTTACGCCCCGATAATCTAAATTGATGGTCAGAATTGAAAATTACGACCACCATTTTGAACTTTTTAGCCATCGGTCTGATTGCTCTCAAATTAGATATCTGAGGGACCTTACACCCCGATAATCTAAATTGATGATAAGAATTGAAAATTCTGGCCGCCATTTTGAAGTTTTAAGCCATCGGTCCGATTGCTTTAATATTCGATATTTGATAATCTCACCTCTCTCTGCTTCTTAACGATTTCTAGCATGAGTGAATTGGCTCGTAGGCATTTCGTCCTGAACTTGTAGCTGTTAAGCAGCCTAGCTGCGCACTCGTAACATATGTTCTGAGGCAACTTCTCATCTGCGCATACCTGAAATGAAATGAAATGTATTTATTGGTCATGTAATTAAAGAGCTCTTATGACAAGTCAATACACATAGCACTTAATTTCTATATACAAAATATTTTCTATAGTATTATTTATTTGGAAAATATAAAAAAAAATGGATGACAACTTAGTAAGTTTTTTAGAAAACACCTATGTTTTAACATGTTTAAAGACGCAATGGTACGCAAGGGTTATAATTATTATTGTAGCAAAAACTATGGATTTACCAACCAAAAATGACGATATTTAAAAAATGATAAAAAATAATTGTCGCGTTTCTTTGCAAAATTTTTAGTGGCATTGTGTTTGTAGCCACTAAAACTACCACCCGGCTTCGTTTTCGGTAGCAGTCTTGAAATACCCGGTATTATTAAATTTGAACATAAAAGTGGTTATTGTAAGTCAACCGTAAGATATGCTTTCTAGACTTTTTCTAGCATTTCATAGATTTTGAATTCACTAGAACATTACTCTGTATATTATATCATCTATACTAATATTATAAAGCTGGAGACTTTGTTTGTTTGAACGCGCTAATCTCTGGAACTACTGGTCCGATTTGAATGATTCTTTCAATGTTGGGTAGTCCATTTATCGAGAAAGGCTATAGGCTATATATCATCACGCTATGACCTAAATGAGGAAAGCAGTAGTGATATTTCTAGCAAATATGAGGAAATTTTGTTCGTTTTTCGTAGTCCGACTGGTCGATATTCTAAACTGATCGTCAGAATTAAACATTTTGACCGCCATTTTAATACGTGTATGCACCCGGGCGGAGCCGGGCTAGTTAATAAATAATATCTTACCGTAACTCCAGTTAAATGTTCATACGCTTGTTTGAGATTGTAAACGTTTATTGGAAACAACTTGCAGTCCATCGCGAGACAAATTCTACATACCTGAAAAAAAAATTGGAAAATAATTCTTATAGAATTTCTTTTTTTTCTTTTTAGTTTCTAGGTATTTTTACACTGGTTCGAAAGAAAAACAGCTGTTCCATACAAAAATAATCGTTTCAAGAAGTAAAATGTATGGAACAGCTTTTTTTCACGATTGTCACGTTTGGCCCATAAAAAAGATTTTTTATTTTTATGCAATGAATGGCGAGGCGAGCATGCCGTTCGTCTGATGGTAAGCGATACGACTGCTTATCAACAGTGCCAAAACCGAACACCTTGAATCACAAAGCAATGCTTGGCATTCCACTGCGCTAACCATCCCCAGGCGTAAAATTTTAGGTGTCAATATGTCCAGTAATTACTCTGGCTACAATGTACTTCATACTGAAACACAACAGTGCAATTACACTGCTTGTGGCTGGAGAAATAGACGTTGCGGTGGTACCCACCCAGGCGACCTCTCACATATGAGAGACCTACAACCAGTGTAATTTTTAATTTCTAGGTTTTTTTACACAGGTACGAAAAAAATCAGCTGTTTCATAAAAAAATAATCGATTAAATCTGAAAAATGTATGGAAACGATATTTATCGCGATTTCAAAGTTGGCCCGTAGTATAAAGTTGGTCATCATGATGAGTGTAACATCCCCCTTTCGGCTTTATATACCCTTTGTGACTCACCTCGTAAATCCTAATAATCTACTGGTGGTAGGACTCTCATATGTGAGAGGCCATCTGGGTGGGTACCACCGCAGTGTCTATTTCTCCCGTCAAACAGCAGTGTAAATGCACTGTTGTGTTTCGGATTGAAGGGCATTGTAGCCAGAGTAACTACTGGACATATTGAGACTTAACATCTTATGTCTCAGGTAGGCGAGCGTAGTGGAATGCCAAGCATTGATTTGTAATTCAAGTTGCTGTTTGGTTTCTACTGTTCATGAGCAGTCATGTCGCTTACCATCAGGCGAACGGCATGCTCATTTCGCCATTCATAGCAATAACAAAATATATATCAAAGATAAGTTTGCCTGTTGACTAACGGCCGATGCCGATATTCAATCAAAAAATTTAAATTGAAGTCAATCTTACCATGTTGCCATAGTTTTTTCACTACTGAGATTGATTATTTGGCAATATAGTATCAGAAAAAAGATTGAGCTGTCAATCTCAAACGGCAAATTTTGGATTGGGATTGTTTATTGGCAGCGGCTGTAATGCTGTTGTATGCTACATAATTACTTACTTTTAAAATCGACGGCTCTCCATAATCACAGGTACTTATATCCTGGAAGAGAAACAAGATACATAAATACGTAAACTCACGCCTTTTTCCCAGAAGGGATAGGCAGAGGTGCTACCAGCGCACCCACGTTTCGCCATATGTGTTCCATCCCACGATGTGATAGGTGGCGAGCCTCTCGCCATATCGGTCAAAAATTCCTGACTCCGAACTGATAATGAATAGAAAATCTAATATCACTTTTCCCAATCCGAGATTTCAACCCAAGACCATATTTAGTTCCGTACAACTACGCCATCTAAGCAGTCGAAATAGAAATGAATACCGTCCATAATCCACAGGCATTTCTCCGATATTAATATTTGTGAGACCGAAAAGTCTATAGTAATTCCTGATATGGCACAAGACTCGATCTCAGTGTGGGGTCAGGACTATGTATGTGACTGTTGGGTGTATTTATTTATAATGGTTTCTTAGATTTATTATAATATATAATTTTCAACATTAACAGTCACTGAGCGGATGACTAATACCTCTGTCCGCCCCGTGACCACGAAACCTGTAAAGTAATCGAAACGTCGGGAAGTTAAAAAATGTAAAAAATCAACCAAAACCACGATAAAATCCGTAAATAATACTTTAATTTCAATGTATTTATTTATTTACCTGAAGTATAAACGGTACGGCTCCAACTTTAACTTTCCTTAATCCACTTTTAGTCTCGTACAAGTCTTCAGATAGAAAATGCTCGGAGCATACCGCACTCCGTTCCTTCGGAGTCCAGTCCACTTTGCCCAGCGCTTGGAGCCATGCCGCACGTAATGTGGGCTCATTCGGGAATCTGTAATCCAACATAATAAATAAATATTAGATGTACGAATAACAATCTAATTGGAAAAAAGATTTATTAGTTGTTTTTTTAAAGAAATCAAATATATTTTTTTTATTGCTATGAATGGTGAGACAAGCTTTCCGTTCATCTGATAGTAAGCAATATGACTGCTCATAAACAGTAGCAAAACCAAACAACACTTTAAATTACAAAGCAATTCTTGGCATCCCACTGCCCATAAGATGTTAAGAATCCACATCCTGAGACATAAGATGTTAAGTCTCAATATGTCCAGCAATATTTTTTTTAATTCATTCTAAAATCATATTAGGTAGACAAATGAAATTCGCAGAATTAAGGAATCTTTTCAGTATCAAGATACTCTTGAAAGATCATCAAGATATTGTTATGGGGCAATTTTTGTACCCATAACAGCCTAATTGAATCGGTCTAGTCACCAGCATAGGTCCTCTAACCAATCCTAACATCACTGAAAAACTCTATTTAGTTAATTTAAGCAGATGCTAATTGCCAATCATGATGATATGGCCTTTGTTCTTTCTTTTAATTATTTTTTGTACTAAAATAAATTATGAGCTTCTTGACAACACAATGTAGAACTTTCAACTGTTTTTTTTTACATTATACTTTTGATTTGTCTAGAACTAGAATTTGAGCCCAGCATCATGATAAACTGGCCTCCAATCAAATCTTGGGCTCATATACTTGACACAAGTACCAAATAACTATAGCACATCTGCCTATCCCTGTAGAGACTAAGGCGTAAGGATATTTTAATTTGTTACCATTTCGAAGCACACCTATATTTCGCCTTGTTCCGTCCCATGATGCGAAAAGGGAACGAACCTATCGCCATATCCGGCATAAATTCTTGACTCCGGGCTGATAATAAATAGAAAAATCTAATTTTTGCCCGACTCAGGGTTCGAACCTGAGACCTCAGCTTTGTAACCGTACCATAGTGCAACTACAATAGTACAAACAACAGTTTTCTACTCGGAAATACGAATTTTCTTGTTTTATTGTCTAGACTTCTTAGAAACACGAATAAAACGATAGATTTATTTATTTTCGAGTTTGTAACAAAACATTAACAATATTGTAAATTGCAATGAATAATAAATAAACTTACACGTGAAATGTAATCCCTTGTGATTTAGAGATGTGTCTGGAGTCATTCTTGCATCCAGCAACGCAACAACGCATTTTTTTAAACAAATATTTACAAAATTAAAACAATCACCGAATTTGCATAATCTTTGTATTGGAGTTATATGAAAAGAGGGCGAGTAACATGCCTCTTGAATATTTCATTTCATAAATTATTGTATCGAAAAATTACTGCACGCACACAATTCTTGTTTTTATTATTGATTATTGAATTAATAATATTTTTATCACAATTACAATTTTTAAGACACTGCACAAGACACTGTCAGTTCATTTGCCGACTAAGATTAAGCACTTTTTGCAAAATAAAGCTGAAAACACATTGTAGGTTTTTGTCTTACGCATAGAGTAAAGAAGCGGCCATAAATACTAAAGCAACGCGTCTTACAGCGATCTGAACAATAGATTCTTTTGTTGTGTGCACACTGTCGGTCGAAATTCGAGGGCATGACCTTCAAAAACAAAAAACGTCTGAGACATACAGCGCAACTAACATAAATTGACAAGTGGTGAAATTAGGAACTAGAAATGAAAGTAAAAAATATCTTCAACGCTTTCATTAAAATATTCTTTCATAATTTATACAATGTATATTTATACTAGTAGTCCAATAGTAGTAATGATAATAATGTCCAATGTAATGAAATTTGAAGAGAGAAAAAAATAATAATTTCTCCCTGCACCACAGCGCTTTTGGGTGATTTGCGATTGTGGACAAACTTGAGTTTACACAAAAATGGGTTTGGTAAATATGGCTACCAACTTTTTAAGCCAAACTAATATAACATTTCTTAAAACTTACAATTAAATTAGAATTTATAATATATATAAGGTATAATTTTCTTCATTCAATCTGCATACAAATTAAAATTGTTGAATACAATTTGGACATTTCTAATTATTTACATGAGGTGTTGCTGGGAATCTAACTTGACTTAATAGAAATAAACACCGCAGTTTTTTGACCAGTTGTTTGTAAATACTAGACTGGACGTAATTGACAGCCTCCGTGGCGCAGTTGGTTAGACGCCGCCTGTGAAACGAGAGGCCACGGGTTCGAGCCCCGCACCGAGACAAATGTTTGTGAGACCCAGTAAGTATTGGTCTCGGGTCTGGATGTTTGAGAGACCGAAAAGTCTCTCGTAGTTCCCGATACCCACGACACAACACTTAATTGATCTTAATGTGTGGTTGAGTGTATTTATTTATTTAATTATCAGTAATTAGCCAAAAGTTCGTCTGTGCGTTCATTTAAAAAAATGGAAGAAAAACGATTAGAGTATGTGCGTAATAGAGAAATTATTTATAATGTTAAATGTAAAGAATACAAATATGCTCACTTAAAGTAAGAAGTATGGGAACAAATAGTCAGTACCTATTTGTACTAAAGATAATAAAGTATCATACTAAGGATAACGGAGTAATTTTTTATACAATCAAATATTAAGTTATTGATGTTAAAATTTCAAAATACACGCGCTGTTTTAGGAATTATAATAGGAAAAAGTTAACCTTGTTATTTGTCTTCAGGTAGTCTCTTTTTTGTTTTCTTTTAAAATGACACTGGTAGTAGAAATATATAAAAAAAAAGACAACAAGAACAAGACGTGTGCTCGAAACACGATCTTGCCTACTTTGGAATTCACACATTTTATACATAAGTATTTCTAATATGTGTACACGGCATTGTTGCTTAACATTTTTCCACAGTAAATTTATTCTCAATATGTAATCTATGTTTGTGTACAGAATTTAATCAATCACAGTATTATATAATTGATTGATGTGTGATTTAATGTTAATTGAATCATTGATTTTGACAATAATACAGTTGCAAACTCGAATGTGATTACGAATGTGATAGTACCACAGGTTATCACAGATAAGAACTGTTTACTTGCACGTCCACCTGTCAATGTCAAATTTCAATTTTTAAAATATACCCTATTTCTATTTACCCCCTCGATATATTATAAAGAGGAAAACTTTGTTTGTTTGTTTGTTTGTTTGGTTGTAATGAATAGGCTCAAAAACTACTGGACCGATTTTAAAAATTCTTTCACCATTCGAAAGCTACATTATACACGAGTAACATAGACTATATTTTATTTTGGAAAAAAATAGGGTTCCGTAAGATATTTGGATTTTTCGGACACAAACTGAAAAAAATCAACCAAAGAAGTTACTTATTTTGCGTACGCTGCCTAAACTACAAAAGATAGAACCATAAAATGTTATAATTAATTGTAGATCTTATAAATATCTACAAAAAAGTCCGCGACACACTATACCTATCTATGTCGAGTGAGGCACAACAACCACATTTTTATTTAAAAATCTTGTTTTTTTTTTTTGGACTACATTTAAACGCGTTTATTTTACTCATGCTATTAATCCTTATCAAAATAAATTATTTCATCAATAAGTACAGTTTATGTTGATAATATTTGGGCTTTGAATGATTAAAATTGGACGTTTGGTTTTGAAGTTGTGGTGAAATTAAAATATTACGATTTCTGCTGCACGGCCCGTTGTATAAGATATATATGGATGTTTGTGGAGAGAAGGGACATAAAGTAAAATAGAATCGAAGGTACGGGAGAGGGCTGGGATAGATCACAGATTTGTTAGGACGAAATTTAAATGCACGTTATAAAACGGGATGGATAATAAAGAGAAGGGACGGGACGGATTGGGATGAGACTGAACAGGCGGATGAGACGGGATTGAGCCGGACAGTAGGATAGCTACGTCAAGTTTAGGCATACAAGAGTTTATACGAAAAACAACATGTATTTGGTGTGGAGTGGAATCAAAAAATATATGCACCCAGGCGAAGCAGGGTCGGGCCGCTAGTTTGTTTATATAGAGATGAGATAAAGAGTACATAAAAATCGACTCTTCCATCCCTAAAAGCTTAGTCATTGGCAGACGAGAAAACCGTCCTTTGTCAATGAAATAAAAAAAATAAAAACGTACGTGGGCCCTCTGACGACCCGTACGAACCATGTAAGATGTGCTCTTTACCATAGTTTTGTACTCTTTACTCTATGCGTAAGACAAAAACCTACAATGTGTTTTCAGCTTTACAATTTATTTTTTGTCCCATTCTAACAGGACAATATTCGCTTATGAGTGAAAGAGATATACACCATACGTGTGTTTTAAATTCAGTTGCATTATTCGTTTATATATGTAAACATGAATATATAAATATTGTATTTCCTTTTCTAACTTATCCTATTACAAACTTGTTAGAAAGAGACAGCTGAACCAAAGCTTTCTAACTAGAGTTGATCTGAGTCTGACATAAATCGGTAACATGAAATCGACTATCGGTTTTTGATGTTTATTTATCAATTATTTAACTTCTTAAATAGCGAAATAAATATAAGCACGTAGTTTATGGATGTACCTTTATTGATGAAGGGATAAAAACTCTTTGTTCATCATCGTCAGCCTATTGTCGTTTGTAGTCAAATGGTGTTTAACGTAGTATTTATAAATTCTCTTTGATGCTGTTTACTGGTGGTAGGTCTCTCATATGTGAGAGGTCGCCTGGATAGGTACCACCACAATGTCTGTTTCTCGCACCAAACAGCAGTGTCAAAGCACTGTTTTGTCCCAGATTGAAGGACATTGTAGCTACCGCAAAGTACTTTGATATATAGTAACTACTAGACATATTGAGACTTAACATCTTATGTCTCAGGATGACGAGCGCAGTGGAATACCATGAATAGCTTTGTAATTATTTAGTTTTGTTACTGTCCATGAGCGGACGTATCGTTTACCATCAGGCGAAGGGCATGCTTGTGTCACCATTCATTGCAATAAAAAAAAAACAGGACATAAATAGGAAGTAGAGACGTTGATTATTTGCTAAGACAAAATTATTAGGCACTGTTTATGAAATTAGCAAACTCCAGCCCTGCGTAATGTGGCAGATATTACACCATCAGTATGGTGTTTTTCGTCAAATTGCTGCAAAATTGTCGTCTTAAACCACCGACAGCGCTCTGGATACGTTGCAGAACATCCAAAATAGATATTTTCACCAATGTATTATAAATTATAACAATCTTATTATTTGCTTATACAACATTATCAGGCGCCGCAGAAAGTTCATTGCACTCACTTCAGGTTCGTCCCGTCTTCTATTTCCTGACTCATCCCACGGGAACACTACATTTTTCGGGATAAAAAGTAGCCTATGTGTTAATCCAGGGTGTCAGCTATCACTATACCAAATTTCATCAAAATCTGTTGAGCCGTTTTTTCATGAAAGAGTAACAAACATACATACAAACTTTCACCTTTATAATATTAGTAGGATACAACATTATCAGGCGCCGCAGAAAGTTCATTGCACTCGCCATGAAACGTAGGTCGCAACCATAACCTAGTATGTCTCTACCAATTTACTCGAAACAGCCTGTATCCATCGAATTCCAGCTTCATTTATAACTTATATAAACTGGTACGACACAGTAGCTGCAATGCGCCTAGTAGCAAGCGCAAAGCAGTCCACATCAAGTAACTTACAAAAAGAACAAAATAAAGAGCAGTTTATTGTTGGTACAAATAGCACAAACGAAAAAACAAAACATAGCAAATACGAAAACATTCTAATACAAGAAAATAGAAAATTTTAGGTAATTAAATATGAAACGAAAAAATAAGAATCTAGTCTGGTCTAGATCTCAAAATAATGACAAAAGTTATTATTTTTCTGACGTCTAAACTCTTGATAGAGTGGCATCCGGCAATTTATTTCATATTTATCCGGTATTTTAATAGTGGTAGTTATCTCATATGTAAGAGACCGCCTGGGCAGACACCACCGCAATGTCCTCTGCTCTAACCAAACAGCAGTGTAAATACACTGTTGTGTTCCGGGTTGAAAGAAATTGTAGCCAGAGTAACAATTGGACATATTCAGACTTAACATTTTATGTCTCAGGATGGCGAGCGCAGTAGAATGCCACTCGTTGCTTTGTAATTCAAGGTGTTGTTTGCTTTGCTATTGACTATGAGCGGTCGTATCGTTTATCATCAGGTGAATGTCCTGCACGTCTCAAAAAAAAAATATGTTGTGGAACTACTTCGGTCTTGGTTCCAGCTTAGCTCTGCCTTCAAAAATGTTTCTTCATGATGTTTTATATCGCAATTTCATAATAAAAATGTGTGACAAGAAATATTATGTACATAAAAATATCAAAAAGGAACTCTCCGGCGGGGAATCGAACCCCGGTCTCCCGCGTGACAGGCGGGGATACTGACCACTATACTACCGAAGACTTGGCAACATAAGGCAAAATTATGTTATTAGTATTTTTTGTGATTTCGTCATGTCGTTCGTCAATGATGTAAATATAGTAAAATACCAAATAATTCAAAAACTACTCGCTACTAAAAATATTTTCGGTTTATAATAAATGTCTAAAACTTATCAAAATATATTGCGAAATAAAATTTAAGCCAAACATCGATATAAGTCAATGAAGCCAAAAGATTCCTTTCATAAAAATTAAAACTAAAATCTGTTCAAAAACAAACATGGCGTACGGAGCCGATGTTTGACAACTAGAGTATTGAAAAAATAAATAATACCTAATATTTATCATATTTCTTCACATAAATAAATGATTATCAGTGAACTTTATCAATTAGAAAACATTTTAAAACATATGCAATTCTTCTGTGCAGTTATTTTTCTATAAAACATACATTTCAATTCATAAGTATGGACATTTAAGTTTTCGTAATTCCTATTGAACTATTCGTTTTGTGTGTTTTATCATGAGGTGCAGTGTACAGAATTGCAACAATGATACCAAAAAGACAACGAAAGCCCATGGAATTACATTTCACATGTAAGTAACATAAAAATAATGTTAAGTTACAAATCGGTGATCTTCTTTCGGCGGGATTTTAAATGAAATAATCAGTATAATTCGCTAATAATTAATTGGTAAAACACGTCAAGAATAACTCTCGTGTATGTACAATTGATTATAATTCGTTTTGTATACCGCAAAATAATATAATCGATAATAATTCGATAATTCAATGTGCCATACAGATTAGGAAGGTATATTTTACTGATTTGTATTAGGCCTGTGTATTGGTTCAAAGTTTTGCTGTACCCAATTGTAAAGAAGGCCTGTAACCAACAGTAGGATAGTTTACAGACATACCACACATAACTGATATATATTATTTGTTCTTTTTGTGTTTTTAAATCATTCTGAAAATATATTATATACTCAAATTGTACATCCAGTTACTATTGACTACATAATAATGATTAATAGGTGTTCTTGGGTACGGCACGCATAGTGAGGAGGTTCCTCACTTTGGATCCCTAACCACCGTTGCCTTGGGTCTTGAGCCCCGCCACTGAAGGGTCATTACTTTTTTATATTTTTATATGACATATTGTTTGTTTTTGTTTGTAATATGTTGTATAAAAATATAAAAAAGAATATCTACAAATAAAGAGAAGTCATTAATAGAAAAATCCAATATAATTTCACTGAACCTGGGATTCCAAAACAAAACTAAAATATAACGAAGTATATTGAAAATTGGTAAAATAAATAAAATAAAAAAAGATTTCTGGATGATGTTGGATAAAGACCGTTTCCAAAGCTTATGGAAATCCTTGATGGACACCTTAACTTCTAGTGCAGTGGTTCCAAACCTTTTGGTTATGACTTTTGTCAAAAATTCTGTCCAGCCATTGACCACTCCGTTGATCGATTGGTTCGGTTGTATGTTAATACAGTACCAAAATGTAAATTAACAAACGGTATTTCTTTCTATCCATGAATAAAACATAAATACAATTATTTTTAAGGATGGCCTCGTGGTGGCTGTACCACCAGTGGTCTGTGGACTTCCGGTTAAGAATCACTGTTTTAAGCCTAAAGATTATTCTGTATCTGTATCAGCCCATAAACGTCCCACTGCAGGGCACGGGCCTACTCTACAATCGAAAGTACGATTGAGAGTGGTTAAGCCTTATAGTCCACCACGCTGGCCTAGTGCGGGTTGGCGGACTTACATACCATAGAAATTCTTATGAACCGCTATGGTATGCAGGTTTCCTCACGATGTTTTCCTTCACCGTTTTAGTGCGTGGTGATTGTCTATCAATACACACATGACTCCGAAAAGTCAGAGGTGTGCCCTGGGATTTGAACCCGCGACCACCGTGAACATGTTGGCAGCCACGTCTGGTCCGTTTACCAACAGGCCACCACGCACTTTAAAGATTATGATTTTAAAAAAATATACTATGAAATGAAATTTGTTTATCATGTAGGCAATTAAACAGCTCTTATGACAAGTCAATACATGAATATTCTATATTTACAAAATTATTGATTATATTATTATCTATATATATAAAAGAGGAACCTGACTGACTGACTGACTGACGTATCAACGCACAGCCGAAACTACTGGAGCTAGGAACGTGAAATTTTCCACAGGGATTCCTATTATGGCGTAGGTGAGCACTAAGAAGGGATTTTTGGAAATTCAACTCCTAAGGGGGTGAAAAGGGTAAAAAACTGCTGTATGGAAAATCGAAACCGTTAAAGCTACAATTGTCAAACTTTGCACTTTAGTTAGTCAATCAAAGATAAAAATAACTGCATACTTTATTTTTCTAAAGATCACCCTAAAGGGGTTAAAATAAGGGTTGAAATGTTGTAGAACCGAACTGTCTAATCAACGGACAGCCGAAACTACTGGAGCTAGAAACGTGTAATTTTACACAAGGATTTCTATAGTAACGTAGGGTAGCACTAAGAAGGGATTTTTGGAAATTCAACCCCTAAGAGGGTGTAAAAGGTAATAAACGTTTGTATGGAAAATCGAAACAGTTAAAGTTACAGTTGTCAAACTTAGCGTTTTAGTTAGTGATTTAAAAAGAAAACTAACTGCATACTTTGTTTGTCTAAAATTATCCCTAAAGGGGTTAAAGTAAGGGTTGAAATTTTGTAGAACCGAACTCTCGGATCAACGCACAGCCGAAACTAATGGAGACTATTAAGACGTAGGGTAGCACTAAGGAAGGATTTTACGAAATTCAACCCCTAAGAGGGTGAAAAGGGTTAAAAACTGTTGTATGGAAAATCGTAACCGTTGAAGCCACAGTTGTGAAACTTTGCACTTTCGTAAATCAATCAAAAACAAATATAGCTGCATACTTTATTTTTCTTAAATTAACCTTAAAGTAGTAAGGGTTGAAATTTTGTAGAGCCGAACTGTCGCATCAACGTACAACTGAAACTACTGAAGTTAGGAACTTGAAATTCCACACGGGACTTCCTATCATAATGCAGAGCAGCACTAATGAAGGATTTACCGAAATTAAATCCCTAAAGGAGTGAAAAGGGTGAAATTGTGTTGTATAGAAAAACGAACCGTAAAAGGTATAGATTTCAAACTTGGCAGTTTAGGTAGTCAATAGTAGTAGTTTTAAGTGGAGTTACAGCGGAAAATTGTTTTTGAAAAACTAAGTAATATATATATAGCCACATGATTTGTCCAACAGAATGCTCACCAATAAATAGTGACGTAATTCGGAGTTTTAGAATTTTCTCAGTTTTAGGGGAGAAATGAGGACGTAATATAAAACATATTGTAAATAAAGTTAATAACGCAGACGAAGTTGCGGGCAAAAGCTAGTATACTATAAAATACTATAGACTATAAAAGTAATGATATTGTTGAGAAATGTTTTTCTGCTAAAGAAGTTAAATAAATACGCCCAACAGTCACATACATAGTCCTGACACTAATATCGAGTCTTGTATCATGGGCATCAGGAAGAGACTCTTCGGTCTCACAAACAAGCAAGCATAGCAAGCATTATTATGTAGTTCTACTGACACCCTCATCTGAGATAACATGATGCAGGCTTATGGAATACATAGTAATCCTTTTTAGACCTATGAGCTTATTCATAAACAGTCCTAATAGCTATTTTAGCTTTTGAAAGATTTGTCTTCTTAGCTCAAATAGAATTAAAAAGTTGTTTGAAAGGGATAAAAAAATCAATAACTTATATTATGTATAGATTTTAAGTCTTAATGAACCAGGCTGTTAGAATACATAATAATAAATAAATAAATTAAGACCCAAAAGTCACATACATAGTCCTGACACTAAGATCGAGTCTTGTGTCATGTATCAGGAACTACAAGACACTTTTCGGTCTCACAAGCACCCAGACCTGAGATAAATATTTGTGGGCCTCACAAATATTTATCACGATGCGGGGATCAAACTCGCGGACTCTCGTTTCACAGCCGGCGTCTAACCAACTGCGCCACGGAGGCTGTCACTCATAGTTACTAGTATGCCCATTCATTTAAAAATATAACAGAAATGATAAAATACAAATATTGCCTTGTTCCAGGTTTCCTAAAGACAAGAACCTACGTTCAGCCTGGGTAGAAGCCCTAGGCGTTACGGATTGGGAGCCAAAAGACCGGAGTACTGTCTGCTCGGAACACTTCAGAAATGATGACTTCTATGTCACCAAGGGAGGCCTCAGGAAGATCAAAGACGGCGCTGTACCGGTTTTTAGATGTGTAAGTAGTTGATCGAATAAATAGCAATAGCAATCGCAAAATTTCGACAGCCTCCGTGGCGCAGTTGGTTATACGCCGCTTGTTAAACGAGAAGTCACGGGTTCTATCCCCGCACCGAGAGAAATGTTTGTGCGGCCCACAAATATTTCTTTCGGGTCTGAGTGTTTGTGAGACTGGAAAGTCTCGTAGTTTCTGGTACACGACACAAGACTCGATCTTAGTGTGGGGTCAGGCCTATGTATGAGACTGTTGGGAGTTATTTAAAAAAAAATCACAAGTGGAATGCCATACATTGCTTTGTAATTCAAAGTGCTGTTTGCTTACAATCGCATCGCTTACCATCAGGCGAATGGCGTGCTCGTCTCACCATTCATAGCAATAAAAATAAATAGCAAGTGAAGTCGATAATAACATTTCACAAGTTATATAAATTAGCTTTTTGCGATTTGCGATTGCGATTCACAAAGCCGATCGGCTAATATTTTTATACGATCTATAGGTAGGTCTCTAATATGTGTGATGACCTGGGTAGGTACCACCGCAATGTTTATTTCTCCCGCTAAACAGCAGTGTAAATGCATTGTTGTGTTTCGGATTGAAGAACATTATAACCAGATTAAATACTGGACCTATTCAGACGTAATATCTTATGTCTCAAGCTGGCCAGCGCAGTGGAATGCTGTTAATTACTTTTTTTTTATAATTATAAATGTATGATTTGTTATAGATAAAGTAGTTATCAACATTTTACATCGTGTGCACAGAGCCAAAGGAAAAAATATTTTTTTTATTGGACTTCAAGTTCATTTTCCAAAAACGGGCCTAGGTTGCAATTATGTTTTAATGTATAGAAAAAATATATATTTATCTGTACACAAAAAAAAGTAGTGTAACATTGTGGCACACAAATCTTTGTACCAATACTAACTTTCATAGTAAAATGGGTCATTCTGCTTTGAAATGTTTTGTTAAAACAATAAGTACTGGCTTACGTTTTTTTAGTATTTACCATGTACAGATTAAAATGTCTGCAAGATAAACGAATTGGGATAAAATGCAAAAAGTACTCTCCGGCGGGGAATCGAACCCCGGTCTCCCGCGTGACAGGCGGGGATACTGACCACTATACTACCGAAGACTTGTGGATGTGTGTCGAAATTACCGACCTATTACCAACGCGTTTAACCGACCACAAAAAGTCTGAATCTTTTTTTAATGTTTACCATCAATACATTAATAATTATGTATATTATGGAATAAATGTTTTACATATTGTTTTTCACAATATTATCTCGAATTTTATAAAAAGAAATCTGGTGGGGCGGAAAGAACGACGTGCCATGCGGTGGCGGGGGGAGCGATTGCGGGGTAGGGCTGAGGGTCCGAAAGGTATACGCGGTGAAACAATTAGAAGTTGATGCTAGGCAATAATAAGGCGTAGTTGGCAATATATATAGTGGACTGTAATTTTAATGTCCCCTTCAGAAAGGGGCTGGTTCGCGGTGCGGATGCGGTTGGATCGGGACAAGTATAGGGACGCACGCATACCTTATATCTGCATCCTCGGCGAGGTGGCGCGCAGTCCCGGCGTGATGGCGTCGACGCAGCAACAAGTAACGCGACACACACAAAACAGAGGCTTGTCCCGTGCTAAATAGCTATGCCGGCATCAACTATGCGGTCCTCAGTCCTTAATTATTATTTGTTAATATTTAAGCGGCGTGCGATTAGTTATTTATTCGCGGATTAGCGGGGCGCCATATGCACATGCAGGGTTAGCGGCGGCGGGAACACTTACATAACACGAGTGCGTGTGCGGCGCGTGCGGCGGATCGAAGCGAAGTTGCGGAACTGGGGGGTGCGCTAGCGCGTCCCCGTGGTCCCCGCGCGACGTTACGCGCGAAGAGTACAGAATATATCGGTAAAGCGTGCGTTAGAGGGAGAAGGAAAGAGCGGGAATGTTGGAAAGTAAGGATTTACAATACTGCCAACTGCGCGTGAAATGCATATAAAATGGCGGTTCGAGACACCGTCAAATTAACAATGACCTTGTATCGAAATGTATAAATATGGCGTAACCATTCCCCCCGGCCTTAAAGGGTACCTTTAATAAAAATAAACTAAATAGCGCGGTAATAAAGAATAACCCTAAACCTATTCTTAAATTTAAGCGAAAGCGAAAATGCGAAATACTATATGCCCACGGGGCTCTCGGCATCGGCTACGAATCTAATATCCGCAGCCACTAGTTATCCTAGTCCTACGAGCTACCGTGAGTATGGGTATAAGATTATTGATTTGGCAAAGGGCACAGTCGGACGACGGGTCGCACAAAGTTCCCCTTATTTGTCTTAACTGTGACGACGCGGGTTGTTCCATCCTTCGAAGGGTGGACTGCTTCCACCACACCGAGAGGCCATGAAAGAGGCGGGGCATTATCGACAATTATAACCACTACCGTCCCTAATTGAATGGGAGTGGAAGGCGTGGTCCACTTAGCTCGAGCTTGCAATTGATGCAAATACTCAATCCTCCAGCGTTGCCAAAAGGATTGGACCATTTTATCTAAAAGCGAATGTCTTTCACGTAGACTATAGGAGTCTACATGAGACGCGGGTAGCGAAAATAGCGGAGCGGTATGAAGAAAGTGAGCGGGTGTGAGCGCCGTAGGCTCTGCGGAATCACTACTAATAACGGTGCAACCTTGAACTACACCCAAATGTCGCGGTATACGTATACCATTCAAGGCGGGCAGTTCATTACAGAACTGCGCCCAGAGCGTTACGATGCGTTTTGGAGGAGCGTCATCCCAGTCGCATTTTGCCATCCAAAGTTCTCTGATGAGAAGTTTGGCATACAAAATGACGGGAGCCACTAAACCCAAATTATCCCACAAACGGGCTACTGCATAAAACATCGGCGGAACTATCCCAATGCGTGCCTAAAATTTTATGCGGTATGGCACTTCTATCAATTTCGAGACAAGAGGAAGCGCGATGCGAAGCGGGTATTTCACGCAGAACTGCGGCGGAATTACTAGACCACTTGACAAGGTCAAATTGACCGGACTTAAATAATCCTATAAGCTGGATGCAGGCATCTGCAGCAGCAGACTCGTCATCCTGAAACGAATCGCCGGCCATTATGCTGAAACATACATCATCCATGTAAGTTGAGCTGGATGCAATTGCGGCTGCTACGGGAAATTTGTGTCCTTCGTCTGCTATCAGCTGTCTGACGACGCGGACGGCGTGGAAAACACTTGACTTCATTCCAAAACATACGCGGTTAAATTCAAAAATTGACACAGGGTCAGTGACCTTGAAGCGAAAAAGAATACGCTGGAATTTACGATCGGATTCGTTCATAAGAATCTGTAAAAACATCTGGCGGCAATCGGCGGAAACAGCAATTTTGAAAAGGCGGAAATTAAGAAGTATAGAATTTAAGTCACCTTGAAGATTGGGTCCTGAATGCAAAACTTCGTTCAAGGATAGCCCAGAACTAGTCTTGCAACTGGCATCCAATACCATGCGAACTTTGGTAGTTGACTTGTCTTCACGTTGCACGCAATGGTGCGGTACGAAATAAGATGCGGCGAAATCGACATTATCATCAGGTCCTATTTCGGTAACGTAGCCTTTGGCAACGTATTCTCGAATTATATCGTCGTAAGCGGAGCGCAACGTAGGCGAAGACTGCAACTTGCGTTCCAAGCAAAGAAAGCGTCTGTGTGCGGTGTTAAATGAATTACCTAATTTATATACGTCATCCTTAAACGGTAAGGCGACTTTGTACCTACCACTAGTATCACGCGTAGTGGTGGCTTGGAAATGATTCTCACATTCAAGGTCATCTTGACTGTGGGCGGGCGGAGCGGAGACTTCCTCGAGTTCCCAAAATCTTTTAAGAAGGAGGTCCAAAGAAGTCTGGTCGACGACTGTACAACAAGCCGACGTCGACTTTAAATTCGATTTTCTAGGTATCAAAATCGGAGCGGAACCCATTAGTACGTAACCGAAAATTGTATTAATTGCGGGCGGTAAGCCATTCATACTGTTAACAGTACCCGGCAACAACAAATGTGGGAAAATATTAGCGCCGAGAAGCACATGTACCTCTGACGGTGTGGCGAAAGAAGCGTCTGCGAGCGGCAGCGTATTTATGTAATGCGCGAATAAAGTTCTATCAACGGGAACCGAAGGTACACTATCCGTGATGCGGTCGGCAACAAGTGCGGATACGTCGAAACAAATATTATTATTAAAACGCGAGAATACTTTAAATTGCGCGGAACCTCTAATACCTTTTTCTATACCACCGAAACCACGTACTATGGTTTGCGTATGTTTATTGTAATTCAAACCTAACAATGCACAACATTCCGATGTAATAAAATTACTTTGCGAACCAGAATCAAGTAAACATTTAATAAAATGGCCCCGACCTTGAATATCATACACGACTACTTGAGCCGTCGACAACAATATGGTGGACTGCGTAGATCGCTCGTTAATGTGATCAACAGCGTTGGCGTTCGATACTGGCGCAGCGATGTGCAGCGATGCAACGTCGCGCGCCGCGTCGGCGGGCATCGATGACGCATCGATATGTGGGGCGCGCACTATAGGCGTAGCGCGAGCTGCGGAGGCGAGAGTAGCGGCTTCGACTCCCGGTGCGGGCAAAGTTACTGCATAACGTTGTGTTTGCAAAACTGTTTTGTTAAAGTGTAACAACGTATGATGTTTTGAATTACAATTTCGACATGTGGAATTGGACTTACAATCTCGTAATTTATGAGATAAACTAAGGCAGTTTATACACGCGTTGCAATCTTCAGCACATTTAAATCGTGCGGAAGGCGTAGTAAATTGGTTAAATTTAGGACATTTAAACAAATGAGCGTGCACAAATTTATCACATAGACATTTACGACTAGGTGATGAGACCAGCGTGTAGGCCTGCGGGTTAGGTACGTGATTACGGGGTTTATTTCTAATAAAATTATTACTTCGCGGAGTATAGATAGCGGCGGAACTTATTTGCGTGTTGGTGTATATTTTAAATTGACTGCGAATAAAATCGTTCAAGTCAAGGAATGTAGGTATTTCTACATCGCGGTATCTTTCTTCAAAGGCGTGTACCGTCTCAGAGTCGAGCCTCCGTAAGGCGAGGTGTAAAAGCATGAAGTCTGCCAAATCATCAAGTTGCAAGTTTTTTAAAGCGCTTGCTGCGGTAATAAACTGTTCCAAAAAGTCTTGGAACTTAGACGCTGAGGCGGAACCAATACTTTGGAAGTTAATCATTTGGTCTAAATAAGTGGACGCGAGTGTACGAGTGTCTTGGTACCTGTCAATGAGACACTGCAATATTATTTTATAATTTTCTGCGCACGGCGTAATACCCGAGAACACGTGTTTAGCCTTTTGTGAAAGTTTACTAATTAGGTAATATAACTTATCACCATCTGTTAACGTTGAATTATCGTGTACAATAGATTTAAAACTTGCGTAAAATAAAGGCCAGTTTCGAATATCACCGTCAAATGACATTATTTCTAGCGGCGGCAACGATGGTTTTTTATGTTTTAAAATGCTGCGACTCGGAGACGTGTCCACTCCCGAATGGGTGGATTCAACACGCGCTAAGACGCGTTTAATGCGGCAGTATAGATCATCAAAAGAAATTAAACATTGAAAGTCGGGTTTAACAGTGGGATCAGACTTGAGCAAAGCGCGGTTATAATCATCAACGACATCTCTGAATTGTTCGGACAACCTGTCGATCGATCCTACCGAACTCAGAAATGTTTCCATGCATTCCTCACTGGTAAACGCCTTTTGAGAGTTATCGAAAACATTTTGTAAGATAGAAAAATAAGTGTTCCGTTTACTTTCCAATAAAGTAAGCTCAAGGTCGTGCGCGGGTGATTCGGCGCCCTTTGTCCTTGAGCGCGGCATTATGAAGTAATAATAAGTTCTTTAAAACCGATTAATGGACGCGGGAATGCTATTCTAAACGAAATGTGGCACGTCGTGTGCAAATTAAGTTAGACTAAACTATATTCACGACAATTAATCCGGCTCGAAGGACCAAATAAATGGTGCGGGCGGAAAGAACGACGTGCCATGCGGTGGCGGTGGAGGGAGCGGTTGCGGGGAGGGCTGAAGGTCCGAAAAGTATACGCGGTGAAACAATTAGAAGTTGATGCTAGGCAATAATAAGGCGTAGTTGGCAATATATATAGTGGACTGTAATTTTAATGTCCCCTTCAGAAAGGGGCTGGTTCGCGGTGCGGATGCGGTTGGGTCGGGACAAGTATAGGGACGCACGCATACCTTATATCTGCATCCTCGGCGAGGTGGCGCGCAGTCCCGGCGTGATGGCGTCGACGCAGCAACAAGTAACGCGACACACACAAAACAGAGGCTTGTCCCGTGCTAAATAGCTATGCCGGCATCAACTATGCGGTCCTCAGTCCTTAATTATTATTTGTTAATATTTAAGCGGCGTGCGATTAGTTATTTATTCGCGGATTAGCGGGGCGCCATATGCACATGCAGGGTTAGCGGCGGCGGGAACACTTACATAACACGAGTGCGTGTGCGGCGCGTGCGGCGGATCGAAGCGAAGTTGCGGAACTGGGGGGTGCGCTAGCGCGTCCCCGTGGTCCCCGCGCGACGTTACGCGCGAAGAGTACAGAATATATCGGTAAAGCGTGCGTTAGAGGGAGAAGGAAAGAGCGGGAATGTTGGAAAGTAAGGATTTACAATACTGCCAACTGCGCGTGAAATGCATATAAAATGGCGGTTCGAGACACCGTCAAATTAACAATGACCTTGTATCGAAATGTATAAATATGGCGTAACCAAAATCTATGAAATGAAAACCTATAGATAGGGTATTTTCGTCGTGTCGTGGCATCTCTGCCTACCACTACTGGGAAAAAGGGGCGTGAGTTTATGTATGTTTTATGTATACTATGATCCCTGCCAATATACATATCGATATATTGTAAATTAAACCGTAAAAAAATATTTTATTTTTAATTTATTGATTTTTTTTATTATTTCAGGATGTGACCGAAGATGAAGACGCGCCGGCGGCATTAAGGGTAAGAAGATGTTTTATGTACAACATTATGTACTTCTGATCATCTATATATCGACAGGCTCCGTGGCTCTAACTCCTATTAATTTAACTTTCTGATTGATTTCGTTGCGGGTTAAAGACAAGTTAGACATTCTCGGAGACTCGGCGAGCTTCAATGCTCGGTGTCATTACAATGCGTGCTTGTTGATCCTGCGACACAGGAGCTTAGAGTATATATATATATAGAGGGAGCGCTGGTACTTCAAAAACGTAGATAAAAATGGTGGTGCCGGGGCCACCTTTTTCTTCCCTACATCCAGTATGAATTGTGACAGCGTGGAATATGCATGGATTTCGTGAAAAAGAAAAATCAAAAAATGTGGTTTAGCGTTATCGAATACCATCCAAATTTACTTTAGGGGTTAATTATTAACTGTGTATTCATTTATCATCGACAATAAATCCAATTTCTTATTAATTAACAAGAAATAATTTAAATAATTTTACAGAAAAACATTCATATTTTTGAATTTTCGAACGCCTTTTTATTCAATGTTGCAAGTAATTAAATTGTTGAAATTCCGAAAAAGTTCCGGAATAATTTTTAGGTAAAAAATATAAAATATTTGAATTTGGAGCGAAATAAATTATAATAAGCCAAGGGTGAGTTTTATTTTTCATTTATTATTAATATTTTGTATTATGATAGCTAAAAACAATGTAACGTGAATATGTTAATTTCCGTTTATTTATTTATTTATATATTTTTCGTGGAAAAGTCATTTATCGGTAATATTAATATAGCAGTGCTACCAACATTACGAACAAGAAAATATCTACGTTTTTGAAGTTGCAAATGTATGACAGCGCTCCCTCTATATATAAATACTCTAAGCACAGGAGTTACAGTGGTGGATGTGAGGGCGGGACAGTCTCCTTGTCTTCGTGGCTAGTCGGTTAGACCCCGGTTGTGAACAAGAGGCCGCGGGTTCGATCCCCGTACCGAGACAATTTTTTTTGTGACCCACAGGTATTTGTTTCGGGTCTGCGTGATTGTTAGAGCGAAGTCTCTCGTAGTTTCTGACACGACACAAGACTCGATCATAGTGTGAGGTCAGGACTATGTATTACTGTTGGGTGTATATTTATTTGTTTTCAGGTCTGTAGAATATGTCTGGCGCATGAGGGGCGCATGTACCACCTAAGGGAACAGAAATTGGATCAAGTTTATGAAAAAGTCACTGGGATTTTCGTAAGTATAGATAGATATTTACTAATATAAATCCGATAGTGAGTATGTTGAGTTTGCAGAGTCAAAAAAATATTTTTGTATGGGACAGCTGTTTTTTATTTAGGTTTTGCCAATAGTAGGACTTTTTTTATAGCACTGAATGGCGAAACGAGCATGCCGTTCGCCTGATGGTAAACGATACGACCGCTCATGGACAGTAGCAAAACCAAACGCCGTGAATTACAAAGCAATTGGAATTCCACTGCATTCGTCAACCTGAGACAAGATGTTAAGTCTCATTATGCTCAGTAGTTACTCTGGCTACAATGTCCTTCAAACCGGAACACAACAGTGCATTTACACTTTTGTTCGGCGCGAGAAATAAACGTTGCGGTGGCATCTACCCAGGCCAGCCTATCATAATTACGAATTCTATTATTCTGAATGATTGAAATCTTACCAACAACAACAAAAACTATATGACACCCCTGGCTTGGAAGCTGGATCCGCCCTTGAATGGGACCTATATGGATACTGATATATTCCCAATATTGTTTACAGTTAGGGGATGACGACAAACTCCCACAGAAGCTATGTTGGGAGTGCGCTCACAGATTGATGTGTTGCAACGGTTTTATGAACAAAGCGTTGCGCACTCAGCAATGTCTCGTCAAGATATTGACGCCGGATCGATATGTACGTATTCTCTTTCTCTTTCTCTCTCGCTCTGTGTGTGCGTGCGTGCGTGCGTGCGTGCGTGCGTGCGTGCGTGCGTGCGTGCGTGCGTGCGTGCGTGCGTGCGTGCGTGCGTGCGTGCGTGCGTGCGTGCGTGCGTGCGTGCGTGCGTGCGTGCGTGCGTGCGTGCGTGCGTGCGTGCGTGCGTGCGTGCGTGCGTGCGTGCGTGTGTGTGTGCGTGCGTGCGTGTGTGTGTGTGTGTGTGTGCGTGTGTCCTCTCTCACAGGATGACCACTGCTTAAACATAACATACCAAAAGTAAAAAATAAATATATACATTTGTTGGAGTGGTTGAATTTTAAGTAACGACGCCCAGTAGTTTAATTAGTAACTTTATTAGTCTTTGCTGAGACATTTACATATTTTCATTTTACTTTTTAATAGTTACTTTTTGCGCAGTCGGTTAGACGCCGCCTGTGATTGTGAGGCCGCGGGTTCGATCCCCGCACCGAGAGAAATGTTTGTGCCCACAAATATTTCTTCCGGGTCTGGGTGTTTGTGAGAGCGAAAAGTCTCCTAGTAGTTTCTGATACACGACACAAGACTCGATCTTAGTGTGGCGTCAGGACGATGTATGTGACTGTTGGGTGTATTTATTTAATAACAGAAACCTTATTACATTAATCTAAATTTTTAAACAAAATATATAGATTTATCTTATTAATTTTGTCATTAAATGATTCTAAATCTAAATCGCAGATAACAATCAGAGACGTCAAAACGTTAACAAGAATTAACGAAGGCATAAAATCGACGCTAGTGACGAGAATATTCGAACCAAACGATTCAGATGTGCACATAAACGAAGATAATTTCGATGTACCAATAAAACCAGAGAACGACCAATCAGATGACGATCACGAGTACCCGGAAAACGAGGTACTAGCAGAAGTACCTATCATGATACCTAATGAGATACCAATGATACCGAATGAGGTACCAATGATAGTACCTGAGATACAAGAGGTACCTTCAGCTACCAATTTGCCGATACTACAAGTGCAGATTAAAGATGAGACTAATGAAATATTTTACGATGAATTTCAAGATGGAATTGATTCGGATGACAAGAAATTGAGTGAGGTTTATGCTAAGCCCAAAAGGGTAAGGAAGAAGAAATTGAAGGATGAAAAGAAGGTGAAAATTCCGAAGAAGTGTGATGATAATACTCCGGCTAGTACTATGGACAGGTATGTAGATAATATTATTTATTTGTTTATTTTATTAGTGCGTGATGGCCTGTTGGTAAACGGACCAGACGCGGCTGCCAACATGATCACGGTGGTCGCGGGTTCAAATCCCAGGGCACACCTCTGACTTTTCGGAGTCATGTGTGTGTTGATAGTCAACGCACTAAAACGGTGAAGGAAAACATCGTGAGGAAACCTGCAGACCATAGCGTTTTATAAGAATTTCTATGGTATGTAAGTCCGCCAACCCGCACTAGGCCAGCGTGGTTGACTATATGGCCTAACCACTCTCAATTTTCTTTAATATTGACATTGCATGCGTATCAAATTTAATATTACCATTGATTTGTAATTCAAGTTGTGGTTTGGTTTTGCTACTGGTAATGAGCGTCTCGTCATTCTCAGCTATAAAATATGTCCCATAAATCGTGAAAGAACCTGATGTTTATGAATAATTTACCTCCCCACCTCCAGATACAAAACAAACGAGATAAAGAGACGTAAGACTCAAGACAGACTCGACGAGTCACTCTTCACTATATCGAGTCTCTCTTACGAAGAGCAGATCGCAGAGATACAGAAGCGTCAGGAGTTGAGCAGTTACAGATGCGCTCCTTATAAATGCACTATTTGCTATAGAGGCTTCCAAATACAGGACAGATACGAAGCGCACGCCGTCAGGCACAGCGAGGTAAGGTTATCCCACGTTAACGCGAATCCCACGTGAACACGAATCCCACGTGAACATGACTTCCACAAGTATACTGGTAAAGTACTTGATCTAACCGTATCCCACACAAACATGAATTCTAAACATACACTTGTACATCACTTGATTTAACAAATCCCACAAAAGCATTAATTGCACACATGCAATTATACCGCGCTTGATCGAATTTTATCCCACATAAACACGAATCCCACACGAACATGAATCCAAAATAAATATGAATTCCACACAATACAATACACAACATTTATGGGACTGTCCCGCCCTCACACCCGCCACTGTAACTCCTGTGTCACAGGATCAACAAGCACGCAATGTAATGACACCGAGCATTGAAGATCGGCGAGTCCCCGGGAATGTCTAAATTGTATTTAACCCGCAACGAAATTAATCATGAAGTAAATAATAAGAGGTGGTGGAGGAATACGCAACATTTTTTTTTAACACCACGTAATAAAGTGAAATAAATGATTATAAATGTAAAAGAGACATTATAAGTAAGTGAATAATTGGCGGTCTTATCATTATGGGCAATCTCTTCCAGACAACCATATCAACTTTAGAACCAGTCGTAAAAGAAATAATAAAAGTGTGTGTATAACATAAACTACGAGTATTTACAACAAACAGAACCTTAAAAAATGTGTGTGCGTATGAATTCCACACATACACTTGTACAACACTGGATCCAATCTAATCCAACATTAATTCCATTTGTATACTGGAACAGCACTTGATCTAAACCTACATAAACACGAATCCTACACATATACAACACTTGATCAAATCACACATGAAGACTCATCCCACACGTTTACTAATAATCATACGCACATGAATCCCACACTTACACAGATCTTGCATTTACATGAAGAATACACGTATAATTTTAGATTTACTCTTATATCAATCTTAATACCGTATTGGAAGCCTCCTTGGCTGGTTGGTAATAGACGCGGGTTCGATCCCCGCACCGAGAAAATCTTTGTGTGATTTACAGGTACTTGTTTCGGGACTGAGTGTGAGACCGAAAAGACTCTCGTAGTTTCTGATTGGTAGGGTCAGGACTATGTATGTGACTGTGGGATGTATTTTATTTATTTTTAATCAAATCCCACATTAACACAAATCACTGTTAATTGAATCCCACATTTTCACTAGTGTGGGAAAAAGTTTATGTATGTATATATGTACATTTTTGTTACAGCAAAGTGGTGCATACGAATGTTTCATATGCAAAACGAGATTGAAGACGGGACGCGCGCTACGAAAACATCTAACCGCTCAACATACGGAGAAGTTTAGCTGTAAAGGTTGTCCGTTCGTCACTAGGAATAGGTGAGTCTTAATTTAACATACGGTATATCAGGGTATATTGGTAGTTAGTTAGACGCCGCCTGTGAAACGTGAGGCCGCGGGTTCGATCCCCGCACCGAGAGAAATGTTTGTGCGGCCCACAAATATTTCTTCCGGGTCTGGGTGTTTGTGAGAGCGAAAAGTCTCTCGTAGTTCCTGATACGACACAAAACTCGATCTTAGTGTGGGGTCAGGACTATGTATGTGACTGTTGGGTGTTATTTATTTATTTATATTCAGGTGGTAGTTTTAGTGACTTCAGACTCAATGCAACTAAAAATTTGCAAAAATAGCAACGATTCTTTTTTGGATTTTATTTCTATCGTATTTGGGTGGTAAAAACATAGTTTTTCCTGAAATAATAATGTACACCCTTTTATTTTTAAAAACGCAATGGCCTGAATTTTTATTTTAGTAAAAACTATGGACTAACCACCCAAAGACAATGATATTAAAAAAAAGTTGTTTTTTTCTTGCGAACTTTTTATTTGTATTGTATTTGTAGTCAATAATACTACCACCCGGCTTCGTTTTCGGTAGCAGTCTTGATATACCATGTATTTCCTGTATATTCAGACATAATTCAGTATTGTATACTCTGAACTGTTCTACTATGGTTCAAATATGGTAACTATCTTATTAATAGACATTTGAAATCCTATTTTAGTTAAGTTATCAACTGCCTCGGTAGGGTAGTTGTACTAAGGTACGCTTGCAAAGCCGAGGTCTCGGGTTCGAATCCCGAGTCGGGCAAAGTGATATTGGATTTTTCTATTCATTATCAGCCCGGAGTCAGGAATTTGTGCCCGATATGGCGATAGGCTCGCCACCTATCACATTGTGTGACGGAACATACTGGCGAAATGTGGGTGTCCTGGCACCTCTGCCTACCCCTTCTGGGAAAAAGGCGTGAGTTTATGTATGTAATAGTTATCAATTAATGTTTTGGCCCTTTCGAAAGACTTTTGGATTTAGTTTGAGCGAAGGAGACAAAACATTTGATAGATGAAGTAGGTTGTAAAATTGTCTTATCAATTATTGTATTTTAGTCGCTTATCCAAATCATAAATATTTGACTTGTAATTTCGACACACATCCGCAAGTCTTCGGTAGTATAGTGGTCAGTATCCCCGCCTGTCACGCGGGAGACCGGGGTTCGATTCCCCGCCGGAGAGTTTCTTTTAATTCACGTTTTTGTTATTTTTTTCGTTTTTTATTTTGCCTAGATAATTTTAGATCTTTTAATTTTTTTATATACAGTTTTGAATAATTTTTTGTTCATCAGAGGGGTGGCCAGAGAGCATGAAAAATGGCACGCCGGGACAAAATACCAGTGTCCGCATTGTCCTAGTGAATTTGAGTGAGTATTTAGATATCTAAATATAATATAGAATTATAATTATGGCAGCCATTTTGAAATTTCGAGATTTCTGATATTTAAATAATTATTTGTAGGTCTGTATGTTAAATAATTTTATGTCCTACACTGTTTTAAACTTAGATATTGAATCAAAATTCAACTGATTCCAAAAATATTATTTATCTTTTAAATCATGTTAAATTCTGTCTAAAAAATTCGACATCCAAACTGTTTAATTGAACAAAAATAACATTGTGGAAATGTCACTGCCAGCTGTTTTTATTTTCTTACATTTGATACATAGAAAAATTAAAAATATTTTGCAAAATTAATTATTAATCATGTTGGTATATTTAACTTAACCTCAACACGAGGCCATATGGGTGGGTACCACCGCAGTGTCTACTTCTCCCATCAAACAGCAGTGTAAATGCACTGTTGTGTTTCGGATTGAAGGGCATTGTAGCCAGAATAACTACTGGACATATTGAGACTTAACATCTTATGTCTCAGGATGGCGAGCGCAGTGGAATGCCAAGCATTGTTTTGTAATTCAAGGTGTTTGGTTTTGCTACTGTTCATGAGCGGTCGTATCGCTTACCATCAGGCGAACCGCATGCTCGTCCCGCCATTCATTGCAATAAAAAAAAAACACTATTTTCTAACATTGAATACCTGGAAATATAATTTAGCAAAATTCAGTAATATATAATATTTAATGTTATTTCAGTAAAATAACAACATACATGGGTCACATAAGGATAAAGCACGTGTCGGACTTTGTGTGCGAGCTGTGCGGATACACGTTCGTCAGCAAGAAAGGCATAGAGGTGCACAAGAAGAAGAAGCACCGGCTCGCCGAGAAATCTGTGAGTATCGTGCGGTGGGGGGTTCGAATCCGGTGGTATAGCGACCGTAATGGCATTATCTATACTAATATTATAAAGCTGCAGACTTTGTTTGTTTGAACGCGCTAATCTCTGGAACTACTGGTCCGATTTGAATGATTCTTTCTGTGTTGGATAGTCCATTTATCGAGGAAGGCTATAGGCTATATATCATCACGCTATGACCTATAGGAGGAAAGCAGTAGTGATATTTCTAGCAAATACGAGGAAATTTTTGATCGTTTTTCGTGGTCCGATTGGTCGATATTCTAAACTGATAGTCAGAATTAAACATTTTAACCGCCATTTTAAAACGTGTATGCACGCGGGTGGAGCCGGGCCCGACCGCTTGTAACAGATATGTGTAAAAAGGCATGTTACAAAATAAGATCGAATTAAAATTGCTTAAAAATTACATTTGTTGCATGGGCTCTTTAATATTTACTTTATTTTTATTTAATTATTTATTTTGAAAGATAATATACAAGTAAATGTTCTGTGAAAATTTTAAGCGTCTACCTGTTACCGTTATTAATATCGACCAAAACATACGAAAAAAAAAACGTTTATTTTATGTGGGGGCCCCACTTATTATTTTTTATTTTTAGTATTTTTTGTTATAGCGGCAACGGATATACATAATTTGTGAAAATTTCAGCTTTCTAGCTATCACGGTTAATGAGATACAGCTTGGTGACAGACAGCGGAGGCTTAGTAATAAGCTCCCGTTTTTACCTTTAGGTTTGGAACCCTAAAAACGTATCAAAATATCAGTTATTATTATAATATTATCAGATATTTTGATACATCTATGATTAATTGTAATAGTTCTGTGTGTTTCCCAAATAAAAATAAATAAATATTGATATATTTGCAGGTATCGTTAGAAGGTCCGTATTGTGATGTGTGCGACGTCAGATTCGTGTCGGAAGATGCCCACGCGAGACATTTGAAGCTGTCTTCAAGACACAGCAGCGATAACGATCCGTGAGTGCTTCTCTTAATCTCCCTCTTCCCTCTTTTTCCTCTCTCCTCTTTCCCTCACTACTGTCTCCCCTTCTCCCTTTTTTCCTCCACCTTCTATTTACTCCTCTTTTCACTCTGTATCCCATTTTAGCCACAGGAGGACATGTTGAAAATATACCTCCTTCAAGGTTCTCCACATAAAACTGGAGCACAACAGTGCGTTTACACTAGTGTTTCGCGGGAGAAGTAGATATTGCGGTGGTACCTAACCAGGTGGCCTCTCACATTTTTTTCTTCATTATTTGTTGTTTTTTCTCTGCTGTCCATTGGCATAATGGGTCATCAAGTTTTTTGTTTTGAGGAGTACGGAGAAAAATCTAATTGGGAAACTGCTCTAAACCCACAGGAACCGCATCAGGAACGATTCGCAAAGCATGAACACGGAGAAGCACGGGCGGGTCATACGCAAGATAGAGAGACGTCCCGTCATACACCCGCGGGACCCGGCTGATAGGAACAGGACGCCCGATACCGCGGGACCTATCACTTGCGAACAGGTAGGGGGGAGAGAGAAAAAAAAATCAGAATACCACAAAAAACGTGAATAGGAACGAAAAAAAAACACCCAAATCTATCAAAAAAAAAGAGATATTTTGTCGTTTGATAATTACATTTAACAGAAAATTGCTAGCGAACAGGTAGGGTAGCCGATAGGAAAACTAGAAAAAAATAAAAGAAAGAAAATTACAAAAAATGTATAGATTAATGTATAGATAGTATAAAAATATTTTATGCTGGTATGGTAACTATAGTAAACAAAAAAAGTGCATTAATACAAAAAAAATATTAAGAAAACCAAGCAAAAATGGATTTGACCAACTTCTAATAACCATCTCGAATAATGATTTTTTTTTGCACATTTCAGTGCGGCATACAGCTGCGTGATCTTCGGCTATACGCGCAACACTTCAGGCGAGCGCACCCCGACAAGAACCGAACCAAGTACCCCGCGATGAAGACCCCCTGCATGTGCGAACAGTGCGGGAAGATATTCCAGGTGAGTTTGAATATCCTTCATAAGTATTTTTATATACATTTAGGTTTAAAAACTAGGAAGGAATTTTGAGACAGAACAATATTTTTACTTTGTCTGAGTTTTGATAATAGGTACATAGGCATTGTAGCCAGAGTAACTACTGGACATATTGAGACTTAACATCTTATGTCTCAGGATGGCGAGCGCAGTGGAATGCCAAGCATTGCTTTGCCATTCAAGGTGTTGTTTGGTTTTGCTACTGTTCATGAGCGGTCGTATCGCTTATCATCAGGCGAACGGCATGCTCGTCTCGCCATTCATAGCAATAAAAAAAAAGGTACAACAATATATTATCGCTAGGATAAACACGAAAATATTTTCAACAAGTGCTTATTCAGGATATAATGCTATTAAAATCAAAAATCAATACTTTTATAAACAATACACACTTAATATAAAGACAACTAATATAAATAATATAAGTCACTTAAGATAAAGAATCCATTTTTTAATGGACCAGTATACCTCTTATATGGAACCATCCATATGAAAAAATGGTCCCACTCACCTCAAAAATGAACCCATACATCTCAAAAAATGGACTTATTCGCCTCAAAAATGGATTCATACATCTCAAATGGACCCAACAACCTCAATTAATTTAATGTAATTGTTTTCTAGTTTTTTTTTATTATTTTGTCTCTGTTCATGTCGCTATGTGCTATTTGTACCAGCAATAAATAAGTCTTTCTTTTCTTCTTCAATTTCAGAGCATGGCCCTCCTAAAAGACCACATGTGGGTCCACACCGGTGAGAAGAGGTTCAAATGTGACAGATGCACCAAGTCATTTACTCAGAAGACTAACCTTGTGTTCCACATGAGAGTGCATTCAGCCAACCGACCTTCGTACGAGTGTCCGCTTTGTGGGAAGCATTTCGCATTCTATAACAACAGGAGGCGGCATATGTTTGTGAGTATTTTAATTATTTACATATAAATATATACATGAACTCTCGCCTTTTTACCAGAAGAGGGAGGCAGAGGTGCCAGGACACCCAAATTTCGCCTTTTTTTGCAATGAATGGCGATACAAGCATGCCATTCGTCTGATGGTAAGCCACACCGAAATACAACAGTGCATTTACACTACTATTTAGCGGAAGAAATAGACATTGCGGGGGTACCTACCCAGATGGCCTCTCGCATATGAGTGACCAACCACTAGTAAAACTTTTTTAAATTCCTCTTGATTAAATTGATATCTTTGACTGTTGTGTCTGTTGTACTTATACCGGGTATATCAAGACTGCTACCGAAAACGAAGCCGGGTGGTAGTTTTAGTGACTACAAACACAATGCAACTAAACATTTTGCAAATAAACGCGACAATTTTTTGGGTGGTAAATTTTTAGTTTTTGCTATAATAATAATTATTTAAACTATTTTATACGTTAGAGTCTTTATAAATAAAAAGGTATACACCATTATTTTAGGAAATATAAATGTATTAACTACCCAAATACGACCATAGGAAAAAGTAACGAATAAAATACTCACTTTTTTTTTTTTTTTGCAAAATTTTTTGTTGCATTTTGTCTGAAGTCTCCTAAGTTACCACCCGGCTTCGTTTTCGGTAGCAGTGTTGATATATCCTGTATTTATTTATTTACGTGTGTTTTCAGATTCACACCGGCCTGAAGCCGTTCAAGTGCGACACGTGCGGCAAGTGTTTCACGACGTCGGGCGAGCAGCGCTCCCACATGGAGCACGTGCACCTCAAGAAGCCGTGGCCGAAGCGCGTGCGCGCCGCCCGCGCGCGCGACGCCGACCACGACCTGTGGCACCAGAAGTGTCTGCAGCACGAGGATTGAAGAAAATAATTGACCTTGACCTTTGACCTTTGTGACCTTTGGTGACCTTGAAGTTGGGAAGTGAAGTGGCGTGTAGGGAGTGAGGATTTTAAAAAGTTGACCTTGACCTTCGGTGATGACCTTGTGTAGTGAAGTGGTGTGGCGTGTAAAGGGAAAGGGTGAGGTGTAAATTTTTAGGAATGTAAGTGTGACCTTGACCTTTAGATTTGTTAAAAGTAGTAGACATAACGTTAAAATACTTGTATTCTGTCGGAGTTTTCTCAGAGACAGTAATTTATTACCCTCTAAATTAACATTGCCCTTTAGAATACGACTTTGATCTTAAGTAATGAATTTATATCAACGATGGGAAGCGTTATAAGCGATGTTTAAGCGTAAAAGCGATCTAAACATCCGTTGTGGTATTTAGACACTATGTGAGTATGACATTGACCTTATGACCTGTAAATACGACCTTGACATTGGTATTTGTGAATTATTACGGTTTTTACAATGGACATGTCCTTGAAAAAGACCTTCATGTGTTTGTCTCGAAAATGAATATTTTTATCAATATTTTATGCAAGTTTTCTATTTATTTCCAACTTTTACTTTTAACTTATTTTTTGTTTGAAAACTCTGAAAAATTATGTTCCATATTCTCTATATCCACTAGAAAGCTTATAATTACTGGTCAATCAATATTTGCTAAATATATTTTGAAGAAATCCTAGAACATTTTGATGAATGATGAATGTAATATAGATAGAGGCTTAAAACCTTATTTATAGACAGTTCTATACCCTATTTTAGTTATCAAATGTTTTTTCTTTGCTCAAAGTGAATTCAATTTTTTTTTATTGTTGTCTTGACTACACCTTATAATAATAATAACAAAATATATTTTATTTCAAGAAATATCTCATATACATTAAATGTTAGTATTACAATTATATAACTATGTTAGAAATACGCACATGCAGTGAAACCAATTTATACATAATGGGGCAATCCAGTCTGCCAGCAAGAACACGCAGAAGGCAGTTGGTGCTGCCACGCACCCTGAGCAACAACGACGCCGCTCGTTTGCGTCTTATGGCTGCAAAACCATCAGTATGTGCGTCTGCAAACATACCAGACGCGCTACAAAAACGTGGCAACCCCAACAGCATTCTGAACGCATTTATTTTATAGGACGCGGAGAGCACTGAGGGCTTGCAGAGAACAATTCGTCCAAAGGCTACACGTATAAAAATTTTGTGCATGTCGTGTTTACCTTAAATAGTTGTACAATATATGTTACATATATAAGTGGAATAATTTACGGCGTTCATACAATATTGTAACAACTGCTGATAAACCAATAAAAAAATAAATAAAGAAAGTCGTTCGAAAGATACAATTTACAAAACATTCGATGATTAAAATACGTTTTAAAACTGTCTATGAATGAGGCCAATATTAAATTTAAAATGTGAATGTTAGAATATAGATTAATAAGTAAGAATGAGACATGATTTTTGAGTTTTTTCACTTAAGTATGGTGTAAAGACAATATGATAAGTAAATAAATATATCCATAGTCCTGACCCCACACTAAGATCGAGTCTTGTGTTGGATCAGAAACTACGAGAGACTTCTCGCTCTCAAAGACCCGAAAGAAATATTTTTGCCTCACAAACATTTGTCTCGGTGGGTATCGAATCCACGGCCTCTCATTTCACAGCCGGCGTCTAACCGACTGCGCCACGGTGGCTGCCAGTATGTGTTTGTATTATGACAGAAAATGTTGTATGAAAAATATTAATTCTTATCAACGTTTAGACTCAAAAATTAAATAAATCTATTACATTCATTTAATTTAATATTCATTTTAGTATATTTATTCCGACGTAATATATAAAAAATCTAAGACATGGCGCGATTTTCACGGCCATCTTATTTATACTTTAACCGCGGGTTTAATATTCAATCTATCTTTAACAAGTGGTTAAAATAGCTACCATTACTGATGGCCGTTCTCTATATCCTATCTGTCTTTAACAACGGGTTAAAATAGCTACCATGAGTATGTATGTCGACATCTATTTATCCAATCTAGCTATCTATAAATATATGCATTATATCTATACCTCTATCTTTGTTAACTGGAACATTAATCGCATCGAAATATCGAATGTAATCTCTTGTTATAGATAGATAGATCATAGAGAATGGCTTCAAACCGATACAAATCTTTGCTCCAATAAACAAAGATTGACATATATTTATCTTACCCAACTATTTATAAATATATACACCATACCTAAATACCTTTACTTTTGTTTACCGACTCGTAAAATGCATCGAAATATTGAATAAAATCTCTTGTTAAAGATAGATAGATTATAGAAAACGGCCATAAATGTACTGGGGGGCTATTTTATGTTTTTAAATCAATACTGTGTAGTGAATTCTTACAATGTCTGTCCTTTAAACTGCCTTTTTCTTATTTTGATATTTAATAGATATACACTTACTTATATTTTTAATTTAGTTAATATTGTAGAATGATCTCAATATATTTAAATTAACATTATTTATTAAGATTTATGTATGAATTTCAATTGATACTACTATTATCGCCATATTATCGATAATAGTATCGATATATTGTCCTCTAATTGTTTGATACAGTGGCTACTTGGGTATTGATGTCGATTCCCAGTCAATGCAAATTATTTTGAATTGAATACTTTGACTAGAATAATTGTTTGTTAATTCTTAAAATTGATTGATAGAGAATATTTATAAATCTATTTTAATTATCAAATGTTTTGTTATTTCAAACAATTTTTGGATTCAGTTGGAGCGAAGAAGTGATACATTTGATTGCTAAATAGGTTTATAAACTGACTAGCGTCCCGGCCCAGCTTCGCCCGGGTACAAATAGATTTCTGTACAATAATATGTACGTATTATACATAATATAAACCTTCCTCTTGAATTACTCTGTCTATTAAAAAAACCGCATCAAAATCCGTTGCGTAGTTTTAAAGATTTAAGCATACAAAGGGACATAGGGACAGAGAAAGCGACTTTGTTTTATACTATGTAGTGATTATGAATAAGTCTGTTTAATGTTTATTAAAAATATATTTTACATACTTAATGCTACCTGGGAATAGAATGTAGGACTATGTTATAACAATATTTGGGAGATAAATCTTGTACAAGATTGATATACAGGGTATATCAAGACTGCTACCGAAAACGAAGCCGGTTTAAGTTTAAGCGACTTCAGACACTTTTTTTTGTAATTTTTTTCCTATGGTCGTATTTGGGTGGTAAATACATTTTTTCCTAAAATAATATTGTATACCCTTTTATTTATAAAGACTCTAAGCTATAAAGAGTTTAAATTATTATTTTAGCAAAAACTAAGGATTTACCACCCAAAAATATTATTAAAAAATTCATAAAAAAATGTCGCGTTTATTTGCGAAATTTTTTGTTGCATTGTGTTTGTAGTCACTAAAACTACCACCCGGCTTCGTTTTCGGTAGCGGTCTTGAGATACCCGGGATACTTTATGTTGAGACTATAATATTTATTTGAATGATGCTGTAATTATTGCTGATATTAATATAAAAATTAGGATATTTCAATAGATTTATGTTATTTGAAATGCGTGCGTGTGTATTTATTGATATTGTAAAATAAAAAGACTTTGCATATAGTTTTTTATTTGTATATTCTAAGTTCTACGTCCATTTATCTGAAAGAATACTTAGCTTCTTTCAAATTTTTTTAAGCTTAAAAAATGGAATTATTATGCTCTATTTTTAACCGACTACAAAATAGGAGGAGGTCTTCAATTTGTCGGATTTTTTATTTATTTGAACAACTTGAATGCTGACGCAGAATCTTAAAATGAGATTTATAAAAAGTAAATAACAATAGTATGTGAGATAACACAAGGGATGTTGATTCATCTCACAAATTCGCATAAATATTTACACATTAAAAACAATATTTTACGACTTAATATAATATATTGTTCGTAATAAATAAATAAAAATATTTTAAAATTAAATTATTTTTACTGTCTATGTGTAGGTCAAACGGAATTAATTTTCTAAAAGTTAAATTTTGATCTATGGTCAAAAATGGGCATTCCAGTTGATTTATAGAACATAAAAATTCCATGAATAATACTGTAGAAATAGGGGGATGAAGTTTCCAACAGGTAGATGTGAGGAAGGCCTTGGGGGAACATAGGCCGTTCAGTAATAAATAAAATAAATAAATAAATAACACCCAACAGTCACACACATAGTCCTGACCCCACACTAAGATCGAGTCTTGTGTCGTGGGTATCGGGAACTACGAGAGACTTTTCGGTCTCACAAACACCCAGACCCGGAAGAAATATTTGTGGGCCGCACAAACATTTCTCTCGGTGCGGGGATCGAACCCGCGACCTCTCGTTTCACAGGCGGCGTCTAACCAACTGCGCCACGGAGGCTGTCATAGTAATAGACTTCATGCGGCTAAAGATATTGATCCATCAATAATCCAGCATTGAGGATATCGTCAAACTCTCAAATGACTAACTTCTACTATTTGCAGGCAAAAACATAAAACTTATAAGTGGTTGAGACCAAATGTTCCTCTGTATCTACGAGTTTATAGATCCCCCTGCATGACACGGGCCTCCTCTACAACCGAGAGTACGATTGAGAGGGGTTAGGCCATATAGTGTTCATTGTTCCAGCTCAAGTCTCATATCTTGAGATTGTAGTACATAGGTTTATCTTCCAGGCTGTCGATTACTTTGGGGTCGTTGCACGCTGGCCACAGTGGCTGCACCAAATCTAACTCATTGTTCTGAGACATCGCTTGTGATGGCATTGGACCCTGAAATAAAAGAAATATATAAATAAATACACCCAACAGTCACATACATAGTCCTGACCCCACACTAAGATCGAGTCTTGTGTCGTGTATCAGAAACTAGTAATTTTTCGTTCTCGCAAACACCCAGACCCGAAACAAATACCTGTAGACCACACAAACATTTCTCTCGGCGCGGGGATCGAACCCGCGGCCTCTCGTTTCACAGCCGGCGTTTAACCGACTGCGCCACGGAGGCTGTCTCTACTTTTTTGTATTATTTAGATTAATTCTTATCACAGTTTAGACGAAATCTATATCATTATGTTAATTGAAAATTTATGTAAACATTTTTATTTACAGGTTTTTATGAAAAAAGTTGAACAGATGGCGCGATTGTCGGCGGCAAAATGTACATAAGGACTTTATGGCTATCATTAAGTTTTAATTATATGCTTGTATCGACTATCAGCTTTTGAAAAGGCATTTGAAGAACAATGTGATAGTTTCATACCGGTTCATATTACAATGTATTTGTTAAGAATAGTAGGCACTAAGTTATTTATTCATTTTTATTGCTATTAAAGGCGAGACGAGTATGCCGTTCGCCTGATGGTGACAAAGCAATGCTTGGCATTCCACTGCACTCGCCGTCCAGATACAAATATCAAGTTAATTGAATGTAAACGTGTTGAGACGTACACAAAGTGTGCATTGTCGGTATAAGTAAGTGCACGATACCTGTGTGGTATCGCTCCGCGCCTTGGCTTTGGTTCGTTTGGGCCAGGGCTTGTGCAGATGCACGTATGTGATGTGCACGCGTCTCTCACTCGCGTGCTTGAACCCTTTGCCGCACGTCTCACATGCAAATGGCTTCAGGCCTGTGTGGCTCTACAACATCACATATTATACAAAATGGTGTCTTAATTGCGCGTTATTGACTTTACGCATGAATCACTGGTGGTAGGTCTCTCGTATGTGATCGAGTGTCATTTTTTAACAATGTTATGAATAAAAACACAATAAAACAGTCAGTGAACCGACACAAACCAGTGAGATATGATCGATATGTGTAATGTGTATAGATGAGGAGTACTGAGTACAACTCACAAACATATGTCTGTGCATGTTACTGGCGGTGGTGAATCGTTTGTCGCACACGCGGCAGGCGTGCGCGGCTGTACTGGCGAGGTGCCGCGCGGTGCCGCACTCGCTGTGGCGCTAGTGTCGCGTGTGGTGCCGCGCGGTGCCGCACTCGCTGTGGCGCTAGTGTCGCGTGTGGTGCCGCGCGGTGCCGCACTCGCTGTGGCGCTAGTGTCGCGTGTGGCGCTGCCGATACTGTGCAGTGTGCGCTAACCACCACTAACCACTGACCGAGTAGTACTGCGCTAACTATATGTATACAGCTCCATGGTGTTGTTACTTATGCAATAGGGAACATGCACAACACTCCAAAATAACTCATATATATTAACTATATTTTATCGTTAAAATAAATACTTAAAAAAAATCATTTCTAATTTGCCACGCAATTTTTTCGAATCGCGGGGCTACACTATGTAATGAAAATTTAGCTTGTTGGGTGTATTGTTTTACGTTTGTTTAAGTGTTATTTTTTGTTTTATTTATATTATTTAAAAAAATGGATTATTTTGTGACGAAATACAGTTCTGTAGCAATTAATGAAAGAAACTTAATCCAAACACTACGTTGCTGATACAGTGCACTCTGACGTCACAGCGAGTTCGCGCCAAAATGGCGTTTAAATGCTTCGAAACTGATAGCAGTTTTGATTATTTTGTAGTACTTTTTTGATTGATATTTTTAAAGCCTTATATTTTATTCCGATTATGTAACATACAGAATCGATTAAAAATATAAAAAAATCACATGCATATTCCCTATTGAACAATTTAGATGAAAGATATTATTCTGAATTTCAGTGTCTTCTTTTAAATTGCTCATGCTTTTTTACATAGTGTAATTAAAGTGTTATTGTATTTCTCTATATTTGTTTTATGGTTTGTTACTGGTGTATATTTCAATTTGTATGTTTAAAATTATGAGTGTTAAGAGTTAGAAGTGCTAAGTCCATTTAATGTAAACGTGTTGGCATATTATGCTGTAATAATTGATAAAATAAAAAAAAAACCTAGATGCATTTTTTTTGGAATTGAATAAATTGGCGCAATCATTAGAATGACAATTTTTAAGTTTGTTTTTATTTTTAAGAAACATTTACTGGTGGTAGGTCTCATATGTGAGAAGCCATCTGGGTACCACCGCAATATCTATTTCTCCCGTCAAACAGCAGTGTAAATGCACTGTTGTGTTTTGGAACATATTTTAATTATCAAATATTTTGTTTCTTTCAATCTGGTACTTTGCTTTGGTGTACTGGTGGTAGGTCTCTCATAATGTAAGAGGCTGCCTGAATACGTACAGCCGCAATGTCTATTTCTCCGGCCAAATAGCATTGTAAATGCACTGTTGTTTACGGTTTAAAGGAAATTGTAGCCAGAGTAATTACTGGACATATTGGGACTTAACATCTAACTCTAAAATTATTTTGATTTAGAAAACTTGGCTAGATGTCAATTCTAAAAATTGATTGAGAATATTTAAAGCCTTATTCATAGACAATTTTAAAACATATTCTAATTATCAAATGATTTGTTCCTTTCAAACTGGTGCCTTGCTTTTCTTTACTGGTAGGTCTCTCGTGCGTGGTGGCCTGTTGGTAAACGGACCAGACGCGGCTGCCAACATGTTCACGGTGGTCGCGGGTTCAAATCCCAGGGCACACCTCTGACTTTTCGGAGTCATGTGTGTATTGATAGTCAATCACCACGCACTAAAACGGTGAAGGAAAACATCGTGAGGAAACCTGCATACCATAGCGGTTCATAAGAATTTCTATGGTATGTAAGTCCGCCAACCCGCACTAGGCCAGCGTGGTGGACTATATGGCCTAACCACTCTCAACGTACTCTCGATTGTAGAGTAGGCCCGTGCCGTGCAGTGGGACGTATATGGGTTGATACTGATACTGATAGGTCTCTCATATGGAAATGTGGGCCGTCATTTTGAACTTTTTAGTTATTAATCCAATTGGTCTCAAAATCGATACCCGAGGAACCCTTTGGATAAGTAATCTAAATTCATAGTTAGAATTGGAAATAATGGCCGCCATTTCGAACTTTTTTGGTATTGATCCGATTGGTCTCGAAATTGATATCTGAGGCACCCTTTGTTCGAATAACCTACATTCGGAGTCAGAAATTGTATATTAAATAAATGATATATTTTACATACTTAATGCTACCTAGGAATCGAATGTAGGGCTAGGATTATGTTTTAACAATATTAAGGAAAAAAATAAAGTATAGAAAATATAATATGTTAATAGATTTGTATTATTTGAAATGCGTGCGTGTGTATTTAATAATATTGTGAAATAAAAGTACTTTGCATGCAGGTTTTATTTGTATATTCTAGGTTCTACATCCATTTATCTGAAATCAGGCCGTCATTCAGTGCAAAAGTGGCCTAACCGCGTAACACTTACATTGGAGAAATCAAAGGTTTTATATTTGACATGAAATAAAAATTAAATTATAGTTATATTTTAATGAATATTTTGTGTCTGTTAGGTATCTTTTGCATATTGTTCTCGGATAAATATTGAAAATGAAGTACATTATTGTTAGAGTCACAATGCAAATCACCACACACTTCTATCTAATCTTCTTTATTTGATTGATAATTTTTCACCGTTTACACTTTTCTTGTTATTTATGTCTCCGTTACCAACGTTCAAGTCCGACTGTCCCTATTTTCTCTTGACGCTCTTTTTATAACTCATTTTGTGGAGGGGGTAAACTTTTAACCGGACATGTCCGTTAATAGACAATTTACAATTATTCAGTTATTTTGTAAGTGTTAATGCTAAAGGAAATTACAGAATAAGTATACAAGAACGAATACAATATTTGAACCAGTGCTAATATTTAATAGACTAAATGGAAATGATTTGATGTAAAATAAATAAAGCAGGTAGGCTAGTAGGTACAATATTTGTAAAGTAGTTAATGTCTGTATAAAAATCACTATAGTCAACTAATGAATTACATATTATTTATAAGAATATATAATATAATGTAATACTATACTTTAACGAATAAAAATGATTTTATGAAATGAAAGGGATGACGGTAAGTCGTGGTTTTATTAATATCACCTCCTCAATGTAATTAAATGTAAATAGTAATTACATGAAATGACGTTAATGAGAATTTTAAATTATAAAACCTATTATGATGGTTGATGGATGGGAATGGCTGGTATATAGTGTAACAGTACTAAATAAACTTTTTGTTTATCTTCTCGCATCTTTACGTCCACACGGGTTTATTACTTTAAGAGATTCAATACCTATTGAATTAGTTTTCCCTAGATTAACTTGTTTAAAGTGGACTTCTGCATTTGTAGGGTATTTATAATATAATTCAAAATGATGCATTTTCTTACACATAATCCACTTTATTTAAATCCATTTAAATATAGGGCGTTTGCAATACACTATATTCTTAACAAAATGTAAGCATTACATGCATTTTCTACAGACAATAAATAGTATGCACACTATCTTCGCTGTCGTCCATTATGCTGTTCTGGACCAAAAGTATATATAGTAGAATAACGTATTACAATTTCTAATGCAAATACATAAAAGCCATTCAAATACGCGCCATAATTTTTCTCTGTTTCTCTAGGTGTTGGCTAAAGAAGAAAAGTGTTCCGCCAAGTCAACTATGGCAAACTTTAGCGCATTTTACAAATTGTTAAAGGAATACACATTATGTTTATTCAAAAACGTATTTACGTAAATTGGGATATTACTTTGATATTTATAATATTTATATGCCTAAAATATTAGGTTTTTACCGTCAAGCATTAACTAACTTGGCAGAACAGTTTTCAACCTTAGCTAAGAACTTGTGGAACAGAAAAAAATGATGGAAATATATTTTTCATTTCTGGCGCCAATTTGAATAAAGTGTATTGCTTATTGTAATGGGTAAAATTATTCTAAAGTACATGCGAGTATACTAGTGAAAAGGTTGTATTTCAGCTATACTTAGCTCCAATAATATGTAGACTGTGGATTTTATTAGACTGTGTACCGAAAAATAACAAGTTGCAAAACACTAGAGATATATTTCTATAAAAAGTATACGTAATAATGCCTGTTTCAGCTCAGAAGATTCACAGAGGGAGTTGATGGTGTCACCAATAACAGTTAACTTGAAAACTTAATTGAAGATTATTGGAATTTTAAATGTTGTATAGGTATATTACCTAGTGATATGAGAAACAAGTGAGTTCAATTAAATACCCTATGTCCATATCAACCTGTACAACCAGTTACTTTGAAATAGAAATCATTATATTTAATACGTCTATTGGTACTGGTTATGCCAATTAATTTTCAATATTTAATTAAAATATCAGCATTCAAGCTATTTGATGGAACATAGACGTTCCATGAATACTGTAATGTATACCAGGGTTGGCAAATCTCTTTGTATCAAAGTGCATTTTTTACAAAGAAATATTTAATTAGGCCACACACGTAGCGTCAAATAATTTTCATTTTTCACATTTCATTATTATATAAAATAAAATATGTTTATTACAATAATAAAAGAGCGTGGAATATGATTTCTTGTTTTGAGGTTTGTTCTATAGAGCATTTGTGATGTGGCCAAATTATTATGTCGCCTGCCATTGATTAGTCATCCCTGCTGTATACTATTATAATATATAGAAATCTCTTGATGCAGGTGCCAACAGATCGAAGTGGAGATCCTTAGCGGAGGCGTGTGTTCAGCACTACACTTCATGTGCCTGCACATTACTGATGCATCAGTGATCCAGCACTGACGATATCACTCTCAAATGACTAGAGGACAGTATGGCAAGGCATTTAATGTTTTACCAATGGATATTCAACCTTATCCGGTTGGAATACGATATAAATTCCATTGTTTTAAATTTAGGCATTTCTCAAATAATGGAATTTATGTCCTATTCCCCTGGGATAAGATTGAATATCCTTTAATAAAAAGTTAATTGTATTTTTTGCAGGCAAAAACAAAAGTTATAAGGTTCTATCGAGGTGTAGCAGCCCATAAACGTCGCACTGCAGGTCACGAGCTTCTTCTACAATCTAAAGTACGATTGAGAGGGGTTAGGCCATATGGTCGTTTTGTTCCAGCTCAAGTCTCATATCTTGAGATTGTAGTACATAGGTTTATCTTCCAGGCTGTCGATTATTTTGGGGTCATTGCACGCTGGCCACAGCGGCTGCACCAAATCTAACTCATTGTTCTGAGACATCGCTTGTGATGGCATTTGACCCTGAAATAAAACAAATATATAAATAAATACACCCAACAGTCACATACATAGTCCTGACCCCACACTGAGATTGAGTCCTGTGTCGTGTATCAGAAACTAACTCGCAAACACACAGAGCCGAAACAAATACCTGTAGACCACACAAACATTTCTCTAGGTGCGGGGATCGAACCCGCGGCCTCTCGTTTCACAGGCGGCGTCTAACCGACTGCGCCACGGAGGCTGTCAGTACCTTGTTTGTATTATGACGGAAAATTTAGTTTGAATAGATCAATTCTTATCACCGTTTAGACAAAATCTATATCATTATGTTAATTCAAAATTTATGTAAACACTTTGATTTACAGGTATTTATGAAAAAAGTTGAACAGATGGCGCGAGTGTCGGCGGCAAAATGTACATAAGGACCTTATGGCTATCATTAAGTTTTAAATAAATGCTTGTATCGACCATCAGCTTTTGAAAAGGCATTTGAAGAAGAATGTGATAGTTTCATACCGGTTCATATAACAATGTATTTGTTAAGAATAGTCGGTACTAAGTTATTTATTCATTTTTATTGCTATTAAAGGCGAGACGAGTCTGCCGTTCGCCTGATGGTGACAAAGCAATGCTTGGCATTCCACTGCGCTCGCCATCCTGAGACATAAGTCAAGTTAACTGAATGTAAACGTGTTGGCATGTACAAGTGTGCTTTGTCGGTATAAGTAAGTGCACGATACCTGTGTGGTATCACTCCGCGCCTTGGCTTTGGTTCGTTTGGGCCAGGGCTTGTGCAGATGCACGTATGTGATGTGCACGCGTCTCTCACTCGCGTGCTTGAACCCTTTGCCGCACGTCTCACATGCAAACGGCTTCAGGCCCGTGTGGCTCTGCGACAACACATACAGCTGTTCTCAATAATCTATCTATCTTTAACTAGAGATTTCATCAGATAGTTCGATACATTTTATGTTTCAGTTAACAAAGATAGAGAGATGGATATGGTGCATGTTTATATATAGCTAGGTAAGATAAACATTTATGTCAATCAAAGTTTAATGAAACGTAGAATTGTATCGACATAGTGATGGTAGCTATTTTAACCCCTTGTTAAAGATAGATAGGATATAGAGAACGGGCGATATACAACACGGTGGATTCATTGCGACATTACTGTGACTCTACACGAGAACCACTGGTGGTACTCTCGTATGTGATACCAACACCGCAATGTCTATTCGCCAAATAGCAGTGAAAAAACATGAAAATAAATGAATTCAACTACGGTTAGTCTCCAGTGTAGGCATTCAAAATTGTAATATTAGAGAATTCTGGAAAAAGCAGAATGTTATTGCATTGTCTGCTAGTGACTTCCATTCATGCAGTTTTAGCAAATTACTTTATAATAGCGCCATATACTGACGGTGAATAGGCAAACATTTGCAGTTTATTCTAAAATAGCGCCATCTAGCGGTACAAATCTACTAATTGTTTCTGTTAATCACCACTAGATAGCGTTGTAGTTCAATAGGATTAAAAAGTGTTTAATGAGCTTCATACAATAAAATTGTATAGGTGGACTTGATTCCGTTGGCATTTTCTACCAGTCAACCTTAAAATCGTACAATTCAAACACACTTCTCATCAGAAAAATCGAAACGCCTTGTATTTACATGTTTTCGCATGTTACTATGTACTTTTTAACAATGTTACGAATGAAAACATAATAAAGCAGTGAGATATGATCGATATGTGTAATGTGTATAGATGAGGAGTACTGAGTACAACTCACAAACATATGTCTGTGCATGTTACTGGCGGTGGTGAATCGTTTGTCGCACACGCGGCAGGCGTGCGCGGCTGTACTGGCGAGGTGCCGCGCGGTGCCGCACTCGCTGTGGCGCTAGTGTCGCGTGTGGTGCCGCGCGGTGCCGCACTCGCTGTGGCGCTAGTGTCGCGTGTGGTGCCGCGCGGTGCCGCACTCGCTGTGGCGCTAGTGTCGCGTGTGGCGCTGCCGATACTGTGCAGTGTGCGCTAACCACCACTAACCACTGACCGAGTAGTACTGCGCTAACTATACGTATACAGCGCCATGCTGTTGTTACTTAGGCAATAGGGAACATGCACAACACTCCGAAATAACTCATATTATACTCATATTTTGTTATAATCTTTATTGATATGGAAATATACCTTAACCATATTTTTTTAAATTCAACAACTCTAAATGGGTAAAATAAATACTTAAAAAATGACATTTCAAATTTACCACGCAATTTTTTCGAATCGCGGGGCTAATCTATCTAATGAAAATTTAGCTTGTTGGGTGTATTGTTTTACGTTTGTTTAAGTGTTATTTTTTGTTTTATTTATATTATTTTAAAACTAGATTATTTTGTGACGAAATACAGTTCTGTAGCAATTAATGAAAGAAACTTAATCCAAACACTCTGCGATGTATATATGATCGAAGCAAACACTACGTTGCTGATACAGTGTACTCTGACGTCACAGCGAGTTCGCGCCAAAATGGCGTTTAAATGCTTCGAAACTGATAGCAGTTTTGATTATTTTGTAGTACTTTTTTGATTGATATTTTTAAAGCCTTATATTTTATTCCGATTATGTAACATACAGAATCGATTAAAAATATAAAAAAATCACATGCATATTCCCTATTGAACAATTTAGATGAAAGATATTATTCTGAATTTCAGTGTCTTCTTTTAAATTGCTCATGCTTTTTTACATAGTGTAATTAAAGTGTTATTGTATTTCTCTATATTTGTTTTATGGTTTGTTACTGGTGTATATTTCAATTTGTATGTTTAAAATTATGAGTGTTAAGAGTTAGAAGTGCTAAGTCCATTTAATGTAAACGTGTTGGCATATTATGCTGTAATAATTGATAAAATAAAAAAAAAAAACCTAGATGCATTTTTTTTTGGAATTGAATAAATTGGCGCAATCATTAGAATGACAATTTTTAAGTTTGTTTCATTGACGTAAAATATATGGACGGGGCGGAGAGCGGGAAAAGTGTTGTCACAAAAGTGGTCTGCAACACCAGTGCAGCGGTTGTGACGTCACAGCGCACCGGTTTGTAAGTCGTTGACAAATGCCTAATTTATCGTGCGTGGGTGCAATAAAGATGACCGAAAGTTAACAAAAAAAAGATAATATTTATTATCATCGCTAAGTAAAAATTATATTACTTTAAGTAAATATAACATTTATTTTAGCATTATTGAAAAACGATTTCATGGCCGCCATTGACGTAAAAATCTGACAGATGGCGCGATTTTCACAAGCATCTTTTTGACGTACCCAATGTACTGAAGGGCCTATCCTTAGATTTTAAATCAATGGTTTGTTTTTATTTTTAAGAAACATTTACTGGTGGTAGGTCTCATATGTGAGAAGCCATCTGGGTACCACCGCAATATCTATTTCTCCCGTCAAACAGCAGTGTAAATGCACTGTTGTGTTTTGGAACATATTTTAATTATCAAATATTTTGTTTCTTTCAATCTGGTACTTTGCTTTGGTGTACTGGTGGTAGGTCTCTCATAATGTAAGAGGCTGCCTGAATACGTACAGCCGCAATGTCTATTTCTCCGGCCAAATAGCATTGTAAATGCACTGTTGTTTACGGTTTAAAGGAAATTGTAGCCAGAGTAATTACTGGACATATTGGGACTTAACATCTAACTCTAAAATTATTTTGATTTAGAAAACTTGGCTAGATGTCAATTCTAAAAATTGATTGAGAATATTTAAAGCCTTATTCATAGACAATTTTAAAACATATTCTAATTATCAAATGATTTGTTCCTTTCAAACTGGTGCCTTGCTTTTCTTTACTGGTAGGTCTCTCGTGCGTGGTGGCCTGTTGGTAAACGGACCAGACGCGGCTGCCAACATGTTCACGGTGGTCGCGGGTTCAAATCCCAGGGCACACCTCTGACTTTTCGGAGTCATGTGTGTATTGATAGTCAATCACCACGCACTAAAACGGTGAAGGAAAACATCGTGAGGAAACCTGCATACCATAGCGGTTCATAAGAATTTCTATGGTATGTAAGTCCGCCAACCCGCACTAGGCCAGCGTGGTGGACTATATGGCCTAACCACTCTCAACGTACTCTCGATTGTAGAGTAGGCCCGTGCCGTGCAGTGGGACGTATATGGGCTGATACTGATACTGATAGGTCTCTCATATGGAAATGTGGGCCGTCATTTTGAACTTTTTAGTTGTTAATCCAATTGGTCTCAAAATCGATACCCGAGGAACCCTTTGGATAAGTAATCTAAATTCATAGTTAGAATTGGAAATAATGGCCGCCATTTTGAACTTTTTTGGTATTGATCCGATTGGTCTCGAAATTGATATCTGAGGCACCCTTTGTTCGAATAACCACATTCGGAGTCAGAAATTGTATATTAAATAAATGATATATTTTACATACTTAATGCTACCTAGGAATCGAATGTAGGGCTAGGATTATGTTTTAACAATATTAAGGAAAAAATAAAGTATAGAAAATATAATATGTTAATAGATTTATATTATTTGAAATGCGTGCGTGTGTATTTAATAATATTGTGAAATAAAAGTACTTTGCATGCAGGTTTTATTTGTATATTCTAGGTTCTACATCCATTTATCTGAAATCAGGCCGTCATTCAGTGCAAAAGTGGCCTAACCGCGTAACACTTACATTGGAGAAATCAAAGGTTTTATATTTGACATGAAATAAAAATTAAATTATAGTTATATTTTAATGAATATTTTGTGTCTGTTAGGTATCTTTTGCATATTGTTCTCGGATAAATATTGAAAATGAAGTACATTATTGTTAGAGTCACAATGCAAATCACCACACACTTCTATCTAATCTTCTTTATTTGATTGATAATTTTTCACCGTTTACACTTTTCTTGTTATTTATGTCTCCGTTACCAACGTTCAAGTCCGACTGTCCCTATTTTCTCTTGACGCTCTTTTTATAACTCATTTTGTGGAGGGGGTAAACTTTTAACCGGACATGTCCGTTAATAGACAATTTACAATTATTCAGTTATTTTGTAAGTGTTAATGCTAAAGGAAATTACAGAATAAGTATACAAGAACGAATACAATATTTGAACCAGTGCTAATATTTAATAGACTAAATGGAAATGATTTGATATAAAATAAATAAAGCAGGTAGGCTAGTAGGTACAATATTTGTAAAGTAGTTAATGTCTGTATAAAAATCACTTTAGTCAACTAATGAATTACATATTATTTATAAGAATATATAATATAATGTAATACTATACTTTAACGAATAAAAATGATTTTATGAAATGAAAGGGATGACGGTAAGTCGTGGTTTTATTAATATCACCTCCTCAATGTAATTAAATGTAAATAGTAATTACATGAAATGACGTTAATGAGAATTTTAAATTATAAAACCTATTATGATGGTTGATGGATGGGAATGGCTGGTATATAGTGTAACAGTACTAAATAAACTTTTTGTTTATCTTCTCGCATCTTTACGTCCACACGGGTTTATTACTTTAAGAGATTCAATACCTATTGAATTAGTTTTCCCTAGATTAACTTGTTTAAAGTGGACTTCTGCATTTGTAGGGTATTTATAATATAATTCAAAATGATGCATTTTCTTACACATAATCCACTTTATTTAAATCCATTTAAATATAGGGCGTTTGCAATACACTATATTCTTAACAAAATGTAAGCATTACATGCATTTTCTATAGACAATAAATAGTATGCACACTATCTTCGCTGTCGTCCATTATGCTGTTCTGGACCAAAAGTATATATAGTAGAATAACGTATTACAATTTCTAATGCAAATACATAAAAGCCATTCAAATACGCGCCATAATTTTTCTCTGTTTCTCTAGGTGTTGGCTAAAGAAGAAAAGTGTTCCGCCAAGTCAACTATGGCAAACTTTAGCGCATTTTACAAATTGTTAAAGGAATACACATTATGTTTATTCAAAAACGTATTTACGTAAATTGGGATATTACTTTGATATCTATAATATTTATATGCCTAAAATATTAGGTTTTTACCGTCAAGCATTAACTAACTTGGCAGAACAGTTTTCAACCTTAGCTAAGAACTTGTGGAACAGAAAAAAATGATGGAAATATATTTTTCATTTCTGGCGCCAATTTGAATAAAGTGTATGTATTTGCATTGCTTATTGTAATGGGTAAAATTATTCTAAAGTACATGCGAGTATACTAGTGAAAAGGTTGGATTTCAGCTATACTTAGCTCCAATAATATGTAGACTTTGGATTTTATTAGACTGTGTACCGAAAAATAACAAGTTGCAAAACACTAGAGATATATTTCTGTAAAAAGTATACGTAATAATGCCTGTTTCAGCTCAGAAGATTCACAGAGGGAGTTGATGGTGTCACCAATAACAGTTAACTTGAAAACTTAATTGAAGATTATTGGAATTTTAAATGTTGTATAGGTATATTACCTAGTGATATGAGAAACACGTGAGTTAAATTAAATACCCTATGTCCATATCAACTTGTATAACCAGTTACTTTGATAACAAATTATATATTTAATATGTCTATTGGTACTGGTTATGCAAATTATTTTTCAATATTTGTTAAAACTATCAGCATTCAAGCTATTTGATGGAACATAGACGTTCCATGAATACTGTAATGTATACCAGGGTTGGCAAATCTCTTTGTATCAAAGTGCATTTTTTACAAAGAAATATTTAATTAGGCCACACACGTAGCGTCAAATAATTTTCATTTTTCACATTTCATTATTATTGGGAAAATAATATGTTTATTACAATAATAAAAGAGCGTGGAATATGATTTCTTGTTTTGAGGTTTGTTCTATAGAGCATTTGTGATGTGGCCAAATTATTATGTCGCCTGCCATTGATTAGTCATCCCTGCTGTATACTATTATAATATATAGAAATCTCTTGATGCAGGTGCCAACAGATCGAAGTGGAGATCCTTAGCGGAGGCGTGTGTTCAGCACTACACTTCATGTGCCTGCACATTACTGATGCATCAGTGATCCAGCACTGACGATATCACTCTCAAATGACTAGAGGACAGTATGGCAAGGCATTTAATGTTTTACCAATGGATATTCAACCTTATCCGGTTGGAATACGATATAAATTCCATTGTTTTAAATTTAGGCATTTCTCAAATAATGAAATTTATGTCCTATTCCCATGGGATAAGTTTAAATATCCTTTAATAAAAAGTTAATTGTATTCTTTGCAGGCAAAAACAAAAGTTATAAGGTTCTATCGAGGTGTAGCAGCCCATACACGTCGCACTGCAGGTCACGGGCTTCTACAATCTAAAGTACGATTGAGAGGGGTTAGGCCATATAGTCATTATTGTTCCTGCTCAAGTCTCATATCTTGAGATTGTAGTACACAGGTTTATCTTCCAAGCTGTCGATTATTTTGGGGTCATTGCACGCTGGCCACAGTGGCTGCACCAAATCTAACTCATTGTTCTGAGACATCGCTTGTGGCGGCATTTGACCCTGAAATAAAAGAAATATATAAATAAATACACCCAACAGTCACATACATAGTCCTGACCCCACACTGAGATCGAGTCTTGTGTCGTGTATCAGAAACTAGTAATTTTTCGTTCACGCAAACACCCAGACCCGAAACAAATACCTGTAGACCACACAAACATTTCTCTCGGCGCGGGGATCGAACCCGCGGCCTCTCGTTTCACAGCCGGCGTCTAACCGACTGCGCCACGGAGGTTGTCTCTACTTTTTTGTATTATTTAGATTAATTCTTATCAAAGTTTAGACGAAATCTATATCATTATGTTAATTTAAAATTTATGTAAACACTTTGATTTACAGGTATTTATGAAAAAAGTTGAACAGATGGCGCGATTGTCGGCGGCAAAATGTACATAAGGACTTTATGGCTATCATTAAGTTTTAATTATATGCTTGTATCGACTATCAGCTTTTGAAAAGGCATTTGAAGAAGAATGTGATAGTTTCATACCAGTTCATATTACAATGTATTTGTTAAGAATAGTAGGTACTAAGTTATTTATTCATTTTTATTGCTATTAAAGGCGAGACGAGTCTGCCGTTCGCCTGATGGTGACAAAGCAATGCTTGGCATTCCACTGCACTCGCCGTCCAGATACAAATATCAAGTTAATTGAATGTAAATGTGTTGGGACGTACACAAAGTGTGCATTGTTGGTATAAGTAAGTGCACGATACCTGTGTGGTATCGCTCCGCGCCTTGGCTTTGGTTCGTTTGGGCCAGGGCTTGTGCAGATGCACGTATGTGATGTGCACGCGTCTCTCACTCGCGTGCTTGAACCCTTTGCCGCACGTCTCACATGCGAACGGCTTCAGGCCTGTGTGGCTCTGCAACATCACATATACAAAATGGTGTCTTAATTGTGCGTTATTGACTTTAGGCATGAATCACTGGTGGTAGGTCTCTCGTATGGGACTGAGTGTCATTTTTTAACAATTATTACGTGGTATATTAAAACTTTATGATAATAAAAAGACAATCAGTATATAACCAATCAGTGTTTATTTTTTGAGCACACGTACGCCTCACTTTACAATTCACATAATGACCACAGACGACTAAAAATAATGACACTTCTCATTACCTTCCCATGACCTTCCCAGTTTTTCTACTATCCTACCGGAAATATAACCTATTAATAGATGAAACAAGAACTTCGAAGGCATTGACAATTATGTAAATATGTTGATAAATCAGGAGATATTATACAATGAATTATCAATTATATTCGTACAAGAATTATCATATTATATATTAATAGTTTTAACAGAAGTTCTGTGCTAAAGTTAATATTAATATTTTTAAAGTAGATACTCAATAGTCCAACAAAATATAATTCACAATATTTCAAAATAAACTCTAAATGGTCATAATAACTATCTGGTGACATTATTGTCTTATGAAATAGTATTGCGTTAGTTAATTGTATTTATTCATGAAGTATTTTCTAGCAGTTGTTTTTATTTTCTAACACAATGTTATGAATAAAAACACAATAAAACAGTCAGTGAACCGACACAAACCAGTGAGATATGATCGATATGTGTATATGGGGAGTACTGAGTACAACTCACAAACATATGTCTGTGCATGTTACTGGCGGTGGTGAATCGTTTGTCGCACACGCGGCAGGCGTGCGCGGCTGTACTGGCGAGGTGCACGCGGCGGTGCGCCACGAGTCGATAGTTGCGTTGGAAGCGCTTGCCACACACATGGCACGCAAACTGCTTGCGTTCCGAATGGGTGTAGCCGTGGTCTAGTAGAAGTGCGAGGCTCTGTAATAGAATACCAATAGATCCTATACAAAACTCTCTAATTGCCACTTAAATTACAAACATACAAACAAACATACAAGTGAAGCTAATATAAAGCATGTAAAAAAACAAATATGATTTATTTATTTTAGTGTTCTTTAAGCTCAGTTTTGTGATATAGTTTAAAAAATATATTTTATGTTATAAGTAATACTTTTACACTAGCAGAAATGTGTGTCTGAAAATATTGAGCGCCGCAAATCTATTTATTTAGCATATAGATATTTATGTGAGGAGTTTAGCAGTGTGAGCCGGAGGGTGTGTACCAGTTAGTTATGCTGCGGAGTGCATAGTGCGCTGGAGTTTGTGCCAAATAACAGCAAAAGTTCCGTGTAACTAATTCGTGGATCTGGGATGGAAATGTTTATAACATAAGTTCGGGTACCTGGCATCGCGTGGTTTCGCTTACTCTACATGATCTGATTGCTGTGATCACCTGCAAAGCCGAGGAAAACTATTGCTGTTCCCAAGACTCGATGAATTGAGACGTCCAAGAAGTGAAGTGTGTTTTTATTTTGCTTATTTGGTCCTGGTAAAACTTAGTCGTACTTTGTTTACGTATAATATTTCACATATTACTCATAAACTTTGGGTTTGCTATAATTTATATTAATTCCATCTTCATTTGTAAGCAAATTGTTTACAAACATCCAACATAACCTTACAAACTTTTTGACAAATGCCATTTGTTGACATTTAGCGTTTTGTTACTCCTTTCCGTTTTCTGTCTTTCTTATAGTTATAGTTTATAAGCAGCCACTTGCCTGGACTGATATTGTTTTAATTTGTTTATAAATGTGTCCAATTTTTAACTTTATTGTTTTTTTATGTCCTTTATCTTTTTTTCTGACAATTATTTTTGATAAGTCTTGTTTAATATATTCTATTATTTATTGTAGTTACAAAAAAAAAAACAAATACGAACGTGATAGCGTTTTGTTAAATAATACAACCGGCATGGATGGCAGGTGGATAACTGTACTTTTAATCTTTTGTTTTACTTACACATTTTTCTTATATTTTGTTTATTTTTTAATTTATTATTATTTTATCTTTAATTTAGGGCTGTTGTTTATTTGCTTAGTTTTCTATATTTCCAAAGTAGGAAGAATTCAAAATTATATAGGACTCAATATTTTGAATAAGTTTTTTTTTTATTTATTGATCCGATTAGTCTCAAAATCGATATGTGAGGGATCCTTATTCAAATAAGCTAAAGTTGGAAAGTTGTGAATATTAATTAGAATAATTAGCAGTTCGTTTTTGCGTTAGTAATTAATAAGTGCTTAATTTCTAAATATCGAAGGATTTGTAAACAAAAACATTATTCAATATACAAAACATTATAAAGAAGCATGCATGTCAATTTTTAAGTTGATGACTATAGTACTTTAGGCACTGTGGCCAAATCAACTTTCAATTGCCTCTCCTGTAAAATTTGCCATTTTCAGTTAACGAGTTATACATAGGCCGTGTCGATACTACTTATGTACTTAAACATATAGCTTTGTTAATAAGACTTAATTGATTTTAGTGTGGGGTCAGGACTATGCATGTGACTATTGGGTGTATTTATCACTACATAGTATAAAACAAAGTCGCTTTCTCTGTCCCTATGTCCCTTTGTATGCTTAAATCTTTAAAACTACGCAACGGATTTTGATGCGGTTTTTTTAATAGATAGAGTGATTCAAGAGGAAGGTTTATATGTATAATACGTACATATTATTGTACAGAAATCTATTTGTATCCGGGCGAAGCTGGGCCGGGCCGCTAGTTTATTAATATTATAAACATCAATGGCCTTACTACTGAACATGGCGAAGATCGGGCGAAATGGAACATAATCCGATTACAATAATCCAAAGAATAATATATATTTACCTGAAACATCTTCCCGCATACTTCACACATGCTCTTGCTCTTCATCGATGGGTAGTTGGTTCGGTTCTTGTCAGGGTGAGTTTTTCTGAAGTGTCTGTAGTACGACAGTGAATCCGGCAGCTGCATGTCGCACTGTGGAAGGAATTTTCCATTATTATTAATATTAATATTGCATAATGGTTTTCGGGTGTCGCCAGTATTATTTATTGAATTACAAAGCAATGCTTGGCATTCCACTGTGCTTGCCATCCTGAGACATAAGATGTTAAGTCTCAATATGTCCAGTACCTGTTCACAAGATATGGGTCCTTCAGGCTTGCAAGTTGCGCGTCTCTTCTTCGTCTCTGCGGCGTCCAACTTGTCTTGTTCTTTAGTTCTGCGCACTCTTTTACGCTGGTTTTCACTGGAAATACATAATTATAATATACAAAGTTGATGTGACCTATGGGCATAAAATTACACTACGTATAGGTACTATACGTCCTTGGTATTTATTCGATACGGCAAAAAAAATAATAATACCAAAACTGTAATTTTGTTTGTTTCAAACAAACTAAATAGCTTACAAATAAGAGTAAAACGTAACCACCCTGTGTAAGTACATTTCACTGACCTGTAGATCCGAATAAATAACAAATTGGCAACGTCGCGCGCGGCGTGTGTTATTGTGGCGCCGCGCCGCCAAGGCCACGCCGCCGGCGCAGCGTGGCTTTGGTCACCACGCGTAGTTAGGTACTTTTGAAGTACGCGCACAAATTACTTTACTTAGGTGCACTAGATTTTTAAATTTTGGAATGTCCTCCATTTACATGAACGTACAAGTTATAGCGACGGACAATATTATTATTGTTTAAATTGTTATTAATTTGACTTGACCGTTATTCGAAGCTTATTTAATTGAGATAGGCACTTCCGTTTCCCGCTTTCGTAATAATTTCTTTTTCCAATATTTTTTGTCTCTTTCTACTACGTCATTTCCGCTTGGCAGTGGTAGGACGCCATGAAGTCGTTACCATTTTATATTCATTGGCGTCTTGTTTCCCGCAGCGATCGGACGTACCGATACTAACTACACCTGATACAGTAAGTTTTTAGAATTCTGCTTATTATTGTTCAAAAATTGTAACGATTATTCTTGTGGCATTTAAGTGTTAAATTAAATAATAGTATGGAAGAATCGTATGCTGATGTTGTGAGTGGTGATGTGTTGCCGGGCCCTTCTTCGTCATATGGCCAGGTTAGGCCAAGGAGTGCTAGTAATTCCAGCTCTACTAGCTCAAGCTCGGGTAGCTCAAGCTCCTCGTCCAGTGGAAGCGATCCAAAACGGAGGCGCCACAAGAAGAAAAAGGGCAATAAACGCAACCGATCCAATCGCAAAGTTCGAAAGTTGGCTAAAGAGGTACATAGTCTTCGCCAACAACTGACTTGCAGTGATAATCATCACCAAGGAAGTAGAAATTTTGAAGATGATGCTATTTCACTTATGTCTGGTGTTAACCAATATTTTAGTGATCATTCAGATATGCATGAGCGTGATAATATAGGGCAAAGCGTTGATAAAGAGATTACCTTAACTCTAAAAACTAAACTAAAGGAACCAGCGATGCCCAAAACGTCCGATAAATATCTGAATGTTCTATGTGATTTACAACATTTAGGTAAAAGCGACTGGGATCAAATAAGATATTCGGAAACACAAAAACTTTATAATTGTTCGCCTGGTTATACAGATATTGAAATGAACGAAGAAGTTAAAGCATTTGACTCACCTCGTCATCTAATATACGCTGATAGGTCGTATGCTGCCTTGACCATGTGTGTACTTAAACAGAAAGAAGCATTGCAAAAAACACTTCAAGATTTGATGCTATGGGCAAGGCATACCAATTCATTAAATTATGATGCACTGTTTGAAAAAGTGACCGATCTTTTTTCGTCAGGAGAATATGATAGGTATTCTTCCGACTTGTTGCAAATAAATTGCGGACATCGGTCCGAGATTATTCATATGCGCAGAGACTGTGTCACGAAACAAGTAAAGGACCCTCTACTGAAGGCTAGCTTGAAGAAAATTCCACCAACCTGTTCCAACCTATTTAATCCCGAGCTGTTTACTGCTGCAGTGGATAAAGCTGGCGGCGTGAGAAAATGTTTTTGGCCTTTGCAAAAAGCTAATATTACATCTGCTTCTCACATGAACGCAAAAAAGTTTCGTGGCCCCTCGCAGGGTGCCAAGGCTTATAATAGGCAGTCGCAAGTGAATGCCTACGCAGCCCCTGTATACCAATATAATGATGCGCAGACTTATGGTTCTGCCAGTAGACCACCTCCGCAAGGTAGTTATAGCAGTAGTAATCCACTTCCACAAAGTGGATATTATACTCAAAATCATGCTGCTCAACATAATTCGGTCGCACCGGATAACTTTCGTGGCCGATCGCATCGGTACAACCAAAGGGGGCGGAAGCGCGGCCCATCGCCTTCCCAACAAAATAATAAACGACGTAAGCTTTGACTCGTTCAAAGCGGGCCGTCTCCGACATTTTCGAGACATATGGGAACAAATGAAAGCACCAGATTACATTTTAAAAATAATAACCGGGTATCGCATACCCTTTTGTCAGAAGCCACCGCTTCTTCAGCCATATATTTTAAAAACCAATCTCAACGTCCCGGAATCTGCAGCAATGACATCCGTCATTCGCAGAATGATAGACGAGGGAGTTCTAGAACGAGCTGTAGTCTCACCAAGCTTCCTTTCATCAATGTTTCTTGTTCCCAAAGGCGACGGTTCGGTCCGCCCAATATTCAATCTGAAAGCGTTGAACCGCTTCATCACAACCAGTCCATTCAAGCTCATAAATGCGAATTGCATTCCAGATTTTTTACAAAGTCGAGATTGGTTATGCAAAATCGACCTGTCTCAGGCGTATTTTCATGTGCCGGTGGCTCACAGCCACAGACGGTTTTTACGCCTCATTTACCGCAACGAGTTGTTAGAGATGACTTGTCTACCTTTTGGCCTGAGCACGGCACCGAAGACCTTTGCTGCTCTAACAAACTGGATCGCTCAGATTCTAAGACAGCTAGGTGTCCGAATAGTTGTTTATCTCGACGACTTTTTGATTGCTCATCAAATCGAAAACGAAATTCGAAAGTATGTCAAAATGGTGCTCGCCATTCTCGACTCGTTGGGGTGGGTGATAAATTTTCAAAAGTCGATAGTCACACCATCGAAAAGCCTGGTATTCTTAGGGATTCTTTGGGACCCGTGGTTGAATATCAAGCGCCTTCCCGACGACAAAATTTCCGCGCTTCTAGAAAAACTAGAGCGGTTGTCACAGAGGGAACGAACCACCCTGAAGGAACTCCAAAGTCTAGTGGGTCTACTCAATTTTGTCAGCTTTGTTGTCCCAAAGGGAAGGCTCAACTATCGAGCCCTTTTAATTCTGTTGAATCAAATGATCAAGTCGGATCACAGAATTTTACACATTATACCTCGTGCTGCCTTGGTCAATCTATGTTAGATTGTCGCCAAAATTGTCAGAATGCATCGGCCATACACATGGACAACCCCTCTCATTTCCTGACAACCGATGCGTCCGACATAGGTTGGGGAGCACGCTTGGACAATGTCTCGCTCTCAGGTCTTTGGTCAACGGCCGAGAAGAATCTTCATTGCAACCAAAAGGAAATGTTAGCAATCCTAAAAGTTTTGCAAGATCATTCTCAGCTCCTGAGTCACAAGACTGTTTTAATTCAGAGCGACAACAAGTCCGTAGTCGCATATCTCCGTCACGAGAGAGGCACCAAATCAATCCCTCTTCTGGATCTAACATTCAAGGTTTTTCAAATAACCGAGAATTATCACATTCACATGAACGTTTATTACATACCCGGGATATACAATGGCCACGCCGACCACCTATCAAGGTTTCGAGTAGCGCCAGAATGGCATCTGTTACCAGATTGCATGGACATGATATTCTCGAAATTGGGGATTCCACTGATCGACCTGTTTGCATCCAACCGAGCACATGTAGTTTCGAATTACGTCAGCTTGGATCAAAACGACGGTCTAGCAATATTTCACGACGCGTTTTCCCAAACGTGGAGTTACAGCCTAGCGTGGGTATTTCCTCCGCCCTTTCTCATCCCCAAAGTCCTGAGTTATCTCAATCAAGCGCAGGGAACTTACCTGATAGTAGCTCCTCGCTGGGAGCGAGTTTTTTGGCGTCCCGACATCAAAATGCGCGCCTTAACAGCCCCGCTAACAATACACCACCTAGAGAAAGTCCTGATCGACACGACAACGGGACTGCCACCACCGAACGTTCACAACATGACTCTAGAAGTGTGGACATGTGGGGGTGGTCTGGGCTGTTAACGAACTGGAATAGTGCCCAATTAGAACTTCTTGAAAATTCTTGGCGTCCAGCGACTCGAAAAATTTACAATATTGCTTGGAAAAGGTGGCTAGTCTGGTGCGAATCTCATCAGGTTAGCCCCACATCTCCAAAAGCAAACGATTTGGCTAGATTTTTATCCGATCTCCATTTACATCATAATTTGTCATACAATACCATTCTGTTACACAAATCGGTAGTTGCAACCCTTTGCAATCCAGAAACATCAGGCCAGCTAAGCTCAAATGTCCTAGTGAAACATATCCTAAAATCAATAGCATTACAAAAACCGGCTTTTCGCATAAAACCTCCGGTTTGGAACATTAACGACCTTGCTAGTTTTTTAGAACACAAGGGTTGTGATGAAAATAATATTTTTCAAGTACAGAGACATACAGCTATTTTACTCCTCTTATGCTCAGGTCGAAGGATCCATGATTTAACCCTGCTTAGAGTGAATTCCCATAATTATTTAGACCAAAATAATACAATTATTTTTTGGCCTATTTTTGGTTCAAAAACTGACTCTGTTGATTACAGATAATCTGGGTGGAGGTTAATTGCAAACAAAGACTGTAAAATATTAAACCCCGTTTACTGGGTGAAACGAACAATATCACTTCTCGAATGTCGCCGAAAAAGTGCACATTCTAATAATTTGTTTATTAATATTAGAGGGGAACCTAGACCCGCATCTAAAACTTTGATTGCAGGATGGATCAAATCGATTTTAGTAGAGGCAGGTATAAAGGCATCTCCAGGGAGCGTAAGATCAGCGGTGGCTTCAAAGAATTGGTTAGATAATTATCCCATTGAGGAGATCCTCGCTAGGGGTAATTGGCGATCAGAAAACACCTTTTCGAAGTTTTATAAACGGGAGGTTATGCCCACCACCAACCAGCCTTCGGTTGCTACGTTATTCAATCCAGTTGATTGAAAATTGTATGATTATTTGATTATAATGTAATTACTTGTTTCTTGTATATAACTGATTGATGACGCTGAAATAAACATATGCTGTTAAGCCTCTATATGCTGTTTTAATTCAGTTTAATCACAAGTCTTATATAGTACATGGCCGTATACTAACCACTTATTGGTTTTCATTCAAATTTCATGATTACTATATCACATTGGCGTCTTCACCATTTCCGCCAGGCGATAACAAACACGTCTCAATTAAATAAGCTTCGAATAACGGTCAAGTCAAATTAATAGCGGCGTTTTACCTGAAATAAAACGCATATTAATTTACTTACCTTATTCGAAGCTTATAATTAAATTCTGCTTGGCATTGAGACTTAATGAATATAAAATGGTAACGACTTCATGGCGTCCTACCACTGCCAAGCGGAAATGACGTAGTAGAAAGAGACAAAAAATATTGGAAAAAGAAATTATTACGAAAGCGGGAAACGGAAGTGCCTATCTCAATTAAATAAGCTTCGAATAAGGTAAGTAAATTAATATGCGTTTTATTTCAGGTAAAACGCCGCTATTAAGTCAGTGTTCGAAACTAGCCACTTTAGTTTTTCAAATGCTTAATAACCCTATTTCTAGCTCTTTAATAAGCCCCGCAAAAAGAAATACAAGGGATTAGGTCCGGAGATCGCGGTGGCCACCGTACAGGTCCTAATCGACCGATTCATTGTTGGCTAGCAGTCAATAACACAGAAACACTAACACTAAATAATAATTATCCGAAGTTACATGTCCTGTCACAATAAAAAAATAAATAATGTCTTAAACTTATTTAGTAGTAGTGTCAATAACAAGACAAAATTAAAATTATCGGCGCGAGATCGGCAAGATCAAAGCGGCGCGGCGCGGCGGCGCAGGAGCTTCCGTGTTGCTACATGCGTTCTGAAAGGATACCGGCCACAGACGACTAAAAATACAGACGGCCAACTCCATACAAATGTTTTAACACGTTAAGCAAACTCACACAACTACATGTGTTTATACATTCTACATATAGAATTCCATAGAATTCATTCAAATGTTCATCGGACCTTTCTTTCTTTTCATTCATAATTTTACCACTGACCAATAGTATTAAAGATTATTGTTCCGCGTATTTGAGCCATCTTTTTCGCGCGTTATGCGTATATATATTTCGACGCGTTTCGGACCAGAGCTGGAAATCGGTACTTTACCGAAATTGCCGATTTTTCAATTTTAGGGATGTACTACATATTTTAGGCAATCCGATTTTTATTACCGAAAATTTACCGGTTTTATATTTGGGTATCATTCGTATGTATGTTAAAATTACTCGATTTCATACGAAAATAAAAAAATAAAACCAAGTTATAATTCAAAACCTTTACTCAATAACATTATAAATGTATTTTATTTCATATTTGTACATTATTTTTAACATTTTGATCATAATTTAATATTACAACCTAAAATAATTTTTATACATTTTCAAATTGATTTAAACATTTTTAATTTGTAAATATTAATTCTGTTAATTTTAGGACTATTAAAACAATGCCAAATCAAAGAATATGATCACTGCACTAACAAATAAAAGTATAAATGGAAACATTCAGTGCACAATATATTTTCCAATACCATGAAACGGCACAATATTGCTATATTTGTAAAGTGTAAATTAAATATAAGAAGTCATTACATATCTGAAGTATATAATAACAAATTATTATTTCAAGTAGGAAGTAATGAAAAATATAATTGGGAAAGTCATAATATCATATTTACAATAAGAAAATATACACAAAAATGTATATCAAGTGATATGATATTATGATACATTAAAAAATAGGCAATAATGTTATGTGTGTAAAGTGTAATGAAAAATAATGATAGTAAATTGTTTACATTGACATATTGAAGAATAAGCAATATTGTTAAATTATAACAATAAATGTGTTGGCTTCAAATCATAGAACACATTAAATGCATAATACCAACACACTAAAACATTTGAGATTAACTATTATATAACAACATATTAAAGAAATAGGCAAAAATATGTTTATAATAAGGTAATTTTGAAGAATGCTTTTATGCTATTACAGTACATAATACAGGTTGGTAGGCATTCCTGTTTTATGCATACTGTATTCAATATTATTCATTTCATTCTTAACTTCAATACACTACTGCATTGCATTTCATTTTAATAACATATGACCAAAAAGCTTTAACAAATGCCTTTTCTGAACATCTTAATTATATCAAATAGTATCAATATTATAAACAAATTATGAATGAACATAATTACTTATGCTGTGAATTAACCTTTGTAAATATTAACATATAAACCTACAGAGTAGAGATCCTTCAGACACAGGTGAAACTTTCTTTATGCTTCCAACGATGAACACATTTGCCTGCTAAATACTTGGACTGCAAATTTAACCCGAGTCTCGCCTGGAAATTATAAAATAATTAATTAATAAGAAAATAAATATGAAAAAGACACAATCAGTTGTTTTCACTGCTTGCCTGACATTAAATAATAATTATAAAACATTAAATAATTATAGATTAAGCTGTGATGAACTTACGGGTACCTATACCAAAAAAAAGCTCCAATATTGAATTGTACTGTATTAGATCGGTCTATGTTGTCCCAATTGCAGAGCACGAGCATCCTCTACAACCGAGAGTATCAATGAAAGGTGTATGGCTATATAATTCGTCACTCTGGACTCATACAAAAAGCTAACCTTTTCACATGTTATGAGATCCAAAAAATCTGTATTTTATAATGTATTTGAATATATTGTTATTTCTTATATTCCGGCAACAATTTAAAACTAGGAATAGTATCACAACATGGTCACAGCGGAATAAAATAATAAAATATTTACCTTGTTTCTGTCAGATGAGGTTAGAATTATGTTTTTCAACAATTTGGTGCTCCATGCTCCACCAACATAGCTCTGTCCATTTAGTACATTGTTTTTATACTTTGTTTGGGAAGGACACACAACACATTCTTCAATACTTTATTTGATTTGTGGTAAATTCACCCGGGAACAAAACACGTGACCAATATTAATAATAATCATGTAAATCACAAGTTTATAGATACCATTTGCACAAAGGAAACTATATAACGTTCGCACTGCTAAATATTTACGTTACTGATTACAAAATAGATGAAATAACATAAAAAATATAAATAAAACAGCCGAACCAAACTAACAAACAGCGATTGACTGTTGACAAAAATGGCGGCAGGTGCATACGGCACACGCACACATTTACAAAAATAGCGTAAGTGAAAAAGATGGGGCGAAAACGGCATATGAGAAAGCGAGATAAAAAATGGCATCACTTTTTAGGCCCAAGTTAAACGGGCCTGATACCGGCGGCAGACTAAAAACAATTTTTTAGAGGTCAATTGCATGCCTGTATAACCTCTGTATTAAATATTTTTCCGTTACATAATCTGTGGCACAATTTGATCGCCAACCAAAGCTGACAGTTGCATCCAGCTTGCACCCCTCGCGCAAACCCTGCATGCCCCTCGGTCGCCTATCGCTCTTTCGGCGTCTGCGCCGCCATTTTGGCCGCCATTACAAGTTGTCAAGTTGTTTACGTTTGTTGTTTACTGTGTTACTGGGATTTCAAGTACTGCGTATAGTTCTAATCTTTGTTAAATACAAAGATTGTATTCAAGGATTTGTGAAGGTGCTGGAAAAAATGTGAATATTCATGTTGAGAGAAGCTGTTCATAAAGTGGCAGCAGAAAATATGATTTTACTTTTCCCAAGAGGCTACATCTGTACCAGAAATAAAAGCTATATCAAGACAGCCTTACGGCATTAATATGTGACCAAGACACATAATTCCGATAAGCTTTTAAAAATTTGGAATTAGAGACAACAAATAATTATATTTTGCGAAATCAAAACCCAGGTTGGTTACTCAAACAAAGTACTTTATACGCTTATGTTGTCATATTGGATGATAATGGTAACTAAGTATACTGTTTCTTTTTTTGCAGATGGAACCGATAATATTGGTGGGGCGAATTTAAATATATAGCCAAAAATATAGTCTTGTATAGACACATACCTCATTAGCAAGATATAATTGATGTCTATGAAACTGACTGGTGACTGACTGCCTGCGTACCAAAATGAGTTACATAAATTAAATGACCAATATGTCATACTTGAAACAGTAACAAAGATTAAGGTATTTGATAATTGAATATTCATCAAAGTATTATAATAATTTATTTTAAAATAAAAATGGAATCTAAGGAAATTAACTAATTAATGTCCTTTTAATCATCAGTTTTGTGAAAATTGTATCTGTAACAGCCCATCCCACTGTAGGGCACAGGCCTACTCTATAATTGAGAGTGTGATTGAGAGTGGTTAGGCTATATAGTCCACCACGCTGGCCTAGTGCGGGTTGGCGGACTTACATACCATAGAAATTCTTACAAATCGCTATGGTATACAGGTTTCCTCACGATGTTTTCATTCACCGTTTTTAGTGTGTGATGATTGCCTATCAATACACACATGACTCTGAAAAGTCAGAGGTGTGCCCTGGGATATGGACCCGCGACCACTGTCAACATGTTGGCAGCCACATTTGGTCCATTTACTAACAGGCCACCACGCACTTCATGAAAATTATTTTATAAAATATTATAGTAAATAGTAATCATTTTAAACTCAAAGCAAGAACATTTTAAAGTGATGTGTATGTTTTAGTTCTAATTGTATCTGCAAGTCACGATTGTCAATATCTCAATTTATTTTCAGGTCAAAAGCTGTGTCAGAGTTTTCAGCAGAACTATATCTGCTGCTCTCCTTTACACAACAAATTTTTGTAAGTATTGAAAAATCATACAATCAGTCTGTTTTAATTGATAGTTCATGTTAACTTAATGCACCCTGCATTAAAAGACTTGGTTTCTGTTCATGAATTTGATGAAGATTACTTTGAGCTTTTGTTTTGTATCATATAAAGCAGATATAAAAATTGTAGCAATTAAAACAAATTTTTGATTTCTCATGTTTATGATTATGCATTTTGCAACTTGATACCAAATGATATAGAATCAACTACCCTATTAGTAAGTCAAACTCAAACTATATCTTTTTGTAATTATTGATATTTTTCATTCCAGCAACATGTACCGATGAAAGCTCAGTCAGCTCGATGACAAATAAGACTACTGCAATAGTGGCCTTTTTTTTAATAAAAACTACTAACAAGGCAGTAACAGAAAATCCTGAGAATCACACATTTTGGCCAGAAGCAATAAAAACAAGAGAAAAGTCAGTACCCTCTATAAAAAACAACTATTACTCGGTTAAAATGGTTTATGAGGGTGTGGAAGTGTTTAAAATCAAATCAAATTAATATAATGAGACACAATATTTTAATTCAGACCCTATTGAAAAGAAAATCAGACAAGTTAGTATAATTATAGATACAATGATCCTAACTGCCACACCCCCAGTTGAACCTTCAAATCTTTATTAGTTACAAGATTAATCAAAATTCATAATAATAGTTTCAATTGGTAAGATGATTAGACAAACCCAGACATAATTTTAACTAATTATTCGAAAATGGAATTGTTGGATAGTCAAATCATCAAAAGAAAATATGTGATATTGGGAATATACTAGAGCAGGCCCATTGAGAAGGTACGAAAACTTGCGGGCCTATGCTGCTGGATGGGTAGTAAAGAAAGTAACTAGTTACATAAATGGTTGTGAATGCCAAGACAAGTTAACGAGAGATGGAAGTCTTGGCATTCACAATTGGATCAGTATTTGAGAATTTGAGATTGTTCATAAAATTAGGCACAAGTACCTATCTGAAGGAGCAGTGATGCTGTTTAACAGCTAATGCTGATAACAGTGAAATCTGGAATAATATGTAAAAATATATTTTCTTTAATTATTCGTTGTAAAGAGTACTGACATTTCTAGAGTAATGAAAATTACGATGTTATCAAAATTTCAGCAAAAATATTTATTATTTAAGTATTAAAAAAAAACCATTAAAAAATAAATCGTTTAATAAATATTTTTAAGTGTTTTATTCACAATCTATCCATCTTTCATCTAAAAGTTACATTTACTTTATTATTTTGCTAAGTTTCTTTGGATCACTTTAATGTGATTTATAGAGACTTGGCGAAATAATAAAAACGATGAAAAAAAATACCCTGTGCAGCCGCGCGCAGCGCTCGCAACAAGGCTGAATACAATCTACCTTTGCCTGTATTACATATCATATTTAAAAATAATAATCTTGATAATCTGTCAACCGACTTTCGTGATCAAATGACTGAGCGGCTATGGCTAAAGAATCTATAGGCGAGTTAACCGTCTGTTTCTAGTTGGTCTGTGGGTCAATTGCGTACGTGTCACACACACACATACTGACCTATTTCTATTTCTTTTACGCACAGGATATTTTGCTATGTCGCTCTCGTAATGAAAGTGTAAGTGTGTGTGTATTTATTGCTTTCTTATTTGCATCGCCAACTTTTAAAGTAATTTAGTTGTACTTATTTATGTGACTTGTGTCAGTGCGGCAACAGCGCATAGATTTTAGTAAGATTTGTCGTTTTAAGGTGAATGACCTATGCGTTGGACGTAATCAGCTGTTAGAAAAGCCACAGCGTGTTCAAAGAGCGCAAAAACTTAAAAAATCATTTATGACTAAACTATTGTTCCTATTTAATTGATTTTTAATACAGACCTTGAAAATGGTGCCTAGTATATGTAGTTTAAAGAAAAGTCGCTCGGTTGTATCAATGTTGTATACAGGGTATAACAAGATTGCGATAAAAAATAAAAAACCATGTATTTACCACCCAAATAAAAATATAGAAAAAAAAATCAACAAAAGTCTTGGGTTTTTTTTTGCAAAATGTTTAGTTGCATTATGCCTGAAGTCACTAAAATTTCGTGTATTTATAATGAAACAAGGTATATCAAAACTGCGACCGAAAACGAAGCCGGTTGGTAGTTTTACAGCCGATGCCAATAAACAATCAAAAAAATTAGATCGAAGTCAATCTGGATTGTTTTCTACTTTTCGATTTGTCATTTACCATGTTGCCATAGTTTTTTCACTACTGAGATTGATTATTGGCAATATAGTATCAGAAAAAAGATTGAGCTGTCAATCTCAAACGGCAAATTTTGGATTGGGATTGTTTATTGGCAGCGGCTGTTAGTCACTACAGACACACAGGTGATATAGGATTTTTCTACTCATTATTAGCCCGGATTAAGGAATTTGTGACCGATATGGCGATAGGCTAGCCACTATCACATCTTGAGACGTAACGTGCAAGGAGAACCTCAGCCTACCCTCTCTGAGAAAAAGGATTGAATTTGTTTGAATTATAATTAAAATTTGAGATTTTATTGTAGTTTGAATATCAAGAAATACTGTCCCAAAGCAACAAAAAATATGTTGGATAGTATATTCATCGGGAAAGGCTCAAAGCTGTATAAAATCACGCTAAAACCAATGGGAGCAGAGCAGTAACGAAAAATGTTTCAAAAACGGGACACATTCACTTCTTATGGTAAACTAGATTATTTACGGAGAAGATAAAGAAACTTTAAAATGCCTACAATTGATAAATTATATATGACTTTATTTAGCGGAATGAACATAAATCATCAGAAAAGTGAATACAAAAATTTACAAAAAGTACTACTCTCCGGCGGGGAATCGAACCCCGGTCTCCCGCGTGACAGGCGGGGATACTGACCACTATACTACCGAAGACTTGAAGGCCTTGACGAAATTACCGATTTGTTATAACGGTACTAAATGTACGCGAATAATATAGTGATGTGACTAGAGCCATTTTTACTCAAATCACTCGAATGAATTTGTTAAACTCGTAACTTGAGTGAAAACAAAGGAGAATGCCTATTCATAGCATTATATCGGTAAAAAATATCGTAGATCCCGATATCGACACTGCGTAAAAATTCATTTTAGCAAATTTCATGGTATTCCTGTTTTATCCTTGGCGATAGATTATAAAATAAAGTAATTATCATCACATTTTACTCTTTTTTCACAGAGCCGAAGACAGAAAAATATTTTTTATTGTACTTCAAGTTCATTTCTCCATCGAATTTTATCGAGAGACATAATTCTTCGCACCGATACTGGAGTTTCATATGGAGAGCATTTTCCTTTGACTCGAGTTACCGAGACAACTCTTCGCACGGTTGCACGACAACCGATTAGATACAAACAGAAAGAACTAGAAGAACAATTCAATTTCAAGAACATTCTAACTGCGTTTTGGATCATAAAGTTTCCCCTCTCTCTATTAATTCTGATCTCTCTCGATTGTAGAGTAGGCCCGTGCCCTGCAGTGGGACGTATATGGGCTGATACATATACAGTTACGCAGTAACTCCCCTAGACATGGCCAAGTTTACTATCTCCATTATTAATAAAAATCAACCATATAAACGTAAATTAAATAAATCATGTTAAGAGGAGATAAAACGTTCATTGAGTTTTGCTATTCATAATGGTATTTTCTATATATTTTAACTAATATTGCCACTTCACAGAAAAGTGATTTCATTCACTAGACAGTAATATCAAACGTCCAGCTGACAGACATCCGCCATATTTCTGCTATTTGCATAAACAAGGGTGTCGGCCATTTTTATTTATTTTTATTTATTTTATTTTATTAAAGTTAATGAGAATGATGAAGTGAATTTTAAAGTTAATGAGTTGTTAAATAACTGATTAGTAATTTTTGACGTGTATGAATAACGTTTTTGAGTTAGCTCATATTAACGATATTTAAAAACTGCTTTAAGTACTTGTGAATAAAGGTGTGTTTAAGACTTTATTGACATGCAGATGGTGTTGTAGACTAATCAAATGTCTTTTAAATTACTTTTTGTGTTATGTTCGATAATTTCGTCATCAACGCACAAGTCTTCGGTAGTATAGTGGTCAGTATCCCCGCCTGTCACGCGGGAGACCGGGGTTCGATTCCCCGCCGGAGAGTTCTTTTTACTTTTTTTATTGTTGGTATTTTTTTTTATTTCACCTCTTTTGCAGTCTTAATGTTATTTTAAGTATTACTTATTAATGTAATAGACGAAAAAATAAAAAAAGATATATCTATATCTACTCACCTATTGCTATTGTGTTTTGTAGATAGCTTCAAATGATTGTCCAAAGCTTCTTTCGATATGAAATTCACTTTGCACTCTTCGCAACTTGGAGAGTCTTCTGGTATCTGAAATTAAAAATTATTTATTTATTTTACACATTTTATTACATTATTTTTGTTTCTATATATGTTTTTTTTGTGTGTGTACAATATTTGAATACATAAAGTCAATCCATATATGTACATGGTATCTCAAGACTGCTACCGAAAACGGAGCCGGGTGGTGATTTTAGTGACTACAAACACTATGCAACTAAAATTTCGCAATGAAACGCGAAATTTTTTTTTCGAATTTTTAAGTTTCATAATTTTTGGGTGGTAACTCCACGGTTTTTGCTAAAATAATAATTTAAGCTCTTTTGTACCTTAGTCTTTATAAATAAAAGGGTATACACTATTATTTTAGGAAAAAAAAAAAACATAAAAACATCGTCATTTTCTGTTGCACTGTGTCTGAAGTCACTTAATCTACCACCCGGCTTCGTTTTCGGTAGCAGTTTTGATATACCCTGTATAGAAAGTAGACCGGCTACATCTCATGTAGCACAAAGAATGACACCATAATTTATTATTTGTTTTTTAAGTGCCTAATTTGCAGTAATATGTTGTCTACTCACAGTACATTCATCAAATCGATGTTTGAGTTTCTTGTGCAGCCCTAATCCTTTGGCGCTGACGAAAGAATGTCCGCACAACCCGCACACGAAGTCCGACGGGTGCTTTATTCGTACGTGGCTCATGTAGGTAGATATCTTGCTGAAATATCGAGATATTACACAACTGTAAATAGCGTCATCTAGGTGGGTAGCTGAACTATTTAATAGTCTAACAGCACCATCTAGTATGGAATGAACGAACTATTAGCTAAGTGTATTGTAACGCCATCTAGTAGGGAATTACGCTATTATTTTTTTAGCGTCATCTAGATGTGAGTAGCTGAACTAATTAAGTAGCGTAATAGCGCTATCTAGTAAAGAGTTAACGAACTAAACGATTAGGGTCTTTCACTGCCATCTAGTAGGCAGCGCCTGAACTATTTTAAGTCTTATCGCGCTATCTAGTAGCGAAAAGCTGAATTAAATGATAGATCATAGCGCCATCTAGTTGCTAGTAGTAAACTTACTTCAGCAGGAAGTGTTACAGCCCCATCTAGACGCCAGTAGCTGAACTATTTGAGCAAAAGGGTTATAGCATCATCTAGTGATGACTAGCTGAACTAAAGTACCCCGAAATGTTCAAATTGTAAAATAAATAGGTAGCTATTTAAATTGATAAAACATCTATTAATTCATTTCATATTTGTTTTCGTATTTCGTATATAAATAAGCCTCACTTATCCAAACCTAATGAGTTTATATTCGAAGTGGCATAAATACGCCTTTTACGAAAAGCGGGGGATACCATGGAATTTTAACACCGCCTGACCAAACTTTAACAGCAAACAAACAGTCATCCCATAAATATCTGACTTGGGCATCAAACCCTACACCTTTACATTCAGCTTAATGTAGAATACTCACCCGAAGTTTTCCTGACAGTGTGGACATTGGTATCTGGTTCCATTGTGATATTCCTCATGCAGTTTAGCTGCATGCCTGCAAAAAACAGGGATTATATTTTCTCTCATCTGTAAGTGGACACCTGGGTAGACACCTCAGTAATGTCTATACATCCCGCCAAACAGCAGTGTAAACGCACTGTTGTGTTCCGGTTTGAAGGACATTGTAGCGACATATTGCGCTCGCCATCCTGAGATGTAAGATGTTAAGTCTCAATCAAAGACAATCGTGGATTTACCTTGGTGTTTGGCGGAATACATAGACATTGCGGTGGTACCTACCCAGACGACCTCTCACATATGAGAGACCTACCACCAGTAATTATAAATATTTTTAAAACATACATACCGTCTAGTAGTGACATACGGACACTGTTTACAGCTGAATTTCTGCATATGCGATGTGGTGTGATTGCGCAGTGCGTGTTGCTTCTTAAACCTTATCTTGCACACTTCACACTGGTAGGTACCGCTTTGCTGAAATAGGTTTATTTTGACCAATTTTGGTTTATTTTTACATGACCCAGACCCTTGTTTAAGCTAATTTTAACCAGAAAAACGACTGATGTCTATCAGCTGCACATTTGATATTACTGTCTGGTGAATGAAATCACGTTTTTCGATGGTAATATTACATATTATTTAGAAAAAAGCCTATAGTATGTAAATTAATATATAGCATGTTCATCATTTTTTTCTCTCACTATTTGCACTACCCTATAATTCAATATTACAATAATCCAATCCATCCAAAGGTTAGTTTTTAAGTGTTTTGTAAGTGTCTCTCATTTAGGTCTACAATAAAGCTTAAATAAACTAATATATAAAACCTGACCCTCGTTGAGGGTATCATCAATTTGGATGGTGTATGTTCGGTGAGGTCGACCCCTACCGAAAAAAGTACCCTGAACCGACGAGAATGCATGAAGACGTTGATGAAAGTGAATGAAGCGAAAGTAGTATGTCAGGATCGAGCAAAGTGGCGGTCTATAGTGTCTGCCTACCCCTATGGGATACAGGCGTGACGATTATGAATGTATGTATAAAACCAACATGAATAGCAAAACTTAATGAATATTGTATCTCCTCTTAACATGATTCAACTAATTTACGTTTATACGGTTGATCTTTTTGGTCTTTTTGAGATACTATGCGGTTCAACTAAGAATAGGACTGACCCTGCGCCATATTGGTTCACGCTAGCTGTCAAATCGCGCAATTTCGGCAGGGTCAGCAAAACAAGATTTCTTAAAATAATATTTTTGATATTTAATATTTCGTAAAAAAATTAATGAATGATTAATGTCGTCCTATAGTTACTTCTGCCAAATGATTTCTCATGAAATAAATAAATAAAATAAATAAACATTCTTGTTTATTTATTCATATAACATATTGTAATTGTTTAAATTTATTTAACTCATTTATGTTAAGGAATAGGACTATGTATGTGAAAAAAAAAAAATGATGCGTAAATATTTTTTTGTTGCTATCCATACTTTTCGTGCGATATTTGACAGCTAGAGGTCATTGACGTTCCTATTCTTATTTGAAACGCATAGTAATAAAAATACTTACATCAGAATGCCTAGCTGTGTGACTTTTAAAAGCATCTACATCCAGAAATCCTTTAAAACATTCCGTACATTTATATTCTGAATTCTTGTAATTAGCTGATTCTTTTCTCTTGTTGATCTCAAATAGTTGCTCGTCAAAACTTAAGTCTGTTATATTAAAAATATCCTGATTTAATACTTCTTTGGCTGGCTTTTTTCTTTTATCAATTTTAACATTTTGTTTTTCCTTTACATAACATTTCTTTGATAATATTTCATCACTTGAACTGTATTCATTTTCAATTTTAATCTCTGGCAATAACTCAATATCATTCTTTGTCTCTGGCAACTCTGTGTCGTTTTTAATCTCTTGTTCTAAATTATCTATGGATTGTGCATGTTCTAGAATTACATCCGAATGGTCTGATTCAAATATCCTTTGGGATAATTTTGTTGTTAGCTCATTTGATTCTCTGTCTACTGTAGTTAGATTTTGTGCCGTCAGCTGAAAATTTACAAGATGATGTTAAATAAATACACCCAACAGTCACACAAATAGTCCTGACTCCATACTAAAATTGACTCTTGTATTGTGGGTATCACGAACTATGAGACTTTTCAGGCAAAAAAAACAAAACATGCTTTTAGAGGGGGAATCAAACCTGCAATCATTCGTCTCTAAGACTGTGTCTAACAAACTCCTTCACCAAGGCAGTCAATTTATTGATAACATTATCTTCATTCTGTTTCATTTCAATTTGTTACTACTAACCAAGTACAACTAAGAGCCATGTAATTTTTTCAATGTAATATTGTTTTCTTTATTATATCATTAATTAATTAATTACTTACATATTTAGCAGCCTGTACTAACTCTGTCATAAGTGTGTGACTCCTCAAAGCTTTACTTTTGAACCTGCTGCATGCCAACAATCTGTGAGTACACTCCCAACACAACTTCTGTGGAAGACCATCTTTACTTCCTTTGACCTATCACAGAAACAAAAACAAAAACAATAAAAATATTTTATGCTATAGTTTGATTTCTTTAATTTCTGTATTTGGAAGATACATTCAAAATTTCTGAATAACCCACTCTATTAATGGCTAAAATTTATAATAGTGAATGGAAGTAAGGGAAAGCAAAATATTTGGTTTTTCATGCATATGATGTATAGGACTTAATAATCATTTGATTGTTATCATCTTCAATTGATCAATTATATTTTGGTAAGTAAAGAAACATTCACAAAATTATATACAATATTAGAAATAGTAAAAGATGATTGGTATATATTCCAGCACTGAATGTGGTGTGGACAACCAAACATTGACTTCCTAGGTCTACATCCAGGAACATTTTTACTTAAACATGTTACACTTACATTAATACCAGTCATTTCCTCATAATACACAGACAAGTTGAATTTCTTTATGTGATACATCTTTCTGTCCATCGCCAGACATATCCTGCAAGCCTGCAAATGAAAAATATTATGAAAATATGTTGATAAAAACAATCTTATCTTATTGTTTATAATTCCGTCTACACACACTAGGCCAGCAATGTAGACTATACGGCCCAACCCCTCTCAATCTTACTTTCGATTGCCTGCAGTGGTAGTTATACAGGCTGATACAAATTATAATGGCACTACAAATTATTTACAATACGCTGGTGGTCGACACAACTATGCCGACCCAATCTATGTCCGCTCTACGCAAGTTAATACTGAAACGCAAAACAATTGCCCAGATTTTCCACTATTCCTTACAGTAACCGCTAACTAAGGGGATAATAGCATCATACAACCAGCTTTTTATTCATAAATAATGTTTAGAATGTAAATATATATAAAGCATACGATAAACAACTATCTTCGATTTCCATTTTTAATGTATGTTCATCTTATAACGAGAGATTTAATAAATATTACTTACTTTTACAAACTTATTAGATTTATATTTTTTCTTGATGTTAGCCATAATTTATAATAGTTACACTAAATTATCGAATACAATACTGTTGTATAACGTCTTACTAGCTAACAATAATTGAATACTAATTAATATTTAATATCCAAGACAAACATTGCAGTTAATATAAAATAAAAATAAAAACAGAGATTGCGATAAATCAAATTGTTGACACTAGAGTCTTGACTTGACAGTTTTCACTGACTTCTACTGTCTGAATAATCGACTATTACCAGATGACACAGTATTCATTTAAAAATATATAAATAATTCCAAATAAGTAAATATTACCATTTTTATTTATGTGGTACGCAAGTAGTGAATATTTCTCTTTTATAGATTAAAATAATTGCGTATTGTGCGAGTATGATAATTAATTACATATGAGGACCCTACGTATATGGTGTAATAGAGAAAATGATATAATGTTATTGTATATTAAATACCTGTAATAAATAATTAAACAGCCTATACTTATATAGAGTTTTACATAATTCGTTCAAAATAAATGGAAATAAGCTCATATTCCTCAACAGTCCACTGCACCGTGTTTGATTACCGATTAGAGCGAGACCGAATTTTTTTAGATAAAAAGTCGATTTTTGTTGCGTTTTATTCAAATATCAGCAAAATAAATATTTAATTTATTTTTATCGGAATATGTATAGCATTTAAAATTATAATATTTTTGTAGCAAACTTTTAGTTATATTTCATGTATTTTCCTGCATGTTTTATAATCAATAATGTATTGTTTTAAATATTTCTGATCAACGGCAACGTTTTGTTTCTTTGGTTTCGAATGGCGCCAAAAACGAAATAAATGGCGGGAAAGTCATTTTGTGCAAGCGGTGCGCACGGAGACTGTACACAACGTAAGTTGAAAAATATTTATTACGTTAATAATCACAGCCGTTGTTTCGTAAAATGTCATCATTTAAGTAATAATTAAATGAAATATTTTATAAATATATAATGTGTTAGCAAAACTTCTTATGTAAATGAAAATTAACCATGTTTGATTACTTTTATTTGGTCATTTTAGTTAAACTATACTTATATGTAGATTAAATAGACACGAAGCAGGGGTATTGATAGTTTAGTACTACCGGCGTTTGGTCATTTTGGCAAGACTAAAAACAACAAAAAAAACAAAAACTAAGCTTTCGCCTCCATTTCTAGCGCTCTACCATCACCATCACTGACTGTAGTAAACACTTCAATAATAATTTAATAAATAACACCCAACAGTCACATACATAGTCCTGACCCCACATTAATATCGAGTCTTGTGTCGTGTATCAGGAACTACGAGAGACTTTTCGGTCTCACAAACACCCAGACCCGAAAGAAATATTTGTGGGCCGCACAAACATTTCTCTTGGCGTGGGGATCGAACCCACGGCCTCTCGTTTCACAGGCGGTCACAAATATGTTTGTTTTGTTGCAGAGCAAGATGAAGTTGCGACAGAAGCCGCGTATCAGCTATTATGAACCAGAGGAGCCCAATTTAGACGAATATGTGTGTAAGTACCGTAGTTTTAGCAGCTGTTTAGGTTTAGAGATCCTGGGTTCGAATCCTAGGTAGAGTCTTCCATTACTCAAAACAAAGGCAACGCCTAATTTGAGAACCTTTGCAATATAATTCTTATGTAAAATTATTATTTTCAAATAAACATTTTTCATTATCATTTTGTAACAGTTTGTGAGAAATGCGCGGACTTCGTTTACGAATACTGCGCTATACACGGTCCCTTGCTCGTCATACCAGATGATAAGGTAACAGATTTTTACACGCTTTATATTAGCTAGTTGAATTGGGAGTTGTGGGAAATACTGCTGTCCTCAAGCTAAAAAGCTGTTAAGTACAAAATCCGCTTTTTGAGTTGTGCACAAAAAAAGCGATATTACAGTTCTAAATTGAAAGTTTCGCTATTTGAAAGTGCCTCCTGCGATGTATTATTCAGTACTCCAAGGTCTTAAAGATGACAAATTGTTATTAAGTAGCACATTTAACAAAAATCGTTTTTTTGTGCACAACTAAAGATGTGGCAAAAAATACTTAACGGCTTTTTAGCTTGAGGACGGCAGAGTAGTTTAAAATACTTTTATTAATTCGTTTCACAGTAATTAATTGTTTTACAAAGATTTTAAATCTTTTTTCTTTTCTTTTTTTTATTGCAATGAATGGCGAGACGAGCATGCCGTTCGCCTGATGGTAAGCGATACGACCGCTCATGAACAGTAGCAAAACCAAACAACACCTTGAATAACAAAGCAATGCTTGGTATTCCACTGCGCTCGCCATCCTGAGACATAAGATGTTAAGTCAATATGTCCAGTAGTTACTCTGGTTACAATACACTTCAATCTAAAACACAACAGTGCATTTACACTGCTGTTTGACGGGAGAAATAGACACTGCGGTGATACCCACCCAGATGGCCTCTCACATACGAGTATGAGAGACCTACCACCAGTATTAGTGTTGAATCCAGAATAATACTTCGATATACTCATGATTACTTGTTACCCTCAATCTCTAAGATAGGAGCGATTTCTTCAATATCTGCAATCATAATCTAAATACCTAACTTTATTTTTATTCTTTACTAAGGATGGGCCGGCTCCGCCTGGGTGCAGATCGTTTTTGAACCCAGTCCACATCAGAAAAATAATATTTCTCGTCCTGTTTAAATATATTCAAACTCAATGTCGTCCTATGTACTGCTTTTCCTGTTCCGCATGGTCCCGTCCAGTTATATCCCGCCCTGTCCCGTCTCATTCACAGATAAGGTATGCAATCCACTCCCATCCCGTCTCTTTGAGTATAAAAATGTAATAAATATATCGGAATTCCTTTCTCAGCCCACGGGAACACTACATTTTTCGTAATAAATAGTATCCTAAGGGTGAGTTGCACAAACTAACTTTGCCAACAAACTTTGGCAAAGGGCCTTTGAAAATGTCATCGCCATACATTTGAGACGTATTTGACTTTGCTTATATATGGGATAGACAGTTTGTGCAACTGAGCCAAGTGTTAATTCAGGTTGTCAGCTACCTCCATTCAACATTTCACCGAAATTCGTTAAGCCGTTTCTGAGTTTTGGGTTCTATTACGTTAATACAGTCCCCCCATATCAGTTTTTCTCATTAGTCTTTCATGTACAGACATGGATCGGTTACAAACTTCGATCAAATATACACTAGATACACAGTTCCCTGTAAAAGTTCTGTTAAAAAGTGGCACCGATGCATGACATTAAAAAAAGTAAACAAAAAGATCACATATCTTACTAATATTATAAAGGTGAAAGTTTGTATGTATGTTTGTTACTCTTTCATGAAAAAACGGCTCAACAGATTTTGATGAAATTTGGTATAGTGATAGCTGACACCCTGGATTAACACATAGGCTACTTTTTATCCCGAAAAATGTAGTGTTCCCGTGGGATGAGTCAGGAAATAGAAGACGGGACGAACCTGAAGTCCACGCGAACGAAGTCGCGGGCAAAAGCTAGTTCCAAATATATTAACACAAATTCCACCTTATTCCTGGAGCTTAAAGTAGCTTTTCAAATAATATTGTCTAAAGTTTTACGACGTTTTAGATGCAACGGTCGGTGCGTGACTGAAGGCGAAAGAGTGCTTAAGCACTCTTTTTTGGTGCCATTTTCTAAGCGCTCATGTTGTATCTAGTGTATATTTGATCGAAGGTTACAAACATAGATATGCTATTACTACTCTTACGAGTATCTTCGGGCGAATATCCTAATACTCATAAAGATTTAGTAATAAAACTAAAATTTATACAAGATCCTAAACACATGACTAGGTTTCAAGCAAGCCCAAGTATCCTTCGTTCGTGCCTCGCGCCGCGCTCACTATACCCAGCGTGTTCCTGCACTTGGCTCCTTCACGAATACCAGGTAAGTTACATTTACAGGCATGGACCGAAAATTCGGCTTCGGTAAAAAACTGGGCTCTAACCGAAGCCGAAGGTTTGGAATGATACGAATGAAAGTTTTTAATATTTACGTAATAAACTAGTCACGAATTTGAAAGGATATGTTTTGGATCAATGATTTTTGTGTCTTTATAACACTCTTTATTTCGAAAGAAATTCATCTTTATAAAATTTGTAAAAAATGAAATTGGAAGCGTGAAATGTGTATTTTATTTAGATCTGCGTGCTATCTCTTTATTGCGTGCCTCAATAAGCAATCGCAGGAAACCAATGCGAAAAAAAATCCAAGTTTTTACTCGTCTTTGTCACAGTGCATTTTCATGGGTCTTGGGTACTGTTTGGTGACATAATCATAAAGTTCTTGTAGATAATATAATTCCTTTTAGTTTCAAATTTTATATACTAGAAAGCTCTTACTAATGAGCATGATTTGGAGGACTTATGATAAATCAAAGTACAAACATCCTTTCCGACTTGGCTACTAGATTACTCCAGAATATTTATAATGCAGAAAAATAATGGTTTTGTAAACTTCAAAGCAGACTCTATAAGATATTAAAGTCTTACAATATATAACAGTGTTTCTTTGTGAACTTTAGCCAAAAGAAAGCTTAAAACAGTTGTTTAAGGATGTTTGAAAAACTTTAGATATCTTTAGATAAACGAAGAATGTCGTCGACAACTTTTCAACGTTTGAGTAATCTGAAGACACGCCCAAATCTACTCCGATTTGATTTTCTTAGTGTTACGAAGGTATACTTACTGTATTCGGCCAAAACCATCGTATTATGCAATTTTCAACTTTTATTTATAGCTTGCTCACGTGCAAAGATTTCTTGAATCATCTTTATATCAGAAACATCTTATTTCTCATATTAGCATTTGTTTATCTAAACTCAACGTGGGTACCATCTATATCAACCCATGTACGTCCCACTGCAGGGCACGGGCCTCCTCTACAATCGAGAGTACGATTGAGGGTGTTTAGGCCATATAGTCCAACACGCTGGCCTAATGCGGGTCGGTAAACTTTACATACCATAGAAACCGCTATGGTATGCAGGTTTCCTCAGGATGTTTTCCTTCGTTATAGTGCGTGGTAATTGACTATCAATACTCACATGACTCCGAAAAGTCCGAGGTGTGCCCTGGGATTCGGCCCACCTACAAGTTAACTCCAGTAAGTTAGAACCATTTTTATAAGATGGTACCTACAATCTCAATGCTTTATGGATGGTACAAAGGTGCAGGTCTGGGAGTGTTCAGCACATTGACTCTGCCTCACGGAGTGCGCTTCGGTCCGTACAGGGGACGCCGCACCGACGAGATCCGCTCCATGTACTGCTGGCAGGTAAGACTTATTTATAGTAGTCATCATCATCAGCCTATTCGCGTTCACTGTTTGACGCTACGCCTCTCGTATGGCACGCCACTGGGCTCGATCTTCAGCCCATCACCTGTTTAAATATACATATATATTTTTTTGATTTCATTTATTTGGATCTACAAACAGCATTACATAAAACAAAATACGTAATACAGTAAAGTGGAAGTTCCCAATTAAAAAAAAATAAGTTAAGAAATGAAAACAATTAAAAATAAATTTCATAAACATAATTTTCAAAACAAACAAATTTCACAATTAAAAACAGGCATATAAAATGAGATAAAGAGATCAGAAAATTTCAAAATAATCTAGGTTCTATTATTGTTACTTCCTTCTTGTCACAAATCGTACAATAAGAAAATATGGCGTTGGTTGTTGTAATGTTGTAAACGTGTCCATAGTATAATAAATTTCCTTTTATGCTTATCTAATAATGTGTTTGACTACGCTCCTAACATATCAATTCTAATACTCCTATCATCTCCAACTGTTACTAGCCATCTTTCAAATATTGTCACTCCACCTCCACTTGAGAACATGTCTACCCTAATGGTTGTCGGTTCTCCGACAAATATCCGACAAAATAGTAGTACAGCAGCTTCACTCCTTGACAGTTTATAAACCCATTATAGAAATCGAATGTTTTGTCCCTTTCGAACGACTTTTGAATTCAATTTGAGCGAAGAAGACAAAACATAAACAACAAAGAAGCACTAAAATTCTTCTTCTCCCACTGTTTTTACTCTTATGCTAAAAGAACCATTGGAATCCTACTACATTTTAAGAAATTGAATTCCTTGCCCGTGTATAATCCTCCTAGTAGGAATGGCGTACGTATTGTCACTAAAGTTTAAATAACATTAATTTGATGGTTAATATGTAAAAAAGTTATTCCGTTGTGTAATATATCGACGTTTTGATCGCTTACCATCGAAGCTTGGTGGTTAAGGTACCAGCCCCCTAACCAAGTTACAAGCTCTTCCAATTTATTATCTTTCTACAATCGGTAACGCCTTGAAGTACGCAATAACGTTTCGTTTGCTAATCAAATTGCATCTTGGATAGCATTTCTTGAGTTAGCCAAGGTTGTACAACGTACAAACGTCATTGCTCACGTCAAGACGTTAACGATTGTAGAAAGAGAATAGATTGGAAGCGCTTGTAACTTGGCTAAGGTACCTGACCTAAGACGTAATTTAGCCAAGTATTTGGACTAATTGCGCGATAGATATACGACGGCGACAACAAACCGTCGCACGTGGTGGACGCGGCGGACGCGAATAACTCCAACTGGATGCGCTACGTGAATTGCGCGCGACACTGGTGCGAACAGAACCTCGTCGCCTACCAGTACCGGGGACAACTCTACTACAGGTATTGTAGCATTAAATGTGAAATCATACTATAGTATCCCGTCTTACGCATAGACTAAAGATGCGGCTAATTGACCAATCAGGACAATGGAACATACAAGGTCACGTCATAAGCGTACGACTGATAATGTGCACACAACAAAAGAATCCATTGTTCAGATCGGTCTAAGACATTTTTCTCTAGTATTGATGGCCGCTTCTTTACTCTATGCGTAAGACGGAATACTATAGTGTGATTTCAGCTTTAGCCAAGTGTTACACTATTATTTAAGAAAAAAACAATGTATTTTACTCAAATTAAATTTTTTGTTTTTTTTTTCCATTGTGTCTGAAGTCACTAAAATTACCACTCGGCTTCGTTTTCGGTAACAGTCTTGATATACCTGCCCTGTATTTTATAAATTTTAGAACTATCAAAATCATTCCTCGTTTCACCGAACTCATGGTTTTCTACGGGAGCGAATTCGCAAACCTACTTCATATTGATCTGCGGAGATACAATTCGCCAGCTGGATACGCGCAGAAATTTGGTGAGTTTAATGTTTTCTGTCTAGGTAAACCTGTTCTTATCCCATAGGTAATTGAGCTAACATTAAAAACTCTGAATTCTATATATGTTATTAAAGCAACTATCAAACAATATTTCTTTGGTACTCAAATACTTTTTTGATTGTATTCATCTTCCCAGACACATTGCAGTTGATAGCTTCCAAAGCAACCACGTTCGGAACTTCATAATAGCTGATTGTGTGATGTCTATGTTAGAGGCATGCGCAGACAAACTTTCAGGTTTTATAAATTAAAGAAAGTCTGGCAGCCACGGGCTCTTTCTCTACTAGTATTAAGTACAAATATTTTTGTTAATATTCAGGTGTACCTCCAAACAAACGGCCCAAGTTAGATGAAAATCACAATATTACGCAAGATATTAAGCCTGTTACAGAAATCCAAGAAACAAAAAATTCCAAAGCGCAAAATTTTGAAACGAATCTTAAACCTAAAGAAAATGATACAGTCTGTGAAACGATACAAGAGAAAGTTAATCAAAATTGTTTGAAGAATGCACATCAAGAATTTATTTGTGACGATTGTGGTAAATATTATCATGAAAAAAATCATTTAATTAAGCATCTTAGGGTACACAAGTCTTATAAAAATTTAAAACAAATCAAAACTAACAAAACGGAAAAACGTTACGTGTGTGATTTGAGTACCAAGAAATTTACTGAAAGTGGTAATTTGAAAACACATTTACCCATATATTCTGGTGAGAGACCATATAAATGTGATATATGTGATAAGAAATTTACTAAAAGTAGTGATTTAAAAGTACATTTACGCATACATTCTGGTGAGAGACCATATAAATGTGATATATGTGATAAGATATTTTCTCAAAATGGTCATTTGAAAACACATTTACGCTTTCATTCTGGTGAGAGACCATATAAATGTGATATATGTGACAAGAAATTTACTACAAGTGGTCATTTGAAAACACATTTACGCATACATTCTGGCGAGAGACCATATAAATGTGATATATGTGATAAGAAATTTACTCAAAGTAGTAATTTGAAAATACATTTAAGCATACATTCTGGTGAGAAACCATATAAATGTGATATATGTGGTAAGAAATTTACTCAAAGTAGTTATATGAAAATACATTTACGCATACATTCTGGTGAGAGACCATATAAATGTGATATATGTGAAAAGAAATTTACTCGTAGTAATAGCTTGAAAATTCATTTACGCGTACATATGAATAAAAGAATATTGTAATACTAAATTTAAGTGAGAGATAGGCTAGTCAATAGCAATAGATACCTATAGGTCGCGGGTTCGATCTCCATTCAGAAACATATATTACTGTTTGAATCACAAATATTTGTTGTGTATACACGAAATCAGAAATGTCTCGTTTGTTACATACACATTCATAAACAGTTTTAAAACATATTTTAGTTAGTTATCAAATGTTTTGTCCCTCTCGAACGACTTTTAAATTCGATTTAAGCGAAGAAGGACATTGATTGACTTAGTAGCCAGAGTAACTACTGGATATTGAGACCTAACATCTTATGTCGCAGGATGGCGAGCGCAGTGGAATGCTAGGTATCGCTTTGTAATTCAAGGTGTTGTTTGGTTTTGCTACAGTCCATGAGCGGTCAGGGGCGTCGCCAGCAGATGGCCCAGGGGGGGGGGGGGGGGGGGGAATAATATGGAGAATGAGAAAAGTATGAATTGTAGGTAAAGTCCTCTTGACTTGAAGCTTTTCACTTGTAGTACGCGCTTTACATCTACGGCGATATGCAAAAATAATTACCGTATAGTAGGCAAGTCAAGTCAAAGATCTTGGTTACCTACCCCTACCTGCCTCCCCTTGGCGACGCCCTTGTGAGCGGTCGTATCGCTTACCATCAGGCGAACGGCATGCTCGTCGCGCCAATCAGTGCAATACAAAAAATAGAAGATGTAACATTCGATAACTAAAATAGGTTTTTAATTTGTCTATGAATAGGGCCGTTATAATATCACGTTTAGTCACTACTATTTTGCAGAGTCTATGTGTAATTGAACAAAGTAAAATATTTTGAGGAAGTATATAGGCAGATGCTTTCATAAAAAAAATACGGAAAGTCTGCCAACCCACATTGTGCCATTGCGTTGCAAATATATAAGCACTTTACCATGTTGCGAATTATTAAACTAAGTTTTTAAGGTCATCAAAATATTATCATATTAATAAAGAATCCTTTTCTGAAAGTAAATAATTAAATTTGGATCGACCGATCTGGGAATCGTATCTAAAACTTCGCATATCACATTGTCCAGGATAAGAAAAGCGCCAATTTGCACTCAGTAGTAAGTGCAAATTGGCGCTGTATGAGACTCTACTAATGAAAGTTCAATTTAGACGGGTTAGGCCATACACAGTATACCATAGCATGCTGGCCTATTGTAGGCCGACTTCACGTACCATAGAAAAACATGTAAATCTCTAGTCTATGGAATCCAGACTCACTCATGGTGTAATCATTTAAAAATGCGCGATAATAGGCGTGACGACAGTATCAAAATATCAAATATTTTATGATGTTAGGGGGAAATACATATTAGAAGGGTTTAAAACGATGTTTTAATCCAGAATTGGAGATTCACAAGATTTTCAATAAAATAAAAGTATAAAATATAGCAATCGGCCATTTTGACAAAAACGCTAGTCACGACGCATGACGTCACGCCTATGTAAACATGCCGTAAACATTACCAATTTCTTTAGAAATGTGGAGTGTGAACTTTACCGAAACCACTTATAGACTTTAGAATTCATTTTTATCAAACGAAATATGTTTTGTTTCCTTAAATTTCTTCGCTGCGCATAGACACAATGACATGTTTACCTAGCGGTGATGTTATAACGGACGCCATGACACCTATAAGCTTTTTTTGTGCACTACTGAAAGATTATTAGAAAAATGGCATAAAACTGTGTTAAACCTTCGTTAATTCTTGAAATATAGATTATTTCGTATACAATAAATGGGTAACTATATTATAGAACATGATTTTAAAATAATTCGTCATGCCTATTGATTAGGTATCGTTACACATATTATTCCGAAAAATCAGAGAGTATGCTTTGAGATTTGAACCCGCGACTTCTGTCTTGGTAGATACTAGTTCGACTCCAGTTTACTACAATACATACGCGTAATATTATCTACGCATCTATACTAATATATAGGCTGAAGAGATGGTTGTTTGTTTGTTACCTCTAATCTCAGAAAGTACTGGTTCGATTTGATGAATTTATTTGTGTTGGATCTTGATATTGGACTTATCGATGATCGCTATGATCTATATGAGGGAAGCAGTAGTGAAAAATCTAGCAAATACGAGGAAATTTTATTCGTTTTTCGAGGTCCGATTGATCGATATTCTTAATTGATCGTCGGAATTGAACATTTTGGGTGCCATTTCGTATAGTGTGAAAAAAAACTAGCTTTTTGTAAAAAAAATCAATTAAACCCACCTAGTCTACAATTTATTAAATTATTTTCAAAGGTGTAGACCGTGTAGCGAATGGATATTTTTATTTTATTTTATTTGGGTGGCTGAGAGCTACCAATAACTAACAAACCTATTATACATATATAAATATAAAAAATGGCGGCCAAAATAAACAATTCCGACTATCAGTTTAGAATATCGATCAATCGGACCACGAAAAACGAAAAAAAATTCCTCGTATTTGTTAGATTTTTCATTACTGCTATAGGTAATAATGTGATGATATACAGTCTATAGCATTTCTCGATAAATGACATCGTCGTATTTGTATAATATATCATTGCATATCCATCACAAAAAATATTTTTTTCAATTCGTACCAGTAGTTACTGAGATTAAAGGTAACAAACTCTTCAGCTTTATATAAGTACTAGCTTTTGCCCGCAACTTCGTCTGCATTATTAACTTTATTTACAATATGTTTTATATTACGTCCTCATTTCTCCCCTAAAACTGAGAAAATTCTAAAACTACGAATTACGTCACTATTTATTAGTGAGCATGTATTACTTGCTTTATTAACAACGATTTCTCGCTTTAACTCCACTTTAAACATAAAAATCCAAAACCTTACAATTGGTCATTATTTATCTATAATAAGTAAATACTATTAAACATAATAAATTCCTCCCTCTAAAATTTATAATCCCAGAGCTACGCACAATTTTACTTATGAGTATTATTTGCGCGAAACCCATTTATGGACATTTAAAATGAAAGTTCCTTATGCCCGATATTCCAACACAACCTTCCGTCCATTCCTTCTTTTTCCCTGACCCCTCTCGTAAATATTAAACTCTTACTCTTACTCATGAACAACGTACAATATTAGTAAAAATTAAAATATTGCTTTCCTTACCCAGTTCTTGAATTATACCATCAAACTCAATTTTTAAGGGTTATTTTGCACCCACGGAACCCTAAATACTTTTTATAAAATTTCATCCCCTTCATGTCATTTTTCCAAAATTAGTGCACGCCAATTTCTTGTTTATAATTGGTAGCTAAAATACAAATTTTCGTACCAATAACAGCGGTTTCGATGTTGCATACAAAATTACAACCCTTATTTTAAGCCCTTTGAGGCTTATTTAAGACAAAAAAGTAAGATGTTATTTTTGTTTTTGATTGACTACCTAAACTGCCAAGTTTGAAATCTGTACCTTTCATGGTTCGTTTTTCCATACTACACAATATCACCCTTTTCACTCCTTTAGGGATTGAATTTCAGTAAATCCTTCATTAGCGTTGCTCTACATTATGATAGGAAGCCCCGTGTAAAATTTCAAGTTCCTAACTTCAGTAGTTTTGGTTGTACGTTGATGCGACAGTTCGGTTCTACAAAATTTCAACCCTTACCACTTTAGGGTTAATTTTAGAAAAATAAAGTATGTTTGTTTTTGATAGATTTACAAAAGTGCAAAATTTGCTAACTGTGGCTTTAACGGGTTCGATTTTCCATACAACAGTTTTTTACCCTTTTCACCCCCTTGGGGGAGGAATATCTTAAAATCCCTTTTTAGTGCGACCCTACGTCACAATAGGAATCCCTGTGTAAAATTTCACGTTCCTAGCTCCAGCAATTTCGGCTGTGCGTTGATTAGACAGTTTGGTTCTACAAAATTTCAACCCTTATTTAACCACTTTAGGGTTAATTTAAAAAAAAATACAGTATGCAGTTATTTTGGTTTTTGATTGATTAACGAAAGTGCAAAGTTTGACAACTGTGGCTTTAACGGTTTCGATTTTCCATACAACCGTGTTTTACCCTTTTCACCCCCTTAGGGGTCGAATTTCCAAAAACCCCTTCTTAGTGCTACCATACGTCACAATAGAAATCCCTGTGTAAAATTTCACGTTTCTAGCTCCAGTAGTTTCGGCTGTGCGTTGATTAGATAGTTATTAAATCGCTCTAGTCTCGCAACACTTCAACCCCTATTTTAACCCTTTTATGGCAAATTGTAGACAAACAAAGTATGCAATTAGTTTCCTTTTTAAATGACTAACCAAAGTGCCAAGGTTGACAATTGTAGCTTTAACGGTTTCGATTTTCCATACAACAGTTTTTTGCCCTTTTCACCCCCTTAGGGGTTGAATTTCCAAAAATCCCTTCTTAGTGCTCACCTACGTCACAATAGGAACCCCTGTGGAAAACTTCACGTTCTTAGCTCCAGTAGTTTCGGCTGTGCGTTGATACGTCAGTCAGTCAGTCAGGTTCCTCTTTTATATATATAGACTAGCTTTTGCCCGCAACTTCGTCTGCGTTATTAACCTTATTTACAATATGTTTTATATTACGTCCTCATTTCTCCCCTAAAACTGAGAAAATTCTAAAACTCCGAATTACGTGACTATTTATTAGTGAGCATCCTGTTGGGCAAATTATGTGGCAATATACATATATTACTTACTTTATCAATAACGATTTCCCGCTTTAACTCCACTTAAAACATAAAAATGCAAAACCTTACAATTAGTCATTATTTATCTATAATAAGTAAATACTATTAAACATAATAAATTCCTCCCTCTAAAATTAATAATCCCAGAGCTACGCACAATTTTACTTATGAGTATTATTTGCGCGAAACCCATTTATGGATATTTAAAATTAAAGTTGCTTATGCCCGATATTCCAACACAACCTTCCGTCCATTCCTTCCTTTTCCGGTAACCCTCCCGTAAATGTGAAACTCTTTCATTCATGAACAACGTACAAAATTTGTAAATATTTAAATATTGCTTTCCCTATCTAGTTCTGGAACTATACCATCAAGCTCAATTTTTAAGGGTTATTTTGTACCCACGGAACCCTAAATACTTTTTATAAAATTTCATCCCCTTCGTGCCATTTTTCCAAAATTAGTGCACGCCAAATTCTTGTGTTAATAATAGGTAGCTAAAATACGAATATTCGTACCAATAACAGCGGTTTCTATTTTGCATACAAAATTACAACCCTTATTTTAAGCCCTTTGAAGCTAATTTAACCAAAAAAGTAAGAAATTATTTTTGTTTTTAATTGACTACCTAAACTGCCAAGTTTGAAATCTGTACCTTTCACGGTTCGTTTTTCCATACAACACAATTTCACCCTTTTCACTCCTTTAGGGATTGAATTTCAGTAAATCCTTCATTAGCACTGCTCTACATTATGATAGAAAGCCCTGTGTAAAATTTCAAGTTCCTAACTTCAGTAGTTTCGGTTGTACGTTGATGCGACAGTTCGGTCCTACAAAATTTCAACCCTTACCACTTTAGGGTTAATTTTAGAAAAATAAAGTATGCAGCTATGTTTGTTTTTATTAGATTTACAAAAGTGAAAAATTTGCTAACTGTGGCTTTAACGGTTTCGATTTTCCATACAACTGTATTTTCCCTTTTCATCCCCTTGGGAGAGGAATATCTTAAAATTCATTCTCAGTGCTACCCTACGTCAAAATAGGAACCCCTGTATAAAATTTCAAGTTTATAGCTTCGGTAGTTTCGGCTGTGCGTTGATCCGACAGTTCGGTTCTACAAAAGTTCAACCCTTATTTCAACCACCTCAGGGTTAATTTTATAAAAATTCAATATGTAGCTATGTTTGTTTTTGATCGATTTACGAAAGGGCAGTTTGACAACTATGGCTTTAACGGTCTCGATTTTTTATACAACCGTTTTTTACCATTTTCACCTCCTTAGGGATTGAATATCCATAAATCCTTCCTTAGTGCTATTCTATGCCACAATAGGAATCCCTGTGTAAAATTTCACGTTTCTAGCTCCATCAGTTTCGGCTGTGCGTTGATTAGACAGTTCGGTTCTACAAAATTTCAACCCTTGTTTTACCCACTTTAGGGTTAATTTTAGAAAAACAAAGTATGCAGTTATTTTGGTTTTTGATTGATTAACGAAAGTGCAAAGTTTGACAACTGGGGCTTTAACGGTTTCGATTTTCCATACAACCGTTATTTACCCTTTTCACCCCCTTAGGGGTCGAATTTCCAAAAACTCCTTCTTAGTGCTACCCTAAGTCACAATAGGAATCCTTGTATAAAATTTCACGTTTCTAGCTCCAATAGTTTTGGCTGTGCGTTGATTAGATAGTCATTAAATCGCTCTAGTCTCGCAACACTTCAACCCCTATTTTAACCCCTTTAGGGCTAATTTTAGAGAAACAAAGTATACAGTTAAATTCCTTTTTAAATGACTAACTAAAGTGCCAAGTTTGACAATTGTAACTCTAGCGGTTTCGATTTTCCATACAACAGTTTTTTACCCTTTTCACCCCCTTAGGGGTTGAATTTCCAAAAATACCTTCTTAGTGCTCACCTACGTCACAATAGGAACTCCTGTGCAAAATTTCACGTTCCTAGCTCCAGTAGTTTCGGCTGTGCGTTGATACGTCAGTCAGTCAGTCACCTTCCTCTTTTATATGTATAGATTAGTATCTATAGACTTCGATCAAATATACACTAGATACAACATGAGCGCTTAGAAAATGGCACCAAAAAAGAGTGCTTTAAGCACTCTTTCGCCTTCAGTTACGCACCGACCGTCACTTCTAAAACGTCGCATAACTTTATACAACATTATGTGAAAAGCTACTTTAATGTCCAGGAATAAGGTGGAAATTGTGTTAATATATTTGGAACATGTGATCTTTTTGTTTGCTCTTTTTAATGTCATGCATCGGTGCCACTTTTTAACAGAACTTTTACAGGGAACTGTGTATCTAGTGTATATTTGATCGAAGTCTATAGATATAAAATTTTATTCAAAAGATGGATAAATAAGAGCTACCCTATATAGGTTCTTCATAGATTCGTTATTGTGGGATCGATTTTTTTTATTTAGTTTGGAAATATATTAATTTATTTTGATGTGTCATTTTACATGTGAATATTTTTGAAGTATTCCAATTGACTCTAATACGTCGATATTTTTTTAAAATGTCCTGTGTCCACCTCTATTTCTAAGTAAAAATATAATTTTATAATGGTTTTGATTGTTTTTACTAGTTCATAATTAATTACATGTTTTATTTATTTTAATTTAATTTTGGTTTTGATTTTTTATCTAATAAATACATTTTTATTTGTTACTTTAATTCTATACCGAAGTGATTTTTTCATAATTTATTACTTTTTTCTCTACACTTCGTATTTAATAAAATTAAAAATACTGCACATAGTTTATAAAGACAAAAAAAAACGTTTGTCCCTTTAGACTATCTCGAGGATATAGGGCTTTTATCATTGAGGTATTATACTAGAGCGGACATCGGGAACAAAATCTCTGCGCATTGTGGTGGTACAGAAACCCAGTGGAGCGAGAGAGAAGATGATGATACTGCGCAGGCGAGACAGAGAGAGAAACATAAGGAGTGGTACGGTACCGTTCATTTTTGTTACAAACATTTTTTTTGCTGTATCGTCTCTAGTATATTATCTCAGTGGCTTTTACTATATTTTTTGTTAAAAAAATTTATTTTGAAGTAATTTTGTGCATTATTATTTTGTCAATTGTAAACAAATAGCTACATAGGTTCATTGACGTGTTGAAGAACTCAAAAAGCATTTAAAAACAATTATCCTTTCGATTATTTTGTTAAAATTATTTCTTTCTATATGTGTTTTTATTTTGAATAAAGCTTTTAATTTTCTATATTAATTTTAATTTTAATCCTATTTGTAAATAAATATGATTCAAAGAATTTATACGAGTCAGGTAATCTGTAATAGCATCAACTGCGGATCCAGGGGGGAGGTCATAGGAGTCATGACATACACAAATCACGGCTGTAACAAACTTATAAAAGTCATTATCATTATATCAGTGTCATCATCTTCAGCCCGTTGCAGTCCACTACTAGACATAGGCCACTCCCAAGATATGCCACAGAGCCCAGCCTGCAGCTTTATGCATCCAGTCGATGCCGGACCTCCTATGCAAGTCGTCGCTCCATTTTTTCTTATTTAAATAAATTACTGTTCGTCATCATCATATTATAGAGGAACTCTACAATACATATGAGAGGAAAGATGTGTTTTGCCCATTTTTATAATGAAATCAAAAGGAGAAAGAGAAAGATTTTACGGCGATGTTAAAAGTTCTATTGGTTGAAAGTAAAGCTGAGTGATACAGTTTCCTTTGCATGCAATTTAAAAATCTTTAGACGCGGGAACCGTAAAACTTGCGAGCGACGTTTATTTCGTAAAAACTCACTTAAAAATGAATCTATATGACATAAACTTGCCAATAAATGAAAAAAAGGAATCTAATACTGAAGATCCATCATTTGATAATTATATATGTGAGTACATAGCTGTTATATTATTCATCATCAGCCTATTCGCGTCCACTGCTGGACATAGGCCTCTCCTATGGCACTCCACTGGGCTCGATCTTCAGCCCAACGTCTCCAGCCGGTACCAGCCATTTTTCGGATATCATCATTCCACCTCCTTGGAGGGCGTCCTACACTACGCTTGCCGAGGCGCGGCCTCCACTCGAGAACATATTTACTTACTTATATTATTAATTAATTTAAAAATTTTATATCGACTGTGCTCTAGCAAACAGAAAATTACAACTTGATTTCGTTGACTTCCAAAAATTGGAGTACCTACAGGCTACAGAGTTTCGCAAAACCAATTATCTACTTGGTCTGTCTGCGAGGTATATATCTCAGCGAGACATACCTACCCATCATCAATAGATCAAAATGAAATAACTCGCCTACACAAACCATATTTTTCGCCGAAAATAAGAATATAAACTATTTTTTGGTTAGGGTTTAATTTATCAATATCAGCTTTAATACCTAGTAATGACTATATCTATGACTGCCTCGGTGGCGTAGTTGTACTTCGGTACAGTCACAAAGCTGAGGTCTCGGGTTCGAATCCCGAGTTGGGCAAAGTAATATTGGATTTTTCTATTCATTATCAGCTTAGAGTCAGGAATTAGTGCTCGATATGGCGATGGGCTCGCCACCTATCACATTGCGGGACGGAACAATCAAGGCGAAATGTGGGTTGTAGTGTTGCCAGGTTTAGTTTTTGAAAATTCGGGACAGGACATTAAAATAAGCGGGATTATGAGTTCTTCAGCGGGACGCCTGTTAAAGAGGGAATTTTAATTTTTTTTTGCTTTCACACATTATTACTCTCCCTCTTTCTAGCAGCATATACTTATCACATCGAAAAACGTCGCGTCTCTGGAGGCTCTCAAAGACAATAGCCGTTTTTGGTTATTATTATAATAATGGAAGCGCAGCTCAACCAGACCAAGCACCATATCTCTCGATGCTTCAATTCATGAGGCGCCATGGTTTCATACCATGCATACATACATAAATTGACGGCTTTTTTCCAGAAGGGATAAGCAAAGGTTTCTTAACTTACTCCAAATATTTCAATTTTGTATTTTCCTCTTGCGTTTGCTATGGGTCTTCATCGAGTTATTCTTTAAATTCTAAGACAATAACTTTTTCGATTTACCGGAGCGATCTTTATTTCCAAGATGAAAATTGATATTTTCCGACACGCCTTTGCACATGAATTCTGACAAATTATGCTCGCTATAATGCTCGTAGAGAATTAAGTGAAGTTAAGATGCGTTTTTCTTTTAAATTACATCTACATGTACATGTCGTAAAGTAAAACTCGCCAGAAATACTCTCAAAGCGGTATGAAACTTGAAATTGTTACGAAGGAATTTTCATTGGAGCCAGCTTATATTCACGAAGACATAAGTTTAATAACAGTATTTCCTTGCACATGTGTTACCATCTAAAATAAAAAAGCTAGGAATTCGTGAACAAACTGCGAGAACTTATTCAAAGTCCTGTATTTTTTTGGAATCAGCCTATGGAAACAACTTTAGAATCGAATTAGATACTAAGTAGGTTAATAATTGTAGGAAAACGCGAAATACAGTACGGATTATAAATAAAAGTGTGTAATATTCAGTTTTTTATTCGTTCTGAGAGGGGTGGTCAAAAAGCGGGACATTTGGCGTCCCGCCGAAGGTTCAATCGGGACGCGTCACCAAACCCCTGAAAAGTGGGACGTCCCGCGTAAAGCGGGACACCTGGCAACACTAGTGTCTTGGCACCTCTGCCTACCCCTTCTGGGAAAAAGGCATGAGTTTATGTATGTATGTAATGACTATATCAAAGTCCTTCAAGCCAGGACATAACAGTAACATGCTCTTGCTAGACAGCTTGGTGGTAACTGGTAGGTATATGTGAGAGGCCGCGTGGGTAGGTACCACCGTAATGTCTATTTCCTCCGCCAAACAGCAGTGTAAATGCATTGTTATGTTTCGGATTGAAGGACATTGTAGCCATAGGAGTAGAGCTACTGGATATATTGACACTTAACATCTTATGTCTCAGGATGGCGAGCGTAGTAAACCAAGCATTGCTTTGTAATTCAACGTTTTGTTTGGTTTTGCTACTGTTTATGAGCGGTCGTAACGCATACCATCAGGCGACGGTATGTTCGTCTTGCCATTCAGTACAATAAAAACCTATTTAGACAATAAGACAACCTCTCACTTTCCTAGTTATGACGCAAATGTAATGACAGCGTTCCCTCTATATTATAAAGTGGCGGCCCGTCCCAGCCTACTCCGCACTATATGTTATACTAGTATATCTGAACCTTCCGCATCAATCACTCTATCTATTAAAAAACACATAAAATCCATATAGGACCGCACCACCATACCATAGGACCAGACACAACGGTGGATCCAGGGGGAGGTCATGGGGGGGCTGACTCCAGATTGACAGAATTTATTTATTATCTTGTTGATAACATTTATAAGTACCGATTAATTCGATAAATAAAGTAAAAAGAGTGTGTGTTCACAAATCGCGGTTATAACAAATTTTATTACGAATCTTATTATTACGAATTCGAGTATTGAAATCCTACCCAGTGTTCTGACAAAAACTATATGACACCCCCCCCCCCCCCCCCCCCCCCCGCCGGCTTGGAAGCTGGATCTTGCCCTTAACCAGACAGACGGGAAACGACTTTGTTTTAGGGCTATATTTCACCGGGACACCATGGCAGCGCAACCAGTCGCGCCACCGTGGTGTCCGTAAACTTTCGGACTAGCCACTATACAGACACCAGAGTCGCCACACCACACCGAGACGGTATCAAAATGGACCTCCCATTTTGATACCGTCTCAGTGTGGTGTGGGAGTTACTGCTGTATACTTACGTAGGAAAAGATAATTCAAAAGAAAAAAGAGACAGTGGTGGGATCGCTGTAAGAAAGGACAATTCGTCAAGCTATACGACGATCTATGTGAGAATATCCGAGAGGTCCTTTGATGGGTTACTTTGATGACTTTGTGTGAAAATGATTTGATGAAAAAAGAAAATCAGTCAGTCGTGCAGAAAAGTTGTTGGTAACATTAAGCGACCAGTAACATTCTGTGCACGCGTCCGAGCTGGTTGCGCCGCCAAATTGGATGCGCAACCAAACAGACACCAGTTGTGTGACTCTCTATCATGGACGTAACTCTATACAGCTGTATACATTTTGTTGGTAGCGGCGACTGGTTGCGCCGCCATGGTGTCCAGGTGTAATATAGCCCTTATACTATGTACTGATGTTAATCTAAGGTTTTTGACTTTTGTTTAATTATTTTGATTATTAAAATATCTACATTTCTCTACAGACTGCGACAAATGCGATGATTTGGTGTACGCATATTGCTCTATACACGGACCACTATTAGTCATTCCAGACGAAAAGGTAACTTAAATTCAGATTTACTAGAAGCGACAGTGCGAACAATTTCTTTTTATTCAATATATCCGGCAAAACAGCACATAGGTCACCTGATAGTAAGTGATCTCTATACATGAACATCCACAACGCGCGGATCATAGATGTGTTCATCAGATCGAGAACGGAGCGGGAAGAAAAAACGATGGGAAGAGGAATGAGTTATTGGACGTCCGACAATGTGTCTTTCAATGAAGGGCGGATCCAGCTTTCACGCCAGGGCAGCGGGTTATATAGTTCTTGTCAGAACACTTGATCCATAGACTTGATCCGATTTCAATACTCGAATTCGTAACAATGATTTTTTCTAAGTTTGTTACAGCCGTTATTTGTGAACACACATACTTGTTTACTTTATTTATCGGCATACACCATGAATTAAAGCAATGCATAAAAAAAGGAAACACAAAAAATAATTGTGCTTCTAAATGTTATCAACGAGATAATAAATAAATTATGTCAATGAGCCAGCCCGGGGGGTCATGACCCCCATGACCCCCCCCCCTGGATCCGCCATTGCTTTCAACCGTACACGTGTACATATATAAAGGTATTAGAGTATTTATAATATAGACGGAGCGCTGGTAGATCAAAAACGTAGATAATAATGGTGGTGCCGGGCCACCTTTTTCTGCCCTCTTATTGGCTGACACTTAACAGGTTGTCCAACATGAACTAATTATTGGGATGAAATAAAATGAACTATTAAAAAAGAAGGAAAAATAAATATTTTAGGGCTATTTCATTCCACTCAAAATCATTTTAAACGGATAATAGCTGAATATACTTTGGGTTATCGCGGGGATTTACAGCAATTTGTTGTTAAACAATTAGTTCAGTTTCCATTAATATATGAGCACTACCAACATTACGAACAAGAAAATATCTACGTTTTTGAAAACGCAAATGTATGAGCACTAGGACATCGCTTCCTCTATATTATAAATACTCTTAGCTAAAGGTTTATCAGGTTTCAAACAAGGCCAAGTATCCTTCGTTCGTGCCTCACGCCGCGCTTACTGTACCCAGCGTGTTCCTGCACTTGGCGCCCTCGCGGATACCAGGTAAAATATCATACATAATCTATTAAGAGTTACTCCTATTCATCTTTGATTTATATTGGGACGTATATAACGTATTAGGGCTGACATAGGCAAATAGCTTATTCAGTAGCCAAATATAGTCAGAGCCGTAGCTAGAGTCGAATTTGACGTAGGGCAGCATTGGTTACAGGTAGGGCGGAAGTAAAAGAATATCATAATTGATCTGCCCTCGATGCAAGGGTTTCTAAATCAATCACCACGTATACTGACATAGATGGTTGAACTTTCAGATTTGGATGTAGAGATCCACGTATGAGTGAGAGTTAGGTAATAATTAATTGTTGGGTGGTTGGTTAGGTTAATTATAATAATGTATCTTAGTTTTTGGTATTTTTAAGATGGGGCATAGTGATTTCAAGGTAGGGCATTGCACCACATTGCCCTGCCCTAGCTACGGCCGGGAATATAGTACGTATTACATAAACAATAAGAATTCTTACTTGGTAGGGCATGCAGATTTCCTCACGATGTTTTTCTTCACTGTTACAGTGCGTGATGATTATTTCATTAATTTCAATGAATAGCGAGACGAGCATTCATTCGCCTGATGGTAAACGATACGACCGCTCATGGACAGTAGCAAAACCAAACAACACCGGGAAAGAAATCAGTGCTTGGCATTCCACTGCGCTCGCCGTCCTGAGACATAAGATCTTAAGTCTCAATATATCCAGTATTTACTCTTCCTACAATGTCCTTCAATCCGAAACACAACAGTGAATTTACACTACATACCCAGGCGACCTTTCACATATGAAAGACCAATCACCAGTAAAAGTATAGTTGGATGTAGTATGAATATACCAGTAAAGTTTGTAGTAGTATATCCGCTTTGCACGGAGAGAAGTGGACAATATTTTATTTCCAACTCCTATTAGTTTCACTATCTAATTAATTTCGTTGCGCGTTAAAGACAAGTTAGACATCAAAGCCTCGCCGAGCTTCATACTCGGTGTCATTACAATGCGTGCTTGTTGATCCTGCAACACAGGAGTTGCAGTGGCGGGGGTGAGGGCGGGACAGTCTCCTAAAATACCAGTATAGCTTTCTGGATGGTACAAAGGTGCTGGTCTGGGAGTGTTCAGCACATTGACTCTGCCTCGCGGAGTGCGCTTCGGTCCGTACAGGGGACGCCGCACCGACGAGATTCATTCCATGTATTGCTGGCAGGTAAAACATTTTTATGTTTCTTCCATCCAAATACAAATAATAGCTTTATAAACCGACTTCAAAAAAAGATGGTTCTCTATTAGGCTCTATCTGTTAACCGTTAACTATTGTTTAAATATTTCTTTAATTTTTCTATTGTTTTTATTCATATACCTACTGAATTAAATACATACATATACTTACACTTACACCCAGTCACATACATAGTCCTAACCCCACACTAAGATCGAGTCTTGTGTCGTGGGTATCAGGATATCAGATATATTTACCTTCTGCTGTTATTTTTTTGATTGTGTGTGGAGTTGTTTTCCTGTTACTCTTAAGTGAAATTGTCAACATTTATAATTGTTATGTTTATGAGTAAAAATACATGTACCTATATAGTATAAATTTTCCGAGTAATTGTAAGGATATTATTAATGTTACATAATAAATAAATAAAATATATTTTTGTAAGTATGTCCATGCATTTCACCTTTGCCAAAGGATTAATTTAAATTATTATTTTTCAGCATAATATGTTAGGTCTTCCAATCCGAATTCAGCCAAACTAATTATACTAAGCTTATTATAATAGTTTAGACCACACGATTATTTTTGGCGTTGGGATAACCCCTAGGTCACAACTATGAAACCAACATGTTTCCACTCAATTTTTTTTAGTATTATATTAGAGCGGACATCGGGAACAAAATCTGTACGTATAGTGCTAGCACAGAAACCCAGTGAAGAGAGAGAGAAGATAATTTTACTGCGTAGACGAGACAGAGCCAGAAGGAGCGGTACGGTACCGTTCATTTTTGTCACAGACATTTTGTTTGCTGTGTCCCCTCTAGTCTATCTAAATATTTCGATTTTAAAAGGTATAATAGTATGCATCTATCTAGTTATATGACGGCGACTACAAACCGTCGTACGTGGTGGACGCGGCGGACGCGAATAACTCCAACTGGATGCGCTATGTGAACTGCGCGCGACACTGGTGCGAACAGAACCTCGTCGCCTACCAGTACCGGGGACAACTCTACTACAGGTATTGTAGCATTTAGCCATGTATTTATCTCTTTGTAGATCGATTAACTTTTGCAATGTCAGGGAACCATCATTAATTTCCTGGGAGTTCCTGTGGTTTATTTTACATTCAGGTATTGTATTAATAAAATTAAATATCTCTTCCTACAGAACAGTTAAAACTATTCCCTCGTTCACTGAGTTATTGGTATTTTACGGTGCCGAGTATGCAAATTATCTGAAAATCGACCTAAGAAGATACAACTCTAACTCACATCGGCTTTATAAATTAACAGGTTAGAATTTCTTTAACAATATCCTAGGTTGTGCAAACAAGAGCCCTTTTGCAATACGAAAATCAGATACTTGGATCTAAGTGCATTCAAATCATGTTTTAAGTACTTAATTTATAATATTTTTAGGTACACGGTTAATTAATAATATTCAAAATGAAAGGACTGTTAAAGAAGATTTATCTACTGAAAATGATAATTCAAATATTAACAGTGATGAGTCCAGCAATAACTACGATGCCGCTCGCAACATAAATAAAATTATAAGTGAACAATACGAGAATAAAAATATATTTAACTATAGCAAAGAAAACCACGATATATATGAATACAATACTAAAGTGCAAGTTATAAGCGAGACTACGGAAAACGAAGATGATTTCAATACGAAAAGCTTTGCTTTTGACAAATATTACAGCATAAATACAAATAAAAAAAACATAAACATACCAATCGAAGATACTGAAGATATCAAGAGCACATATGGACAAATTATCGAACATAATAATAAACATTATGTATACGAGCTTAATACAAACGATAAAAAAATATCGATAGATATTCCACGTACTAATAACAAAACCTGGCAATGCCCACACTGTAACAAAATTTTAAGCCGAAAAACTACACAAAATAGGCATTACTCTACCCATATTGTAAAATTTTCCTGCAATTTGTGTCCTTATCAAACCAAAATCGTAACTGAATTTAAAAAACATAAATCCAGGCACAACCAAATGGGACAATTTGTTTGTGATATATGCCACTTCATTTCTAATAGTAAATCTAATATAAGTAAGCACAAAAGAGCCTTGCACAAGATAAGTATAGATGGAACATTTATCAGTCGGAATTAATAAAAAAAGATTGTAAGATTCAGGGGGGTTACCAAGGGCGGATGCAGCTTTTACGCCAAGGGGGGGTCATATAGTTCTTTTCAGAATACTGGGTCCTGTTTCAACCAATCAATGATTATAGAACATTGGCTTTAACTCTCGAATTCGTAATAATGATTTTTTAAAGTTTGTTACAGCCGTGATTTGTAAAGACACACACACACACGCGCGCATTTTTACTTTATTTATTAACAAACAAAGTTTTAATTGTGGTTAAATATTTTATCAACAAACATTCTGTTATTCCAGAGCCTGCCCGGAGGGGTCACGACCCCCATGACCTCCCCCCTGGATCCGCCCTTGGGGGTTACTCTATGATCCGAAACGAAGATCTAATATTCGAACGTCACCTCGTACGTACAACTGTACGCAAGGGCGGCTCCAGGGGGGAGGTCATGAGGGTCATGACCTTCCCCCCTCAGCTGGCTCCAAATTGACAGAATTTATTTATTATCTTGTTGATAATACGCATAATATTTTTTTTGTATGTCGATAAATAAACTAAAAAAGTATGTGTGTGTTTACAAATCACGGCTGTACTAACTTAAAAAATCAAACAAGAGCTATATGACGGGGGTCATATATAACGTGACTATTTATTTTTTGTGCCAGAACGGGACATCTGTGGAATTAAATAATAAAAAGTTTTTGGTGTTTTACAAGTTATATAAAAAAGATTGAATTACAAAAAATGAACATATCACTAAACACAAAATAGTTAGTTAGGCACGATTTAAAAGTTTTTTTAAAAATTTTAAAAGTTTTCAGTAATAGTTCGATAAAACATTTCGAACGGGAAATACTTTTTGACCATCGATTGGTATGTTTACAAAAGCGGAACTATGTAGGCCTTGCTGGGGACACCGGGACAGACTTTCTGAAAGCGGGACTGTCCCGCCTAAATCGGGACGTATGGTCACATTAGTCATATAGTCCCTACCTTATCCGCCTTTGACTACGAATTTGCTTAGGTACTCCACATATTGTAAGTTTATGTTCTGAGAAAATTATAAGTATGATAATGATTTTTAGAGGTGAAAAACTAATAGCTTACGTCGGACGTCGGATGATCGAACATTCTAACTTCCTTTCGGATCTTAGAATAACACCCCAGCCTCGAAAATGAACAATCGGGTTATTAATTCATAAGTACACCCACATTTAACATATATTGATTTTAGATGCGATTCTAAATTGTCTAACTTATTAGCAAATTAATGAAGAATGTTAGGATTTGCAGTCGTATTTTGGTCGTATCCAATACAGTTTACTAATTGATTTTTTCCATTACAACAACCTGAAATGACCAAAAACATATATTTTATTCGAAACATACACAACACTTTAAATAATAAGTAACTAATTTAACAAATAATTGTAATTTATTAAATAAACGCATTATTATTAACAAGAAATATTTTTGTTTTATTCCGAATAAAAATTTCCCACATTTTCCCGATTTTCCCGTGCCAAATTGAACGATTTTAATTTTTACACTTTTGCAACACTGTTCGCATAACCTCAAAATTACGCGAAAAGGTAGGGCTTTGAAGGCCTGAAAATGACACAAATACAAATAGACGAGGTGCACCCGAAGGAGACTCAGTACCCTTTAGTGATCAACTTTCAAAATGCATTCGTCTCCGACAATTTTAAGCAAAATGACTGTCTACTGCTTGAAGATACGCAGTCTGGAACCAAAACTGTGGCTACTGAAGTCGCAGATATGGTATACGCAGGACAAGAAGACCAAGAACAACTAGGAAAGACATTGCTATTGGTACGTAACGCTTCAACTGGCAAGGTACGCCTTCTCGAAACGGGGAACGTTGGTCTAAAACCATACGTAAAAACCGATTTGGAATCGGTACAACTACAAGAAGTATCCAATTTGGAGCTGAGCAGGAAATTTGGCTCTAAAAAACAAAAGAAAGTGGTGGAACAACGTGAAAAACTGAAGGTAAATGTTGAAACAGTCACACAACAGATGCAAGACATAAGCCAGAATATATCTGAAGACCAACTTGATTTGTCATCTTACAACAAAACAGATGAGGACTCTTACATACCACCCATAAACAGAGATGCTAAGGACGCAAGCAAAGTGTACGACATTGATGAAATGCTACCAGAAGAAGTATACAACAAGATCTACGAAGAACTGGAAAACACAGAGTATGTAAACGGACTAATACCTTTTATCAAAACAATGGTTGAAAAAAAACTATCAAACAAACAGACAGTATTAGCAGTATATGCAAACACATTGCTAATCCTATATGGCACTCTAATGAAAGATATCTCAAAAAAGAATTTTGTGGCATGTCAATACTCGTCTATGCTTAATGAATTAGTACTCAAAAATTTCCTCGGTATTTCAAATTTGAAGAGGGTACGTACACTACAAATGAAGGACAAAGCTCTGTGTCATGCACTAGTGTTCTTACTGCTAATAAGCAACTTGAAATTTGATGTAGAGGAGCTATGCCAGCAGTTGAAATTGACATCGAGGACAATAGCAACAAAAATATCAGTGACCGGAGCAAGCTTGGTGACTGTGGGGAATAAGAAGGTAGCTCAGTTGAAGTTGCCACTCCACAAGCCAGCAATGCGTAGAAAGAGCTCTAAGTTTTAATTGTATGTTCCTTCAATCTGTGCCATACTTTTTAAAATACCGGCACCTGATAATTGTTTTAAGTCAAGATAAAGTATCTGCTGATGTGAGGTTGCTATTCTTACTGATTAATGGCACTGGAAGCCCTTGTAAATAATTTAGTAATATAAAATAAAGGATGTGACACAATAAATGTTTCTATAAAAATCTTTTATTGATTTAGATAAGTATAAACTATAACAACAATAATTAATTACAATACTAAATATGAGATTGCCATTAATGTTTTAGGTGAATTGTAAAGTCAGCGGTATTTTATACATACATAAAATACATACCTACATAAACTCACGCCTTTTTCCTAGAAGGGGTAGGCAGACGTGATACCAGGACACCCACGTTTCACCTTGTGTTCCGTCCAACGATATGATAGGGGGCCTACCGCCATATGGGCCACAAATTCAATTCACATATCCAAAATCACTACCTGACCCGGTATTCGAACCCGAGACGTCATTTGTAGTCATCAGACTATTACAAAATCCAAATATGTACCTTTATTAGAAGAAAAAACATGAGGAAACCATTACCATAGCAATGTATAAGAGACTTTTTGATGTGTGAAATCCACCAACCACTCCTAGGCCAACATAAACAACTTACAACAACTTACTCCTTACTCCTTCAGGAGGCCTGTGCGTCCAGTGATATGGGCTGAATTATTTCATTTATTTATATTTGGACCCTCTTATGATACAAAGGCATTAATGTTTTATAAAATACAGCTGATTTTACAAGAACACCGTAAATTAAATATGTCATAGGCTTTAAGAGAGCAATAGGGTTCTTGATTCCAATTCTATTTATATCCGAAATCATGTAGACAAAGATTTTTTTAATTTTTGCAGAACTAAACAAGTTAGAAACTTATGCCTCCTTCACAGTATGCAGCACTAAGCATAATAATTACCAGTATTCTACACGGCTGTCACAACTGAAATTATGCTTTGCGGAAATACCGCCGGCATAATATGTAGCAGGCATATCATATTGAATTATACAATGGGAATAAAAGTGATGCAAAACAAAACTAGTGACGTCACTAGTCTTAATATGCTTAACAGTGTGCGCGTGTGGAAGAGGTGGTAAAACGTTTAAACTACGCTTCCACTGTTTATTTTAAAATAACTTTTTTTGCCTCATATTACAAGCTCCCATAATACTGTCTTCATAGTAATGTTTTACTGGTATTTGTGTTTGTATGCAATATACTAAAAAAAAACACAATTTATTCAAGTACCCTTTTCAAAGCCTTTTTTGCAATGAATGGCGAGACGAGCGTGCCGTTCGCCTGATGGTTAACGATACGACCGCTCGTGAATAGTAGCACAAAGTAATGCTTGACATTCCACTGCGTTCGCCATCCTGAGACATAAGAAATGAAGTCTCAATATGTCCAGTAATTACTCTGGATACAATGTCCTTCAAACCAAAAACGTAGTGCATTTAGACTGCTCTTTGACGGGAGAAGTAGACATCGCGGTGGTACCCAGGTGGCCTCTCACATACGAGAAACCTACTAACAGCAGATGCCACCAGAAGCCTATGACATGTTTACTACTATGGAGACATAGGCTCAGTCTTTATTACACATTCAATATAATCTTCAGGTTCCGACTTTATCTCACAAGTAGTGCTCTCTGGTTCCACCAACTCATGAAGGGAACCAAACCCAGAATAGGACGCTTCCCCATCACTCATCTCCGTTGTACATAACTCACTTAAAATCATTTTACTCTTACAGGCATCAACATTAAGCAGTTTGTACCTTTGTATAGCATATTCTAAGGCATTGAACGACGATTTACAAGCCTCACACTTAAAAATAACAGAATCCCTTAGATGTTTGAGTCTGTTATAAATATTAAAATGGAAATCATCACTAAAATTCCTTATGCATTCTTCACAATCTACGTTAAAAACTCTGTGCTTTGAACCGAATGTAGCAAGTTCGTCAACATCAAAGCAATCGTGGAACTTCTTTATGTGACGTTTAAGAGTTTTTCTAGCACTAAAATCCTTCATGCATAGAATACAACGGGGGAGAACTTTCTGTTTTATATTAGGTAGGAGATTGACATGACACACCTCATTGTGCTGCTCAAACTTTTCATGCCCTTTGAAAACCAAATTACATTCCTCACACTTGTAAATCTCATCTTCTGCCAGATGTTTTGTTTGGAGATGTATATTCAACGCCTCTTTCGAACCAAAAGAAACCGGGCACAAATCGCACGGGAAAGTATTCATATTAAATGAATGTAGCAACTTTAAGTGTATCTTACAAGATTTAGCTGATTCAAATCTTTTATGGCATATATGACATTGAGGAAATGAAGCTGAATTTGGATGCTTCGTTCTCACGTGCTTTCTTAAACTCCTTTTCTCTTTAAATAACGTTTCGCACTCTATGCATTTGTATCTTTGTATTCCTAAATGTGTATACTCGATGTGTCTTCGAATATTCCTTTTGGATTTAAATAATTTCTCGCAATAATCACATTTTGACCAGGAATCGTTGCTATGAACAATTTTAACGTGAGACGCAAGATAGTACTTGTTGCTGCAAATTTTCCCACAATATTCGCATTCCATTGCAACATCTGTCGTGTGTTTCAACTTGATATGATGTTTAAGCGATCTCTCACTGTAATATACTCTGTCACAATGCTTGCACTTATAGAAACCCACATCAATATCCTCGAGATTAGTTGACGTGATATTAGAATCAGCAATTTGCGCTTGGGGATGAAATATTCTTGTATGGAACTCTAAACTGCTTATATCTGTGAACAATTTGTCGCAGTGGCTACAAGTGTTTACGTTGGCAGGAGGTAGACACACTTTTTTGTGTACCGTCATCATTTCCTTGCTATAAAACTTGTTGAAACATACATTACATGTTGATAAAATGTATTCCTTATCGTGGTTTCCCCTCATATGATCTTTTAACTCGTAAACGGAAGCAAAGGAGTTGGAGCAAAACTCGCATTTGTATAACGATTTCTTTCGAGATTCTGACATCTGTTTTATTAAAGATTGCTTGCAGTACTTGTAGAATGATTTGAAGGAATGGTCACTTTTCACGTGTCTCCTCAACATCACTTCTTCATCAAAATTCTTGCCACATCTTTCACATGAGAAACCCATTTTCGTTTCTCCAATATCATCAATCCTTTGTGCATGATACAACTGCAAATGGCTGTCCAAATTGTCCTTCCCGTAAATGATTTTATGGCAAATATTGCATTCGATAGATTCCTGATCGTCAGAACTGTGCCTTGTTCTCAAATGCCTTCTCAAACTCTGATTAGAAGTGTAGGTTTTGGGGCAAATGTCACACCGATACTCTCCTTTTTCGCCATGAAACATTTCAACATGTCTCTTAAGGTTCCTGTTATTAGTATATACTTTATTACATAAATGGCAGCTTATGAGCCCTCTGCCAGTATTATGTAAAGCTTGTATATGGGCTATAAGGGACTGCTTCCCTTTAAACACCTTGTGACAATCATCACAAGTTGGATACTGAACATCCGGATTATGAAGCTGGTTCAAATGCCTCTTCAAATTCCTTTCAGTTGTGAATGTCTTCTTGCACAAATGGCACCGTATCTCGGGACCGACTCCTTGTAAATGTACCGTTATCATATGAGACATAACATTCTGTTTTCTCGTAAAAATTCTTCCGCATAGGTCACATTCTGGAAACGGTTGTCCAAAGCGGTTGTGACCTCGAGATAAATGGAGTTGTAACCCTGCGGGGCTGCCAAACTTCTTTTCGCAAATATCACAAAAACATGATGAGTTTACATGACAATTTTCTATGTGCATTTGAAGATTATATTTTCTTGTAAATGTTCTGCTGCAGTAGTCACATACGAAGTCACCCTGTGTGTGATTCATTGTAGATTTGTAATTTTGTTATTATCAGGGTAAGGAACCAAATAAACTTTAGAATGTCTTGATATCACATTTTGTGATGCGTGTTGATGAGGACTCCATCTGAAAAGACGAAAACCAATACATAAGATCAGTACTAATATTGTAAACGCGAAAGTTTGTGAGTATGGATGTACGGATGTTTGTTCCTCCCCTACCCGTCGTAAGAGGCGACCTAAAGCGGTCATCGGAGTCACTGGGAACACGGGCTGTGTGCCCTCAAGTACACCGACTATGAGGCGTACGACAAAGCCTCATTTCTGTCATGGACGCCGGTATCACCTAAAAGAGTGTCCAAAAATAGTCATAACTGGGGGTCATCCGGGCCCCTATAATGGAAGACCCAGCAATGGTTTTGCGCAGGGCGGTTATCTAGATCTAAATCGGGTCGGTTTCCGCCGTAGGACGTCCGGTGCCGCCCATAATGCGTGTAATGGTCATCGGGCAGTTTTTGGTCAGTATTCTGGCTTAGGTATTATTAGGGGTGCCTAGCTTGGCCACAACATCCGCATTGGGACGGGCTGGAAGGCGAGTGATATTCACATACCCCTTTCGGCATCCCCCGGGGTACCGAAGGGGAGCTTAATATCTTTTCCTCTTGAAAAAAAAAACACGATATTTGTTCCTCTTTTTTTTTGGTGAAATTTTGTATAGGGATTGCTGATATCCTGTATTATACTTTTTATCTCGAAAAAATGTAGTTTTCCCTTGGGATAAATCAGGAATTTATATATACATATTTGCTGCTCTTTCAAATTCCAATGGGTGGCATGCTTTTCGTCAAAGGACATGTCATCTGATGGTATTTGATTAGTTTCCCCTTGAAAAATCAGCAACCCATGGATTATAGATTCCTTGCCAGCCCATCAGATGGGGAGCGGAGAGGAAAAGGGATGGGAAGAAGGAAGGGGTATTGGACTTCCGGCAACATCTAACTGGTGCTACAAAGTATCTACAATATTGTATATTAATATTTGTAAATAAAATCGTACATTTCTTGTGTAATACTTTAATTTGAATGACAAGTCAAAAGTCACAATGTCAAATAATATTTTCAGTGGCTGTAGTGGCCAGAAACACAACAGTGTCCACACTATTAGAATCCTGCTTAATACATTATCCCTGATGACTAAACCTTTGCCTAACATAAATACTTTATTCTGGTTAGATAAGTAGTATGAATTAAAAATGTTCAGGATAAGCTAGTGAACAACCTTGTTAAGAACAAGACAAGGTTGCTTACAAATTGAAATAACTTGATAATAAAAAATTTACACAATAAAATTTGTTCATGTTAAATGTTTTATATTGACACACTGTCATTTTTTTTATTTGAAACTAATTTATTTAATTCATTAGGTTATTCTCTACTTGCTGACCATGGATTCTTTATTATTATAATGTTTAATATTGTGTAGTTGCTAAATGAATGTCAAATTAATTTTAAAAAAATTAGATTGAATGAAAATCCTATTATGCAGGGAAGTTAACTAATGGTCATGGAACAAATGTACACCCACTAAGGTGAACAGACATTATTTTAAATAAGAAGTCGTTTAATGCCATTTCCAACTGATTTATTTCGAAATCCTTAGGAGGAGGCTCATGTTCAGCTGACTTCCTGTGTCTGAAGATATTTAAAATAATTGCCCTTCCACTAACTGGCCTCTGCAATTACATTTTCCCTCGAAATGTCGCTATTATTGTTTGTGTACAAGTAATGTGTATAAACATTCATTATTACCTACGTGTAAGAAAAGTTTTACGTTCAGAGAAAAAGCCATTAGCCCTTACGACAAACAAGATGGATGGCGACCCCCAAACACCGGCCGGTTCAAGATAAACCATGAAACATAATTTACCACATTGTTTAACATACTTTCGGACTTCACGAAATATTCAAATACTACTTCAAATTAGAAATATTGTATCAATAATCTATGTATTGTATTAGAAACATAACTTACATTACATCATAGAAGTTTATTTCCTCAATTTGTATAATTTGATTATAAATTTTGATAAAATTATTTAATTTTCACTAATAAATAAATAAAAATATCACAACACAAAAACCATAAAAGGGCCGCGTCGCTTTTTTTTTAATTTTTGACAAGTCTCGGCTGGCTTACGGTCAATGCACTCAGAACATTCGGCTTTCTATTTTAGAAGGAGAGAGGTGATCATTGATATGCATTTTTTATTTATCATAGTGCTACATTACAACCGGGACCCATCCGGGACCCTAATTCAGATTCAAAATGCGGGAAGTGGGAGGGTTCTAAAGGAGGATAATATTGTTATGTTGAAACTGATTAATTTACTTTCTATAGAACACGTACTTAAACGATTTGTAGCCTGAATTCATTTGAATCTAAATCCACAATGAACTATGTAGTAAAGTAGGCCAATTTACCTATAACAAGCGTTATTGAGAAATGCAACAACCATTGTGTTACTAAATATATAACATGTGATCTATATGTACCAAGTTACATTTAAAAAATCTAACGAAAGTTTGTTCATGTCAATTAAAATAATGTTCCTTATTATGTTGGAGATTTTGTTTTTCTTTCAACTTATTTTAAATTCATTAATTAGAAATCTTAATTTAAAAGATATAATATGTCCTGCAATAGACGTAGCGTTGTTATGTATTTCTTATTGGTCTCTAGCTATGTATATAAATTAGAAATCAGAATTTACTTCGAAAAGTTAAAGTGTAAGTTAAGGCTAGGGCCTTAATTGTGATTTCCAAATAACTGTGGCTCGATCAGAAATAACAATTACTCGTGTTTAGTGGCGGAATATGAATAAAATTAACATAAAATACTTTATTGAGACAGAATAAATAACACGTATCGATGGTTGATTTATAACGCATGGCTGTATAATCAGAGATCCTTTGGTCGTTAGCAAAAAAAAATATTGAAGATGTTGCGTTCCAAAAGCTATTACTTCATGTTTTTAGCATATCGCAAAAAGAACTCCAAAGAAATCGATTTGCTAGAGCTGAAAATGTTGCCTTATAGAAAAGAAATAAACATTTACGACTATATTTGTGTTTGGCGATTATTTTAATAAACTTTTCTCAATTTTAATTGTGATTTGTGTTAATTAATGAGGAAAAGTTAGTTTGGACATCATATAATAATGCGCTTATGCAATGGTCTTATTTTATTTTAATACAACACCAATACACTCTTTAACGATAAAGTAAGATGTCTCGAATCAAATTTTGTAGGATATGTCTGAATGTAAATGTTCATATGATCGTAATATCGGGATCTGAAGTGCAGGATGTGTACGAAAAGTTAACTAGTAAAAAGGTAGGTCACATTTATGTAATAGTTTTAGTGGCTCGCTTTGTGTTTTACATACTCGGTGCCTACCGGCGTTTGTGACATCCAGAATGATTACTGAGGCGCCCTGATTATCACGATGCCGCTATTTTCAGGAAAAACACCTAGGTCTGCGGTGCATTCATTTCCAATATCCTATGTTGACGACCGACTGCCTAGGAGCTGAGTTATACTGTGGTACCATTACAAAGCTTAGGTGTCGGGTTCAAATCCCGGGTCGGGCAAAGTTATATTGTAATTTTCTATTCAATATCAGCCTGAAGTCAGAAATTTGTGCCTGATATGGTGATAGGTTCGCCCCTATCACTTAGTGAGACAGAGGACACAAGGGGAAATGTGTATGTCACTGTAGCACCTGCTTACCTCTTTAAAGAAAAGGCTTGAGTTTATGCTTATGTGTTTATATACAGATGAAATAAAAAAATATAAAAAAAAAAAATGTATTAGATTCCGACATATATGGTGATTCAAAACAATTTACTTGTTTATGACTTCAATTCTACAAATATTGGTTGATTTTTATTCCACAGGTGAACAACATACAGACACCAGACTATGCCTGCTACCTATGTTATCGACAGTTGAAGAAATGCCAAGATATCATCATAAGATCACAAAAAGCCGAGCAGTTACTTGAAGAAATATTGCAGAATGGAATTCAGGTATTAAACTAACTGGTACACTAAACTGAAGGGCCTCTCTTTAATTTGAAACATAGTTTAAAGAAAAACTACCCTGTAAAATAGGTTTAGTTTTTCCCAGAACATACATACATAATACATAATCATCACGCCTGTATCCCATAGGGGTAGGCAGAGACTATAGACCGCCACTTTGCTCGATCCTGACATACTACTTTCGCTTCATCCACTTTCATCAACGTCTTCATGCTTTCTCGTCGGTTCAGGGTACTTTTGACCTGAACTTTGTTGAGGGTATCACCGATTTGGATTTCCCAGAACATTTATTTATTTATCTAATTAATTCTTTATTGTACACAATAAAAAGGAATAACAGTTTAGAGATAATACAAAAAAACAAAGTATAAATGGCGGTCTTATCGCTCTAAGGCAATTGCTACCAGACAACCATGGAATGGATATATGAGCAGGAAAAAAGAAAGGGCAGTGTAAAATAAAGACAACAAAATCACAGAGACATAAATAATATCATAAAAACATATAAATATAAAATGTAGACATGTAGAACAATACTACTTGTACCTATTTTATTATCTAGTTTTATTGTGAATTAAAACAGATTTTTGACTCAGGAATTAAGTCCATCTATCTCTCTCGCCCTCTTATTTTCCTATTTTATCTTATATTTTAAGTATACTATGGTTGCCGGGAAGAAATTGCCGAGTGTAATAAGGCTGCCTTTTTGTACTATTTTTTTTATTTCTTTAATGTAACCGGTTCTATGTATGGTGCAGAAAAGGATAAATAAATAAATGATTACTAATCTGCTAACCCCTTTTAATCATACTCTCGATTGAAGAGGAGTCCCACGCCCTGCAGTAGAACATATATGGCTCTGGTTAAAGCAACAATAAAACAAGTGAAATATCATTATCATAATCATCAGCCCGTTGCAGTCTACTGCTGGATAGAGGCCTCTCCCAAGCTACACCACAGAGCCCGGTCTGCAGCTTTATACACCCAGTAGTCACCGGGATAAATAAAATATATCTGTTAATTCTGTTTTCAGTTGGACCACAACTCCATATCTCTGATAGACAGACAGGCATCCGGTCTGGTCAGCTTAGTGGCTGTCGCACTAGATGGCACATTTATACATGAACACAATAATGATGTGAAAGACGAGACACAAAGTAAGTGCGGTGAAAATGATGTGGGTGTTAAGAATGAACCGGATGACAGAGGTGAGTTTATAAGCTAAATTTTACTATGATGGGGTTGTTATCATGTTATATGTACATATACTCACCAATTTGTCCCAGAAGGCATAGGTAGAGCTAGCTTTGTTAGAGATATTACTAATAAAACAGTGTTTTTAGAATTTATTATCAAAAGAAAGTGAATATAGGAAAAAGAATACAGTCAAATACAAAAAAGAATTAAAACAATATGGATTTTATGGTCGAAATACCTTAACTTTAACCCACACAACAGTCACATATATAGTCCTGACCTCACACTAAGATGGAATCTTGTGTCTTATCAAAAACTACGAGAGACTTTTTGGTCTCACAAATACCCAAACCCGACTTAAATATTTGAGGTTCACACAAACATTTGTCTCGGTGCGGGGATCGAACCCGCGGCCTCTTGTTTCACAGCCAGCGTTTAACCGACTGCGCCACGGAAGCTGTTTTTATATCTTTATGTCTTTATTTCTTTCATAATATCCTGTTTTCAGAGCCCTCAGCATTCATAGATGATGTGAGTGATACTAATGCGTCTGACTCAGAAGATGACCTGCCTCTGAAGAGTATCAGCTCCAGAAAAGCCCTGGACAGGCGAGTCAATTTGAAGAAGAAAGTTAAAGTCAGAAAACGGAGAGTGAAAGGTATGAAGATGTTATTATATTGACAAATGGAGAATTTATTTTTAAATAACTGTGACGTTATTCTCTTAATCAGCCCATATACGTCCTATTGTAGAGCCTCTACAACCTTTGATTGAGAAGTTAAGTCTTAAAGTCCACCACACTGGCCCAGTGCGGGTTGACGATTGGTTTTCTTATCACTTAAAGGTGTCCCATACATATTTTTTGATCCTTCGAGCCAGACGAACCACAACTAAAACCACGCGTGTTGGTTTGCAAAGCCATAGCTTGATGGTTCAAACAATCTCTGCACAAACCAAAAGGTTCGCAAATTATTTTTTGTGCCGCATCGTCAAGCTTTGGAATTGTTTGCTGTCACGCGTGTTCCCTCCTTCCTATAATCCTGGGTCCTTCCGCCGTAGTGTGAAGAGGCATCTCAGCAGGCCGGCATAATTGTATCGAATGGCATGGGACTGCCGTCTGATGCCAATCGATAATCAACCTGGACGGCATTTGCCCTTACCATTAGGAGCAGTGTAAGAAAAATGAATGGTCATATATTCTATGGTAAAGTATTGTAATCCAGTTCTGCTTGTAAAACAATATTTGCTTTCAGATTTCAAAGTTGACGCAAGTGAGGTGTTATTATCTAAAGAGCAACAACTTGAAGAAATATTTGAGAGGTCCAAATCACTGAACTACATTAGTTCACCGTTCAAATGTGAGATGTGTTACAAAGGATTCCTCGAGGCGAGAGCGTATGAGAACCACAAAAGGAAGCATGACGCCGTATGTATAAATTTATTAAAATAATAAATAACACCCAACAATCACATACGTAGTCCTGACCCCACACTAAGATCGAGTCTTGTGTCGTATCAGAAACTACGAGAGACTTTTCGCTCTCACAAACACCCAGGCAAGGAATATTTGTGGGCCGCACAAACATTAGTCTCGGTACGGGGATCGAACGCGCGGTCTCTCGTTTCACAGGCGTCTAATCGACGGAACCACGGAGGCTGTGGTTGTATTTATTTAATCCTTCTTATACATACCTATAAAGACGGGGGTTAATGCATGCATTTTCTAACAGCCAGCCTTAGGTTGGTGGAGAGATAAATTAAGAATATGCATAAATAGGTATTGAGAAGTAAACTAAAAGAAATATACTTATTTACAAAATAATATACATCAATACATAACACTCAACATGTATAAATACTATTCATATAGTACTAATAAATATGTCGTATATTTTCTTTATGTCGCACCATATAAATTACCTAAAGTATTGAAATATATTCAATCGACTCCTTGGTAGATTTTAATTTCATCTATTCAGCGTTAGATGGCGTTGTAATTGTTAATCTTTCAGTGACTTCGTCTATTCGATAATAGATGGCTCTACTAGTTTCTCGGTGTATTTAGTACATTATATTTGACTACTTAAAGCTAGATGGCGCCACTTTCTCACAGTCTACTCCGCCTGTACTATTTAATTGTACAAGTGGAAAAAATAAATAAATATATTTGTTGACAGCGCAGCGGTCCCTACGAGTGCGACATATGCCGCATGCGCTACAGATCGGCGCGGCTGCTGCGTACACACGCGGCGGCGGCGCACGCCCGTCTGTATCGGTGCAACAAGTGCGCCCACGAGTCGCATACCGTGTTAGTATTCATAAAGCCGGAAACATACTACTTAGATGCCACGCGACTCGACTCGACGCGACACGTGTTGATTCAAATCAAATCGTAGTATTTTTTATGACTAGAACCACAAAATCAAAGTTAAAAAATATTCTTTATTCAAATAGTCTTTCACAAGATCTTTTGAATCGTTCATTTCTGCTACTACCGCTTCGGAACGTGTTGTAGCTGTGAAGAAGAAGCGGCGCAAGAAACTCCCTCAGCAACACGAACTGTCTTCTTTTTTCTTTTTTTTTTATATCGCCATTTACAATTATTTTATTTTATTTAAAAGACACACCAACGACAGTAACACAAAACTTACAAAAACATATTACATTATACCTTTGGACAGAGTGTACTATCCTTACAGGTGTATACAACATTCATTATAACTAGCTTAAATTAATACAATTTACTTATACTAAACAAAATGGAAATAAACAATAAAAATGTAGTGGGTAATGAAAAGGTACAATCTAGATATTTATATTACAATGGTTCACACTACAAACACGCCACGGAACGCAGCATCACGTGTACGTAATATGGTTCTGATTTCAGTAGTATGTTTCCGCTTTAAAGCACACTACACACCAAAGCCACCGACCTGCTTATACCGGCAACTTACGGGCTAAGGCCTTAACTAGTTGGCGGCTTCACTCATTACAACTCGGAAATCTTTATTGGCTATATGTCAGCGGCTCTGCATGGTATTGGGAACATTTTTATGGCGTTGACGTTATGACCAGTACACAATGTGCTATTACTACATGCCAACATGTCGGCGGAAGACATGCGGGGATGCTTGTTGCCGACATAATTGCTATCTTATAAGTCACAAGATTGTGTTGCTGGTCTAAAGTATGCATCGTTATTCCATACAGACGTGAACAACGCCATCTAGTAATGAATGGATGGACTGTTAAGTAAATTAGCGCCATCTAGCATCTAGTAGAATATAGTAACTTAAGAGATCGCCATCTAGTGTTGAGTAGCGAAGGTAATCTGTACGTGACTTGTACACCATCTAGCGTCGAGTAGCGGAAGTGTACGTTTATAGCTACAGCACCATCTAGCGATAGATAGCAATTTTAATGTTTGAAATAGCTCTATCTAGCGCCGAGTAGTGGAACTTTGGTAAGTAGTGTAGACCGGCCTTATAGCTAATCGTTTTTTTTAATTCAGCAATCAGGCGAGAGAGCACGAGAAATGGCACAACGGTCACACATACGAGTGTCAGCTGTGCGGGCAGAAATTCAGGTGATTTTTTTATTATTAATTGTATTCTGGACTTTTAAGCTTCTTTGATATCAAGACGATGGATTTGTTTTACATTACGAGTTTAAAAGACCGAGAGGCTTATGGATTTTTAGTATATTTTGAACTTAACAAATCACAAATAAAAAAACCCACCTTTGACCTACTACCCTCTGGATTACAACAGCAGCACAGAGAAAGCCAATCTGTTGTATTAAAAAATACTTATTCAATATTTTTCCCTACCCAGGAAGTCAACCTCATACCTCACGCACAAACGCAAGCGCCACCCCACAGAGCATGTGTGTCATCTCTGTGGCGAGAGCTTTGTGGGACGACACGGACTATTAATGCACAAGAGCAAGACCCACAAGTGGGACCTACAGGTAAGGGGCCGTCCATTAATCACGTGAGGCTTGAAAGGGGGGGGGGAGCGATTTGACAAAAATCACGAAATATCACAAAGGTTTCTAGTAATATATCACGTGATTTTTTTTTCGACACATTATAATTTTGATTAAAATGTTTGTGCGAGTGACCACCCTGTTCTTCCCAGCTTCTTTTCAAGGTAGTCCATCTAATGGTTGTATGGAAGAAATCACCTTTATTTAAAAGTGTTGTTATATTTTTTGTCTCATTACTGTATTTATTTATTTAATCTTTATTGTACACATACAAAAGAACATAACAATATAAAGAAATAACATCTATAAAAAGTACAAAAGGCGGCCTTATCGCTAATAAGCGATCTCTACCAGAGAACCTTTGGATGGATATAAAAGAAGGAAAAAGAAAGGGCAGTGTAAAACAAAGATAAGTTAAGCTCCAATAGATATAAATTATAAAATAGATAATCATAAAAATATATATATATACATATAAATGACATAATAAATACACAATCGTCATATAATATATACACATATATATATATACATACAATTTTAAATAATTACATAAACATCTATAATAGTTTATAATTATACTTCAAATTAAAAATATATCCGAAAAGAGGAAATAATACCATGCTTTATCTGTTTAGTGAGAAAGGTAGTGTGCTTTCACCAACTTTTTGAAAGATGACAAGGTTTGTGCCCGTCGCACCACAACAGGAAGAGCGTTCCATAATCGGACAGCTTCAACAGCAAAGGATTTATCAGTAAATGTCGTATGTATGTGGTGTTCAATAAATAATTTATGAATAAATAAATAAATATATTTTCTTCTCAGACATCTGTAGAAGAAGAAGCGCCCAGTTCAGATAGCTTCTGCGTGGAATGTGATGTCCAATTCGCTTCAGTTGAAGCGTGGAAGCGACACATACTCACTTCTATTAAACATACACTTGCCGGCAACGGGTAATATTTTATTTTATTTTTACAATTTATTTTGACTGCCTCGGTGCGCATGCAAAGCTGAGGTCTCGGGTCCAAATCCCGACTCGGGCAAAGTAATATTGGATTTTCTATTAATCATCAGCCCGGAGTCAGGAATTTGTGCCCGATATGGCGATAGGCTCGCCACCTATCACATTGTGTGACGGAACATACAAGGCGAAAGGTGGGTGTCTTGGCACCTCTGCCTACCCCTTCTGGGAAAAAGGCGTGAGTTTATATATGTATTTTTACAATTTTAGGAAAGCTTACAGACTAATTAAATACATATATATTTAAATATTAAGTGTGTTACACATTTCCCGATAACAAGCTTCCACATATACAATATCTACATAATGTGTACCGATGTTTAAATGTGAGCTAATATAAGTTATATTAATTTAAGGAATTAACTACTTTTTCTAAAGTAAGTAAGGGTAAGTACCAACTAATCTTCGATCAAATAAATAAAAGTGTCCGATGTTGCTTATACTTATACATTTGAATTTCGAACTACGAGATGTAGCAAAAAGTCTTAAATTATAATCAACTTCAGGTGACAATAAACCTTATTCCTTTGAATTAAGATATATTATGTTTTGGAACATATTAAAATCAAATAACACGCTTATTTGTGCTGTTATTTCTCTTGCCGTTTTTATGCCGTTACTCATAATCTAGTGTATATTTGATTGAAGAGTACAGCAGAAGATCAGAAAGTGAAAAAGAACGCTGTGAATTCTGTCTGAATTTTATTTTTTGCTTTTATCTATCTAGTACAATTGTACCCATCCATAATCAATTATGTAACCAATGATCAGTTTCTATAATCTATCTGTCTTTAACTAGAGATTTCATTAGATATTTCGATGTATTTTAGGTTTTAGTGAGTGTAATATGGAGAGATATAGATATGGTACATATATTTATATATAGATAGGCAACATAAATATATATAAATATATTTGTTTATTGAAACATAGAATTGTATCGACATAGTAATGGTAGCTATTCTAACCGCTAGTTAAAGATAGATAGGATATTGAGACCGGCCGTTAGGCAACCTCCGTGGCGCAGTTGGTTAGACGTCGCTGTGAAACGAGAGGCCGCAGATTCAATCCCCGCATCGAAACAAATATTTGTGTGAACCACATTTGTTTCGGGTCTGGGTGTTTGTAAAACCGAAAAGTCTCTCGTAGCTCCTGATACACGACACAAGACTCGATCTTAGTGTGGGGTCAGGACTATGTATGTGACTGTTGGGTGTTATTATTACAATGTAATTTTTAATAGTGTTGCCGTAATTCTTTAATGCCAGTTGTCACCACATCGTAAACGTTTGTTAAGTTATATGTAGCAGTTGGTTTCTATTCACTCGAACCGTGTCTCCATTCCCCCCAGCTCGGAGTGCAAGATCTGCCACCTGATGGTGTCCGGTGATGGCATGTCGTCGCACATGCGCGAACATCAGCGGTCGTTGCGACAGACGCCATTAGTCGCCAGGAAGATGGTCAAACTGGCTTGCGATCAGGTTAGTGGGATTTAGACTATAATGTTTTTTTTTTTTTTGCGATGAATAGCGAGACGTGCATGCCGTTCGCCTGATGGTAAGCGATACGACCGCTCATGAACAGTAGCAAAACCAAGCAACACCTTGAATTACAAAGCAATGCTTGGCACACTGCGCTCGCCATCCTGAGACATAAGATGTTATGTCTCAATATGTCCAGTAGTTACTCTGGCTACAATGCCCTTCAATCCGAAACACAACAGTGCATTCACTGCTGTTTGACGGGAGAAATAGACACTGCGGTGGTACCCACCCAGATGGCCTCTCACATATAAGAGACCTACCACCAGTAACATGTTTAATTAACCCCTCGACTGTTATCGCCGCCATATTGCGACTTTTTTTAAATATATCCAATTTCAATTACCTTGGGCTGTTTTATAGCTTGAAAGCCGTAAACCCATAATACGGCTTTTTTGACAGTACAAGGGATAATAGTAAGGGATAAGACTGTGTCGGTGAATGAGTGTGTGAACGGATTGATAAATTGAATGAAGGAATTAAGACTGTGTCGGTAAATGAATGAGTGAATGGATTGAATGAAGGAATGTAACGGTTTGATTGAGGAAGTGAATGAAAGTTGGTACTCACAAACTTTCTGATATGGATATTTGTGATTTTCATATACTGATGTTGAAGTGAAGATACGTAGGCCCCACACCAAGGTAAGTTTGTATCGTGGGTAACCACTGTAGATAGATCCAGGCTTTAAAAGTATGCGTTTACTGACAAGAGTGGTTTGACAATAAAGTAAAAGTAGTATAAAGTGGTGTAGTGTAGTGTGTGCGTGTGCGTGCTTGTGTGTGCGTGCGTGAGTGCGTGCGTGCGTGCATGCGTACGTGCCTCGGGCGTGCGTGCGCGTGCGTGCGTGCGTGCGTGCGTGCGTGGGTGTGTGTGTGTGATAGTGTTAACAGAATCCTCTTATAACGTGTTGATGAAATTGAATTAATGATATGTGTTTAAATAAGGGAACGCCATTGATATAATATTTGTGTTTCAGTGCGACGCATTCTTCATGAGTAGGTCTAACCTGCGCGCGCATGTGAAACGAGTTCACTTAGGACTGAAGTACAACAAGAATGTTGTCTGTGAAGTTTGCGGCAAGAAATGTACGGTGAGTACCTACAGCCGCTGCCAGTAAACAATCCCAATCCAAAATTTGCCGTTTGAGATTGACAGCTCAATCTTTTTCTGTTACTATATTGCCAATAATCAATCTCAGTAGTGAAAAAACTATAGCAACATGGTAAGAGACCAATCGAAAAGTAGAAAACAATCCAGATTGACTTCAATCTAATTTTTTCGATGGATTATTGGCATCAGCCGTTAGTTGGCAATGTTATATGAGTGTACTGCATTGCTATCCTAATGTAGTAAAATTATGTAGCTGTGGCTGAAAAAATTACGATGTTTTTATAAGTATCTGTGTGAGTTACAACTTGTCAGAACACTGGGTACGATTTCAATACTCGAATTTGTAATAATGTTTTTTTTAAGTATGTTTCAATCGTGATTTGTGAACACACATTTTTACTTTATTTATCGACATACAAAGAATGTATTGTACTTATCAATTTTATCAAATAGATAATAAATAAATTCTGTCAATCTGGATCCAGCTCAGGGAGGGTCATGACCTCCATGACCTCCCCCCTGGATACGCCTTTGACAATCATGTCCTAAGCCATCAAAAGATCTATGTTCGTTCCAGTCCAACGCGAGTCTAAAATACCACCAACGCACGCACACGGGCGAGCGTCCGTTCCCGTGCGGCGCGTGCCACAAGCGCTTCCCCGACAACAACCAGCTGCGCATCCACACGCGCACGCACACCGGCGAGCGACCATACTGCTGCTCCGCATGCGGCAAGCGCTTCAGCCAGAAGCCCGCGCTCAACAGACACTTCCGGGTCAGTTGCACTTACACTTACACTTACACTTACAACCAGCTATATCCACACGCGCACGCACACCGGCGAGCGACCATACTGCTGCTCCGCATGCGGCAAGCGCTTCAGCCAGAAGCCCGCGCTCAACAGACACTTCCGGGTCAGTTGCACTTACACTTACACTTACACTTACAACCAGCTATATCCACACGCGCACGCACACCGGCGAGCGACCATACTGCTGCTCCGCATGCGGCAAGCGCTTCAGCCAGAAGCCCGCGCTCAACAGACACTTCCGGGTCAGTTGCACTTACACTTACACTTACACTTACAACCAGCTATATCCACACGCGCACGCACACCGGCGAGCGACCATACTGCTGCTCCGCATGCGGCAAGCGCTTCAGCCAGAAGCCCGCGCTCAACAGACACTTCCGGGTCAGTTGCACTTACACTTACACTTACACTTACACTTACACTTACAACCAGCTATATCCACACGCGCACGCACACCGGCGAGCGACCATACTGCTGCTCCGCATGCGGCAAGCGCTTCAGCCAGAAGCCCGCGCTCAACAGACACTTCCGGGTCAGTTGCACTTACACTTACACTTACACTTACAACCAGCTATATCCACACGCGCACGCACACCGGCGAGCGACCATACTGCTGCTCCGCATGCGGCAAGCGCTTCAGCCAGAAGCCCGCGCTCAACAGACACTTCCGGGTCAGTTGCACTTACACTTACACTTACACTTACACTTACAACCAGCTATATCCACACGCGCACGCACACCGGCGAGCGACCATACTGCTGCTCCGCATGCGGCAAGCGCTTCAGCCAGAAGCCCGCGCTCAACAGACACTTCCGGGTCAGTTGCACTTACACTTACACTTACACTTACAACCAGCTATATCCACACGCGCACGCACACCGGCGAGCGACCATACTGCTGCTCCGCATGCGGCAAGCGCTTCAGCCAGAAGCCCGCGCTCAACAGACACTTCCGGGTCAGTTGCACTTACACTTACACTTACACTTACAACCAGCTATATCCACACGCGCACGCACACCGGCGAGCGACCATACTGCTGCTCCGCATGCGGCAAGCGCTTCAGCCAGAAGCCCGCGCTCAACAGACACTTCCGGGTCAGTTGCACTTACACTTATAACCTATTTACCTAGCCTTTATTTATTTATTTATAAAAAATGTTATTTACATACTTTATGATTTCAGGTAAAAGCCTGAAATAATAGTCATTTAATTAACAATTGAAAGAAGTAACCTGAAAAATAATTTATTTATTAACAGGTACACACAGGAGTGAAACCATACGAATGTCAGTTCTGTTCAAAAACGTTTAACCAGTCGAACTCAATGAAACTACACGTCAAGACGGTGCATTTGAAACTGCCGCCGAACAGGAAGAAAACGCAGATTAATGACAAGAATGAAGACGTACCTAATATTGTCAGTTGAATAAATACTCCCACCAAACTAAATATATAAATATATTACATTATTTTTATGTTATATTTGTAATGCGTAATAAATGATTTGATAAAATTTATTTTAATTTTATGATTTTATTATAAAATCGTTCACATACGGAGAGCGTCTAAAATGTTCCGATGTAAGTGGTGCGCGAGCTCCAGTACATATCTAGTGGAGCGTTACTGAAATTAGCCATCGCAAGAAAAGATTTTAAATACTTGCTTGTATTATGACAGAAAGATTAATAAAAATGAAGATGATATTTTTCACCGTTTAGACGAAATCTATTAAATTAAGTTAATTTAATATTCATTTTAGCGCGATTTTGATATATTTCTGGAATTCTAAATATACTGAATGGCCTTTCCATAGTTTTTACATCAATGTATATAATATACGTATCCTACTAAAGGCGATTTTGTTTTTAACTTCTTTACGTTAAAACGGTTGGACCGATTTTTATAAAATTTCATATGGAGGCAGCTGATACCCTAAATATGACACATAGGCTCCTTTTCATTCCAAAAATTGCAGTGTTCGCCATAACAATTCAAAAGAAACAGTATTGTAATCAAAGGAAATTAAATATTTTGTAATTTCTTCAATTTTTTTTTATTTCACCTTCCGTAGAAAACTCTGCCCTCTCAATCAAATTCGACTGTAGAGTAGGCCTGTGCCCTGCAGTGGAATGTATATGGGCCGATACAGACAAATTACTAGTTTTAATTAAGTCTAGGTTTCGTTAATACCCAAGAAGCTTATACCCAAATGGAGATTGCATTCCGTATAAAACACTGAAGCACAAAAATTTGACCTTGAATGACGTCGCTGTTGCCTGCTATCCTTTTCTTTAGAGTGAAAATGAATGAACATTATTTTTTGTTCATTAAGTTTGTTGCTACCACAACATAGCGCCATCTATCAGCGAGTAGCAGTACTATAAAAATAAAACATGTTTTATTCCTGTACATACTCTTTAACACCTAATTATTTCATCTACCTTTATCCCATGTATAAAAGAGATTTGTACAATGTGGTTTTTAACAGATTAACACTTCTGATAATAATTTTACAACTGGCTGCGTCCAGTCTTCCTATAGATGTTAAATTTCACGAAACTTTCTTGTTTTTAATCACAAATCTAAACCAAGTGGCTTGTCCGCGCTGAGAATCGAACTCAAGACCTGAGGGACCCGCAGCCCTTGTAATATAAAAACATTCCAACCAGCCACGAAATTACTGAGCCACTTACCCAACTTGGCAACCCTGAACATAAATCGGAAATGATTCTTTGTCTATTCGAATCTACATCACACAATTTATTCGGACCATTAAAACTAAACAAATTGATATAAATTTTATATTTCTCATCAGCAATATACGTATAAAAGTAATTAAATTATAATCAAATTATTCAGTTTAATCTGAAATCACAGGGGTAGCCACCGTGTAACCTAGTATGAGATAGCGATATTTGTGGGAGTGTGGCCAGGTTGACACGTTTTTCCTAAGGTATCGGGAAACTTTGACCGCTCTTTAAAAAAATATAATTGCTAAAATATCGATATTTTAACTTTGAGTGTAACTACAGTGCACATACATGCCTGGGTCACCAGCCATCACCTAGAACTAATAAAACACTGTATAACATAAACATAATTTAAGTAAATAGCTAGTTCTGAAAATAAAAACTATTGTAATAAAAGCTAATAACAAAATAATATCTAGTCCGCCCCGTGACCACGAAATTTGTAAAGTAATCGAAACGACGCGTGGAGAAGTTAAAAAAAGCAAAACTTAAACCAAATGCGCGATAAAATCCGTAAATAATAGTTTTATTTCAAAAACAATATCTACTGCGCAACCATATACAGTTCAAAACATATAAGGAAAAAGTTTAAAAAATAAAAGTTCATTAATGAGGTTTGTTTTTTAATATGTAATTTAAATCTTTAATATCTGTTGTTTTAGGGAATATCAACCGTCGGACCGCTGGCCACCCTAAATAATGTAAATATTTGCCTCCAAAACGTCAAATTTCCTGGAGTCAAGCGGTTACGCCGATAAGGACAGGCTACAAAAGCTTGCATCTCTTTCTTACATGAACGTTATGTATAAATCTCTTTCGTTTTGGGTAAAAGGGATAGAACATGTGACTCCGTCTATTAGTTTCTCCGTCTACGTCTGAAATAGGCTTAATGTTTTAAGTGTCAGTGCCAAGTGCCATCTTGAATTTTAGGTGACACGGGATTTGACATAATTTGAGTCGTGTAGGGTTTCTAGGAAATAATAACTCCCTTGTGTTGTTGGAGTTTTCTTGACCACGTTTATCTACTTAAGTATTTAATTTTATTTTCGTTACTATTATTCTAATTTACATTTTATTATTTTTTGCTACGTAAGTGTGCGTTGCGATCTAGGGAACCTCGCACCTCATGAGTCGAGAGTTCATTTTAGTACATTTGAAGCAAGATAACATATCACGTGATAGCAGGATGCGACCTCAAAAGATGTATATCGTCCAGATATATTTTTTTTATCCCGCTCTATCATTTTAACTTAAAATAAGAAAGACAGATTATTTAGTGCATTCTCAAGGAAACACAATCAAAATTTGGGGATAATTATCTTATTTCTTAATAAGATACACGTTAATGGAAAAATAAATCTAATTTGACGCGTAGATAGTTTTTGTTATCAAAAATGTAAACAAAAACACGAACCTAATATGGGGTGATTTGACAGCAAGAACATGGCAACACAGCCCAATCAAAATCAAAAAAAGTTGTGTAAACGATTCTCAACTATTGTTTTGATTAATAATATCATTTTTATTACGTAAATAAACGGTGTAACGTATACAAAATGAGTTCGTACGTGTAAATAGAACTTTCATTCACTCAATAAAACCGACAAATAATTATTTTACCGCTCAAAAGCCGTGATGTAGGCCGATTAAAATCGTACACAGTGCCAAACAAAATATTCGTTTGAAATGCTACCTATCTTATTATACCATAATATGGACGGTAATGGTGTGAACAGTGCTAGCAGTAGTTTCGGACAGAATTATGACGATAATATAATATTGAATTGTGTTAGAAATAGGAAGAAAGTTACTGAATTGCCCAGTTGTCCCGTTTGCAGTTGCACTATAAGACAGGGAGAATTAGAGAACCATTTATCTCTGGAGTTGGATAGACTGTCTAAATTGTCGACTGGACCTTCTAAAAGGAAGCTAAGTGCGAACAGCTCGGCTAATTTAGCTGTTCCAGGATCTAGCAGTACTCCAGATGTTGACGATCAAGAAATTGATGTATCTGGATGCCTTGGCAGCGATGTCTATCAGGTAAACCATAAAATCTTAGATTGTTATTAGTTTTAGTATCTTTCCTTTGTGTTTTTGATTTTTCAAAGACTTTGGAAGCATTTACGATCAAATATTATATGTTTATTCACAAATAGTAAATTTTACGCGAAGCACACAGAAGTGGAAAAATAAAGTTTAATAAATAAAGTACGACTATTTAATCATGGTGTGAATGGTATAAAAATGAAAATATTGTCTTGTTATTCTTATCTACAAACTATTTAATATTTATTGTATAAGTGGACTACATACTGTATATTTTAAATTCAAAACATAAGGCATGCTATTCATAAAATATTGGGAGTTGTATCGACGCCGATTTATCCTATGATTTTTTTTATTTTATTTTATTTACACCATTCCCTAATTATTGTTAGAAAGTCAATGACACTCTGAATAGTGAGGGTCTGTATTAGAGAAAAATATAACTAGAGCTCAACAATTTTAAACCTAGTTTTAGCAGCTTCTGATCATTATTTTGACTCCTAAATTAATTTCAATTGTGTATTTCTACCTACTATACTTGATATGAAAAAAATAATGGAAGCTAAATTCAATTTTAAGCAACATGGGTTTCTTAAAATTGAGTCAAAAGTTTTTAAAAGTTCTTGTTAACGTAATACATGTTAAAGTATTAAAGTATGTTAAAACAGCAATGAGTAATTATAATTTATTAAAATTTTACAATTTAAATTGCTTGGAAACATAATATTACATTGTAAAAGCGTGCAATGTTCATTTTAAACCTTTATCTTAGACAAATATAGGACAAATTCTCTGTATGTGATAGCAAATGTTTTTAAAAATATATGTTTATATGAAACAAAATGTGTTCAATTTGTTTTTAATATTAAGTTCATAATATAAAAATAATCATGCGTATAAACTAATGATTAAATCTTGTTGGGATAGGTAGAATCAAATGTAAACTTATTGATTAAACAAAACAATTTAAGATTCCCAATAGTGACCTTGCTTATTATAAGTATTTTGTGATGTAGGAAATATAATTATGATTTGAAAATAAAGAAATAAATACACCCAAGTCACATACCCAGTCATGATCCCACACTAAGATTGAGTCTTGTATCATGGGTGTCAGGAACTTATGCAAGACTTTTTGGTCTCAAAAATACCTAGACCTGAGAGAAATACCTGTAGATTACACAAATTACTGGTGGTAGGTCTCTCATATGTGAGAGGCCATCTGGGTGGGTACCACCGCAGTGTCTATTTCTCGCGTCAAACAGTAGTGTAAACGCACTGTTGTGTTTCGGGTTGAAGGGCATTGTAGCCAGAGTAACTACTGGACATATTGAGACTTAACATCTTGTGTCTCAGGATGGCGAGCGCAGTGGAATGCCAAGCATTGCTTTGTAATTCAAGGTGTTGTTTGGTTTTGCTACTGTTTATGAACGATCGTATCGCTTACCATCAGGCGAACGGCATGCACGTCTCGCCATTCATAGCAATAAAAAAAAAAAAAAATATTTGCCTCAGTGTGGGAATCAATTCTGCAACCTCTCATTTCACAGCCAGTGTCTGACCAATTGCACCACGGAGACTGAAAAGAAGTAATAGACCAGGTTCAACATAATATTCTTTTTCTCTGGTAACATTTCAACTGCTAGAACTCCAATTGATCAATTGAAGAAATAACCAAAAAATACATTGTTTTATTGTAGATCATAATAACTATGTAATGCAATGTAGTATGAAAATCGTTCCCAATGTAGTCTTAAACTATGTCACATAGCAAATGTTAGTAATAAAAGTGAAATGTCTTTTGGGGGTCCTGTCATCCCAATAGTATTCACGAAAAATAATGTTTTTGGCTCATCAGCAATATTAGCAAAATGTCTTGGGCCCCACCTTATTTACTGTATATATAAGGATTGAATACTATTGTAAACATTGAAAAAGTGTGTGTATGTGTGTGTCAATCATGTAAAAAGTTATACTCCTTTTTAAGAAAAGTCACCTTTAACATGATTTTATCCAGTGGCATGATTTTATTATCTCAGCAGGCCGGCATAATTGTATTGGATGTCTTGAGACTGTTGTCTGAAGCCATTTGATACTCTGCCTGGACAGCACTCGCGCTTACCATCAGGCAAGTTAAAAAAAAAATGGCCTTTCATTCACCACAATATTATGTCACTTTTTGTAAGTGTTTATCGCAAGAATTTTACTCTCATATTTTTTTAGACAATTGTTGTTTTATTGCACTGAATGGCCAGACGAGCATGCTGTTTGCCTGATATATAGATATTGCGGTGGTGCCTACCCAGACAGCCTCTCACATATGAGAGACCTATCACCAGTGCCACCAAGTTCAATAGTAAAATGAGCATTCTAATTTTCCTCCCAGAGGGTCCACTCCAACCGTCTGCGGCGCCTCCGCTCCCGCCGCCGGAACACCCCGCCGCCGCAGTCCGGCGAGTGTCCCGTGTGTAACACCACAGTGCCTGTGTCCAGGCTACAGAGACACGCGCTGCGCTGTCTCAAGAGGACAGGCGCTGAGTTGGATGAGGATGTACCTGATACTAGCTCGGAGGATGAAAGTATTGATGTAGAGGTGAATATACACTTCTTTGTGGGTAATTTAGACAACTCGCTGCTTTAATTTGATAGTGGCACATAACTAAATGTAATTTTTATGATAATGTTACCATTTAACACAAATTAATCTAAAATATAATGTGAATAAAACTGATATTTTTGATTGATTAATACGTTGATTTAAGCACCTTTCAAAGAGTTGTCAATATTAAAATAAAATATATAAATAATTACTTCTTTTGCTTTATTTAAACTGCTCCCTTGAAAAAAGTTCATTTTTGAGATATGTCGTTATCAAATTAAAGCAGCGATCTTCCTTTTTTATTCAGTTTTTGCAAAAAGCCACCAGGGGCATTTTTACACGTCATTATCATCGTCGTGGTCATCATTCCAGGTGTAGATGGAAAAGTTTTTGATTGTATTGTGTTTGTAGTCACTTCCCCATACCTTGATACCCTAGGGTGTATCAAGACTTACCGAAAACGAAGCCGGGTGCTAGATTTAGTGAGTACAAACACAATGCAATTAAAAATTTCGCAAAATGGGACGCTTTTTCGTTGTTTTTTTTCCTATCGTATTTGAGTGGTAAATACATATGTTTTTTTCTAAAATAATAGTGTACACGTCGTTATTTTTAAAGATACTATGGTACGTAAAGGTTTAAATCATAATTTTAGTAAAAACTATGGATATACGCCCAAACATAAACATGACGAGTAAAAAATTACAAAAAAAATATGTCGCGTTTTTTGGTGAAATTTCTAATTGTATGGTGTCTGTATTCACTGAAACTACCACCCGCCTCCGTTTTCACTCGCAGTTTGCACACACCCTATATACGTCAACAATATTGTCAATATTATTTTTTTGTTAGATATATTTGTAGCGAATAATGTACCTTTTTTGGTAATTCTAATATAAATAAAATAACAAACTAAAATTGTAAATAATATTAAATTTATTAAGGAGCATCGAAAATCAATGTATATGTTTATTATGTAATTTTAATTATATGTCACCATCAAAAGAATCATCTGGGTATCACCATCATTATGTTTTTTTTCACATATTTATGCAATTTATGTTTCATTTGTATCAATTTGATTTATGACATTTGATGAAAATTGTCGCAACGTTTCCCACTTAATTTTGGGCTTCAGCGTATTCTTAGTTTTTACTACAGCCTTTAACTTAATTTAATATCTATTTGGATACTTTATTGCCTCTATTAGGGTTAAATAAAATGTATGACATCATTTTCAAATAAAGAAATAAAAAACGATAGTCAAATGTTTTAAAGTGTCGTTACAACTTTTCGTGAGATTTTTTTCCGTCTAGCCCCCTTTCACACCGCGCGATAAGGAATTTCGTTCCAATAAATATATATGATGTACCCCAGAACGACGAGCCAGCTGTTGGTTTCGGCGCGGAGTACCAGTGGTGCGGCGAGTGGAGGGTGCGAGCTACAGCGCTGCAGGCGGCGGACGCGCGCGCCGCCACGTGCGTGCGCAGAGCCTCCAACGATCAGGCGCTGGTGAGACATTATATATTATATATGTGTATATAAAGGGTGTCCCAAAAAATAGCGCACCTGCCGATATTTTTATCAACCCATATACGTCCCACTGCAGCAAAAAAAAAGCGTTTCGCCCCTGCCTACCCTCCAAACATGAGATGTTTTATGTTTGATTGCAGGTAGTGGATGGTGATGAGGACACAGAGTTGTACGGACCACCACAATACTCGCCATCAAGGATAGCTCCCGATGTGAGTATCATTTTACTATTTTTAGTATTCCGTACCTAAAGGGTAAAATTATAGTTTAAAAAAACACGTTTTTATAAACAATCCAACTAAAAAGTAAAAATAATTTAGTTTAAGATTAGAAAATGGAGTAAAAAAAGGATATGTAAAGGTTGTGAGCACAGCAATACAGGGGAAGTTAATTCTGTATCTGTATCAGCCCATATACGTCCCACTGCAGGGCACGGGCCTACTCTACAATCGAAAGTACGATTGAGAGTGGTTAGGCCATATAGTCCACCACGCTGGCCTAGTGCGGGTTGGCGGACTTACATACCATAGAAATTCTCATGAACCGCTATGGTATGCAGGTTTCCTCACGATGTTTTCCTTCACCGTTTTAGTGCGTGGTGATTGACTATCAATACACACATGACTCCTAAAAGTCAGAGGTGTGCCCTGGGATTTGAACCCGCGACCACCGTGAACATGTTGGCAGCCGCGTCTGGTCCGTTTACCAACAGGCCACCACGCACTTTTTTTAAGGAAGGGGAAGTTAATTAAGGCGTATTAAAAAAACGGGAGCTAATTACTAAGCCTCCGCTGTCTGTCAGTCTGTCACCGGGCTGTATCTCATAAACCGTGATCGCTAGAAAGCTGAAATTTTCACAAATTGTGTTTTTCTATTGCCGCTATAAAAACGAATACTAAAAATGAAAATATTAAGCAGGTCCCCATACAAAAAACGTGGTATGTAATTAATAAGTCAGTAATTTGATGTTTTCTGTTCACAGGCAGATGTAACACCATCGGAGGAACCGGAGACAAATTCCCAAGATGTTAACGATGGTGAGTGTGAAGAGAAACCCAGCATAGCTGATGTGGCTCCAAGACCCAATGGATTAGTGGAAGCTAGTGCAGAGGTGAGAATAAAATAAATAAATAAATAAATATTCAATACCCTCTTACTTACTCTTTTACTGGTAGTAGGTCTCTCATATGTGAGAGACCATCTGGGTGGGTACCACCGCAGCGTCTATTTCTCCCGTCAAACAGCAGTGTGAATGCACTGTTGTGTTTCGGACTGAAAGGCATTGTAGCCAGAGTAACTACTGGACATTTTAAGACTTAACATCTTATGTCTCAGGATGGCGAGCGCAGTGGAATGCCAAGCATTGCTTTGTGATTCAAGGTGTTGTTTGGTTTTGCTACTGTTTATGAGCGGTCGTATCGCTTACCATCAGGCGAACGGCATGCTCGTCTCGCCATTCATGGCAATAAAAAAAAAACAAAAAACTTAACAGTCACATACATAGTCCTGACCCCACACTAAGATCGAGTCTTGTGTCGTGTATCAGGAACTACGAGAGACTTTTCGGGGTCACAAACACACAGACCCGGTAGAAATATTTGTGGGCACAAACATTTCTCTCGGTGCGGGGATCGAAACCGCGGCCTCTCGTTTCACAGGCGTCTAACCAACTGTGCCACGGAGGCTGTCAAAGAATATTCAATATTGATTTATTTAATAAAGTGCATGGTGTTTAAAAATTCGAAATTTATTTCAAGCTGGGCCGGGCCGCTAGTTTAAAATAATTTTATAATTTCCTGAAATTTCGAAGGTTTTCAAACCATTCGTGGTGACTGAGTAGACTATAAAAATAAAAATACATACATACATACATAAACTCACGCCTTTATCCCAGAAGGGGTAGGCAGAGGTGCCAGGACACTCACATTTCGTCTTGTATGTTCCGTCCCACGATGTGATAGGTGGCGAGCCTATCGCCATATCGTGCACAAATTCCTGATTCTGATTCCTCTGATTCTATTATTAAATACAGGGTATAAGAATATACAGGGTGTCCAAAGAAATGGTGCACCGGCTAATATACATTTTAGTAAACCGTGATTGCGTCTAGATTAGGATGAATTTACGTAGCTTACTCTGATAATAACAAAGATGCCGAGAAATCAAGAATTAATTTCTTTTTGTTTTCAGACGAGGATACAAGCTTTAAAAGCGAAAATAAAAGAATTGGAACGAAAACACAACGGAGCAGCTGAAGTAAGTTGATATTGCAAAGTATATTTTTATTTTAACAATTAACTGGTGGTAGGTCTCTCATATGTGAGAGGCCGCCTGGGTAGATAGCACCGGAATGTCTATTTTTCCCGCCAAACAACAGTGTAAATGTACTGTTGTGTTTCGGATTGAAGGGCAGTATAGCCATAGTAACTACTGGACATATTGCGACTTAACATCTTATGTCTCAGGACGCCGAGCGCAGTAGAAAGCCAAGCATTGCTTTGTTATTCACGGTGTTAAATTAACATGTCCCAGGATGGCGAGCGGACTGGAAATCCAAGCATTGCTTTGTTATTCACGGTGTTAAATTAACATGTCCCAGGATGGCGAGCGGACTGGAATGCCAAGCATTGCTTTGTAATACAAGGTTTTGCTACTATTCATGAGCGGTCGTATCGCTTACCATCAGGCGAACGGCATGCTCGTCACGTCAGTCAATGCATAAAAACAAAATATATAATTATTAATATTGTTTCAGGCGAAATGTTTAATATGTCTCGGTCCCTACACATCACCAGCCGTGTCGATACAATGCTGGCATGTTTACTGCGAGGTGAGAATAAAGAGAATTTATTATATCTGGTTGTAAATGCCGACATTATTTTGGCGACCAATAATTTTTTGGCCTTCCTTTTATATAAGATGCTATGTTATATAGAGATAAATAATCCTTATGATCGACCCTCTTTATTGGTATCTGCTGGTTTTCCACTAAATATAAATAAAATTAAAAATAATGTAATTTCAAAATTCAATAATGTTTTCTATGTACAATCTTTAAGATAGGTACTTCCCATTCGTGTGGCATCGGCTTGTGTCGCATTCTTAGACTATTTATAATAAAGAGGGAGCGCTGGTACTTCAAAAACGTAGATAAAAATGGTGGTGCCGGGGCCACCTTTTTCTGCCCCCCTATTGGCTGATATTTGACAGGTTGTCCAACATGCATGATTTACATGGAAAATAAAAATAAAAAGAAGTAGTTTAGGACTATTTTATTTCACTCAAACTCGTTTTAAAAGAATAGTAGCTAAATATATTTTCGTTTATCAAAGGAATTTATAGCAATTTGTTCTTACATAATTATTTAAATGTTCACCATTATATAAGCGCTACCAAAATTAGGAACAAGAAAATTTCTATGTTTCTGAATTAATGTTCCCTCTAGATTATGTCGCTAGTTAATAATCTTTGATTACACTTACAATAAAGAACATTTTACTTAATAAAGAATATTTTTATTACAGGTATGCTGGCTCCAATCGTTAAAATCAAAGAAAATATGTCCCCAATGTAATGCAATCACAACAGCACAACATTTAAGAAGAATATATATGTAATTGGTTGTGTTCACACTTTTGATACAATTAAATATTATTGATAGTAAGGTTCTCAAGAATTAGCTGGAGACATATTTGGGCAACCCGCACTAGGCCAGCGTGGTGGACTATATGGCCTAACCACTCTCAATCATACTCTCGATTGTAGAGGAGGCCCGTGCCCTGCAGTGGGACGTATATGGGCTGATACAGATATTTGGTTGACACCCAACAGTCACATACATAGTCATGACCCCACACTAAGACTCAATTGCACAAACTAACTTTGCCAATACCTTTCACCTTGAAAATGTCAATCCCATACATTAGCAAGGTCAAATACGTCTCAAATGTATGGCGATGACAGTTCCAAAGGCAAAGGTATTGGCAGTTAGTTTGTGCAACTCAGTCTAAGATTGAGTCTTGTGTATCAGAAACTATAAGACTTTACGGTCTCAGAAACACAGAGCCAGAGGAACTACTGGACATATTGAGACTTGACATCTTATGTCTCAAGATGGCGAGCGCAGTGGAATGCCAAGCATTTCTTTGTAATCCAAGGTGTTGTTTGGTTTTGCTACTGTCCATGAGCGGTCGTATCGCTTACCATCAGGCGTATGACATGTTCATATCGCCTTTGACCGATAAATGCCTGTGCATTACATAAATATTGAGTCAGTCCGGAATTGAACCCGCGGCCTGATTTAACCCATTCAATGCGGCAACAAATTTTTTAATTTTTTGTTTTTAAGCAGCAAAACCGTTTAAAAAAAAAGCAAAAAAAAGTGTTTAAGACACTTTGCAGGACCAAGGAAAATAGGATTCATGTATAATGTAAATAGAACTAGCGGTCCCATATTCGTCCGGTTGTAGATAGTTTTTAAACCAGTCCACATCAAAAACATATTATTTCGCGTAATAATTACCTATATGAATTAAATAATAACACCGAACAGTCACATATATGGTCCTGACCCCACACTAAGATCGAGTCTTGTGTCGTGTATCAGGAACTACGAGAGACTTTTCGGTCTCACAAACACCCAGACCCGAAAGAAATATTTGTGGGCCGCACAAACATTTCTCTCGGTGCGGGGATCGAATCCGCGGCCTCTCGTTACACAGGCGGCGTCTAGCCACCTGCGCCACGGAGGCTGTCAATGAATTCCCCGAATGTGAATTTCCTGAACACTGTCGATTATATTTCCCGTCCAGTTATGTCCCGTTCTGTTCCGTGTCTCAGTCCCATGACGAAAAACTTGCAATCCTGTCCTGTCAAATTGGGAGCCACCCATTCTAATTTTAAAAATAAAATTTAAAAAAAAGCTAATATTTCTATTTCAATTCCTGACTGCTGTAATATTCCCGTAAGATGACCCCGGGAATAATATTTTTTTTCGGACTGAAAGCTAGCCTATGTGTCAAACCAGGCTGACAGCGATCCCTAAAACTAATTTCATCAAAATCGGTCGAGACGTTTTTGTGTGAAAGAATAACAAACATCCATACATCCACACATCCATCCACACTCACAAACTTTCACATTTAACTTAATTATAAGTTTGTTTAATAGAATAAATAAATATGCTATTCATGTTTTTAAAATCAATAGTTGTGAATCCCTGGAAAACGCCGATTGGCGTTTGCCGCACGTGAGTAAGAAAACTCAACTTTTCTAGAACTGAAATATCCAGAAATTATTTGTACCAGGCTTTTCACTGATAAATTATAAACACATTGGTCTATATTTTATAATTAAAAAATCAAATTTGGGTAAAATATAAAACAACTCTACATTACGCCGATCGGCGTTGTCAGCATCTGAGTAAGAAAAAATAATACGCCGATCGGCGTGCGCCGCATTGAATGGGTTATCCAGCTTTTGATCAATCAGACTACCCCAGTGGCGTAGTTGTACTAAGGTACGCTTGCAAAGCCGAGGTCTCGGGTTCGAATCCCGAGTCGGGCAAAGTGATTTTTCTATTCATTATCAGCCGGAGTCAGGAGTTTGTGCCCGATATGGCGATAGGCTCGCCACCTATCACATCGTGGAACGGAACATACAAGGCGAAATGTGGGTGTCCAGGCACCTCTGCCTACCCCTTCCGGGAAAAAGGCGTGAGTTTATGTATGTATGTGATCAATCAGCCATGGAGGTGTCAAATGGTGATACGAAACCATAGTAAATATTTTGTTATTGATATCTCCTTTAGTAATATCAATGAAATATGTATAAAATGAGCTGAAAATTTAAATAATATAGCAAATGTGTCCTGTAATGGATACATGATTTATTTTTATGTTAAGTAATAGTGTATGAACATTTTGAATAATGAAAACTATGCCTTTGATTACTGTACAATAAATAGTATTAGTTTTTACTGTGTAAATAAAATAAAATATTTTTTTCTATGATTTAATTATTTTATTTGTCCTTTAATAAGCACTTGCAATAATAATACTCCTTTAATAATTGAAAAGTGTTGCATGCAAAATTTGTTATTAATATAAGAGTATTTATAATATGGAGGGAGCGCTGGTTCTTCAAAAACATGGATAAAAATGTTGACAGGCCACCTTTTTACACGCTTTATATTAGCTTCACTTGTATGTTTGTTTGTACGTTAGTTTGTATGTTTGTTTGTATGTTTTTTGCACTATTGGGTACCATTTGACAGGTTATTAGTGTAATAACTAAATATGCTTTTGGTTACCAATCTAATTTATATCAATTTATTGTTTATTAATTAGTTCCATTTGCACTAATATTGCAGTGCTACCAAGTACCAACATCACATACAAAAAAAAACCCAATAGATATAATTATTTTATCGACAGATATACGTAGAAGGATTATCATTTTGATAGTATCTTAAAAAGCACCCCATGCTTATTTTACAGTAAAAAATATGTTTTTCTTATATACAATATTCTTAATTCAAATTTTTAAAAATTTATTTTCTATTTTTTTAGTTGGGTTTTGTATATAAAGCGTGTTTTTTAGTTTTTTAAACTATTATTTATTTTCTACTTCTTAGTAACATAACGCCATCTAGCGATGAATAGTGCAAACATTCATTATTGACGTTATCACGCCATCTAGTGGTCAGTGGCGATGGTCATCAATTATAAAAATAATTAATCCTATCGAATCTAATCAGGATAATCATATATTTTAATCGAATTATTGTATTGTCATCGGTCGTTGACAGGTGTGCAAAATTTGAATGAAATCTGTCCGTTTAAAGTGGGTCAAAATCGCGTCTTAAGGAGTCGGTTACAAACATACAAACAAACTAACATACAAGTGAAGCTAATATAAAGCGTGTAAAAAGAACTACTGTTTTATAGACGCAAACAGCGCTCCCTTTAGATTAAAAACATTCTAATAAGCAGCTTATGTCAGCCAGGGTCCACGATCTACAGCACGCAGAGTTGACATGTATACAAGTTTGGTGAGTCTCACAAATGATATGAATTGTGGTAAATTTAAAAAAAAATGAATAAAATCAAATTAAGCCTCATAAAATAAGTTAAGATCAGTGTTTCTATGAGTTTTCAAAACAGTGAAACACTTATAACGATAAGAGTTACGACATATGACGACTTTAATATGTATTATGTTGAAACTAATTTGGGCCCAATCTTTCTTCCATCACTATCATATCTAAAAAATAACGTATCTAATTATTGTCAATACGAGAATTCATTTCAAATCTATGAAGTAATACTCTGCTTTTCATTGTACATTATTGCAAATACACAAACAACTCAAAGATAAAAGCTTACGCACGCGGCATTGGAGCTATTTACCAATTCTTAATTTAAATTTCGCACCAAAAAACCATAAATAAAAGGCGGGAAAAAGCTTTTTTATTTTTTATTGCCCCACAGATTATATTATCCTTTTTTATTTTTAATCATTTGTTTCCGCGCTGACGAGTGTTTCGACTGCGTCTCCTCCATCAGGCTGAAAAAAAAAACAATGAAAATAGAGATGTCTGTTTACATTCCTCGACATCGATACAATTGGAACAACAATATGAATCATATTTTATTAGTAGACCAACATCGATTTTTGTTTTTTTCCATAATGACAATGTAATTATTTAGTTTTAAAGTTGTACAGTTATTTTTCACCTATTTTAAATTTTAATGTCCGTTACCTGCAGACATAAATGGACTGATACAGACCCAAACATAGAAGTTCGTGTCAGTCAAGGGCGGATCCAGCTTTCAAGCCAGTGGGAGGGGCGTCATACAGTTCTTGTATTACTGGGTACCATTTCAATACTCAAATTCGTAATAATTATTTTAAAGTCTGTTACTGCAATGATTTGTGAACACACATGCACTTTTCTTTACTTTATTTATCGATATTATCAACAAGATATTAAATACGTTCTGTCAATCTTAAGCCGGCCCAGTGGGGGTTATGACCCCCATGACCTCCCCCTGGATCTGCCATTGGTATCAGTTACCTGCATATCAGCAACGGTAAGTGGAGGTTCGTCTTCTCGTAAGACTGTCTCTCCATCAAGCTTCTTTAAGTTTGGGAGACGTCTGGCGGCCTCACTGCGCCACACTTCCAACTCGCAGCCGTCATACAAAGGGTTCCCCACGAATAATAAGTCATCGAGATGTTGAAGCTCCTTTAAATATGAGTTTATTTTTTTAAACTTTTTATAAACCTTATATAAATGCGGACTTACTTACTTAGTGTAATATATTTTGTCTCAACGATGATAACATTTTTTTTGCTAAACTTTCTAACTTAATATATGCAAGTATTTTGAAAATCGTTGCGAGCAATCACTTAATGACGCTCTACCGTACATACAATGGAGCGTCGCACCATTTATGTTGGAACATATTAAGCGCTCTTAGCCTTGACCATATATTTATGAAGATACTTTGTCGTACCCAAAATCAGAAGTGAAATCTAGTGTTAGCCTACCGATCAAACATTACCTGAAGTTTGTTAAACTCACTCCATTCCTTCACGAGATTATTGCTCATGTACAAAACCTTCAAACTTCTCAATACATTAATACCTTTCAGTTTTTCTATCAAATTGTATGAAATCCATAATTCTTCCAAGGTATCCCCCAGAGATTCCTATAAATAAGAGTTTATTGCAATTGATGTTATAGAGAGTACGATTGAGAGTGGTTAGGCCATATAGTCCACCACGCTGGCCTGGTGCGGTTTGGCGGACTTTACATACCATGGAAATTATTTTTAAAATCGTTATGGTATGCAAGTTTCGCCCCGATGTTTTCCTTCACTGTTATAGTGACTATATGGCCTATCCGCTCTCAATCGTACTCTAGATTGTAAAGGAAGTGTGCATAAGCCCTTATACAACTGGAACTGTTTATATAAGGGCTTATACACAATATTCCGTAATCTTGACAGTTGACAGCCTCCCTGGCGCAGTCGGTTAGACGATTGTGAAACGAGAGGCTGCGGGTTAGATCCCCGCACCGAGACGAATATTTGTGTGATCTACATTTATTTCAGGTCTGGTTGTTTGTGAGACTGAGAAGTCTCTTGTAGTTTTAGATACACGACACAAGAATCGATCTTAGTGTTGGATCAGAATTATGTATGTGAATGTTGGGTGCCTTATTTATTTATTTATCTGTTGTCTTACCATTCCAGAAAATGATTTGATATAGTTACGTCCTAATGACAGCACACGCAGTTTCTTCAAGCTATTAAGTCCAGTTACTTTCTCGATCATATTGGTTGAGAGGCTAAGTTTTCTGAAATAATGTAGAAAGGTATTTAATTTAGAATACCACCACCAGAAAATGCGCCCATGGATTTCATGTATAAGATTGAAAAGAATTTAGTTATCAAATGCAAAATTATTTTTCAAATTTAACTGGTAATTAAATAGATTAGCGGGTTCAGACAGCTTTAGCTTATTTATATTAGCACAGATTTAAACATTAACTTACTCGCAGTTTGAAAGACAAGACAGAGAATTGTCCATCTTTTCTATAGGTGGCCATTGAAATATAAGACTAACTTCAGTAGCTGTACTCGCGTGTTGTCCTGTCTTTTCTTCCCATCTTTTAATAGCTTCTTTTATAGTTGTAGCTTTAGCCGCCATAAATAAAACAAAAAATTTACAAAGAATTGTTAAAATAAAGGAATATTGTTATAAATCGTTTATTAATTTTTGCTTAGGAACATTATCGATTAAACATTGTAGTACTCAGCACAACCCTAATATTTATTTTTAAATATTATTTTTTCTTGTATGTGCAAATCATCATAAAATTCGATAGAACGGAGAAGGAACGGGGCTAAAATATGATTTTGAAACAAATTGTAATTTAAATTGACCAAAGATAATAATACATAAATCTGTATACATACATAGAATGACATAGCCTACGTCGTAATGAGTGCCTTATCGACCGTTCACGAAATGGCGTCTTTCCGCATTTAGGCAGTCACGCCTTGATTTCTTGGATAAAATATCTTATAATTCTATTCAAGTCTAAGCAAAATCCGTGAAGAAATCTCGTTTTTATAGTGGTAAGTGACATTTCCCGACATTTTTTGAAATCGCGCCATGGTTTTTATTTTTTCTTTTTCGACTTTTTTAATTAAAAAAAAAACAAACGCCAATCCAAATCTATTCTCAAACGCAATGAAATTAATTGTTTGAAAGGTGAAAAGTACTCGTTTTGGTATGTATTTTTCTCTATTTTACAATAAAAACCATCTAGAACAGTCGGCGTAACTACATTTTACTCATTCCCGTTCACTTTAATTAAAAATCCATAGTATTTATTACTTTTTTTCTCACGAAGCAATCGCCATAACCAAAATATTTTTTTTAATAAAAAAGTTATTTTTGACATGTACTCCCGCTTTTTACAATTTTATTTGAACTTTTGTGATTAATTTATTGTATTTTAATGTTGAATATCGGTGATATGTTTCTCGTGGAAACTCCGTAGTTGTTTCTGAAGGTTATGACTTGTAATTTCATTTATTGCATTGTTTGTCTAATGAAACTATTCATTGTATTATTTTGTGAAATGCATACTTTATTGTATTTTAGGTTCGTCTGTGCTTTCGAATTTCTACAATGAGTGGTTTCGAGTATGTGAACACGGTTCCACTGCCCAAAGTTAAGGTAAGATGAAGTTTTTTACATACATTCATTTACAACAAACAATACCTAGTTAATATTTGCATAAATTACATCACAACTGTTTATAACAAGTACATTTGGTCTTCGGTAATTGGCACTAGCATTATTATGCCTATTGACATGTAAGGAACCTAATTAAACCAAAATTTAAGCTAAGTTAGCTCATTCACAAATACAACAATTTCAAAACTAAAAGTATTTTGTTAGTAATATAAAAATAATCAAGGGCTTATTGTATTGCGGGGTAAATAAAATACCTGACCTGATAAGTTATTGTTGTTGCTCATGTTCATTTACTTTATAGATGTTGGAATTGTTGCGGGTAAAATATTAAAACGGGTATCGGGACTCTTGCAATCTCACTAAAGAACTTTATCGTGGTTTTCTATGATATTTGTAGCACCCTGTTCAAGCCGAAGGGTCCAGCATAACTTTTATTTAAACTACATTCTATATATTAGCCAAAGTGAGTTGTCTATCTGTCATTAAATCTTATATATCGATGGCAAAGTGCCAATAACACCTAATGGACAAAATCATAAATTTACACAAACTGAAAAAAAAAAAATTTTTTTAAATTAAAAAGTAGTTAACATATTTATTAATGGGGAATAGTAATAATATAAATGTATAGTAAAAATACACTAAGGAGGTTTCACTAAAACATTATAGGCATGATACCTTTATAATAAAAAAGATAAAAAAGTGTATTTCTCAAAAAAAATCAGTTAGGAGGTATCGGTACTTCACTGTCGATATATTTTTTAAACTAATCTGTCCCACTTCTGGGCAATGGTTTCCCACAACTCCTTCTTATCCCTGTTGCTGATCCCATCCAAGTGCTGCTAAATTGGTTGAGGTTGGCACATCACCTCTTTTGAGGCCTGAATCATAGCCTCTTGCCATCCTTAGGCATACATTGAATGCTAATTTATGGGTGCAGCAGGGTGACGTGGCCCGCCATTATAATTACAATTTCTAAAAATACAAATATTAATTATTTATTTTCTTTAATGTAGTGGTTTTTCTACAAAGCGCAAAACAGGATTAGATAAATTCATGTCTTTTGCCTAGAAGGGGTAGGGGGTAGTCAGAGTTGTTACCAAGAAATCCATATTTCGCCTTGTATTTTCCATCCCACAATGTGAATAGGGGGGGAGCCTATCGCCGTATCAGGCACAAATTAAAGACTCCGCGCTGATAATGAATAAGAAATCCAATATCTCTTGGCCTCATCTGGATTTTAGAACCCAATCCCCAGCATTATAAATGTGCTGTAGTACAACTGTGCCACAAAGGCAGTAAAAATTTTTGGAAACAAATTATAACATTATTTAGTAATATATATGAATTGAGTAATTCTAGAAATATATTCTATATACCTATGTAGGTATTGTTTATGTAAGTTTATTTTTTATTTATTTATTTTTTTTAAACGTAAAGCACCACCAATGTCTCCTGGCATTTTTACCTGCTTTAATGGTTGTCTGGAAGAGATCGCTTTTTAGTGATAAGGCCGCCAATTGTTTCACCAAATGTTCTTCTTATTCTGATGATTATTTTATTTTTTGTGGTGCAATAATAAAGAGTGATATTATGATTATTATAACATTGCAAAATAATACAGTCACTTGTTATAAAATCTACAAAGTGCACATAAACTTACTGCTGATTGTGTGACTGACATAAGAAATTAAACAAATCATTAATTCAATATTAAGTTAAATATCAATTAATTTTTTTCGTTAAAAATATGAAAGAATGTCTAGTTTTTAAACATCAAATAAATACGCTTATTTAATATATTTTTTAATTACAGAGGATTGTAATAGACACCACGGAGGATGTGGTACACTGCCGTTTGTGTTGCAAAGGGTTTGCGAACACAGTGGCACTGAACAATCACGCTCGGATGGAACACATTGAATCATTCTCCACCGGAGACCCCAGGACGTGGACGCAGATGCCCAACAAGACCAAGGTAAATCAAAAATACACTTTGAATGTCCTTAATTACTTTGGTAGTACATGAACTATATCGGTGAAGGAAAACATCGTGAGGAAACCTGCATACCATAGCGATTTGTAAGAATTTCTATTGTTAAGTCCGCCCGCATTAGGCCAGCGTGGTGGAGTGTACTAACCACTCTCAATCGTACTCTCGATAGTAGAGGAGGCCCATGCTCTGCAGTGGGACGTGCATGGGCTGATACAATAAAATTATTAAGTACAATAATTTATTTACACAGCCAAACATCATTCATACATTTTCGACAGCCTCCGTGACGCAGTCTGTTAGGCGCAGCCTGTGAAAAGAGAAGCCGCGGGTTCGATCGCCGCACCGAGAGAAATGTTTGTGTGGCCTGCAAATACTTCTCTCTTTCGTAGTTCCTGATACCCACAGAAACATAAGAACTATGTATGAGATTGTTGGCTGTTATTTATTACCCAGCTTCGCCCGGGTGCATATAGATTTCTTTATAATAATATGTACGTATTATACATATAAACGTTCCTCTTGAATCACTCTATCTATTAAAAAACCCGCATCAAAATCCGTTGCGTAGTTTTAAAGATTTAAGCATACAAAGGGACATAGGGACAGAGAAAGCGACTTTGTTTTATACTATGTAGTGATTATTTATTTACAGCCCCAATCAAACGCTAAAGTTAAAATAGACGAGGATGAAGTGAGACAACGCAAACAGGAACTGCTATCTTCTTTACCCCCCACCAATATGATGGGCTTGGCGTCCAACGATGTCAGTTACATCATAATAAAGGAGGAGGACTCGCCAGCCGCCAAGAAGAGAAAGGAGAAGAAAGATGAGAAGATGGAGAAATCCGGGGTTAAGAAGGAGAAGGAGATGCAGCCTATAACGTGAGTATTATGTATTATGGAGCACTTACTAAGTTGGATACAAGGGCATAATCAATATGATATAACTTTAAAGTTTTAAGTATTATCACCACTTTTTTGCATAAAATCAATTGGAATGGGCAAAAAATAAGATCTTAACATGTACGTATATTTTCGTTTCGTCGTTAGTTAAATGGTTAATGGGACATACTATGAAAACCATTTTTATCAGCAATACAACTTTCATCGACTTCGCCTTAACATTATTTACAAATAGGTGACGTCATCAACTCTCAGAACTTGGTCATGATTTGTTCTTGATTTCTCGGCATTTTTGTTATTATCAGAGTAAGCTACGTAAATTCATCCTAATCTAGACGCAATCACGGTTTACTAAAATGTATATTAGCAGGTGCGCCATTTCTTTGGACATCCCCTGTATAGGCCACTGATGCTGATTGGCTACTAGAGTGGTCAAATTTTTAAAATCTTGAAAGTTAAGTTTGCAAGTAAAGTGCATATGCGAAATACAATAGTTGTCATATGTATTTTATAAAAAATAATAATATAAAAAATAGATCGCAAGTTATCATTCGGGCGTAAATGGACATATTGAGACTTAACATCTTATCTCTCAGGATGGTGAGAAGAGAAGACCGAAGTATACATCTTTCTGTCTTTCACGCGTCAATAGATCCTTCTTTAAGGGTCGATGGAGATAGTCATTTTGAGCCAATATATGATTAAAAGCTAACATCTATTTTTTTTGGATTAGGTCAGTTTAATTCTAATGGTGCGATATGCACCCGAGTGAAGTCAGGCCTCACAGCTATATTTTTTTGTTCCAGAGGCCCCTTCGAATGCCTCCAACCCTCGACCCTGGGCGGTGACGGCATCTGCCACCAGATATTCTTCTCGTGCTGTGAATATTCCCTGCATTTCCGGGACGAACACACGCGACGACGCAAGGGGTTGAGATGCCAAGTGTGTGAGAAACCACTCGCTTGTATCGGGGAGGAATTGGCGCCGTTTAGTTGTGAGGTGAGATTATTTGATAATTATTTTTTATTTCTTGGCCACACTTGGTATATTTTTATTGACAAGCAGCACTGAATATATCTATACTAATACTAGCGGCCCGGCCCGGCTTCGCCTGGGTGCAAATACAGATTCCAGTCCATATTTTATTTAAAATCAATATGACAGCCGTTGTCTAAACTGCTTATCCATTTTCAATCCCATCCTGTACCTATTCTTATGTCCCATTTTATCCACCTTATATTCTATTCTATCCCATCTCTCCAGATTCAAATCATTATTTTGCTGTGGAAATATTATAACACTGTTACTACTCCGACGACATTCATTGAAATCAATTAAAAGATACCATAGATGACCCGACCACGCTTCGCTATGGCTTAGTTATTATATGATGAATTTTATATTGAATTATTTAGCATAGCAAAAAAGCCCGACCCACCTTTGCCTGGATGCAGATATTTTTTTATTTTACTCCACACCAAATACATGTTATTTTTCGTATAAGCTCTTGTATACCTAAACATGAATTAGCTATCCTACTGTCCTGCTCAATTCCGTCCCATCCCGTCTGTTCAGTCACTTCCCGATACGTCCCGTCTTTTCTCTTCATTAACCATCCCGTCTTATACCGTGCATTTACATTTCGTCCTATCAAATGTGTCAGCTATCCCAGTCCTCTCCCCTACCTCCCACTCTATTATATCCCGTTTCTCCATATCCAAATAGTGTGCCTTATAAATTTTTGACATTAAACACTTTAGCGATTTTGATTATCCATGCAATATTCCATCCCTTATTTCACCCCCAGTATGCTGTTTTCCAAAAACATTACGCCATTACTTTTTGTTAGTAATAAAGAGATTAAATATAAATTTTCATAGAAATACACTCACACACACAATTAATGTAGTAACGGTCATTGAGTAACGGTAGTAACAATTATATATAACTGGTTTCACAAGACACAGACAACGCCTAATTTGAGAATCTCTGCAATATTCTCCATAATTATATAAAATTGTTATTTTATTCAGTTCAGTTCAGTTTTTATTTTTATGTGTTATTTTATGAAAGATTTTTCATTTTCAAGTGACATTCTATCTTGAAAAGAAGTAAAACTTCTTACGTGTGAATATTATTTATTTGATTGTCCTATATTTATTTAGCTTCATAATATACTCTTTAGTTTACACAAATTAAATTTCTGAACGTATGCATAAATATTTGACAACCAATTTAAATGTCAACCACTTTTCATTACTGTCATTATTTTACATCTTTAAAATCTAAAATACGCCATTAATCGAATATTGTGGATATATGTTGTCGATTCGAAACCTTTATTTAAATACGTTATTTAATTTGAGGGAAGAGTTTACCGTATTGACGGTATGAACATTAAATGTTTGACAGTTACAAACCCATGAACATTTTACAACTCCTTATAAATAAGAAATTAATTGAAAAAACATTTTCCAGTAGACCAAACTGTAAATCTAAACCATTCTCGAATCTCCACGAACACACACAAAAAATTTCATCAAAATTGGTCCAGTCGTTTAGGAGGAGTTCAGTCACATACACACGCACACAAGAAATATATATATTAAGATTATAAAGCTGCAGAGTTTGTTTGTTTGAACGCGCTAATCTCTGGAACTACTGGTCCGATTTGAATGATTCTTTCAGTGTTGGGTAGTCCATTTATCGAGGAAGGCTATGACTATGAAAGCAGTCGTGACATTTCTAGCAAATACGAGGAAATTTTGTTCGTTTTTCGTGGTCCGATTGGTCGATATTCTAAACTGATAGTCAGAATTAAACATTTTGACCGCCATTTTAAAACGTGTATGCACTCGGGCGGACCCGGGCCCGACCGCTAGTGTGTCAGATAAAAATTAAAAAATAGTTGTAAGAAGTTATTAAAGACGTTAAAAGAATTATTGTGTAAAAGTTTATGTTGCCATCCCACATATATGTAGGTATATTAACAGCCGAAAGCATCAAACATCACTTAATTCGGAAATTCTATTTTTAAAGACACATTAAAAACATACAAAGCAAAAATCTTTCCGTATTTCATAATCGACAATCTACTTTTGACATTTAAATAAAAAGGTTGCACGGATAATAACTTAAATTAATACTTGTATTAAACATAGAAAGCATTTGCTTCTATTTATTCCGAAGTATATACATATAGCTATGAATGGCGAGACTAGCATGCCGTTCGCCTGATGGTAAACGATACGACCGCTCATGAACAGTAGCAACACCAAACACTTGGAATTACAAAGCAATGCTTGGTATTCCACAACGCTTGCCATCCTAAGGCATAGATGTTAAGTCTCTATAATATACAGGGTATATCAAGACTGCTACCGAAAACGAAGCTGGGTGGTAGTTTTAGTGACTTTAGACACAATGCAACTAATTTTTTTGCAAAAAGAAGAGACAATGTTTTTTCGTTTTTTTTTGGTAAATATATAGTATTTTTTTGAAATAATAGTGTACACACTTTTATTTTTAAAGACGGTATGGTATATGTTATTATTTTAGCTAAAAATAAATCAAATATTGATTTAACAAGCAAACACGAGGCTATTTAAAAATTCTTAAAAAAGAAATGTCGTGTTTCTTAGCAAAATCAGTCATTGTTACTACCACCCGCTCTCGTTTTCCGTTGCAGTCTCGATTTATCCTGTATATACAGTAGTTTAATAATTTGTATATAAACTCTGTATATACCCGAAGGTTGGCTGTTAGAAAATGTCTTTGACATTAAGCCCCGCCTGTATACTAATTTGTATATGAAGTATTTAATAAAAATAAATAAATAAAAGTATATCTAGTAGTTGAATAATAATGTGTATATAATTTAATTTGCTTGTTTCAGGTGTGTGGTGAAGGATTTCAAACAAACGAGGAATTGAGTGAACATTCATCTACAGTTCACGTCAAGTTGAAGCCATACGAATGTAATGTGTGCCACAAACGATTCACACAACAGGTGACATAAATCTACATATAAATAAAATTGAAGTGTCTGTAAAGTGAAAATAAAAAAATGTCCAACTACATATCGTTATATACACGATACCTATAACGGAAATGACCTTAGAATTTTTTTGTCTGTCTGTCTGTTTGTTTGTTTCGGCTAATCTCTGAAATGGCTGGACCGATTTTGACGGGACTTTTATTGTCAGGTAGCTGATATCATAAGGAATAACTTAGGCTACATTAATTTTAGAAAAATAAAGATTTTGTTATATTCCACGCGGACGAAGTCGCGGGCACAGCTAGTAAATATATAAATATAATACACCCAACAGTCACATACATAGTCCTGACCCCACACTAAGATCGAGTCTTGTGTCGTGTATCAGGAACTACGAGAGACTTTTCGCTCTCACAAACACCCAGACCCGGAAGAAATATTTGTGGGTCGCACAAACATTTCTCTCGGTGCGGGGATCGAACCCGCGGCCTCTCGTTTCACAGCCGGCGTGTAACCAACTGCGCCACGGAGGCTGTATGAGATATTGAATATTTATGATTTAAAAACTAAGGATAAGCCCTTCAGTACATTTGGAATTTCAAAAGTAAATATTAAATTAACCTAATTTAATAGATTTCGTCTAATCGGCGATAAAAATATATTCTTGATTGTTATTAAACTTTTGTCATAATACAAACAAGAATTTTCAAAATCGTTGCGAGCGACGACTAATTTCAGTAACGCTCCACTAGACATGTGCTGGAGCGCGCGCACCACTTACATAGGAACACTTTACGCGCTTTTGCTACTGTCCATGAGTGATCGTATCGCTTACCATCATGCTAGTCTCACTATTCATGGCTGAACAAGCCATTTTTTGAGATGATCTAATAGACTGCCTCGGTGGCGTAGTTGTACTACGGTACGGTCACAAAGCTGAGGTCTCGGGTTCGAATCCCGGGTTGGGCAAAGTGATGATGGATTTTTCTATTCATTATTAGCCCAGAGTCAGGAATCTGTGCCCGATATGGCGATAGGCCACCTATCACATTGTGGGACGGAACATACTGACGAAATGTGGGTGTCCTGGCACCTCTGCCTACCCCTTCTGGGAAAAAAGGCGTGAGTTTATATATGTATCTAATAGATAATTCTTGTCCCCAGGGCGGAGTCCTGCAACACATGAGGATGCACACCGGAGACCGTCCGTATCCATGCACCTACTGTCCCAAGGCATTCACCCAAAAATCAGGCCTCGAGCAACATCTGAGAATTCACACCAAGCACAAACCGTACCGCTGTGTAGTGTGCTCAAAAAGTTTCTGCCAATCCGTACACTTGAAGCAACATATGAGGACCCACACAAACGTTGCACCGTTCCAATGTGCAATATGTGATAAGAGATTTAAACAGAGCAGCCATTTAAATTATCATTTAGTACATCACAACCCGACAAACATGACAGAAGAGCAGAAATCAAAATATTCAGAACTGATCGGATTGATCAAAAAAGAGATTGTGGAAGTTGAAATAATTCAGAGTCAGCCCGATATTGAAATTGATGGGGAACAGGTTGTAGCGGAGCAGAGTATATGTGATAATGTTGATAATACATGGTCGGTGAGAATTGAGTGATAAAGAACATGTAAACCATTATCTAATATTGTTTTGGCATCTATGGTGTGTCTTGGTATGCGGCTGCCTACATGTTCACGGTGGTCGTGGGTTCGAATCCCAGGGCACACCTCTGACTTTTCGTAGTTATGTGTATTGGTAGTCAGTCACCACGCACTATAACGGTGAAGGAAAACATCGTGAGGAAATTGCATACCGATTTATAAAAATGATATGGTATGTAAATCCATCAACCCGCATTAGGCCAGCGTGGTGGACTATATGGCCTAACCACTCTCAATCGTACTGTCGATTGTATATATATGGGCTGATACAGATTGTAAATTATCTAAACTGTAAATTAGCTACATTACACCAATAACATTTAAAGTAGCAAATTCGATATTTTGTTATGTTATATGCACTTTCAATTTTATTTTATTGATAAACAATTGAAGGTATATAATCTGTATTTATTTTATTGTAAATAATTAACTATAATGGCAATTAGTGTGATAAAACAAAAATGCAATTTTTCAGTTTCGATAGTTTGCGTTGGGACCGTCGGTATAATGTACTGGATAAGCCCAAATATGTCCCACTGCTGGGCTCGGGCCTCCTCTACACTCGAGAGTACGATTGAGAGTGGTAAGTCCATATAGTCCACCAGGCTGGCATAAAGCAGGTGGATTTTATATACCATAGAATGGTACATGGTAATACAAGGGTGAAAAACTTGTTATAAATGAAATTACTAATTTCGAATTCAAATTATCCGATATCATAGTGATTTGGGATGGAATTTTAACCATTGTGTCGATAATTTTATCGGAATTACTTTATGTCGATATCGACAATTATCTCACATTGGTCTATCGAAAATAGAATTTGTCGATATAAATTGTATAGTACAATTTTGCCAAGTTTAAGTTGTGTGTCTATATTTCGGTCTCACAAACACCCAGACCCGAAACAAATACTTGTGAATAATATTAATAATAGTCTCAAATATACAAGTGTATTTAATATTGACAAAGTTTATATTTTAGCGTTTTAGTTAGAATAAAAAGTGTCAAATTTAACATCCGATGGTTTCTCCGGATTAGCCGGTAATAGGGATGTTGACTAATTTTTCAAAAATCTTTTATTTTGCGGATAGGCCGTATATAAACACAAAAAATATACTAAAATATAGAACAAATTTTAATTAAAATATAGTAAATAAAAATAGATTTCAAAATTCCCGCCCAAACTCCCATCTTTCACGTGGCCATAATCTACTAAAATATCTTTATTTAATTTTTTTACAAACAATTAGGTTCTCAAAATATTATATTAGCTTTCAAAATACTGTTTTTAAAGTGTCAAAAATAAATTTAAGCGAATTTGTGATATGAGTCGACATCCCTATTATATTAGTTAAATATTTGATAGTCGGAAAGTGCTGCTGTCCTCAAGCTAAAATGCCGTTAAGTACAAAAACTGCCATTTTTTACTGGTGGTAGGTCTCTCATATGTGAGAGGCCATCTGGGTGGGTACCACCGCAGTGTCTATTTCTCCCGTCAAACAGCAGTGTAAATGCGCTGTTGTGTTTTGGGTTGAAGGGCATTGTAGCCAGAGTAACTACTGGACATATTGAGACTTAACATCTTATGTCTCAGGATGGCGAGCGCAGTGGAATGCCAAGCATTGCTTTGTTATTCAAGGTGTCGTTTGGTTTTGCTACTGTTCATGAGCGGTCGTATCGCTTACCATCAAGCGAACGGCACGCTCGTATCGCCATTCATAGGAATAAAAAAAATTGAGTTACACACAAAAAAGCGATATTACAGTTCTAAATTGAAAGTTTCGCTATTTGAAAGTGCCTCCTGCGATCTATTATTCAGTACTACAAGGTCTTAAAGATGACCTCTTGTTATTAAGTAGCACGTTTTTCAAAAAACATCGCTTTTTTGTGCATAACTCAAAAAGTGGTTTTAAGTAAACGGCATTTTAGCTTGAGGACGGCAGAGTAGGTGTCCTGGTTGCACTTCTGCCTACCCCTTCTGGGAAAAAGGCGTGAGCTTATAAATGTGTGAGGTACGGGCGTGCGTGACTGTGTGTGTGTGACTGTGTGTTAGATGGAGAGAAAATGAAAAAAACAAGCTTCAAGTACCGACTGACTTTATTGTAACACTAAACTTATATTTATACAATGTATTTTGCTGACTGCACATGTTGTGTCCCCACAAATGTATGCATGCAATGATATTTAATTCAACGGTTTGTAAAATTTGCTTTTTTATGAAACATATGCATTTTCTGTTTATAAATATTTACATCACTACATAGTATAAAACAAAGTCGCTTTCTCTGTCCCTATGTCCCTTTGTATGCTTAAATCTTTAAAACTACGCAACGGGTTTTGATGCGGTTTTTTTAATAGATAGAGTGATTCAAGAGGAAGGTTTATATGTATAATACGTACATATTATTGTACAGAAATCTATTTGTACCCGGGCGAAGCTGGGCCGGGCCGCTAGTTGTAAATAGAAGAGTGAATGGCATAGAATAGTGACGGTGCAAGTGTATATTTCTTCGGATTAGCCGGAATATGTTTTTATACCTTAAAATATTAAAGTATAATAGCTATACTAAAGACCTATTTTAATGGGGAGATGCGCGATGCGATTATCGTAAAGATATTAAAAATATTTATTGGTAGGTCTCTCATATGTGAGAAGCCGTCTGGGTAGGTACCAACTACCACCGCAATGTCTATTTCTCCCGTCAAGCAGTAGTTTAAACGCACTGTTGTGTTCCGGTTTGAAGGACATTGTAGCCAGAGTAAGTATTGGACATATTGAGACTAAACATCTTATGTGTGAGAATGGCGAGCGCAGTGGAATGCCAAGTATTGCTTTGTAATTCATGGTGTTTCTTTTTTGCTACTGTTCATCAGCGGTCGTATCGCTTACCATCAGGCGAAGGGCATGAACGTTGCGATAAATAAATAAAAAAATCTTATGGCGATTATGTCACACGATAATGCCTTACGATTCTCGCCGCGATAAACTTCCCCGTGTAAATGGCGTTTTAAACTAACTATTGAAGTATCGAATACGTGATTACCGGATTGACCGGTATGTTTTTAGTTGTATTATACACAAGACTACTAGTTTGAATTATTTTAATGTACATAAATGTATTAAATTATTTAATAAAATTTTATTTGTATTTTTCGAGTTTTATTTTTGTTTGTACATAAAATGATATTACTAATTTTATTAATATAACGCTGTAAACTTGAAATAAAATCTAAATTTATTGGTTGGTAAATGAACCAGACGCGGCTGCCAACAGGTTCAAATCCAAGGCACCTATTTTTCAAAGTCATGTTTGTATGGATAGTCAAGAAATTCTATGGTATGTATTATGTAAAGTCCGTCAACCCACACCAATATTCATTTTTGTTCCAGTTTTTTCTTAAAAAATAAAATAGTTTTATTTTGGGCACATATTTATATGTATATTTATAAGCTTTTAAAAGTTCGTACAACTACGGCCCGTCAAAGTGGCGTACCTACAATAATGATTAGAAAAGTGGTTAACATTTAGAAAACAAAATATAACAAATAATAAAAGTATTTACAGCATTGACGTATAATATATGGACGGGGCGGAGAGTACAAAAAGTGTTGTCACGAAAGTGGTCCGCGGACCAATGCAGCGGTTGTGACGTCACAGCGCACCGGTCTGTAAGTCGTCGACAAATGCCTAATTGTATCGTGCGTGGGTGCAATAAAGTTGACCGAAAGTTCACACAAAAAAAGATAACATTTCTTATTACCGCTAAGTAAAAATTATATAACTTTAAGTCAATAAACATGTATTGTAGCATTATTGAAAACCGATTTCATGGCCGCCATTGACGTAAAAATCCAACAGATGGCGCGATTTTCACAGGCATCTTTTTGACGTACCCAATGTACTGAAGGGCCTATCCTTAGTTTTTAAATCAATGATTAACAGACAAATAAAGGCTGTTAATTGCAATTGAAACAAAAATCGTCTCTACACATTTACAGAGGCCGTCAACGCATTCACGAGCCTTGTTGATGTTCATTTGCGGTAATCAAGGTGAGTGATTTGCTATTTTATCGGTTTTATCAATGGGTTTTAACAGATAAGGCCCATGCCTTTGGTGTTGCAGATGTTAATGGGCAACGGTGATTACTTACCATCAGATGAACCCCATGCTCATTTGCCCTCTATAATATATAAAAAAAAAACTTATTCAAGGTACTAAGAAATAAGTGTTACTCATAAATATTAACCTGAGACATAACAATCCTAACGCGGAGGTCTATGTTCAGCACCAGATTTCCAATGGCTAAACATTATGGTCTTTACTCTTTACTAATGTAATTTTTGAAGCTACTGCCATCTGTTGGTAAATAGTGGTACTAGTAATAAAAAAAATATCAAATACACATGGAAAGAAATGAATGGATGGAGCGATAGATGCTTCTATGGTTACTATTACACATTATTTTCTACCATTTTTAATCAAACTGTTGCTTATGAGGTTGTTTAGTGTTGCATAGTGCCAATGCCACACATTCTCAATCGAATGCCATCTGTTGGTAAGTAGCGGTAGTAATAAAAATAAGGAATCGCCATTAGAGGTCATTCACACGAGGCCGATTCGATTTATTTCATGAATCGTCTTTTTCCACGATTATTTTTTACGTTGTTTGTGCGTGGTGGCCTGTTGGTAAACGGACCAGACGCGGCTGCCAACATGTTCACGGTGGTCGCGGGTTCAAATCCCAGGGCACACCTCTGACTTTTCGGAGTCATGTGTGTATTGATAGTCAATCACCACGCACTAAAACGGTGAAGGAAAACATCGTGAGGAAACCTGCATACCATAGCGGTTCATAAGAATTTCTATGGTATGTAAGTCCGCCAACCCGCACTAGGCCAGCGTGGTGGACTATATGGCCTAACCACTCTCAATCGTATTTCCGATTGTAGAGTAGGCCCGTGCCCTGCAGTGGGACGTATATGGGCTGATACAGTAATGCATTTTCTGTGTTCGTGTTCACGCATGGCCCAGTAACCGCCCTTAAAACATTTGCGATATTTTTAATCTATGCTCTATATCACGACATGACATTACCACCACAGACGACTAAAAATACAGACGGCCAACTCCATACAAATGTTTTAACACGTTATGCAAACTCACACAACTACATGTGTTTATACATTCTACATATAGAATTCCATAGAATTCATTCAAATGTTCATCGGACCTTTCTTTCTTTTCATTCATAATTTTACCACTGACCAATAGTATTAAAGATTATTGTTCCGCGTATTTGAGCCATCTTTTTCGCGCGTTATACGTATATATATTTCGACGCGTTTCGAACCAGAGCTGGAAATCGGTACTTTACCGAAATTGCCGATTTTTCAATATTTAGGGATGTACTACATATTTTAGGCAATCCGATTTTTATTACCGAAAATTTACCGGTTTTATATTTGGGTATCATTCGCATGTATGTTAAAATTACTCAATTTCATACGAAAATAAAAAATAAAACCAAGTTTTAATTCAAAACCTTTACTCAACAACATTATAAATGTATTTTATTTCATATTTTTAACATTTTTATCATAATTTAATATTACAACCCAAAATACTTTTTATACATTTTAAAATTGATTTAAACATTTTCAATTTGTAAATATTAATTCTGTTAATTTTAGGACTATTAAAACAATGCCAAATCAAAGAATATGATCACTGCACTAACATAAAAGTATAAATGGAAACATTCAGTGCACAATATATTTTCCAATACTATGAAACGGCACAATATTGCTATATTTGTAAAGTGTAAATTAAATATAAGAAGCCATTCGTGTAAATTAATAATAAAATACACGCCATTTAACAAACATTTGAAACAGAGCAAAATTAAAAACATATGCTTACATATCTGAAGTATATAATAACAAATTATTATTTCAAGTAGGACGTAATGAAAAATATAATTGGGAAAGTCATAATATCATATTTACAATAAGAAAATATACACAAAAATGTATATCAAGTGATATGATATTATGATACATTAAAAAATAGGCAATAATTTTATGTGTGTAAAGTGTAATGAAAAATAATGATAGTAAATTGTTTACATTGACATATTGAAGAATAAGCAATATTGTTAAATTAATACAATAAATGTGTTGGCTTCAAATCATAGAACACATTAAATGCATAATACCAACATACTAAAACATTTGAGATTAACTATTATATAACAACATATTAAAGAAATAGGCAAAAAATATGTTTATAATAAGGTAATTTTGAAGAATGCTTTTATGCTATTACAGTACATAATATAGGTTGGTAGGCATTCCTGTTTTATGCATACTGTATTCAATATTATTCATTTCATTCTTAACTTCAATACACTACTGCATTGCATTTCATTTTAATAACATATGACGAAAAAGCTTTAACAAATGCCTTTTCTGAACATCTTAATTATATCAAATAGTATCAATATTATAAACAAATTATGAATGAACATAATTACTTACGCTGTGAATTAACCTTTGTAAATATTAACATATAAACCTACAGAGTAGAGATTCTTCAGACACCGAGGTGAAACTTTCTTTATGCTTCCAACGATGAACCCATTTGCCTGCTAAATACTTGGACTGCAAATTTAACCTGAGTCTTGACTGGAATTTATAAAACAATTAATTAATAACAAAATAAATATGAAAAAGACACAATCAGTTGTTTCCACTTTCATTCTTAACTTCAATACACTACTGCATTGCATTTCATTTTAATAACATATGACCAAAAAGCTTTAACAAATGCCTTTTCTGAACATCTTAATTATATCAAATATTATCAATATTATAAACAGATTATTAATGAACATAATTACTTATGCTGTGAATTAATCTTTGTAAATATTAACATATAAACCTACAGAGAAGAGATCCTTCAGACACCGAGGTGAAACTTTCTTTATGCTTCCAACGATGAACCCATTTGCCTGCTAAATACTTGGACTGCAAATTTAACCCGAGTCTTGCCTGGAAATTATAAAACAATTAATTAATAACAAAATAAATATGAAAAAGACACAATCAGTTGTTTCCACTGCTTGCCTGACGTTAAATAATAATTATAAAACATTAAATAATTATTAAATTAAGCTTTGATGAACTTACGGGTACCTATATCAATAAAAAGCTCTAATATTGAATTGACTGTACTAGATCGGTCTTTATTGTCCCAACTGCAGAGCACGAGCATCCTCTACAACCGAGAGTATCAATGAAAGGTGTATGGCTACATAATTCGTCACTATGGACTCATATAAAAAGCTAACCTTTTCGCATGAGATCCAAAAAATCTGTATTTTATACTGTATTTGAACATATTGTTATTTCTTATATTCCGGCAACAATTTAAAACTAGGAATAGTGTCACAACATGGTCACAGGGGAATAAAATATTATATTTACCTTGTTTCTGTCATATGAGGTTAGAATTATGTTTTTCACTAATTTGGTGCTCCATGCTCCGCCAACATAGCTCTGTCCATTTAGTACATAGTTTTTATACTTTGTTTGGGAAGGACACACAACACTTTCTTAAATACTTTATTTGATTTGTGGTAAATTCACTCAGGAACAAAACACGTGACTAACATTAATAATTATCATGAAAATCACAAGTTTATTGATACCATTTGCACAAAACAAACTATATAACGTTCGCACTGCTAAATATTTACGTTACTGATTACAAAATAGATGAAATAACATAAAAAAATATAAATAAAATCAGCCGAACCAAACTAACAAACAGCGATTGACTGTTGACAAAAATGGCGGCAAGTGCCAAGTGCACACGCACACATTTACAAAAATAGCGTAAGTGAAAAAGATGGGGCGAAAACGGCATATGAGAAAGCGAGATAAAAAAATGGATCACTTTTTAGGCCCAAGTTAAACGGGCCTGATTACCACCCCTCGCGCAAACCCTACATACCCCGCGGTTGCCTATCGCTCTGGCTACTGGGAGGGGGCGTATGCGCCGCGGGCCGCCATGTTCATGTTCACGCATCGCGAATGGTAAAATGGCGGACACGTCAAATTATGTAGTCTTTCAAAAATGACGACGAACCGGATGGAATGACGGAATCTGTGTGAATGAGCTCTTGGCACGACAAATAAAATAAAAAGAAACTAAAATAAGTCAAATAATTCACCTCAAACTCAGACAGCAATGTAAATGCGCTGTTGTGTTTCGGTTTGAAGGATATTGTAGCCAGAGTAACTACTGGACGTATTGAGACTAACATCTTAGAATGGCGAGCGCATTAGAATGCCAAGAATTGATTTGTAATACATGGTGTTGTTTGGTTTTACTACTGTTCATGAGCGGTTGTATCGCTTGCCATCACGCAAACGGTTTGCTCGCCTCGCTACTTATTGCTTTATAAAAAATGTGAATTATAAAGATTGTAACTTGAAAAAGCACTGTAGTACCCACAGACCAAGAAGTACTAGTAGTACCTTACAGTATTCTGAAGAATGCTCAATAGCTCTGACGTCACAATAAAATTATTATAAGCTGTGCTAAAGATAAATGAAAACACACAAATCAAACATAATTATATTTATTAATCACAAATACTAATGAATTTTGTATTACAATATTTTTATACATAACTATGTTTCAACTTGAGAAGTAATTTAAAAAAAAACGCAAAATAATTTAACAAAAAATCGCAGTCAAACATATAATTAATCCAAATAACGACGGGTCTATAGCAGTAGCAGTATTCAGTTCTGATACGTCCTGTGAATGAAAAATAACATTTAAAATAATATATAAAATAACATTTAATTATAACCTATTATTGAGGTATTATATTAGAGCGGACATCGGGAACAAAATCTCTGCGCATCGTGGTGGTACAGGAACCCAGTGGAGCGAGAGAGAAGATGATGTTACTGCGCAGGCGAGACAGAGACAGAAACATATGAAGTGGTACGGTAGCGTTCATTGTTGTTAACATTTTGTTTACAGTGTCCCCTCTAGTATAATATCTCAATTTTTATAATGAAATGAAATGAACATATTTATTGAATCCATAAAATATACATTATTTAGATTCAGTCACTTTTTTCCACTACCACCCGGTTCACAATGTTTTCGCCAGATAAGAACGGGCAAGAAACTCTAGCGTTGCTCTTTTTAAAAAAGTTTACAATACTGTGTATCATACAGGGGTTGCAATTCAAAGTAGTGCATAAATGGTTATAATAATAATTAATATCTATTCAGCTTCATCACCGGAGGGTAATTAAATTAATTTTTATATTTTTATATGTATATTTTTTATAATTTATACATGTAAAAATAGAAAAAATATATAAAATAAAATAAAGAGAATATTAATATCTAAATTGTTTTAATATAATGTGTTATTTACCCCGCTTAGTTTAGTAACTCGTCGGTCGCAACTTATTTCGTCTACAGAGGTTCGGAATCTCTCGATATCAGCTCTGTTGTTCAGATCAGGCTGGAACTTGAAGCTGGAAGAATATTATTCTTGTGTATATTATTTGAATTGAGCAAATCCTGAGACCGCCATTTGCTGCACTCTCTAATTAATTATTGTTGACTATTTTTTTAAAGTGGTGTACAATAAAGCACGGTAAATATATCTTTATTAATTATCGTGAACAAAGTGTTCTGTATATCTTGTAAGCAGTGGCGTAACTATCCCATCGGGGGCCCGTGGCAAATTTCATCCAAGGGGCCCTTCGTAAATGTAAAAAAAACTTAACGATGTAATTTTATTTTTATGAATAACTTAGTAAAGTACACCTAACAACGCTATTACGAGTATGATAATGTACAAATTTTTGTCATATTATTACTTTAAGGAAAGGAAAAATAAATGTATGAAGGTATTAAATATCATTTTTTCGGGATTATTGTTCAGAATATAGTATATAGTATCAATGACTTTATGATGCGAGCCAAAGATTTAGATTCAGTGGCCAGGTCTAGGCTTTGTAAGTCTTTATAAGGAAGACGCACTGGTTGAACATATTCGTCTTCAGAGTTCAGGCTGTGTAGTATATTAGACAAAATGTGTAATACAACGTCTTAAAAGCTGCCCAGCCCAACTAAATTCTCCTGTAGACTTCCTTTTCGAAGTTGTATCTACCCAAATGCATTAATTTTCCGAGGTAGACATAGTTCTTGACAACTTCGTGAGGCATGTCATCGATGATAGCCGGTCCCGGAGCGACAAGTTCATTAGACATGTCTTTCATCATTTCTAGGTTTACCAATTCCAAGGAGATCAATTCCTTAAATTTCCTTGGAAAGAAAGTGAACTATACCTAGTAGCTTTTTCATTTCGTCGTAAACGTACATTATATACAGAATTACAGATATTTCGTTTACACGCATTTAAGTACTTTGTGTTGCCTCCGTTCAGTACGCAATACTGCTGTAATGTGATTTGGCATCTTTTTACTAGGTTTTTGAGGCAATTCTACGGAATATTCATTAGAGTTTCTTTGATTTCACGTAGCCTGATTGGTGGCGGATTCCAATAACATATACGTCGTCCCAGTTCATCCCATGCATGTCCAATGGATTTTAAATCGGTGCTGCGTGCTGGTCGCTCCATGTATGTGATACCGTAAATAAGCAGACACTAGCTGTTTTCCGGCGGGCATTTTCTCCCACAAAAACTGCTTTCTCGGTCATGTCCACTAAAAATTGACCAACATAGAATTCAGAATTTCTCCCCTGGTCTATACACTCTTTCCCTCCCGTTGTGCTTGTATTAACTGAATCTAGACTAGTCTGAAAATATAATTTTTAACCAGTCATTCAGAGTCCAATTCTCGTGTTCTCTACCATAACTCATCCTTGAGTTTCTGGATATTTGCACTTCTCAATGGCTGTAAATTAGCTTCAGCCAGACGTCGCCTTACTATATCTGTACTCAGATTATTTCTTGGAGCTCATCAATGATGATTCTTTACTTCACAACATCAATGCGATTTTTTAAAATCGTTGACACCATATAGCGATCCTCCCGCGCCGTTACGCACCTTGTTCGACTTGTTTACGATTTTCGAAGTTTGGATACAGTTTCATGAAAACGCTATTGTACTCGCTGAACTATAGAAAGAGACACTTCAACAATTCTTCCTGTATTTCACTTACTGTGCCCTCTTTCAAGCATTGTCAGGGTCCTAGTACATTCTTCAGGGGTATAAAATGTATAAGGCAGATAACTTTATTTATAATTTTTTCATTGCACACTAAACAGCAAACAACTGATTTGAACTTTCTGATACTAAATTCAAAAACGACCATTATTTTATAAAGTATCCCATGCCTGTGCAAGCTACAAGCTTTCTCTATTGAAATTGGGATGTTTTTTTAATTTTAATAGCCTCGCGAAACATGGCAGGAAATGCAGGAAACGGTTCTCTTTAGCGAGGATTTTATATATTACATAAAATATTTTGTTAATTTAGACTTTATTTTATAAAGCTAGGTCAAATACTTTTGGAAAATGCGTGGTGGCCTGTTGGTAAACGGACCAGATGCGGTTGCCAACATGTTCACGGTGGTCGCGGGTTTAAATCCCAGGGCACACCTCTGATTTTTCGGAGTCATGTGTGTATTGATAGTCAATCACCACGCACTAAAAACGATGAAGGAAAATAACGTGAGGAAACCTGCATAACATAGCGATTTATAAGAGTTTCCATGGTATGTAAGTCCGCCAACCCGCACTAGGCCAGCATGGTGGACTATATGGCCTAACCACTCTCAATCCTACATTCGATTGTAGAGTAGGCCCGTGCCCTGCAGTGGGACGTATATGGGCTGATACAGATAGGTCAGATACTTTTGAAGATATTGAAAAACTTTCTTACCTCTTTGGAGTCCAGTGTAAACTTTTTTAGACACATCAACTATTAAACAATAAATCTGTGTCGCCTAAATTTTGCGTTGCTAGTTGCAAGACATAAAAATTGTTAACAATTCTTCACATAGTCATAGCAATAAAAGGAGATTTAAGTTGATTTATTATAGACATATAGTATAGGTTTATTAAATATATTACGAATGATTTTTAATATCTAGCAAATTATTTATTATTATAATTCATGTTGGATTCTCCACTGCTTACGCCCTGTCGAGCTGAGTTTGACGCCCTGCCGAGCCTGCCGGCCCTGACGGGCCTGACACGCTGTCAGACCAGAGCCCTGCCAGCTTGGGGGCCCCCTTAGGCCGGGGGCCCGTGGCATTTTGCCCATTATGCCACCCTATTGTTACGCCACTGCTTGTAAGACTGTGTGTGTTGGTAAATAAATAAAATAAAATATTTTATGGAACAAGTTTTCAATGTAATTATGGTATTATTTTTGCTCGGGTTTTGCGGCGTGAAATAGTTTTTCTGGGATATAAGTTTCGCTATATATTCTTCCAGTTTTAAAAGTAATTTTAAGCCTTCTTTGATAAATGTACTTTCCAATACTGAAAGATTTTTTAACTCGAACCGCAGGTTTCTGAGATTAGCGCGTTCAAAAAACGTTTCAGCTGATATATTAGCATACAGGCGATTATTTCTAATTAGCGTGAATGATCAAATCCGAAACCATGAGAAATAACAAAAAATCTAAAATCATGGCTTTCTTATCACCACATGTCATTACTTCCCAGAATTTGATCCTTGTTAGCACTGGTTAGCACCATTATCGAATGGTGTAGTAATACAACATGTGATTTATTTTTAAAATCATCGGCTTCGATTCCTTGCTAGGCATATCACTACATAGTACAAAACAAAGTCGCTTTCTCTGTCCCTCTGTCCCTTTGTATGCTTAAATCTTTAAAACTACGCAACGGATTTTGATGCGGTTTTTTTAATAGATAGAGTGATTCAAGAGGAAGGTTTATATGTAAAATACGCACATATTATTGTACAGAAAACGAATTGTACCGGGACGCAGCTGGGCCGGGCCGCTAGTTAATTATAAAAAATGACATTCATCCTCTAGATATAAATTAGATATTGGCATCTTACTTTCTCTGTCTCAAAGCAGGTTTATCTTCACTTTCTACTGTAGTTACTTCATTAGCCACTTCGCTACTGTCCGCTTTGTAATCTGAAATTTCATTCGTTTAGTTTCAAATACTCATGACATAAAATGGCATTGAACCACCGTCTGATGCCATTTGAAACTCTGCCTGGACGGCATTTGCGCTTACCATCAGGTGCAGTGCAGCTACTATGCCGTGCTATAGTGAAAAACATACAAACAAACATACAAGTGAAGCTAATATAAAGCGTGTAAAATCCGACCAAGTGCAAGTCAGACTCGTGTATATGGGCGCTACCGGCGCATATCAGTATGTAATTATTATATTATCCTACTGGTGGCGTCACCTGTTGACGATTTATATAAACTTGTATGGAATTGTTTATTATAATAAGTGTAATTTGTGTAAAATAAATAATTTAGAGTTATGTTTCGAATACTGAAATATATTAATTTTAAGATTTATTATATAGTAATTAAAATGACTGGTTGTAAAGGAAACTGCGATTGCGGTAACCGTTGCTATGGAAATGATAATGTCAATCTGTTTGAAAAATGGTTCACTTTTGTCTTAGCATCCTTGTGAAAATAAACTATGTGATCTTCTGTGTGTATTTTCATTGAAATGGAGATTAAATATGTAAATCTGAGAATATCTCCGACATGTACGAAGGGTTCCGTACCATCATCGATAAAACAAAGCCCTAAAAATCACGTTTGTTCCTGTTTATTAAGATCGAGTTAAAAATTGCTTAGAAATTACGTTTTGTGGTATGGGAGCCCCCGTTTAATATTAACTTTGTATTTATTTAATTAATTATTTTGAATTATGTATTTATACAACTACATATTCTGTGAAAATTTTAAGCGCCTACCTTGTACCGTTATTAGTATAGTATTGGGACACCCTTTAATATTTTTATTTTTAGTATTTGTTGTCATAGTGGCAACAGAAATACATAATTTGTGATTTCAGCTTTCTAACTTTCACGGTTTATGAGATACAGCCTGGTGACAGACAGACAGCGGAGGGAACCGTAAAAAGTAAGTTTGTATACCAGCATTATCTTTGTACATCTCAGCCAATTCCTTCTCAATCTTCGTCTCTTCTTCTTCTTGGTTAATTTCTTTTGGTTTCTCCGTTTTAATCTGTGTAGTGGATATCTGAAATAATAAATAAATTCATAAGTTATAAAATACCACAATTACTTTTTGTGAAGCGAACTTTCCAAGTATTACTTAGCAACTTTACATAGCAAAATGTTATTTATTGTTAGAACATATCGCCGTGGCAGTATGTTATGTAATAATAAATAATAATAAATAACACCCAACAGTCACATACATAGTCCTGACCCCACACTAAGATCGAGTCTTGTGTCGTGGGTATCAGGAACTACGAGAGACTTTTCGGTCTCACAAACACCCAGACCCGGAAGAAATATAACATATACTAGCGGCCCGGCCCGGCTTCGCCTGGGTGCAAATACAGATTCCAGTCCATATTTTATTTAAAATCAATATGACAGCCGTTGTCTAAACTGTTTATCCATTTTCAATCCCATCCTGTACCTATTCTTATGTCCCATTTTATCCACCTTATATTCTATTCTATCCCATCTCTCCAGATTCAAATCATTATTTTGCTGTGGAAATATTATAACACTGTTACTACTCCGACGACATTCATTGAAATCAATTAAAAGATACCATAGATGACCCGACCACGCTTCGCTATGGCTTAGTTATTATATGATGAATTTTATATTGAATTATTTAGCATAGCAAAAAAGCCCGACCCACCTTTGCCTGGATGCAGATATTTTTTTATTTTACTCCACCAAATACATGTTATTTTTCGTATAAGCTCTTGTATACCTAAACATGAATTAGCTATCCTACTGTCCTGCTCAATTCCGTCCCATCCCGTCTGTTCAGTCACTTCCCGATACGTTCCGTCTTTTCTCTTCATTGACCATCCCGTCTTATACCGTGCATTTACATTTCGTCCTATCAAATGTGTCAGCTATCCCAGTCCTCTCCCCTACCTCCCACTCTATTATATCCCGTTTCTCCATATCCAAATAGTGTGCCTTATAAATTTTTGACATTAAACACTTTAGCGATTTTGATTATCCATGCAATATTCCATCCCTTATTTCACCCCCAGTATGCTGTTTTCCAAAAACATTACGCCATTACTTTTTGTTAGTAATAAAGAGATTAAATATAAATTTTCATAGAAATACACTCACACACACAATTAATGTAGTAACGGTCATTGAGTAACGGTAGTAACAATTATATATAACTGGTTTCTCAAGACACAGACAACGCCTAATTTGAGAATCCCTGCAATATTCTCCATAATTATATAAAATTGTTATTTTATTCAGTTCAGTTCAGTTTTTATTTTTATGTGTTATTTTATGAAAGATTTTTCATTTTCAAGTGACATTCTATCTTGAAAAGAAGTAAAACTTCTTACGTGTGAATATTATTTATTTGATTGTCCTATATTTATTTAGCTTCATAATATACTCTTTAGTTTACACAAATTAAATTTCTGAACGTATGCATAAATATTTGACAACCAATTTAAATGTCAACCACTTTTCATTACTGTCATTAATTTACATCTTTAAAATCTAAAATACGCCATTAATCGAATATTGTGGATATATGTTGTCGATTCGAAACCTTTATTTAAATACGTTATTTAATTTGAGGGAAGAGTTTACCGTATTGACGGTATGAACATTAAATGTTTGACAGTTACAAACCCATGAACATTTTACAACTCCTTATAAATAAGAAATTAATTGAAAAAACATTTTCCAGTAGACCAAACTGTAAATCTAAACCATTCTCGAATCTCCACGAACACACACAAAAAATTTCATCAAAATTGGTCCAGTCGTTTAGGAGGAGTTCAGTCACATACACACGCACACAAGAAATATATATATTAAGATATGCGAGCCTATCGCTATATCGGGCACAAATTCCTGATTCCGAGCTGATAATTAATAGAAAAATCCAATATTACTTTGCCCGACCCGGGATTTGAACCCGAGACCTCGGCTTTGTAACCGTACCATATAGTACAACTACACCACCGAGGCAATGTTATGTAATAAATAATCGAAAATATCAGGACTGAGTATCAGGTTATATCAGAGTGAGTGGGTATCTGGTGATATCAGAGTGAGTGTCTGGTGAGATCATAGTGAGTCAGTGGTGAGAACAGAGTGAGTACTTAGTGAGATCTGTGTGTATGAATTTCGGTAAGTTTTAATATTTTGAAATTTTAATATATTTCATAACTTTCACTTCTTTATACATATGGCTTATTTATATTCCTTAACAATTGAAATATTTTGCCAACTATGAATTATGCAAGTAATAAATTACTTAAATAACAATTTAATAAATATCTAAGTAGCAATTTCAATAATTGAAACTCTTTCCTCAATTTTTCATAATTATTTTCCATCTAAAATGTAATTATGTTTCAAGGCTGTATGATTCTACGATGTTAGCTCACCGTTGTTTTTTTCACATCTCGTCGCGTCGCCGGTTGTATAGTTGTTGTAGTCTTGTCGTCATCTTTTTCAGCTGAAGGTTCTTCTTCCAGACCTGGGGGAAGTTCTAAGGACAATTGTAAGTATTAAAACCTTGTACTTATTTTGTGAAATTAATTTGTTGAGAAAACGGCGGGAATTTTGAATGTTACAGTCGTGATTTATATTGATTTGATTTAGGAATGGAGGAAAATGGTGTTATACGAATGTTACACATTGAATTAAAATTATTTTTTACGTATTTTAATTCGAATTTAGTTTAATTTTTAACTTTTTTAATCTTCCCAACATTTCCATTACTGGCCTAGTGCGGTTTGGCAGACTTTACATGCCATAGTAGTTTTTACAAATTGCTATGGTATGCAGGTTTCCTCACGATGGTTTTCTTCACCGTTATAGTGCGTGGTGATTGACTATCAATACATATACTTCTCCTCCGATTACGAAATAAATGAATAAATACACCCAACAGTCACATACATAGTCCTGTCCCCACACTAAGATCGAGTCTTGTGTCGTGGGTATCATGAACTACGAGAGACTTTTCGGGCTCACAAATACCCAGACCCGAAATAAATACCTGTGGTTCACACAAATATTAGTTTCGCTGAGGAAATCGAACGCGCGGCCTCTCGTCACAGCCGGCGTCTAACCAACTGCCCCACGGAGGCTGTCGAAATGTCATAGGTGTGCTCTGGGATTCAACCCGCGACCACCGTGAACATGCACGCCGCATCTGGTCCGTTTACCAACAGGCCACCACGCAGTTTTATTTGTGTGATCCATCAAAAATATTTGTTTCGGATCTGGATATTTGTGACACGGAAAAGTCTCGTAGTTTCTGATACACGACACAAGACTCGATCTTAGTGCGGGGTCAGGACTATGTATGTGACTGTTGGGTGCATTTAATACATTATTGAAATAAAACTATTTTTTATGGATTTTATCGCTACTTTGGTTTAATTTTTACATATTATGACTTCGCGACGTTTCGATCACTTTACAGCTTTCGTGTTCACACTAAACTTCGCGATAAAATCAATTAAAAATAATTTTATTTCAATGTGTAACATTCATGTAAATATAAGAAACTATTATATATTTATTACTAGCGGTCCGGCCCAGCTTCGCTCGGGTACAAATAGATTTCTGTACAATAATATGTACGTATTATACATATAAACCTTCCTCTTGAATCACTCTATCTATTAAAATAAACCTTATCAAAATCCGTTGCGTAGTTTTAAAGATTTAAGTATACAAAGGGACATAGGGACAGAGAAAGCGACTTTGTTTTATACTATGTAGTGATACGACTTTTCTAATTATTTACCTTTCAACTGAGGTCCAATTTCAATAACCTCTTGTCCCATTGATTCCGTCAGTGATTTCAAATTATTTTTACACAAAACGCAATGAAATATAGTGAATATTATTAAAATACGCATCATTTTTGTAGCTTAATAAATTTTGTTCATAAGTCACCTAGATTTAAATATATTTCTAGTTGGTCACGATTTTATGCCAAAACCCTTCCTTTTTTCATATTTTCCCAATATTATGGCAACACATCCATGATCCGCGCATTGTGTATGTTCATGTGCAGTGATCACTTACCATCAGGTCACCTATTTTACTTTTTTGACGGACCTTTTGTAAAATTAAAACCAATGCTTGGCGTTCCACTGCGCTCGCCATCCTGAGACATAAGATGTTTAGTCTCAATATATCCAGTAGTTACTCTGGTTACAATGTTCTTTTTACCGAAACTCAATAGTACATTTACATTGCTGTTTGGTGGGAGAAATAGATATTGCGGTGGTATCCAGGCGGTCCCTCACATATGAGAGCCACCAGTAAGTTTCCATCCCGCTTCCTTCCCGATTTCAAGCGTTGTGAATGTTCATGTGCAGTGATCACTTACCATCAGGTGACATGTTTGCTAGCTTACCGGGCCTTTAGATTTTTCTTTTTTACTAGTCTGTACTGTCCGACTGCAAGGCAATGGCTACCCTTTACCCTGTGGTTTGGGGGTACAAGAATTCCGCCACGGTATCCTCTGCCCGTCGTAAGATTCGACTTAAAGGGGTCATCGGAGTCATTGGGCACACGGCGGGGGCCGTGCGCCCTCGCGTATAACGACTCCGAGACGTAAGGATGATGGAGCCTCGTCTCCGTCATGGACGCCCATAACAGCTTGGCGGGCGTCCGAAAAGAGGGTGTAAGTGGAGGTAATCTGGGTCTTCATAAGGCCCAGCAATGGTTTTGCGCGGGGTAGTTCGCGGAAGTAAATCGGGGCGCCCTTCGCCCTGGGATGTCCGGTGCTGCCCACAATGCGTGTGAGGGCTATCAAGAGGTTTTTAGTCAGTATGCTGGCGTAGGTATTGCTAGGGACCCAGCTCGGCTACAATATCCGCGTTTGTACCGGGCTGGAAGGCCAGAGACACTGACATACCCCTTTCGGCCTCCCCCGGGGTACCGAAAGGGGAGCTTAATAGCTTTTCCTCTTGAAAACAAAAAAAAAAAAGGCAATGGCTACCCTTTCCTTCTTCCACCCGTGTCTAAAGATAAAAAAATAAAAGTAATAATATTGTAAGGTGGACGCATGACCCAATAAGCTTTTCGAGTTTTTAAATTATTTAATCTGTTCTTCTGAAGGTTATTGGTAATCGTAGATACGTCGCCTTTAAGGAGGAGGATACTAAGTTAAAGGAAGGGAGGAAAAGCGTATTGGGGCACTGTATTTTTTCTATTTATTTATTTATGTAATCGTTTATTGCACAAAATAAAAATACACTGAAAAAACAACACAATAATAATAGTACAAGAGAGCTCGTTGATTCGCCTGCATGCCCATGTTCAACACCTAATCGCGAATATGAACAGTCCGCGCATCATATACTTTGGGAGTGTAGTATTTGGCAAAATGAGCGTAAAATCATGTTTGATAGTATGCAGATATCATCCGGAGTCGTATACTACATGGACCTAGTGGAGATTAGGACGAATTTCCGTGCTTTCCGGCGTTTTTGCCATACATATTACTGGAATCAAGTATAACAGCTCACACAATAGGTCCCATTTATATGTAATAATGAATTCCGTGGTGCTTTACAGCTGGCTTCTCCGGCTGTAAAAGTCTCTTTGTGAGGTTATTTACCTCTTTAGTTCAATGTTTTGTCACCCGCATTGCACGGAGGGAAGTGGACATTATTTATTTCCAACTCCTCCTATTCATTTAACTTTCTGATTAATTTCGTTGCGGGTTAAAGACAAGTTAGACATTCCCGGAGACTCGCCGAGCTTCAATGCTCGGTGTCATTACATTGCGTGCCACTGTTGATCCTGGCTTACAGGAGTTGCAGTGGCGGGTGTGAGGGCGGGACAGTCTCCAAGTACAAGAGGCGGCCTTATCACTCTAGGTAATTTCTTCCAGGCATTTGTGCAATAAAGGATTGTATCTGTATCTGTATCAGCCCATAAATGTCCCACTGTAAGGCACGGGCCTACTCCACAGTCAAGAGTACGATTGAGAGCGGCTAGGCCAAATAGTCCACCACGCTGGCCTAGTGCGAGCGGACTTACATATCTACCATAGAAATGTATACAAATCGCTATAGTATGTAGGTTTCCTTCACCGTTTTAGTGCGTGGAGATTGACTTTCATACATACATAAATAAACTCACGCCTTTTTCCCAGAAGGGGTAGGCAGAGGTGCCAGGACACCCACATTTCGCCTTGTATGTTCCGTCCCACGATGTGATAGGTGGCGAGCCTATCGCCATATCGGGTACAAATTTCTGACTCTGGGCTGATAATGAATAGAAAAATCCAATATCACTTTGCCCAACCCGGGATTCGAACTCGAGACCTCAGCTTTGTAGCCGTACCCTAGTACAACTACGCCACCGAGGCAGTCCTAGCATACAGGGTTAAATAAATAAAATAATAAAATACTTGCCTTTGTCTTATTCAACGAATTAGATAAATGTAATATATAAAACGCAAAATATCAATGTGAATGAAGTCACGGGCACTACTCAGCCAAGCGGACCCCGGCCCAAATAGTGAGGAATGGTGCCACCGCCACCCCTGCCAAGTTTAACGTTCAGTTAATTTTTAACCGTGATACAGCACTGTTGTACGCTGATGTACAGGTGAGTTAACTAACAAAGCCCAGTTATTGTCTCAAACTTTTAGACTATGGAGACTGTCCTGCCCTCACACCCGCCACTGCAACTCCTGTGTCGCAGGATCAACAAGCACGCATTGTAATGACACCGAGCATTGAAGCTCGGCTAGTCTCCGGGAATGTCTTACTTGTCTTTAACCCGCAACGAAATCAATCAGAAAGTTAAATTAATAGGAGGAGTTGGAAATAAATAATGTCCACTTCCCTCCGTGCAAACTTATAGACTAACAAGCATTTAAGTTGTACCGAGAATAACCTTGAATTTCCCATCGGTTCTCATTACGTCGTAGAGTAAATTTTATTTATTTCTTTATTTTACACAGTAAAAAAGAATAATAGTTAAGAGGCAATACAAAACAACAAAGTACAAATCCAGACAACCATAGGATGATTATCTTTATGGACTATGTCCTAACCCCCTTCCATCGTACTTTAGGTTGTAGAGGAGGCCCGTGCCCTGCAGTGGGACGTATGTGGGTTAATACAGAAATCATCTTTAAGGGTAATATTTTGAAAAACGATGATTTAAGTAAACATTTATTTTACACTAGCAGCCCGGCCCAGCTTCGCCCGGGTACAAATAGATTTCTGTACAATAATATGTACGTATTATACATATAAACCTTCCTCTTGAATCACTCTATCTATTAAAATATACCTTATCAAAATCCGTTGCGTAGTTTTAAAGATGTAAGCATACAAAGGGACATAGGGACAGAGAAAGCGACTTTGTTTTATACTATGCAGTGATACATAAACTCACGCCTTTTTCCTAAATGGGTAGGCAGAGATGCTACCAGGATACCTACGATTCGCGTAATGTGTTCCGTCTCATGGTATGATAGCCTATCGCCATATCCGGCATAAATACCATGGGTTACTCTATACTCCGACTCGACGAATGTTCGAATATCGCACGTAAAACTGTGTGAATATGCCTAAATACTTTACAAAATGTTCGAATCCTGTATCGTAAGTCGTAACCTTAGACTAAGTTTCAACAGACAGACGTCCCAACAGACTACAGCTCGCACTAATTACTCATCTAATAGATTCATTTATAGACCGTCACACAATTATAACACTTATTTCTCCGACATTGATATTTTCTATGAATCACTTTCTCGTTTTAAGAAAGCAGTTATGGCTAAGGATTGTAATTCTAGTTAAATCAATAGCTCAATGAAATTGTTTTTATTTTTATATAGTTTAATTTTTCCATAATTTAAAGGGAAGTGTAAGTTAAATACTGTTGTTACTTCTGTTGTCTGTTTTGTTGTGTATTCATTGTCTAGTGTAATATTCCCGTTCACTTGTTTCTGATGATATGTATTAGCTTTTGATAGAAACTTTGTTGGATTATGTTTTATATTTATATATCTACATATGATTACAATTAATCTTACAATTGTTCTGTATGTTCCCCTAATATACATAAATAAATAAATAAATAAGTTAGGAGGGGATGATAAGTTTCATAGAGAATATTATTGATTTTTAGAAGTGGAATTTTTTTTTCATATATGTTGACGCCGAATGAACATTTTTAATTCTTGACGGACTATAGATTAGGTATTGATTCTGAACTGATAATGAATAGAAAAATCCAATATCACTTTTCCTGACTTGGGATTGGAACCCAAGACCTCAAGCTTTGTAATCGTACCGTACAATTGTGGCACATAGGGTACCCTAATTCTAAACCTAGAATAAAACAAAAAAGCTCGGCGTGATTATCAGAAATTACGAAAAATTACTCACGAAAACTATTTGATTCGGGTCTGGGTGTTTGTGAGAGCGAAAAGTCTCTCGTAGTTTCTGATACAACACAAGACTCGATTTTACTGTGGGGTCAGGACTATGTACGCACTGTTGTGTTTCGGTTTGAAGGACATTGTAGCCACAGTAACTACTGGACATATTGAGACTTAACATCTTATGTTTCAGGATGGCGAGCGCAGTGGAATGCCAATTGCTTTGTAATTCATATTTGGTTTTGCTACTGTTTATGAGCGGTCGTATCGCTTATTATCAGGCGAATGGTATGCCCGTCTCGCCATTCATAGCAATAAAAATGAGACGACACCGAGAATAGAAGCTTAGTCTCTTAGTGACAGTAACTCCTTTATTTATTTATTTAAACTTTATACATATGATGTATAGGTGCACTTAATACCTAAGGCATTCTATACAATGGTATATAGGTACTGATATAACCTAGGGTTATGTAGAGATGGTGTGATATGATAATATCATTTACCTGCAAGCTGAAATGTACATAAACAGTAACACACAATTCGGGTTGGCGCAGTTGTACCACGGTATGATTACGAGACAGGTCTTGGGTTCAAATCCCGAATCGAGCAAAGTGATATTGAATTTTTGTATTTATTATCAGCCCGGAGTCAGGAATTTATACCCGATATGGTGATAGGCTCGTCCCCTATCACATTGTGGGACGGAACATACAAGGCGAAATATGGGTGTCCTGGTTGCATATCTGGCTTGCTAATCTAGGAAAAAGGCGTGAGTTTATATACATAAACGTACATACGTACGTATGTATGTATGGATGTATGTATACCTTTCGTATACAATAACAAGATTACCTAAGAATAAAATAATCTATAATAGTTATTACAATTATTTTAATTGTTTTTATTTAGTCACTCCTACATAGCCTGTGCTGTATCTGTGCGAAAAAAAATTTTTTTTTGATATTGTGATGTTGAAATTGTCTCTGAAGTCAATAAAATTATCACCCGGCTTTGTTTTTGGTCGCAGTCTGTAGAATAGAAAAATCTTTACCTTGTATACCCTATATCTTGTAGAAAATACTAGGATAGTAAGTAAACCTTTTCGGAGTCATGTGTGTATTGATAGTCAATCACCACGCACTAAAATGGTGAAGGAAAACATCGTGAGGAAACCTGCATACCATAACGGTTTATAAAAAATTCTATGGTATGTTAGTCCGTCAACCCGCACTAGGCCTGCGTGGTGGACTATATGGCCTAACTACTCTCAATCGTACTGTCGATTGTAGATTAGGCCCGTGCCCTGCAGTGGGACGTATATGGGCTGATACAGAAGTAAACCTAAATAGTGTTATGGAGTATAATAGTTCCAATTTCCGTCAACAGATGGAGCTAGATGTACATCTTGACCGGAGCAATGAGGAGAAGTGGGGATTTGACATCGCCGGCAACCCGGAGCAGAACCTACCACTAACTGTAATCAAGGTAAGAATAAATAACACTCAACAATCACATACATAGTCCTGACCCCACACTAAGATCGAGTCTTGTGTCGTGTATCAGGAACTACGAGAGACTTTTCGCTCTCACAAACACCCAGACCCGAAATAATTATTTGTAGGCTGCATAAACATTTCTCTCGGTGCGGGGATCGAATCCGTGGCCTCTCGCTTCGGCGTCTAACCGACTGCGCCACGTCGTTTTTTTGTGATGTTTTAAATATAATCGTGTTTGGGTAGTAAATCCAGTTTACGCTAAAATAAAAAATAGGTCCTTGAATACCTTATTGCTTATTTAATTATTTTAAGGAAAAACTATATATTTACGACCGAAACACGTCTTTAACAAAAAAATCTTCAGAAATTTTTGGATTTTTTTTCGAATTGGATTCTACATGTCTTTCTGTCCGGTGTATTCATCTGTCTACCCCCCATAGTACAAGCGTGTCCAATTCAGTACATTCATAAGACCTAGATAAAGACTCGAGGGCGCATGTCACATAGCGTGGCTCAACTCCAATGTATTGACAGCCAATATCTATTTATAAGATTGCACAATGTCAATCTAGTCGCTTGATTGATGTGTGGTCGGGAGATTTGTGATAAATCTGTATTTAATTTCGTCAGCCTCCGTGGCGCAGTCGCCTAGACGCCGGCTGTGAAACGAGAGGCCGCGGGTTCGATCCCCGCACCGAGAGAAATATGCTTGTGATCCGCAGGTATTTTTTTCGGGTCTGGTAGTTTTCTTTTATTGCTATGAATGGCGAGACGAGCATGCCGCTCGCCTGATCGTAAGCTATACGACCGCTCATGAACAGTAGCAAAACCAAACTTGAATTAAAAGAATTTAATAAAACAATTTTTGCTGCGCTCGACATCCTGAGATATAATAATGTAAAGTCTCAATATGTCCAGTAGTTACTCTGGCTACAATGTCTTTCAATTCGAAACACAACAGTGCATTTAAACTGCTGTTTGGCGGGTGCTTTGTGAGACCGAGAAGTCTCTAGCGGTTTCTGATACCCACGACATAAGACTTAATGGATCTCAATCTGGGGTCAGGACTATGTATGTGACTGTTTGGCGTATTGTAACATGTTATTGTACCAATTTTGTATACAAAAGGAACAAACAGGTGACCTGATGGTAAGTGATCACTGCACATGAACATCCACAACGCGCGGATCATAGATGTGTTGCCGGACCAGCAAATTCGGAGGGGAGGGGGAAGGCAAAAGGATAGGAAAAGGCAAAAAGTATTGGGCATACGGTAATCTCACTCACCGAACGAAACGCGACAGTAAGGCTGTCGCTTCACGTGGATCTCCTGTGAGACAGTGGTACCGCCCCAGAGCCTGCACATTCATGCTGAGTCATGACTGACAACAGCGTGCCTCTACCACATTTTTTATATTATAATATGTTCACGCGAATGTTAAACTTTGAAATATTACTTCTTTTCACGGATTTTATCGTTTACAGCAGCAACTGTAGAGTAATCAAAGCATCGGGAAGTTACAAAATGTACAAATTATGCCAAATTGAGATAAAATCCGTAAAAAATAATTGAAAATATAATAATTACTTACCTCATTATTACGCCTATATATCATAGGTGTAAGCAGAGACTAGGAAACGATACGAACTAAAACTTCACTAATGTGTTTAGATACAAAGGGCTGGCTCCAGAGTAACAGAATTTATTTTATATATCTTGATAAAATGTATAAGCCAATTAATTCTTTATACGTCGATAAATAAAGTAAAAATGTATTTCGTCGCTTATATTACAACAGCGCGAATATGCATTTTCTTAACTTTACAGGAGAAGCAAAAAACTTAATTATTAATAATTGAAAATAAATAAAAAGCAGATAGATATTCTACAAATTTTGAATTCTAGCTCGTGATTGGCAAGTATCGAACGCGATTGGTGCAAAAAAATTACGCAGGTTTTTTTTTTCTATCCAATTACATCAGTAAGTCAATAACGGAAAAAATGCACATTCGCGGTGTTGTAATATAAGCGACGATATGTAACACACTAATCACGGCTGTAACTGATTCGAGTATTTAAATTGGACCCAGTGTTCTGACAGGAATTATATCCCCGCCTCCAGTTTAAAAGCTGGATCCGCCTTTGCTAGATAGTCCACAAAATTTGGAATTAGAAAAAGTTGGAATCCTCTATCGTACGTGGTAACCATGGACTAAGTTCGGAGAAAATTATAATTATAATAGAGAATAGTATTGATTTTTAGAAGTGGAAAACTTTTATCTAACTCCGGATGTCATTATATTACTTTAGCTTCATCCACTTTCATCAACTTCTTCATGCATTCTCGTCGGTTCAGGGTACTTTTTCTTAAACAATTCTGTGATATGTAGGTTTCCTCACGATGTTTCTCTTAGCCGTTAAAATGCACGGTAATTTACTAAAAATACACTTAATCCCAAAAATCAGCAGAGCGCCCTGGGATTCGAACCCGCGACCACTATCTTGGCAGCCACATCCGGCCCGCTAATAACAGGCTATGAACATCCAAAATATTTTTTTAATATATTAGACTTTTCGTACTAAAACGGAATTTGTTATTGATCGCGGCATTGAACCTTGCCCCTTGTATTTCGAAACAACGTGGACGAAAATAGAATTATTATTGTTTATTTGTACCTATAAATACTTGATGTTACACTTTATTACGTATTTATACCATAATATTATTTCATCTATTACATACATACATAAACTCACGCCTTTTTCCCAGATGGGGTAGACAGAGGTGCCAGTACACCCACATTTCGCCTCGTATGTTCCGTCCCACGATGTGATAGGTGGCGAGCCTATCGCCATATCGGGCACAAATTCCTGACTCCGGGCTGATAATGAATAGGAAAATCCAATATCACTTTGCCCAGCCCGGGATTCGAACCCGAGACCTCAGCTTTGTAACCGTACCGTACATCTACGCTATCGAGGCAGTCTAAAATTAAATAATAGTTTAATAAACTAAAAAAAAAATTGATAATTGGCGTGTATTTTTAGTTTTTTTAAACTATTATTTAATTGTTAAAAGTGGAGCTAATATAAAGCGTGTAAAAACATCGATATCAATGTTACACTAGATAAGACGTTCTTTGTAAAAATTGTGTCCCACTAGGGGCGGTGCATGCATAACGTGACCATTTATTTTTTGTGCCAGAGCGGGACATCTGTGGAAATAAATAATAAGTTTTTGGTGTTTTACAAGTTTTCATTATAGAAGATCGAATAACAAAAAGTAATCATAGCACTAAACACAAAATACTAATAAATAGGCACGATTTATTAACCTCCAGTAGTGGCGTGACTTCCAGGCAGACACATAACATACTCAATAATTGCAGAAAAGTTTGTTAAATCAAGAGTGTTTTACAAAAGTGCTTGAATAATTCGATCCAACGGTTTTCAGTAGTAGTTCGATAAAGCATTTTGAGCGTGGACATAGTAATTTCGAGCGGGAAATACTTTTTATTTATCGTTTGGCCTATTTTCAAAAGGGGGACTATGTCGGCCTTGCTGGGTACACTGGGACAGACTTCCTGAAAGCGGGACTGTCCCGCCTAAAGCGGGACGTATGGTCACGTTATGCATGCACCGCACACGAATCCATCAAAAACGCCATAAAATTCACGGCGCTTACAACCTTTTGGTCGCGAGAAAACTACATCCCGAAAGCGGTCTAGCCTAGGTTATAAACTACTAATTATTTGTTCCACGCTGCAGTGATTTAGTTTCAACTTTTACCAAAATCAGACAAGACATTTGTGTGAGATAGCTTCTCTGTACGTAGTAATATATCTCAATGTGTAAAAAAATAAAAAGGCAACATACAGTCGAATTGAGAACCTTCTCCTTTTTTTGAGGTCGGTTAAAAATCATATTTCTTTTTATAGATAACTCAAGATTCACCGGCAGAGAAGGCTGGTCTGAAATGCGATGACGTCATAATCAAGATTGGAGAGAAGTTGGTAGCTGATTTGAGCCATGAAGAAGCTCTGCAGGCGATAGACGACGCTAAAGAGGCATTATTTCTACGCGTGACGCGGTAAGTCCTTTTTCTATATTTTAAAAAGCTAAACCTGCCTCGGTGGCGTAGTTGTACTACGGTACGCTTGCAAAGCTGAGGTCTCGGGCTCAAATCCCGAGTCAGGCAAAGTGATATTGGATTTCTCTATTCATTATCAGCCCGGAGTCAGGAATTTGTGCCCGATATGGCGATAGGCTCGCCACCTATCACATCGTGGGACGGAACATACAGGCGAAATGTGGGTGTTCAGGCACCTCTGCCTACCCCTTCTGGGAAAAAGGCGTGAGTTTATGTGTGTAAAAAGCTAAAAAATATAAATTAACAGACTTCAATACAAATTATCGGTAGTTGGGCAGTCTTATCGCTAACGGCAGCGATCTCTTCAGACAACCTACTGGTTTACTGGTGGTAGGTCTCTCATATGTGAGAGGCCATCTGGGTGGGTACCACCGCAGTGTCTATTTCTCCCGTCAAACAGCAGTGTAAATCCGCTGTTGTGTTTCGGATTGAAGGGCATTGTAGCCAGAGTAACTACTGGACATATTGAGAATTAACATCTTATGTCTCAGGATGGCGAGCGCCAAAATCAAATAAAAATATATTTTTTGTATTCGGCTCTGTGAAAAATATGTAAAATGTGATGATAATTACTTTATTTTATAAAAATCTGTCGCCCGGGATAAAACATGAAAACATTTAAGGACAAACCATTCAAAAATCTGTAATGAATTGTAAGCAATTTGAATTAACGATATTTTTGACCGATACAATGAATGGTCATTATCCTTTACTTCCCTTTATTTATTCCTAATAAGTGCGTTATCCCGATATCTCAGAAAATACAAGATTTGAATTTCTTAAATTTGTTACGATGGTAATGGTGCAATTCGGTGCAATAAAGCTAAAATATAAATTTCTATAAATATATCTTCAATATTTTATATTTTCCATTTCCGTTTCAACCCTTGTTTCAACCCCTCTAGGCAAATATATCGCCTATGTTACTGGTGGATAATGTAGCTTTCGAATGGTGAAAGAATTTTTAAAATTGGTCCATTCGTTTTTGAGCCTATTCATTACAAACAAACTAACAAAGTTTTTTTCTTTGTAATATTAATATAGTGTAGATGATTTAGCGTTGTTTTGGAATGTCGTAAAAATGAAAATATTAAAAAAGTTAGGCCTGGGGCCTTTTGTATCCACGGGGCCCTTGGCTGCAGCCCAAAATCCCTTAGGTAGATCCGACCATGCCTTCTTTTTCAGTAGCAGTCTGGATATACCTACTATTTATATAATGTTCATTTCGTAATCTCAATTGTCATTAGTAATTATATTATTCAATCATAGATATTTTATTTGACGGTGGAAATACTTGGCTATCATCACCTTAGCTTCAAAGACACTTGATGAAATAGCGATGACGTTAAACGCGTCATCAATTAAAAAAAAATAGATCATGTCAAAACAAATATAGTAGTGTTAAAAATATCGTTGGCTCTCATTGATTTAAAAACTAAGGATAGGCTCTTCAGTACATTGGGTACGTCAAAAAGATGCCTGTGAAAATCGCGCCATCTGTCAGCTTTTTACGTCAATGGCGGCCATGAAGTCGTTTTTCAATAATGCTAAATAAATTTTATATTGACTTACAAGTAATATATTTTTTACTTAGCGGTGATAAGAAATATTATCTTTTTTTTGTTAACTTTCGGTCATCTTTATTGCACCCACGCACGATACAATTGGGCATTTGTCGATGACTTACAGACCGGTGCACTGTGACGTCACAACCGTTGCATTGGTCCCGCGGACCACTTTCGTGACAACACTTTTTGTACTCTCCGCCCCGTCCATATATTTTACGTCAATGAGTGTAGATGATTAAGCGTTGTTTTGGAGTGTCGTAAAAATGAAATTATTAAAAATGTTAGGCCTGGGGCCTTTTGTATCCACGGGGCCCTCGGCTGCAGCCCAAAACCCCTTAAGTAGATTCGTTTTCAGTAGCAGTTTGGATATAACTACCATTTATTTTTATAGTGTTCATTTTGTAATCTCAATTGTCATTAGTAATTATATTATTCAATCATAGATATTTTATTTGACGTTGGAAACACTTGGCTATCATCACCTTAGCTTCAAAGACACTTGATGAAATAGCGATGACGTTAAACGCGTCATCAATTAAAAATAAATAGATCTTACTTGTCAACAAAATAGTAGTGTTAAAAATATCGTTGTCTCTTCATATATTTTTTAGAAGACTCTCCCGATCTCACGGATCCTGTAATGCAGGATTGCTTAGTCCGCATTTTATTGGCACTGATCATTGAAGCTCATTAATTTTGCTAGTCGAACTTGTTTTTAAACCGCAACAAAATCAATCATAAAGTTTTTTTTTTATAACTTTTCCCATTTGTTGGGAAGGCAAAGAGTTCTTGCCCATACAGCCTCGTCATTTGTAGTAGATACGTTTGTATAGTATGTTTCCAATCATAAAGTTGTAAAGTGGTAGTGCCATGATGCCAGTCATGATTCAGCATGAATGGGTAAGCTCGTCAGGCCGCGGTACTACTACAGAGGAGATACGAGGGCGAACTGAAAGTTTTTAGAAATGGCTACTTATAACTTAAATAATAAATAAATAAACATTATATCTTAGAGTATTTATAATATAGAGCACAGACCAAGTAGTACTAATATAGAGGGAGCGCTGTCATACATTGGCGTCTTCAAAAACGTAGATATTTTCTTGTTCGTGATGTTGGTAGCGCTCCTATAATAGTGAAAATTGAACTTTTTATTTAACAACAAATTGTTATAAATTCCTTTTAAAACCCAAATTATATATACATAGTATCCTTTTAAAACGAGTTTGAGTGGTATTAAATAGTTCTAAACCATTTATTTTTATTTTTCTTTTCCCAATAATTCGTCCATGTTGGACAACCTATCAAATGTCAGCCAATAGGAGAGCAGAAAAAGGTGGCCTGGCACCACCATTTATATCTACGTTTTTGAAGCACCAGCGCTCCCTCTATATTATAAATACTCTAAGCATTATATTAAAAAAAAAAACAAAAATTTTGAAAATAGAACTCTTTACCTTAGTTTTACTATTTGGCGGTAAATTTAAAAATGTGCACGTCAGCATGATTATAAGCCGAGAAAATTTTCGCGCAAGCTTTGTGCCCGCTGGATACCTCATAATTTAATTTGGGTCACCCGCCGTATAGCTCCGACCTCGCGCCTTGCGATTTTTATTTATTCCCGAAAATATAAGAAATATTTCGAGGAAAACGTTTTATGGACGCCGAGGATGCAGTGGCTGCATTTCAAAAGGCTGTCGAAGAGACTCCTAAGGCCGAGTGGGCAAAGTGCTTTTCTCAGTGGTTCCATCGGATTCAGCTTGTTGCAGTTGATCTGAATGGACGCTATTTGAAATGAAATGAAAATAATTTATTGAATCCATTAAAATGTTCAACATCGTTTAGATTCATTTTTTTTATCTACCACCCGGTTCGGAAAGCGGTTTTCACTAGAGAAGAACGGGCAAGAAACTCTAGTGTTGCTCTTTTCAAAACCAGTTTACAATCTAGTGATTATTACATAATTTACAAGTTGGTTTAAATCAGAGCAGTTTATTAATAATTTGTTGTAAATTTACAATAAATATTTTTTTTTGAAATTTTTGGATTTTGAAAAGTTATAATAAAACGAATAACTTGCTAGTTTGCTTGGTATTTGATTTTCTAAGAACTTTCAGTTTTACTCGTAGATCTCTCATATGTGAGAGGCCATCTGGGTGGGTTGAAAGGCATTGTAGCCAGAGTAACTACTGGACATATTGAGACTTAACATCTTATGTCTCAGGATGGCGAGCGTAGTGGAATGCCAAGCATTGCTCTGTAATTCAAGGTGTTGTTTGGTTTTGCTACTGTTCATGAGCGGTCGTATCGCTTACCATCAGGCGAACGGCATGCTCGTCTCGCCATTCATAGCAATAAAAAAAAAAAGGTATGAAGTGACAGTTTTGTTGTCAAGTTTCGATGAGTGATATTGCCGGATACCTAATACTTACAGCTTACCCTTTTTCTCTTCCCATCCTTTATCCTTCCCGCTCCCCTTCTGATCTGATGGTCCGGCAACATATCCATGATCCGCGCGTTGTGGATGTTCATGTGCAGTGATCACTTACCATCAGGTGACCTGTTTACTCGTTTGATGAAACTGAAAGTAGAAAAGTGCATTGTCTTAAAACCCCAATTTGTTCGTGCTTATATAAAAATAAATTTGTCATTATATAAATAATGATTAGTCATTAGTTTCCCGCTTAAACCATGACCTAAATACTTAGAAAACGAGGTTTTTCCTTGACAAATCGGAAGTATTACTAATATACGGATACGAGCCAAAATACCTGGCCTAATGTTCTTATTTTAATACGACCTTAAGCGGATGTGGGGGTCCCACATCCGCTCTGTAGCCCATCGGTTTTTCATTTAGATCAATTCCGATTTTTCGAAAGCAACAGTCGGTTCCGAGATGAGATATTATTTGATGTACCGAAGCCAGTAAGTGTTTTAAATTTTGTAGTGAGGCAAAGGAAACATCGTTCGGCTTAGTGATTTAAGTTTGAAAAGTTTTTCTTATAAGACGCAAAGGAAATACCATACGGTCTAGTGATTTACGTAAATGCAGCAAGGATTTAAGTTGAATTGGTTTCGTGAAGTGTTTTTTGAAAAACGGAAGGAATAAAATTATTACTTTAAGTGTTGTGTTATAATTAAAGTTTATCTGAGTGCTTCTTTTGTTTATGGTAAAGTACTAGGTTTGCAAAAAGGATTTATAGGCGTTTCCTGTTCTAAATTTAATTTAACTTTATATAATAATTGTAAATCGAAATTCACCAATTATGGGAAAGGATCTTGTCTTCTTTAAATGAGAAAATATGGGCCTTATGTTTTAATTCACCATCCATATACTAATTCAAATACTGTTTATATTTAATAAAATTTTCAGTTAGATACTTGCAAACAGACAACATGCTTTTTTCTCAGAAGGTATAGGCAGAGGTACCAGGACATCCACGTTTCGCCTTGTACATTCCGTCCCACGATCTGATAGGGGACGAGCCAATCGCCATATCGGGCACCAATTCCTGACTACGAAGTGAAAATAGAAATCCCATAATTACTGGTGGTAGGTCTCTCATATGTGAGAGGCCATCTGGGTGGGTACCACCGCAGTGTCTATTTCTCCCGCCAAAAAGCAGTGTAAAGCCACTGCTGGGTTCCGGGTTGAAGGGCATTGTAGCCAGATTAACTACTGGATATATTGAGACTTAACACCTTATGTCTCAGGATGGCGAGCGCAGTGGAATGCCAAGCATTGCTTTGTGGTTCAAGGTGCTGTTTGGTTTTGCTACTGTTCATGAGCGGTCGTATCGCTTACCATCAGGTAAATGGCATGCTCGTCTCGCCATTCATAGCAATAAAAAAAAATACTTTATAAAATTAAATAATACTCCCTATATACAATTTACATATTTTTTATTCTGCATAATTTACAAAAGAAGCACTCTAGATATTATATTAATTCAACCATAAGCAATGAGCGGTGAGAATAAAAGTGACGTTTCGTTATACGCATTAATAATTTCTAGATATTATCACAATGAACTCAGAAATGTGATTATATTTTTATTTATTTGTAAAAAGCAATTTTGAATTATTTCGTTGCAAGGCTTTTTAATTAAATTAGGGTAACATTATTTATCTTGCATCCAGAGACAGAGGAAACTTCAATCCTAGAATGAAATATCCTCTATGATGTATCAATATAATACATACATACATACATAAACTCACGCCTTTTTCCCAGAAGGGGTAGGCAGAGGTGCCGGGGCACCCACATTTCGCCTTGTATGTTCCGTCCCACAATGTGATAGGTGGCGAGCCTATCGCCATATCGGGCACAAATTCCTGACTCTGGGCTGATAATGAATAGAAAAATCCAATATCACTTTGCCCAACCCGGGATTCGAACCCGAGACCTCAGCTTTGTGTCCGTACCGTAGTACAACTACGCCACCGAGGCAGTCAATATAATAGTTTCTTAGATTTACGAATGTTACTCATTGTAATAAAACATTTTTAAATATATCTAATTATAAAGGAATAGAAACGCCAGGAAGCTAAAAATAACTAGTATTTTTTAAAAATAAATACATCCAACAGTCACTGACATAGTCATGACCCCACACTGAGATCGAGTCGTTTCACAATTTGACCAAGTGCGCCACACAGGCTGTCACGAGTTAAACCAAATCTGCGATAAAATCTTTTATAGTGCGTGGTGGCCTGTTGGTAACCCGACCTGACGCGGATGCCAACATGTTCACGGTGGTCGCGGGTTCGAATCCCGTAGCACACTTCTGACGTTTCTGACTCTCTCACGTTTTGATAATATGGCCTTTGGAGGAGTGCTGTGTCCTGCAGCAATAAGTATATGTGCTGATACAGTACCGTAGCGTAAAGTACAGTATATATATTTTAGACCCCTGGTTAATGGTATCTCTGTCCCTTCCAGCGGTCTCTACGAGCCCGTGGTGGAGGACCCAGAGGACCCGTTCGAGAAGTACGAACAGCCAGATTCAGACCAGCCCTCGGAACCGACTGAGGTACAATTTAAAATTGAACAATTTGAACCACCTAGCTTGGACCCAAGCTTGGAACCAACACCTGGCCCCAGTCCAGTCGAACCCAGCCTGGTTGGATC